>CM066734.1:76059000-77346500 GCA_033961575.1 Aselliscus stoliczkanus | reverse complement strand
CCTTATGTGATGGGTGATTGCTGCTGCAGAGGCTGCTATGGTATGCTTGATGGTTATGGTTAAGTGACTGATGCATTGAAACACGAGTTTATTTCTGCTGTCAATGCATTAGGTACAGTGTGAAAACAGCCATAGTAAAATAAAGTGGGCATGTTGCATGTGACGTATATTTATATGAAGGTATGTACTAATAAAAATGAAAAGATAATGAATTAGCAAAAATAAATGCTTAATTTAAAAACAATTTAACTCACACAAACATTACATGAGACTTAACAACTATGTTGATTATGTGACACAATAAAAGAATCAGACAACAAAAGCGTCTAATCTCTATTAACATATACTTTTATAAGTCAATTCATAGGTTCTTTTGTTTTTAAATTGTGAGATGAACTGTTTTTAATAACTACATCATCTATATGTGATGCAATAAAAGTGAACTAAAAAAAATTACATTTGATATGCAATGTTTAGCTTTACTCCCATACTTGTCTCTCTGTAGGGCTCTAAACGACAGCATGAAGAAAAGGAAAGAAAAAACAACAAGTAAGCTTACAGCGACAGTAGAAGAAACATGAGTAAAAAGCAAATTGATGATATGCAGAAAAAAGAGTCAAAGGAAATAATTTCCACTGCCCCAAAATTCATGAGTCTGTGTTACATGGTTTATCATAATTAAAAATACTAAAATGTTAGTCAGAAAATAAGAAATCCCCCTTAACACATGCTAATAAAATGAGTATTTAATAAGCATTTCTAGTTTGTAAATTTCAAACAACTACACATTTTTTTAAAGTTAAGATTAGCACACCAAATAAGGAAAGTAAAAATTTGAGAGTAAGCCATGACTTTCACAACTGTATTTTAACATTTTATATATATATATATATATATATATATATATATATATATATATGAATACCTGCTTCTATAGTAAAATTATGAATAAAGTCTTTAGCTTATATACTTATATACATATATGCAGAGAAAAATACAGTTGAAGGTATTCAGAATTGTGACTTTTTTCCTCCATGTATCTTCTTTCCATATACGATGGTTATTCCCCCCCCACTGTACCTATACAAATGCTTCTTTTTAATTGTGAATATTACTGATCAAGACTGTCATTTCTGGAGCTCATATTCAAAGTTGTATAACTATGGAGAAAGAAAAAGGTTAAATCCGATCATTATTCTTTATCAAGAAAATGGGAGGGGAAAAAAATACCACCATCAATATCAGGTTTTCTTCTGGATTGTGGCACAATCACATGCAATCAAACATTTTTAGAGTTGATCCTTCAAAAACAATCCTTGCAAAATTGTTTTTTTAAAATACCTCGTATTTAATCAGGTCAAAAGAACTACTCTTGCTGATTTTGTTTACAGGAAGGTTAAATCACCACAAAATAAACCAGTGAAGTCACTGGGCTAGATCATTTAAAGTGATTCCAACTTGTTATAATTTAACCTGTGTTGCAGAGATGTGATATTTGTACTTTAAATGTTGATTTGCTTCTCATCAAAAGACGAATGATATTTCAAATTGCACATGAAATTCCTTTTAAATTTTCTAAATAGCTTGAGAAAAAGAACTGGAAATGAAGAGCCAAACCAATAAAGCAGCAGATCCTTGTTTGTAGGTTCATTATGGCTCCATCCTTAAATGACAGGATTCCAGAACTGGAAAGCACATGGGAGATAACTGTAGTTTGAGTCCTGTTCATCAGAGGTGAGGAAACTGCAGCCAAGAGAGTCAGAGCCTTAGCTAACACCACCCTGATAATGGTGGCAGAACTGGGATCAGAAAGGGAATCTTCTGGAATTCCTCTACTATCTATTTCTTTCTCTTCATATCTGCATTTAGGGTTTGAAAGCCGTAACAGAATATTTACTTATGAATTCTATAATACAACCCTGTATTCTTACCTACTAAATGTACTCTTCATTATAGCCCATCCTAACGATATATGTCTTTCTTTTAAGATTTAGAATTGAGTTAAATTACTTTAAAATGTAAATTATTTTGCAAAATCGTGATTTCCTCTTGCTATTATGTTTTGTTGACAGGTTTATCTATAATGAAATTGATCTTACAAAAACTGAATACTCCAATGCTGACAAGAAGACAATGGTCCAGATATACTATGCATCATATTTTAAATATTTGCATAATCTGAATGCAATATAATAAAAGTATATTATTTATCTTTATTTTAACTCTATAAGCTTCAGAAACACTATAAATACATATTTACATTTTTTAGACATAGATATTACAAACAAAAATGGATTCTTTAAATTAGAATGCTTCTTTGCTTGGATGGCATTGGTGCAGCTGAATTAGAGGAACCATAGAACAGAACCAAGTGGTAATTCAACATAAACTATTCCTGTAGATACCAAGCCACCGATATTTCATATAAGATTTCACCTTGCCAGTAAGAATATAAGTGCATTCATCTGAAAGCATAATATTAGCAGCAATATGACAATAACCAAGATTTATTTGGGTCAATGGTGAAAATAATTATTTTAAGCACTACCATAGTTTCTCAACATCTTAAAAATATTAAAACACCAAATAGCTGAACAATTATACTTCTGACTGAAAAACATGAATAAAATTAACTCTTGGTTTTAAGAAAATTCAGGAGAATTTATTTAATTTACTGGCATAAATGACAAAATCATTTGAAGAATATTTTGTATATTCATTGGTAATCTTAATAGCAATATCCAATAATAGATTCCATAGAAATAAATCTTAGAATCCATATGGTATTATTTTAAATTTTGTATCATGAGAATTTCAGTTAGATAGTATTTTCAGAACTGGCCCATCCTTAGAAAAATCCACTAATTTAGGATACAAGTAAAAATAAAATAAAGAAAGAAGATACTGAATAAGGAAAAATATATAACATGATAATTGTTAATTTTTTCATTATATAAGATATTAGGAATTACATCTGAATAACCAAAAAAGCTAAACACAATGTGATCTAAATTTATTACTTGTTTTAAACCAATTTCCAACAATGTTTTGCATAAGGTGAATAATGTAGGATAGATTTAATTTGCAGATATGGTGTAGATCTTTGTTTAGCATCATTCAAAACTTACTAATATGACAGCACACTTTAAAATGTTTTGATGACACAATTATCTGTCACATAGCCTAGTTTAAAAAAAAAAAAAAAGCATAAGCTCTGCTAAACTGTTCTGCCAAAGCATATCTGGTGCATTGAGTAATGGGCACTTGATCTAGTGCTACAATGAAATAGAGGCATTGACAAATGAAAGACAATTTAAGAGAGGGGGTAGCCATGCACAAGAACTTAGAAACAAACTATCTCATACTGATGGCACTGAGGTTGTTTCACTAGGGAAATGAAGGACTAAAAGAGACAGGTTAGCTCCTTTCAAGTATTTAAAAGGTTGCCACAGAGAGCAGACAGCTTTGCTCTCTGCTCTGGAGTGCAAACCTAAGTGTCATGGCCAGAGGCAAATCTCAGCTCAGTGGGAGGAAAAAAATATATACAACAAATGGTACATTCCAACAATTGAGTACTGTTGACCCTTGAACAACATAGGTTTGAAATGTGCAGGTCCACTTACATGCGGATAATTTTCAATAAATACTATTAAATGTACTGTCCCTTTCTTATGATTTTTTAAACACTTTCTTTAGCTTACTTTATTGTAAGACTACAATATAATATACATATACTAAATATGTGTTAATGGACTGTTTGTTATTGGTAATGCTTCTGGTCAACAGTAGTAGGCTATTAGTAGTTACGTTTTTTGGAAGTCAAAAGTTATATGCAGATTTTGACTGCATAGGGGTTGGCACACCTCACCCCTTGTTGTTTAAGAGTCAACTATATAGATGGGAAGGGTCCCATTAGGCCAAATACTTAAGCACAGGTGACAGAACATCAGCACTGTAGTAAAAAGGACCCAATGAGCTCTATTCCTTCTTTTGATTCTAAAAGTCTGTTTCTTAGATGTATAGGCCTTAAGAAAGCCAAAAAAATGTATGGTTTCCTTAGTTATTTTATCCTATTGACAAACATCTTGACTGTATTCCTAAAATCACTTCTGAATTATTGAGCTTGTTATTTAGAAATAACATAAAATCATCTTTTGTATTTGGCGGTGTCCCCTGGGAAGCTCAGATGGTTTTAATTTTTTTTTTTTTGAGGGCAGTGTCACTGGCCCTCATATGTGGGACCCGATCCGGGGCCTCTGGCTTTCCAAGCCAGCACTTAACCACCGCGCCACTTGGCCAGCCCGAAGCTCAGATGGTTTAGATACCTAGTGGCCATGTTGTAACAAACATGATTTTCTGGAATGGGCATTCACACCAAATTTCATGCACTCACACTGCTAATCTTTTACCTTGGACTGGGAAGGGAAAAAAGAAAAGAAAAGAAAAACACAAAACTTCTCATTCAGAATAACAGAAATTTTATTCAAAATTGCCTGGAAAAGTTTAATACCACTAATCTAACACATCAGATTTGAATGAATCTTGGAAGTCTCTTTGTTATAGTGAATTTTCTTTCAAATGTTACTTTAAATAAGTAGATCACTGACTAGGATTTCAATTTTTTTTTTGAGGGTATTGTCACTGGCCCTCATATGTGGGACCCGAACCAGGGGCCGCTGGCTTCCCAAGTCAGCGCTTAACCATCGTGCCACTCGGCCGGCCCTAGGATTTCTATTTTTTATGAAACTTTTACTTGAATGTTTTTTCCTGTCGTCTGTTTACATAGGATATAGATATTTTAAATTTCTTGTCCCCTAATAAATTTTTATTCTTAGAAAAGGTAAAGCCACATCCAAATGCTTACACTGTAAGCATTGCACTGTAAGCATTTTAAAGAGAATTATGCCTATTTATTTGAGAGACAATTAACATTTTATACCACTTGAAGCTAGAGGATACAGATAAATCATTATCAAAAGCCTGTTTTGAACACATAGACATGGTAGAAATGGATTTTGTGAGCTTCCTGAACCAGTTCATATGGGCAATGGCAAGCTAGGGGAGAACCTGATCTGCTTCTGTTAAGTTCACTGATCTGCCCTCCATGGCTTAGCTCAATGTAAGTTTCCTTGGAGTCAATCTAAATACTTCCATCAGCACTGATGCTTTGTGCCTAGAGTGTGCTTCAAAGTATAACAGAGTAAGATTATTTTCTATTTTGTATTAGACATTAAGTCTATGGAGCAAGTGTTCCTTTATCTTACTTACCTTAGGCAAATATCTCATTTCTCAAAATAAATACATAAGTATTTAATATTGAAATTAAACAAGAAAAGTATTGACAAGCCACCAATACATTTTATAACATTACAAAGAAACATACACACATATTGATGAATCAAGCAAGCACTTGTTTGTCAGAAGGAAGGAACCCATTTCTTACTAAGGAAAACCTAAGGAAAATGGAAAATAAAAGCACCAAGAGGAGAAGAAGGTGAAGGGAATCTGTGTGTCTGCTTCCAAAAGAAAGAAAAGGCAGGAGGAACGAAAGAAAAATAGAATGTGGCCATAAAAGCTACATAAAATGGGACTCTCACTTGAAAAAATTAAGATAAACTCCAGCACACCTTGTGCGTTGTACATGCTGACAGAAGGGTTGTTACAGACCGCCGGTTCCCCAAGCAATGTATTATAGGGATTGTTAGTACCATGCGGACGAAGCAGAGCATTGCTTATAAGATGATTAGCCATGGCTCCTGGAGCAGCCCCATAGAAAGACAGAGAAAAAAAAAAAGGTCAATCAGGCAAATGTGTTTGAAAAAAAGAAAGGAAACATTTAGAATGATAACAGTTGACATAGTCCTGATTACAGGCAGGCAGCTAATTATACTCAAAAATATATGCCACTAAAGCACACATTTCCAACAATGCACATGTCCGTGTCAATGGGAAAGAAACAATTTACAATGTTGATTAAGCCACATTTAGGGTGTTCTCTTTCCCAAAGTGTAAGCAAGAATATTTTCCCATGCTTGCTAAAAATAAAATTTTTTTAAGAGCAAAATACAGTCTTTCATACAAAGAAAACACAAAAGCTGCAAAAAAAAAATATTGAAACACAGAAAGAAAAGCTAAAATTAAACAAAACATCCCTCATTCACAGCGACCACTGGGTTGTTTTCAATGAAAGAAAAAAGAATAAAAGGCAACATTTATGATAAAATACTCATTTGGAGAGCAGTTGTTGACACAACAGAAGAATTTATCATTCCTTAAAATTTTATGAAGAGGAATTCTTTAAATTGAAATAAAATAAAATATAATCACTATTATTAGTACACTATAGTAAGCATACTAATTAGGTAAAGTTAGAAATCTGATAAAGTATTATATGGATAATATTTTAAAGTATTATAAATAGAATATTAACTTCACGGCATCAAGCAATATATATAATTCCATTTTCCATTTTCCAACTGGTTGTTTGGACTTTGGCAAAGCAAAATAACAAAGTTAAATTCTTTCATCTCTGGTGAACACACAGGTACTAAGTTTCTGACATACCATCAGTGTGAGTTGCAACCTCCCACCCTCCAAAATCATTTAACCAAAAAGCCAAAAAAATCAGAGAAGCAGCTTTATAAAATATAATTAGGGCATGTATGAAATCTGCTAGGTAGAATGTGTATTTATGTTAGATGAAAAAGAAAGGAGAAATGACCGAAGAAAGGAAAACAAAAATGGTATAGGAATAAGTTGACCATACAGGTATATGTTTACTTAAACATATACATTAGAGAATAAAAGTAAAATCTATTGATGAGGAGAAAATATTTGCAAACAAATTTACAAAAATTTGCAATCCAGCAAAGAGGTAGCACTTGGAATATAGAATGAACTCTCAAAAGTCAACAGTAAAATAACCAAAAAAAACAAAACCCAAAAGACAACTCAATTAGAAAAGGGCCAAAGGCATAAACTGACACTTCATGGAAGAGGATAAGGTGCCAAACAAACTCATGAAAAGAATTGTGACTAGCCATTTGTGAAAAGCAGATTAAAACCACAATGAGATATCACTACACACTTAAAAGAAAAGTGATAACAATATCAAATGCTGGCAAGGTTGAAGAGAAACTGAATCACTCATATTCTGCTCATGGGAATGTGGAACAGTACAGCTACTCTGGACAATGGTTTGGCAGTTTCTTATAAAACTAAATGTGCGATTATCATACCACCCCACAACTGTACTCTTGTCGTGTATCCCAGAGAAACAGAAAGTTATGTTCACACAAAAACCTACAAATGAAAGTTTATGACAGTTTTATTTGTAATAGCCCATAATGAGAAACAGTCCAGCTGTCCTTCAACTGGTGAATAGTTGGACAATCTGTGGTATGTCCATACCATAGAATACAACTCAGCAATAAAAAGAAACTATTGATGCACATAATAACCTAAATGAACCTCTAGAGAATTATACTGACTTAAAAAGACATTCCCAAAGGTTATATACTGTATGATTCAGTTATGTACATAACATTCTGGAAATGACAAAATTATAGAAATGGAGAACAGATCAATGATTGCCAGGGGCTAAAGATGGAAGGGGAAGGTATGTGGGTATGGCCATAAGAGGGCAACACGAGGCATACTTGTGGTGATGGAATTACTCTGTATCTTGAGTATGGCGGTATATACACAAACCTACTCTTATGATAGGATTGCACAGAAGAAACACACATTTACAAATACAATTAAATATAAGAAAATTTGAAACCTGAAGACTGATGGGTTGTATCAATGTCGATATCCTAGCTGTGATATCGTAGTATAGTTTTACAAGATATTGAGGAAAACAGGGTAAAAGGTATCTGATCTCTGTATCATTTCATACAAATGCAAATGAATTTACAATTACCTCAAAAAAAAGTAATATATATTGAATGAATTAAACAAAAACAGTTAGTCACTTGTAGAAAATGTTTACAAAAAGGAAAAGGAAAAATATGGCCGTGGTATTTTTAACTTTTTCTAAATCATAGCTGTTTGTAATATGGTAAATTATCAGTCAAATAACAAATGTTTAACCTTAAAATTGGGAAGTGGACACCTCTTGATTTAAAGGACAATATAGCTTGTCATTTCTCCCAAGCTGGAGAGTTTCAATTATTTCAGGAAACAAGCCATGTGTTTATATCTTGCACATCCTGCAAAGAGCTAGCATAGTACTAGCACATAATTTTTTCACTTACTAAGTCCTTGATGAATATTTGCTGGAGTTCTACAGCATTTACATTTAAATTTTTTTACACAGTGTGATGGCAGATCATCAATTTATCATATAATGGGTCTCTCAGGATATTATTTCCCACTGATCAATTAAATACATGGAAAATCAATAAGAAAAGCTAGTAAGAGTTGCCTATAGTGCCGTTCAGGTAAGAAATGGAATACTGGAAATCTTAAATGTGTATATTGTTTATGTTACACAAATTTCAGATTCACTGTTAGAGATAGGAGTGGGACACATGTAAATTTTACCTGCTACCTGTAGCCTTTTTTTTTTTTCAAGTTAAAAGGAAAGTTAGTTTTCTAATATAAATAATTACTTTCTAAAATTTCTCTAAAGAAACATTTAAATAGAAAATGAAAGGTACAAGCAACTAAACTGAACTAGGGTAAAAGCCTTAAACATATAAAATTGCTCAAATTCTTTTAATTCCCTCACAGATCAAATGCGTAAAATCTTTACGGCTGGAATTTATATCTGCATCTCTACACATTTCCTTACATTACTACACATAATTTAATTGAAATTAATTGGAAAACAAACAGAAGATTGCATGCCATTTTTCCCACTTGCTTCATATAGCTTACAAAAGAAAATATTTCTTCGTTTTACATATGATGTAAAGGAAGGTGCCCTGCTTAAAAGTTTTCATTATAGGAAAAAAAAATTTGTAGCTATGTATGGTGATGGAGGTTAACTATATATACTCATTGTAATGATCTTGCAATATATACTGTTATATGCCAATTATACTTCAATAAAAATTAAATAAAATTAAAAATTAAAAAAATAAAATAATTTTTAAAAAGATGATCTGTGATTTAGAATAAAGAAACAAGTTGGGAAGAATTAAGCAAAAGCAAGAAGCAGGTGACTCAATATTTTGGTTTCTGTTTATCATTCAGTTTATGTAAAAAGCTAAGAATATAAAAACAAAAAAAGTTTAATCAATCCTACCAAAATTGAGTTCCTTAATAAAATTCTAGGGAAGCTATCAAAATTTTTATAGATAATCCATCTGGTTACACATTTTCTAGAATAAATTTCCTTTCAGTTTTTCTAAGTATTTTTCTAATTTCTGAGTGTACTAGGAAGCACGTTTATCAATGAAACTACTAATGTAGGAAGATTGAGTTTGAAAGTTCATTTTATTTATCATCATTTCCTGCTAAGGTGGAAGGGCCAGCAACAACAGTGGAAATACTATGGTATATAGCTGTGTTATGACCCAGTGTTGGCTAAATGGAACAGTATTCAATCTCAGCCATGTGGCTTCACTAGGGTGCCTTCTCAAATCCGGGTGCAATCCAAAAACCTGTTAAAGATCTATAGCCATGATGAGTGACATACACACTCATAACTGGAGATCCACCTGCTGTTTAATCTAAAACCACATAAACACATAGATAATAATTTAAAACTTAGACACATTTTTCTCTTCATCCTTGGTATTAAGGAACTTTTTCTGATAGAAAAAGAATCACTACTTAGAGTAATTTGCTTTTCTAGTATCACTTACTTTTATATCTCATACACCATTTGAAACCAATGTAATTATTGTCAGTGAAAGTAATGTTAGTCCTGATAATAGAGTTATAATTTAAGTGACAGCTCAGTAACAGGAACTACAACAGAGTAGAATATGGAGTTTGGTGATTAATGTTTTGCAAAGAATATAAAGTTATGGATAATGTCTATGGGTTTGTTAGTTTGAAAGAAGGAGGGATATATCTAAGTAACCAACCAATGAATCCTCATTTGATTCACTTGGTGAAAGAAGTCATTCCTTTTTCACACTTTTCCTGGACACTTAGGACTTGCAGTGACCTAAAGAGGTCCTTCTTCCCATTGCCATCCCAAACAAGCACAATTTTCCTAAGATTTTTTAATCACATGGTTCCTATAGTCCCCAATCACACTTAGGCATTTCAATTTTACTTTTCAAAGGAGGCATTCACTGTGTTGAAAAAACCAGCTTGTTACCAGTGCTGGATCTTAGACCTAAAATCTTACAAAGAACCTGTCTTCCTCTGCCTTTTCTGTGCAAAGTTCCTTTTGTCTTTTCTCTAGAGCTGCAATGCATTTCACTCATCTTTGCGGACGTCTATTCTGTTTGCTTCTGGTTGTTTCCTCAATTTACTAAGGTCACTTTGAATTCTGATGCTGTGTTCCAAGGTTCTGTCCATCCTGTCTATTCCTGTTCTCTCCAGCTAACTTCTGATTTATAAACTCCCTGTCTAATAGCTGTGAAATTGCTAAAGACTTCCAAGATTAGTGTTTACAGACCATCTGTCAATGTTTTTCAACTGAAAAGTTAAGCTTACTGGTTAGTTAGTATGAAAGACACAAGTAAGTTGATGTTCAGGGGGAAGAGAGGTAGATAGTTTCAACACTACATATGTGAAAAGAATGTTTATGTGCTATTTTCTCCGGAATCTATGCCCCAGGAAAACGAAGTACACAGGGATTTTCATTGCTCTACACCAAATGTCTAGAATAGTTCCTAGAGCTCAATAAATATTTGCTTAATTAATGAAAAAAACTTATGTGAAATCTATGGTATCTTGAAAGTTTAAAACCAAAACAGTCATTTTATCAGCTACGAGTAGTTTTATAATTTGAGTAAATTTTTTGACGGCCAATTGTCCAATTCTTAATGTGATTTATTTCTTTCTAACATTATAGCAGGTGCTATAATACTGAAATTTTTAAAGCAGAAATAAACACTCATTGCATTATTTGGAAATACAAAATGCTACCTCAATACTAACTGCAGATAATAAGTGGTGGAAAAAACCCCAGCATGACCTGCCATGACTCAAAATAAAAAACTCAAATTGGGTAAAAGGAGCTGAAAGTGAAAAGCTCAAAGTGGTTTTTTAAAAATCGTGGTTTCCTTAATTAACTGACTCACTAAATCCTGGCTATTGTCTAGTCATACCTGCTTATTTGCTATCAGACACAAGGGTTAGCTCTTTAATTAAATCACAGAAAAAAATTAACATTGAATTTCATTATATGTGAAACAAAGTTGTTAGCAGAAGGTCAAGCACAAAATCTTTATTTTTGGTGGAAGTACGATACAATACAAATAGGATTTTCATATTCCATGCTTTTTCTGATGATTATTTGAAAGTCAGACCCTAAAGCTGCTGAAAAAGATTAAGTGTAAAATCATAGTCATTTTAAGAAGGGTCTTTTCTCTTTTTCCTTTTTTTTATATCTGAAGATAGAGACTGACTTAAACATTTTTGAATGAGTGAGATTTGAATGGAATAATAGTGACTATACTCTTTTTGAATGTAGAGTTTTACCACAAAACTTATATGTCTTTCCATATGAAAATAAAATAGGTGTTTTGACATTGAGAGGCCCTGAATGACAGCACAGTCTAGGCTAGTTCAATGTGATACATGTAATCGAGGACTGAAAAAAACCCAAAAAACTAAGGTACATAGATGTGCTTTGAAATTATGAAGCAAAGAACAGATCTGAAAAAAGGTGACAGATCCACTTGAATCTATATTATATCATTTGGAGACATAATTCAAACAACGTTTCTTCTTGACAGCAGGCTAACAAAAGTGTACTGAAAAGCTCTTAAAATAACTTGAATTGCCACTCTGATCTGCCTCTGACACTTTATTTTTTTTTTTTTAAGTGTACTTACATTCTTATTTGATAACATTGGATAGGCAAAGTTTTTAATTCAAGACCTTGGTATTCTAATTAACCAAATGAATACAACTTGTCTTTAATAGTTACATACCAATATGCCTCAATTTTCAAATTCTTGTAATTTATAAACACATAGTACACAGTAAATGTTCTTTTTTTCTCAATAAAATAGTTTAAATCAGATAGTTCTTTCTTTCCTCAGTACACCTCATTCTCCACGCCATTGCCTCATGGTTCTCTGTCCCTTGATTTGACATATTTTTCTTTTATGAAGTCATTTCCATTGTATACATTGACTGATGTATGTAAATTAGACATATATAAAGCAGAGTTACTATTGAGTGATGTCTCTGCTTTTGTCTTCACATCTTAATTTTGGTCAATAATAGAGACTTCATTTAGTACAACTAAATATAGTTTCACTAATAATAGCATTTTTTGTAGAATTAGAATGCTAACTTCAGTGTAAGACGAGGGAACTTTGACCGGGACATGGTATCTATGAAATTGTGAAGCCATTAAAATTGTAGGTAAAATACTTTAGGATTTGTTTGTGTACTCAATTGTGCACACCTGCACGTCTTTCTAGTAAAACGGTCCTGTGGCTTTAATTTTTCAAAGAGTTAAGAAACTGGTATAAAGGAACAACAACAACAACAAAAAAGATCTAAGTCTTTTTCTTTAATGATAGAATTATAAACAAGAAAACTGGGAAAAGTGGATCAGAAGTATCCAAAATACAACTTACATATATGAATATTATCTAATCAATTACAATATAGCATTATAGAGAATGGTTATACAATTCAGAATTTAGAGCTGAATAAGGTTTTAATATTTTCTAATCTACCATCATTATTTAATATATAAAGAAACACATGTCCAGATATTTTTATAATGTTTTCAAGGTCATACATGACTCTTGAATTTAATTTAAACATATTTACAAGGTCTGATCAAAACATATGGTCAATGTTTAAATTAAAAAAAAAATCATTAGAGTAAAGGAGACATTGCCATTAATCCCCATCAAAATACTCCCCCTCACTTTGAACACAGTTATCCCATCATTCTTGCCACTTTCTGAAGCAGTTCTGGAAGTCCTCTTTCCTGAATGTCTTTAGTTGCATTATTGTGGCTGCCTCGATGTCCTGAATAGATTCAAAACGTTTCCTTTCAGGGTCATTTTGACTTTAGGGAAGAGCTAGAAGTCACATGGTGCCAGATCCAGTGAATAAGGTAGATTGGGACACACTGTAATGTTTTCATTGGACAGAAATTTCTGTACCAGAAGCAATGTGTGACATGGAGCATTGTCATGATAGAAGATGAAGTAAAGACACTCACGGAAGAGGACTTCCAGACTGCTTCAGAAAGTGTCAAGAACGATGGGATAATTGTGTTAGAAGGAAGGGGGAGTATTTTGAGGGGATTAATGGCAATGTGTCTTTTATTGTAATAAATATTTTAATTTAAACATTTATGAGTATTTTGATCACACTTTGTAAATCAATGATTTTCCCAACATGTTTTGCATTCTCTCCCAAAAATATGTTTCAATGAATTTTTCTTAGGAGTCTTGTAGGAGTGCATTACTTTTGCCTTATTTGCTTTCCTGTATGTTCAATTATTTAATTTTCATATTCACTTAATAATTTATACAACATAAGTAAATAGAAATAAAATTAAACACATAAATAATGTTTCCAGGGCTATGGAAAACTGATGAAATAGGTATTGCTATTTTAAGAATTTGTTTCCTACTTTTTGTTTTTCTGTGTAACAAAACAGTAACAACACACACATAATCTACAGAAAGACAGTGCAAGCAATGATCAGCTCAATTTTACAGGGCTACTTTATAAAATAGAGACAGCCATATAAATTATGATGAAGTTGTTCATAGTAATGAAACTAACAATCTGCATGCTATATCCTAAAAGTTATATAAAATACATTTAAAAACCACAGAAACCATACTTTTATATATTTATTATTTGTATACAAACAATTACTAAAATTACAGTTTCAGGGAAGAAATATTTGATTGAAAGCCAAGAGCTCTTTCATCATGTTTTTTCTAAATTCATGAAATGAAGAGCTGACATCTTGATTTATCACACTGTGTACTTTTAATAGCCAACAAGCTTACTATAAAAATTTAATCAACCTGCCTATTAAATTTCTTTCAAATGGTTGTGAGGCACTTCAGCTTCTTTTCATAGTTAATTCATTCACTGGGAATCTATTAATATGGATTTCAATTACATGTTTTATCCAGAACACAGATTGGGTTATTGTTAATTCAATAAAAAATGCAATATTTTGAATGCAAAGGTGTTGCCTCTATTTTAATACACAAATTCAGAGCTTTCAAGGTGTGAACCCTACCAATTACTTTGTCTAACCCACCTTGTTTTGCACTACTTGGCTTTATACACATCTTCTTGTACAGACACATGAGTGCTTCTACACTAAGTATGTAGAAGTCAAATTACTGGGTCATATGTTGTCTATATATTCAACTTACAACACAGTGTAAAAATGCTGTCAAGTATGCTTGTACCAATTCACACTTCCATGAACAGTGCCTATTTCTCAAATACTAGCTTGGACTTGGTATTGTCAGACTGACATTTCTTCCAATTTGATAGAGTATGAAATGATGTCTCATATTACTATTATACATTACATTTCCCTGATTACCAGAGAGATGGGATAATTTTTCATATGCTTACTGGCCACATGGTTTCCTGTTCTGTGAATTGCCTGTTCTTATCTTTTGCCCACATATATACTGATTTGTGTAATTTTATTTATTTATTTATTTATTTATTTATTTATTTATTTATTTATAGACATTCTTTATACAATGTAAGCACTAATATTTTGTTTTTATATGTGTTATTCACACTTTCTCCCCTGTTATGAGTACTGCTTAGGTTTTCAGATAAGAACTTTATCTTTTTCTTTTAGTTTACGATTTTTGTTTTTGTTTTTGGTTTTGTTTTCTTTTTTGAGGGCAGTGTCGCTGGCCCTCATATGTGGGACCCGAACCGGGGCCGCTGGCATCCCAAGCCAGCTCTTAATCACCATGCCACTCGGCCGGCCCAATGTTATTTTGTTTTTAAGATTTCGTTCCTTAGGTCTAAAATATATTTTCTTCTAAAAGCTTTATTTTTACATCATATTCTATTATGTATTATATTATGTTATTTTATATTAATTATATTATATATTTTTATTGACATGAAGTGCAACACAATTGTGTTTCAGATTAAGAAACTGAGGCCATTCAATATTCAGTGTTGTTTTTTACATAATTAGCTGAAAGTAAAGCTACTCAGAGATGTTAAGTTTTCTGACTACTCAAACCAACAGTGGTAGAATTGGAACTCAGGAGTCTTGGTGAGCCTCTGCTTTTCAATAGAGGAAGTGGTTGGCCTGCAGTAGAAATAATGAACCTATACTATTCAGTCATTCATCTCTAAAACTCATCTTTTGTGTCAAAGACAGGTATTTTTGTGTGCTATTAACTTGGATATTTTGAATACACTGGCATAATACTCAACACAAAGAATGATGAACCTAAAGAATACAGACCTATGTTTGCTTAATGACAGGCAATACAGCAGTCAATCGCAGTTATTTTTAGTAAAAATGTACTATGTGGCACATAGTTAATACCACAACCATATTTATCTATAAATCACACATTGCTTGTGCATTTTTGCAGAGTAAAACAAACCTTAGAACAAATAGACAGTATAATAACTAACAATATAAAATAATTTACCAATGTGAAGGAAATACGACTTTTCATATAATTCTCTGCCCTATATTGGCATACTTTCTTATTCTGTGCAAATTATATGAGCTGACATGCAGGCAGTCTATCCGGGCTAAACAAACCTTGCACTTTAAATTTGGCACCTATATATGAAAAAAAGTATGTCTGAGAAAAGTAGAGATGAGTTAAGAAAAGTATCTATGAATAAAGATAGCCTTGACAACGTTCAGAGAAGGCTTATTCTATCACATATTCAAAGTCAGCTCTCTTCTGTTTAGACAGGTTGTTTCAGGCAACTTCCATTGTTTCTCTTTTTCTACATCAATCAACTATCTTCCTTCAATCTGTAGATCATCTCAAATCTTTCGTAATTCACTGCTGATTTTCTGGGGTTTTAATTACTTTCTATGAATGTGATGGGTAAGTTGTCTTAGTTTTTAAAGCACCTTCACTCCTTATAATGATAAATTATGAAGACAGCCTATTATGGAAATTGTAGGAGAACCTGTCTAATAAACACTGCAGTATATAGGTTGAGCTATATAAAGAGTAAGTAAGCCTTTGTATGCAATTCAACAGGAGCTATTTTAACTGGATACTACAATTATTGGTAATGACAATTTGAGTATTCTTTTTCTAATGGCTCTTTTTTTTTTTTTTTTGGCTAAATGTAGATCACCCTTCTACATTTTAATTGGTTATACAATTGAATTAATTTCTATTCACTTTAAAAATACCAGATATAAGTTAATATAATTTATTTATTAGAAAATTAATTTGAAAAGTGATGACTCTGTTAGTTAACTTTGGATACTATATACTGCATTTATATCATTGCAATCTACATGTTTATAATATTGTAGGAACATTTTTTCAGATGAGAGGTATGGTTTATTTACTTTTAAATTTTGAATTATAGATATTTCATAGCTTTGTTAAAACCAGAATTAGCACATAAAAGTAATAAGAAGATTAATTTTTTACATATCACAATCTATTAGAGTGAGATCAAATACATTTTCTACTTATTCTAGGCATTACTATGTTGTCCTGACAGATGACACAGTTTCAAGAATATTAAATTCAGGAGTAAACGGATCTGGGGAAAGTTACATCTTTGGTTCTACTACTAAAAGTTATAAGCAGAAGATACTTACTTGATTTTTTTAACAAGATTTTTGCCCTAATTAAAATGTTCATCCTTTTATTGAAATATAAGTAATTAAAAATTAAAGATAAGGGGTCTACCAATAAAATACCTTGGGACCTTCCAGGAAAGAAGAATGTTTATAAAATCTTTGTGAAACCTAAGTTCCACAATTGGACAATAATGTATAGTAAATAATGTATAGTAAATATAGCATATTCCATATCATATAATTTTGTAAAAGTAATATGTACTGGACAATCTATCTCCCCATATACCCACAGTGCTTTAAAGTTTTTCTTTCCTTAAATGAATAAGGTAAGTCCACAGTAAAGAACTGTACTTAGAACAAAATTACATGGAAGGAAACAAATAGTACATGAAGGAAATTAAGAAAGAAAAATACAAATAATTGTGTGGTTAAGAATATATTACTTACATGTGAGGTGATACAAATCATTTTGAAATACATTCTTGGAAAATATCCTTATTCTAACCTTCAGCAATCATGAAAAACCACCATCATAAGAAAATAACAAAAAATTTTATCATGAGTGGGGCTTTGTGGTCAGAAAACCTTGTTTGGAATCTAGAATTTGCCATTTACTAGCCATGTGGTCTTGGACAACTGACTAAGAAAACCAGCTTCTTTAAGGATACAAAGATAATGGATAATGAATAGAACAGTGCACAATAGGTAAATAATAGCTACACACACTAAAGGAGAAATCCCAAGTTTATCAAGAACTATAAAGAGACATACTGTGTTCTATTACAGAAAAGAATACTAGCAGGTTCTGCAGATAAGTTGAAGTATTCGCATCAAGCTCTAAAAAGATATTATTTTGAACAATTACATCATCAGCAACTTATATGAAACAACAGTAAGATTTCAAAATTAAGAGGAAATGTTCTCTAGCACGATAATTAGAAGCTATCAAGATAATCTCACTGCAGCTTGTTTGATTTATAATAAAGAGGTAAGAGATACTGCAAACTATATGTAAGGTGATAATATCATAAACCATGAAAATAAGAAATCTACTCTACATAAAGAACTCTCTTGGCACCAGCCAAGTGGCTCAGTTGGTTAAGAGTTGGCTTACAGCATGAGCTCTGAGCCACAGGGCTGCCAGTTTGATTTCCACATGGGCCAGTAAACACTGCGCCCGAGCTGAGCTGTCGCTGAGCTGCCAACAGGGCAGGATGGCTCAACTGGTGTAAAAACAAAACTGCCTGTTCCGTGGTGGCTACACCCACCAGCAACTAAGACTGAACTCTTGAGCTGATCTGCAGCCCAGATGGCTCAGTGGATAGGGCGGGTGCTCTTAACAACAAGGCAGCTGGGTTGGACTCCCACATGGGATGTTGGCTACATCCACCAGCAACTAAGATTGAACACAGTACCTTGAGCTTAGAGGCCATGAGCTGCCGACGGGAAGCCAGCTTGCGACTGGCGCCCTCCACAAAGAAGACTGAAGAACAACTTGGCTGGTCCCCTTCCCCAATTCTTCAATACTGTTCCCCTCCCTGAATTACCCAATAAAATATTTAAAAAAAGAAAAAAAAAAGAATTCTCTTTGTGAAGGGATCTATGAAAGCTATAAAGCAATAATAATAATAACAATAATAATACAAACCATTTTTATTCTTACTATTGTCTAGTTGGCTGAGAGGCCACATAATTTGAAGGATTCATATCAAAGAGACAAAAGCAAAGCATAAGGACTCTCCAGGCAAGCATTTTAAAAGTTGTTTGTATTTTTCTGTTCCTGCTAACGATTTATAGCAAGAGCATTTGCCTCTGATTGACTAGAAATGAATATTTAATATATCTTATTTTTCAATGGAGAGTACATTCTGAAATTTGGTTTCCTTGAGTTAGGAATCAGGATATTAATAGTACTGTTCAATTATTTATTTGATGTAACATCTCACTTAAAATCCGTATCTATTTTTGATTTGTTTATTAAACTGATTTTATTCACACAGATTTCCTTATTTTATTGTACATGTCCTGATTATGTCTTTATTGATGACATGTACAAAGGAAAGAAATTAACATAGAGAGCACTGTACCCTCATTTATAAATCAAGAATATGAAGGTAAAAAAAATACTAGATATAAATACAATGGTTAATCTCAAATAAAAATTTTATCAAGCCATAAGATACTTCTTATATTTGTACTCACATCATTATAATGTTTGTTCATAACAAAAAATAACTTATTATAGAGGCCACTCTGATTTGTTAGCTATGCAAGTACTCTTAGGCACATCATTAACTGTTTTTACAAATTTCACAAATAGGTTTCAGCTTATATTAGGATCTGGTTAATATTTACAAATAATGATTTTATAATGCTTTAAAACAGCAAAGCTTTTGGGCAATATGAGATGTTTTATGCAAATAAGTGAAATAATATTTACTGACAATAAAGTACAGTGAAAGAGTATGAGTGTTTCATCCTAATGGCTTTAATTTATGGACATCATTAATTGTAGGGAAACACACTTTATACTTTTTCATTTGCATTTTTCTTTAAAAACATAAAAACAAAACCTGTTTAGTAGCTTTAATATTAATGAGGTGGCAGGTGATTTATTGTGAAGTTTCTTCTGCCTCAGTGACCAACCTCCTGAGAAAGACAATACAGCCTCTGAAAAGATGTGAGCTTGAAATGGGAATGAGTCACATCCCTGCTCTGCTACATAACTGGTTATTTAGCAGGGCTGTCTGAATTGAACTAGTGTTCAATTCTCTAAGCTTGAGAATGGTGGGATAGGGTTTGAAGGAAACAGAACATATTGTTTTCTTACATCATTAGCTAAGCTAGGGAGAGAAATTATTTTACCTTTATTTCTTCCATGCTAAAATATGGTTACAAATCCAAAGTAGAAAGTACAACTAAGGTAGACAAAACTGCACTTAATGTCTCATTTAGAAGAGACAATACAGTTTATTTAGTTTGTGTGTTTGTTTGTTTGTTTATTTTGTTAGCATCAAGTGAGCATCAAGGGAGCACCATCTCAGGTACATTATTTCTTTTACTTGGCATTTAGTAACCACCTCATTCCTCCCACATAATTACTATAAAACAAAAAAGGAAAAAAAACCTTCAGTAGTGAATGATAAATTTTAATATCTGATTACTTGAGAGCACTGGCAAGAACCAGTTTTCATTTGTAGAAAATATAAGTGAACTTCTGAATTAAATAATAATAATTAAATAATAGTAACAATAATAATAACAATAACAATAATAATAATAATAATAAAGTTCCAGGAACTGTTTTTTAAGCAATTAATATATATTAACTCACTGTGTGCTCTCAAGGTCCCCTGACTATTTATATCCCTACTACATCCACACTGAGAAGTTAACTGATTTAGCAAATGAGACTTGGTTAAATGAATTAAAACTCCACTGTACAGAACTACAATGAGTCAGTTAACTAAGTTAACTACTTGCAAATTTCTATTTGATGGTGCCTATTCCCTTTGTATCACCAACACTCCTATCAGGTGTGGTCACCTTTCAGTAGGTAATTGCACCACTGGGAGTCAAAGCTTACCCTTAATATTTATGAAAAGATCGTCCTAGGCCATCATAATTTTACTGACTATATAAATTTACTGAGAATTAATACGACCCTGCCCTTGAATGGAGAATCTATCAGCATTAATAAGTACTACATGTCTACAGATCAGTCTCCTGCGATATAACACTTAAATTTGGCTTAAATAAATGTAGGATTAGTGGTCAGATCTCCACGTATGAAAATCTAAATTGCATTGTGTGGGAGGTTGATAAAATAGAGGATGGGAGGTAAGAGTAAATAAAACCCCATGACGTTAACCAAGCCAACCTACTGTTTCAAAAGAAAAAAAAAAAATGCCCTTTTGCCACTCAGATGGGGCACATTTTTGCTATAACTCCACAGCTGGGGTGGGGGAGCACCTTTTTGTAATTCACACAACCATACCATATTGGTAGCAGCTATCTAGAAAATTTGATTTTAAACTGAAATTTCTCATATCAAACCAAGTAATTAAATAAAAAAGAACATGAGTACTGCAATTATATTATTCATGATTAAATAAAACCTAATAAATCTAATTTTAGAAGGTATCTCAATTTCTTTATAGATAGATCTAGAAAAAGTGTGTAAATGTTTAACATCGACTGAATTAATTGAACTACCAGAGAAATTTCTCAGCAAATGTTTCATTTACGGATCATACTCCAGTTTTAGGGGCATTGTTAATCTAAACTGTTCAAGATGAGGTTTGGCCAGCAGAGATTGTGAGTAGGAGATACAGGTGGGAAAGATTATTCTACCGACAAGTTGTTTCTACCACTACCAGGAAGTTGGAGCTACTCGAAATTTAGATTAGATTTCTAAGACCTGGGAACAGTTCAGTGATTGAGGACCAACTTCAGGGTATGTGAAAATGGTAAATATTTAAATGGACAGATGAGTAAGCCCTCCTGTGGGCCGTGTGAAAACTTGGGTTTGGATCTGAGTTAACCTTCCTTGAAACTTTCTGTAGTCAAGCATCATCTTAGGGCTCAAAAAACTTCTAACCTTTGTATACAATGGCATGCTGTGAAGTTAACTTGATAGTAGACCTGGGGTATTAGCCTCAAGGAATTTTGGATTTGTATGAGTATGTAGCATTGTAACAAACAAGATGGCAAAATATTTGAAAAGGTATAGGAAATATTTGGAAAACACTTTCATAAATATAGGTATTCAAAGGGAAAATGTAATGGAAGGTTTTTAAGAGATGAGGTGACCAAATAACAAAATCCCAAAGAGAGTATATTTAAGAATGACTGTACGGATTGAAAGTTATCAATAAATCTCCCAAGGTCTCACAATATTCCAAGAAGTAAAATTCCAATAATTATTGAGTTAATCACACTGGAAAATTTAGACAGTTAATCTCATACATAGGATATAACAAATTTGTTCAAGAACAGAATATTAGAGATGGTTTGAAAACAAAAAAAATTGAGAAAGAGTTCTGCACTCTTTGGTAGATGATTTATTCATAATGGATCCCGAAGATGATAATGATGGATTCTTATTTGGAAGAATACATGATAAGACATACAGAATTTTAAAATAATCATTCTTTTGATGAATTGGGTAGTGATATGAAAGGAAAGAAAACCTAAAGTGAAAATAAGACTAATTTTTTGACAACTTTTTGTCATTTTCAAGGGATGGACCATTCTAAAGATGAAGAGATTTAATATATCTAACTCAGAAAGAAAGGAAAATAGAGTTGGAATTTAAAAAAAAAAATGCTAGTGCTAAGAAACTAAGAGTGAATGGGAATTTAGAAGATATGAAAATGTAAAGATGCAGCAACTGACATTTTTATTTTAATAACAGAGAATATAGTCTTTTGAATAAACAGAGGTGAATAATAACATAGCTGATGTGACTGAAGTGTTTATCTGGAAAGGTGAATCTTGGATGCCACCTACCTAAATATGATACACACGCCTGAATGCAGGGAAGATAGGACCCTGGGAAATAAGACAAGATTAAAGAAGGAGGTTAAAGACTATCTTCAGAGATATAATATGAAGAAATAAAATGTTAAAGTACTCTACTCATCTAAGATAAAAAACAATGAGACGAGAATAAAATGAAGAGTTTCTGATTTGTGGGACTGGAAAATTAATACAGGAAATCAAGAAGATCACAACGTCGTCTACCACCATTAAAGTCACTGAGTGAAGGGAAGAATATAAATCCTGAAGGAAGAGACCACTGCCTGGTCACACTTCAAAACATCAATTCAATTTAACCTTCTCCCAAAGTCATCATTAAAGTAACTTATTGAATGTCACAAGAAATTTTCTACTTTCTTCAATAACTAACTTCAAGAAATACCTTTTAAAACTTTATATTTTAAAGATTTAAAAAAATATATTTAAACATATGATCAGCCAATATAAAATACTATCTTCTTTAAATTTATTTCAAACTGACGCTGTCATCTACATATTCCATATTCCAAGTTGAGGAAATTCTTGAGAGGGAACTAAAAAGAGCTCAGCTATGTTATATAATGTGATTGACCTTAAAATCAAGGTTTTGACTTGAAGTTACAAACCTTACTACTTCACATAAATTTAGATCATAATGCTAGACAAAATAATAATTATATGTATTTTATCCATCTTCACAGTAGGCAAACAAACAGTACATCATTAAAATTATATCTCAGCCTTTTTTGAGCCTTTTGTGCTTCCTTTGCTCAGCCCACTCCAAACTCTATGGAGTGTACTTTCTTTTCTAATAATGGCCCTTGAGCCATTCTGTACTGCTCTGGCCCACTTCTGCTTCTTTAAAATGTATATTTACTTCTAATAAACTCTTTTTCTGCAACTTAGAAAACAAAAATCATATCTCATCTTTTGTTTAAACAACAATTATTTGGTGATTTCTGTGATCATTAGATGCAAGAGGCTTCTAATAATAAATCCTATTATTAAGGAGAGTTTTCTTTCTGGGAATATATTGTAAATTTTCTACATATGGGGTTATTTTGAAGATTAAAGAAAATCTGTTACTATTGAATTAAATTAGTTCCTAAGCTTTGGAGGCATTTGTAAGTAATTTGTTCTGTATAAGTTGGAAAGTGTATCAAAAAGTTAGAGTATTCATATTTAAATAAATTTTCACAAATTAATCATTAAAATTAAACTTAGAGAAGAATACTTGAGATATATTATGAAAATTAATATACTCCAGCAAATAAAAACCTATTAGTAATAAAACAAAATACAAGAAGGTAACTTTTATTTTAATGTATTTTCTTCATATTTGGAGGAATATTTGCAATCCCTGCTCTTACTTAAGCAAAAATGATGTAGAAAATTTAGTATCATGACTATGTAATAGTTACTAGATCACTGCCCCAAATAACATATGAACGTCAGTTAAGATTATATATAACATTGGTCCCTAAGTCAAATTCAACCTGGACACTATATGCCCTAACTTCTTTTATATAAATAAGATGCTACTTGAGTAAAAGCAATTAAGAGCACCAGCATCTGAATCTTTCTTAATCATGAGACATAATTGTTAAATTATTTCTAAGTGGCATTTAATATAACATAAAGCTGAGAGAAACAGTTTTACAAAACTAATTCTACTTTGAGTGTAAGAAAAAACTAACAATGTTGATCCTAAAAATAACTTCTGAATGTATGCATCAAAAATGTCTCTCTTAGGACAGGGTGATTGGATAAACGCATTCAAAAGCTATCTTCCCAGATAAAACAATACCACATTCTAAGTACTTTCCAGCACTGACTGTCGTGTATTCTAACTCTACTCATGTTGTATCTACTCATTTTTTACTGCAGTCAATTTAATGAGAGAGAGAGAGAGAGAGAGAGAGAGAGAGAATTAAAAAAAAAAAGAAACCAACCAGAAACAAAACAGTAGATTAAGGGAACTTCATGTAAAAAATCTAAATCATGACCTAAGAACATTTTAACCAGAAGCACACATACACAAAACAATAGATCAAATATACATTAAATATACATACATATATATATATAATATTTTTTCCTAGATCTTTAAATAGCCAATATTATCCATAGAAGTCTTTTAGATGTTAAGATTAGATGCAATTTTCCCCCAAAATACACAGGTCGCCTTAAGGATGTATTAGACAGTATATTTTTACTTCCACAAAGATTATGAAATTGATCTATACCTGGTAAATGTGGAACTCTATGATGCTTAGCTGACTATATAGCCACATAATTGTCCATTTTCACGGCTTCCAATGAGGCCTGACATCTCACCAGTTTATAACAGTGACAGATTACTAGAAATAGAAAGTTCTTGTTTTCTAACCTCCTTTCAGAAAAGATTTCCTGAAAATTCAGGATTGGGAAAAAAAAAGGCTTATGAATAATGGAAGACACTGCTGCATTCAACCAGGTTTTATATTCTTGTAATATGTTATCATATGGAATAAGGTCCAGAAGTGGCAAATATAGCAGTGCATTTAAGAACTTCTTAAAGGAATCACAAAAGTAATGCATATGAAAAATCATTTCCAATTACCTCTGTTGAGTGATGCTGAACTGTTTATATCTCCAGTAATGAAGGAAGACTCGGACTGCTTTCGGACCGTGTCATTCCACATTCTACGAATTCGGCTCTTGAAGGGGAAGAAGGAAAAGGAAATTAACTCACCAAACACTGAATTTTCACTAAAATCATTCTTTGTCTTTCTTAATTATATGAGACCTTTGTTTGGGCAGCTGGCAAATATACAGCTTTTACGTGGTTGCAGTGCAAGAGCATTAGAACAACAGAAACGAAATTAATGATAATACTTGGTTCTCATTAAGTATATCCCTATAATATATACTTAATGTAAATGCCTATACCCAAACAATTATAATTATGAAAAAGAGTAAATATAATTATAGCAATTAAACATGTTGAAAATATATAGAAGTGTATTCGAGACAGTTAGGATTTAATAATTTTAGTTTCCAAGGTAAAACAAATTATTTTCATTGTAACTTCAATGGGAAAAAGAGATTTTACTTGCATCCATTTATCAGTTTTATTAACAAAATATTTAGTTCAAGAATGCAGAATCTTGCAAGAAAAAATTTGGTAAGACAATAGAATAGAATATTACTAAAATGCTACTGAACTTAATTCACATTTTCATAATTTTGTAAGGAGACCAATGTAATTTTATAGGTTACATATTACCTGGACTTTTCTTTCTTTTGAAGGTAAGAAAGGAAGTTAATGCACACTTATTCATTGCTTCATAGTATGAAGTTTTATAGAGAACTGAAAATTCTTATATCGTATATTCTCAAATTCAATATTCTAACTGTTGGACAGTTCAAGAAAGCAATGTAATAGTTTTCCATGTTGGGGGATTTCTTTCTGTTTATTCTGTTTTGCTATTTTATTGAGTTAGGGATCAAAAGTATTTTAAGGATATTTTGAGGAGAAAACAAAATAATTTCAGAAAATTTCCAAGGATGAAATAGTTATAGGAATTATTATTAGTACTAATAGTGAAACCATGTTCACAAATGGGTTACATTCCAAATATATCTGAACTTCTTGAATAACAGTAGTGCCTAAAGTTAAAATTGTTTTTAGGAATCTTGGGACATGTTTATCCTTCAGAGATATTGTCTATATTGTTGTATAGGTCAGCAAACACACACATATGTGTACACACACACACACACACACACACACACACACACACAGACAAAACAAAAACAAAAAGACGGATAAACAAAAGCACAATAAGAAAACTGGTGCAGGATTATAGGCCCTGAGATCTTGAGAATGTTTCTGTTGAAAAGTACTTCAAAGCTTCACATTGAAAAATTGGGAACAGCTCTCTCACATTTTTAAATTAATTAATTAAAAATTTTAATTACCCTCTACTACATGCCAAATACTAACCTAGGAAATGCAAAGGGGAAAGGCTAACAGAAGATGTTTTTGCCTTCACAGAGCTGCTAGACTAGTGAGAAATCAAACTATCACAAAAATTAAATGCAAAAGCATAATAACGTGCCCAAAAATCTCCACAGAAACATTAATTAATATAACTCAAAACTATAAACAATCCAAGTGACTATCAGTGGATGAATAACATATAGAATAATATACAGCAATGAAATGAAAAAGCAACATAGCCTCTTGCAGCGACATGTCCAAGGAAAGAAAGAAAAGAACAAAAACAAAACCAAAAGGTTCTGGATGATTTCATATGAATAAGTATCAAAGACATGCAAAACAAAGTAGTGTTCAAAGTTCAAAGAGTAGTTATTTTTGGAGGTGAGTAATGGAGAAGGACCCAAAGGGTGTCTGAGATATTCCTAATATTCTATTATTTGACCTAGAGGAGGGGTGATAATTCACTGTGCCGTTCACGTAAATTTTGTGTACTTTGTGAATGTTTGTTATACTACATAACTAAAAAATCATTTAGAAAGTGCACATAATAAGGGGGAATGCCTTTGTCTAGAAACTCTAAGAACACTGCACTAAAGAAGTGACATCTGAACTGAGAGTTGATGAAATTGTGTTCTTATTGGGTGACATTTATATAAGTTACCTCCATTATCTCATCTGCTATTAGTAGTCTCTCCTACCTGGGCAGACACATGTGTTCCCTTGCCTTTCCTTAACATGGCAAGCATGTCTCTGCCTTAGGGCTTGGCACACTTGTTTCCTCTGCCTGGAGTGCTCCTCCCCCAGGGTAACTACTTCATCAATTTAAGATTTTGCTCAAATATTTTCTCCTTAAAGAGACCTAACTTGACCGCCTTATTTCCATGTACCCAACTCTGTTATTACCCCCTGTAGACATTACCATTTTCTGTATTACACACGTTATAATAATGTACTTATTTCTTATATTTATATTTAATGTATAATATTTACATTACATTTGAGGGCCTACAAAAAAGTTTTTGTCTTTTTTGTTCATGAGGTATCATATACCTGAAATAATGTCTAGTATATGATAATTATTATACTTATGTATGAATAATACATAGCAATTAATTTTTTCTGTGTTCTAAGTTCTATATTATGTATTTTTCATTATTCACTCACTGAAATCTCACAAGAACTCCCTGAGGTAGTTACTCTCTTATTCATTAGAAAACCGGGGTTCAGAGGTTAATTAACAGGTTCAATGTCACAGACCTAGAAAGAGACATGACTAGTATTTGAACTTAGTCATTTGGCTCCTGATCTACAAGGTTAACAACTCACTCTCCTATATCAAACACTAGTTGAATAGGAAAAGGAGAAGAAGGACAGGTATTGCCAGCAGAAAAAAAGGTATATAATATATGGCACAGAGCCAAATCTTACAAGTTTATGGAATGAAGCAAGATGGGTCTTCGAATATGGGGGTGAAAAAATCAAATCACAGATGACTACATACCATAAGATCCCATTTTAAAGAAATACATTTTTTTCCTATGAGACTGAGGGAAGTATATATTTTTAAAAGGCATACTAAACAACATCTTTTTAGGAGATAGAAAACTATTAGAATAAGTCAAAGAAATAAAGAATGAATGTTAGGAGGTTGTCACTGGTGGAGATGCATAGGGATTGATGAGGGAGAGGTCTCAAGAAGGAACAAACATAGCAAATGTCTACTTCCTAAGTTGGATGTTGACTTCACAAGCGTTCATTTTATTACTATGCTTCACAATTTAATAGATGTTGAATACATTCTTTTATATGTCAAATATCATACATTCAAGTTAATACATCAGGAAAGTCAATAAAGTAAATAAAAGATAAATTGCAGAACAATTAAAGAAACGTTAAAGTGGGAAGGATAATAGTTCAGTCTACAGTTGTTTTTTTTTTTTTTTTTTTGGTGTTTTTTATTTTTTTTTAGCTGAGCCATCCTGCAGTTCAACGGAAACTCAGCTCGGGCTGGCATTGAACCGCCGATGCTCAGAGCTCAGCTCGCACTCTTAAGTGAGCTCTTAACCAACTGAGCCATTTGGCCAGCTCAAAGTCTACAGTTTTTATTCTCTCTCTCTTCAATCCTATAACACATCTCCGTGAACACATGTGTGACTATATGGGTATTGCCAACATTTTGTAAGTGATTAGCCAAGAAGTAAGTACATTGAGGGTTTCAACAGGTAGATAGGATTTTCACTTTTTAGTCTTGCAAATCATGCCTCTCCATTAGCCATGATTTCTATTAGATGGGGATGATATCCTGACACTTCTTTTTCTAAATTATCCCATTATGTTTCTAAAATAATCATAATAATATTTAAACTCACATACTTTTACAAATACCGATGGAGCTGTCTTTAGCCTCCTTTGACCTCATATCCTGTTTACATTCTAACTCACTTTAGCCAATAGCATTCTTTCTGTTCTGAAATTTCTAAGTTCTCCTCTACCTTAAGGGTTTCACATTAGATGTTCTGTCACTGAAAACTCTCTTCCCCTGAACTTCGTTTCTGTCATTCAGATTCTTGGCATAAAAATCATCTTCTAAAATTGTCTTTCTTCAGCACTTAAATACAAAAAGCCACTGGGACTTTCTATATCGCATCATCATATTTGGTTCTCTATGAGCTTTAATGATCTAATATTTTCATTTGGTCCATTGACTTGTTACTAAATATTCTGTCTTCAACAACTAAAATGGAAGCTCCAGACCTTAGGGGAAGTTATTTGTTATTTAACCACTGAATCTCCAGAGCTTAGAAGACTGCTTGGCATTATATAGGAGAAAAATAATTCTCAATAAAACATAAAAAATGCGGATTGTTATTTTAGAAGTTATCTCATGTTAAAAAGACAACCGTACTCCCAAAATTTTACCTTAATAATTTAGAGTGAGTATTTTAGACTTTGGTTATGATAGGTCATATTTAATATGAAATACATTTATTATTCCTACCTAAGCATACTGGATTTAAGTAATTATCACTTTATGTAGGATTGGATTGTCATAGTTCATCATGATTAGTATTACATTAAGAATAAGAACAGTGTAAGGTAACCACCCCCCCCAGATTAGAATTGTGATGATACAACTATAAAAGTAAAGAAACAATATGATTCAGCTTTACACACACACACGCACACACACACACAAACACACACACACAGACACACACACTAATGGTAGCTGCTCCAATTTATTGAACATGCACAATGTGTTCTAAGCATATTGCATACATTAATTCAATCTTCCTAACAACATAAGAAATCAGTATTATTATCATCACTTTACAGACGAAAAAAGTGAGGGTAAATGAAATTAAGCAACTTGTTTTGTATCACAGCAGGTACATGGTGAGGCTAGAATTCAAACTAAAGTCTACCTACCCATGATGTTTATGATTATTCTGTTAAGCTGCATTGTCATATCTTGTAGCTTAGAAGTATTGCTAAATACTGCACAACTCTGTTGTAACATAATAAATGATACTCCCAAATATGATTGTTTGATTAATGGCATATTTCAATAAAATTACTACAAGATGATGGTTGATGAGCTCCATTAAATGAAGAGCACACAGGAACTAATTAAGTCGGATAAGATACAGAATCTTAGCAATTTCAATTTAAAAGTTGTGGAAAATATTATTATAAAAAAGGAGGTAAGCATTATTAGTTTGAAAATAAAGGGCATGAACTACAAGGGGCTCATGCTGGAAGCATCACCTGGTTGTACCCCTTCTCTTATATGAGACTTCAGATTTCTAGTTGGCAAATTTAGTCCTAAACTCAGGAATCTTAGCTCACACAGATGGTACATCTGTTCCTCCAATTTACAATGTTGCAACCTCAGTAAGGCATAGAAATAATAAAATAAACCAAATTTAAATTATTAATAATTGTATATTATAGGTAGGAATATCTTTCATGATCATAATAATTTGTGGTTAACTTAAGCAATAAGAGAGCCTCATAGATTTGACAGTTATATATTAGTTTTAAAATATTTACTTGGAAATATTAGATAGATATAAGATATGTGGTTTTATTTGTATGATAAAATATAATTCCACTAGTTCGAGGAAAGTGTTTGTTTATGAGAACACTTTTAATTACCTTTGAATTATAAAACTTGTTCAAGTGCTAGTTAGGTATGTTTCACTGTCCCGTCTGAGAATCAGTTTGAGAGAATCAGACATATTACATTTGTAAATGATATTTAAACGTTACAAGGCTATTTAATTTTCTAAGCATATGAATGGATTGTTTAGTGAAATTTTATGTTAAGTTCACAAGCCAATTAAGAATTAATCAAAGAACAAATGAAGTGGTCTTTGTTATGTTATATAAAATTACCAAATTTACCAAAAATAATTAGATTTATGGGTTGAATTAACAGAGTTAAGAAATAACTAAGATCTTGATTTATAACTTTATAAATTTAAATTAAAGTCTTCTTCAGAAAAGTTCAATTGACAATGAAAACATTATTATTTTTCCCATGAATCACGCAATCTTAAAATTATAGTCTGCTAGTCTGAACCCAAACTCACTCATGACCTACAAAATCCTATGTCTTTTAGTTGACTGGCTCATTTTAGCATCCTGAAGTTGCTGAAATTTCTTTGTAATAATCTTTGGATTGACACTTGCCTGGGAAAAATGGCTGACAGGTACGTAAAAGTTTACAATTTCCCTGGTGAGGAATGATGCACTTTGATAGCTAGTGCTGGGCTGATGGGGGAAGCACTTAGACTAGTTTACTCAGTAATGCTTTTTGGTATCCTTCACTGCCCTGACTTGTTCTTTAACTAATCATCATACAATATGGTATGAGCTCTAACTGTTTTTAATGAAACATACCATTAAATAAGTAAATATTTTCTGTCCGTGGTAGAAAATTATTATACTAGTTAAAAGAAGGAATTAGCTCAAGAATCACATATATAAAATATCACTTAGAATTTTAGGTGAAGTGTCCAATTTCTTTCCTCATCTGTATACTCATTCAACTGAACCAATCTGAAATCATTATGCAAACTTAGACCCTATATTTCATGATCTTATTGCAATTTGGTTTCTTAAGTTTCTGTCATAATCATTACCATTTGAGACAGAGTAAAATAACAACAAATATGATATATTAAACACTCATGATAAAAATAAAAATAGAGCTCATTAAGAAAGGGCAGCAAGCCATAACAAAACATAGGTAATATATATTTCATTTTAATTAACAGATGTTGTTTACCTGTGAGCCTGTAGAGTAGCGTCCAGGAGTTCGAGAACCAGATGTTTTCCCTGAGCCAATGGAACTCTCTGTACTTTTGCCACTACAGCAATGTGTTCGCAGGCATTTCCCGTACTCTTTTCGTACCTAGCCAATTAAATATTAACTTCTGTTAGCAAGGAATTTATTTCAGCTAGGTTTATAGTATAAAATATATGAGTTTTATTTTTATATAATTAATATAATTATTTCTTTGTCCTACAAGAAAGTCTGTTCTGCATATTGTTACAATATAAAATAATGATATCCATACCCTCAAGCTTGAAATTTTGCATAAGGAGGGCCTTTTAAAATACACACACACACACACACACACAAATACACACTTCCAATCACCCCATAATGATGTTCAAAGAACAAAAACATAAGACTCTTCGAGACACTATTTTTAGTTTCATAAAGTTAATATGAAATAGACTATTGGTGCAATAGTCTTTAGACAGAGTCTACTGAGGAACTTACAGAGAGAAAAGGGGATGGAGAAAGAGAGAAACAGAGAGAGAATATTTGAAGACAGAAAAAAAGAAAGTTGGTCTAAGCAATCCCTTTAAGTCCATATTTCTTTGAAGTTTATTTCTCTTAATAATTTTGCTACTTCAGAATATAAAATTCAAAATGTATTTCCTCAAAATTAGTTATATTCAACAATAATAGAGAAATGTGATTGCTTTTCTTTTATAGCTTTGCTGATTAAATTCTTAATCCTGGTTATAGTATAAAATCACAAGGAAAAAGGAGATAAACATTTTTTAGTTGATGTTTTCAAGCAAGAAACAATATCAACTGCTTTTGGGAAAACTTTTATCATGTTTAAACATTTTTATTACTGCCTATTTAATAAAACAAGACAAAAAATAAAAATAAACAGTAGCTGCCCTAAATCATTCCTCCAGTATCAACATCAACAAAAACGGTCCATAACTAAGTGTTCATTAACTAAAAACACATTCTTAGATATCTTATTGGTTATACATTCACAAATTTACATTCATTATGAAATAACACTGTATATACCTTATTCTTAGCTTTTTACATCAATTTCACATGAACTCATACTTTCCACAATTGTGAAAAAGTAATATTCAGATGTAATTTTATTTAAAACAAAGTTATAAATATATGCTTTTTTGAGGAATGTTATTAGAATCAAAAGCAAAAAAAGATGTGTGTGAATGTGTGTGAAAGATGTGTTTGATACTTTAAAATTAGTATTCAAAAACTAAAACATTGTATTTTAATATTATAAAGCTCATTGAATAAAAGATATAACAGATTCAGGGACAGAATGCATTCAGATTTGTATGAAGATTTCACCCATGTTGAATGATTATTATGTGATCAGAACAACTATATAGAGTCAGGTGAATCAAAACATGGAAGAGGGTACCTGCTGGAAGTAGGTAGGGTGACAAAGGAAGGCCTCTTAGAAAGGACTTCTGAAAGAATCTTCAAAAGATAGGTTGGAATTAGTCTGTTAAGAGGATGACAGTTGAAAGAAAGGACAGACAAGAAAGAAAAAGGGATTCCAGGTGTTCAGGACAGTGTGATCAAAACAGAGGCATGATGTGTTAACCTTTGAGACCTGTCTCTGACCTGGAATGGTAAATTTCATATTTTTAATATACTTAAAATTATGTTGATCTGTTTTCCAACCTCTCTTCTATGCTACCTTTGTCAATAATCAGAATTAATTACTTTTATTCAGTATTTAAAAACCAATTCATATTTTGCTTATTTTTTAAAAGAACTAAGTCTGTACCCACTTGCATATGTGTCCAAGATATGTGTGAGTTTGGAAGGGTGTATTAAAAGAGCTTCTAATTTTTACTCACTAATTGCCAGAAACTGTGCTAGGCCTCTTTCTCAAAACGACTTTGGGAAATAAATACTACCTACATTTTACAGATAAGAACACTGAAAAAGATTTAGTAATAAAAGTAAAAACTGAAAGACGAAAAAGGTTAAGCAATGTTCCTTATGTAAACAAATCCAAATCTCATAGGTGCTCTATAATCAGAAAACTCTGTAAGATGCCACATTTCTAACATGAATATATGATCACGCAGGCATTATATGTTACTAATCTTATTATTAAAGTTCTATTAGGTTATTTTCTTCTTTGTATCTAGAAAAAATAAGAACAGATGTTTTATTAGATTTAAGAAAGCTTAAAATAATCTCAACCCAAAGGTAAGCACTGTCAATTACAGTTTAGTAATTTGTACTGAATTTATGAAGCATCTCCAAGAACCTAAACTTCAATCATAACTTACATCCTACTTGGTTTTGCCTAATATTTTCAACAAGGGTATTTTTCTTTTTAGAAGAAAAAGTGTCTTTTAATCAAGTATTTTAAAACTAAACAAATATTTTTGGAGAAAGCAAGAGAGAGAAGAGAGAAGGAAGAGAAGGAAAGAAAGAGAACCACTTCTCTTCCTGTGGCAAGGCAGCAATATTGTATAAGCCACAGTAATTTATCATGGGCTATTTACATTTTCCAACAAAAGTTAAATGTTCTGAACTGATGATATAAACAACCAGCAAATGAAGATACCTAGTGATGCCAAGTCCCACATTAAGCTATATTGCTTACTGGACCATGTCCATGAGATAATTTCCTTTAGATTACAATAAAAGTTATTTGATTGTTCAATTATTTGCATTTTCTAATCTACTATTTCACATGATACTCCATCTTATCCCAATCAGATGTTATCTTATTATTTCAATGTGAGGTTGATTTAGAATAAGAAGATGGGAAAGAAAATATGTCTCACCAATGGAATATTTTATACACTCAAATCAGAAAAAAAAATAATTATGAAACCTCTGAGTTGTATCACATAACTGGGTGCACAATGAAAGAAACAATGACATCTCTAAAGTCACCAGTGGAAATACTGGTGACAAAATCATTCAATCCACACTCAGGAAAAAAAAAACAAAAACAAAAAAAAAGAGCACAGAACCCAGAAATAAAAACCTCAGATATATGGTCAACTAATATCTGACAAGGACCCCAAGAATATTCACTGGGGAAAGGACAATCTCTTCAATAAATGGTGTTAGGAAAACTAGATAATCACGTGTAAAGGTCTGTAATTGGACAGCTATTTTATGCAAATCACAACATTTAACTCAAAATGGATTAAAGACCTAATGATAAGACCTGAAACCATAAAACTCCTAGGGGGAAAAAAAGGGAGAAAGTCTATGGATATTGGTCTTAAGCAGTGGTTTTTGGATATGACAGCAAAGTCACAAGCAACAAAGCACAAATTAATAAGTGGGACTACATCAAACTAAAAAAGCTTTCACACATCAAAAGAAACAATCAAACAAATAAAAAGGCAACCTGCAAAATGGAAGAGAATATTTGCAAATCATTTATTTGATAAGGGGTTAATATCCAAAATAGATAAAGAACTCTTAAAACTCAATAGTAAAAAAACAAACAAACAATCCAGTTAAAAAATGAACAACAGAAACAAAGTCATTTTTCCTAAGAACACAAGTGGCCAACATGAAAGATGCTCTACATCACTAAATAGGGAAATGCAAATCAAAACCACAGTGAGATATCACCTCACACTCGTCAGAATGGCTATCATCACAAGGACAAGGACATGTGTTGGAGAGGATGTGGAGAACAGGGAGCCCTTGTGCACTGTTGGTGGGAACATAAACTAGTACAGCAAATTATGGAAAATACTGGAGGTGCCTCATAAAATTAAAAATAGAACCACTATATGATCTAGCAATCCCACTTCTGGGTATATATTCAAAGGAATTGAATTCAGGATCTCGCAGAGATATCTGCATTCTCATGTCTACTGCAGCATTATGCACAACAGCCAAGATATGGATACAACCAGTGTCCATAAATGAATGAATGGATAAGAAAATGTGGTACATATATATAATGGAGTTTTTTTCAGCCATGATAAAGAAGGAAATCCTGCCATTTTTGACAATATGGATGGACCTGAGGGCATTATGCTAAGTGAGATAAGTCAGATGGAGAAAGAAAATACTGTATGATATCACCTATATGTGAAATCTAAAACAGCCAAACACATAGAAACAGAAAAGCATGGTGGTTCACAGAAGTTTGGGGTGGGGAATAGGGGAAATGTTGGTCAAGGCATTTAAAATTCAAGCCATAAGATGAAAATGTTGTGGGGATCTAATGTACAGGATGATGATTCCAGTTAACAATACTGTATTATACACTCAAAAGTTTCTAAGGAAGATCTTAAGTGTTCTCATCATATAAAAGAAACAGTAATTATGTGAGGTGATAAAGATATTAGCTAACACTATGGTGATAATCATTTTTCAACACCCGTGTATATCAAATCAATGCACTGTACACCTTAATCCTGCATAATGTTATATCTCAATTAACAAAAAAAGAATAAAACAAATATCTCCTAAGACTATTCTTGCAATTTCACAAAGAAATACCTGATATTTTATTGTAGGGGAAAAAAAAAAAGCAAATGATAATTCAATGTTTTCTATATTCGCTGATTTGGGCCATGTTTTTGACACCAATAAAAATGCCACCAAAATCAAAATGTTCAAAACACAAAATGGATGAAAGAACAATATGGTATTACTTGTGATAAATCATAAAAGTAAGCTTCTAATAAGGGCCTGACAATTTTTTTTTCATGGGGGGCCAGATAGTCAATATTTTAGGCTTTGTGAGCCAAGAGGCAAAACCAAGGATATTGTACACGGACCTATTTAAAATGTTTAATGTAACCATTTAAAAATGTAAAAATCATTTTTGGCTGACTTGCCATAAAGATTAAAGCCAGATGGATAAATCTGGCTTATGATCTGTAGTTTGCTGAACTCTAATGATTCATAAAATTAAGTTTAATGACATGTTTTTTAAAATGTCAGTTATGTTAAATATGTTAAATATATTAAAAACTTTGGACTTGGGCTGGGCAAGTGGCCCATGGGTTAAGAGCTGGTTTGGGACGCTAGCTCTGAGCAGCATGCAGGGCCCTGGTTCAGATCCCACATTAGGGCTAGTGACGCTGTGCCCTCTACAGCTAAGATGGTGAACAACAGCTCGACCTAGAGCTGGGCTGCCATGAGTCGCTGGAAACGGTGTAGGCTGCAGCCCCTGCTGCAGTGGACTGCCATAAGCTACAGTAAGTGGCCAGCAGCCAGCGTGAGAGGCTGGCAGTCGGAGTGAGCTACTAATAGCTACTGTGATTGGCCATCCAGAGGCTGGCGATCAATCTGCCTCACCCGGGAAGAGTGCAATGATAATACCAACATGGGCCAGTGAAGCAATGTCCTCCACAACTAGACTGAAGAACAAAAGGACAGCAAATATCTGTTCCCCTTTCCTGATTCATCAAAGATGTTCCCTCCCCCCCCAATTCCTCAATAAAATCTTAAAAAACAAAACAAAACAAAAACAACTCTAGACTCATTTTTTCAATCTTGAGGTTCAACATCTACAACTGTATATCAAATGCATTTCCTAGTTATACCAGTGATGTGTATTTGTAAGACCAGGAAAATAAAAATAATATTTGGGAAAACTCTAATAGGCATTGGCTAATAAAAAATACTCAAACCCCAAATAACTAATACATAAAGTACAAAAAATATTTTCTGCTCTGTAGAAAATTTCTATATTAACATCAAAGTGTAAAATTGTGTTAGTCTAAATTTCCAGCTAACATAAAATAAAGATAATGTGAACCAGATCTGGTTCACTATATTTGAAGATGTTATAACTGATTATGATATCCCGATATTTCCTTATTTACATGCACATGCTACCTTTTTCCTTAATCTGATCATTTCAACCCATCTTTCTACATGTATATCTCTTGACAATCTGTTATGGTTTTCTTCTATCAAAATCTAGAAATCTTTCCCAAGATTTTTGGCTTCTCTGAAGTGTTTTACAATACTGGCTTCTCTGAAGTGTTTTACAATACTGACCACTGTCAACTTCTAGGCATCTTCTCCTTTCTTTAATTCAGTGTATCATCTTGATTTTCATTCTCCTCAGACACTCCTTTCCTTTATCATCATACCTCTATTCTTTATACTCATCAAGTATGGTAGACCAGAAGCTGTTTGCAACACTCAATTCCTTATTTTCCTGGAATGAAAAACCTAGACTGTTTCCCAGTCTTCCTTGCTATTTAGGACATACCACTGATAGTGTCCTATTTAATGGAAAGTGAATAGAAGTGATGTGAGCTGCTTTCAGACCTTTTACACAAGATCTTCTCTCTCTTTCTCAGACTGCGTGTTGAATGTCAACACCCAAGGCAAATGGAAATCATACACTGAGTTTCATTGAATGTTCTTCAGCCTGTGTGACTCGATGGGCCACCCCCATCAACTGGCCATGAGTAAAAAAAAAAAAACAACAAAACATTTATTGGGTTCAGCAACTGTAATTTGGGGTGTGTGTACACTAAGTATTTGGGAAGATGCATCCATTCTGATACAACCTCTTATTTTCCTATAACCTTGATTAATAGGCTTGTGTCATCATTACTATTCTAGCTTATATTTATAATCATGTCAACATATTTTGATCGCTACCATCACATAAAACTGAAACAGAATAAAAGTGGACACCCTTCTCAACTCTTTTTGGTCAGTCTCACTGACCAAAAACTTGAAGATATATCTATATCTATATCTATATCTATATCTATATCTATATCTATATTTATATCTATCTATATCTATATCTTTATTTTCTTTGTTTTTTAAAGGAAAAAAAACAGGTCTTGTTTCTTAGGAAAAACAAAACAAAACACGTTTTGCCATTTCATTTTCAGAGCCACCTCTCAGTATCTCATAATTATTTTTATCACCTCCATGTTACACATGAGGAAACTGGGGCATAAAAGGTTAATTAACTTGCCTAAAGTCCCATAAGCTTTTAAGTGGAGGAACCAGGATTCAGACACAGTCTTAGCTCAGGGGTCTATGTGATCAAAACTATTAAGTACCACATTTTTAATAGAGTTAAAGAGCATAAGATGAGAAAATCAATCTTAAGATTAAAAAAATGCAAACAAATATTTTGCATCCTTGTAGATATGAAAAATCACAAAAAAATATACAAGTATAATAGTTAAATATTACATTCTAATTATCCAACTCATAGATGTTATAAAAGATTCTTTTAAAGAAGTACAATACCTATTACTAAGTACTTCATCATTCATTCAAAAAATATAAATGTTATTTTATCATAAAATGTTTAGACATTTATATTTTCTAGTATGTACAAACTAGTTTTTAAAGAACCTGAAAAATATGTTTCCTATGCCATGCCGTGTGTGTGTGTGTATCATGCCTCCATAACATCTTAGAAAAGCTACTTCCTAATACACAAATTTCATGCATCTGCCAATAAAAATATTAAAGACTATAAGCTCAAGTCTACAAGAACATAATTTTTGTGCACAGTCAAATCAGGAAATATTTTGATTTTTTTTTTTCTGTTAAACACATTTACCAACTTGTATGCTTAAATTTGGTGTCTGGTTTGTCTGTAGTATTTTAAAAATTAAATCAACAAAGTAATATATTTCTGAGAAACAAACATCTCAAGAATGATTTTTGATATGGATGGTTTGCTATCATGTGATATATGCCATTTATTGTTGAATAGGGAATTCTAGCTTACCTTCTTTTGTAGGACACAATGGAAAATGAATATAAACATTCCCTGTAGAGAATTGAAAATGGTGAAGAGATACGCCATGATGACTGTGCTTTCATTAATATACATGAGTCCAAAGGCCCAGGTCAATCCTAAGAGGCAGAGAAGAGCTATTGCACCTATAACCCATGACCTGTAGAGAGAAGAGAAAATTAAGGGTTATCAAATAATTGGTCTTTAAATAGCAATCATATAATATCAACAAAACTGACACTGAAAATATGTTGAAGTAAGTTTTATTGACAGAAAATGTAAGACAAGTGGCATCACTACTTTAAAATTCTAATGGGGACTACAAGTTTTCAGGTTTCAGGAGATATATGTGAATATGTTATGAACACAGAAATTCAGTTAAACAAAAGCAGATTGGTACTATTAAAGTATTCATGTATTTGTAGCACATATGCAAATGATATGGAGATGTAATTATGGTGAATGGCAAGGGAGAAAAAAGTCCATAAAGCTATGTTAGTCTCCACTGGTCTCATTGGTATGATAATGCTTGTTTGATTGGACTATTTCCTTGTTCTTCATCTTATACACTTCAGCCCATTTTTCCATATTTCCTCTTTCTCATAATTTTTTTAGTGTTTACTGACAAAAACAGAAGTCTTATCAGAAGGAACCAGTATATAGAATACATGTATGGGTTTTAAAAGTTCTATTTGTCTGACTATAGTTATGTAGAACAAGTGTGAAACAAGCGGATGGAAAAAAAAAATAGTTCCACTCTACGTCGTGATCTTTCTTTCAGCTTTTGGATTGCTGTCTTCTATGTTACGTTGGACTAGACTTTGGGAATCAGGCACTTGGCAGCTTTGTTGGACAAAAGCTTAAGGCTTAGGACACCTTCATCTCTTTCAAGTGTCTATAAACTCCAGGGAGAAAATGAAGTTGAGAATGGGGATGGAGTGGTATGAACACAGTAGTCTAGAATGGAGGAAAAATTCTCAGTTTCACTCCATTCCCCTAGTTTCTTCTCAGCTGCCATTCACAATAGTAATAAACAGGTGACAGAAGTCCATATATTTGTAGTTATGTGTTATGTATTTACTATCAACATAAATGAATCTTTCCAGTAGATTGTAATCTAATCATTGAAAAGGAATCCTTCTCTACTCCTAAGTATATAGGAGAATATGACCAAACCAGGCTAGACCTCTACAAACTCATGAACATACTCTTTCTTTTTCCAGCACATCTTCCTTGAATAGGGTAAACTATTATTTCTTTTCACTAGACTATTATCCTCCACTTACACTTCCTACAGAAGAAATGCTTACGGGGACTGAAACTTTGCAAAATGAAGGGGGAAAAAAGTCACATATGTTTGCCATAATCTGAAGCTGGGTTTTATGAAAGTTTTCAGAGAGAACTACATCTTAAGAAAGATATGGTCTCAGAGTATTCAATTATTATTAAAGTCTTATTAAAATTAATCTCAAATATTTACCATTTTTTTCTTTAACAGCACCAGCCACTCTATTTTAGATTTAAATATCCACTAAATTTAGCATGTTTAATTTGAAACATTAACATTCTTGAATAAAAAATACCTAAAGGAGACTTGCCATTGTATGTGGCATGTTTGCTTATATAATTTAGAAAAGATCTTAGATGTTAACATTTTAGTCTATAACTTAGATTTAGAAATGTAGGAACATTCAAGGTAAATCTCTCAGTTTCTTATAGGCATTGGAAAAAGGAAAAATGGGAAGAATCACCATTAAATCAAGGCAAATTGCTATGCAGATTTAGAAATAATATGATAGGATAAAATTCAGCTATTGTCTACAGAAAACACATTATGGGCCCAATAGTTAATAATATCAACTGCAAAGAGCCCAATTTCTAAAGAAAAATATAAGCAAGAGAATGAAGAAATAAGTGAAATGGCATTGGAGAAAATGAAAACAAAGGACTCTTCACCAGAAGAACAAACTGAAAATCTAGAGCAAGGTCACCCATAGGTTGCAATTTTTAAGCTTATTGTTGCAGGACATGTAATTTTAAAATGTCCAAATATTAACATCTACATTTATTTTTAATTGATTAGTACAGACTTGTAGCTTTGCTTCAGAAATTAAAAAAATATATATATTCATAAACAAGTACATCATTAATCAAGCGACATGTATCAAATTGAAAGGGATAATTGTGCATCTGTAAAATTTAATTTTTCAAGGAAGCATTTTTATTCTTTTTGGATATTTAATAAAGAAATTCTTTAATATCAATTACAGTTGGGTAGTTGCATACCCATAGATCATTCTTAAGATCAACTACTAAATCACAAAATAATTTTAGATGAATGAAGTCCAAACAAACAACAGAAATGAAGACAGATGCAGTACAGAGGAACACATTATGATGAAAGGAGAAAGCTACTAAAAGCAAAACAAGTCTGTCCCACGTGAAGCTGCTATTATTGTGGCACTGAATTCAGGTGATATCCAATTAAAAGAGGTGAAGCAGACTTTTTTTTCCTTGGCAGTACACCTGCAGTATATTTACTCTGCATAGAAGTTGTGTGCCTGGTTATTTTCCTGCACAGTTTGCTCTTCTGCCTCAAAGTGAATGACAGAAGCTCTAATGATTTTTCAGTACTGATCTGACAGCTGGTTCATGGGACCACACTGATAAATGGGATTTATCAGCCATTCAGGTCATTCTTACTTGATGAAGGGTCTGTTATCCTCATAGCTAAAGAATGCATAGACATAAAGACAAGAACACCAACATTAGCATTTTATGACAAAGAATTTCATATGAAAAATTTTCTCCTGGTCCCCAAAAATGTCTGTTCCCCACCTCCCTACAAGGCATCATAACCTTCCCATTATGTCAAGAAGGTAAATCCTAAAATGACCATGAGAACTTAAATAACAAGGAATAAAGTCAATTTTACAAAACTGAAATATCCCTTATGAGACCAAAACATTACATTTTTTAAATCATATGCTCATACTACTTGTGACTTGACAGAGACATTTATTTCTGAGAGATTGAATTTCTCTAGAGAATGAGAAATCTTATGAGCAATCTGGAAAAGGCCTGGGGCATACTTAAAATGACAGATTTCATGTCACCTAAAGGTATCCTTATTCTGTAATATTAGTAGGTAAGATTACTTAATTATGGACAGTATGCTTCTAAGTAATTTTAACTTACAGATGATTGACCTGAGTTAAATCTGAACATTACAGCCCTTTGAAAATAATAGATACTGACTACTTTAGAATTCTTTCTGTTAGTTTGCCAAGAAAAAAAAATTGAATACTCTTTTGTAGTAACAGAAGCAAACACATAGCACCTCTTTGTTATCCTTTGTGTTTACTAATTTATTTAGTATCTCTCTGATAAAATAAGATCCCAGGGCTAAATTAGTAAAGATAAGTTAGGAAACATTCTGGATAATCTTTTTAACAAACATAGTTGCTGCTCAGTGAAAGGTGATAAGACAGGAAAGGAAGAGAAATTGTCTGACTTTTCCCTTACCTCTTGCCAGAGGCAATAGTTTCTTATATTATGTATATAAGAATAAAGCTTATAGAAAGGCCCCACTGTGATGCATTTTGAGTAAGAGCACTGCTGATGAAACTCTCATCTTTCAGAATGATAGAGTGAAGAATGGAACAAGAGCCTGAAATTTGAAGCCAGTTTGCCTGGGATTTATATCTAGTTCAGCTACTTACTGGCTACTTGATCTAGACAGAATTAATTAACCTGTGGTTGGTCAGTTTACGAATCTATAAAATGGCGATAATTATAATGTACGTTTCTTTTAATAAATAAATGACATAGTATGGATAAAGTGAAAGTTACACTGAAAGAAGAATTTCTTCCTTAAAGAATGAAAGGGAAAATTACAAATGTTGAGTAGCTAAATTCTTTTGAGGATGTTTCAGGAGTAATATTATGCATTAAAATAGATGTAGGGGGAATAAGTTTGTAGATGGAGCAGTGAGTGACCAACTGTGCTGTCTAACATGGTGACTACAGGAAGCATGGGTTTGTTTAAAGTTAAATTCATTGAAATGAAATAAAGTTTAAGATTCAGTTCCTTGGTCACCCTATTCACATTACAAGTGCTCAGAAGCTTCCACAGCTGCCATATTGGGCAGTGCAGTTTTAGAACATTTTTGTCCTCACAGAAAGTTCTATTGGACAGTGCTGGACCAGGACATTCAAAGAGAATTTTAAGCAAGGAAATGAAATTCTAAGAGATATATAAATAATGCTATGGACGTTTGAAATACAAAGAGAGAAGTGTTTCTAATAATTGATCATATTTAACAGCTGTGAACTGTGCCTAGACAGGAAATCCTGTACTTCTATTAACATTGAAAACTACAGAATATAATAATGTGATATGTATTCCATTATATGCATTTCCATTGCATCAATATATTCCATCAGTGATCCCAAGTTCATGATAGGAATGACTCTTTCTACCTTAAATTGTATATTACAATGTCAAGCAAAGAAAGTTATAGAGATTAGCATATAGGAATATATGCAAAAGTGCTCTACAAAATTATATTAAGCTATCTACAGTTTTAAAAAATAAAATACTTTCACTATAATTGCTGGAGTGAGATGTTTTGACTTTAATGCAAAATATCAAAAAGAGAGATAGCAGGGTATAATTCATCAGTGTTTGTTGGCAATTGTGGGAACCAGCCAATTGTGCCACTCAATACAAAGATTGTAATTCTAGCAACACTTACAGTTAGGTACAGCCATATGTTTATGTAATGTCCACTGGGATGTGAACAGAAATGAATTGTGATACTTCTGGATCTTGCCAATTAATGGATTGGAATTGAGCTTCCCTTGATAATTTTCCCTCCCATTTTGCTAGGAGAAAGTGACATGGAGCTTCAGACCCATAAATTCAAGCTGTTTATTGACATGGAGCTGCCGTATGAGATTTAGACAACCTACTTCTAGATTCTTATGTAGTAAGTTTAAGCCACTATATTTTATAGCAGTTGTTACAGTGGCTTAGCCTGTGCAATAGTTAATAAAGCATTTAATTTTATATTTTAGCTATGAGATTTCCAAGTTTATATTCAATATAGAAATTCATGCTAATGGACAAAGAATCATTCATTAATTTTACTGCCAGAATGCCATAAGTAATATACAATGGTTCAAAATCTAAACAAAACTAAAGATTATCTATGTCAGTATCTTCCATCATTTTGTCAGATAGTCTATTGGCTTAGAGAATCTAATTTTATAATGTCTCTCCACCAAATCCAAATTAAATTGATTGCAATATTGCCACCAGTTATGCTGGCAAAGCTATACACTCTTGATTCATTTTTTAATTATAAAAACATATCTACAAAAGTAGTTGCTAAAGCTATATAATTTTCATTCTGATTTACCAATTCAAGTTTGTAGAAACAGAAAATCCCATTCCAGGTTGCATCACTAAACTAATTTCACTGCAGCTATTTTTAAAATTTTATGAAAATACAGACACAAAGGCCTAAGACGCTCTTCAAAGATGTTGAAAGGAATTTACATGTTATCTTATCGTTTATAAGTGGTGACTTGTTGATAATGAAATAAAATAACATGTACATACAATTTTTAAGGGACAAATAAGATTAAAAGACTCCCTCTAGCAAATACATTTTCCTTTTGTCAAACATTTTATTTTTTTCTAACATATAAAATTAATAACTTTATTTAAGTGCTAATATCATAAATTTTCTTTAAAAGTGATCATTAGTATCAAAATTGAAATTTTTACAAGTCTCTGCATAGATGACAATAACTGTGTATACATTTATACATTCTATAACAATTCAAAAGAACAAAAAAACGGCTATTAACATCTAGCCCATGGAAGCATAGCTCAAAATACATCTAAAAAAGAAAAGATTTCTTAATAAAAATGTTAACATAAATTAATGTTATGATGTAAGATTTATAATATAGTGTATCAGTATAGACAAATGATGAATTGACAAAATCCATTTAGGTATAGGATATGCTTTCTTTGACTTCAAGAGTTCAAAACGTCGGGCTGGCTTAGTGGCGCATTGGTTAAGCGGTGGCCTGGGACAGCCAGCGGCCCTGGTTTGGGTCCCACATGTGAGGGTCAGTAACACTGCCCTCAAAAAAAAACAAAAAAACAAAAGAAAGTTCAAAATATTGTATTTTGTCTAAATTTTAATATAAAGAAGATAAATTATTTAAGTAGTTTAAAACTTCCCTTCTTATATTTTCCTTTTATTATATTTAGATAGTAGAGAACTTTTTTTTCAATAGTGGGATGTGTAAGGTTTGATGTAAAGAAAGATGAAGCGATACGAGGCATACTTGAGTATTTAATCCCCAAGCCAAAAGAGCTGGTCATTGATAAGTCATAACAAGTAAAGGAAAATGAATGGCTTAGGCAGAATTGTGGATCCCATCAACTTAAAAAATAATACATTCTGAGTGGGATCCTCTGGTATTGCTCGGGATTAGTTAACTGGTTTGGTGAGTGACCTGTATGTTTAATAGTGAGAAAGACAGCTATCTATCATTATATATATATATATATATATATATATATATATATATATATATATATATATATATATATTATCTGAATATTTCCACATTCACTATGCAGCTGAATTTATTTTACCTGGTATAAAACTAATTACATCAAAGGAATAAAGATTTTTCCCCTTGAATTTGGTGTGGATTACTGTAGGAATGGTAAAGGTAATGTGGGTGAGTTCTCAAGATAAAATTATTCTTTATTCTACATAGAAAAAACAAAGGTAATAAATACTTATGTATCTGTATGTTGAGCAGGCTTTCTTTATTGCCCCTCAATCAACAATGAGGTTCCCAAACTGAGGACTAAGAGGATTCAGTTACCCATCATCTAAAAAGAGGCAGCAGCAACTCAAGCTAATAGGTTCACTTAGAAGTGGTCTGCTTCTAAGTGAGGCTGTGCTTTGCCACACCACCAAGTCAGGGGTCCCAGTCATTCCAACTGGAGGAGTAAAGACAAAGCCATTTAGGAATTAAATGTTCACAGAATATATTAAAAGGTGGACAGAGGAAAGAAAGAGATACCTTTACTTATATTAATCCTCCAGTCAAATTTTAGCGGGCAATGGAGGTTTCAAATGGGATATGTTACTTAAGTTTTAAATTGGTGAGACATTTACAAGCCAGAATAGACTGGCAAAGTAGCAACATCTAAGGTAACATTGAGAAATCTGCTATCCAGTGGTTTAGGGATATATAAGATAGCATAGCAAAAAGAGTAGTGATCAGAGAAAAATACAAACATTTTTTGTTTATATGACGAAAATGCTTAATTCACTAGTAACACTTAGAAATCCTGACTGCTTTATATTTCTTTCAAATGTATTTTATATTAGTGGGATTATGTCTTCCTAAAATTATTACCATATTCTATTCTCTCTCTCTTTTCAACCACTATAATAAGATTAAAAGTAAAAGTCATTTAGAATGTAATTTGATATTTCTGAGTAACATATGGATAATGTTTTATTATGGTTATATGTTTAAATTACTAAGTATTAAAGTAGAAAATTTTCTTAAAATAGAGTCATATAACATAAAAGTAAAATTATAAACAACAGAGAATATGATTATATTTTAACTATGAATTTTATTGCTATTAAATATTACTACTAAGCGCTATATTGCTACATTTGTCCATATGAAATTTATTAAGAGGATGAAATGAACCAAATAAATAAATGACTTAAAATACATCATAAACATTTTCAAATAAAATAAATGACTTAAAATGTATCATAAACGTTTTCATTCCCATACTTCAATATTCCTATAATAATATTGCAGATTTCAGAGCACACACCATATTAGATTTTAATCACAGATTTTACATTGCTGATGAATTGGGTAAGTCTGAAATTAGGCCAAACTGATAATAATAAATCAAAATCAATAAATATTAAATCAATGACTGATAAAACTTTACCGATATTATCTCCACAACTCAGTGTTACGCAAATTTTTATAATTCAATAGGATATGGTCCAAGAACTAATTTATATATGAAAACATTAATGGTATCAATTATGAGAATGAATAATAAATTATATATAAACAGCTACAAACTTACGATAACTTAGTACCTCCTTCTATTACAAACATGAATTGGTAGACTTCATGCAAATAAAACATAAAATTTTGAAATCTTATGTTATAAGCAAATAATACCAATGTATGATTATTTATTAATATTAATATATAACAGGTAGTTATCATAATGACTGAACGCATGGACTTTCTTCCTAGGGATATTTTGAATCAGCCTACATGAACATGAATGTCAGCTGAGCGTTTTACTACTAACTGCAACATTGGTCTAATTATTTAACCTGAATCTCACATTCCTTATCTGTGAAACGGAGATAAATATAGAATTTTTTTCCTAGCGATATTTTGTGTATTAAATAAAGGGCTTGGCACTTTTATTTAATACACACAATAATATGAAAAAACACAAAAATTTAATATATAAAAGTAATATATATTCATTTGGTATTACAATTAATGCTGTATATTGAACTTCTGACCTTGAAAAGGGGCTATAGGGAAAAATAAAAACACACAATGCTACATTAGGTTTCCTTTTAAGTATTTTATATATTAAGTAGAAATCCAAACAGAAGAGTCACTGCCTCTTTCTCAAATGATCTTTCATATTTACATTTTAAGAGCCTCATGTATACCATGTTTCATTTTAAGATTTCTTTAAGATCCTATGAATTTTTACATTCTCAATTGAAATGGGATATATATATATATATATATATATATATATATATATATATATATATCTCCCATTATATATTTCTAATAAACATTAAAACAGAAACCCAGATTTCTCTGGATTACATGAAAAATCTAAATTTAATTCATAAATATATTCTCAGTATTTAAAAGTTCCCTAAGTTACTGCAATGTTTCACTAAATGTAATAATTTGACCATAAAGTAATAAATAAAAGATATAAAATCATATGGGAAATTTACTCTTAACATTCATTAAGAGATATATGATCTAAAACTGGACTTCATTAATATTTTTTTATGATTTTTTTTTGAAAATTTGAAAACTTGATTGGAAGGATGAAATAACTGACAAGATATCTATATAAAACAAAAGTTATATTTTTAGTAATCTTTATCTCATAATCAATGAAAACTACAGCTTTAGTTAGTAACATTTCAAAATCCATAAAATATTAGCAACAGTTAACATGTTTTATTTATTGATAGTTATAATTTATATCACAATGGTTCCTGGTTCAAAATAGGTGGGTGAATATTTTTTAGACATACAGGGGGTCTTAGAACATGTGACTCTTTAGACCATGTGACTGCATGACTGATAAAATGTGGTCATTGTAGTGCAAGAAAATGAAGTACTTTAAAGAATATATTATGTTCTTTCAGAGTTTCTTTTTTCAACTTAGAAGATGGACAAATTTAAAGTTAAGATAAATAAGTCAGGAAATTAATAACTTTTTGGTATTCTTGCCAAATGTGTTTTGACAGGTTGAATTGTTGTTATATACTCTTTCTCATACCATATGGTACCATCACCTCTCATTTCAACAACTTGCAACAGAAACATTTATCATACCCCATCTGTGAATAAATACTTTATTATAAAATGCTTGTAAGAATAACTAAATACTTTATTATAAAATGCTTGTAAGAATAACTAAAACATAAAAATGGCATGACCAAGTATTTAAAACAACAGGTCTGTACTTACTAAAGATTCCAATAAATGGAACCAAGGGAGGCACTGAAACACAATAGGAAGCAGACAGGTTTTATTTAATTTTGAACAAGTAACTTAACCTTCATAAGCCTTAGCTTACCTACACAATAAATAAAATAACCTCACTAGGATTTTCATAGAGTTGAATTGAACCAAGGAAAGAATAATCTATGACCCCTATTTAATGAATTAGTAAGAGCTATAGAAGAACACTCTGAATTCTTGAATTTATCATTCATGTAGAACAGCAAAATTCCACTGTAATTATCTGGTAAAGAATTTGAAGTCACCCTGCATAGATAATGCACAAAAGCTAGTTATGCGGACAATGAGTGGGCCTAATTAATGACCCAAGATCTCTATTTCAAGTCTGCTTTTAATACAAAAGTCCTGTGAGATATGAGTGTGCCTAATTAAATCTGTTACTAGAAATTTAAATACAATATTCTTAAAATTATGTCAATGAAAAAAAATGTTATAGAAAATTTAAGCAATATAATAAACAAATTCAGTTTGTAATAGACATATAAAATGCTCTAAGCAAAATAATAAATCTTAAGTCAATCACATTTTAGGCCAAGCGCAGCCTCATAAATTACTAAGAATCAACATCAATCAAACTGTATTCTCTGATGATAATGAAATTAAATTAGAAACTGATAACTAATAAAATATGTATACATATCCATCTGCTGCTACATCTCCAAAAATGTCTCCAGCTCAAAACATTTTACAAATAAATGCTATCTAATATTCAAGTAATAAATAATCTTTCTCTCATGTAGGTTAGACCTAGACAGAAACAAAGAAAAACATTTTATGAAAGTGCTATAACTTACCAGGTAAGGGCAGTTTAAGAGAATGAAAAATAAATTATAAGAATATTTTACTCAATGATTGACATAAAAACCATAGATAAGATGCTAAATAGCAAAACCTCATGGTGAATAAACATCATGATTAACTAAGATTTATCTCAGAATGGTAAGAAATATATTAGAAGATGCTTAACAATCGATTTTGAAATTTATATGAAAGTGTAATAAAAGACTATGAGAAGCTAATGCAATTTTGAAAGAGATGATCAAAATGGGAGGACTCACTCTACCAGATATTAAACATGTTCTGGTAATAATGTTGTAATAGTAGAGAAACAAAGTGTATGTCCATGGAACAGAAGAGAGAGCATAACAACACATATTTGACAAAGGATAGTGTGGCAGCACAATTCTGGAGGAAAAGGAAGGATTATTTAGCAAATAATGTTTGCTAAATTTGGCTTATTATATAAAGAAAACAAATTGTCCTCCAAATATATTAAAGATTTTAATGTGAATTTTAAACTCTAAGAAAAATAAAAGAAAAATGTAGAAAGGAACTCAAGGAATATATATATTTCCTACTTTTGGTATAAAAGGATTTTTTTTAAAAGACCTCAAAAGCACATACCACAGAGGAAAAAGTTGATAATTTAAATTTATATCTTTCCCTGTAAGAAAGACAAATTTAACAGAGACATGACAGTGGGATAAGATTATGTAATGGCAAAAGCATTTAAATTTAGAAACTAAAAGAAAAAAGCACAGGAAAGTTAATAGAAAAAAATGAGAAAAATTTTAAACAGTTTTTTTAAAAAGAGAAAATCTAGTAGAAACAAATGGGCATAATAATTTTATTCTTGTGATTATTGTTAACTGAGATGTTGCATATTTGCTGTTTCATTATTTTGCATTATGAAAATTACTGAATGGGAGATCTGGCAATTTCAGAAACCTTTCTACAGTTAATTGAACAAGATGTGGTAAATTCAAAGAAGGCAGAAAAATCAGAGAACTGCAATGACAATGACTTTTAGAAAATGTGCCATTTTTTAAGTTACATCTTGGTATATGTAATAAATTAATATCCAGTAATATCAATATTGTTGCTGATAAATTTCTAATGTTAATACTCATGGCTTGTTTTCTTAACCTAATAATTTAAAGGGTTTTAAATTATAATCTGAGACTATCAATCTTAGTTCTCGAACTGAGATGATATTATAATAGTCTGATTATAGATATTATTATAATAGTTTGATTTATAATATCTACTTCCATGGAAAACATTCCATATTATTCTAGAACACATACTCAAATAGCACATTTATAGAAGTGCCAAGGCCTTTAATGACAGGTCTTTTAAAAATAAATAATTGTATGTATTAGGAAAATCCAACAACCATTGGGACTCAGCCAAGAAAAAACAGATTAGGACATTTTCGAGTATGGGCTGAGGAGCTTAAGCAACTTAATATTCCACTATACCATCTGCACATTTTAATTATAAATCCAGTGATTTAATACATAGTCTTTTATTTAAAGTAACTGTGACTACATGCTTTCACCAATTTTAATATGAGGTAAAGAAAAAAAAAATTCAAAACAAAGTGATACTCCTGTTAGAAAGCACTTCTAGAAAATAGGAAAATGAGAAAAGCTGAAGCTTAAAACATATTACCTAATTGTTGCTTTACTTAAATGAGGTATTCCCTTAAAAAATAGGGGAAAATGATATGAACCCAGAATATGTTGGTGTTTTTCAGTTCATTTGAGTAGTCTATTACCTTGGTGATGCCTAATTAACAACTCAGTGATCAACTATTTATTACCTTTAATCATAGAGCATTTTAGTTTCTTTTTATGAATTGGTATATATGAGTATTTAAATAGCCTAAGCTGTTATTTTTAAGATTTATATATCAAGATTATATATCTTGATATTTTTCTAGCATTTGGGGAAAACATGTATGTATCTAAGGCAGAGTGTAAGTAGTGTTGTCACCTATCTCGAGGACTTTTCCATAGCTACTGAACTCTATTGACCAAGATGGTAAGTGATCACGAGAAGATAAGAAGTAATGAATTTGGACCACAAAAATGGTTATAAGATATTGCATTTAGTCTAACATTTCTTTTTATATATCTTACCCATCCAATTCTCCACCATTTCCTTTCCTCCCTAAAAATTCAATTCTGTCCTTTCCACTCACAGTCCAATATCAACAAATTCCCCCACATCCTAAACTTCATCCTAAACTTCATCTCTGGGCATTTCTGTCACCTTCATGCTCTAAGTGAAATCCTCCCTTGCTGACAGTGCTTTCCCTGAAGATGACACAAACTCTAGTATTAGTTCTGTCACAACCTTCAAGAGGTAGAAGTACCAATACTGAATCATAATTTACCTTTGATTACAGTAAAAAAATCAGCTCCTTTGAGGTTCTTGCCATCAGATATTTGCTTCTACCCTTTATTCCTTCCTATTTTTGTTATTTACTAATATCTCTAGAGCTTTTGTTTTTCTGTCTCTCCACTTTTCACTACATATCACCCGCTTCAAGTTCATACTTTCCTCTTTGGCCAGCCTAGATCCTACAATCTCTCATTTCCTTACGTACCTTTTCCCTTTAAATGATTTGGGAAAAAAAAAAAAAAAGGCAACCCTAGGTATGTGAACATTGCTGAAATGTTCCCACAACCATGATTATTGAAGACACTGTAAATTCCTAAGAAATTTCTAATGGCACTTAGCAACCTAACAAGCCAATTTTACTTCCCTAGCAATACACTTTCCTATTCTCAATTTAAGGGATATTTCACACCTTCCTTCAATCTCAAACTTCCTTCTTACTCCAAGCCCCTCAACTGTATATTGCCTCCTATTTCCTTAAAAAGCTAGAAACAATCTGACAGTTGCAAAAGCACTGTTGCACTGTCCAGACCTCACAATCCCTTGTACAGCTCCCGAAGCCTTTCCTCCAGCTGCTGCATGCTTAGCTGTGAAAGGCTTGCCCCTGGAACCTACACATAATTGTCTTTGGGTTCTAGAGCTGCTATGCTCATACAGCCAAAAGTGCTTGGGAGTTCACATTCTATTCCCATCCTCAAGAAAGGCTGTAGTCAATCATAAAGGTATAGAGTTACAGGACCCCAGATGCTTTGCCTCAAGAATGAGCAGCCTAAAGGGCAATTTACATTCCAGAACTCCCTTTGGGATCAGGGTCCATATGAGACATCACATAAAATCACAACCTTACATAGCTACTTCCTTTTACCTATCACTCCCCTTTATTTTCTTACTGATATCTTCTGAAAGCACTTCCTTAATAAATTGCAGTGAACCCTTGGTTCAGAGTCCACTTCTGGGAGAACACAACCAAGGATAGTTGCAGGAATGTTCTCATCTTTCCAAACCCAAATCTATCAACTACCTTCAACAGTACACACGCACTCTGTGTTCCCTCCTATTAGAATGAAAGAAATGCCTCTGTTCCTATAAAGCCAACATGTCCACTCATCCTGCTGCTTCTCAGGAATTGCGTGGCTGCAATGATTATTCTCTCTCCTCCTTCATCACCATCTTCTTCTCTATTGGCTCATGGGAATGAGTGTTCCTTACTTTAAACAAACAACCCTTTTCCTAGATCCCAGAGATTCTCCAAGAATCCCGTGTGTTATTCTTTACTAAAAAATTTATCAAGAGTTTTCTTAATTGTAATCTGTACTTGCTCATCTTTCATTTCCTTAAAAATAAAATACTCTATTTAAGCATACCTTTCCCATAATCCCACAATGCACTTGTCATTGTCAAATGCATTGTTAATGTTTTCCATCTTATCATACTTGACCACTCAGCAATATTTCACAAATGATTTCTCCCTTCTATTCTTGGCTTCCATGACATAATGTTTTTACATTCACCTCACTGGCTGTACTTACTGAGTCACCATTACCATCTAATATTCTTTTTGGGAGGTTTCATTCAGTAACTCACTCTAAATAATAGTAACTCTGAAATCTCTAATCCTGACAAGACTGTTATGACATTAAGACTGCCAACAATTACAATTTATTAGCTTGGTTTTATAGTTCAGAACTTAAAGTATCAAAATAATCACAGGGTTTTAAAGATGGGGACCTTAGTGATTATGTAATCCAATCAATGTTTGTATTTAAAGCTTCATTGCCATGTCTTCAGAATAAAATGATGTTTACTGAAAAGAAAAAAAAATCATATATTTTAAAATTAAACAAAATTTAATTTATTTATAGATGTGCAATGTGATTCGACAAGGAATAAAGGTTAAGAAAATAGACTCTGACCCCTGTTGGAATCCTAGTTCTGCCACTAACTAGCTGTTAAGGTCTTAAGGTAAGTTAATTACCCTCTAAGAAACCTCCTAATGTTACTGCAAAGATTAAATTTACAGACGTAAAAAGGACTTAGAATTGTGTCCAGTGTATGGTAAAACTCCAGTAAATTCACTATTTGTCTTTTTATTTCGCATATAATTTCAGATAGGTACAACACATGAAATCTTGAGTTGATATTAGATTGACTGCAGCAATTACAGTTGATTTAGGAGGAGAACCAAGGAGTTGCTATCTTTTATTTTAGAACCTACAACTGAAATTTTACTGACAGTATGTGACTCAAACACAATATAATATTCAGCTTAACATTATCCACAAAATTTTACTTTAAGTATCTCCAAGAAGTATTTGAAACTTGAGTTGATTAAGATCTGGAGGCTAAAATTCTTTCAGCCCGATATTATCTATTTGAAGTTTCTCACAAAAAATTTTTTAAATCAGTAAGTTTTGGTCAATTTTTAGAAATATTTATAAACATATAATCATTGTACTAAATAAAAACTTCAATTTAAATTAATTTGTGTCATTTAAAGAGCTATGTTAGAAAACAATCTATTTCTAGTTGGTTCTGATTACAGTAACCAAGACAAACTTTTTAAAGCCACAACATTATTATATCAATTAGATTTCATGTGTATTTCACTCAGCCTTTGGAAATATTAGTATTTTTCATTTAAGAGTTTTAAAGAATTATGATCTTAAATAATCATAGGGTAAAAACTGGCCTATTTATTGAAAAAACAACCTGCCTGCAAATAATTTAAAAGTCATTCAAAAATCTTTATTTACATTTGGAATCTACAGTTCCAAATCTACTGATTGTTGTTTCATTGTTTATGAACTGAAACTACATTAAAATACATATGCTAAAAATGAATGAAATCCTTTTAGCATACTTGTTTCACCCATAATGTGTAAGATTTAATTTTATAAGATAGAATTAAACTAGATATTGCTAAATATATGAACATGCTTTTGAAAATGATTCAAATGTTTAAAATCCAAGGAAAATACATAGCAATGACCTTTTAAAAAGGAAAAAAAAGATAAAGGAAAGTAAGTTTAAAAAAAATTCATCCCAGAAACATAACTATTATGATTCTCCATCATATATATATATATCATTAATTATATAAATATATGTGTGTATATATATATATATATATATATATATATATCTCATATATATTTGAAACCCTAGAATGAGTTCTACCTCACAAAGAATTTAGAGACAAATGAATTACAGTAATTAAGTGGTCTCAGTTTAATAAGACTTCATTAAATTTTCGTTATGTAGCTATATCCATGGTAGCATATTCACAATAGACTTGATTGTTTTACACTTTTTCAGGGGTTAGAAGTATAGGATAATTCAGAAAAATTATATTCCTAGATTGTTTTGTCGCTAAAACATTTATGAACATAATGTGGGGCAAGCCATTTTTATGAAACAAGTTTATAAGAATACGTTCATCATACTAATGTCAAAACTTCAAAATTGCTGTGGCATAATAAAACATTAAATATTTAGTCTTGGTCCCTGGTTCTTGGCACAGAGCTCCTAAAACCCTTGGAATCTCATGAATGATAACAGTATCTTTTTTATGCTAATGAATAATGGGAGCAGGGGTAGGAGGGATGGGGGTGGTTGGGGGTGGTGGAAAAGGCTAATGGCTCTCAAAATCCAAGACAAAATCAGAGCATTGGAATTTTCAGGATCCTTTATAATATGCTTAATAAAATTTTATAATATATAGCTTTGTATTTTATTTTCAGGATGATAGCTAAGTGAAAGATTATTTGTATGGTATCAAAACTATCATAATAATAGTCAAATTATTATTTCTTGAAGGATAAGCAATTTTGCCACTTGGGTAATTTTTATGGTTGATTAATTCTTGTCCAAACTGTATAACCTATTTATTTTGTTTTTTAAATTCATGAAATTACACATAAAATTTACCAAATGTGTTTAAAATACAACAGATTTTGTACTTGTTAATAAAGTTCTTGGACATCTTATTTTATGGAAAGCATACAGATTATATATAATACATAGTATGTATAGTATATAATGCATACACACACACACACACACACACACACACACACACAAAGAGGTAGATCTCATAAGCAGAATATTAAGTTTATAACCAGTGTGTGAGTGTATGTGTGTGTGTATGAAAAATAGAAGATTAAATCATCTTGTTATAATGTTATATTTTTCAAGATTATATAACTTTCCATGTAGATGAATGTTTCTGTACACAGTGAGTGCTTACTGCTTATAAGTCATGATAATTTATCACATTACTTTAAAGGAAAATATCTGCTGGTTAATAACTTATTAGAGCTCAGTCATAATTTCATCACGTAAAGAATGAGCTGCCTGTTCCCTTTTTTATCCAAGACCAGCCTTCATTTGTATACTAGATCCCATCTTCCTTTACCTCTCAACTGTAAGTACCATGGAATCTTCCTGTCGCTTGCCAGCATCTACTGTCCATTCTTACCAGGTTAAAAGAAAAAGGCTATCTTACTTCTCATACTAAAAACTAACTAATCAACAACAACCACAAAAGACAAAATAAAAAACTCCCTTGACCCTGCATTTCCCTCCAGCTACTACATTTCTACATTCTTATTTACAGAAAAAGATCTAAAAAGCGTTGTCTTTACATATGGTTTTTAATCATGTTCAAGTTACCTCAATAAGACTTCATCAACTACTCTGCCAAAACAGCTTTTGCCAAATGCACAAGGATCTCCATATTGCTAAATCCAGGGGTCAAGTCGAATTGCAAAGCTTGATTAACCCAGCTTCTAAGATCTCTACTTTTCTTCCTATCACACTGGCTGCTCTTTCTAAATCCACTTTACTAGCTCTGCATTTCCAAGATCTCTGAAAGTTAGCACGATCCACGGTTTCAGTCCCTGATCTTACTGTATGTGTAACCTCCATCCCTTTATTTAACTGAGTCTCATGGGTTTAAAATAAAATCTACCCTGACCCATTCTCCCAAGAATGTAGCCAGTTCCCACACTCTTATATTTGAGGAGTAGTCAAGGAGCAGCTGTTTGTGGGAGGGATAGGCAGAGACTAATGTGTGGGCTGGAGTGTCCGTGTCTACATGCCTGTGTTTGAGGCCCCATGTGGTATGAGACGGAACTGGGGGTCGGAAAAAAAGGAAGATAGGTACTGTGCGGGGGCCACATCCTGACATGGAACTCTGAGGAGTCCAAGGATTTCTAAATTCAATCCTGGTCTTCTGGGTGGTTTTGAAGATTTATCTGTCAGAGTTGGAGATTATGGCATGCTTCATTTATTGTTTTGTACTCTTGCCCTGAGTGCTGCAAATGTTGAGACTGGCCTGTTCCTTTCCACAGGGGTCTGAGCCTGTCCTCTTTGCCAGATCTGTGCTTTCCCAGAATCTCTTGCCGTAACAGGTTATCACATGATCCAGACAAGTGATGTTAGCAAGGGGTTCTAGTAAATATTTCCCACCCTGATTATTGGGGGGGGGGGACCCATGAGGGAAGGCTTATGAAAAGAGGCGGCTTTTCTCTTTTCTTTTCAGCTTGTGAACACACTTGAAGGATATGATGCCGTGAGGTGAGGGAGCCATCTTTGGACCTCAAGCTGAAAGAGTGAATGATAATAGCCAACATGTTCAGGCTGATAAAAGATGGAAAGAGCTTAGTTCCTTACTGACTTCACTGAGGTATTGAGCCAACTCTGGAACCACCTTTCTTTGGATTTTATGTTCCCTAAGTCATCAGTGTCATTATAATTTAGGCTACTTTATTGGTCAGCATTTGATACTCACAATAGGGGCCATCCTAACACAAACATACACTCTAGTGACTAGTGGGAGAAACCAGTCTGGCTGGAAAATCACCATCTCCATTTTTTGCCATAGCTGCTTACCATTTTTACTATTATTATTATTATTATTATTTTTCAAATCATTTCACTCTGCTTCATGTTTTAAAAGGAAATAGATTATGGTCATACAAACAAACAAACAAAAACAACAAAAAGAAACCCAGGATCATTTGCCATTCTAGAAATAATAAAGATATATAAAATGAAATCAATAATGAAAGTAAATAAAATATAAAAACACTAAATACAAAAATCAAATCTATACATTTCTATACAAATCAACTCTGAAGTTTAATCTCCATCTTTCACTATACTAACTGCCTACTTAATATTATATTTCACTGTTTAGTAAGTCTTTCAAAGTTATGTTGTCAAAAAAAAGAAAATCTTCTGTGTTTTTCTACAGTTTTCCACATCTCAGCAATAATATCTCACCCTTCTATTACCCCAAGCAAAAAATCTTGTAATCACTCCTCTATCTTACAGTCTATATAAATAAAATAAATTAGCAAATTCTGTAAGTTCTATCTTTAAAATGTAACCAAAATTTTAGCACTTCTTATTTATTGAATAAACTAATGAATAATTAAAGGTTAAAAATAAAATCAAAGTTCATAAATTAAAAATTAAATGATATATGTAAATAATATGGAACACAAATGCTATCTAGTTACAATTATTCTCAAATTTCTGCCACTTTTATGAAAATCAGTACTTAACTATTTTGGGGAAAAAGAGTCAAGTGCAAATTTTATGGTCTTATGAATAGTTAGTTTGGATTAATTCTGCTGTTGTATGTACAATTACTTCAGGAACATTGGTTTCATGAAAGTATTCCAATTACCAAGCTTTCGCAAAATTTGACTGCACATTTCATGTACCATATAAAAGAAAGCTAAGTCCAAGCCACGTATATGGAATGAAGGTGCTGCTAATTTTTGTGTTTTTATTATAAAAAAATTATTTTTCCCTTAGGTAGTCTTTCAGGCTTCCTCAACCTGAGACTGAAATTGATTCTTCTAAATCTGACATAAAGCTAATTACTTGGGGGGAAAGTGAAACTATTATTTGATCTCAAGATATAATGCACAGCAATTCTAGTGTGTCTGTGACAGTCATCCATCATGGTTTGCTCAAATATCACTCTCAGTGTATGATGTACGTCGAATACAGTGATGCATGAAACACTTGGTTTCTAGAAAGATTATATGGGGATCTGAATGTATTTTAAAGAAAAGGCCTAAAAACAGGCCAATCCGTTTACCGTTCAGAAAACTTAAAACTACAGCCTAAATAGCATGATACAATGAGATTAGCAACAATACTTACAGAATGCCCCGATTTGGGATCAGTGGCTGAAATTCCTTTTCCAAAGAAGTGATTGTTAAATGCTTTTAAATGCTGAAATTAAGTTAATCAGCAAAGGACAAACTACTAATTTAAGAAGGTCTTAATTTATTTGAAGCAAATCTGTTGGTGTTATAAAAACACACAAAGCTCCAAACACTGTTGTTGGAAATGTATTACATTTTCAAATACACCTGGATCATATATGATAATCTTAGGGCACATTTCCAGTGACATTCACCCACTGACCAAGGAAATGGAAGAAAACTGGAGAAAATGATAATAACAGAGAAATGGCATTTTTTTCAGAATATTCTTAAACATTATTTTATCTTATTACAATGAATAAATCAATCTATTACAGCTTCTGACTCTTTCCAAGAACTGAAGTGTTTGTAGTATGTATGGACATGGGAAAGTATACCTGATACACAAAGATTTGGAAAAACACATATTCAGGATAGTGTGTTCTCCTAATGATCTTTTAATAGGAGAGGTGGCAGTTTTTAAACACACCTTTAGATATTTAAAATCATTTGAAATCTGTGAAATTTTCATTTGAATTTTGTTGTTTTGGTGGTGAAAGGTAAACCTGAATAGAATCAACTGAATGGAGACATAAGCTCTTTTTTTTTTTTTTTAATCAGCATGGAATACATTGAGCATCCTTTCAAAAAAATTCAAATTACTATTTCAAAATGTTTACATCACCAGCTAATACTTTGAAAAGAATGAGAAAGTACTAAAAATATTTTCCTCAAAACTCCAGAAAACTTTGAGGTGGATGAATATTTTTATTAAGTGCAACTCAGAACTAAATTTATCATTCTCATAAAGGTTTGAACTCTTTTTAGGATATACTCTGACTACAGTATAAAGATGATACCCTTTTGAAAAGCAAGCTATATCTTAATATAATTTAATAATTACATTGTATTAATATAAATAATAGTCATAATATATTAATATAAAGGGGAAACATTAAAGCATTATAATATTCTTGTGAGACTGTTTCACTTTTTAAGATTATATCAATTTGCTTTTCTGCCTTCGACTTTTTAAAACCCTATCATCCTTAACTCCCTAAAGGACTAAGGCAATACTATTCTGATTATAATTCTGACAACTATTTTGACCAATATCTGGAAAATAGTCCTCAAAATAAAAGTTACCTTCTATAGGAACAGAATAAGTTATAATGGATACTGTAAGGTAAAACATTTTTCAATTCATTCCCGAAGTTATTCAGAAGCCTTAGATTTCTTTACATATGGCAGGTGTCCACTCAATGAGGACACTTCTTTTATTTTCTTAAGAACTAACTAAAGAATTTGCTATTTTTTAATCAAATGAGCATTTCACTCTTGGAACCAATTATTTCATAATAAAATAAGTTTGGCTTTAATAAAACTATTATATTATGGACATTCTTAATGACCCCACATGGTAAACAAAGCTAGTCAAATTATAATGGGATTTTGATAAGAGGTTGAGCAAATTTCATGATGCCCAAGAGAATTGCAGGGTTACATTCAAACTTTTCAAGGTCACTCTAACAGAATCAAGAATCAATAAATATGTGAAAAGAAGTGAGGAGACCAGTGCATTGGGCCTGTAGAGGCTGATAGTATCCTAAAGAGAAATATATGATGGCGGTGAATAAGGGAGAAGCAAACACATTTTAGGTAAAAGTGACATCCATGTGTGAAAGAACATGTATAATAAAAGCAATACAGATTTGATAAATGAATGAATGAATGGTTTTAGAAAGAGAATGACTGCCACAAGGCCTTATAGGTGTTCTTTTCTCTTAATAAACTGAACAAGGGGTCTGCCTTATTCACCACTTAATAAAAATACAAAAAACAAAAGCAAGTAAACATTATTAATGTTTATGCCCTTGCTTATGTACTCAAAAAAGCCTTTCCAGATAAATGGTGTTTATGGCTTCAACTAAATACTGTCACATCACCCATACCATTGGCAAATCCATAGTATATAGAGCCTTATTTTTGTTAAATATTTTAAAACACATCGGATATTATGTTTTACTTAATGTTCCAAGCCATTATTACCTTTCTTAAATGTTTCTTTCCTTATCAATTACTAGGCCCTCCTGATTTCTTTATAAGCATTTCTTAAATAGTTAATATATATTTAAATAAAATGAAATGTCCTTCAGATTCTAGAAAGCTCTCAGAATATTTTCTTTCTTCAGCATTTCCCTATATCCTGCAGATTGCCACCTTACCTACTACATAGAGAACAGGCAGAAATCCCTCAACTTATTGACCTATCCTGGTTGCACCAACATATCCACATCACACTTATTATTTATTTCATCCAGTCTCAGTGGGAAAAGGTTCTCCTTCCTGACTTCTGGTAACTTGGTGGAATAGTGTCCTTCATGAAATCCAGTGGAGTGAAATTGCTCTACCACTGTTCTGGATCTCATTCCCTACAATTCTTCAGCTCACAACTGTAACAATGATTTTCTTTCTTATATTTCTAACCACTCTATCCTTGGTTCTTTCCCATCAGTGTATCCATATTCATGTTTCTCCTATCTTAAAACCACCTTCTATACCACCTTTTCTAACAGCTACCCAATTTCTCTCCTTGCTTTGTTGACTTTTTAAAAAAGCACCATCAAAGGCTGTTTATATTCCTCTGCTCATGTGATGGTTGGGTATGTTTCATTATTATGCCCATTTTAAATAGGACAGGAAGGCTCAGTTAGGTTAAACAAACTTTCCAAAGGCTACAAAGCATAAAGCAGTTTAGACAGAATTCTAATGAAGATATTCGTATGTAAGGCTTTATTCGTATGCAAGGCAATATAAAGCTCGATGCTGTTTCAGTCCCATTAAATTTAATAATTGGCTTTTGTGCATTTATTTTTCTAAACAGTAATATCAGAAAGATTCAATCCATATTATCTAAAGAAGTACATAAAAATAATAAGAGAACAAATTCATCTTTTAAAATATGTGACCTTACAAAGTACATGACCTTTCTTTTTTTCCGATTTTTAACCTGGTAAATGCTACTACATAAATATCAAAGTATTATTCACTTCTTAATGGTAGTACTTTAAAAATATAACATAGGTGATAAACAAAGTATTACTTGTGTATTGTTTTATGCTACAGAATAACAAATACTACAGAATCAAATACCGCAGAATAATTTATACTAAAGTAAAAGCATGATACAATAAAGATAATGTATTTTATTTAATTTACCCAAGTTCAATTTCATCAGGATCAAACAGTCCAAGGAACTAACACTACATTTTAGACGGACAGTCTAATTGTACATAATTCAACAATGTAATGACTATTATCTTAATTAATAGTAGATAATTCCTAGATTACTCCATTATATTATTGTTTTCTAAATTCCTCAGCTATCCTTATCAACTAATTTAGACAGATATGTCTTCAACAAAATTAAACACTTAATGTCAATACACTTTTGTCACTAAAGCATTTAATGTATTAATTTATTCTGTAAGCATTCGTTGAGGATTTACTATGTCAGACACTAAATACAAAAAGATGGAAAATGGGTGACATAGCTGCTATCAGAGGTAGTTCAAAGAGAATGTCGGTAGCACATGAAAATCACAGGTGACTTCAGGAAGCTTTTGAAAGTACATTTATTTAAGTTCAAACATTTAACCAAGTTAACATATAGGTAACTTATATATAAATGCAGTTTAATATATATTGTATAAATGGATAAAGTACACCTAAACATTACTATTTTTCTCAAATGTCATAAACTTTAAAGGGAAAAGATAAATTTTTTGATATATTGAGAAAATATATTTCTTCTCAGAAAATGTAAATTAGCTTCTTTTTCTGTGTATATCAAGGAAGTACTACCAATGTGGAAAGTAATGTGAATATTTTCATTTCTCTGCATGGCTAGGGTCTTCTGAGCATAGACAAGTTGTTATTTGGGTTAAAAGACAAATCTGGGAAGTTAAAAGATGACTGAATGACTTAATAGATAGAGATATCTGGAGGGTTTTACCTCCCAAGAGGCAAACATTAACATTTACAAGGTGGATAAATCCTGGAGCCATATATTTACAGAGGGAGTACCAAAAAAAATGTATACGAGTGGACACTTAGGCCAACATTGCTCAAGCTGTAGTTCACTGTAATCAGAAGTGTCTAGATGCTGATGTAACCACTTTGAGCACCTCTTGTAATTGCAGAAATCAAATGTGACTTGTATTCATGTTTTCTTATCAGTATATATTAAGTATTACAATTTTAACAGTTTCCTTTTTTAAAATGTGTATACATTTTTTTTGGTACCCTCTGTATTCCAAAGGATTTTCCATTGGGGACTTGAGGTTTCTCTTCCTCTCTCATGAGAAGAGGAGGGCAGTTCTATAATAGCTCCTATATAAATGTCCAGCTTAATAATTAGGGGGTTCCTCTCTTGTGGTATAGACTCCCTCTTCTGATACTTGCAGATGCCACCATCTGGCTTTCTTCACATTGCTATTAAGGGGGACATGGAATGCTGTTGGATGTGCTTTTGCTCTAAGAAATAATAATCTGCCTGGATTCAGAAACTTTGTATTTGCTTTCAGTACAACATAAATATACGTATATTAAAATTCTATGTTGTAAATGAGAATTTGGGGGGAAAGTTTTTCAAGACAGCTTTATTATACTTATTTTCAGGCAGACCAAGTTACCTTAACAATGAAAAAATGATCTTATTTTTCCAAGACAACACACTGATTTTTATCATCTTGTCATAAGATTTCAATAGAATTAAAAGTAAGGATGGTTTACTGTACCAAAGTAAGGCAGCCTGAAGAAAACAAAAAGAAAATTCACTTACTTGATATTATCAAGACATCCCGATTCAGGTTTCAGAATGGCAGTATGATGAAACATTTTATATAAAGCAATCCCAAGGAAGATTACATTAAGCTGGAATGTAAAAGGTACTGTTATGTAGCGTAACTGGAGTAGAAAAAAAAATAAGTCTATTCAGTATAACGGATGAGTTGTTCTGGGAAATTAGCTCTACTGCACTTTTAAGGGAATTGGATCATAGATGATTGCCTAGTATTTTAGTAAAGGCAAGAAGCCAGTTAAGGGAATTGGGATACCAATGAGGTACAAAGCACTGTTATGCCAAATACATGCAAATACTAAAATCAATATATTTTGAACATCCAGATCAAAAGGATTATAAAACACTGACTAAATTCTGATTTTAAAACAAAGTAGGATTAAAATAGAGGGAACCTTCAATGAGAGTATTATATTACTAAAGGCAGATAAATCATATGATTTAAAACAAAACAAAACAAAAAGCTCTAGTATAAATTCTATATATCACAAATATGTAAACTGTATAGAAAATGATATGTTGAATGGTTGTTTATCACCAGATTTGCTTACATATGCCAGAATTTTGGATTGATAGGAGTAGGAAAATTAACTTATAAGTCCCACTGACCTTCTCTAAATAATACAGTACAGGTCTACAGTCAAAATCAAAATCAAAAAAGTCTGAAAAGTGAAAGTTTAAAAAAATTCAGTGGGTAGATCAAATGCCTAACCTGAACTGAACCCATTTGGTGGGAGAACCTGCTTTGAATGGATATAACGCATTTCATGTCTTTATTCTACTTGATCTTATTTTTCCTATTTTTTCCTGCTGAATTATTACTGTGTTTGGTTTCAGAGCCCTGCCTACTCCCTAGTATGTTGGTTGATATGTTTGATTTGGAAAAAGTACATATTCCCTGCTACAGATCATATGTAATCTGCAGTACATGTACCATATTACCTTTCTAAGCACTGAATAGTATCTGAATTCCAAAATATACCAGGCCCAAAGGGTTTCAGAGAGTGGGTAGCAACTTTGTATTTTAAAATGATAAGTAGGTAAATGACACTAATGCTTATATCTAAACAAGGATATATAATTCATATTTGAAATCAATATATTATTAATCTAAAAATAGAAAAAGAAAGTGTGACTCCAGAATGTTTCTTTGTTTGTGCCATTCTCAAATAAAATTCTTTTAAATTTGAAAGTTTTCAAGACATGTATAAAAAACAAAACTGGACAGAAAAATAAGATATCCTGCCACTTTTCCAATTTCTGGCTCCATTCATAATTGAAATTATCCAAATGTACTGTTGTCAAACAATGCCATCACTGTTCAAAAATCTACAAAACCAAATGGGTTATGTAAAATTGGGCTCCTCAAAAGCCATCACACTACATGAAGTCTTGCAAATGTATGTTTTCTTCCCCTAGTCATTTTGATTAAGTATTTTACAAATATGAAAGTAGACTACAATGAGTATCTGATTGCTTGAGTTATGTAGGGTCAAATAAGTACATGCTTTTCCCAAATTAATCTATGTAAATTGAAGATAGTCTGTACAGGGATAGTGAAAATTTTATTTCTTGACCTGGGAAACGCATAGTTAATTACAGTTCTTACCATAATTATCAAGGTCGCTGGTCCTATAAAACTCCAAATGAAGTAGGTGTCAAGTCGGAGCCAACATCTGCAATGAAACACAAGGGAGAGAAGGCACTCAAGGACTGGGTATGGGACATACATCAACAGCAAGCAAATGACAGAGAAGAATGTGAGCTGTAAAGCATTCTATGGGGAGACAGGAAATATTACATTGCTTGTTCATTTAAATGCTGAATTACGTGCCCAATTTCTGACAGCACTATTGATGGAGTAAGATAATTACCCCTGGAGAAAAGGAAAAAAAAAAAAATGGCACTGGGCCTATTTGCTAAGGCCTTTTGTCTGTCATAGAAATCTTAAAAAAAGAAAAAGGAAGAAGGAAAAAGCCATACACATAGCCATTAAATCAAGTAGCTTTAAGCTATCCTTTTCTCTCCAATTATGGTGCTACATAACCTGTCTATCAGCTGTCAGGCAAAGTGACATTTTCCTGTCAGGAAGTTCTGAGGAAATTCGGTACAAAGGAGAAATAAATTTGGTATCAGAAGATTGAAGTTTAATTAGGTTGGGCAGCCAACCTTTGAGAGTTTTTGAGTCTTAAAATGTGCATTGTTACTGCTAGTGCTTCTGGGGTTGCAAATGATCCTTAGCATCCCATGAAGTTGATTCATGACCCAAAAGTAAATTATTAATCACTTAATTTCAGCTACATTTTATACACCCCCAATCCTTAAAGCCTCTGGGAAATTACATTTTCATTTGTCAGGATGACAGGAAGACAAAATGGAAGTGACTAGTTATGCGAAAGATTAATGTAAATTTTGAACAAATTACATCTGATGTTAAAAATCGTATCTTGAATTATTTGTCATTTTGCTATATTTGAGGCATGATTTTAAAATAAAACATCCCCAGTTGAAACTATTCAAGAGTGGTTTGATAAGTGGTCTAAAACTGCAAATGCGAAGTATGGAAATATACTGAGCTTTTAATAAAAATGTTATTTAAATCTCAGGAATAATGGAATACCAGAAACGCTGTGAAAAAAGGAACTTATAAATGTCCATCAATAGAGGAATACGTAAATAAAATGTTTTCTATTTCTATGATGGAATGATATATAACAGTTAAAATGGAGGATGTATATCTTTATATATCAGTAGTATAGATTACAATAACAACGTTTAGTGACAAAGTAACATGGATAATCTATACCACATACCTTTGAATTGTGTATATATTATATTTAAAATAATACTCGCATTTTTGACAAATACATATATGTATGTAATTTTGTTTTACTTGAAAGGGCAAAATAGTAGTTAAACTCATGTTGGTGGTTGACTCTCCCATGAGAGTAGAGAGGACTAGAAGTAGACCAAAGGGTCTTTAGCCATGTTTTATTTTAATAAGTGCTGAAAGCAATGTGCTACAATACTAATAGTTTTAACATCTGAGTGATATAGGCAGTGATGTTTGTGTTTTTTTAACTTTTCTGTAATTTTTAAATTTTAAATACATGTTAAAAGCTAGATTGCTAAGCAACACCCCCCAAATTCCATGAAAAAAATCAACTACAAAATGATAAAATCTGACTGCCTTCTATTTAGTTACATAAACATAAACTAATTTCAATAGAAGTATAATATCTGTGCTCCAATAAGAAAGTGACTACAAAGTCATGTTTTCTACATAGAAAGATAATTTCTCTTTATTCAAAATAAACATAATAATCTTTCTTATTAGAAAAAATACTATTACTAAAGCAATCAATACTTAAACTATTAGCCATTAGTTTGTTTGAGGAATTGGTTATCTTTTTGTTGTGCTGTTCTAAAAATTTGGTCATGGGAATTAAGAATGTGGTGCTGCAAGTAAGCAGAAACAATCCAGAGAACTTAAGGGTAAAATATAAACATTGTCTTCATTCTGACCAGAAAGCTGTGTTGGGGTGGGAAGGAAGGGACTAGGACAGGAAGTTATATTCATGGGGCTCTTTAAATTCTCAACAAGGACAATATTTTCCCTCAAGATAAGAACAGTTAAGGACAAAACATGGACATTTTCCCAAATTAGAACACATTCATTCTCTCTTTCTCTCTCTCTCTCTCTCTCTCTCTCTCTCTCTCTCTCTCTCTCTCTCCCCCCCCCCAAGGATGTTGCTGAGATTATAACTACATCATACAATACTAATAACACATTTAAAAATGACTGTTAATAGTACAGTCCTGTTCTTTTGTGGGTCAAACAAGTTTTTGAGAGCTAATCTGAGCACTAAAGCACATTTTCAGCAAATCCTTTTAAAAGGAAAATATGCTTCAAGAACTTCTGAAAAATGTTATTCCACAGTTTAAGGACTTTTTAAAAAATAATTTTAATTACATTATTACAGAATGTCTTGACCTAAGCAGGGAATTTCAAAATTATAAGTAATCTCACGAAATGTTTTGTTAAAATAATGTCATTAAATTTTAGCTTTACAATCCTTTACTGTTTTGAAAACAGTCTTGGCTGAGCAAATGCTTTATTTGGAATTAAACGTGCTTTTGGTAATAGTGATCTCTAAATGTGGAAGAGAAATTACTTTAGACATTTTTATTTTTACTCTTTAAGGAAATTCTTCAACATCTACTTGCTACAACAGATTTAAATTCCCTTCAGAACTGAACAGTGAAAGAGGCAATATGAAACACTTAAATGTACTGAGTAAATCATCCCTCCATGAGACTCCTCAGGCCTGACTGTCTTCTGAAAGGCAATGTGGCAAGGATCTCTTTCCTAATTGGATTGCCATATGGCCACACCTGCTGTTGTTTTTGGCTGCATGCTGGCTTTCTCAAAGCTTTCTATAGTTCTTTTTTTTCCCCATTAAACTACCTTAAAAGTTTGTGTGATTCCCTCCCTGAGTTCCCTGTGCCAATATTGAAACAATTTGCCCTGGCTTTATGGTGAAGGTATATATGACATGCATCAAACACTGGTTGGGGTATATATTACATGCCTGGGCACATATATCCCACTTCATAGTATTCTGTAAGCCTAGGCCATTCTGTGTCACTTGGGTACAATGCAAAACTACCGGTTAAGGTGAGAACAGGCCAGATTAGTAAAACAAATACCAGAGGAACACCTTATTGCCTGAAGCACCATAAAGTCCAGCTTGCCGATGACCATGAAAGACCTATGAAAGAATAGGATTTATCTGAAAATATTTTTTATCCACTAAGCAACCTTAAATTTGTGAAATAACTAGTTTAAATAGGCAATTGTTTAATTTTCAGGATACGTCTATTTTTTTTTAGAATGTAATACAGCCATATATGTATAACCCATAATTTGTTTACAGTAGTACTGCAACAAAAGAAATTACTTGAAGTTGAAAAATCAAGTGCATTCTGACCACACAAAATGTTTATTTGAGGCAACACTGAAAAATCTTATGATACCAGGTATATTCTGGAATTTAAGGGAGCACTTGTCACATACCACCATGGCCCTTCACTTTGTTATTTTTTAATTCATGTAATACAAAGATGTCATTAAAATTATTTTTGTAGCATTTTTTTCAAATTATAAAAGCAGAATATATTGTTATATATGATGAATTCTTACCAAATTACTAAAAGTTAATTAGTTTAATACCCTTTAAGAAACATCATTACAAAATGACAAAGATATTGATATCTGGATCAATCCCCCATAAAAATGTTAATTACTAGTCCTGCAAATACCACCCCCATGTGTACTCATGATAGAGAAAAATTAAATAATGAACCAGATTCATTTCACAAAACACGATAATAGAAAAGCATACTTCTGTAGTGTATTATCTATTTATACTAGTAAACTACTTCTCACCATTTTATTATCATCAGTCATTTATGATTCTGTATTTAGAAAATGGTTAGGTCAACTGCCCTGCATAATAGATGTCACCTACAACATATAATTCACAATGCTCTTAGATACTAGCAACACTACCAGAGTGTAGTTCCTTATTCAAAGTTAGCATGTCTAATGTAGTCCCATTTAGATGCTTTGGCAAATTGTATTGTCTTGCCTGTTTGAAACACTTTTATCAAAGTCACATCTGACTATTACTAGTTTTTCTGAAGTCATGTAAATTAATAATGATATTTGCTTCATTTTCTAGAGGACCCTAAATCACAGAATAAACTATCCTTGGTAAGTATTAAATATCACCAGTAAATATTTTTTGGCTACTATTAGACAATGAAATTTACAAGGCTAAATTATATTAGGTTGTTTATGAGGGTTTGTAAAAACATAATCTTTTTTCCATAATAGATGCAGATCTCTATGTTTATATTACATATACATGGCAACTTTAAGAGAGAAAAAGAAGGAATAAAGAGAATTGGGGTGAGAAAGAAGTGAAGAGGAAAAGGGACAGATATATACTTCAAGCATAATTACCCAATTCTAAGGTTATTGCATAATACATTTGTGAATAATTTGTTAAATGCCAATTTCATCACAGCACACTCAGGCATCTAATCTTGAACTACTTTGTGAACAAGTGCATGAACTGGAAAAAAAGATTAGCAGAGTGATGCAGAAATGGAGAGTGATCAACAATAGTCAAGACTAGCATTTGTGGTCCAGCTACAGTTTTGGATCCTAGAATTCAAAACTGGCTTGCATACATCAAGTACAAGTTATATTATTTTCATGTGTTCAATATGTTATTATTATTTTTTTAATAAAAGTTTCACTATGTCTTCAGCAAAATAAATCCTCCATTTTTATGGTAGACTACAAAGGTAAGAATAGCACTATCTGTAATCATTTATTAAGACTAAATGTTGGAATCATTTCCATGGTCCCATGTGGCTTAAATTAATAGGAGGTAGTAGCATAAGAATTGTAATCGCTATACTTATAAATGGATACTTTAAATACAATTTATTTTATATAATTTAAAACAGTGTTGCTAAATAAAAAAAATTATATTTCTTCATTTATATCAGTCAAATAATAATACCAGTAATAATAATAGTTCTAATAGATACTTATATATGCTCGACATATATAGATACTTACATATGCTCAACACTTAATATATTGGGTTGTTGGAAAAGTCATGACATATTTTTCTATGTTTTTCATTGTGAAAATGCGTCATGACTTTTCCGACAACCCAATATATACTATATGTACATCTGTATATATTCATATATCTATTCACATATACTTCGCAATAGTCTTACAAGTTACTTATATAGAAACCCTCACATAACAAATTAGAAAGTTGAAACTCAGGGAAACTAGGTGACTTGCTCACAGCCACATGGCTAATAAATAGTTGAAGGTGAATTTTATTCTAGCCTATCTGACTCCCAAACCCCTGAGGCTACCATGTGTTCCTCAAGAAGAATAAAGATAGAACTTATAAAATAAAAACTATAGTTTCGTTGACAATTATAAATTCTCAAAGAGTAGATTACAAATTTATATGCTGTACATAAAGGACAGATTGTGAAAACATGTCTCAAATAAAAATATTATATCATTCTAAATATAAGATCATCTCAATGAGTTAGTAAATATTTTACTATTTTTAAACAGTTTTATTGCAATATACAGTAGACCTTTGAATGACACAGGAGTTGGGGCCCTGTGTGCAGTAAAAAATCCAGGTAACTTTTAACTCCTAGAAAACTTAACTCCTAATAGCCTACTGTTGACCAGATGTTTTATGGATAACACGACCAGTCAATTAACACACATTTTGTACATTATATGCATTATATCTTGTATTCCTACACTAAAGTAAGGTAGAAAAAAAGAAAATATTATTAGAAAATCATAAACAAGAAAAAATACATTTACAGTATTAAAAAAAATACCTATCAGTTGTGTTACCTATCACTTCACACCCATGTTGTTGAAGGGTCAAAGTTTAAAGTGTGCAACTCAAAGGTTTTTAGTATATTTAAAAGTATAGTATACAGAATACAGTCAGTGGTATCGTAATAGCTATGTATGGTGTCAAAGGTAGACTTGCTAGGGTTAACACTTTGTGAGTGGTGTAAATGTCTAATCATTATGTTGTTTTGCACACTTGAAACTAATGATGAAATTAAATTAAATTTTAAAAAGTTGTGAAATCCTAACTTTAATCTAATTTTGGCATCAAAATAAAACCACGTACCCGCCTACAGTTACTCTCCCTAGTCCTAACAATCATTTCATATAAATGGGATCATACAATGTATAATCCTTTGTGACCAGATTCTTTCACTTGATGTCTTTAAGGTATATTCATTTTGAAGCATGTATCAATACTTCATTCATGTTCATTTCCAAATAATATTCTATTATATAGATAAACCACATTTTGCTTATCTTTTTATCAGTTGACAGACACTAGTTGTTTCCATGCTGGGGATAACTAAATAATGCTACTCTGAACACTTGTGTACAAGTTTTTGAATGAACATATATTAAAATACCTAGTAGTGGACTTACTGGGCCATATGATAACTATGTTTAACATTTTAAAGATCTGTTAAACTGTTTTACAAAGTAGCTAGCCCCAAACATTTTACACAGCAATTTAAAAAGATTCTATGTGCCTGTTTTTATGCCAATACTATACCATCTTGATTACTGTAGTTTTGATGTCTGGTAGCGTGATCCCCCCGACTTTGTTCTTATTTCTCAGGATTGACAAGACTATTCGGGGTCTTTTATAGTTCCATATAAATTTTAGGATTATATTTTCTATTTCTGTGAAAAATGCCCTTGGTAGTTTGATAGGAATTGCATTGAATCTATATATTGCTTTAGGCAGTAAGGACATTGAAATAAGTCAGTCAGAGCAAGACAAATACCATATGATCTCACTCATATGTGGAATCTGAAAAACTGTATGAATGAGCAAAGTAAACAGAAACTGTCTCATAGATATAGAGGAAAAATCAGGGTTGCTAGTTGGGAGGTGGGTAGGGATGAGGGAGAAGGGGAAGGGATTAGACAGCAAAAATAGGCAACTACAATATTGCCACAAGGATATGAAAGACAGTTTGGGAAATATAATTAATAATGTTGTAAATATTTTGTGGGTGTCAGATGGTCATATGTCTTGTCAGGGAGACCATTTCATGGATGGAGAAGAGGCTTGATCACTGTACTGTACACCTGAAGCTGAGGTTGTATAATATTGTATACCAACTGTAATTGAATATATAGATAGTAAGGGGATGTGGATTATAATGTGGATGGGAGTCAGAGGAAGTGTAATAGATATATATGATATGGGGGGAGGAGTGGGGTGGCTAAATGGGGGAGGGTGTCACTTTAAGGGGTAAAAATTATAACTATTGCACTGTGTTGTACACCTGAAGCTAATTAAAAATAAATTTAAAAAAAGATTCTAATTTTTCTGCATTCTCACCAAAATGTGTTATTATGTCTTTTTTATTGTAAACGTCTAATGGGTGAAGTTATGATATAAAAGGAGCTCTAGATGTGGAAGCTATCTGACTTTTTTGGTTTTGATAAGAACTCAAGTCCAGTACTTGACTTTAACGTCAATACTTAATTTTGTAAATAACAAAACAGCAGTCCTGCTGTTCTGTGATATAGGTCTGATATGGCTAACTTTTTAACATGAAACATTTATGCTTAACCAAAAATTCTTATATAGGATGATAATTTTATGCCCATTCATAGAGTTCCTAGATGCTGCAATGATGACGTAATAAACCCTCTATCTCTAATACATATACACTAAAACATGCTCTTGGCTTTTAATAAAATAACACATTAAACATATACCTGTACTTCCCACACATATACTGAATGATTATCTTTATATATTTCAATGAGAAATACTTGTTCATTACCTGTACTATTTCCCACTGGCCAAGCAAGAGTCAAAGATATTTGGTGGTAACATATATTCAGTAAGGTATATGCTTCATGTCAGTGAAATGTTATAAGAATATTTTACAACATCATAGAATAATATGCTTAGAGAAATATTCCGAATAAATATATAACTTTCTATGAGTGGGTTCCAGTGCTTAGAATTTGTAACATGTATTAAATAAATCTGTTCATACAAGTTGCCGATAACTATTAAGTTCAATGATCCTTGGCTAGGCTCTTTCTTGAAAAATACTATATTCTACTATTTTAAAAGATCAGTAATCACCTTTCCAGGCAAATGACTATGCTACTTAGAGAATGATGTGAAAAATAAAGAAATCTGGGGGTTCTTAACCAGCAGATGAGAGGCTACCCCTTTTAGAGCTGTTTCTAAGCTAGTGAGCTGGGGAGACAAATGTGACTTAATAGATGATTTATAATAATTTGCAGACCATACAATTTGATTTTAATTATTTTTAAGAATTTGGCTATGCTTTTAATACTCAAGAATATTTTGATCCATTATAAATATTCATGACCTACTCAATATCTTTCAGAAACCCTGTAACAATTTTTGAACCTATGTTTGAAGTCTTCGGCTATTCTCTGGGTTTTAGTCCTTCCCAGAACTCACCCTGCTCTTGGAACTTACATTTAATGTTTTTCCAATCACATTAACCACTATTTTTTTAGTTATATACTTAGATTGTAAGATTAGTGCTATAAACTATAAATGTGTTGCTTTTTTTCTTTAAATAAATTAACTGTTCAAACAGTTTGCATTTTTTGGTAATATTGAGGTAATCGAAGTTTAAATGAACTGATTAGTTTCAGTTAATAAAATCAAAGTATCTAGCAATGAATTTCCAAAATTTGTTGTTTGAGTTATATAAAGTTAATTCCAGCCTTTATCTTCTGACGGTATCATACTAGATGGCTTCACTAAACAGCCATATGTAACAGTATAAATGAAACTAAGGAAAAATACACAAACAGACATGGATTAAGTGACAATTGTTAACAGTGCAATTTGACCTGCCGTCTATTAGCGGATATTATTATTATTTTTTAAATGATTGTATTGGTCTTTTAAATGGATTTTGTAAATGTCTAATTATTGTGATTAAATGTAAATTTCTCAGTAGATTCTTGAGAATGATGTCAGTACAGATAAAAATATTTCATTAAACATTAGAAAATAAAAACAAGATTATCTTACAAGAATTAAAAAAGGACAGCAAACTAAGCACCTTCTCAAAATCACAGTATCTATGTTTTGTGAGTGTGTATTTTGTACATAATAATCAATTTAACATCCCTAATAATATTTCATGGAAAAACACATCCTAATCTACCAGCCAGATAGAATATGAGTGTTACCACTATCTGTACTTAAACAATATTTATTTACCCTACAAAAACTATTTTATCTCTTACTACTGATATGACTCTCTACTTTTTAGAAATGTAAGCTATTGTTATTAAAGATTTCAGAGATAAAACCTCATTGTCAGTATAAAAAAAAATATAATTACATACACTAAGAGGAGAAAAGGGGCAATGTAACTATTATTTGGATTATGTAATACATACCTAATTTTTTTTTTATTTTATGTGTTTTAAGTGGTTGAGATTGAGAAGTAAACATTTAATAATAATGAAGTTCCAAAAATAAGTGAAATAGACAAGGTGTAAAATTATTGATTTAAGAAGAATTTACAGAAAATGGCTGGTTATATGTCTCTGAATTCTTGCTAATTCTAGTTTATCTTATACTATGGCATATACATATTTTTATTAAAAATTCAATGTAGCACATAAGAAGGTAACTCTGGCAAACAGAAAAAAAGAAGTCATGTGTTGATGTATGAGCATAGAATGGGAAATGTCATTGGAAGTAAAATAAACAGAAATTGGAACAATAAAGACAGATTTGATAATAAGGAGCAGGAAATATATGCAGAAACCCGTCAAGTTCTGTAAAAATTCCTTGCTTACAATTTTCTTTGAGAAGATATCTTGATTAAACTCCTCATGGAATATAATCTGCACATTTCAGCCTCTGAAGTAATAAAAATGACTGAATAATGTTTCTTTTTCAACACCTGCTTTTTCAATGGTCAAAAGAACATTGTATAGGCATTGGATTGTATGAATTTCCAAAGGGTAAAAAGTAAACATTTTTTCCTTGTATTCTGAATGTCTTTCTGTGGACAATTTCTTTAAAATGTACAAGTGAGGTTCTGGTCAAAATGGCAGAGCAGCTACCTTGAGATTGGTAAAAGAGGCTGAGGAGCCATACCCACCTGTGGCAGACAAGAATTGGAAAGGATATCATCTCCTCCCATGATCACAGTTAAGTTACAACTAAATTATAGAACAATCAACCTGGAGACTAGCTAAACAGAAGTGCTATAACTAAGGTTATAAAGAAGAAGACTCAGATTGGTAGGAAGGGTGGAGACACAAAACAAGCTGGCCCCATACCCATGTGTGGTGGTCGAGAACTGGAAGGGATATCGAGGCTGCAGGGGTCCCTGCTGAAGAGTGAGGAGTCTCAACCCCACACCAGGTTCTCCAGACTGGAGTACCAGTGCTGGAAAGAGGAGCCCAACAACATCTGGCTGTGAAGATCATCAGGGATTCTGACCAGCCAGGTGAGATAGAAGGTGGCCAGAAACCTAGGCATCCTGTTAAAGGGTCCATGTGCAGACTGTTTTGCTCTCTGGCATTCACCCTGGGCTCTGGGGGAGATACTGCAGCTCAAGAGGTGCCAGAGACATATGGGAAGAGATGCAGTTGTTTGGCTTCAGGGAGACAGCTAGAAGGAAAGCCACCACTGTTGAGGTGTTGAGCCCTCCTCCTGCAAAGCCAGTGGGAGGACACCATCTTTGCTGTGTTGAGACACGCCCCCCCCCCCCCCACACACACACACCAAATCTAAATTTCATTGGCCTGGTGACCTCCACTCACTGTACCTTGGTGAAATCCAGAGATCAACTTGCGCATTGCCAGAGCTTTTTCATGACGGGCATTCAACTAGAGTTGGCCCATGCTCTTTCTTGATCAACTCTCTGAGATTCATGAACCCCAGGCGGGCAGTGGCTGTCCTCAGTGCTCTCAGATACATTAGCAGAGTGGACCCAGGCTCAGAAATGGTGCCAAATCTAAATCTGCATTAATGCACTAACAACCACTCACCCCATGATGGTGACTACCTGAGACCCCACCCTACCCATCTTCTGTACTATCTGAGGCTTTGTGGGCCCCTGAGCCTTATTGACAGGTGGCAGGAGGTGGCAGGCATCAAGGTGCCTTATGCCTTTTGCTGAGCTGCCCCAAGCTCAGTACTGTTGATGGCTGGCCTCACTTCCTAGAGTGGACCCTCCCAGAGGTCCTACACAGGGAACGACCAACTGCAGATCACTTTGTAGCTTCTATCAGTAGTCCCTGGACCAGACACAGGCAGCCGCTGATCTTGGCCTGCACATGAGCTCTTCCCAATAAACTCCAGAATCAGCACACCTGGTGGTCAGCTTTGAACCACAGCAGAACACCACCTGATGAAATGCATTTGCATACACAAATGGTGGTCTTGAGAAGCACCAGAGACTGCTGTGTCGAATCCTGTTCCATAGAGTCAGCCCCCACATAGTAGCTTGTAGAGTTTGGTTCTGCCAATCCTGACAGCCAGTAAACCTAAGGGTCAATCTCACCCACTGACATGCCAACAGCAATCAAGAATCAAATACAAGTGGAGGGCACACACAAACCACACAAGGGACACTCCTCAAACATCAGCTGAGGTGACCAGTAAGACTGTGCTACTGGGCCCCACAGGACACCAACTACATAAGGCTACCTTGCTAAGACTGGGAGATGAAACAGATCTTTCTAATACAAAGAAACAACCATAAAGAGGCAGCCAAAATTAAGAAATAAAGAAACAAGTACCAAATGAAAGAAAAGGAAAAAAACTCAAGAAAAAGAACTAAATGAAGTGGAGAGGAGCAATCCAGATACAGAGTTCAAAACACTGGTTATAAATATGCTTAAGGAACTTAGTGCAAACATCAACAAAGAAAAAAAAACATTCAAAAAAACATCAGAAATGAAGAACACAATGACTCATATGAAAAATACACTAGAAGGAATGAAAAGCAGATAAGATGAAACAGAGTATTGAATCAGCAATTTGGAAGACATGGTAGCTCAAAACAGCCAATCAGAACAGCCAAAATAAAATAAATAAATAAATAAATAAATAAATAAATAAATAAATAAATAAATAAAATGAGGATAGTTTAAGAGACCTCTGGGACAATGTCAAGAGTATTAGCATTCTTATCATAGGGGTATCAGAAGGAGATGAGAGAAAACAAAGGATAGAGAATCTATTTGAAGAAATTATGATGCAAAACTTCCCTAACCTGGTGAAAAAAAATAGACATAAAAGTCCAGGAAGTGCAGAGAGTGCCAAACAAGATGAACACAAAGATGGCTACACCAAGACATTATTACAATTAAAATGCCAAAGGTTAAAGACAAAGACAGATCCTGAAAAACAGAAAGAGAAAAGCAGTCAGTTACATACAAGGGAGCTCTCATAAGACTATCAGGTGATTTCTCAACAGAAACTTTGCAGGCCAGAAGGAATTGACAGGAAATATTCAAAGTGATGAAAACAGGAAGCTACAACCAAGCAAGTTATCATTTAAAATTGAAAAAGAGACAAAGAGCTTCCAAAACAAAAAGAGAAAAGCTAAAGGAATTCATTACTACCAAACTAGCATTACAAGAAATGTGAAAAGAACTTCTTCAAGAAGAAGAAGGGGTGGGGGTGCGGAGAAAGAACAGTCATAGGAATAACAAAATGGCAATAATTGCATACCTATGATTAGTTATTTCAAATGTAAATGAATTAAATGCTCCAATCAAAAGGCAAAGGGTGGCTGAATGGATAAGAGAAGAAGATCCATCGATATGCTGTTTACAAAAGACCTACTTCAGATTGAAAGACACATACCGACTGAAAATACATGGATGGAAAAAGATATTTCATGCAAATGAAATGGAAAAAAAACACAAAACAACCTGATGTAGCAATACTTATATCAGACAAAATACCTTTGAAACAAAAGCTATAATAAGAGGCAAAGAACATTTCATAATGATAAAGTGATCAATCCAACAAGAGGATATAACCCTTTAAACATTTAGGTACCCAAGACAGGAGAACCTATATACATAAAGCAAATGTTAACCAAACTAAAGGGAGAGAATGACAGTAATACAGTCATAGTAGGGAACATTATCTCAGTGATAAAACTGGACAGATCTTCCAGACAGAAAGTTAACAAGGAAACAGCAGCTTTTAATGACACATTAGATCAGATCAATTTAATTGATATATTTAAATCATTTCTCCCCAAAGTAACAGAATCTTCAATCTATTCAAGGGCTCATGGATCATTTTCCAAGATAGACCGACCACCTGTTAGGCCACAAGACAAGTCACAATAAATTTAGGAAGATTGAAATCATGCCAGACATATTCTCCGACCATGATCGTATAAAACTAGAAATCAATTACAAGGAAAAAAAAACAAAAAACAAAAAACAAAACCCCAAAACTGGAACACACACAAACACATGGAGGCTAAATAACATGCTACTAAACAATGAATGGATCAACAATGAGATCAAGGAAGAAATCAAAACGTACCTTGAGACAAATGAAAATTAAAACACAATGATCCAAATATCTATGGGACTCAGAGAAAGCAATCCAAAGACTGAAATCCAGAGCAATACAAGCCTACCTCAAGAAAAGAGAAAAATCCCAAATAAATAATCTAACCCTACACCTAAAGGAACTAGGAAAAGAATAGCAAAGCCCAAAGTGAGTAGAAGGAAAGATAATAAAGATCAGGGTGGAAATAAACAAAATAGAGTCTAAACAAAAACAAAAAAGAGCAATAAAACCAAGAGCTGATATTTTGAAAAGATAAACAAAATTGATATCCCGTTAACCAGTCATCAAGAAAAAAAAAGAGAGGACCCAAATAAGTAAATTCAGAAATGAAAAGGAAGAAGTGACAATAGACACCACAGAAATACAAATGGTTATAAGAAAATATTAGGAAACATTATATACCAACACACTGGAAAACCTGGGTGAAATGGATAAATTTCTGCAAATATACAATGTTCTACAACTAAATCAAGAAGAAACAGAAAATCTGAATAGACCCATTACTACTAATGAAATGAATCAGTAATCAAAAAAGTCCCCACAAACAAAAGTCCTGGACCAGATGGCTTCACAGGTGAATTTTCCAAATAGTCAAAGAAGAATTAACACTTATCCTTCTCAAGGTATTCCAAAAAAAATCAAGAGGAGGGAAGGCTCCCAGCTCATTTCACAAGGCCACCATTATCCTGATTCGAAAGCCAGAGAAAGACATCACACACACACACAACACACACACACACACACACAAATTATAGGCTAATATCCTTGATAAATATAGATGAAAATATGCTCAAGAAATATTAGCAAACTGAATTCAGCAATATATTAAACAGATAATACACCATAATCAAGTGGCATTAATCCAGGGATTCAAGATGGGTGAACATACGTATATCAATTAATATGATTCACCACATTAGCAAAATGAAGGAGAAAAATCATATGATGGTATCAACAGATGCAGAAAAAGCTGTTGACAAAATCCAGCATCCATTTGTGATAAAAACGCTCAGGAAAATGGAATAGAGGGAACATATTTCAATCATAATAAAGTCCATGTATGACAAACCCACAGCTAATATCATTCTCAATAGGGAAAAGCTAAAAGCATTCTCCTTAAGATCTGGGACAATACAAGGATGCCCACTTTCACCATTTTATTCAACATAGTATTGGAAGTCCTAAACACATAATCAAAATAGAAAAAGAAATACAAGGCATTCAAATTGAGGAGAAAGAAGGAAAACTGTTACTATTTTCAGATGACATGATACTATATAAGAGAAAACCCCAAAGATTCCACCAAAAAACTATTAGAAGTAATACATGAATTCAGTAAAGTAGCAGGATACAAAAATCCCATTCAGAAACTAGCTGCATTTTTATATACCAATAATGACCTATCAGAAAGGAAAATTAAGAAAGTGATCCCATTTATAATTGCATCAAAAAACCCAAAAAAAAGGACACTAGAAATAAGTTTAGCTAAGGAGGTAAAAGACCTGTACTTGGAAAACTATGAAACACTGAAGAAGGATATTGAAAAAGATACAAATAAATAGAAGCATATATCATGCTTGTGTATAGGAAAAATTGATGTCGTTAAAATGTCCATGTATCGAAAGCAACCCATAGATTCAATGAAATGTCTATCAAACTACCAATAGCATTTTTCACAGAACAAGAATAAATAATCCTGAAATTTATAAGGAACCATAAAAGACGCCAAATGGCTACAGCCATCTTGAGAAAGAAGAATAAAGTTGGAGATATTATAATACCTGATATACAACTTTAATACAAGGCTACAGTAATCAAAACAGCATGGCTCTGGCATAAAACAGATTCATAGATAATGAAATGGAATAGAGAGCTCAGAAATGAACCCACAACTATATGCTCAATTTATCCATGACAAAGGAAGCAAAAGTATGCAATGGAGTTAAGACAGTCTATTCAATAAATGGTGCTGGCAAAACTGGACAGATGCATGCAGAAAAGAAAAAAAAATGAAACTACACCCCTTTATTACACCTAATAAAATAACCTGAAACCATAAAACTCCTAGGAGAAAACATAGGTAGTAACCTCTCTGACATTGATCAGTAATTTTTTGTTTATTTGTTTTTCCTGATCTATTGCCTTGGGCAAAGGGAAAAAAATAAAAAAATAAATAAATGGGACTACATCCAACTAAAAAGTTTTTACATAGCAAAGTAAACCCTCAATAAAACAGGAAGATAACCTAATGAACAGAAGATATTTGTCAAAGATACATTTGATAAGGGGTTAATATCCAAAATTTATAAAGAACTCATGCAACTTAACACCAAAATAACCTAACACTTCAATTAAAAAATGGGCAGGGCTGGCTGAGTGGTGTGGTGGTTAAGCCGTGGCTTGGGAAGCCAGAGGCCCAGGTTCGGTTTCCACATATGAGGGCCAGTGACACTGCCCTCAAAAAAAAAAAAAAATGGCCAAAGGACCTGAATAGACATTTCTCCAAAGAGGACATACAGATGCCCAATAGAAATATGAAAAGATGCTCAATGTCACTAATCATCTAAGAAATGCAAATTAAAACCATAATGAGATATCACGTCACACCTGTAAGAATGGCTATCATCAATAAATCAAGAAACAAGTGCTGGTGAGGATATGGAGAAAAAGGAACCCTTGTGCACTGTTGGCAGGGTTGCAAATTGGTGCAGCCACTATGAAAAATGGTATTAGAAGTTCCCCCCAAAATTAAAAATAGAACTACCTTATGACCCAGCAATTCCACTTGTGAACATTTATCTGAAGAAATGTAAAACACTAATTCAAAAATATATATGCATCCCTATGTTCATTGCAGCAATATTTACATTAGCCAAAATGTGAAAGCAACCTACTGGATAAAGAAGAAGTGCTGCATATATATACAATGGACTACCACTCTGCCATAAAAAAAAAAAATAAATAAATAAAATCTTACTATCTGTGATAACTTGGATGCGCCTGAAAGGTGTCATATTAAGTAAAACAAAACAGACAGGCAAACTCAAACACCATATAATCTCATTTATATATGGAAACTGAAGAACAAAATAAATGAACTAACAAAACAGAAAGAAACTTATAGAAGCAGGGAACCAGGTGATGATTGCCAGATGGGAGCGGGATTAGAGGGTTGAGGTGAATCAGATGAAGGGGTTACAGAACACAAATTGGTAGTTATGAAACAGTCATGAGGATGTAAAGTACAGGGAATATAGCAATAACGTGGTAATAACGATGTATGGTGCCAGGTGAGTACTAAACCAGTCAGGGGGATCACCTCGTAAATTATATATATATGTTTAACCACTATGCTGTACACCTAAAACTTACGTAAAATAACACTGAATGTCAACTATACTTGAAAAATTTCAAAATGGGGGAAAATAAGGTAAAGGGGAGTAACAGGTCAAATTTCCAGGTATAAAACAAATAAGTCATGGGAATGTAATATACAGCATAAGTAATATAATTAATAATATTATGGTAGTGTGGTATGGTATCAGATGGTTGCTGCTTTTATCATGGTGAAGACTACTTTAGGTATATTAATGCGGCATAACTGGTGTACATCTGAAATTAATATAATATTGAATGTTAACTATATTATAATACAGATCTTTAAAGTACAAATGAGACAAATTTTCTATGTGTGCCTGTAATAGAATTTAAAGCAATTTTCCCTATCCTTTCCTCCTCCTCTTTCTTCTACCCTCCCCTTTTCTCTGTGTGTTTTGCTTTTCTTTGTGTTGAGAAAAATCATAATTGCTAAACTGAACCATTATTAAAGCTTGTTGTAAATCAATGCCTGGGAAATAAATTAGCCTCTATTCCCACACGGTAATAACGTCAGTAAATGAGAGCTTGCAGTTATGGTGCAGGAAATTAATGCAATGATGACCAAAGCTTTAACAGAGCCACAGGAGACTACACATTATTGAAAGAAAAGATAAACCCATACTATGTAGAAAATGACATCTGTCCCAAAATAAATGACTAAAATACAAAACAAACAAGTTGAGTCAGTTACCTAACAGGAAAACTTGAAACTATCTAAAGAGAAAACAAAATCAACATAAAAATAAAAGCAAATCAGGAACTATAAAAGAACAAAATTGAAGCACTTTAATAAAATATTTGAAGTAGTATACAGTCATGAATAACCATATCAGTCAATTTAATATCTTATAGAAGAAATGCATTAATTAAAGTGTAAACTCCTATGATCTCAGGGGAGTGATGGTTAATGGGTTTCTTCTGGGTGTGATGAAAATGTTCTAAATGACTTAATGGTGATGGGTGTACAACACTGTGAATGTAGTAAAAACCGAATGAAGTCTACGTTTTAAAAGAATGAATTGTATGGTATGTGAATTATATTAATAAAGGTGTTATTTTTTAAAATCCTATGATCTATCTACTCTCTCTTCCCCTAAAATGTCTTTAGAGGGAACCCCAGACTATGTTTTCATCTATTCCTAACCTGTTCCACAGTTGTCAGTGAGATCCCCAACGTGAACCACAATTCACAAGGTTAAATTAAAAAATAATTACTATTTGTTACATTTAGAGAAATAGTTTTATATAGCCTGTCTCTGTACTCAAGAAAAAAAAAATCAACAGAAGTGAAATGGTCTTCTAATCATATTGTTGGTGCCTCTGCACCAACATATATTGTATTTTATTATGCTGCCAATAATGCTGGAGTCTTCTTGTCATTCCCTCCTTATGAATCCTTTCTTCTGGGAAATTAGCTTTTTTTATCACCAGAATATTCAGACTGCTGATTGCTGGTGAAAAGTCATGAAATGTGGCATTTAAACTTCTGTACGAATTGATGTTATCTAACCTCATCGGAGCCTTCACTATTGCTTGGAAATCTTTTTATTCATGTCTAATTGGCTCCTTAACACATTTTCCATAGTGCTCATTTCAAAGCTGTTCAGATCTTCCCATCCACTCAACATGACCTTACCTATTCACTCAGCAAAAGTTAGCATTTCCTACTTAATGGAATAGTTCTTCCACTTCCCAATTTATCTTATGTGTTCTTTCCTTCACATTCACCTCAGAAGAGAGAGGTCATTTACCAGGTGAAAAACATCCTAGTTTGGTGGAAATAAACTTGACATTTTATTATACATCTGCCACTATTTACATCTATAACCATGGGAAAAGCAATTAGTTTATCTGGTTGTTGTTTTTTTCATCTGTAAAAGTAATGATTTGGACTTGGAGAATACTAAGGCCAGTTTCAGTACTATATCAAGGTTTTACTCATCTATTATCTAAACTTAGGACACTTCTAGAACCTTCTCTTTTATATATATATATATATATATATATATATATATATATATATATATATATATGCACTCTCTCTCAAAATATATATTGAGTAAAAATGAGGCATAAGATATTCTCTCTAGGAATCCACTCTGGTCAGCTTGATGCTTCTCACCGTAGATGTACTTGGAACCTCATTTTTTTTTTTTTTAATCCTTCTTTATTACTATTACCACTTGAGTTAATATTTTCACTATTTCTCAAACTTCTTCAGGGTATAAATAATACTTGAAGACTTTACTTTCTTACTACTGACTTATCTCTCTTTACACCTTCCAATGTGGCTTGTGCTTCTAGCACTTTATGAAAATAGTTGTTGCAAAGGTCAAATTATTTTTCCTCAGTGCTGATCCACTTTGAATTATCTTTGACATAAAACACCAAGGTTGGAAACACCATCTTGAAACTTTCTTCTCACTTTGCCTGACCCAGAATCTTGTGGTTCTCTTTCTAAGGTTCTGGTCACATCTTCTCTTCTATTTTTTTATTTTCTCTCCTCAGTCTATTCATCAGAGATCTATCTTGGTCATATTTCTAATCTTTTCTGATTGAAATTTTCATTCATTCTCAGGATCCAAACTGTTGCATTGATATGGATTACAAAAGTATTTTTCACTGAACTTTTTTCTAGACTTCTCTACATATATATCTCACCCATTTAAAGCTATACTGAAAATAAAACTGATTAATATACCCCAATACCAATGCAGGGCAAAAAAAGGGGGAAAAACAGAAAATGACCCTGCTCCTATAACATTATTTCTGTTAATGATATGAGTATCTCTTTAGTGACTAGAACTGATATATTTGGAAGAAGAGAAGCCACTAACATCAGGGACTGCACTGTCCTCTGAAATCACAGCTTTTAATATAGCTAGTTCTTCATTTGACAAATGTCTTAGTGCTCTTAAAGATATTAAAATAATCATCTCTCTATGTTTACTCAAGGTTATGATGTAGATATGAAAAAAATCATGTTGTTTTCAAACACTGTCATACTGAATCTCAGGAATTTTTCCTTCTTTTTACATAATAACAAAAGTACAACCATGAATTGAATTGTCTCCGTTTGCTTTTCCAGTTCCTTCATTTATTGCTATAAGGAGATATAAAAACCTTAGCTTCCAAGAAAATCCAAAGCTCTTATTTCAACTAGATTTAAGAAGAGATTAAAAATAAAAAAGAAAACATATACTCACACTTTATCTGTTCCATAACTCCTGTAGTCTACTGCAGCTGACACAGCCACGATGAGCGCAGGCATGCCATAGCCGACCAGGTAAAAGTATTTCCTACGTGAATGTTCACTCTCAAAAACCTCCACCAGCATGATATAGAGCTGTACACCCTCCAGGAACATCCAGGTGAAGGCAGCCAAGAAGAAGAAATGTAAGAGTGCAGCAAAAACAGCACAGGCAATCTAGGAAAAGGACAAATGATTTAGTCAAATAACTACTAAATGAAATACATAAACTGCCACAAAATTAAAATAAATATTTATCAAGACTGCAGTAAAAAACAAAAACCAAATTGTTCTGCAAAGCAATAATCTAGATAAGATTCTTAAAGTTCAGATATTAAAGCCCAATTAAATATAACCTATCTTTGAAAACTATATTTAACATTTTATTAATAATGGCTTATGAATGACACCATAAAATTAAAATAAAAATAACATTTAGGGAAAAGTTCTATGAGCCTAACTATTATAATAATGTTTGCTGAGATCAGTGTAAAGATTTTAAAATAGGTCTCAGCAATTTTTTCTCTTTGCCATTATCATGTCTGTACTAACATATTAAGTTCTTCAGTTGTAAATGAAAGGCAAATACTAAAACCAAGAATAAAAATTCTTAAAATTAAGCAATATAATTAACCACAGTATTTTATGATGGGATGATGATGATGATGATGATTATTATTATTATTATTAATTTCTTCCCTGCCTTGTTTCAGAAAGGATCTAAGGTGGGATTGGGAAGTTCACACTGCATAGGTATAAAAGTAGATCTGGTTAAAACGAAGTGTCCCAAAAGTGCTTTCTCTATCTCAATTTTTTGTTATTGTACTAAATGTTAGTCTAGACAAGTTTGGTCAAAAAAAGGCAGCCAACAGTTCAAAACAGTTTGAACTATTTTCTTTGGCATATTTTATAAGGCACTACAAGTTTGAGCTGACCATATATTAATTTTCTCATATCAGTTTCTGAAATTCTCACTCTTTTGGGTCTTCATTTTTTATAAGTCCTAAATAAAATCTATAGCTCCTACTAGAAAGGATATTTATAGAAATTATCAGATTAGTATGAATTTAGTGCTGAGTATGATCCTTGAGAAATTATGAAAGGGCAGGTCAATTTCTTTGGTTAAGAGAGATGACAATGAGGGTGAGATGAGAAAGTCAAATATCAGAGGGCTAGAGGGAAAGCAGAACCTACCCAGTGTGTGAGATGTAGGAACACCTGTCCAGCAATAACAGTTGGGCAAGTTGGGCTGAACTGCACTCTACCCCAGGTTTTCATATCAATCATTGTTATTTATGCTATTTGTCAGAAACTAGTTTTGTGCAGTGTGCAACATTTGGTGAATTTTACCATACTGTGTATACCATCAGGAAACAAAAATAAGAATTAAGTTTCTAAATGAAAAGAAATCACACAGTGTTTGAATTTCAGGTTAAAAAGAGAATGGGATGGGGAGGGGCATGAGGGAGAAGGGGAAGGGACGAGGCAACATAAACTGGTAATACAATACTACTGCAGAGAGAGAAGAGACAGTTTAGGGAACATAATCAATAATGCTGTAAATATTCTTTTAAGGGACCAGATGGACTCATGTCTTGTCAGGGACACCATTTCATCGATGGTGTAGTGGCCTAACCACTGCACTGTACATTTGAAGCTGCCACTGATTAATATTAGATGTTGACTATAATTTAACACATATGTAGTCATGGGATGTGGAGTATAGTGTGGGGATGGAGTCAATGGAATTGTAATAGATATGTATGATATCGGGAGTGGGAGGGTCGGGGAGGGGTGAAGGGGTAGTCACTTTGTAAGGGGTGAAAAAGATAACTATTACATAGTTTTGTACATCTATAACTATTAATAATAATAAAAAAATAATAATAAAAAAACTTAAAAAAGAGAATGGAATGACTTTTTTTTGGGAAAATAACACAGTTTTCCGTTTCTTGCTCTTCAGAGTTAGAACTTCAATTATTAATTTTTTGTTATCAGAAGGCTTTACTTTTTGGGGGAAATAAATGTGCACTTTGATTGCTTATTCATATGCATGCATTTATGGGAAAATCTGTCACATTTGTATATGATAATCAATTAAATCAATTAAAAGTATAAGCACCATAATTGTACTCTTTACAGGCATTAATCATGAATGTGTAATCACAAACATGAATCCAACTGAATTTTTATTGTAAAGAGCTCCATACATATGGACACATACCAGAAAACAGCATTAAGATAATGAATTATTTATTATGGCTACAAGTTTTCTAAAAAAGTTTTTTCATTTGCAGTTTTAGTCATGAGAATAAACTGACCTTATGTGCCTGAATCTTAAGTAAACAATCAAGGGACTCACAAAAATCATAACTGGGAATAGTCTGCCATATACTAGATATTATTTGTTATTCATATTTTCTGTTTGATTTTATCAAGAACAGTTGGCTAGTATAGTTCCTTTTTCCCCTTTTCTTTCCCTCTCTTTTCCTTCCCTCACTTCCTTTATTTCTTACTATGATAAATGTAGTTACTAGTAAATTATGAAGTTGACACTTAAAGATGTGAACTTGAGCAAATAAAGCATCAAATTATATTTAGGAAGAGTTATGTATTCTAAAAATGATGTAAAGTTTGAACTATTTTCTAAAATATGCCAATTAGAAAAAGTCATTTTAGACATGCAGTTTTTAATATAACATTAACCATTTTGAAACAAAGCATATTATAAACTTCAAAAAATAAGATTTCCATCTGTTGAAAAAGATACTCCTCCATTCCCCAAATAATTTTATTTAAGTTTCCTCAATATTCACCTCTGTAATTGTTAAAAGAGGAAAAAAAACAAAAACCCAAAACCTAAAGAAGAGACACAGTTCTTTAGAAAGGTAAGTTTATAAACAGGATTTCTGGAGAAATATACATTCCTATATCCATAACATAAGCTGCTTTTTTATGATAAGGGGACATGAAAAGGGAGAAACTGAGTAAGATCTGAAAATTGTATCCATCTTAGATAACTGGAAGAAAGAAGGGTATGCTAAAATAAAAGAAAAAAAATGAGTTTTTCCAGTATTGGACAGCTGGGAGTAGAGAATATCAATGTAATTTGCTTACCGGTTGATCAGTACGGTTTATCCCAATCAGGAAGAGTAGTTCTGCTACAAAGAGGCTGATGCATAGATTCTTGTGGATGGTGTTACGGTCACTCTGGAGCCCGCGGAAAAAGCAAAATGTGAAGATGCAAATCAGGAGACAAACAAGGGACAGCAAAATTCCGACCCACGTGATCACATCCAGAAGGAGGTCATGGACTGCATCACTGTGCTGGAAACACAACAGAAAAGCCATAAGTTGCAATTATGCACAACTAATTATAAAGTGTTATAAAAGCCAGGGTGAATGAAGGATGATTTTAATAATGTGCTAAATATTCTCCATGTACACAATGAATAAGATAACTCAATATTGGGTTTTCTATTTCATAGGTAAAATATTTTATCTTTTTTCTCAGTTTGATATATAAGGATGTCAATGTTTGCACCTTTCTTAACTAAATACATTTTCAGAATATAGTTGAAGCAAATCAACTTAATTCTGGTCAAAGATTACAAGAAAGCTTTTTGGTTTTTCACAAATATTGCTTTTTTAGGCTAATGTTTTGACTACTTCCAGTAGGGAATACCCTATTTAAAATTTAAGCTTAGGGAAGAGGTATCTCAACTGAAATACTGTTTGAATCACTGGGGGATTTTTATAAAACAATATAATTCCTCTGTCCTATAAATACTTTATCAGAATGTCCAAGGCTGAGTTAAAAAACATATGCAGTTTTATCAAGATCCACAATTAATTCTGATGAATAGCTAAATATGTGTACCATTTATTTAGTGGAAGATCTAAAAGAATGAAGATATTCACTGGATTTATATTCATATTGAGTGGTTTAAGGAGATCAGGAAGTTTGATCCTTGAAAGGTTTTTACAAGAATAGAACCTGTTATACACAGATGGAAAATAAGTATTCAGAATTACTATACCTGCTAACAGCATAAAACAGAGAGCAGAGCTAAGAAAAAGAAAAAGCTCACAAAAACTTTTCCATGAGACTGAATTTTTCTGCCTCTGTTAAAACAGCCCTGTGAGCTCCATATTTGCCATGTCCCTTGGTCTGTCTACTGTCTAGCTTCTGTCCTTGTTCTAAGATTCAAAATTTGATTTCTATACTGTAATAGTTTGCCTCTACCCCAAATCACCTTTGTGAAGCTTCAGAATTTATAGTGGGCCAACACATTAGTATGCCAAGATTTGGGAGCAAAGTTGAGAAATTATCTATGATTATAAATTTCTCTTTTATTTCTAGGTTTCCTGAAAAACCTGAATGACTTAACTTCCATGAGTAGGGGAATGGATACATAAATAATGGTTAATTTATGGAATGGTATTCTAAATTTCAGAAAATCAGTGTTCTACATTTATAGTCACAAAAACATGGATACTTTTCAAAAATCTAACATTACATGTTTTAAAAATGCAAGTGGCAAAAGGATCTATCTGTACAGTATGATACTATCTATGTGAAATTTTAAGATACATCGATGACACTGATTTTTATGGATATATGCATAAGTACTAAAAGTAACATATGAATGGGAAATTTTCTTAGTAGAAAACAAAGAGATGTGTTTCTAATTGACACCCTTTTCAGCTGTGTAGATCATATACATTGATTTTTGTTTTTGGATGAAAATAACCACATTTAGTTGTCTTCCACACTGTTAACTTGCCTTAAAAATAAATATCCAGAATTTTCATTTTTATTTGTTTTTATTCAAACTTCACAATTTTATGTTTCATACAAACTTAATGCAAAGATTACTCTGAATGCGAAAATTCTTCTTACAACTGAAATACCATGCTGTAACCTGAATCATAGCACTTCTCATATTGCCAGATATGACTTCACAGTTGTTATTTGATAAGGAACTCTGCTAGAACACTGTCAGTGAAACAGTTTTGAAATATTCCTGCATAACTCTAGATATATTTCTCAGAAGGAGCTCAAATCATGAAAGAAAACCACATGAAATTTTGTTTTAACTGCTTTGTTCTCCAGGGGAAGGCAGTAAAGTAGTGTTGGGTCTCTGATAGCTCAAATTACTTTTGCTATTTGAGAGTAGGGAGTGGTTAGTGCTACCTGGTTCCCTGAACAGAGGGCTATTTGCTCTCTTCTTTGACTTAAAGGGAAAATGCTGTGATTGAGATGAAGCACCAACCTTCAGCACAGCAGTCTTCCATAATGGGAAAAATGGCAGGTATAATACATTCTCAAATGTATCCTAAAGACCTAAAACACTAAAAGAAATAAAAATGAAAGAAAAAGAAAAAAAAAAAAAGGAACCATAAACTCCTGCCTTTCTCTAGGTAGTTGCGTTATTACAGATGTATTTACTTTACTCAGTGCCTTCATAGGTTCTTCTAAAACCCCATGCAGAGTTATTAAAAGAAGAATACCAGATGTCAAAACATTAGTACAGAAAGGACATAACACTTAAAGACAACAAAACCTCCTAGTGATTAATTCACCTTTCAAGTGTGACTGTCTAGCTCAGAAAACAGCAACACTGACATCTTGTGTATACTGAACTGTGATAGCAGCACTCTTTGAATACAACCCAACACTAGAATTTTATCAGTAACATGAAAGGAAAAGAACAATGGACATTACAAGTCAATAAGAGCTGTGAGAAGAGCCTTCTTTGTAACAGTATGCCACACTAGGACTTCCAGGGGGCCAAGCCATGAAAAAAAATAAACCTCCTTCAAGAGGATGGCCAATTGAATACAACCCCTAGGTATAGTTGTAACAACATGATCATGAATCAAGTATTCATAGTAACAAAGTACCATGTTTGTGATCACTATATAGGTGAGCATTCAGTCATCTATTCCACCAACTATATTGTGTCTTGACATCTTCTTAATTTTTTGTTATTAATATATCCTAGCACCTAGTACTGGGCTTGACACATAGAAAAATGCTCAATAAATATTTGCTTTTGAATGATTATAACGATCCCACTCCACTTAGACCAAACTGCCTTAGAGTTAAGCCTTCTTATGTCAGCATTGGTTTAGCATCCATTTAATCTCTATTGGATGTTTAAAAAAATATCAAATATATGTCCAAACCTGAGCCCCTCACTTTATCCTATTTCTCTACTCTCCACTCTCCCAAGTCTGCTCTTCCCTCTGTTTTCCACATTTCAGTAAATAGCAGCTTCACTCTTTGAGGTGTTCTGGCCAAAAACCTAGGAGTCATATTGAGTCCTCTCTTTTACACACTACATTTACTACATCAGGTAACCTTGTAGTTCCTGCCTTCTGAATCTGATATTTCCTCATCACCTCAACTGCAGCAAATTGGTTGAAGCCACCTGATTTTTTTAAATAGGATCCTAATTGATATCTGTACTTTGACTCTCATATCTCCCTTCTATATTCACCAGAACAGAGTTTCATATATATATGTATGGCAGATAATATGATTCCTTGATGAAATCATCCAATGTCTCCCATCCATCTCATTGAAAATAAACACCAAAGTCTTTACAAAGATCTGTACCTCTGTGCATCATTTCCTTTTCTCCCCTTCATTCAATTCATTCCACCCCAGTTGGCCTGCTCTGTTCTTTGAATATATCAAGCACATTCCAGCTTCAGTTTTTGCACTTGATGTGCTCTTGGCCTAGAATGCTCTTTCAAAAGACATCTGCATGGCTTACTCACTAATTTCCTTCAGTCTTTCATTTGAATGTCACCTTCTCACAGAGGGGTTTCCAAAATCACTCTATCTAAAATTGCAAACATTTTTCCCCATTCTCTCTCTATTACTATTCCTAAATAATTTTTTCTCCTTAGCACTTACCTAAACTATATATTTTGTTGACATTTCTTGTTTATTATCTGTGCCCTCCACTAGATATGTATTCCGAGAGAACAAGTTGTTTTATCGCTCCTGATCACCAATGTATCCCCAGATCCTACAAAAATTGTCTACCACAGAATGAATAAACAAGTAATGTAGTGAATGAATAAATGAATCACTCTTTAATTATCCCCCTGTTCTGTAATGGACTTAGATTATAAACTAAAAGTTGTATTATCCTGTCCATTGCAGTTTTTGGGACTCAAGTTCTTCAAAACTTACTCTAAAATCTTCAGTAAAATTAGAGGTGGAGAATGGGAAGGTTATTATGCCATACTATCTTAAGGTGCGTTGAAATGTTAAGGTGTCAAACAATTGTGACAATGGAGGTAAATTTACGCGTGGAAGTAAAAGAACTTTAGAATAACTCTTTTTTTAAAAAAAACAACACTTGATTTTCAGGCTTTTTGTGAAGTTTTCTACTCATATATAAAATGCAGAACACTTTGTAAAAACTACAGAAAATTTCTGTTTTTCCCTTTGTCTTTTACTTCAAGGAATCTGCTTTGTCATATTATTATAGGGTTACTGAGTAATTCAAATATCATAAAGGAGTAAGTACCATATCGTGGGAAAAAGATGGCTAAAACTGATGTTTTGTGAAGTCAATGTCAATGTCGAACTCTAAAGTATACCAAAAAGAACATTTAATGAAAGTAAGTCTGCAGTCATGGAATAGGGAAATGTATTTTTGCCTCATGATTTAAACAATGAATCAATATTAGTACACCCAGACTTTTTGTGGAAATCATGATATTTCTAACTTTATTATCCAAAAAGGAAGTCAGCAAACAATATGGAGAATGAGATTTTGAAATGTTTTTCATTTTAACTACATAAGTGTTTCCAGATGGGACACAAATTGTATGAATTAATTTTGAACTCCTCTGGAAGGATCTTTTTAAAAAACAATATTTTTAGAAAGTTGCATTTTCCAGACATGGCTTGAACAATCATCCCATAATAATTATTACCTCTGGTTGAGTAATTATCAAGAATCTATTTTACTTTCTGTAATATGATGTATTATTTTAATGTTTAGTTGGATTTATTAAAATACAATAATATGATTTTTAAATTGCCCCTTAAACATACCTTGTTCTGAAATATTTGTAATATAACAAATGATTTTTTCCCCCTTCTTTGCAAACCAATGAGCTACTCATTTTTCTACTAATTCAAACCAATGCCTTAATGATTATGTGATAATCATGAATTTCACTAAAGCCAGTAGGATTACAAAAGGCTTATTTTCTGATAAATGTGGTATGAACTCTATGAAATAAGTTCTTAGCAATGCTCTAACTCTTGAGAACCATGTCATCAGACACAAAGGTCACCCCTCAAATGCGTGGGAAAATAAAGAACTCAATGGTCTGAGGAAATTAGGATTTACTTTTTAGAACAAGATGAAGGTCAAAGTGGAGTAATGGAAAGAAGAACGGTATGACTGCATTTCTTATGATTTTTATAGTAAATGAACCAAAAAAACTCAGCAACAATTTTAAAATTTGTATCAATTGAAAAAAAAATGTAATCTAAATGTTTTCAGCCTTATATTGCTAAGAGAGACACGCTGGCAAAGTAAGAGCACATAAAAACACTGATATCCCACTATCCTCTGGAGTCAATAAAACTTATTCAGCAAATCTCTTTGATATCAGAAGCATAGCACAGCACACCTTAAGTTACTGAGAGTTTCTTGTTTTGAATTTTTTAAAAATTAAAAACTACTATATTTGATGAACACGATCTGCAACAACCATAATGAAGAAAAGGGAACAGGGAATAGGAGAAAAATGTGGGAACTTAGTATCTTAATTATAGCTGAGAATTAAACAGAGAAATAGGTTAAAAAAAAAAAAATCAAAGTTGATAAACCAAAAAGTGATTAGTAATCAGTCAGAAATTTTTAAAGGCATGAACTGATCAATCAGTAAATAAGGAAACATATTTTAAGAGTGTTTGAGGTTTTTTAAAGTATCTGGGGTGAGGGCAAGGAATGAAGCTATACAGATAGAAAATTCTATCCTTGGTGTTTCTGGGAGAAGTCCAATGATGATGGTGATGATGACCGCTAATGCATATCTTCGAAAATGTCAGATTCTGGGCCAGCCGAGTGGCGCTTTGGTTAAGAGCTGGCTTGGGATGCCAGCAGCCCTGGTTCGGATCCCACATATGAGGGTCAGTGACACTGCCCTCTACAGCTAACAACACCTCTGCCTGGAGCTGGGCTGCGAGCCCCGGCGACAGTGTAGGCTGCAGCCCCTGCTGCAGTGGGCTGCCATAGACTACAATGAGTGGCTGGCAGCCAGCGTGAGCGGCCGCCAGCTGGTGTGAGCTGCCAAGAGCCTCTGTGAGCAGCCGTCCAGAAGCCAGTGACTGATCTGCCTCATCTGGGAAGAGCGCAATGATGATACCAACATGGGCCAGTGAAGCGATATCCTCCACAACTAGACTGAAGAACAAAAGGACAGCAACTTGTCTATTCCCCTTCCCTGGTTCCCCAATGCTGTTCCCCTCCCCAATTCCCCAATAAAACCTTAAAAAAGAAGGCAGATTCTATTAGAACTGTTTATTTTATTAGGGTATTTACTTAATAGTATAAAACACTATGATATTATACTATTATTATCTCCGATTTCAAGATGAAGAAACAGAAGCATAGGGAATAAATAATTTATGTAAAATCATTAATCTAGTATTCAGAAGAGATAGGATTAGTCGCAGGATGACCAACTGTCCAGGGTTGGTCAGGAATGTCTTAGTTTTGGCATTGAATTTTTGCACCCTGAGAAAGCTTTCTCCAAGACATGAAAAATATCTGAAAGATCAAGATGGGTGCAGAAGTTTGGAAGAAACATACAAAATTCATGACAGCTTAGAAAATACAGGCTGGAAGCAACACTATTTTTAGTGTCAAATGGATGTAGCATCAATAATCCACCTTCCATAGTGACTGCTGCTGTTTCCCCCTTTACTATTGAAGTTGGCAACTATGATTTGTAGTTCTTAATTTGGATTACCTATTGTTGCACCACTCTGAGCAATGTGACCTAAGTATGCAATTGCAGAGAGTTGTGATCCTGAGTTCCACTTTAACATTGGATTAACTGTAGTGCTTCGTATCAAGATTGTGTACTTCAATTTTTAACACTGTAAATATTGTGACTGTGTTTTTGAATAGTTTATTAATGAAACTGAGAACTACTATAATATAATAATACTGAAAAGGAATGTTAAACACCTGTGTTTTTTAAGGATACACTGAAGGACATATAAAACTATGTTAGAGAACCAAAACGGAGCCTATTGCACAACATACAGAAATGAATTTGGGACCTGGCGTGAGAGAGAAAGTGGTGTGATTGTTTACACAGAGGCTTAATCTCACAAGTATAGCATGAGATAGGCAAGGTTTTGTAAAATCAAAGATTTTTAAAAAATATATACTCTCCCAAAAGACACCAATGCTTAGTTGAAATTAATAATTGTGGAATAAGCTGGCCGAATGGCTCAGTTGGTTAAGAGCTCGCTCAAGAGCGCGAGCTGAGCTTTGAGCAACAGCGGTTCGAGGCCAGCCCGAGCTGAGTTGCCGTTGAGCTGCCAACAGGTGGCAGGATGGCTCAGCTAAAAAAAAAAAAAATAAATAATTGTGGAATAAGCTAGAGTATACCACAAGAATAAACACACACTTTTGTTTTATTCCTTTTATTTTTCTGTGCACCTGAGTAAAGTTACTTTTCCTGAGTCAGAGTTTGCAAATAAGCTGTCCGATGAGCAAAGGGAACATTTTGAAAACCAGTGTTTTGGCTCTGTATAGTATATATAGTATAGAGCTGATTCTGTCAGCTCTTACTAATTGTCATACTTTCTTCAGTATATCAAGTGATGTGTTCAGTCATAGCAACAAAACAATGTTTCCCCTAGCTCTTAGGTATTTTGATTTGAAAAATGGAGTTTCAAATCATCTTCTTGATATCTATAAAGATTTTAGTGAAACTTCAGAAGACATAAAACAAAAGATTGTTGACATCTTGTCCTGATATGAAGTAGACTTTGCTTATCTATCTACATATTCAATAGATGGTGCAAATGTAAATTTTGGAGAATTTCATTCAGCCTATAAGCTTCTTACAAAAGAAAATGAGCAGTTTTTACCTACTAAATGTCCAGCACATCTTGTAGACAAGGCTGCTAAAAACGGGTATGGTTTGATTATCTGTGATAATGAAGTGTCATAATGAGATTTTGGGTCACTTTTTAGTTTCCTCAAAATGTACAGAAGTAATTAATGAACTTTTTAATTTTCTAGAACTGGAAGGAGACAGGCTCTTGAGACATGTGTCTATAAGAAGTTATCAGTGGAGCTGGCTATAGAAAATACGTAACATATTGGCCTTCTGCAAAGTCATATTGTCAAAGTATGAGACAAGAAGAATTTCATTTTCTAATATTTAAATATATGACAAATGAAAATGAAGAAAAGGGTTACAGTACAACAAATATATATGATATTTCTCCAAAACTGTGTTGTGAGCTCTGAAAAGGCTACAAAGAATCTTAGAAAAAAGATGAACTGACTCTGTTTGAGTTGAATGAAGTTCTGTGTAGGTTAGGACAAAAACTCATGCAGAGAAAAACATGACTTATTTTGGGGATAAGACTGTTTCCAAAAAAATATTGGCAAAAAAGGAAAGTCAAGTTAAATAGGATTTTCTCCTTTCTTTCATAAAACTGTAACTTATTTGGAATCCAATCTAGATTTCACAAAGCAAAATTACTTCAGTGTTTCAACAACATTATCTCTGATAGAATCGTATCTTATGTTGACATCAATGTGCTTGGAAGTGCTTAAAAATGATGAACATTTGAGACATTGATAGACTATATGATGAACCTACAAATGCAAAAGAACTGTTGATAAGCAGCTGGTCTACCAAAACAAGCCTCTAGATGCAAAGTGGATGACCTTCTTAGAGAGATGGGAATTCTTACAAGACTGAATGCTACTAATTGTCACTATTAACTAGTAATAACACACAGTGCAGAATTACTTATTACATATTAAGTACACTTTTGATCTGGTAGTGTTGTTTCCCAGTTGGCTGTCTAAAAAGTTGATCACTCTAACTGGTGGCAAAATACTCCATGCTCTTCAAAACTGCATTAATAGTGGAGAGTACCACAGAACCTCTAATAAATTACCTTTTATGGCCCGATTATACTATGCTCCTTAGAATAGGAAAGAGCCAGGCTTTCATGGGTGAAAATTTGTTGACTATCCTTTGAATGCAATGATTAAATACAGTGGTTATGTTAAAACAAAGGTTGCTGGGACTGTTTCAGAAAAGTTCCTGATTCTTAGAAAAAATGGGTGACTTCTAAGAGTGTTTCCATTAAAACACATACACACACACATGATTTTTGAAAGTACTTCTTAAAGGGGCTAAATGACATAAAATGGAATACAGGAGCTGAAGTTTAATGAGAAGGAATCATAGAAATGCCAGACTTGAATTATCCAGATTGTTTATGGTTATTTATATATCATTCTTCTCTTAGATTCATCTCCTTGGCAGGTAAGAAAAGATAAATTTACCACAATGAGAAGGAAAAGTTTTAAAACACAGACAAATTGAATTATACTTAAAAGAGAAAGTAATTTCACATAATTACATTATAAAAACCACACAAATAGAAACTACAACAAGCCAAAAATATCAAAGTTTGGTAGATTCATTCTACGAATACTCATTGAATGTCTAATATGTGGCAGAAACTGAATAAAACAGAATGTAAATATAAATATACATACACACATGTACAAACACACATGTGCACATATACACATATCCCAATTTTACTCCATTATTCCAATTTTATTTAGTTTTCTGAGCTAAAGCAATTTCAGGAATAAGTAAAAAGAGGTTGCTATTTGGCTTCCTTTTTTTCCATTCTCTTGAATAAGTTTATTACATTTTAAACAGAGTAGGTGTCTTCCAGATAATCACCCTGGTGACAATTACCTCAAAGGCCTAGGGACAGTAAGTAGGGCTAACATTAAATTTTACAAAATTAACATCTTAAGAGTTCTATGAATTGGGTTTTTAAATCAGCAAGGGACCAACCATAAAAGATCTTTAAATAGTAATGTTTTCACTGTAAGGATACACAAAGTAAATTGGCAGTCCCTTGAATTGTTTACAACAAGATAGGAAAAGTGGCTTAGTTCAGCCATATTTTTGTTCAAATGCTTTTAAAATTTTATTTATACAAGTTGACCTTATTGCCTATCTTAGAAAGTTATATAAATAACTTCTGGAAAATCTTGCCTAATTCCCCAAGAGTCCAGTACCTCTCTAGCTTTATCACTTTATTTACAAGACACAGTGGAGTGAAACAAGCCAGTAAAAAACCGAAAACAATCACTGAGTAATCAATGTTAAAAAAGAAAAAAGGAAAATTCTATGACCTGGAAAAATAGAGTACAGTTAGCAAATATATCAGCCAGTTCCTACTAAAAACAGTATAAGCAACTAGGACCTTTTTAGAACATTAGGATGGGAAAGTTTTTATAATTGTTTGGTTTGCTTGGTTGGTTGATTACATTTTCTTAAGCATGAGTAATTTGGATGAGTAGAGCCACTATATTTAATATAATTAAAAAAAAATTTCAATTGTTAGTTAATGCTAAAAATCATCTCTCTAATAAAGAATAAACCCAATCAATAAAAAAGATTATGTATGATTTGTATTGATTTATGAATGCACTTAAAATTGAATTTGGTGATGCCGACATTGTGGGGATTCACAACATCTAAGTAACGAACATACTGAAGAGCTGTGAAGTTATATATAGTTATAATAATATCATGCTAAAAATCCATTATTTGACAATTTCATTGTGGAAAAAAAAAGTTTGACTTTGAAAAGCAAGGCAAAAACGCTGCCTAAATTTCTCTTCTTCAGGAAGAGTTTACCTGTATAGAGGTATATAAACCATTATTTATTATTAAAAACTCAATTAAATATTTAGCATTTGGTAGTTAACTGCCTCCACCCAGATCAAGATCTCAAAATCTTTAAGGAAACTGAAGTAAACAGTAAATTAAAAAAAAAAAAATCATGTTTTCAGAAAAGTTTATAATTCTCAACATAATTTTGTTATTCAATAGCTAAAATATTCCTGAGATAATATTGGAAAAACAGGTTTAATAGTGCCATCAAACCAATTAATAATGGAAACAGGGAGTTCAGATGATTTTCCTAAGGACAAGAGGCAATTACTTCAAGAACTAGAATCAGGATCCTGAATCTCCTGATTTTTAATTCTTATTTCAACTTCCCTTACAATTATAAGTTGGGCAAATAAACCGTGATGACAATATTTATTGTGATGCTGTGGATTAAATGAGATAATATAAGTAGACATTAAAAAAATGATATTCACTTCTGTTATTATTGGACATGAGGGTTGAAGTCCTCACCCAATCTTCCCTTTTTGGAATCTCCATAAATTTGATCACATATTTCTTATAAAATATTTTTCACTATAGTTACAGATACATCTGCAGCTGCTATTTTTAGCAAAGCATAATTACTGAAGATGATAAAGAACCTAAACATTAATAGGACAAGGACCCAAGCTGTGGGTACGAAAAGCGCAGGCGCATAAAAGTTCTGTTACAACCCAGAAATAAAAACATTCAGTAGAAGTATGTTATTAATACTAAGATATAAAATTTTCTGAAAAAATATGTGCTGAAACCATAAAAATGCAGCCTTACTTCATGCTACTTCAACTTTGTCACTCTCATTTTGCTTAAGCAGCTGTATCACTTCAGTTACAGTAACTTCCTTGACCCTCAAGGTTAAGTTAAGGCTATTCCCCATATGCTTCTACAGCATCCTCTAGTGCAACAATAAGACATTTCTCACAAGCTACTGATTTTGCTGATCACTAATCTATACTACAAATTAGACTGTAAGCTTTGCCTGTCACAAAGATGATACTCAGCTATTTAAGGAACAAATAAAGGGTGGAATAAGCACATTGCAATGAAAGAAATTCAGATTAATAAAAGTTTTCAAATGTTTCCACAGTCTCCTCTTAATTACAAATAGTTCAATGTTCCTGTACAATGTAAGTAATTAAGCTGGGTAATTCCTGCAAGGGGCCTCATGTTGTAATGGGAAGGATACAGCTTCTCCTACATGATATGCCAAATATGTTTAACCTGAATCTAATTATGAGAAAACAATCAGAAAAATTGCAATTGTGGAACATTCTACAGGACAAACAACCTGGATTCTACAAAATGGAATTTTTATGAAGGAAATACAAGCACGGAGACTTAAACGTTAAAGAAGATAAAAGAGATATAGAAACTAAAGGCAGTGTGTGACTCTTGAGTGGGTCCTGCATGGAAAAACCAAGGCTGTAAAGGACATTATTGGGATAATTGAACATTTTTGTATAGGTTATATAGTATATGATAGCACTTAATTAATGTTAAGTTTCTTGTGTGTGTTGATGGTAGAGAGAGAGAAAGTATTTTTAAAGAATTTGCTGTAGGATTTAGGAATTGAGTATTATAAAGTTAGCCATTTACTTTCAAAAAGTTAAATGATACAACAATATATATAGTAATAACTTGGTTTGGGAGCATAATGCGTTCTGGAAACAAACTACTAGTATTGCAAGACATCGCTCATTTACCAAGTTAAAATGTATTAGAAATGTTTGCTCGTTTTGCGGAACACTCACAAACCAAGTAACTCGCAATCCAAGGTTTTACTATACACACACACACACACACACACACACGCACAAAGATACACAGAAAAGGGGCAGTCACGTGTCAAAATTTTAAATGTCAATCCAGAGGATGGTTATATTAGTGTTTATTGTACCAGTTTTATAACTTATCTATAAAAGTCCTTTAAAGAGTGAAAAAGAAGTAATAAAATAATTGTAATGGTTTATTTTTCTCCAAAGCTATAATTTCAGCTGTTTTCTTTCTACAGCTAATTTTGGATATATCTCCTTTCATGAGCATAAAAAGACATAACATGATCTAGGTACTAATTCTTCTTCTCAAACCAGGTGCAGAGTATTCGTCCCTCTCTCACTAGATAGGTTACCTTTCCTCTCTTCCTCTCTGCCCTGTACAGGGGAGAATCCGTTGAATTTCCTTCTTCTTTCCTTCAATAATTTTCTGTACTCATACCAACTTATCAGAAATTAAACAAAGGAGGCTATAGGCAACTGGACATACACTGTAGGATGGGGCAAAAGTAATATGGCAGCAGTATCCCTTATTTCTTTTTATTGTTCAAAGGAGCCTTAGAGTGGATGTTGTGTGGCGCTCCAGGAGCCATAGGGGTGGGAAAAAAGTTCTCCCATTACACCCATTCGTAGTTTGAAATGCCAGTTTGCTGCCCACTGCTTGCAAGTGGTATAAAATTCTAAATACTCTCTCAGACCTAGGGAATTAAAGATATGTGTTTGCAAGTATTTGGTACAGAGGGAAGGGTGTGGGCAGGTGAGGAGGGTGGTAGCTGTCACTCTTCCATTAAGTAAAGAAATATATTACTTCTTGGTCTGGAGGAAAATGTAAACAACTCTAGAAGATGTTACATTGTTACAGATGTAGGTCTAGGTATGTAAGGCTCCAAAATAAATATGTTAATATCTGAAATAACTTAAAATTTAGTGGGACTAAAATACATAAAGATGAGCTACCTTGCAAAATATATATTTCTCAGTGGAAAAACTAATCCATACTTTTAGACAGTGTGTGTGTATATATATATATATATATATATATATATATATATATATATATACACACTTAGTATCTGGGCATGGCTGAAGTTCCCTTCTTAATAAATATATATCAAATCAGTGGATTTCCTTCTTAATAAATATATATTAAACAGGTAGATGTAAAACATGAAACATATTGCACATGTACAAGACAGATCATGCTGCTCCTCAGCTCAAAATTCTGTTGTGCAGTTTCCATTGTACTGAAGTAAAGCTCATGCCCAAAGTCCTTCTGATGACCTACAGAGCCTTCTGTTCTAGACCCTCCAATTTTTTTCCTGCTAAAATATTTTCTGTCTGACAGTGTATAACTACACTGTTCTCCTTGCAGTTCATCAAACACATAAGGATCACCCCTGGTTCAGGGTCTTATTTTTTGTTCCATCTTTCTGGAGTCTTTCTCCAGATATTCTGGAAGGCGGACTCTCTCACTTTGCTCTGCTCCTCATACTGAGCTTAGGGCCTAGTGGAGGAGGTAGACATAAAACAGCATACTAGCAAATAAATAATTTCAAATTTTAATAAATCTATGAGGAAATACATCATTATAAAACTGTTCAATGAGAAAATCCAAGAATAATTCTCTTTTCATGGTTCTAAAAGGTTGTCAATTTTTTAAATATAAAGTTTATATTCACGATAACTAATATAAGCAACTGTTAGACAGTTTTTACCATTTTTGAAAGCATTTTCTTTTTATGGAACATTCCACATTTGGAGAGTATTTGCCTTGCCAGTCATCTGATCTTTTTCCCCTAAGTAAATACACTATTTATCGCACTATATACTAGTGACAATTTTTAATCTCTACCTGCACCTCAATTCCATTACACAATAGATGGCAAGATATAAATTTAGCATAAAAATTTGGGACTGGAAGTATACAATGCTTAATATCATACACTAAAAACTTTATTTTTCACTAATAAAATAATTTCTTAACCTCAAAGTAACATTTCTTTTTTGACTTCCAAGAATAAAAATATTATTTTTGAAAAATAAGTACTTTCTTTCATGTGCAACTGCAAAACCTTGCAATGTAAAACTACCTCATGTTTTCTTCTGGCCTAGGAAAAGACTATCTATAAAATATTTGACACACTGAATCTATGGTATAGAGTTAGTTTCCAAAACATCAATGTTTTGAGTCAATACTAAATTAAGAAAGGGATAGAATGATTTGAAATAGCAAAATCAATGTCTTCACTTGGACACAGGTGAAGTTGGGGTGGGGGAAATAAGACATACAAAGATAAATAAAGAGAGAGAGAGAGAGAGAGAGAGAGAGAGAGAGAGAGAGAGAGAGAGCGCATCAAACTAAGGAAAGTGAAGCATTTTAAAGATAATAAAAATCAATATAAATTTGAACTGACAGTAGAGTTGGGAGACTTTATTTTTTATCTCCCAAAGAATTGTAATTTGAATAAAGAGCTATAGGTGATATAAGCTGTCCAACTCTTTTCTAAAACATTTGTTACAGTGCTCTACAAAACCATTGTAGAAATGTTAATTAGTCTATTAGTTTAAAACTTATTCTTCTATAAACTAAAATACTCCTCTTACAAATTGTATTCACAAAAAAGAATTACTGGTAAGAGAAGAGACAGAGATTTCAATTTAGTGTATTCAACCTTCTGATTAACACAGACAAATAAACCTGTCAATGATTTCCGGTAATGGAAAGGTTTTAAAATACCATAAATACTATCGCAGTTTAGTACAAAATCACATTACCCCAATATCTGTAATGATTACTTTTCTGTGTAAAATAGGCAATCAAATATTTCCTTAGACAATAGAAGTAGGGAGAACTCAGAAGTAGTTAGCCAGCTGTGTTGCTACATCGGGGTGGAAGCGTCCCCTTCATTCTTCTATCTGCCTAAATTGACCTAGCAATAAAATCTCTCAGCACCTCATTCAAAAATCAGTCTTAACACTATGGATGAAAAAAGAAGTTCTATGGAAAGTAACCTCATAGGGTTATCTGATCATAAATTCCTAACTGGGCAGGTCTTGGTGGATAGTCATGCCCCAGGCATGTAACTTCTTTAGGGAAAGGTTTGTCTGCCTTAAGCAAGCCCTGTCTATTGTTTCAGTACATCTAGGTTAAAGTACCTTTGAAATAAGCCCTGACGCCCTCAAGAGAGCACATAATCTTGTGAATTATCTTGTAATTCAATCCCTGATCCCTTGCTTTCTCCCACCTCCATGTAGTCTTCCTTCTGTTCCCTCCTTAATGTCAAATGCATAAAAGAAGCTGCAAAACTGTTCTTTTCCAGAGCATCTGAGATCTTGCTCCCCAGATATGACGTCAGTTTCAGTTTGCCTCAAATAAACTCATAAAAATTCTCTACGTGTTTGGACATGTCTTATGTCAACAACACTTTTCTCTCCCTTGACAGCCTATAAATTCGCTGAGGCCAGGGACTTCGCTTGCCTTATCCAAACAGTATTTTATGGGGGTAAGTTAATCTGAAATTTTAAGTAGAGTGGACAGAGAAAGCCTCTTTGAGAAGGTGACACTGGAGCAAAGACTTAAAGGACTTGAGGAAGTTGTCCTGGTGGCTCTTTGGGGCTTAAGAAGAGAGAGGCTTCAGGTCTAACTAGCACACACCTGATGGAAAGGCAGTGAGGCTGCTTTGGCTGAGGCCCAGTGATCAGGGAAAGAGTAGTAGGCAAGGAGGTCAAGAGCTATCAGTGCAGCCAGGATTCAGGATTTTGCTCATACTGAGATGAGCCTTTCAGACTGGATCAAAGGCAAAAGCTACTTGATTTGGTTTGTAAAAGGACTGTAGAACTCAGAAGGGGAGTGTCACTTACTAGAAGTCTAGGTGGAAATATCAAGGCAGCAGCTGAATCAATGAGTCTGTAGTTAAGGAACAGAGTTAGGAATCTGGGAATCATGAGCGGATGTTTAGAGCCATATGACTACATGAGATAGCAGGAGGGAGAAAGAACTTTGGGTGCCTAGACAACATGTAAGATTACACTCCTGGCCAGAGCAACAATGAGAGGTCACAGAGATGACAAGGAAGCAGCAAAGGAAGCTAAGAAGGTCCAGTTGTTGAGGTAAGAAAGAAACAAGAGACAACGCAAAATGAAGCAAATGTTGCAAGAATGTGGTCAACACAAATTCTCCATGCCTTACCTAAGTACATCCTGCTCATCCTTTAGAGCTGGAAGTTTTTTTGATAAGCTCCCTCTAAGCAGCCCTGCCTTAGATACATGATAATCCTCTGAGTCCCTCAGTCATAGTGTAGACCTCAATTGTAATACTTATCATAAGTATGACTAAAGCTTCACTTCTCTGCCTTGCCTCCCCCTCAAAAATGTTACTTCCATGAGGGCCAAAAGCTTCACTTTAATGCTGGAATCTATTGATACCTCTGACAGATGAGGAGGAAGTTACATTTAATGAGAACCTACTGTGTAGCAGACAACATGTCAATACCTCTACTTAGGCACTTAAAAAAATGTTAATAAAATAATGAAGGGAGTGCTGAATGAACAGTAGAGATGACATGGACAATAGATAAGGGCACTTCAGTGCACAGCAGAGCCCTGGAGTGAAGACCCGTTTCATCAGGGCACTGCAGCTTAATACCAATAGCTACCAACATTACTCGGCTAACTCATCTTGCTCTCTTTCTAAGATGGGCAAGCAAAATTCTCCAGTATAATTTTGTTTCCTTGACAGATTTTCCTGCAGAGCTAGAAAGTGACAACTAGCAAACATGAATATGTGTTCTAACTGGCTGCTGTATTTCTCACTGTGCACGAATAAATTAGTGTTCTGTTTTCGACATTAGTCCATTGGAGGTTTGGTTAGTGTGTTACTTTTTGATCTTCTAGGTATGATCAGTCTGCTTGTTTTTTCTTTTGTTTGTTTGTTTTTTGAGTGTCAACATCATATGATGAGATCAAAATGGGACTTATACAATCACAAGAGAGTGTGATACAAGAAGTCCAGGACATACATACTGTGTGACTGAAAGTGAAAGGAAAATATTGATTTTCATTTATTTTATCTCTTGTTGACACACAATAATGGTCACAGTCAGGATTCTTGTATAATAGATTGAGTAGAGGCTGCTAGGCAATGAACTGAGCAAAGTGATATTTTGTTGTTGCTTGAAACATGATCCATTTTTCTGAGTTTGAATTTATTCCCTAAGCTGAAAAATAGAATCCCAGAGCCATACTAACACATTGCAAGTTTAAGTCTAACATTTGTTAGTGTAGCCAATCTTGCTAAGTTAGATCAATTTGTGATGCTCTGACAAAATGTGTTTGTAGTCCTTTAAAGACCAAATATTGAACTGTACTGACACAGCTAAGGCAATTTACTCTTAAGGTGTAACTGGGCTTGCATTTGGTCTCTCTCTGAGATACTTGTACCATATCTAAATTCAGCAGTGTCAAAGAAAATTTTGGGTGGAGCTTTTTAGATCAATGACAACAGGTAACTAAACATTTGCTATAGTTTTTCCTTTTCAAAATATGTTGGACAATGATACTCCCTCTATTTATCAACATCAGGGAGACGAGAAGAGAATTTACAAGTATCTAATTTCTTGTTAGTATCCATCAATTTCTAACAAGTTAATCAGTCCTCTGTATTTTTATGTCCTAAATATATCTGAAATCTAAGTCCTCTTCACATCCATTATGGCAGCCAGAATCATTCCAGGAAAAGGCTGATACAGCCGACTTAGCTAAGTTTCTGACTTTAGAAATGAGTTACCTGGATTATTCCTTAGGATAGTGTCTTCTTGAATGGACAAAACCCATTACATTCTATGAGAATTGATAAGCCCTCTGCATTACCATGCATTGTGCATTGTGCTTAACAGCAGCTTTCCTATGTCATTTTGACAGGACTCAATCTCATACATAGTTCCTTAGTCTTCAACATACCAGATTCCACTTCCTAACCCCCTGACCCCCCCCACCCCCCCACACACACATACCACCCTTTGGTTTTGGAGTCCTATTTTTCCCTCTTCATGAGGTTTGACATTTATTCATACAATATAAAAGCAGGGGAGACTATAGGAAATTTTATAAGCAAAGTCTTATTTTATAAGTAACCTTCAATTTTTATGGACTACATCAATGATAAAAAAAGAGTTCTTAGAACCATCTAGGAGAGTATGGGTTGAACACCAGAGAATTCCTAAATAAAATCATTATCAAAATGGAAAAACTCTGAAGTGAGTCTGGCTACTTTAGAGCCTTTTACAGCGCGTCCTGATTGTATGCATTTTTATTTTATGGTATATATCTTACCTTAACTTCCACATGTGCCATCAGTACTGCAAAATTGGTTAGGTGGTTACAAGAGCATGTAGTATGTGTCTTATTTGTTGCCAGGAGCCGACAGCCTTGAGTTGACCAATAACCTGTCATTGTGCGCTTAGAATAGCTCCAAAATGAACAGTTGGGGTTGAAATTTTCCTCAGATTGCTAAAGGGGGAAAAAAAATGTGATAAAGCCAATCACTACTTTATGATCACATAAATTAGTTAGGCATTTTCTTTACATCAACACAGCTTCATACTCTGTTCCAATTTTTGTGGAGCTGTCTACCAGTGTTTTCCTATTGGAATTTGAATACAGGTTGTTGTTTATTCCCCCGATTAGTTGTGTTTTACTTTTTAAAAAATTAATATTGAAAAAAAAATTAATACCAAAGTCTCAAACTCATGTCTATTAATTACAAAGTAAAATAAAGTACACTGAGTAAAGGAGCCCATTGCAACAGAGTAGGGCATCTGGCTTGGAACCTTTGTATCATGTGAGATGGAGGGGAAATTTAAAATTGGATAATACTATGAAGGACAAGAAGATTTTTGTTCAGAAGTGTACACAGTGCCATAGTGTGGAAGAGGGAGACAAGCGCAAGACGGGGCCAAATCTCCACAGTCTATTTGAGTGAAAGAGACGTCAGTCCGCTGGATTTTCTCACATGGATGCCAGTAAGAACAAAGGCATTGCCCAGGGAGTGGAGACTGATGGAGTATTTGGAGAATCCCAAAAAGTACATCCCTAGAACAAAAATGATGTTTTTTGGCATTAAAAAGACTTCATAAAGGGCAGACTCCATAGCTTATCTAAAAAGCTACTAATGAGTAACAGCAGGTCACTGCTTTATTTGTTATAAAGCAGAAATGTCTCATGGCTTTTTTTTTTATTTTTTTTATTTTTTATGAGTACCATATTTAAATGGATCTCACACTCCAGGATTCCGATAATGAATGGCTAGCAGGACCATTTTTTTTGGGCTGATTTAAATACTATTGGTTTGTGGTTCAATGGATAGAATGCGCTTTTTTAACACATTTTTTGCAGGAAACGAGTAAACTCGTCATATAGCTTTTTATGCCCGCTTACAAAGTGTTAACTTTGATGGTAATTTCAGTTCAGCAAGTGCTATCATTGTTTTCCCCTTCAAAGATATGATTGGACTTGGTCAGGAGTATTCAGCTTTTCACAGAAATGGTGAATGCCATCTCAAAACCAGTGAGATACTGGTTTTCTATATAGACTTACATAGTTGGTTTTATTGATATGTTTAAACACCAAGGAAGTCTCTTCACTGTCTCAGAGAAGTAAGATTCACTTGTGTTTCAAGTTGTGTTCGTTAGCTTGTTAATGACAAGGGCTGAAGATAAACTGGCAACATCCACTTTATCTTCTTAGCATAGTTAGGACTATGTCAACTTAATTAAAATTTCCTGTATCTAAACTACTGCCTTTTATTTAATGAAAGGCACTGTAGTGTGGTTTATGTAAAATATCAAATAAAAATATTTAACACTTCTCACATTTTACAGATGATCCATAAGGTCAGATATTTTAAAATTTGGTGTGACAAAATATAGATATAGTGGCAAAGTTTCCTTGTGAATTCTTTCCTAAGACAGACTAAGTTATAATTCAGGACTGTCTTTTAAACAAATACTGAAAAAAGCACCTATAGAATTTTGGTATACGTAGGATTGGTAATGGTGCTTTTGCCAACTCATTAGAAGGATCAAAGTTATAGGCTATCAGCACAATATTGTAAATTGTGTGATCATAAGGTTTAAGATAATTAAAAACTAAATCACAGATCACGATTTCTCTAATGTTCTTGGTTTAATGACTGATGCCAAGATTTTAATGGTTGAAAATAACAATAGTCCTAAATATTGATGCAGCAGTGTTAGTTGTTCATACTACTAGGTTATGTTTACTTGGTCCTCTGGGACAGCCTTAACTATAATACTTAAATAATTCAGCCTTAGAGTTTCTTTGGCCAGTGTGAGCACTGCCATATGCTAACCCTGGAGAGAAGAATGTGCTTCTGGTCCTAATTTTGTGGTATATAATAGTGTATAATTTATGTACTATATTACTTTATATACAGGTTACACAGTACATTAAGAGTCGTCTCTGGAAATCTGAAGAGATGGTGGGAAAATTCTGAGTGAGGGAAATAAATCTGTCTGGTGGTGAGAGCCATCTCTTGGTGGGACGGTGACTGGTAAGATGCCTCATGGATGGTTTCAAACATGATGGGGATGATTATAGACAGGCCTTCAAGGTCTTTAAAAGCAATTTTCAACTTATGAATCTTATTTTCAATTACTGTAAAAATGTGAGAAAATGAAGACTTCAGTCTGGTAACACATGCAGAAACAATTTGGGAAGCAAAAGAAAGCCTGCTTAATTCTGATGTTAAGTTCTAGTCTAAGTATTAATGGCAGGGAACTAAAAAAAAAAAACGCATCCTGGAAATCTTTCAGAGGCAAAGCCTTTGTAACAAGGGACTTGGTAACTGTGTAAGTTAGTAATATTCAGAGACAGTGCAGCAATTCAACTTCTAAAAGCTAATTCTGGACCCATATGGAAAGACATGGAGTCCAGGGAGTTGATCTATTTCTGTATCTCCTACATCAACTAAGACCTGTGTAAGCAGAGGTAGTTACTGAGTAAGTGCTGTGATCTAGGCAAGTTATATTCATTAAGTGCCTCTGCTTCTTTATAATGTAAGTGATCCCAGCAGTTAATTCAAAGGAAGGGACTTCCCCAGCTGTAGGTGCTATATGCTCTTAGAAATAAAGAAACAAAGACAAAAACAACTAACACTGTATTTCATCCATGTGTCTTCATTCCTAGTGCTTCATCGTAGATATCAAAAGGGAGAACCAGATGTATATAAGGAATGTTTCCAAGTGTCACCTACATTCTGGATTTTTTTTTTTTTAGAACAGCACTAACAGAACTTCTTGTGATGATAGATTGGATTTGTGGTGTCCAATATCATAGCCACTAACCACGTGTGCCTATTAAGCCCTTGAAATATGGCTAGTGTGACAACAGAACTGAATTTTTTTATTTATCTTTAATTGATTTAAGTTTACACAGCACAAATGATTAGTGCCTAGTGTATTGGCAGCACATGTCTAGAACTAGAGCCAGTGGTCTCTAACAAAAATACTTCCCCTGGACTTTTTATTTTCTTATTCTAGGATTCTTGCAAGTACACTATAGTGTCCTTGAGAATGATGATTCCACTTCCTGTTTCTAAACCTGATGTGCACATCTCTATGTTTTTACCATATGTTTTACTTATTCCATTTATAATTTGGCAATTTATTTTAGGTGGATGCCATTCTGGTAGGAATGCATATTTTTGCCATCCTTTTCCTGCATTTCTCTCCAGTTTCTTTACAGACAATTATTTGTACATTTTTGCTTTAACCACTGAAAATTGCTGTAAATTGAAAAGGCTACGATGGAGTTCACATGCTATTTAGGAAGAGGCCTTACCAGGGCTGGCCCTCCCTCGTTCACTAGACTCAGGCTATTTTATATCAGTCAAGCTCAGATAAGAGTAAAACAAAACCAATTCATATATATATATATATATATATATATATATATATATATATATATATTTTTTTTTTTTTTAATTTTATTATTATTTTTTTGAGAGCAGTATCACTGGCCCTCATATGTGGGACCAAACCGGGGCCGCTGGCTTTCCAAGCCAGCGCTTAACCACCGCGCCACTGGGCTGGCTCCAAAAATATTTTCTACAGAGATATAATTACTTGTGAAGCCATGTTCAATTCTACTGAACATATTGCTGCTCTTTTTAATTATATAGAAGCATTTATGAATCAATATATGACTTTTTTTACCATACACTTTTACATATTGAAGAAATATTCTCCTTCCTAATTTCAGAAAAAGAAATACCATTATCATTTAATAGATAATTAATTGTTATACAGCAAATAATAGAAAAAATTTAAAAGAAAATTAATACATTTTGTGTTCATGCTATAACAAATATAGATAATATAAACAGCTATACTTAACACACTATTTTCTTACCTTAATGTGTTTAACTGTAAACACCACAGGATCAGCCAAATATACCTTATTACTAAACTCTTTGTTTATTGCTGCTGTAATTACAGGGGAATTGACGATAACGGAATGATTGGTGGACATAGCCTCTGTTCCCAACTTCATGCTGGCATTCTCCGTGGACAAATAAGGACCCAAGTTGTTATACAAAACAAAGGCCACTCTGATCTCTCCTAAAGTAAATGCAAATGTGAATTATACATTGGGAAGAAACTCCGAGTACTTTTTACATTCCACTTAAATTAGATAGTTCTAATTAGATTATAATTAGATCTGTATAATATAGAAACACAACAAAAATCAAGCATTGATTTTAAGAAAAGTGCTAAGTCATTCATGAGGAAAAGAAAATCAAAAGATGCTGAAACTACAAGTCAGTATTTTAAGAAGTGACCCTCAATCTCTATCTCATTTCAGACTCTAACTTTAATTACAGATAGAGCATGGACACAAACATAAAAACCAGAAACGTAAAGTTCCTAGAACAAAATTTAGGACACCTTTCTTGTCTTTGAGGTTAGGACCTCAAAAACACTAACCATAAAAGAAAAAGAAAATGGTAAATGGACTAGGAAATACATATATATATATATATATATATATATATATATATATATATATATATTTATATATATATATTATTATTATTTATTGTTGTAAGTATTAATGCTTGTCATTAATAAAAGAATAAATGCCACATTAAAATGGCAAAATACACTTTAGAAAAAAAGAGATATAAGATAAGCTGAGACATGAAAAATTATCAACATCAATTATGAAAATAAAAATTAAAATCACACTAAGAAACCATTTCATACCCAGTAGAATCTCTAAAATAAAAAGGCTGTCCACATTAATGTTTATAGGTATGTAGAACAATTGGAATTCTTGTATACTGCTGGTGGAAGTAGAAAATGTTTCAACTATTTGGACAAATGCTTGGCAATTTTTTATAAAGTTCACCATATATCTACCCTTCCCAGATAAGTGAAAAAAGGCTTATATAAGAGTGTTTATAGTATCCTTATTCATAATAGTGCCAAACTATTGGGTCGTTGGAAAAGTCATGATGTATTTTTTTCTGTTTTTTATTGCAAAAATGCATCATAACTTTTCCAACAACCCAATAGAAACAAGTCAAAAACCTATCAATAGGAGAATAAATTATAGCACATAATGGGATATACTATGCATTGATAAAGAACAAATTACTGACTGATGGATCATTTTGATTGAATCCCAAAATTATTATGCTCAGTAAGAGAACATAGACAGAAAAGAATCCACATTGTATGATTTCAGTTATATGAAGTCTAAGAACAGGCAAAATTTGTTTATAAAAATAGTAATAAGAAAGTGGTTTCATCAGATGGGGAGAGGGGATGAGCAGACTAGAAAGGGGCACCAAGGAATTTCCTGGGTAATAGGAGAGATTTGTATCTTATTTTATGTGATATTACAGAGGAATGTACAACTGTCAAATTCATCATGTTAAACACTTACGTGGATTTTGTTATAGTTAAATTATATCTCAATTACAATAAAAAAAATACTAGGTTTCAAAATGTTTACTTGTGTTAAACTCAATGTATGCTCTTTTAAGGTCACTATCTCCATATATCCTTCCACCTTATTTTTTCCCAATTTCACATGTAAAATTAACCATCTTTTAACATGATTTTTTAAAATCATTCCGTTTCTTAAAAAAAAAAAAAAATCAAGCCCTATGTCTTTCTTCCATTAGGAATTTACAGCAGTCCAGTGATAGACAGGCACTGCCATGATTACCATGATTACTAAGCCGAGGAAGTCAGTCTTCATCTCTGAATCGTAGAGTCAAGTGGCGATAAAGGCATAGAAATTTTCAGGTATTATTTGAGGTGAAGGGGGCTGTCCAACATTGAAACTGAGCTTCCATGTTTGCAAAATTCCCTACACTTAGGGATTTAAAGTTACAAAATGTACATATACTTGCTTTTCCAGGCTGCCCTGAAAAGAGGTGGCTCTGAGCACCTCAGCCAGATGCATCTAATCCGATGCACGAACCTCAGACTTCATATGAGGAGCTAGTGACACAAGAAAGCAAGAGGTGGTGCAGCAGCAGCAGCAGCAGCCTTCACTTGTGCTTCACTTGCAGTGGCAGTGACATCTCACAGCAGTGATGCTGTGTGATGGTATTGGCAGCTGTCAGCCTCCTTGCTCTTGCATGTTTTTAGGGCCCTAATTCTCCAGCCTTCTCAATGATTCTATTATCCTTGCAGTAATTCAGCAAAGAGATTATGGGGAGCTACATGAAGGAAAGGGGCATCCTTAAACTTCCAATTCACATCTGAGCACAGTACTGAAGAAAAAATAGTAATTCACTAAATGCTTCTTGACTGTTACAATGTAGTATTTAACTTTAGAGCTTTCCCTCTAGAATTAATATGCAAAGGCTGATTTTTAGAGGCTAAACTTCAGAACATCTATGTATTTTTCTTGTTGACAGTAACAACTTTTAACTGGTTTATGACTGGCAGATAACTCATACCAATTTCCACTTGTGGGATGGTGTCATGCTACCAAACCACCTTGTTTGACCAGTGCATTTAGTCACATCTAATTGTTACAAATTCTCCACTCCAAAATCAATGCTTAAATGTGAACTAAAACACACACACACACACACACACTCACAGCGTACAGCACACACACATACACATTCACACAGAAATATTATTTTACTGTAAAAAAGGACATCTTGCCATTTCTGACAACATGGATGGACCTAGGGGGTATTATGCTAAGTGAAAGAATCAGACAGAAAAAAATACCATATGATCTCACTTACACGTGGAATCTTATAAGCACACACATAAAAAAACCTCATAGATACAGAAAACAGACTGCTGGTTGCCAGAGGCAGGGGAAGAGGAGTAGGCGAAATGGGTGAAGACGGTCAATAGCTACAACTTTTGGTTATAAAATAAATGAGTCGCAGGGATGTAACATACAGCATGGTGACTATAGTTAATAATATTATATTGCATAACTTGAAACTTGCTAACAGAGTCAATCTTAAAAGTTCTCATCACAAGAAAAAAAATTATAACTATGTATAGAGGTCAACGTTACCTAGACTTATTGTGCTGTTCATTTTGCAATATATACAAATACCAAATCATTATGTTGTACACCTGAAAGTCATATAATATTATATGTGAATTATATCTAAATAACAAAGAAAATTGAGACTAGACTCTCTGGATCACAGAGAACATGCTAAAGGCAGATGTGCAGTGGGAAACATGAGGCAGGAAGGAAGAAGACCAGGTAGCACGGGGTAGACCTAGGTAAGTCACCTGATTTCATTCTAAGTGTAGCTGGAAGTAAACTGGGAAGACTCTTATTTCAGACTGTACCTTTGTCAACAGGATATGCTCTTTTGGGGACAAATGTAACCAGTTAGGAAGCTAAAACAGGAATCTCTTTTGCTCTATAGAAAATCTTGCTGCCTCAAAATTCACATCGTCAAATTAGGAACATAATAATGATTGATAACTCCAGTCTTACAAGATTTCCAACACCTGTAAAGAATTTCCCTTTGCTGACAACAAACATTATTTGTTTTTCTAGATATTATTTAACCAGTTCTTCTTCTTTTTGCCCAAATCTATTCACCGAACAATATGAAACATCATCTTTGAGTTGGTTGCTATGACTTGGGGTCATCTTCCTACCACTAACTAGTTAAAGGATCTCAATTCCTTGGCAAAAAATAAATTTGTATTTAAAAAATTAACGTTAGTGAGGCTTGAGGCATACTTTCTCTGAGATTAATTATTATTTAATTTTAATTATATCCACTGACTTTAACCCAGTATTAAACTGATCTGTATTTACCAGTTTCATGGCCCAGTTCCTCACATTAAATTTTCTATATGATTTGCAAAAGAAAAACAAGAAATACACCCAAAAAGAAGTGAATAAGGAAAAAAAAAACCATATAATTTTAAAATTGCAAGTAGGGCCGGCCGAGTGGCACAGTGATTCAGTGCTGGCTTGGGAAGCCAGTGGCCCCGGTTCAGGTCCCACATATGAGGGCCAGTGACACTGCCCTCAAAATAAACAAACAAACAAATAAATAAATAAATAAATAAGTAAATAAAATAAAATTAGAAGTAAAATTTTCATTAAAAATTTTATCAAACAAATAAGTCAACTCAAGAAAGTCAGAAAGAAAGATCATCTGGGTTTTGCTATTCATTGATTTCCCTCATATTCAAGTTTCTGATATTTCACTGTAACTGAAAAGTAACAGAACGATTTCCAAATCTGGGACTTTTGTAGAACACATATCATTGCAATATTGTTGGTGAGGGAGAAAAGAAAGAGAGGGAAGCACAGGAGAATGACTACAGTGGAGCAAGAGGAAACAGACAGCAGATGATATGCATAGAAGATTTTGGATAGCACATTTCAAATTCCAAGCCAAGAAGCAACACATTTCTTGTTGACAAGTTTAATTCTATCAACTTTAATAAAAACCTATACTCTAACCTACCATTTCGGCCATTTTGTTTTAAAGTATTTGCAGAAAGCTGGATGGTGCTTCCATGACCCATGGTTTCTGGAAATTTTAAGTCTTCTAAGTTTCCTTCTGTGCTCAGCCTTGCAACTTCCAATTCTGTTAATGGCAAAGAGATATCAGTGCTTACTGAGAAACACTCCAAAGCTAAGATAATTTCCTACATCACTGAAATAGTTCTGAAATCAAAACACTGGAATTAAGGCTCTATTTATCATGCTTCATTGTAGTTCAACCTTTTATTTAGAAAGTATTATGTTAGTATCTTAATATTTTTTAATAAAGCAAATAAAAGCTATCAAAATCAAGTAAATAAGAATACAAATGTATTGATTATAAAGGTGAAAATTTGAAACTCAAGCTTAAATCCTTATATTTTGTCATTGGCTTTAAGTTTATATTCAAAATATTATCTTTATTTTATGAATTAAGTAAAAAATCCTTTTGTAATCTAGAGGTGCACTATTATATCAATATTGATCTATCTTTAAATGTAATAAATTTGAAATAGCTTTATTAAATCTTATGAAATAAAACTGTCAGCTACATCCTTACCCACAATAAAAATAGATTTATACTCTTTATGAGCCAATACATGATTATCAGAAAATTGTTTTACCGCCTTTACTTAAATGACTCATTTCTTTATAGTACATAATTCAGAGACATTCTTACAATATAACTGACCCATAAGCTCTGTATTAGGAGTATAAAAATTTTAAATAGTATAATAGTATGTACATATATACATATATATTAGTATATATATAATATATACATATATATATAGTACATACATACATATATACTATTATATATGTATAATATATACACAAACACACACACACACACACACACACACACACACACAGATAGGGTGCCAGAAAATGTACACATCTTAAAAAAGGAAAAAAAAGCCTGTATTAACATTATAATACTCAATATATACTGAAAACAAAAAATGACTACAAGTCACATTTGATTTCTGCAATTACAAGAGGTGCTCAAAGTGGCTATCATCAGCATGAGTTTAATAGTTTTTTCCTTTCTTAAAACGTGTATACATTTTTTTGGTACCCTCTTTGTCTCTCTCTCTCTCTCTCTCTCTCTCTGTCTGTCTCTCTCTCTCTCTCTCGTGTGTGTGTGTGTGTGTGTGTGTGTGTGTGTATGTGTGTGTGTGCACCTCGCTGTAAATGATCTCAGGCTAATATATCTGATATTGGAATGTCCTAAGGAGGATAACATACATGATTATGAGGACCTTTTAAGCCATTGACAAGTGATATCCTCCTAATTAAAGAAAAAGAATAACTTCAGAAAAATAAAGTATCACTCCGAATACACAGGCCACCCTAGATGATCTTTTCTTTTCCTCCTTCTGCTGTACAAGGTCTCTGGCCTCTCTGTATAACAAAGGCCACTTACGAATGTTGTCTGTGTTCTCCCTGACAATGTCAGTCTTCAAAAGGTTATCAGCCAGCACAAAAGCACTCTCCTCCACAGTGTCAAGCAACATGGTGGCTGCACGGAGCTGATCACTTGTAGTCAGGTCTCTCCATGCATTCAAGGCTTGTGGCTGAAGGAGGTTGTTCACTGTCTCGACCATTGCCTATGAGAGGATGCACAGAATAACAGAAATCTCCAGTGAACCCACAGAGCTGTCATAAATCCAGGTGTACACGTTGCCCAGCAAGCAAAGATCAGCGGTGTGCATGAGTTCAGTGTTGTCCCATCCTCCCTTGTGACATGCCACAGCAGAGCATTCATTATTTTGTTCTGTAAAACCCAAGCTGAGACTTTGCAAGGCAAGAGGAAAACCTGCTTTTGTTTTGAAAGACAACAAATAGAGCCATGCTTGCTTCCTAGAATCAACAGCAAAGGCTTCAATAAGACTCTAATCACTGCTTTAAATTATTTGGCTGGGCAACTGTTGGCAACTAATTTATACCAAAACTTTTATCACATCACCCACAAAAAGTATATATATTTTTCCTATACATCACCATAAACCTACATGTTGAACACAACAGAGATTAAAAAGATGACTATAGACAGGACAATATGAGAATTTGCTGCCTATACATTGAGGACTCACTGAGCAAACCAATTTTTTTTCTTACCCAGCTAGTAAAATGTAAGAATGGCAAAAAGATCAAAGCATACATACTCCCAGGGGCTTTGGATATGTTATGTGTGGAGAGAAACCTTCATACTGTTTACTGTCAGAGAGGGGAATAAACAGTGGGAATTTGCTACTTATGGCCCTCAGGTGTTTTTCCTTAAAAAAAATATCAGCAGTAGGTACACTCACACGTAGAGATAAAGCACCACATTTCCCATTGCTTCATCCAAAAGAATCATCTCTATAGTTAAAATTTATATATTTCCTGTGGTTAGCTTTATGGTCTAGGTTACAAAGAAAAAGCAGTTCACCCAATAAGGTCTTCTTAAGGTTTTATTCAAACATAGAGTTGTAAAAAAGAAAAACATAACATCTGTATTTTGAAAGTGATGATCCCTGAACCCTTTGATTATGAAACAACCATAATCTTACCCAGAATTTTACCCAGAAACAAAGTGGAATAAACAGCTAACACAAGCACTTTCTAGGCAGCACCTGGGTATTTTAAAACAGGATTCCCATTATTTACATGTTGGTAGAGGAACTGGGAGAGAGTGGAGAAATATCCACTACACTGCAGTATTTTCTTCTGGCTGATGTTTTCATAGTAACCAAGTAACAACTGTTAAAAATTCAGCTTCATAATGAAACACCTTGGCTGCCATTAATACCAGCTTCAAAAACTAATTTGCCTTTTGATAAAAGTTGTTTTTCTTGATATTTTTCCCAACTATTCCAAGTTCTGGCCCCAAATCAACTTCATTGGGCTTGTATGTAAAATAGACCCACTGGCAACTTGAGTACTTAGCATCCTTTAAAAAAAGAAAAAAAAGTCTCTTGAGTTTAATGACTAGGCATTTTCACATAGTGTGCTAAGCTCTGCTTTTCTTCTGAGTTTAAAACATGACCTAGAAGCCTGAGTTTAAAAATGCATCTCAGGATCACAACAAAAAGATCTGCTTTCCAGGAATTTCTCCATGGGGTAATGCCAACAGGATATGCCAAAAAGGTAGTGCCAGATAGAAAAAAACAAACAAACAAAGAGTTTAGGTATTTTCTAAAGCCAAACAGAGAACACCAGCCTCTTGAGTACAAAGAAGTACTCTTTCTGAGATTAGATGAACGCCTGAATTTATTAGAAATGTTCTGAAAAATCCCACGTGCAACAAGAATTATGCCTGTTCTTTAAGAGGTGCCATTTTAACATTAGTTAATAATCTTACATTGATTAATTTAAACCTCATCTCAGGGAACATTTTTTAATTTTTTTAGTTTTTTTTAGGATAATACAGTACTTTTGTTCTGACCTTTATTACATTAAAATTTTATTTTAACAAAATGCAAAAGGAGAAAAAAGAAAAAAAACAAGAAAAAGGAACAATTATGATCAATTCTGAGAATGTTCTAAAAAGGAACCTTTTTATAGAAGATTTTTTCAGCTAAAGCACGTCTTTGAACTGATAGCAAATGAATCAAAGGCAGCCCTTATTAATTTATCTTATTTTTGCAACTGAAATTGTATAAGGTGCAATATTTCCTCACAGTTATAAATTTGAGTACATTTTCAACAACTGCAACTTCCTCCCCAAAAAAGACAGTGTTTAGAGAAGCTTTTTATTAAAGTTCACCAAATTTCCAAGTTTAGAAACAACAGACTTAAAATATGACCCTAAAACCTGGGTGGGTAAAGACACAAATCTAACATTCATTTATTCCTCTTAAAGAAACACTTGCTATGATTTGTTAAGTATAATTGTAAGGAAATGTCAACACAAGGATTTGGAGACAACACTCTACAGTGCTAAAGTCAGAATGCTGAGTTTGTACTTGGACTGTGAAATTTACTACCTGTGTGATGTTGGGCAAGTTACTTAACTTGTAAGTTGGAGATAATATAACATTTTATAAGGCTGCCTGGCTCATAATAAGTGCTTAAGGTGTAATCTTATCTTTACTTTCATTTGATATCAAAGTCCAGTGTGAGAAGAAGAGAGGTCTTCACTGAATGAAGCACAAATCATATCTGATAATTGCAAATATTCACACTGAAGTGAGACCGGGAAGAAATAACTCTGCTGCAATGCAATCTTCATAAATAGACTTGATATACGATTTCACTACTAAAGACTACACGAAATTAAGCTTTGAGGAATGGGAGAGTGCAGGAACATATGTATTAAATGGTTCATAATGTGTAGTATAAGGGCTTGAACAAGCTAACCTGTTTTCTGCTGGTGAGACAGAACAGTTAAGTCAATCTTGATAATAGCTTTATAATTAATACAATTTGTTTAAGCTTTCCTAAGGTTGCTGACATGTTGCTATTACCAGTTTATTGAAGGCCAATTAAATAGTCACAATGCTACAATGATAAAAGGATATCTATATTTTGTTTTCCTTATTATATTTATGCATTTTTATATTTTACCCACAAATTATAACATCTGATCATAAAATATTTTTTTCAAACAAGTTATTTGCATTATTTTCATTGGGTCAACAACATCACTTTAAAAACAGGTTGATTTTCATTGTATTTGGTTACAAAGAAATAAGCTTAACTATACTTAAAACCAAGTTGAACAGTAAATGGGAAATGTACAATAAATTTGATTAAAGTGAGGGATTGGGTCATCATTTTAATGTCAAACAGCTGTCACTGATTTTTCTGCTCTAAATATTTTTCTAACTTAAAATTTATATTCTGAAGTTGGGAAAAAAAATAGATTGGTCCTGAATTTACCTTAAAAAGATTTATATTCTTACCACAATACATTGATCCAGGAGAAAAACAAAACACCTAATGGTGCTGACATGTACAGATTGAAATAATCTAAAATTTTGAGAAGTAAATTTAATCAACAATGTCCTTGCCAGACACTAAATGCTAACTAACTTCGTTACCTTTTTTACTAGAAATTAAACAGGAGATGGGCACTGGAAATTTGCATTCTAGCTATGTCACTAAATTTCACTGTGCCTTTGGACAAATCTGTCTTCTGACCAGTCAATGAAGTGTTAGCTACATAAGAAAATGAGTCTCATATTTCAAATTGAGGCTAGATAAGGGCATCCTACTATTACATAATACTTTTCTCATTATACAGTTTATAGACTAGACTTTAAAGTAACTTCTGACTGTTTTTAAAAATCAAAAATATATTAGAAAGTATCAAAAGTCATGTAGATTCATACCAGGATCATGGATGTGTCATATCCTTCTGGACACATATTGGCATTATACAACATTATTAGACCTCTTATATTATTCAGATCTTAATCAAATTCATTTGACTAGTTTTACTCATAGCATATAATAGTGATATGTTTGTTTAAAGATGTTATAAACTGTATAATCACACTTTAAATATTTCAAATGGGAGGATTTAATTATTTGTTACAACTACTATGAAAGATTAGGGGAAAATTTTTATTTTCCCTAATAAAAACTTATTTATTCAGCTACAGATACTTCCAATAACAACTTTTGTCATTATTCCAAGAGGATGTGTTTATGAAATAGCCTAGGGTTCCTTAAGAAGAATACACAAAAAGATCAATGGTTGGAAATATGTCAATGGCACTTATAACCCAAGAGAGCAATAAATCTCAAACTAGGTTAAGCAAAATCACCTGAGGAATTTAGCTATCCCTCTTCCTTCATTTGAAAAGCACCAAAATAAAGATCAAAATTAAATGAATGCCTTATGAAAAGATACATAACTTTACGACCATTGCATTTTTCTGATGCTTTTTAATCATGAGCTCACTAGGGTTTTAGCTAAAGTACCAACTGCTCAGAGTTCTTCCATCATCATCATATCTAAGGAAAATCCATCCACTACTCCTCCCCCCAAAGTCCATTACCTGGTTTGCGTTCTCTGTATCCTATATAATTATCTAAAGTATCTCATGTATTTATTTACCCAAATGATGAGTTTAGATCTCTCACTCAAGGTCTAGCTTTCTCACTAGACCATGATGTTCTCATGAAAGAGATTTTGTTCATTTGTTTTTCCCGGGTAAATTTTAGTGCCATGAGACATTTTTGGGTACTCAATAAATGCCCATTAAACAAAGATAACCTACTTTTACTATCAAATCATTAATGACCGTATATAAAATAGGAAAATTGAAAGCATTTTCTTCTAGTTCTATAACTTTTTGCCATGTCTCCCAATAAGTCTTCTGAGAGAATAAAGTACTCAGATATCATCATGGTTTGCAATGATGGAAGGCTGAATAAGAGTGAATTAAGAACATAGAGTTGACAAAGGAAAAAAACAGAACCACACATTATTGTAGTGAATGCAAAACACTATGCATAACTATATTCCATAAAAAGCTTTCTAAAATGTTTCTAAGTGTAGCAAAACTCATTTTCAATGTCATTAAATGAAGTTTCATTCAATGTGTATAATTTGTTTGGTGTGCAAAGAACTAGATGAATGAGGTTAGAAAATAAAAGGAAAACATGGAGTCTGACCTCAATTTGCCTATATGATCCAAGGCAGAAGGTAAACACAACACAGAGCTTAAAACTCAGCATATGGGACAAAAAGTAATGAATTCTGACTGAGGAGGATCAAGAAAAGATCCCAGAAGGTATTTGATTTTTGAGTTAGACACTAAAAGATGATTCAACTTTCCTTGATCATGAAGAATAAATTTGAGGCTGAAGTACATAATAAGCATGTTGATGACTTAAAAAAAAAAAAAAATTACTAAGGCAGACAATGTGATGGGTTTGGGATAAGAACAATGTATAGTGCATGAAATGAAAGTGTTAAAAGATGAATATGATTGGAGAAATGATAGGTAGAAGTCTAATCTTACAAAATCTGCAGCATGATATAAGTTTGGGCTGCAGCATGATATTGTATAGAAAATATAGAGTTATAAAAGATTTTTAAAAAAAGACATTATATGCTTAGATCTCTTTCTTTCTTAAGAAAATTTTCTCAGAAAACATGTTAAGGATGAGTGGACAGTAAATTTATAAATACAAGAAAAATAGCAAAATGGGGAATCAGCTCTATGTAAGTTCACTCATTACTTTTTAAAAGTTCTTTTGTGTTAAAATAAAAATTTATAAATATGCTAATTATCATTTGGCAGCCATTAGAAAGTTAAGAACAATTATTTCCTATTAATAGATAAATTTAATAAATTGCTGATATCCTTTTGAAAAACTGCCTAGTAATATGAAATTTTATTTAATTCGTTACTTCTTCTAATCTTTGTGTTTGATGTGTTCTCCTACATGCAATATTTATGAATATATGATGCATTAGGCTGAACATTGTTGTTTTATTATTTTTATTTATATATACATTTATGTTTACATATTTTTCTTGTATATTAAATATTTTTCATGTATAAATCTCTGGATATGTAGAGAAAGAAAAATAAATCTTCATGTTTTCTCTGCTCCCATCTCCTGTTTATAAAGTTTACATTTATTTATAATTTGAAAAAATAAAAACTTTTTAAAAATTCTTCATTTTTGACTTCACGATATGAAGTTTATCAATTGAGACTACGAGTAAATTAAAATATAGCTTACGTTTTAAATCATTACACATTGTACTCCAATTTATGCTTAGATGTTGATTCAAATCAAAATTTTCAAAGTCAAATGTTAGAAGAATCTTCAAAACAGCTTTGAACTTGCAGAGTTTCTATTAGAAGTCAAGTTTAGTGACTGATATTTACACATCTGATTAATAAACCTAAGGTTCTTTTTATAATCATTGTCATTTAATATTATTAAGCATATAAAAACGACTAATCTCTGAACTCCCTTTTATATTACAGAAAAATGTTGGCATTTTCAAGTCTTAATTAAGATTAGATTGTATAACACAACTGACCTTAATATAGTAATAAGAACCTTTAACAGTAGAACAAGATGAAATTAAAATTACATAGAAAAGACTCTGCCTCTTCAAAAAAACCCTTATTTAAAAATGTATTGTTTTTTAGAAAACTGTAATTGACCATATTATTTTTAAAATCTCATTTAAAGTTAAATGATAGAATGCTGCTGAATAAATCTATATTGTACTACAGGAATTAAGTGTAGCTACAAACTTGACTCAAACTTCTTGCTAACTTAACATTTATTCAACAAATATTATCTAAGTACCTTCAACTGTGATGCTGAAAGAATGGAAGATGTGCTCCCTTCCCTCAAAGTGATGATAATATAGTGAGGCTAAACAATTATACACGTAATTAAAATATAACGACAACATTATAATAGTGGAAACATAGAGGTTAAGCTCTGTATTGGAAAGACTCCATGAAGTAGAAACCCAAGATCAAATTAAACATTGGCCAAACAAGCTAGGGGTAGAGCATGTGCTTATAGGTACAGAGATAAAAGAGAATAGGCACCTCACAGGAACTGAAAAATATTCCTTATGGCAGAGTAAAGAGTGCAGAGAGTTCAATGGCAACGTTAGTGAGTGAGTGAAGGCTGGTTTTCAAAGAGGCTTGCAAACCATATTAAGATATTTGCATCTATTCCTAAAGGTAACAAGAGGTCACTGAAAAATTTAAAGTAGGAGAGTGAAATAAATTATAATGGTTAGTAATTATTCAGTGTTTTCCAGACTCTCATTTGAATGCTTTATATGCATAGACTCCTTTAATTCTGACAATAACCCAAAGAGGTAGAAATGATTATTATCCTCATCTTGCAGTGAGAAAATTGACTCAGAGAAGCAACTTGCTAAAGGCTAATTAGCTAACAAGGCAGGACCAGGGTTCAAATACATGCATTCTGGCTCTGACAACGGAGAAAAGAGAGTACCAAGATATTTAAAAGGATTTGTTGATTAGTTAAGGTTGGTGAGGAAAAAAAAAATAAAGTGCAGTGCACAGAATTTGGAAGTAGGCAATGAGGTGACATGCACTTAAAATGGGAATAAAGGAAGAGGAGCAAATTTCTGTTTGTTAAAAGGTTGGGGGCGGGGGGCTGAGTGGCACATTGGTTAAAAGCTGGTTTTGGGATGCCAGCGGCCCAAGTTCAGATCCCACATATGAGGGCCAGTGACACTGCCCTGTACAGCTAACAACAGCACCATCTGGAGCTGGGCTGTGCGAGCCCCGGAGACGGTGTAGGCTGCAGTCCCTGCTGCAGTGGGCTGCCATAGGCTACAGTGAGTGGCTGGCAGCCAGCGTGAGCTGCCAATAGCCATGGTGAGCGACCATCCAGAGGCCAGCAAGTGATCTGCCTCACCAGAGAAGAGCGCAATGACAATACCAACATGGGCCAGTGAAGCAACGTCCTCCGCAACTAGACTGAAGAACAAAAGACGGCAACTTGTCTGTTCCCCTTCCCCGATTCCCCAACGCTGTTCCCCTCCCCCAATTCCCCAATTAAATAAAAGAAAAATCTTTAAAAAAAAAAAGAGGTAGAGGGTATAATAAGTACATCTTGGGGGAGCGTATGTGGAACATGATTTCAAGTTGACTATTCTGAATGCCAAGTACTAAAATGGCACCAATTAGAAAGGTGTAAATAAGCCTTTTAGGGGAGGGAAATCATCTCTTCTTAGGTTCTGTGACTGGGACTGAGATTTAAGCTGATGTAAGATAGATTAACAGGAGAAAAGCACAAAATTTTTATTTAATATTTTTATGTGCACACAGGAATCTTCACAGGAAAAATGAAGACCTAAAGAAGCAGTTAAGACTCAGAGCTTACATACTTTTTAAAACAAAAAAATGATAAATTTGTTAAGTGACAAGATAAGGGAAAAGGATTTAAGCTTTTAGTAGCAGTAAATTTTGGGAAAGTGACTAGAAAATATATAGGGGAAAGTAATGGAAGATAAAAGTTATTTTAGTATGTTTGTACAGATCCATTTTGAAACTGACTGCCAGTCTCTGGTAATAAGAATGTTCTTCTCTTCCTGGTACATGGGAAATTTTATGATCTGCTTTTAGGTTGAAATGGGGAGAACAGAGAGCCCTTCCTCATCTGCTGTTTCTCAATTGCCTTCGGCTCAAAATAATCAATATGACAAAGTGACATATTTTGGGGTTGCATGTTCTTTACCTCACCAGTCTTTACTGAAATATCTATTCTTAATACAAAGGCTCAGGCATCATAAACTTAATTAAGCTCATTGAATCCACTGATATGTTTAACATTACCCAGATAAACTGAGTAGAAAGAGAAGAATCACAACTATAATAGTTTATGGGTGAAGATTAGAAATTCAGTTATGGGCATGGAAAGTCTGAGATGTCTATTAGACAATAAAGGGAAGATATTGACAAGTGAGCTTTAAACAAGTTCAGGAAAGTAGTCTGTGCTGAAGATATCATATATGAGTCATAGGCAAATAGGTGGTATTTTAATCAGTGAGATCACCAAGGCAGTGACTCTACAAAGAGAAAACAAGATTAAGTATTGAGCGAAAGGGAACTCCAACTTTAAGGGTTTGGGAGAAGAGGAGAAACCAGCAAAGGAGGCTGAAAGAAGCATCAACTAGGAGGAAAATCAAGAGAATGAGTTCTCCTAATGAGAGTGTTTCAAGGAAGAGGGAGTGGTCAACTGGGTCAGATGTTTCTGATTGGTCAACTAAGACGGGTTTACAACTGACTATTGAGTTTGGCAGCACTCAGTCATTAATGACATCAATAAAACACGTGCAATAAAGTGGTAGAGGCAAAAGCTCAATGAGGTGAATTTAAGAGAGAATGGGAGAAGGGTTGATGATAGTGTAGACAAATGTTTTGAGGATTTCTATTGCAGTGGACATACTGGTGGACAAAGGAAATAATGGCATAGAACTTCAATTAAATGGTAAATATTTAGAAGTCACTTTGCATGTGCCAAGTACAATTTAAAAGGTCTTGAAGATGGAGAAATAAAAGTGGCATTGTTCCTGCCTAAGGAGCTCATAGACAGAAAAGTTAACAGATATTAAAATATAACTTGATAATTGTAGTAATAAGAGAAAAAACTGAGGATGTTAGAAGTTCATATAAGAGGATATTTATCCATACTAAATAGGACAAAGAATGCTTCCTTAGTAGAATTGACATATAAAGTGGGTCTTGACAGATTAAGTCAAAGTTACTGAGATGAAAAGACAGAGAAAGGAGAACAAATGTGGAAGAGATCTAAGCAGAAGGTACTATGACCACAAAGGCATATAGACAGGAACTGAAGGTACTTAGGTGGTTTGGGAGTATATAATCCAAGGAGGTGGGCAGGGAAGGTTCTAAGTGCGGGAAATCAACAAGAAGAATTAAATTTTCAAAAACTAGACTAAAAGGGGGAAATTTTTCTTAAGGGAAAAAGAAAGTAATGAAAAGTCTTTGCTTAGGGTCAAGTTATGATCAGATTTGCATTTTTAAAACATTATTCAGCAGTAGAGAGAATGGATTCACAGCATTTTTAAGTGAGTAAAGCAGTTGGTTAATGGATTTTAAGAATAACCTACATAAAGGTGATAGCTAAAGCTGTAAGAATGGATATCAGAGGAAAACTAAAATTGCATCCAAAATAATTTTGCAAAAATATAATGTCATGACCCTAGTTAAAGCTCTTTAATGGCATTCAGAATCTTGACTCCTTTCCATAGCTTTCCTACACCAGTATTCTCCTTCAACCCATTGCTGCAGGGTATTGGCCTTCTTTGTATTTTCAGAACTCTCCAATCATTCCTCAGCTGACCATCTTTTGTCTGGGTGACCTGGGATCCTGGATCTCTTTTCTCCAGATAGGCACCTAGCTGATCTCATACTGCCAGGACTCAGCTGCATTGGCACCTCATTAGAAAGTCTCCCCTAATAAACACAATCTAAAGTAACCAAGCAGTCATGTTTACTCATATGACTGTTTTCATCCTTTGCATAGTATTTCTGCCATATTATTATAATTATTATTATAATTATTATTATTACTTTGATTGATTTACTATTTCCTTCCCAAACTCCAGTCTATTAAACTAGAAAGTGAAGTCTACATAGTAGAAATTCTGTCTGTCTTTACCCCTGAGCTGCTGCACCTGGAAAAGTGCTTGAAACATAAGAGCTCAATAAATAATTGTTGGAGTGAGGGAATCAATGGGTAACTCTATACGATTATTAAACTGCAGAGGTTATTTTTTTCTAAATGGAAAACATATTTTCCTTACTTTAAAAAGGACAAGCTTGTAGGAAAGTTTGAAAAACTGTCACAGCTTAGAAAAGCCTAAGAAGACATGACATGACAATTGTGATGTTATATATATATATATATATATATATATATATATATATATATATATATATATGGTTGTTGGAAAAGTCATGACACATTTTTGCAACAAAAAACATAGAAAAAAATACGTCATAACTTTTTCAACAACCCAATGTTTTGTTTTGTTTTGTTTTGTTTTGTTTTGTTTTGTTTGTGTGTGTGTATAATAATGTGATATCCTGCTTAGGATCCTGAAAAAGGACATAGGTAAAAACTAAAGAAATCTGAATAAACTATGCACCTTAGTTAATAACAATATGAAAATATTAATTGTAATAAATGTATCATATTAATGTAAGATATTAAAAACAGAGGAAACTATGTATGGGGACTCTATAATATCTAATTCATTTTTCTGTAAATCTAAAACTGTTCCCCAGTTTTTTGAAAACAAAAAAAAATAGGGCCAGCCAAGAGGCTCAGTTGGTTAACAGCTCAAGCTCTGAACAACAGGATAACAGATTTGATTCCCACATAGGCCAGTGAGCTGCTCCTGAGCTGAGTTGCCAACAGGTGGCAGGATGGCTCAGCTGGTGAGAGCACTGTGCTCCTAACAAGATTGCTGGTTCGACTCCAGCATGAGATGGTGGGCTATGTGTGTCCCCCAAGCCCTGCAATTAAGATTGAACACGGGCACCTTGAGCTGAGTGGCTGGGAGCTGCCTATTGGTGGCTGGATGGTGAATGGACTTGGAGCTGAGCTACCTGCACCCTCCACAACAAAGACTGAAGGACAACAACTTGGCTGTTCCCCTTCCCCAATAAAATCTTTTAAAAATATAAAAAATAAAATAAAATAAGGTATATGCTTGTAAACTGCTAAAAAATACAGAAATATATACATTAAAACCTGAAAAGGTCAGCCGAGTGGTGCATTGGTTAAGAGCTAGCTTGGGAAGCCAGCGGCCCCGGTTCGGATTCCACATATGAGGGCCAGTGACACTGCCCTCTACAGCTAACAACAGCTCCACCTGGAGCTGGGCTGCGAGCCCTGGCGACAGTGTAGGCTGCAGCCCCTGCTGCAGTGGGCTGTCACAGTGAGTGGCCGGCAGCCAGCGTGAGCTGCCAATAGCCGCGGTGAGCGACCATCCAGAGGCCAGCGACGGATCTGCCTCATTCGGGAAGAACGCAATGACGATACCAACATGGGCCAGTGAAGCAACGTCCTCCGCAACTAGACTGAAGAACAGGGGGGCAGCAACTTGTCTGTTCCCCTTTCCCAGTTCCCCAACGCTGTTCCCCTCCCCCAATTCCCCAATAAAATCTTTAAAAAAAACACCTGAAAGTCTATTTAAGGAAGAGCAACACCCACCTCACCTAAGAGAATCACTTTGACAGTTTGTTGTGGATCCTTCCAGACTTGTGAATATTGACACATACACACAGAAAATGTGATCACTATAATAATGCTGTTCTCTGTTGGGTTTTGCTTTGCTCATTTGTTTTTCCTTCACAGCATATCACATCCATCTTTCTAATTCAATATAAGACCTATCTCATTCCTTCCAAGGCTAAAGCACAGTCGACTATTAGGTATAGCTTTTTATACAACTGGTTTCCTACTGATGAAGAGTTAAATTGTTTTGTTGATATGAACCATAATACAAGCCTACCTTCTGATTGACTCTTCATGTTTATTATTTTCAATGGTGGAAATGTACCTCATTCTGTGGGTTTGCCAAAAACTACTCCCAAAGTCCTTATTCTAGGCAATGAGCACAACACTGTTTTGTGATTATATGAAAAGCTTTACACAGAAACATTATGAAAACATGGATGTGAGTATACAGAGTTTCCTCTGGTAGGCTATTTAAGAGACTGATCATAGTGAATCATTCTCTGAATCAGCTGCTGGGAGAGAGGTGAGAGGTAGGGTACCCCACTCAGATAGATCTTAATGTCAATACCATGCCTCAGAGTTGGCAACACAGCAGCCCTGGGAGGGGGGGGGAAGGGGACATATTCATTATTTTACTTTTTGAATTTTTAACACTGTGCCTATATCAGCAATTCAAATTTTACTTAAAAAGAAGAAAAATGCCATCTGAGAACGATTTAAAATATTTTTTTGTTTTTTAAAAAAATGATTGTTATCTTACACTATAACAGAACAATCAAAAGAACATATTAATCTGTGCTTCGGGCTGAAATGTAACCCTACTATTGGCATAAATCTAGTGTAGGTTATAACATGAAAACTGGATGAAGATATCAATATATATCATTAAAAAAGAAACATTATTTCTGGTAGCATCTAAGAATGCCAGTTGTCCAATAACTGTCTTCCCTTAGACATGGAATCACTAGCCCCTATGCCCAGCTGTAAAGCTATACCTATTAACATAGTGTTTAGCTATGACAATTGACTAGCTCGTGGGATATGGTCAGGAGTTGGGTGAGACTTCTGTTTTGAAAGACATGAATTCTTCGGTTACTTGTCCTTCTTCCTGTTTATAGAGATTAGCATGAAGTGAAGACTGGAACCTAAGTAGCTATCTTGTCATACAGAGGATGGAAGCCCATGTGCTAAAGATAATAAAGCAGAAAAATAGATGAAGCCTTGGTTTCTGAGGTGTTTTCATGCTAATCCTGAATTGCCATGCCTGCATTTCTTTTTTTTTTTTATGTGTGTGAATAAAGCCAAGATTTATTTAAGTTTCCATCGTTAAGTTTCTGTTACTACCAGCTGTACAAAATTCATATATTAGATAAGAAAAAAATATCAAAATTATAACTCTGTTGGGAGCAGTACGAAAATATCACTTGTTTGGTTCCAAGCCATCAGGCAACTACTTTACTGCAAATTACACCTTAAAATTCCCATTTACTTTCTGACCTGTCCCAGAAAAGTTAAGTATCATTAACTTCCCGAAAGTAGGATCTTAAATCTATAATACTATTTTTAATACTTTTTTCTTTCTGGTTATCTATATGATCATATTAAACTATTACAGAAATAGTAAAGTAACTGAGGTACAGTCTCTGGTGTTTACATAGAAATAATATGCATTTATATTCTATGTATTTTAAACTATTCTGATGGTAAATTCATGTTCAGAAAGCAAAGATCATTAGAATGGGCATTAAATAAATGATTTTACAATTAAGTAATGACCCAGGCTTTGATCAAGTAATTATAAGAGAGAAGAGAATACCACTTAGTGAAAAGAAGGGATAAAATATTTTTGCTTTATATGAAAACATTTCATTTCAAAACAGAAGGGCTTTTCTTTTTTTTAAAATCCTCATTAAACTACTTCCTGAAGCATTCATAAACCATGGATATACAAACAGCAGCTGGAACATTTTGTTTATTTATAGGAAATGTGCAAAAGAGAAGAGTCAGAAATGACTTTGTAAAGCAGTCGTCTTTTCCTGACCTGACACATTCACTACAGGAATTTTTGAGAGATCCCTAGAATAAAATTATTTGCATGTCAAAGCAGGACTTCCATCATCAACAGTTGTCATTGTCCTTTGGAGGCTTTTGAATCATTACATTTATAAAGTGACCTGTCCAAGCTCTTAAATAATGCCTGTAGAATTTACTCTACTTACATTACATATGGCTTTACTGTCTTTTGCATCAATGGCGGTGTTATAACAGCATTCAATGACTACAGCTTATAGAAGATGGTTCTTATAACTTCTTAATCTTAAGAAAACTACTCTGGATTTGTAGATAGAAGTCACTTTCTTTGATCTTAATGTCTTTTAGCAATACGTTCAGAGCACCAGAATATGCAGGGTGCAGATTTATACTTTCTTACTGACACAAAAATCAAGTGCAGATTTATCAAGCTGTGAAATATATTAAGTTCACAGGGTTTTAACAAAGGGTTACCAAACCTCCAGTACCTGCTGTGATTCAAACTACTTTCAGATGTCCTTTTAATTATATTAAATGAAAGTTTGGGTTGGCTTTGATGCTTATGGGCAAACATTGAAATCTCTTGAAAGAGCTGCAAAAAGTACTCCCTGTTGCTGTAGTTAATATACTACATTGTATGCACACTGCTAGCCAATTTATTCGAGCCACTTTAACAAGGATATCCAGCCTGACAGGCCACACAGAATAGTATCACAAGTCAAGCAAAGCACAAATCATTAGAGGACTCCAAAAGTTGTTTGACATGCACCACGAAGCTCTTTGTCATACAGCCAATTAAGTGACCAAACAAAGAACTTGAAAATACTCATTAATTTCTTCCTAGCAATATAAATGGAGGTTAGAATCCTTCTTGTCTCATACACCAAAGGCACACAAGTAAAACCGGCATAATTCAATTTGCACTTTGTCAAAGGTGCAAGTACCAAGTTTGGTTCACAGAAAATCTGCATTCAAGACAAAAAAAACCCCGAAAGGAATAGGTAAAAATGTTTAGATAGTACCTATAATAATATAGATATCCAGGCCTTGAAATTTTTAAAAAGTTAATCAGAAGTTAACTTCTACCCTTGAACTGTATCGGCATTTCTGAGCAGATCAGCAGCACTTGACATTATTTCCTCCTCTGTTAAACCAGAGCTTGAATAGACTCCCAGATGTCATCTTCTCCAGGTCCTCCTCCCTCTTTAAGTCTGCTTTTTGGTATCTATTTCTGGTTTATCTTCCTCTCCCTGACCTTTTAAGGTGACAATGTCCTGGGGCTCAGTCCTAGATTCTTTCCTCACTCTACACTCATTCCCATGATTAATTCATTGAGTACATTGGCTGTAAATGCCACTCAAAGTGTAACATGACCAAATTATTATTTCAGCTGACCTTCAATCTTGTATATCTAACTGCATATGTAACATCTATATTGCATTCTAATAGGAATCTCAAAGATAACTGCCTCCAATAAAGTTCATTCCGTGCACCTCCCAAATAGGTCACAAATTATACTATCTCAATAAATGGTGACTTCATCCTTACAGTTACTCAGGCAAAACCTTTTCTGTCATTTCAACTCTTCTCTTTCTGACACTTTATATACAATCCCTTAGCAAATCCTGTTAGTCCCACTTAAAACAAACAAACAAAAAATCCTGAACGTGAATAAATATCCCTGTATCCCACACTCATATTCTACTCAAAAGTGACCATTATTTCCCTATTGGTCACCCTGTTTTCCTGCCATAACCTATTCTTCACTTTAAAACACATCAGATCATGTCATCCCTCTGCTCAGAAAACCACAGTGGTTTACAGTGTCTCTCTGTATAAAAGCCAAAGTTCTTGCAATGACCTATCAGATCTGGGCCCTTGCCACCCTGAAGACTCATGTCCTATATTACCCTCTTCTCCTTCCCTCTGATCCAGCTGCGCTGGCCTCATGGAACACCACGGGCATATTTCCACGTCAGAAACTTTCTGTCTCTCTTCTAGAAAGCCTTTTGTCTGCATATCTGCATAGTTCACTCCTTCACCTCCTTCAGCGTTTCGCTCACATATCACCTAATATTTCCTGCTTTTGCAGGAGAGAAGACTTTGCCATCCCAAAATGTCTCTATAGCATAAGGATTATTTTAAGTTGATTATTTTTAAGAAACAGCAGACATAGGAGAAGCTCTGAAAACTAAGTGTGGACACTTACATTTACAAAGGAAATCTCCATTTGCAAGATTTTTCCCTCTCTGTACAAGGAGGACAAGAACGATTCAATCTCTAGAACCTCTAATAAATGCCAAATACAATGACTTAAGTCTACATAACAACCTTCCCCTTGTTTATTGAGCTTTTCTTGGTAACCTCCCATATCCGATTCTTCCCACTCCCAGAATTCTCTTTTGTGTTTAACTGAGAATGGTATTTAAGGTGATGGTTTCAGCCATTTCAGTGAGATACTCAGTTTTCTTGGGTCTCTTCCAGATATACAGAAGATATACATATTATCAAACTTTTGTTTGCTTGTTTTCCTGCTAATCTGTCTTATTTCATTATTATACCAGCAGAAAACCTGTAAGGGTAAAAGGAGAACTTTTCCACCCCTACACTTTGTTTTTCTCCTTAGCATTTATCATGATCTCATATACCATGTTTCATATATTTAGAGTATTGATTATATTCAGCAACTAGAAATTTCACTCTAGGAGAGAAAGCAGGATATGTGCCTGTTATGTGCATTCTCAGTGGTGATAAGGTTACTGGACATATGTTCACAACTATTAATTCTTGAATATTTTTGTTGTTAACTACTATGTGATATTTTTCTCATTGAAAACACTATTGCTTTTGCACTGCTGGTATCTAGGATAGTGATTTCTAGTGGATAATTAAGGCAAAACAAACAAAATAAATAAAATGAGCAAATCATAGTTCCGAACTGAAATTAAAAAGGGTTTGTTTCAAATACTTTGTAAACTTTAAAGAACATATATTCCAACTGACTTTCAAAAAAAATAAGGAAGGAAGGAAGGAAGGAAGGAAGGAAGGAAGGAAGGAAAGGGAAGGGGAAAGGGAAGGGGAAGGGGAAGGGGAAGGGGAAGGGAAGGAAGCCAGGTAGGGGTGTGTGTGTGTGTGTGTGTGTGTGTGTGTGTGTGTGTGTGTTAATTTGCATCTATCTAACAATTTTTTCTGATCTGTTTTCAACCTGACTGCATGTAAAAACAGGTTTCAAAGAATGACTCACAAGATTCACATCAATAAATATATGTACTTACATTTCCCTTTAAGCAAGGCCAACTGCAACATCTCTAGAGAGGCCTCTGAGGTTTTGAGAACAAATACTGATAAAAGCTAAAATATATTTTTTAACTAGGAAAATGTCCCGCTTTCAAGCAGCAAAAAAACAAATGCCAGTATTCTTAATAGCTCCTGCTAAAGAAGAGAACAATGCTAACAAACATTACTACTTAAGAGATGGAAACGTGGAGTTGAAAAATAAGAAAAAAGAAGGAAACCTCAGTTCTGGTTACATATATAGTACCCAAAGGCAGCTGTTCTTTAGCTGTTTGAGGTCATATTCTACTCCCAGATTCCCATGAGAACCACAGACCTTTATCGGAGCTGTATGAGTTGTTACTGGTTCATGGATTACACTCCCAAACCTTCCCTTGCCCCTATTCCATGACTAGAGTTACGGATTTCTGTAATTCGCTGTACTGGGTTGGCTATAATAAAAAAGACAGAAAATAACAAGTATTGCCAAAGGCATGAAGAAACCAAACCCTCATATATTGCTGGTGGAAATTTAAAACTGTGTAGCTACTTTGGAAAACAGTTTGACACTTCCTCCTTCAACATACAGTAACCATATTTTCTACTTGATTTTTCTTCTCTCAATATGATAATTTTAAAATCACAGTCTTCTCTGAAAAAAAAGCACCTCAAAGCAAATCATGTTTGTACTTGACCTTAATACAGTAGCACAAAATAATTACCATACAACCAATTAGAACTGTCTCAAAAAAATAGGGAGAAAAAAAAATGTTTTACTCTATACTATCCCTGAAATATAGTACAATTAATTAATAAATATAAACCAAGTGATATATCCTGACTCTTAATACCAAAAAATAAAGTCAGTTTTGCAACAGTGGTATCTTATTGATTGAGAGCGAGCTTCTGAATCAGGAATTCCTAGCTTTGAACTCGGGACTCCCTCAATTATTGTATGATCTTGTGAAGGTCATTTAATCCTCCCTAGCCTCCATTCTCTCTTCACTAAGTAAAGAATAACAATAATTATATCATAGGATTATTGTGAATATTAAATAAAAATGTATGCAAAATGCTCTAAACAGTAATGCTCACATATTTAGGACCTAATTATGAATAAATGTATTTATTCTCAATTACTGTTGGTGTTGAAGAAACATTGAATGTAGGTCAGAGAGATGCGACTGTGCTAGTTGTGTGATGTCATTTCATGTCTCCATATCTCAGCTATCTCATCTTCATTTCTAAGGGAACTTCTGATAATATTACATCATAATAGCTATTTAATATTCATATGTAACACAAGAGTTACTTATCTTCTCTGGCATAAAACTTAAAAGACTCTTCTTAAATGAAGCTGTATATTATGCCCAAGACATGATAATAATATATTTTTACTATGACACATGTCAATTTCTTTTGGTAGTCAATAAGGATTTAAGTATAATCTAAAATTACAACTAAACAAAGAAAAAATATATATGACCAAATTTTTTTTTTCTGCTAAAATTTTAGGAGATTTACATATCTTTTAAAAAATTCAAAGCAACAACTTTGTAATTGTTCACTTACAGATCAGTTATCATAGTTGACTGTTGACAGTTAAGATTTCACTGTGCTTTTTTTTGTCTTTAAATAAACAAAAGTCAGGAAGCAAAAAGTAAAAGATGAATCTAGGTAATTCATAAAATAGACACTGTACCTCTAAAAAATTACTAGCTAGATGGACTTAGATGATCAAAATCAAAATAGGAAGAATCACTGCTTTTGCACATGGAAAGACCATATTTTTTAAGAACCTCTTTATGACTACACAGTTATCTTTTTTCAAATTTAATGCATAAAGCACTTCAAGTATATTGCATATCTATTTCATAGAGAGACCATGCTCTGAACATAGAAACAATAGGGAACATAAACAAGTCTTTAAAATTCATACAGGCTAATGTTTAAAGTATTATTCACTCTTGAATTTCATAGTAGCATGATCTACATTAAAATGAATAGAAGTAATGCCACGTATTAGTGAGCATTTTTGCATCACCAATATTCAATGTGTATTTGGTCTTATCAGGTGTTTAGTCAATAGCTTGAAACATTTACTCATAGCCAGTCAATTAAAACATCAGAAAATCAGTCACTGAATAAACAGTGCTGTTAATTTTCCATCAGAGTTTCCAGTTTGAATGACCATGCATTTCACTGATTTAAATATCAAAAGGCTAATTATCTCCAAGGCTCCATAAAGGGATAGCACAGATTGCAACCAAAAACAATCCTAAAATTGCTCAAAAATGAACTTCAGCTGTAAGTGCTGAGGAATACTTTAATTTCCTCTATTGCACGCACTCAAAGTATAGATCACATATATATGTAGTATATTAACCTCCCAAAGCAATTTCTTTCTCAAAACCTTAGAAAAGTAAACCTGAACATGTTTCTTATACATAAACATTCACTGTTTTATGAAGTAAAACATAAATTAAAAGCTTATCTTCCTAGTATGTTTCATATTCAAATTACGATTTTTTTCCTTTTAAATGACTCTCACAAAATACCTTTATTGTGAGTAAACTGATAAGGTTTAGTTTATGGACTACCAATCTGAGGATCAATAACTGGTTCTTGAGGGCACGTCTCTTAATAAATGCAATTGGCCTTCCCCTTTAAAAATGCAATGATATATTTAAGAATATATCATTCAGTTTAATGTCATACAGTTTCATACTTTTCCTTCCTTCCTGACTTCCTGCCTTCCTGCTGAAGGGGAGCAGGATATACCACCCCAAATTTTTCACTTTGACATATAGATTATTTTGAAATGAAGACAATGAAGACCCAGCATACTCTGGGAAAATTTTTACCTCTCCCTTAACTACCTAAAATAATTTAGATAGAAGGCTTGTACCAGAAAGAGAGCTATTAGGAGAAATAACTTCTTTATCTGAAAGATCTATCTGCATGGCAGGGAAAACATCTGTTTACCAACATCTGGCTTCTTATCTTCCTGTGAGTTCACCGTTACCCCACATGCCCTTTGAAGTCCCAGGCCCCCTTCCCTTTCCTTAGCCCAGGATGGCATATAAACCTCAACTGCAGGAATGCCCTTGAGTCTCATGTCTTCATGAGCCTCCCATGCATACATAATTAAAATTCTTTTACCCCTGTTAATCTGTTTTATCTTAATTCAAAGAATCTAGAAGGCAAGAAGGGAGATTTTTCCACCCCTACACTGTCTTCTTTCCATTCTTGTAAAAAGAACTATAAAGCTTGCTTTTATTTTATTTTTAATTTTAAATAAGGAATTCATAAACACAGGAATGATTTTTATCTTGCTTAGAAATAAACTGCAACATGTTAACTGGAGAAAAATTACATTTACATTGGGATTAACATGGTTATAATGAGTGGGAACATGAGATAATCACAGTGTATGTTGAAGATTTGGGGATAGAAGCATGATGTTATTCCAAGTATCCTGGACTATCTATTATTTTACATGACTTTGAGTGAGTGTCATTTCTGAATGACTTGCTACTATAACATTAGTGGGCTTCATGTATGAATGAAATGTTTTCATGTAGGTCTCCCTGAAGAAATTAGAGATTCATATATTACATCCAACTCACCTTTTAGTGATGATAAAAATTCTCACACCCCGAGTTGCACCTCCTTCTTAGCCTGTGTTCCTCTTGCATGACAGAGTGTTGGCACTGCCAAATCTCTTTAATACATACCCTTTCACGTGTTTTCCTATGCCCACCCTTCATGCACTATGAAATTCCTTTAGTTCAACAGGGTGTATTACCATTTTTTATCAGAGGCTCAGACATGCTAACACCAACAGAGAAAATTCAACGTAACACATTTATAAAAACGCAGAAAGTACCTGGACATAGGCTCTGCAAGAGCGCTCTCTTTTCTGAAGCTGAATCCATTAAGACAGCAGATTAAACACAGAATAGAAAAAACAAGTTAGTGACAGAAGAAACAAGAAAAATAAGAACACATCTACACAAAACACCTCATTTCGTTGTGCACTACTTTCCAGAAGAGAATGAAAGCCAAGCAGCAGCAAAATGTAAGCCATGGCTTGAAAAGTAGAAGCCAAACACCCTTTCAGAACAACCCAAGTGAAAACTGGATGGAATAAAGCTGTAAATGATGGAAAGAAATCTTGGAATACATTTAGTAGGCATTAGTAAAAGTAAATATATACTTCATTCATTTGAAATGATTCATTTCATACCTGGTTAGTTATTAATTCATGGGCCACAGATGAAGACACATGAGGTTAAGTAAATTATGTCAAAATTTTGGAACCCATTTTTCAAAGATAGTACGTTGTTTGTGGTTTACAGGTTATATAGGTGGTTAATGTGTACCACAAACAATACGTTCTAACAAAAAATTCTGTTTATCAGTAATAGAAATGCCCATTATGACAATTGGATTCTAAGGGACAAATACCAAGAGATAAGTAACTTCTGATTAAAATAAGATGAACAATATACCGATTTATCACTACTTTTATTTCTTAAAGAGTTTCTTTTGACAGTGTGAACAAAAAAATTATACATTTTAGAAACTTCTGTGAGATAAGAAGCCTGTTTTTGTTCGTTTATTTATCTGCATACACAGTGATGTTTTACTGAGCAAAAGGTTAACAGCAACTCATATTTAGTCTCAAACATTTTTTTCCTGGTAATAAAATGGATAATTAATAAACTATTTGCCTGTTTAAATAAATGACCCAAATTTTCATAAATTGGACTATGGTTTTCCTCCACTTCCCTATTTTTTTTTTCCTTCAGTAGTCTTGATTGTTGAAGGAGAAAATTACTCAGTTTTAAGAAGCAGTTACTCTGATGTCTTTTGTGTGGCTAACAGTCTCCCAACTTTAATTCCTGCATTCTTTAAAGAGCATAGAGCAGCTACTCCTCTAAAGAATTAAGTGAGGAATGAGTGCATGTAAATTGCTAGTGCTGTCATTTGGATCACTGACTCACATCTTGGTTTTGCAGGACTCTAAATCCTCCAGAATTTCAATGTGGAGTGCAGTTGATTTGTAGGGAGTTGACTTTGCAAATCTGATGGTTCATAACTGCTTTAGGGAATGGGGGGACTACAGGAAATGAGAGCCAGCCAGCAAGCATGTGAATAACCTTTGCCCTCCCATCTCCTTACCCGGTCATGCAAATTAATATACAGCAAACACATTATATAAACAATTGAAAAGAGCCAAATGGGAAAACAAAAGACAGCATTAAAAAGCTTCACAAATGGAAATTTGCCCATTATGTAGTTATTTCATATTCAGAGTAGGCAAGTGCTGATTAGCTGTAGCCAGTTAGAAAGTGACATTAATTGCCAGCTTTACCTGATACTGTCCAACATCAACACCATTTTTAAATAAAGACACAAAGTATTGCTATAACAACTAATGTTATGGATATGTAACAGTAATAGAAATTACTATTTGCAGTACATTATGATAACAATAGCTGGCGGTGATAATAATACATTAAAATCACAGCACACCCAGATTACATAGGCAGCTGTGGATTATATTCTATCAGGGGCTTGGTTGTGATTCTATCAGAGGCATAAGGGACAAAACTGACTCTTGCATGCTCAGCAAAAAAAAAAAAAAAGAGAAAAAGAAAACGAAAAAAGAAAACATAACTTTAATAATATTTGTATCTAATAGGTAAAACAATATATTTTCTGAGGATGAAATTACAGGAAAAAACTGTATTTGCCAGATAAAATATCAGGTTTTTCTATGCTATACAAATGTTATTTAACATTTTTTTCCCTCTTAAGGAATAAGGTTCTTAGTCTAATAAAACATAAAAGAGCTAAGTATATATTAAAAGACTACTGTGCAACGTCATTTTTCATCCTAAAGGGGAATGCTCATTTAGTGAATTCCATAGGAAAAATTAGTCTGCTAGTGCCACATTCTTGCTTTTTCAATAGTAAGATTATCATGATATTCAAGGCCTTAAAATCCAGTTTCAATAACTGATCATCTCTATTACACAATACCTTTCAGGGAGAATATGTCATTTATTTGATAGTAGCAATTCTAGTATCTTTTCACCATGAGGTTGATTCACCATGTGACATTTTGTTACAAAAATAAATTATATTCCCTATAAATATGTAAAATATATTTTACATATTTATGTAAATAAAATGCTTGTATAGTATATAGGTTATATGCAATATAAATATATATTGCTTACATACATGTATGCAATAGACTCATCTATCTTTATAAATATAAATACAATATATAATGTTTTCTGAAATTTAAATAATGAGTTATCATAATTATTTACAATTCAAATTTGCTGAAATACATTTTAATCTTTAAGTTTTAATGGCAGTAATACAAAATTGGAGCAATTTGCGTACCAAAAGGAAATAAATATTAAAACCTAGATACTGGCACTGAGTTTTCAAATGCAATATTAATTTGGTTAAATTATTTCATTTTAAAATATTTATAATGGATTGTTAATATTGTTTCTCATAGTTGCTATTTCCTAAATTGCTACTTATTGATTACATATTTGTTTTACTGTTTATTATTTTAATATAAAAATTTGAAAGAAAAAAAATAGAAACAAAATAAATTGCATTTGTCCATATTAATCCTCTCAGAATTTAGCATATAAAACAGAGTAAACATTATAGAAAACAGGATTGTAAATATATACAGAGAGATAATCAATTTGCTTCTTTGGAATAAAAACCATAAACAGTCATAATTATAATGAAATAGTCAACTGGCTATATAACTAGAGATACTCTTTAGAATGATCTAATTTTAATAGAAAATGATCTAATTTTATTAGAGAGAAATTAACCAATGAAGTGTCACTGATTTCACTCCAACTTTAAAGACAAATATTACCAAGGTCTTTACCTTGTTCAAACTGCGTGCAGCACTATCTTTTCCACCTGGGGTCAAGTTCCGGAGTTGTACATCCAGGAGGCCTACCAGCTGATCCATGGCACGGACCGAATAGGTGATGTCTCCAGCATTCAAATGATTTCTTGTTTGTTCAGCCAACTCTCGAGCAATGTTGGCAGCTGTCTCTCCAGATTTCAACTGCAATTTTGAAATGAGAATAAGAAGGAACGGGATCTTAAACTAAGTAATTTTATTGGTCTCTGTGGATAATTGTTTTACATATAAGTTACACTTGTCGAGCCAACAAATAGTTATTAAACTCCATCTTCATCTGGAATAATTCCCCAAGTTTTCCTGATAAACCATCTTTTTTTCTACAATACCTGAACTTGAAATTGATGTCTTTACGAAGCTCCTTCTAAGGAATCTTACTTCAAAAGCTTGCTCTCACCTTAAGCATTTGGATGCTTAAATCTGTTTGCTCTATGACTTTTCTCTGTGAGTTTCTAAGTTGGATGCTGATGAGTCTGTGTTATGAATTCCCAACCATATTCTAAATTCTCAGAGATAAGTACAAATTTTCCATTGTGCCTAATTTAGCACTTAATACACAATGAATACTCACTGGCTGCTAAGCTCTGGGAAATTTTTATTCCAAATAAAATTCCTGCTTTTCAAAGTGGTCTTCATTTTCTTACCTACTAAATAAAAGATTTTGCTCCCAATGCACTGGGTAGCAAACTGTTCCTGTTTTCAGCATTTTCCTTTCCTTTACTGAAACTGTATGGTGGTTTTTCAAGTACATTTTGTAAGAATGTTTCAAACTGTCAAAACTCCAAAGATGTTCAAACAGATAAAGGCTAATACCGCATGATCACATGAGCAAATTTGATAGGTCTGGGTAATGAAATAGGAATATCTTGCACTATTACAACAAATTATTAACAGTATCATTATTTAGAAAATGGATTTTTTTTTTTTTTTTTTAGCTCAGCCATCCTGGCAACTGTTGGCAGCACAGGTCGGGCTGGGCATCGAAATGCTGTTGCTCAGAGCTCAGCTCTTAACCAACTGAGCAACTCAGCTGGCTCTGGGTTTCTTTTTTTTTTAAAGATTTTATTGGGGAATTGGGGGAGGGGAACAGCATTAAGGAATCGGGGAAGGGGAACAGACAAGTTGCTATTATTTTGTTACACAATCCAGTAGTGGAGGACATCTCTTCACTGGCTTATGCTGGTATCATCATTGCACTCTTTCTGGGTGAGGCAGTCACTCGCTGGTCATTGAACAGCCGCTCACAGTGGCTCTTGGCAGCCATACCGGCTGCCAGCCGCTCACGCTGGCTGCCATCCACTCACAGTAGTAGCTCATGGCAGCCCACTGCAGCAGGGGCTGCAGCCTATGCCATCGCTGGCAATTCATGGCAGCGCAGCTCCAGGTGGAGCTGTTGTTCACCATCTTGGCTGTAGAGGATGCAGCATCACTCGCCCTATGTCAGATCTGAACCGGGGTCCTCCTGCTCAGAGCTGGCATTCCAACCCAACTCAACCAACGCGACACTCGGCCAGCCCTCCTTTTTTTTTATTTTTATTTTTTTAGCACAGTCCAATATAGAACTTAGGCTCACAAACACAAAGATCCTCTCTTTTAAAGACAATCTCCCTAGTGGGTATTCAGAAAGTGAAAAGGAACACAACAAAATCTCTTAGTCACTTAGCTTATAACTACTCAGGGAAGCTTAAATGTTTCTAGCAGGGTTGAATGTCAATCAAACAAATGAATAAATGGGAGCAATCGGGCTATCTGAATTACTGACAGTCATATTCTCTAGCATATAGAAAAAAATTTAATTCAAAAAATTAAAAAGTTTAGTAACATGAAATGTTGGTAAGCATTTGTGGAAATGTGTATCACTCTCATAAACTACTACCAGTGTATATTTGTGTAGCCTCCTGGAAGAGCATATCACCAGTTTATTTGTTATACATTATACAGCATATATAAACTATTGGGTTGTCAGAAAAGACATGACATATTTTTTCTATGTTTCTCATTGCAAAAATGTGTCATGCCTATTCCAACAACTCAATATAACAGTTTAATATATTATTAGTAGGATTACTATTGTTTCACTCCATTAATCATTGTATTCTTGTGTAATTGTTTTATTACCACTGTTATTTTTGTTATTATTATCCTGTTTTCTTTTGATTCACTTAAATGGATCAGGAGTCTTTTGATTCACTTAAATGGATCATGTTGAAAAAAAATTGAGATCTACTGAATGAGACAATACAGTTTCTGTATTAATAGTATCTTCAAAAATAAAGATGTAAGCACTGACTTTTATTACATCTATTAGGGAACATTATGAAAAAACAAAATTATTTATCAAACAGAGAAAAAAATAAGAAATAGTAGCACTGATATTATCATATTCTAATCCAATGTTTTTCCTGTGTAATTGAACAAAAATAGTTTTTAATATTACTTATTATGATATCGGGGTAGAACATGATAAGGTGGAAAAGAAGGCTTATGCAATTCCTTTATACACAAATTTAAACTTTTTCTTATGTTCAGTAATAAAAAAAGTTGAAAATACGGATGACTCATAAATCAAAATACAACTGTTCTCAACATAAAACATGATGATACTGACTGTACACATGTCAATAGCACATAAAACAGTGAGTAAAATATGAAAATCAATAATGCATTATCTTAAAAATAGTATCTACATTTTAACATTCGAGAAGTGTTTATTTATGAAGAATATATCTAATTATCTCTTTAAAAGAACTTTGAAACTCAATATTCACCAACAAGAAAGTTGTAGGAAAAAATACCTGAAATACAAACAAGTTAAAAAGATACGTATAATAAAAATATGAAGGGCCCGCTGAGTGGCACGGTGGTTAAGAGCTGGCTTGGGATGCCAGAGGCCCCAGTTTGGGTTCCACATATGATGGCCAGTGACACTGCCCTCAAACTAAAATTAAATAAATAAATAAATAAATAAATAAATAAATAAATAAATAAATAAAAAATATGACAAGTGTGTTTTCAAAGCAAAATAAAAATTTATATAACTATTCATTCTGATCCTCTCTTCCTCATATAATTGAACAAATCATGTAAAAATCTTGCATTCATCCCACAATCATTTGGACCCTTGTTACTTGCTGAGGAAATAAAAACAAATGTCAAATAGATGTTGCACTACAGGAGCTCACATTCTATCAGCGGTAGAGAGTGTGTGTTTGTGTGTATGTGTGTTGGAGGGGAGTTAGAGGGTTGAAAAGGCAGATAATATTAATCAAATTATGTAATTTGAATAACAGAAATGTATATGAGGTATTATAGGAATATAGCACAGTGGTAGTAAACACCTGGAAATGAGGTAGGAAGGCAATAGAAGGTTACGACTATGTTTGAAGTCTTCAGAGAAATCAAAGTTGATCAAGTAAGAAGGAATATTGTTGCAGGCTGGTGGGGAGAAAGCCAACAGAGTGCCATATAAAAAGTAAAGTCTTGGCCGGCTAAGTGGCTCAGTTGGTTAGGAGTTGCCTTAGAGCATGAGATCTGAGCAACAGGGCTGCCAGTTTGATTCCCACATGGGCCAGTGATGCTATGTCCGAGCTGTGCTGTTGCTGAGCTGCCAACAGATGGCAGGATGGCTAAGCTGGTATAACAAGATTGCCTGTTCGACGGTGGGCTATACCCACCCACAACTAAGATTGAACTCGGCACCTTGTGCTGAGCTGCCCCCCTGGATGGCTCAATGGATAGGGCATGTGCTCTTAACAAGGCTGCTGGGTTCGACTCCCGCATGGGATGGTGGCTACCCCCACCCGCAGCTAAGATTGAACACAGCATCTTGAGCTTAGAGGCCATGAGCTGCCGACAGGAAGCCAGATGGCGACTGGCGCCCTGCACAACGAAGATTGAAGAACAACAATGTGGCTGGTCCCCTTCCCCAATTCCCCACCACTGTTTCCCTCCCCCGATTCCCCAATACAATCCTTAAAAAAAAAAAAAAAAAAAAGTAAAGTCTATAATAACCATGATTTTGGAAGACAGTGTACTTACTGTAGGTACAACACAAAGAAAAACACACATTTTTTTTAATTTTCAGATTTCAATATCAATATTTATGTAGCATAAATTATGTGTGTATGTAGAACATTTATTATATCTAGTTTTAAAAAAATAGAATAAATATCTCTGTCTCTATAATTTCAACATTTATTTTGTGTACATGTTTGTTTGTTCTTTAGCCAAACTTTGGATTTCTAATAGTATTGTGCTAAAGTCTGCATATACAATGGTGAATAAAATGATTCCCAATAACATAAGGAATTTATATACAAATACTGTAAGAGCTGTAAATAAATTAATCTCAGAATTATTTAATTTCAATTTTGTGGAGTGCAATACAGAATCCCAGTTTAAGGGCATGTTTAACCTGGTGGATGAAGTTAGAGAATCATTTAGGAAATGCTTCTCTAAGGAAGAATGTTTAATCTCAGATGGAATGGAAAACAGGGAATTGGGTTGGGGTGAGGGTGGTGCCTCCAGGCAGAGAACACTGCTTTTATCGGGGAGGGGCATAGAGTTTTAGGGGAACTGCACAAAGGGCATTATACCTGGGGTTTAGGCAGCTGGAGGGTGAGCAAGGAGCAGATCAAGTAGTCCCTCTTTGGATGTCACAATGAAAATTTCGGGAATTGTGCTAAGAGCATTGGAAGGGCCTGAAGTATTTTCTACCTAGAAATGATCTATTCACTTTGTATCTGAAACAAACCAAACTCAGAACCATGAGCTGGAGGGTTCAGGAGTTAATAAAAGGAGATGCTGTGAGGCCACCACAACAGAAGCTATTGTGGATTAGAGTAGTAGTAGAGGAAAAAAGTGAGAAGTGGTCTGATTTGGGAGAGATTTACAAGCACATGGACAGGCCTACTGATTGGATATGGGAGGGGAAGGAAAGGAAGGCATCATGAGCCATGCCAGGTTTCTTGTTCACATGACTCAATGGTGGTGCCATTACCTGGACTCCCCCATTGCCACTGGGACCTCTCCATTCAGGGCTCAGTTAATGACCATCTTCTTTCCAGTGGCATCCAGAAGCTAAGCTACTGTCTTTCTGATAACCCTATTTACTTCTCTCTCCACAGTTAGGATGGACTACAATTATCTTCCTTCTATGCACATATAAACAGATAGCTTTAATTTGCTTCAAGTCTTCCATCCAAAGGCAAATGGGATTGAAAGAAAGTTATTCTACATATCTTAGTGTACGGACCTCATTAAAATGTCTAACATTTCTTTTACTAAATTCTACTAAAATTATTTCTCAGAAATAATCACAAGCACACTGAGAAATCTTACAGGTTTTCTGAGGATTAGTAAATTAAAGCCTGTATTGAAATGGCGGGATTATGTCTAGGACTTGAATAGGTGAGGGCAACCCTGCAGATTTAGTGAAGGATAAGTAGGACAGAGATGGTATTATTTACATTTCCAATTTTAACACAAGTAAAAACAATTTTGTTTGAAATAAGCTTGATATTCTATGAGTTTTATTACATCAAACATTAATCAGGTGCCAAAACAACTCATGAAGGAGTTACCCATTTATTATATCTAGTTTAAGTATATGGCTGCTATTTCATTGAGAGATCTACCTATTTTGCTATGAAGCTGGGTCAAGTAGGTATATAAACAATTAAATGCTTCTACCTTACAATTTAAAGTAGGTTAAATAAGTCCAAAGGCTTGGAAACCTCACCAATTTTTAATAAAATTAAGAAACAGTTTACTTTTATTTCATATTAGATTACAGATTACAGAGATTAAAAGAATGGAGAAATTAAAATCTAGGTGACAGGATTCAACCTAATCTTCCAGGGCAAAATAACTGGATTATCTGATATTATAAAATAGCAACAGTATTTTCTGAATCTTCACATCCTTCTTTTAAAAATGCAGGAATAACCCTACTTATCTCAAAATCTGTCAGTATCTTGTGTAGAAACAAAAGAAAAGACATTTTAGTTTGCTAGAAATTGAAAGACTTTTAGCCAGTGACAATTCAGGCATTTCTTGTCCTGATAACAATTGGACCAAGTAATGAGGTATGAAGCACACCTCACTTTACATGTAAATGAATATGGAAGTTATTCAAAACTGTAATCTTACATAATTTTAAATTGAAAAAGTCTGGAGAGATTATAAAGTAAAATAAACTCTTTAAACCAGAAAACATAAACTAGTTTTTGAAAATTTTATTCTAAGCAAGAGATCAAGATAAAGCCAGTGACTATGATTTTGGTAAGCAGTCATAAAGAAAGGTGAGAAAAAAAAGGATATTTTGCCACATATGTTTGAGAAGGCAGAGCTCTGAACTAATTTGTTGGCTTTCAATAGAAACTGAAAATTATTTTTAAAACATTAATATGAAGACGGATCTATCTATCTATCTATCTATCATCTATCTATCTATCTATCTATCTATCTATCTATCTATCTATCTATAATCTATCTATCCATTTATTTTTGCACCTACCTTTCCTTCTATCCATCCATCCATCCACCTATTTACCAATTTCTTTCTCCCTCCCCTCCTCTGCCTCTGTTGTTGCTGGGGTAAAGGTCCCTTTGTGTGCAACTTTTGCGGTTCCCTTTCTGTAAAAGTTATGTTTTTTTATTTAATCTCATCATTATGAAAGTATTCTAGCTAGATTGTTGGTAATAAATTTCTTCATGCCTCTGAATTTCAAAGGTATACGTTTTTCTCTAGTGAAATGTAATCCACTCTCTATTATTACACAAAATTAATCTATAATTTCACCAATATGCAAGTGGCCTGAATTCATTTGTGAGTCAGAAACCATCAAGATTCTTTACCAGTTTTCTCCTTCCTGGCCTGACCACAGGGGATAAAGCATAACACATTTCCTAATAAAAATGAAAATATAAAGTTTGCTCTTTCCAACTGAAGTAAACATCCTGATCCATTTGTGTTTACTTTCTGTCTACAGTGCCTGACATAGAGTGAGTAAATAGTATTGATAATGAAATGAAACACTGTTGCTATTTTACAGTATCAGCTAAGCCAGTCATTGGCCCTTTCTTCCCACGGTATAGATGCAGGCTGTGACTCAGAGGTGTCCTTTCTTGTAAATTCCTCAGGAATTCCCCCAGAAGCACTATAAAGTCACAAGGAGGCACATTACACTCCAGGGTACATTCACACTCCTTGGGGAAGGGAAACTGAATACACTGTTTAAATAAGAAAATCACCCCCTCCTTTCTTTTTTCATCTATATTTTCATTGGGAGTAAAAAGTGTTCCTTTACTTTAAAAGTCTAAAGCTCACAGAACTGAAATGGGCTAAGGAGGGGAGGAATTAATCATTAAAGATATCTATTTTGCTTTAATATTTTCAGCATGGCATTAAAAAAAGTCCAGTAGTGAACAGGGTGTAAGGGGTGGTCAGAACAGGGGAGAGGGAACGGGACAAGTGACAGGAAAGGGGGAAGAATGGAGCAGTGAAGGGAGAAAGGAGGAGAGGGTGGGTATGAGAGGTAGGAGGGGTGAGAGAAGGGGAGGGGAAAGCTGAGAACTATGCTGGGTACTTCGCATTTGCTACTTCAAGGCCACTTTCCATCCTCCGCCATCCTGCTCTCTGATCAGGAAGGTGGACTTACATAGCAGTTAGCAAGAGGACCTCTCTTTTTAGGCTTCTGTTTGGGTTTGACCAATAGGGAAGTTGGGTGGTTTAATGGAGAGAGGTGGGAGTGTGAGATCTGGGTATTTATTCCCCTAGATTTCTTTCTGAAAAGTTGCCTAAGCCTAGGCTGTTTCTTATGTCTGTAGATCACCTTTCTTCTCAAGGACACCCTGCTTCCAATTTTTAGTCTGTCCTTATATCCAGCAACCACAAGCCTGGGGTTGGGAGTAGTTCTACTTCTATTACTATCTCTGGGTTCCTGATCAATCTATGCCATTCCACTTTTGCTTCTCCTAAACTGAGGCAGGATAGGTTGCCTAGGAAACTGACACCCACCTCCAGGATACAACAGGAGGCTCCTCATCATTTACAAAGGTAACAAGTGACTATGGAACACCTGCAGCCCTAGAAGAACAAGAACCAGTTTCATCCAGCAAAGCTAATACCTTTACTCAGGACAGACTTTCAGCTAATGATAATGTCTTTATAATCTGATTTACATTGTGGTTACTCCAATGGGATGTTACCAAAACCTGCCCCTAGAGGCATAAATACCAATGTTTAGGACTTCCTCCCTGTGACTCAACCTCTGAGTTCCCCAGCACTCCCTTTTCAAGTACTTACTTTCCTTTCAATAAACTACTTGCCCTTTCCTGCATCTGCCTTGCTTCTGAATTCTTTCTCATGCAAAAACAAGGAGCTGATCACCCCTGTTTCAGGTTAAGTCCTTTATTGGACATCTCCATGAGCCTCTGGCAACAATATCACTAAACAGACCCTCTTCCAATGTTCCTTCTGTTTATTGTTGGGGCTCTGGTACTGGGGGCACAAATGAGCAAAGGTATGAATTTGGAAGAAGATGCTATGGGGGAGGGAGAGAAAATATGGAAACATAACTGTGAGCGCTGCATATTAGTTCTCTAATATTTAATACTTAAAAGTGTTACTAGTTAACACTTCATATTTAAGTATTGGAGTTTTGTGGTAAACAAAGCTGTTCAATTACCATTTCTATTCAATGAGTAGCATAATTATTTGGAGGTATGAATGAGGGACACACCAGATAAAAGGTAGACAGAAGTGAAGAAAGACGAGGTCAGTGAGTGTGTGATATAAAGCAATGTTCACAGCTATTCACAGTTTAACCAACGCTGTGGCTAAGCATGTCTTGATACAGGCAGACCCAGCTAAACCACCAGCTCCAAGTCTGACCCTGGGTTAGTTATGTAAGCAAATTTGTCTTGCTCCAAAGCTTCCTGTTATATGTTGGGAGATTTTTATAAATGTATAAGTAATTGAGCTAAGGTATTTTTATAAATTCCAATTGCCTAAATTCTATAATCTTAACATAATTATAATATAATGTAATTTTGTAGACTCTGCAGGATTAAACAGAAATGCTCTGGAAGAATGAAGCATAGTTGTTATAAAACAGAAGCACCCTATCCATAAATCAAACGGGCAACAACAGCTGTCTGTTCTTTGCAAGGAATTATCTCTTTTGTCATAAGATTAGCAGGTCTGCAGAGGGAAGAGAATTAAGCATCATTGTCAGTTAAAGTCACCCTATATTTTCTGCAATGAAACCGTCTAATCATATTCAGGGCCTGTCATGGAAACCATTTCACTTTCTAGGTGAATTATTAGCAAATTAATATTAACCCTTGAGCTAAGTATGTAGGAAGTATTTTTTAAAAGTTGCTAATGTAAGGAGATATGCTACTGATCTCTTAATCTGATCACATCCTGCAAGAGTTATTTGCCCTGGGGTCTGAGCTACACTGAAATAAAATCAAAGGACATAAAAACTGTGGCAGGAACAATGCTGAAATTGGAGAAGCATCATTATGAATAGCAACAAGTATGGAGATGCATATGTAAGAGGGTAACTAGAGTCAATGTAACCACTGTTCTTCCATGATTTAGGGTAAATAGATGGTTATGGCTCATCTGCTAAATGATCTATTGGGTAGATATTTATGGATTATTATACAGTATATTATTGAGGGTCAGCCTGGTTAAAAACAAATACAGAAAAGAGTAAATGGCACAGAAAGGCTTTTAGTAAGGCCATCATTTGTAATATTTCTCAGGAAAAATCTCTTTCAGAAATTCCTTAGCATAGCTAATGTGCCATAGAAGGACTCTCCATTTTAGGAGTGCATAAATCCACACAAATTGCTATAATAAGGATTCATCCCATAACCCTTTTGGCATAAATGCACATCTGGTCTCTGTTTGTAATGAAATCATTTCAAAGTCCCACAGTGCATTAATAATAAAAATGTTCAACATATTGCAACCAAATAAGCCCTGCAAATTTGAGTCTGCAAGATTCTGTTACACATGTGTAGACTTTTAACACTGATAAATGATTAGGTTACAGAACATTTATCAAATAGCTGTGATTCCAAAGGTAGGCTTTTTTTTTTTTACTGTAATTATTGTTTCCACAGGAAAACCCATATGTATGCTAGAAGCTTTTGCTTGCTTGATTTATAATATCATTTGGACTTTTATATCTGTAGTTCACAATGCCATATAAATTTTATTAATAATAAAATTATTATAAGCAATATTGCCTGGCTTAGAGGAAGTTCATGGATTTGCCCTTTAAGAATAACAAAATTCCAGAATTAACATATCAGAGGTTGTCATTAAATCTTAAATTAAAATGGGAGAATTTTTCCACATTCATATTATTAAAAGTCTTGACTATTTTGTTTACAACAGTTACAATCAGCAACAGAGAGTTTCGGTTTGGCGAAGCCTTCCTTGTCGGTCCCATGATTTACCTTCTGTGTTATATGGTTGACCCAAGGAGATGAACAGTTGCTAAGGTCTGGTCCTTGAGGATCCCAGATTCCATCAGGAGCCAGGCATTGATAAGTTGATACTCCTAAAATAATGGAGAAATAGGTCCGTTTCAGATATTCAAACCATCTTTCTTACAATGATTTTATATCCACGCTATGTTAAACATGAGCAAAGGTAAAAATGAGATCATTAAACTAAGATAATGTCTATTAAAACATCATGTACAGTACCAGGCAAGTGACTGACTATGGAGACTATAACACAACAAACAGAAACATTTAATGCTTTTAAAGCACTTGCTGACAACTATGCCAAGTACGGGGTGTAATTTCATGAGTTGTGTTGATGCGGTGATTGTCTCCATGGGGTTTATTGCTAAAGTTTTCAGAGGCAACCTAGCAACTGAGTCTTAAAGCAATCAGTTTGCAGGTTTTTCAGGAAAACTATGTGGGAAAGGGCATTCCAAGTAGAGGAAAAATATGCTGTCTTTGGGAAAGTCCAAGTGGTACAACCTGAGGTTTACTGAATAGGGAAGTCATATTTAATGGAGTTGGAAAGGCAGGCAAAGCCAGATCATAAACTTCCTTGTCTGGCATGTGTGGGTGCTGGAAAATCAATGAAGAACATTAAGCAGATGAGAAAAATGAGCAGGTTAAGGTTTAAGAAAGATCATGGTGGCAGCATTCTGTAGGATGAAGGTGAGGGAGCGATGTGGAGGCTGTGGGATGCTACTGCAATCATTCAAGTGGGTGACTGTGTGGGCCTGAACTGGCGGCATAGTGGAAGGGACAGAGAACAGGTAAAACGAAGACTGCAGCATAAGGACAGTTAAGTGGGAGGGCTGTAGAAAGTCTCCTTTCAATCTCTTTCTCAATTTTCACACAACAGTAACAACTTATGTCTCAGTGTTTTGTAGTTTGCAAAGTGCTGTCAAATAAAGGTTTTTCACTAACCTTTGCAACAAATGTCTGAGGTAGAGGGGCTGCAATTGTATCAATGAGGAAAGAACTGAGGCTCAGAATTAAGGGGACGAGGCTAAGAGTGAAGGTTTTCTGATTTCATTACCACAGAAAACTTTAGAACTATACATTTTCCCCCTTTATAAAAGGAAGGTAGATTTCTAAATAATTTTAAATACTTGATCACAAAACTAACTAATAAATAAATGAAAATAAATGTGCACTCTTGTAAAAACCAACATACCTCTGGTCTTCCCATCACCTCACATACCATGGAATTCAGAATGACATATGCACTCTGGAATTTTCTAAAAGAAACTTGCTTCCTTAAAGTAACCAAATAACACCCAAAGATACAGTCCCCAAGAGCACTGGTATAGTGACATCTATTGTGTATTTGTTTTATTTACATATTTTATGGAATAATGTAAATGTTATTCATTGGATTAAGTAAACTTTTATGAAGGTCAATATATGTAACAATAAAACAAATCATACTGTTTATGGTTTAGATATTGTACATAATAATATAGCTACAACTTGGGGATATTATGAATTATATCAATAAAAATGAAGGGGCAAAGAGCCATCTAGTTCTTAACTATCCCTTAGAGACAATGGACAGTTACTTTCTCTTGTGGATGCTGGGTAAGTTGGATGTTGGCTCCTGCCTATGTGATTCCTGACAATGTTAAGAGCCTTTCACTACAAAAAGACAGACACAATGACTGGTGAAAACACTAGTTAAACTTCTCTTTTGTTACATTTTAGGTAGTTTCAATGATTGTCTTCTAATATAGAAGTCCTCGATCTCATTTTCTACAATCCACATTTTAGAATGGAGACAAGCCTGAGTACTAGCCCCTAGCAATCCAGTGATTCTCTCTGGGCTGCTATACAGAAAAGCTGGCTATCTAGACTAGTCGGGACATCCATTGCTTAACTGCAACTCCACCCAGGGACCCCACATCCTGGATACTTACATGTATGAATATCCCCATACAGTTCCTACCTGTGACTTTCTCAGAATGCATTTTCAGACTCTCAAAATACATTGTTTTAAATTGCAATTTAGCTGAGTTCAGAATTCAATGAAATGTGAAGAAAAAAAAAATTAAAGAAAAAGAAAATGCTAGAAAAGCAAGGTAAAGTAACGACCCACCCTCAGCTTAATTCTGTAGGACCGATTTACCTATAGTTCCTGCGGGGCATGGCTGCTTTGCCATCTGTCCTTGACGGGTCTTAAACCACATGATTTCTCGGGCTTCTATGGCCTCACAGCTTTCTTCCAGAGCTGTGATTTGGGACGACGCTGATGGAAGGTGTGTGGTAATGTCATCAAGCACTTCAACAGCTGGAGATGGGGTGCTGGTACTCCGGTTTCTTCTTCCTGACACTGATGGGGTGGTACTCCTGCCTGTACTCCATGTTGTGGTCCGAAGGGTGGTACTGGTGGTGGTGCTTCCCATGCCAAGAGGTCCTGTGGTAGAAATTTCTGAAATAAAATTAAAAACAAAACAAAACAAAACCCTCCTACATTGCTTGTTCACAGTAGGACCTCAAAATATCCTAATACTTTAAAGAAAAACATTTTTATTTGAAAATTCAGAGTCTTAAACATGGCAAAAATAAGCCAATCTCAATGTAACAGAGTGTTACTTGAGTACAAAGACAGCCATATGATCAATGCCAAACACAGGCTTGTTTATGATTCTTCTCAACTCAAATCACAGAAAAGAAAGTTATAGTACAACTCAACTCTTCAATAAGCTTCTTAATACTACCTGCCTTTTATACAATTAGAGGATTAAAACTTAAAGCCGCCTCCTTTGAATTTTCAAACTTGGTATCGAAAGGGAGAGAGCACATACAATATTCTTTTCACACTAAATATAACATGAGTTTCTAAAGATGCAGAAAATAGGGGAGAAGCCAAAATAATATCATAAATTAAAGCACTCATGAGCTAAAAAGTAAAATGCAATTCTCAGTACAGTCTCTTTAACTATACTCCAAATTAGAGTAGCTGGGTGATCTACCCTGATGCTCTTAGGACTGACCCATCTTATCAAAATTTTCAAACTTGAAAGGTACTAATGTAAAGTATAAGTAGTTTCCAATTAGTTGTGTCCATAAATTATTTTCTAAGTAGGTTATTTTTTAATGGGACAATGCATTCCAGATTCCATGTAAAAGTGGTTAGGTTCAATGACCAGATATTACAGGTTACTGAACCAATAATGTATCCAAAGGAATGTCCTACTCACACTATGGAAAGAAGAATCACAGCAGGGAATTATCTTTCTGAGAAAATATATTCATATTCCCATCATAAGAACACAGGAGTATACATAGACATAATCTGCATTCCTAACTGTAAGATGAGAAACTACTATACTCTTTATTTAACCTCACTGGCAATAAACCACCAGGGCACTGACTCTAGCCAGATTCAAAGCAGCTCAGGTTTAGGAACTAAAGGGAATCCTGTGATGAGTCACCTGATGTTTGTTACTCATGTCTGCTTTCTTTAATATGTTATCAACTTGACGATGCTGCCCCAGAAGAGGTGCCAAATCCATCACAGTATATGTAGTGTATAGAAAGCTTCCAAAAACAATATAGAGGTGGCACAGGGGAAGGAGGTATGGATTTTCTGAACATTAAATCATTGAAATTGTAGCATTTTCTGAAGTGATGCTGTTTTTCATTTGTCTTCTTAATTGTTTTTCTGTTTCCTTTCCCTATCTTCTCAGTTTTCTGCCTTTCTCTTATGTTTCCTCTCTAGGAGAGTAATAATGTTCACAAGTACATTTAGTCAAAGTCCATACAAGAAGGTAGAGTATCTTCTTACTCACTTCTTCTTCCATATACACCATCCATATCCCTCAAACTGCCAAGTCTTGCTGAATCTGCCTCATTCCTTTATTTTCCTCTCTCCCTAGTCACCATTATTAATGTTCAGCCCACCATCATAAATGGAGGCAAACATCAGGTAAACTTTTTTTCTAATGAAAGCAATACCAGCGTAAAATGCCAATACTGGTATTTCAATATCTATTTTTGCAAAATAAAAATTCAGCATTCATAAAATAAAATAACTGACACTAAGCATTTAACATATTGTATTTAAAAACTTAACAATATATTTTGAAGTATTAAGTGTAATTGAATTCTTAAAATTCTACATTGTAAACATGATTCTAATACATTATTGGCTTAGAAAATTATTGAAATATTTCAGAGAGGAAATGTATAATTAAGAAATGTAATGACAACTTTAAGATTATTAATTAATTTAATTAATAAAATAATATTAAAATTAAATAACATGATTTCTACTAATATTAAGTATTAGCCTTAAAAAAAAAAATGTGCCACTGGTATTGTTGCTGGAATTTAAAAGTATATTTTGAGGAGCCAGCCGAGTGGCTCAGTTGGTTAAGAGCTTGCTCAAGAGTGTGAGGTGAGCTGAGCTCTGAGCAACAGCAGTTTGATGCCCAGCCTGAGCTGAGCTGCCAACAGGTGGCAGGATGGCTCAGCTAAAAAAAAAAAAGATTTAAAAAAATATATATATTTTGGGCAAATTTCCTAGTTAATGGAAAAATCAATTTCAATTTCATACTACTTGGTGGAGTAGTAGGGAAATGGTTAAAATCTAACTCCAAGTATTTTCTCTGACTCCTTTAATTTAAATAGTTCCATCTTTAATTTATACTTTTGAGGAGACCATTTTGAGTACCTTTTAACTTTTTTGACAGGGACTCTAAACTTCATTGGTAATAAACCACAGTTATTGTTTCATACAAAGCACTTTTAGTTCTTCTTTGTCTTCCTTTGTTGCATCATGTAAAAATAGAGATTCATAGCAGTTAGCTATATTAAACAATCTCATGCTCAAATTTAATTATTCAGGAAGTTTTTGAACCAGTGTAAAATTTAATTTTATAATAGCTCTGTTTTTCAGTTACCTTCTTCTTCTAGAGAATTATGTGGGTGCTGAAGAATGCTTTCTAAATGAATGCATGTTTCTTCAGTTAGATTTTTTTTTTTTTTTAAGATTTTTTAAATTGGGGAAATGGGGGAAGGGAACAGCATTAGGGAACAGGAGAAGGGGAATAGACAAGTTGTTGTCCTTTTTGTTCGAGTCTAATTGTGGAGGACACTGCTTCACTAGCTCATGTTGGTATCATCATTGCTCTCTTCCAGGGTGAGGCTGATTGGTCGCCGGCCTCTGGACGGCTGCTCACAGCAGCTCTTGGCAGCTCACACGGGCTGCCAGCCGCTCACACTGGCTGCCGGCCACTCACTGTAGCCTATGGCAGCCCACTGCAGCAGGGGCTGCAGCTATGCCATCCCCGGGGACTCAAAGCAGCCAAGCTCCAGGTCGAGCGGTTGTTCACCATCTTAGCTGTAGAGGACAGTGTCACTGGCCCTCATATATGGGATCCAAACCGGGGCCACTGGCATCCCAAGCTAGCTCTTAACCAACGAGCCACTCGATCGGCCCCAGTTAGATATTTTAATTACCATATAATGCTCTGGGAGGACAAGGGATTTGTTTTGCAATCATTTTTTGCTCTGACAAAACTGTATAATTCCACACGAAGTTAGAAAATTTGTCACCCTATTGTTTCAATCACACAAATCATAGACAAGGAACAAAGATGCACTATCACAAGATCTTTGCTTGTTGTGACATTGTACTTGCCAATTTTCAAAAGATTTGGCTTTTAGCCTAGAGTTAATAAATGTATCATTATGCTTTATTTAAATGATCTAGATCTCAGGTTTCTAAAGAGTATAGCATCATACCAAAATACATTTAACAATAGCAGTATATAATACAAGTAAATGTTTTTTGTTGTTTTTTTTTCTCTAAAATTACTCTATCCAAACCATTCTTTACCTTTTGCCAGAGGTGCCTCATAAGGTACGAATTGGAATATGTTATTCTCCAGATTAAGACCCTTAAATGGTTTCTGTCTGCCCTTCAAAGAAAGGCTGAGGTCCTTTTCTTCATGCCTAAACCTCTTCAGGAGTTTATTTTTCCAGCTGTTTTATAATGTTCCTTTATCTTTTAACTCTACTCTTAAACCATATAAAGTTACCAATAGTTCTCCAACTGCAACCTGTTCTTCCTGCCTCAGGGCCTTTGCATATGTTGCAGAGTTCCTACCCCATTTGTACCTGGTTAATTCCTATGTATCCTGTGAGGTTTACCTTGGATGTCATCTCCACTAAAGAGCCTTTTCAAATTTATCAAGATGTTATTATGCACTAACGTGTGTTTTGTTCAAGATTATTTCCTTATGTCTGACCAAGAGTAAATAAGTTGTCAGTCAAGATAGGTGAACATCAGGAATAGGTCAAGAAAGCAATGGAGGGTCTAGTTGTGAACTTTCACAAAAAGATTGGGAATGATAAATAGAGGGAAATAACAAATGGGGAAGCTAAGGGTCCCTATGTTTGATTGGCTGGGAAAAAGTTATTTTATAAATGTATTTTATTCTACATTAAGAAAACCACCAGCCAACTCAAAGAGAAAATAAGCAGAGAGAACACCAAGACCCTTCTTTCCCAAAATGACTATATCTCAAAATAATCATTTTAAACTGACTACACTCTAAAGAAGCAATAATACTGATGAAAAGGATTCTACAAACATTCAATTTCTTATGGAATACATTTCAAGGACTTCATTTGATACAGACATGATAACATTAAGGATCAGTAGAGAACATATGTCCTTGGAACTGTGCCAAAGAGAGATGTCCACAAGCTGGGCAGTAACATTCCCTTGAACCTTTAAGCAGAATAAAAGGAAATTTTAAAAGCTGTCCCTGTTCTCCATCCTTCCTTTCATTTACTGCTATGTAAGACTCCCTATGGCTCTGCTCAATGCCAGCATTTGGCAGAGTAAGTACTAGTGATATACATGTTGTTACCAGTGTCCAAGAAAGAACTTGTCTTAGTGCTAGATACTATGGAAAAAAATCTAGATAAACTGAAGAGTAATAGCAGCACATTTAGATTGGCCAGGTTCCAGCTTATATCACATGCTATCAGCGATTGTCTTTCTTTAGCTTTCAGTAAGGGGGAAGTGATATGGCACTTCAATGTATGCTGTTATTGAATCTTACCTGATGATATAGCTAGTAATGTACCTGTATGTTAAGTGCCTCTTGTGCTTGTGTGTCAAAGAAAGGTTACTGTGTAAAAGAAAATAAGTTTCAGTGACTATTTACATTTAAGGCTTTAACAAAACTGTGCAGTTTTCCTTATTATTTTGTCATAGGTATTACATTCAGTGTGCTTATACAGATTAATATTTTCATAAAACAAAAAAAAACTTCATATTAATATTTTCCCCTAATGATTAACCTTGTATCCAAAAGATAATTTAATTCTTTCTCCTGAAATTTATTGCACATGGCCTATCCCATTCTTATATTTTGATTTAGTTTGTTGAATTTTTTCCCTTTAGCCTTTCTTGAAAATAAAAAAAAAATTTGTTTTGAGTATTACTACAGTTTATCATCTGTGGAATATACTAATGGAAACATTAAAATTAACCAACTTTTGTGTAGTGCTTTACATCTTGCAATGTTTTTCTTTACCTCTGTTATCTTATTGAATTCTGACTAAACATGTGCAGAGTAATTGCAATTATGAATTCTTAATTTTACAAATGAGAAAACTAGGCTGGAATGTAAGCAAATCATAATCATATACATAATAAGTTAATCAGTGTCCCTAGGTAACATATTCTGTGTTTTTCACCATATGCTATCAAAAATGATATTCTGAATTATGTCATGTGTTCTACAACTTTGGGTCTTCCATAAACACTTGAAGAAGAAATTGAAGTAACTAAAGTGAATTGAATGAAACATTAATACCCTTGATCACAAAACATATTTATTATCCAGGATAGACATTGACATGGATGTAAATGTTTTCACCCAAAATTCATATGTGGAAGCCCTGACTCACATGAGGCAATTAAGGTTCAGGGAGGTCAGAGGGTGGGGATCCAATCCAATACAACTTGTGTACTTAGAGGAAGAGCGAGGATTATCGGTCATGCAGGAACACAGAGGACACAGTGAGAAGGTAACTGTCTGTCAGTCAAGGAGAGGGGCCTCAGGAGACAACAACCCTGCCAGCAACTTGGTCTTAGACTTTCAGCTGCCAGGACTGTGAGAAAATACATTTTTGTCACTTAAGCCACCTAGTCTATGATCTTTTGTTATGGCAGCCCTAGCAGACTAATACAGGCAATCTTCTAAAAATAGGTAAGATTTTTACATATTTTTAGAAGACTGCCTGTATTATATCAACTATAATTTTATAAAATATATATAGTCATAGGATATGGAGTACAGTGTGGGGACTGGAGTCAATGGAATTGTAATAGATATGTATGATGTTGGAGGTGGGGGTGGTTTGGGGAGGGGTTTGTCACTTTGCGAGGGGTGAAAAGGATAACTATTGCATTGTTTTGTACACCTGAAACTAATAATAAATAAATAAATAAATAATAAATAAAAAATAAAAAAATAAAAATATGTAACATTTAAAAGAGAATATAGGATTTTGGACTGAAAGGATAAACATCACTTCAAAATAAGTGTTTACCCTCTACTCATAAAGTGCATGGATGTGCTTCTTGATTCATGTTCATTTTTTCTTTTCCTCTGTAAAATATGGAATCTCTTCATGGTTTGCCCTTTAGAAGCCTTTCTTTTGTATTGGTTTTATTCTAACATATAATATTTTGGCTGACTATAGAAGCATTTCTGTCTCCCCACCTTTCAAGTATTTATTTAGGTCTAAGATCAATTACCAAAGAAATCTTCCCAAAGACATGATAGAGGAAAGAAGAAAACTAAAACCATAGCAATGCTGCAAGTGGCTTTTGGCTATCTGTGCAGGGCTTTGGGTAGAAGAAAGAAATTCTGCCCTGGACCTCCCTGATATCAGCTGGTAGAAGTAGATTTGATTACATCTAGTTTTAAAAATGAAGCATTAATATTACCAGTCATGAAATTATCTAATTATTTTCAGAACCCATTTATAATACTTGGTTCTATGACCTCTTCAGATAGTGAAAATGCTACAGGTTATCAGCCATGTGGAAGTTTATTTATTTATTTATTTATTTATTTATTTTTTAAGATTGTATTGGGGATTTGGGGGAGGGGAACAGTGTTGGGGAATTGGGAGAGGGGAACAGACAAGTTGTCCTTTTGTTCTTCAGTCTGGTTGTGGAGGACATTGCTTCACTGGACCATGTTGATATCATCATGTGCTCTTCTTGGGTGAGGCAGATACGTAGCTGGCCTCTGGACGGCTGCTTGTAGTGGCGCTTGGCAGCTCACACTGGCTGCTGGCCACTCACTGTAGCCTATGGCAGCCCACTGCAGCAGGGACTGCAGCTCTGCCGTCCGGGGGACTCACAGCAGCCCAGCTCCACGTGGAGCTGTTGTTCACCATCTTAGCTGTAGAGGGCAGTGTCACTGGCCCTCATATGTGGGATCTGAACCATGGCCGCTGGAGACTCAATCCAGCTGTTAACCAACGCGCCACTTGGCCGGCATGGAAGTATATTTATTTTTGTAATTTAATCCATTTATATTTTCTGATTTTCTCATAAGGTATTATCCTTATTATAAATAGAACAAACTATCTGTTCTAATAAACATGAACTTGCAGTGGCTTCATCATGTAAATTCAACTTATAGGATTTGGGAAGCATCTTATTAAAATTATCTGCTACATAGGTATTTTGGACTCTCATGTCAGAAACTGTGTTGTATATGTTATTATGTGCTCTAATTTAGTATTCCTAATAACCTTCTGGTAGGTATACCTGCATTCATGTTGGAGAGGATAGAAGCCAAAATAAGTAATTTTGCCAGGCTTACATAGCTAGCAAATGATAAAACCAGGATTCCAATCCAAGTCTATCAAAATCCTTCCATTTCCATTAGGACTATGCTATAGTTAAAAGTTTAGCCAAAACTTAATGACAGAAACATGCAAAAACTCTTGATGAATTTGGAAATGTATTTGTCCCCAAAACTGTTCACATATACTTTTATTGGTATTGCCATGGCCTAGACCTGTTAGGTGCTTATCGAGCACTTATTATGGACCAAGAACTATTCTCATCAATTAATAGAAACTGTCTCATTGAATTCTGACAACAGATTTGTGAGAAACTTCTCTTAATTGCCCTTATTTTAGAAATGATATAGCTGAAGCACTAAGAGATTCAACTATTAGGCACATTACAACTAATGAAATGTTAAAAGGTGAAATCATGAGAATCTTAGAGTTGATAAAATACTGTAATAACAGAAATGTCTTCTCATACTACAATGAGATAAATATTAATCATTTATAAAATATGTGATTTTGGACAAATTATAATACTCCTGGGTGCCTTAGGTATTTTCTTTTCCTACTAAATGGATACACAGGCATACCTCGGAGATATTTGAAGACACTGTGGGTTTGGTTCCAGACCACTGAAATACAGCAAATATCACAATAAAGTTAGTCACATTAATGTTTGGATTCTTAGGGCATATAAAAATTATGTGTATACTACACTGTAGTCTATTAAATGTGCAATAGCTTTATGTCTAAAAATAATGAACATTCCTTAATTCAAAAATAAAAAAAACACAAAACTTTATTGCTGAACAATGCTAACCATCATCTGAGCCTTTGGATTGTTGTAATCTTTCTGCCAGTGGAGAGATCTTACCTCTAGGTTCATAGCTGACAACTAATCAGTGTGATGGTTGCTGAAGGTAGGGGTGGCAGTTGCAATTGCTTAAAATAAGACAAGAGTGAAGTTTGCCACATCAATCAACTATTCCTTTCATGAGTTATTTCTCTTTATGAACGATTTCTCTGTAGCATGCCATGCTGTTTGATAGCATTTTATTCACAGTAAAACTTCTTTCAAAATTGGAATCAATCCTTTCAAACCCTGCCACTGCTTTATCAACTAAGTTTATGTGATATTCTAAATCCTTTGTTTTCATTTCAACAATCTTCATACATCTTCACCAGGAGTAGATTCCATCTCAGAAAACCACTTTCTTTGTTCATCCATAAGAAGTTCCTTATCCACTGAAGTTTCATCACGGGATTGCAGCAGCTCACATCTTCAGGCTCCACTTCTAATCCTAGTTCTCTGGCTGTTTCCAGCATATCTGCAGTTACTTCCTCCACTGAAGTCTTGAAACCCTCAAAGTCATGCATGAGCACTGGAATCAACTTCTTTCAAACTCCTGTTAATATTTTTACCTCTTCCCATGAATCACAAATGTTCTTAATGGCACCTAAAATTGTGAGTCCTTCCAGGAGGTTTTCAATTTACTTTGCCCAGAACCATCAAAGGAAACACTATCTATGACAGCTATAGCCTTACCAAATGTATATTCTTAAATAATAAGACTTGAAAGTCTAAATTACTCCTTGACCCATGGGCTGCAGAATAGATGTTGTGTTAGCAGGCATGAAAACAACATTCGTCTCATGAATCTCCATCAGAGCTCTTGGGTGACGAGGTGCATTGTCAATGAGCAGTAATACTTTGAAAGGAATATTTTTTTTCTGATCAAAGGTGTCAACAATGGGTTTAAAATATTTATTAAATCATGTTGTATATAGATGTGCTGTCATCCATGCTTTGTTGTTCCACTTAGAGAGTACAGGCGGAGTACATTTAGCATAATTCTTAAGGGCCTTAGGATTTTCAGAATGGTAAATGAGCTAAGTCACCAGCTGCATTAGCCTCTAACAAGACAGTTAAGTAAGGCTGCCATTTGAAGCTCTGAAGCCAAACATTGACTTCTCCTCTCTAGCTGTGGAAGTCTTAGATGGCATTTTTGTCTAATGTAAGGCTGTTTCATCTACATTGAAAATCTGTTGTTTAGTGTAGCCACCTTCATTAATTATCTTAGCTAGATCTTTTGGATAACCTGCTGCAGCTTCTACTTCAGCACTTGCTGCTTCACCTTGCAGGTTTATGTTATGGAGACAGCTTCTTTCCTTAAATCTTATGAACCAACTTCTGCTACCTCCAAACTTTCCTTCTGCAACTTCCTCACCTCTCTCAGCCTTCACAGAATTGAAGAGTCAGGGCCATGATCTGATATAGGTTTTGGCTTATGGGAATGTTGTGGCTGGTTCGATCTTCTATCCAGACAACTGAAACTTTCTCCATATCAGCAATAAGGCTGTTTTACTTTCTTATAATTTGTGTGTTCACTAGAATAGCACTTTTAATTTCCTTCAAGAACTTTTCCTTTGCATTCAAAACTTAGTCAACTGTTCAGTATAAGAGGCCTAGCCTTTGACCTATCTCAGTTTCCAACATAGTTTCTTCACTAAGCTTAATCATTTCAAGCTTTTGATTTAAAGTGAGGGATGGGTGATTTGCTTTCACTTAAGCATTTAGAGGCCACTGTAAGGTTATTCATTGGCCTAATCTTGATATTGTTGTGTCTCAGGGAATAAGGAGGCCAGAGGAGAGGGAGAGAGAGTAAAAAGGCTGGTTGATAGAGTTGTAAGAACACACACAACATTCATAGGTTAAGTTTGCCATTTTATATGGACATGGTTTGTGGTTCCCTAAAACAATTTTAATAGTAGCATCAAAGATCACTGATCACTGTAATAAATAAAACAATAATTAAAAAGTTTGAATTATTGTAAGAATTACTAAAATGTGACACAAAGACATGAAGTGATCAAAAAAAATGGTACCAGATTTGTTTGACATAGGGCTGCCACATACCTTGAATTTGTAAAAAATGGAGTACCTGAATAGCACAATAAATTGAAGCACAATAAAATGCCTATAACAGTATACATAATCATTTGAAAATAAAATGTCAATATGGATTTAAAGTACTTGGCAAAAAAAAATGACAGAGAATAACAGATTAATAAATGTTTACTATAAGTAATAATAATACTGTTTATTATATTTCTTAATTCAACTAAGAATTATTGATTGCTTACTATGTGCCATCTGATAGTCTAAATGCTGGGGATATAGAAGTGAACAAAATGACAACAACAATAACAACAATAAAATTCCTGCCCTCACGGAGCTTAATTTTAATAGGCGGGATAAACAATAAATAGGACAAAAACATTAAAATATACAGTATATTAGACATTAAAATGTGTTAAAGAGAAGAAGAAAAAACAACACAGGGTAAAGTAATAGAAAGTGTTGGGGCAGGGGAGCTGCAATTTTTATAGGGTGTCAGGCATGGTCTAGCTGTTAAGGTGACAAGGGAGATCTGCTGGCAGTGGTGGTGACAGATGTGAAGGACCGGGGCTTTCCAGGAAAAGGGAAAGGCATCCGCAAAGGCTCAAATACAGTGAGTTGGCCTGTGTGCCTGAAGCCGAGTGTGTGAGGGAGAAGCAAGATGAAATGAGGTCAGACAGGCGGTGGGGAACAGTAGCACATGAGACTTTACAGGTAATGGTGAGGGCTTTAGCATTTGCTCTGTCTGCCATGGGAAGCCACTGGCAAGTTCTGAGCGGAGGGGTGATATGATTTGACTTAGGTTTAATAGGATCACTTGGGTTACTGTGGTTAAGAATGAATAAGAGTAGAAATCGGGAGGACCATTATGTACTTGGCTCTACATCTCAAGTGGTAGCGGTGGTGATTGTGACCACTTGGATGTTTTGGAATGCATACATACCTAAAAGAGCATGGAGTGATGAGACCAGATTGTAAAGAAAAATTGGAAACTCTAGTATATTAAATACTAGACATAGGAGGTGATGGCTTTTGAATATGAATATTATGATCTTCACTGGTATATAGTAGGATTCAGTAATTATTGGTTGAACTTTTCATTTTAATAAGAGTTAGAGCTTCTCACATAAATGCTATCCCACTTCCATCTTCAACTGTTATACAATTATTCATTTAAAATTGAAATAACCACATAAATATATTGACTTCAAACAGGAAGTCTCATATTCTCCTATTTTATATGAGAATATTTCTGAGGATTCCTGAGTAATAACCAACAAAGTTATGTCAGTGTTCTCATTACTGTAAAATTTCTATTAAATATTAATTTATGAGAATGTCAAGTAAACCTTGTTGGTGACAAAACCATATAAATAAATAAACTAGAGGAATAAGTTCTACTGAATTTGAGCTTACTGATATCTCAACAACAAGAAAACTATTAAGGATGGTAAATACTTGAATTTGTGTTAGGTTTTAGAACAATTCCTTACTCCTCACCTCTGTATTGTATTTTATTCTCCTAGTTTTGACATTATTGTTATGGAGTTGCTGGAGTTATTGCCTAACATTTGCAGTGACACATGTTTTATTATTAATTTGTGAAATATAGTTTACCTGTAAAGATAAAGCGATACTGAAATATATGCATGATTTATTTACAGGTATGAAGTTAAAATAAATGCAAGAAAAATGAAACTATCCTCTGTTTGGAAATGAAATACTTAAAGTGAACAGTAAAGAAAAGCTCATAATTTAAGCTCCAGGTTTTTTTTGCTTTGTTTTGTTTTTTAGGAATGCAATTTTAGTAACTTTGATCCATTGCAGAAACTTAAAAATATATATTTGCCTTGTTACACATGTACAAGTTCCTAAGAAACTGATAAAATATAAGACCCTATTTCAGGGTAGCTACATTTATATTTGAGTCTAGAATAAAAGGAAGACATTATATTTCTTTATAAGTACCTCAAATATTTCTTTAAAAAAGCATTGATTTTTTTTTCCATCAAATAAACCTAAGAATGGCAACAATAGGAGATCCAAGTAGCTGCTAGAAAGGGAATACAAGATTGCATTAAACATAGTCTCTCTCCTCAAGGAGTTTATTGGGTAGGCAGACTCATTTTCCTGTGGGCTGGAGAAAGCAAGAGTGTGGCTCTTCACGGTGCACATGATGTAACACCATTGTGAATACTAAACAATTCACTTTATGAGGTAATGTAAATAATTAAAAAGATAACGGAGCTGCATATTGGCATGCAAATGATTCTTAATTCCAAGTAAAGCCACAAAAATATTGTAATTCCTTCAAGATCACCTAAGTATCAGCATACAGATTTTAAACTCGATAGATAAATTGTCATTCTGCCAAAAACACATTTATAGTCTACAACTCTTCCTGAGTGCAGAAAAATATGACACCCTACTTTGTTTTCCATGCACATATACTACTTGACATATATTCAGTACTCAATAACACATGATGGGTAAGCGATAGAATAAATATCTGTTTTCTTTTCAAAAGTATTTTCAGAAGGTCTATGTATACTACTGTATCTCAATTACATTGAAATTTTGATAGTTGGATTAAATAATTTGATCACTCACTCCATTTAATTTTGTAAGAACACTTAATATACTAGAGTTCCACATTTTTACTTACACAATATTAATAACCATAATACAGGTATCAGACATTATAGAGCTAGACTCTCAAGAATCTTTAGTATTTATATAGATGCTATTAATCATAATCACTTTCCCCTGAAATGAAGCTAACAGTAGGGATTGTCTATGTTGAAGTGAGGATTAAGTGATTGAGTGATTAGGCCAAGGTGTTTTCTGTTATAGATTCAGGAATAGAATTCATGACATTTATCTCTAAGGCAAATGTTTTCGACTAATCCTCAAGTTGAAAATTTAACAACTTCTCCTTACTCATATTTGCACCAATTAATTTATTTTCTTTCAACATTCATGCCAACCATGCCTACTCAACACTTTCCAAATTAATAGAGTAATAAAAACTTCCCCACTTGGCTTTCTCCTGATTATTTTATTTTTAAGAGAATGGAATTGTGCATTCTAGAAATAGTGATAAATGGATTTAAAGAAGACAATTGCTTCTGTGGGAAAATCTGCCCACAGGATAATAATTTTCAGGTTTCTTTACTGAGAATAGCAAAAACAAATAAAAATCCACCTACACAGATACATCCATATACACACAAGTACATGCACATCACACGTATATTCCAAATTGCTAGGGAAACAGGTAAATAAAATAGATACTGATTATATTGGGCTTTTCTACTCCAAAAGAACTTTCCTCTCTTTTTCAAAGACCTGTGGAGAGACCTTGAATGCCTCATAAAACAATACATTTAGAGACTACCGGTAAAATGGCGCAATAGACAGACACTGTGCTAACGGCCTCCCAGGATCACACCAAAATTACAAACAAATTATACAGCATTCAACCCTGGAGGTCCCTGGAACACTAGATGAACAGAACCACTAAACGAAGAACTTAAAGAGGAAGCTGCATCGGGTCTGGTAGGACGGGCGGAGACCAGAGAGGGCGAGCCCCACGAGGGAAGCCCCAGCCGTGGGAAGCTTGTCTGGTTGGGGGAGAGACCCTCCGGCCGCACTCCAAGCTCACCAGCCCAGAGCTCCTTTGCCGGGAAGAGGAGTTCTAAGATAGCCGGCAGTAAATTAGTGAGGACTCTCTTTGCTCAGCTCGGTGGGCTAAGAGCGGCTGGAGAATCAGTGGGGCCGGTGCCCGGGCTTGCTCGCCGGTGAGCACTTACCTGGTTCCTGGTGGAGGGAGTGGCTGTGTGAGCCGGGAGCCTGCGGGGACGGACTGAGCTGAGCACCTTTGGTGCAAAGGCTGGAGGTTTTTGATCTGTTGTTTCTGTGGTGCGGACCCTGCAAGCGAGTGGTGTAGAGAGGGCGCCATTTTGTCTGGCTTGGGCCCTCCCACGAAGGATCAGGTCCTGGACCTAATTGGTCTGGTGGAATTGGCACAGAAGTACGTGTGCATGTGCGTGTGCGCCTGCGGCCTTGGATCCCCACCCTCTGCCCGGCTTATACTGCGTTGCCAGGGAAATGCAGGGCTGGTGCCCTCCAGCTCCGGCAGGCTGCTCACTGAGACCCGGGAGTGCGTGAGTGGCCTCAGATCCCCACCCTCCACTCGGTTTGTGCTGCATTGCCAGGGAATCGCCTAGTGGGAGTGATCCGGCTCCAACAGGCTGCCCACTGAGATGCAGGAGTGCGCAAGCCGCCTCGGGTCCCCGCTCTCTGCACTCCACTTGCAGAGTTGCCAGGCTGGTGATTGGTTGTCGGGCTGCTTGGCCTGATCTGCAAGCAGCTGATTGGGGCAGGCTGAGACTGGAAGTTTTCCTGGGAGTGTTGGGCCTTGAGCTGTGTGCCTGCGTGATCCAGCCAGGGCTCTCCTGGTGATCTATCTAATACATCAAAGCAATCCCAGAGCGACAGCCACAATGGGGAAACAAAGAAACATGTCACAAGTAAAAGATCAGAAGAAACCTCCAGAAATGGAACCAAATGAAACAGAGGGATCCAACCTTTCAGAGACAGAGTTTAGAACACTGATGATAAGAATGTTTAAGGAACTTAGCGAGGACATAAAGAAGGATAGGGAAACCATAAAAAACAACCTGTTAGAACTAAAGAATACAATAACTGAAATGAAGAACACACTCGAAGGAATCACCAGTAGAGTAGATGAAGCAGAGGAGCGGATCAGCAATTTGGAAGATAAAATAGCAGAACTCACCCAGTTGGCACAGCAAAAAGACCAAAGAATAAAAAACAGTGAAAATAGTTTAAGAGCCCTATGGGACAAGGTGAAGCGCAACCACCTTCGAATCATAGGGATACCAGAAGGAGAAGAGAAGAAGCAAGGGGTCAAAAATCTATTTGAAAAAATAATGACTGAAAACTTCCCTACCCTGGTGAAGGAAATCAACATACATGCCCAGGAAGTGCAGAGGGTTCCAAACAAGCTGAACCCAAACAGGTCCACACCAAGACACATCATAGTTAAAATGGCAAAGGTTAAAGACAGAGACAGAATCCTAGAGGCTGCAAGAGAAAGACAGCAGGTTACATACGAAGGAACTCCTGTTAGACTAACAGCTGACTTGTCTACAGAAACTCTGCAGGCCAGAAGGGAGTGGCAGGAGATACTCAAAGTGACACAAAATAAAGGCCTACAACCAAGATTGCTTTACCCAGCACGGCTATCACTTAAAATTGAAGGAGAAATAAAGAGCTTCTCAGAAAAGAATAAGCTTAAGGAATTCATTACCACCAAGCCAGCCTTGCAAGAAATGTTAAAAGTGCTTTTTTAAACAAAAGAAAGGGGTAAACAAGCTAACCCAGAGAGACAATTTAAGAAGATTGAAGTCATATCAAGCAGATATAAAGGAAAAACTGATGGTTGCTGGCTGGGAGGGAGTGGGGAAGAGGGAGAGGGAAGGTTTTGGACAGTGTATGTGGGACTACAAAGTTGCCGCAGGGATATGGGGGCAGTTCTGGGAATGTAATTGATAATGTTGTGAAGAGACTATTATGTTGTGAGAAATAAATCAGTCGGAGAAGGAAAGGTACCATGTGATCTCACTTGTGTGTGGAGTCTGAAGAGCTGAGTGAAGGATCAAAGTAAACAGACTCATAGATGTAGAGGAAAACCTGAGGGTTGCTAGTTGGGAGGGGGGTGGGGATGGGGGGAAGGGGAAGGGATTAGACAGCATAAATAGACAACTACAATATTGCCACAGGGATATGAAACACAGTTCGGGGAATATAATAATGTCGTAAAAATTTTGTGGCGTGTCAGACAGTCACATGTGTTGTTAGGGAGACCACTTCATGGATGGAGTAGAGGCTTGATCACTGCACTGTACACCTGAAGCTGATGTTTATAGTATTGTATGCCAACTGCAGCTGAATATGTGGATGGTCACGGGATGTGGAATATACTGTGGAGGGGAGTCAAGGGAGTTGTGATGGATATGTATGATATGGGGGGGAGTGGGGTGGCGAACTGGGGGAGGGGGGTTTTCACTTTGGGGGGTAAAAAGTATAACTATTGCATTGTGTTGTACACCTGAAACTAATAAAAAAATATATTAAAAGCAAAAAAAAAAGCAAAAAAAAAAAAAACCAGTACATTTACTCTATTAATAATAAAGTAAAATATCCTAGATGGAGCATTGATTTTAAGTTCAAATATTAGATAATTATCTACTAGCCAAAGTGTGGCTATAGACAACTTAACCTTCCAGGAAGTCAAAATTTCCTTATCTTTAAAAATGTGCATTTTTAGTTATTTCTTTTTTTTTTTTTTTGAGGGCAGTGTCACTGGCCCTCATATGTGGGACCGAACAGGGGCCGCTGGCTTCCCAAGCCAGCGCTTAACCACTGCGCCAATCGGCCGGCCCAAAAATGTGCATTTCTATATTTACTTGAGCAATACTGACATACAATAGACATTCATTAATAACATTAATATAATCAAATTTAAATCATCCCAAGATGCCATCGATTCTGTTTCAGGAAAGGTATAAACAGCCATCTAACTTAGAAAGGTAAACATTTTCTGTATTTTTATAATAAGAACAGATGATATGCCAGCCTGAAGTAAAATTACAAATTTTACCATGTTTTCATCTCAGTCTCTGAAGGACATTTAAAACCTCAGGAATAGTTAACCACCTGCTTTATCCAAACCAACTCTAGAAAGATACATGATGTTGCTACTTGCAACTTTTTTTTTTTTTTTTTTTTTTTAAGGAAATCATTTGCCTGCTTTGCAGTATTTCAAAAATTGAGATGATAGACTTTGGTGGCATATAGGTAGGGTATAACAAATCTTTTTTCAAAAAAAGAATAATAAGATACATCAGTATTTATTTAGTTTTGAAAGGAAAATAGAGTGGGACAGTAATGGGACATTTTAAATCATTGAAATATCTAATACAAATAAGATCAAACTATCATGGGATCAAGACTGTACATGGCCTACATAATTTTGGAGTCCACAAGTGACAACAGAATCCCATTGTAGCTTGATCTCTTAGAAGCACAGCCTGATCTTCATATAAGGGGGAGTCAAACATTTGTATAATATTTTCTGCAGAAAAGGCTTTAGAATCTTTTTGCCTGGTCAAAAGGCTGAAGAGAGACTATTGCTGTTTTGCTCAGCATTAATTCTTTGTGCTTTGAACAGCAAGTGACACAGAGGAGATGTTCAATTTATATGTGTTCAATAAATGCACTCTCACATCAACTACCTTGATTCACTCCTGTTTGATTACAATTGCATTTAAAAACATTTCATTTGGAAATAAGTAAAGACACACAGGAAGTTATAAAAATAGTGCAAAGAACCCCTTCCCTCAGCTTCCCTCAGTAGTGAGAACTTGTATAGCTACAGCATAATATCAAAACCAGGAAATGGGTGTTGGTAATGACTGCTAATTTGAGTATAGGCTTTATTTTTCACCTTTTTAAACGTGTATTCTTTACTCATTTATGTGTATATGCAATTTTATCTCATGTATAGATTCTGTCACCACTACCACATTCAGGATACAGACCTGTTCCATCACTACAAAAGAACTGGTCCTGCTACCTCTTTGTATTCATACCCGCATCCCAGTCCTATCTCCTGGCAACCACTTATCTATTCTCCATCACTATAGTTTCTTCCTTTCAAGAGTTTTATAGAAATTTAATCATTAGCATGAAACCTTTAGAGATTGACTTTTTTTCCCCCCACAAAGCATAATGCTTTTGAGGTCCATCCAGATAGCTGTAGCTATCAATAGTTAAGTCATCTCCCTGCATCATCCCATGAATACCTATAATCTGTCTTTCACCTTGTATCTGGAGTGATCTTTGAAAAATGCAAATTCAATCTTGTTGCTCTTTAAAAGCTCCCAACTGGCCTTATTATAGGTTTGAAATCCTTAAATATGGCTTAAAAGTCCCTCTTATCCTAACCCTGCTACCTCTCCCTCCATCTAAGCACCCCCTGCCTTTGCTCTCTCCCATCTACCCACTGAATTTATTTCCTGAAGCCCAAAAAGGCCCTTTTTCATCTTCAGCGATGCAAATGCTTCTTTCTGAAACACTTTCTTCTCAGTCTTAATTATTCTTCCCTTCCACATCCCAGTCCCCTTTAAGTAGTCAAATATACCTGATTTATAGTGATTGCAAATAGACAATGGGAAAGAATGAGTAAAACTAGTATTCAGGGGTACTCATACTTGTATTTAATATATGTTTATTATTTTTAGGTTATAATTCAAAAAAAAATCAAGATTTTATTATTCCTAGGAGAGATAATATTTTACTCCACTAACTAGGTAGAGATGCATGAAGGGATGTCTACACATGAGAACCAGCTCCTCCATTTTCTAGCTGTGAAACTTTGGGTAGATCTCTACACTAGGATGAGTGTTACTTCCCTATAAAAAATTGGGAAAATATACTTATGAATAATAATGTAATATTGCACATCCAGTTCAGCCTGGCACACAATAGGTGCTTAATAAATATTTTGTGTATTTGTCAATATATAAGATACACAAATGGTATAAACATGCAGGAGTTATTTGAAGAAAACCAAAAAAATCTATCTGATTATATAATATCCATGTTCCTAAAGATTGTACATAATGAGTACAACTTATGTAAAACAGAAATTCTTAATTCCTCTCTCAAAGTGAAAAGTACACTTGTTATTTAGCATAATATAATTTCATCAGTTATCACATATGTATTAAATACTAAAGAATATGTCTTACAGTATATCTAACAGTTCAAATAGTATCTAAAAGAACTAGTTATTTGTATATCTTAAAAGAACACAAAAGATTCAATGTAATTATAAAACTCTTATTCATTCATATTTGTGTTGCGTTGCTTAACAATGAATCTTTTTAATATTATAACCTTTGTGTCATTACCCTCTCACTGCTGAAATAATTTCTAACACTGTATACAAATTAATCTGGTTTGTATTAACAGCAAAGGAAAGACTCAGCATACACTTAAAGTAAAAGTAAACAGAGAAAGTTTCCCAGCAAGGATCTATTGTAGTAAAAAAAATTTAGTATAATAAGGCAAATTTATTATAACAAATTTAATTTATGATAGAGAGAGATTCGATACCGGTTTTTGTGTTATGCAACTTACTTTACTTTCAGTTATTGTTATTCCATTTAACCTATTTATAATTATATATTTTAATTGTAGAAGAATTTTCACCTATCAGAAGCAAGGAAGAAGAACCCAAAATGGCTTTTCTGCTCCCCAAACACCCAACCTCCAACCCCTAAGTAATGTGAAAATTCTCAATACAAAGAAAGAATATGAAACAGACAAAGGACTGGGCAAACAACCAGTGATCAAGTACTGGTCTACAGAAAAAAAAGGGCACAAATAAAGCCAGGCAATTTTGTAAACTGATTATAGCAAGCACGTTGATGTTATTGCAAATGTTCTGCACAAACGAAAAAGTACTGGTGATAGGTATGAGGTGACAGTAATCTGTGGTCTTCATCTAGTTTCCTGAATGACAACATATATGTTTTACCAGCAACTTTTTTTTTTTTTTTTTAGAGGGCAGTGTCACTGGCCCTTATATGTGGGATCCGAACCGGGGCCGCTGGTGTCCCTGGCCAGCTCTTAACCACCGCGTCACTCAGCCAGCCCTTAGCAGCAACTTTTTTACATTTAGCCTATTAACTTTTAATAAATAGCACCATTTTTGAAATACAAAACAAAGAGAACTTCACTGTGGTGGATAGAATCCTAAGTGGCCTGTGTGATCCATACTTAACTGGTATTCACACTTTGTGCAATTCCTTACCCTTGAGTGTGGGTGAGATCTGTACTGGCTTCTACCCTATAAAATATGGCAAAGTGGTGGGATGTGTGTGACTATGGGTACAATTTATGTTACAACCTATACCTATAATGTCCATCTTATGAGAAGACATTCCCTTCTGTCTTTGAAAAAGCAAGCTGTCACGTTGTGAGCTGCCTATAAATATGGCCATGGGACAAAGGGCTGAGGACAGCAGCCAGCAAGAAACTGATACCCTCAGCTTGACAGCCCAGAAAGCACTGACTGCTACCAATGAACACATGAGCTTGAAAACAGGTTCTTCCCCAGTCGAGCATTCAAATGTGAACTCATCCCTGGGTGGATCACTATGACTATAGCCTTGGAGAAGACCCACCTAAACTGGGTCCAGACTCCTGACAACAGAATATCAGAGATAACAAATGTGCATGTTTTAGGCCACTAAGTTTGTGGTAACATTGTTATATACTGGCAGATAATTCAATCTCTAACTCTTTTTTTCAATTTGTGAATTAGAAAGTAAAATTTAGCATATGATTTGGCTTTGTATCTTTAGTTAGAGAAGTAATACTCAGCTGTAGTACTATTGACATTTTAGGACACACAATTCTTCGTTTTGTGTGTGTGTGTGTGTGCGTGTGTGTGTGTGTGTGTGTGTGTGAGTATGTGGGGTTGTCCTATGCATTTTGGGATACTTACCAATATCCCTGGACATTATACAATAGATGCCAATGATACTCATGGCCCCCAGTTGTGACAATCAAAAATATCTCTAGAAATTGCTAAATGTTCTGTAGAGGCAAAATCTCCTCTGTTTGAGAAATACAGATTTAGACGAATTTCTTAATTTACCTCTAATCTCTATTTGTTCATGACAAGGCTACTGCATGCTGATAATAGTTTTAGGATCTTTAAATATATATTAATCTAAACATGAGATGGCTGGGTGGTTGCTTTTCAATTTATGAAATGGATCACAGACTGTAAATAAAAAGAAATTAGATGGCTTTCAAAACCACAGATTATACCTTTTCAACTTCTAGTGATTCAAATACTTCTAAGACTTCCACAAATCACACATTTATATTTAAAATTTGGTTGTATTTTGCTGTTTGGGGAGAACATGCATAACAACATAGCAGGAACATAATGAGAATGAAAAAAAAAAAAACCCACAAAAAAGCAAGTATCCCAACTGCATGCACCATTGGGTCAGGATGGTGGTGAGGGGGTTGTTGGTGAGTGGAAGAGAAATTGTAATGGCGTCATGCTTTCTGATTTTAGAGAATACATGCACAGAATAAATTCTGCCAGCCTCTTGTTTACTACATTGTATCTGCCTTCCAGATATGCTCAAATGCCTCCAGTGTCCACTTGCTTTCGGAGTGAGAAATCTGAGAATGACACTTCTTGCTTCGCTGCCACTCCAGTAATGACACTTTTTTATCTTTCACATAAGCATACCTCATCGATGTGTTCTCAAGTTAAACATGTAAGGAAGAAATCATGAGAAACAAACAAACTTGCTCTCTGAAGCTAGTTTTTATCTTCTGCTTCCCATTTATTATACAGTTAGATTCACATCATTAACATGCAAATCATACTGCACTACAGTGCATTTTAAACAAAGGACTGAAAGCAGGGCTTGTAATTTCCTTAGGAGTTGATAAATAGATTTTGCCTTAAGAGCATAAAAGGAACTCTGATCAATTTTTGTTTATATTTTTTGGAGTAAATGATAATTTTAAAACTGAAAAAGAAAATTAACACGCTTCTCACTTGGCTACAAACATTGTTTAAGTTACCCAGGTTTCAGTGTGAGAATCTACATCGTCCTATAACCAAGGTAAATTGGAAAAATACTGTTTTGTTTCGTTAATGTTTTTTTTTTTTTTTTCTGGAAGATGAAATGTTTTATCTTTCTGAATTTCCACTCATTTTTTTTTTTATTTTTATTTATTTATTTTTTTTTTTGAGGGCAGTGTCACTGGCCCTCATATGTGGGACCCGAACCGGGGCTGCTGGCTTCCCAAACCAACGCTTAACCACTGCGCCACTCGGCCGGCCCTCATTTTTTTTTTTTTAAATAAGGTAAACATTGAGATTCGAAACTGACTTGAGATAGATTTAAATAAATGTATGATCTAACCCATGGGAAAAAAATCAAAATAAAATCATAAACAAATGTAAATCATGTTACAAATTATATGTCTATAGTATCATCAGTACTTCTAAGTGTACAATAACTAGGATGGAAAGCATGGGGGACTTAAAATAGTTTCTGAGACCCCCTTCTTATGAGAGACAGACAGACAGACTGACAGTCAGACAGATACAAAAACAAGACAGAATTCCCTGCCTCTAACAAGGCAACACAACTAACAAACATCATTATATTCCTCCACTCACCTCCCTTCCATGGTTCTCTCCTGCCTGCCTATAGGATACCCCATTGAACTTCTTAGAGTGTCTATGACAGATTCTCAGTAACAGGGCTCATTCTTTCCTTTACAGCTTTATTTATAATCACACCCCATTGGCTATCCTCTGATCCAACTATCTGTGGTGTCTAATCACACCAGGGTGTCTGAGATCTGAGTATGTCTGTTGCATGTTTTATTTGATACCATTCATTCATTGAACAAATATTACTGAGCATCAACTAAGTCCCAGGCATTTTCTAGAGACTAGAGATACAGCAACAAATCAACAATCAAAAATTTTTCCATTAATGAGGAGACAAATAATAAATAAGATAAATAAGTAAAATGTCATATGTTAGATAGTAATATGTGCAAAGGAGAACATATTGAGATTGGTGATCAAGGCAGGCCTAACTAAATGGTGACACTTGAAGGCAATGAGGCAGTGAGCCATACAGATACCTGGGGAAGATCATTCTATGTTGAGGGAATAGCAAGCAAAGGATGCCTCGCTGCATCCTTCTTTACTTAACATTATAGAAATAACAAGTTCTTGAGATATAACTTACATACCATATCATTTAGCCACTTAAAGTGTACAATTAAGTGGCTTTTAGCATATTCACAGAAGTGTGTATCCATCATCAAAATCTATTTTAGAACAGTTTATCACCCAAAAAAGAAACCCTCTACCTGTTAGAAGCCACTCCTCATTTTCCCTAGCACTCCAGCTTTAGAAAACAACTAATTCACTATCTTTCTCTATAGATTTGCCTATTACACACGTTTCATATAAAGGAAATCATATAATATGTAGGGTTTGGTGACTGGCTTATTTCACTTAGCATAATGTTTTCAAGGTTCATTCATGTTGCAGCTTGAATCAGTACTTCATTCTTTTCTACTGCTGAATAATATTCTATTTATGAATGTACCACACTGTATTTATCTATTCATCTTTTTATGGACATTTAGGCTGTTTCTATTTTTTTTTTTTTTTTTGCTCAGCACTTGTGTTATAGTTATTTATTCCTTCATGAGAAACCATATTCTGAATTAGCAGAAAGCTAAGCTGTGTAGTACATATTGAGGTATATTTTGTTTGTTGATTCATTCATTTCAGCTGAGAAGCAAAATATAGAAATTATTTTAAGATACTATTATAAAAACCTTAATCTTCATTAAATGAAGAATGGTTGTATTTCAGTGAAAACAACATGTTTAATCCATATTACCTGCCTTCAAGGAAGACATAATTTGTTGCAGTATATTATTAAAAAAAACTATTTGCATACAAGGCAAAATAAAGTACATCTTATAATATAAGTAAAATACAATAAAAAGATAGAGTGATTATATTTGATTGTTTTTTTCCCTATTATTTTCCTGTATTTATTTATTTATTTATTTATTTTTTGTTTATTTTTTTAAATTAGTTTCAGGAGTCAGCACAATGCAATAGTTATACTTTTTAAGCTGTTTCTACTTTTTGCCTATTATGAACAAATGCTGCTATGAAAAATTGTGTACAATTTTTAGGTAGACACATGTTTTCATGTTTCTTGGATGCATACCACGAAGTGCAATTGCTGGATCGTATGGTAGTTCCTTGTTGAACCATATGAGGAACCATTAGATTATTTTCCAAAGTGGCCACACCATTTTGCAATACCCGCCCCCAGCAGTGTGCGAGTACTCCAATTTTTTCATATCCTTGTTAGCACTTAAAGTTATCTGTCTTGTTGATTACAGCTTATCTAGTAGTTATGAAATGGTATCACATTGCAGTTTTGATTGGCATTTCTCTGATGGCTAATGTTGGCCATCTTTGCATCTGTTTATACTATATCTGTAAATCTTCCTTGGAGAAATGTCTGCTCAGATCCTTTGACTTTTAATTGGGTTACTTTATTTTTTCTTACAGAGTTGTTAGAATTCTCTCTATATTCTGAATACATGTCTCTTTCAGATATCTAAGATTTGTAAATAATTTCTCCAATCCTATGGGTATCCTTTCACTTTCTTCATAGGGTACTTTGAAGCACAATAGTTTTTCATTTTGATGAAGTCCAATGTACCTATGTTTTCTGTTTGCTTGTGCTTTTGATATCATATTGAAAAGTATTGCCCAATACAAGGTTATGAAGATTTATTCTTATGTTTTCTCCTAACATTTTTACAAGTTTAACTCTTATATTTAGATTTATGAGTTAATTTTGTGTATGTTAAAAGCAATGAGTTCAGCTTCATTTATTGGCATAATGATATCCAAACATACTAGCACAATTTGTGGAAAACAGTACTAATTGTTTTCTCTTTTAATTATCATGTCCTTAACTTCTTGTATCTGGTGTATACCTACTCATCATTCAAAGCAACTCAAGGTTCTACTCATGCTGTCAACAATTATAGAACTGTTGTTTTAAATTTCAAATCAGTGCAATGAGTATCCCAAGAACAGAAATTAGGTTTTGTTTCATTTTCCTTTCATTTTCATTCATTGCTACATAATAGGCAGTTGGTAAATATTTGGTAAGTTAGAGAACCTTTCAGATGGATCTTGGATGACTGACAGTACTCTGATGACTACTAGTACTGATGGAAGGCACTTAAATTTGGGTTGTAAAACTACAAAATTAAGCGGAAGTGATACTTTTCAGTATTCTGAATGCCTTGCTAAGGACTTTAACTGCCTACTGAATTAGTTAGAAAATTAAAGCTTCTATTGAGATTTATGAACAAACAATCAAGTTCTGTTTTACGAAGTTTAATTTGGCTACTGAATATAGAATATAAGAGAAAAAAGAAAGAAGAAGTAGAAGGAACAGCTTGGAGGTTATAATAAACAGTAGGTTAATGGATAATAGGGTCACTGGTAATGGAATAAGTAGGGTGCATTTTTAAATGCATTTCTATTGTTAGTTTGTTATTGAGACAGAGATAGCAAACAGGGAATTAGAAATTCATTACTGGAGCTCAGAAAAAGTTTGGGTTAGCTATGCAGGTCTGGTAATTATCTATTCAGATGTGCTAATGATAGATGTGGGCATGGATGATGCTAATGGCGAAAGAGAGAAGGAAGGAAGAACAGAGAGCAATTTCTTGGTATTTGAAAGAATCAGAACTGAAATTAAAGTTTCCTGAAACCCAGAGGAAAGGAAAAAGATGGGGAAAAATTAGAGAATCTAGAGAATTTTTTTGAAAGTCTTAATCATTGAATTACTTTCATATTTCTAAGGACATTTAAAAATCAAAGACATATTTAATTTATTTTCAAACAAAAGAAAACACACATACATATATCTCTGGGAACATATATGTGTCAATTCTCACTTTTGTGCATATCTAAATCACTGGCTAAACTGGATTTTCTATAATTAACTAAAATGAAAATAGGATATTATGAAGTTTCAAGAAAAGAGAAATCAGGGCTGTAAAATAAATAACATATAGACAATAAAAATATATATATATATATAATCCTTTCTCTTTACATTTCCACTTAAAGGACTATATCATAAGAACATTTTACAAAAGCCATCCATATATTTATATAAAATGATGTGTATTTGTGCTATACATTAGGGAGGAGATGTAAATAATATAAATATGCACAGTTTGAGAATAGCTTAGGTGGCCTGTCGATTATTGCCACTGAAATTGATAAATCCATAAGCTATACAGATAGATATCTAGCACAAGAATAGACCACAAATATGTATTATAATAACACATGCTATGAGATATAGTTTACATTTCTGGATTGAGACACATGAGTATACATAGATTTGTTAAGTAGTCATACTATAGTTCATATTGTTCTATATTGATTTTATCTCAAACTCCTTACTTCACTGGAAATTAAATACATGAGTATACTTATCGATACAACTTTATATAGTAATGTTATTGAGAATAATGTTGTGGTTGTCACACTAATATTGTAACTTATGCATATCATGTATATTATCCCTAATTACCCTATATATTGAATCAGAAGAGCCTAAACAACATAAAACAAAAAAAATCAATCTTACATATTATACGGACCTAAAAAAAACTGATATTTCATGTCAATCTGCATGTTATGAAAGACAGTTAAGATGTAACAGTAATTTTTTTTTTTTTTTTTTGAGGGCAGTGTCACTGGGCCTCACATGTGGGACCCGAACCGGGGCCACTGGGTTCTCAAGCCAGTGCTTAACCACCGCGCCACTCGGCCGGCCCAATGTAACAGTCATTTTTAAAGGTTCTCTGCTACACCCTTTTGTAAAGTAAGTTCAGTTACATTCCTTGTTTGGAATATGGCACATGTTCATATAAGTAAATTACTATCATCAAAAACACACACCATCAACGTTTTGATTAAGTGACATTTCCCATTAAGAAGTAAAGGTATAAATTCACCTTCATGAAAAAAGCAAAAATGGATTACCTTTTACAAGTACTGCAAATGCATTTGCTTAACACCAAGATACGTGTTACTGAAAGAACTTTAAAAAAAAAAGAAAGAAATAATAACGTTCTTCCTTACTGGAAAAACTTCAAATAGCAAACAAAACTCTTTGATCAGGTTTTACCATAAACATTGGATAAATTTACTAGTTTAATGTGCTGCTTAAAAGATTCTATAGCATTAATGCACAAATCAAGTTGCATTTTACAGCTCTGACTTTAAAGGACATGCTCTGTTTGATCTTAGACTCCACTAGATTCTCCTCAAAATCAACTTCACTTCAATTTATTTGTTTGGTAATGTTTTGAAAAATACACTTACTGCATCGTTTGGAAGGGCAATTCTAGTAACTATTAAAAATAAGTACTTAGACGCATTTCAGGGAATCAGAATAAAGCCTGTCTGACTCCAAAGGTGGATCTTCCCTACTTAACTGGGTGAAATTGGTCTTATTTCATCTTCCCGAAACCCTCTCACAGGTTTACTTTCTGGACCTCTTGCCTCTCTCCCCCTCATAATGGTCTTTTAAGTTTTTTGTTTTTTTTTTAATTTTTAAGTTTAGTTAACTAATTATTGGGTATGGATATAATTATCTCAAAGTTATTTAAATTTAGATGTAAATTTCTGTTTGGTTTAATCTAACCACTAATAATGCAAATATTCCTTACCATATGTTAAAAAAAATAGATACAGGCAGATATCATAATCCCATTTTACTTTTTTTTTTTAACCTAAGAAACAGAATTTGAAGGCCAAGTGCACAAGCACTTTCCATGTTGTAATCAAAAGAAACTTACAACCAAGTCCATATGATCCTTATAAAGTATGTACATGATCTCTGCTGTGCCTATGATTGACTCTCAGGGAGTGCAGGGAGTACAGCTGAATGTTGTGAACTTCAAAAGAGCAGAGGGCTTTTTCTTTTGTCTGCCTTAATTTTGTGATTCAACAAGCATGTGGGCGATTGATCAATGTGACACCATCTTTAATCCCTAAAACAGAATTACAACAGACATGAGAAAATAATATTCCCTCAAAGAGGGCTTAACGGTGTGCTCAGGGGAGAGATGCATTTTAGAAAATGCCAGGAAATGAAAGGAGTCTTCAGTGAAAAGACTGACTACACAGGGAGTTCCTTAATTATGAGGTTTCAGGAGGCATATTGGAAAGCTTGGAGACATTTTGCAATCGGAGTGTTTTCCAGCCTCGCTGTTGACAGGAAAGGAGAAAATGGAGCAGCTTTGGGTCAGTATCAATAGTATCTGAATTTCTCCTGACACAGAAAACTTATATGCTTAGGGCAGGCTGACCAGTTTCAGAGCAGACAAATCTGATGTCATTGAAGATGACAGACAGGCCTGAGGAAGTTCATTGTACGGCTGGCAGCTTTACAAGTCCTGGGCCCATGGAGAACATACTTCAGTGAGAAGGGTGAGTTATGCCACTATCAAGTCTATATAAGTTATTGAAAGAATGTGGGGTTTGCTTTCTTCTTGTTTAAACCTAATGAGAAAGAATTCATGGGAGCTTAGTATGTGTCCCCCAGAGTTTCAGGACAAAGCAGGAAAAGTCAGATGAAGACACATAAACAATTAGCTATAATTCTACTTTAATGCTGAAAGCAAGCCTGCATGAATTTTTCAGGGACCAGGGAATGGCTCTGGCCTGGATTCCATGATGACTTTTTGGAAGTGAAAAGTGGTGTCAATAGAAGAGGTGTATAATTAGATTTCCAGGGGCATAAGGAGGAAACATAAGTGGTCATCCAGTTGGAAGAACATGCATCATTCATTTTTCACATGACACAGAGTCAAATATTCCTCAATAGGACTTTTCAGTTTTAAAAATTGGCCCAAGCCAGAGATTCAACTTTATGATTCCTAAAAGGAAACTTTTTTTTTTTTGTATTCCGTCCAATCCTTATGTGACAACATAAGAACTTTCCTGTGTGCTTTACTTGTTCTCTCCTTCTCCCTTCCCACACTTGCCAGAGGCAGTCCAGCCAACAGAAGACAAATGTGAGCCTGAAGTGAGGAAAAGGGAGAGGAAGCCTGGTAGGCAGCCATATTGTGAGGCAAGCTTCCCACCCACAGCACTGAGGACAGGGGAAAGTTCTGAAGAAATTTTACTCTAAATAAAGTGCATACATTTTGCTATCATCTGGAACTGTACATTGAATATTAAATATGGAATTACTGTGTGGCAAAGGGGACTATAAGAGCAGGGAGGCATATGGTAGGATTAAAATAATATTGTTTTATGATTGGACCCAGAATCTTTATTTAATGTGCTGATTACAGTCTAGTTGGTTATATTGGTAGATAGAAATGTTGAATCACAGCCTTCTAGACATACATGCTGTTTTAAAAATACTGTCTTGAGTACAGCCCTACAGGCTCCAAATTGGTGGAGGAAAAAGCCTAATAATTATTTTGAAAGTATGGAGATCTGAGATTTAGAGATTTCTTCTTTCTTTCTTTCTTTCTTTCTTTCTTTCTTTCTTTCTTTCTTTCTTTCTTTCTTTCTTTCTTTCATTCATTCTTCCTTTCTTCTCTTTGTTTTTCTTCCTTTTCTTTTTTTAAGTAGCTTTGTTAGAAAAGTGAGGAGGATTTTGCTAACTGCTAACATTTACAGATATCAGTCAACCAAACATATCAGAAACTGTTTTGGTCCAGAGAAAGCTGACTATGAACATAATGGTCCATAATACTGATAATATGTCAAAAAAATAATAACATCAAGAAAGAATATTACCATTACAAAAAGAAACGGTAATATTAGTACATTGACCAATATTCCTCTATGTGAAATTACTTTTAAACAGCTAAAATGTATTAGCAGATTTATTATTTATTTCACAAGAAAAGATTCTCCTCAAATATTGTCTATGACTTCAGTGTGTCTCAAAAGGGAAAATTGTGTCCCCTAGGCATATTTAGCAAAATCTGCAGATATTTTTGGTTTTAACAACTGGGAGGGATGCTGCTTGTATCCAGTGGATAGAGGCCAGGGATGCTGCTCAACATCCCCAAATGCACAAGACAGCTCTATATATATAACAAAGAATTTTCCTGGCCTAAATGCCAAAATGCCAAATGGGCACCTGTCCAAAGTGTTGGGGCTGAGAAACCCAAAAATAGGCAAGGAGGAGAAGGAATGAGCATAAACTTTTTAGGATTAATTTTTGCTATCTAATAAAAAGTGTGGTGGTGGTGGTTGTTGTAGCTGCTGCTGTTACAGGGTTATCTAGCAATCTACCTGTTAGCTGAAGTGAAAAAACATGAGATTGGTAAAGAATTACAAAAAAAAACCAAACACCAAAAAATGATTTTCCACTTTGCTTTCTATGTTGAATATTTGTTAGTTTTGCTTCCCTGACTTTTACTCCCTCTTCTTGCAGAAGCACCTCAATTTTACTTTGAGAAACTCTCAGCCTCCTGTGCCTACAAATCTTTGAAATGCCACAACCTAATTTAGTGAGATAAAAGTAAAATACTTTGCAAATTACAAACCTTCATACATAAATAATAGCTTCTATACTAATAGGCTAAAAATCACTTAGTTCTGCATCTTCATTTAGATATGTGGACCATTCTAGATCAAAGTAACAAACATGTGACAGTGTACATCCCCCAAACAAAACCACAACAAAATATAATTAAATCAAACCTTACATACTATGCTTCTGATTTGTTACACTTTAGTTCAACAGTTTCACAATTTTACCAGTTTTTCCAACCTGTTCCTTTTATTTGTCTTGAGGGCACTATTCACAGAACTCTCTCAGTTCAAGTAAATATCTAACACATTTTTTTTTTTCCCCCTCAGTCAGTTCAACACCAGATTCAAAAGAATCTTGCTTGAAAATTCCATTATTTGCTCCCATTTCTGCTAGTGACCTTAGCTTTATTTGTTGCCTCAGCGGTATAAAGTTATTCTAACCACAAATAAAAGAGAATAGTAGATCAAACCTTGGAAACATCTGACCTTGGAAAGCCAGCATTACTACAGTTTCTGAATGTGTTTTAGAGGGTAAGGCACTGTCACAATAACATCTAAAAGCTTGGCTTTCTGGTGAGATCAGCTCAACATAAGTATCTGATATCCTGGGGCTTTGAAATGTTCAAATCAAATGTAAGATAGGGAAGAACCAGGATTTTACGTTGGACATGCCATTATTTCCTAAGGCTCATGAAAGGTACTCAGGAGAAAATTAGTTAGTTTGCCTTCTTGCTCTGATTGGGAACTTGAATTCAGTGGGGAAATCATTATTGGCTTAGAGAAATTATCTTTATAGATCACTTTCCAATATTTCCTGACAGCTTACTGATAAATTAGAATTAATACATAGCAATCATTCATGAGTAAACTGATTGGAAAAGAAGATCTCAGTGGATTATTATAAGTTTTTTAAACTAAGGACTTTAACTCTGGAGCTGGATTTCTAAGGATAAGCTGCACAGATACAGCTTGTTCCTGTAACAGCACAGTGTACATCATTTTCCACTTAAGTATGTTCTGATGACAACCTAACTACTAGTCACATAAAATAGACTCTATAAATGTTGTCTATTTGAAACCGCTTAGCTTTTTCTCTCTTGCAAAGCTAGACATTCAGAATAATCGATACTGACCAAACCGTTACACGCATAACTGCAATATAGCATTTCATTCCAAATGCTTGTTAGAGCATAATTAAAATGTCCTTTAAAAATCACAGTTTTCTAAAATTATGCCACACAAAATTCGGAGTGTATGAAGTAATGCTTGTATGATTTCAATTGCTTCAAACTGTGCCCTCATTCTGGCAGTGACGTTTCGTATCTTTTTTTTCTTTTAGCCAATAATAGTTTGTTGCGCTGAAGTTACAAAATATCCTAATTTTGTTTGAATATCTAAAATAATGTTTGAAAATAACTTCATGTGTACCTGTGTGTGTATGTATGTTTGTGTGTGTGTGTTGGTGTGTGTGTGTGTGTGTGTGTGTATACTATTACCATCATAAATATCCACTTTATCACTCTTCTTTGAAGATGGGGGCTGGGATTCCTGAAAATCAATGACACCCAGATACTATGTGCAGTAGAAGGTTTCCTTGTCAATAATGTATTGGTCTGTGTCAGTGAGTTCAGGATATGATGCATATCATAGGAAGCCAGAACAGAAAAGACTCATACTGTTCACCTGGTTCACCTTGCTCTTCTCAGAGAGAAGTCACACAGCATTTAAGTTGCAAAGCTGGACTGTTTATACCAGTTCTGTACTCTATGTTTGGTATTCTTTTTGCCTATGCCACTGTTTCCCCAATCTACCAAATCAGAATACTTTTAGTAATGAAACTTAGGAAGCTGAATTTAGTCTGATTTAAAATTTACCCCCTCCCCACCAAAAATTAAAATAAAATTGGTTTGGATGCACTCCCAGGATGAGAACCACTAACCTCATAGTCAGGCTGTGTTGTGTTGGGAGTAGTGCTTCTCAAACTTGAGCAGACATCAGAATTACCTGGAGAGCTGTGTCAACACAGATTCCTGGGTCACCTCCCAATGATTCTGACTTGGTCCATCTGGGATAGAGCCCATGAATTTGTAGTTCTAACAAGCTCCTAAGGGAGGCTGATGTTACTATTCCAGGGATCACACTTGCACTTGCCCTATGAAGAGTAAAGCTGCTTGTGTATGCAGATGTTTCTCTAAGGGTAGTGATGGTGGCGGTGCTACACGTAACACCGAGGACCATGCGTGAGGGGACAATAGTAGGCTTTGTTTTCACTTACGGTCAGATTACTTAATATCCTATCTCCTCCTCTTCTAACTCACATTTGACAAGGCCAACAAACAATTCTAGTTACAAGTGGGTCAGGCCAGCTGAAACATGCAAATCCCTGTGCTTTGGCTGAACCAGACTCTGGCTTGTCATAGTAACAGTGCTGCCCCATTGTTTCCATCTTTGGTGCAGACTGTATTTTGAGCAACAGTATCTTTTCCCCAATGATCTTTCGACTGTGACCCTAAATTTGTCCTAGTTTTCATCATGATGACTCCCCACATTCTGGGGAAACCAAGAGGTTGCCCACTCTACCTTGTCATTCCCCCATGAAAATGGAGAATCTGATTCATTTCCCTTGAATCTGGGCTTTCTTTAGTGATTGCCTTTTACTAATAGAATGTTCCCACAGTGATGCTACAACCCTTGAAGGACCGGGTTGGAAAAGGCTATGTGGCTACTACTGTTGTCTTGGAACATATGCTGTTCTGAGAGATCTGGAGCACTCTCATTCAGAAAGCAGGTGCCATGCTGAGAGAATCCCACATGGAAAAGTCACATGTCAGTGTTGTCAGTTCCATGTAGCTCTGGGCTTCAAGTCATCAAGCCCCAGCAGTTGACATGTGAGTAAAGAAGCTTCCAGATGATTCCATTCCCAGTCATTCAAATTGCCTCCAGTGTTCAAGTCTTCTCAGTAGGGGCTTTAGTTATCATGAAGCAAAAATACACCAATTCCACTGAGGTTTGAATGAATTCCTGACCCAAATTTCATAAGCAGAACAAAATGACAGTTTATGTTACTAAATTTAGGGTGGTTTATTATGTACCAATAGGTGATCACAACCCCATATTATTAAAAAGGTATTATCTGTGTTCATATTTAGACTCGATGCTGTGAAGATTATTGCTCAAGCATGCTGCTTCTCAGTTGAATGTAATCTTTCATCCCCTTGATTCTGTGATTTACTCTAACCCAGTAGTCCAGTCTTTCAGATGTTTTTTTCAAAACTAAGCACTAACCATTCATCAAGCATTACCATAAGTCAATAAACTGTATTAATATATGTAATCTTCACAACACTATTATCTCCATTACACAGATGCCCAAGTTGACATTGTATAAGCACTGGATCCTGATTCATATATGTGCCTCATTCCAAAGTCCTCGCTTTTAACAGTCATGTTACTGTCTTCTGCTCTCATCTTTCCCTGGTCCTTCCCTGTTAATCCTGGAGCTGGTTTTCTTAATCAAAACTATGTTTTTGTTTGTTTGTTTTTAACTACCCTTGTCCACCCATCCAATTTCAAAATTGTGTCTACTAACAAAAACCAGCACCATTTATCATCACTACATTAAACAACAAATTTTAATATTTCATATGTAGAAACACTTGCTGTTTTGGCATAAAGGTATGATTGATTTAACAGTAGTATTTGGCAGCACGGCTTATGGAAAAAAAGCAAAGAATTAAAGATTACACTGAACATGGGTCTTATCCTGGCTCTGTCACTTTCTGTTGTTAAATATGTTATGTTGCTTTACACTTGCTGAGACTTAGTTTTCTTATTTGTAATAAATGGATGATGGTGATAATGACAACAACAACAACTGTGTCATAATATTGTGATCCTTGTATGAGAAAATAGAAAGCGCCCAGAAGAGTAATTGCCATATGACATGCTCTCATGGTACCTATTAATAATGTGAAGAAGCTCTGAGAGACAAGTGTGCTGGAATGGGGCATTTCATTGACATCTCTTAGCCATGGCACCCTGGGTAAGTAACCCAGATGGAGCAGGGTGTTTGAGAAGATGTGTATGATATTGGCATAAACAAAGGAGCCCATACATTGACATGGGCACCCTGTACTGATGCCAGCATCATAAAAAGTCTTCTACTCTACCCAGCATCAGGGAGATAAAAAGGATTAGTTGACAGCTGCTATTAACCTATCTCTGCTTGTGGGCAAATTTGTTCATTTTCCAATCAGCAGTGCAAATAATTCCACATTTTACTGCAACTTGGGTAATGTGATTTTAGACAATGCCAGTAAATAAAAAGGCACAAGTTAATCTTTTGTCTTGTTAATGAAAAAGACAAAAAGAAAAAAAAAAGGACTGAAAAACAGGACCATACTTCAGGCTAGTTGTCCTAAGCTGGATGCAGAGAAGGAACAAAACAATATATACAAACATGCACACACACAGGCATACGCACACACCACAACTGTGCTTCTTAACTTAGAGCTGCATGTTAGAAAGTACCTGGGAAGATTTTAAAAATTAAATGCTCTGCCACACTGGACCTACTGAATCAAAACTCTCCACTCATAATTCTGAAGTACTCCCTGTAGTTACAAGCTTTGTTCCAAAATAATAAACATAGATATATACCTTTATGTCTATTTTTAAAGGAAGTATAAGGATTTCTACCTTGAAAAACAACCATTAGCTTTGAGTATAGCATTGTTTTATTCATTTAAAAGCCATGCGACCACATTTCTGTAACTCAGACAAGCATCTGAAAAACATAATGTCATTATTTCTTTAACATCAATAATCAGGCACTAACTTGCTTTCCTTAAAATTGGCTTTACTGATGAGATAACTGGTTCTGTTTAGTGGTTGCCTCTTCAGTAAGAATAATGCCATTTTAATACTACATACTGCAGGATGGATCATCATTGCAGATCCATAATTGCAGTTATTTCCCAGCATTAACTCAGAACTAAATTATAAATATCTTCTAATAGTTTTTAACTTTTTTAAAAAAAATTAAATGACTGCGTCTTACAGAACTGTGTGAGGTCATTGTTGTTTCAAGGTCATGCTTTCAACAACTTACAAGTTGGAAAGAGAAAAAACAGGTTTGAGGAAATGTGAAATTTGGGTCACTAAAAATTATCTAATGATTAGGGACTTTAATCATAAATGTTTTTAATCACTTTCAACATTAAGAAATTGGGAAAAACAAACATTTCACACCATTATGACTAGAGTATGAAAAAATTAAATTTAGCCACTAATTTATCACCTTATTACCATTAGTGATACTTTTGTTATTATTTGATCTGCAAAGTATTTCAAAGTTGTAAGAATTTCATTTGGTTTCCTTTCTGCTTATCTAAATTTATGGGTAGAGAAAACAATACAGCTGACAACTTCCAGTGTTAAATCAAACAGTTTTAAACAAGAATATTTTAAAATATTGTTAACTATCCATTCCTTAAACATGTTTCAAATGCTGGCTCTACTACAGGTGGTATACTCAGCACTGAAAAGTATAAAAAAGAATGAGCCCAGAAGTGCTAACACCATAGGATATACACATGTATATTTCATACAGTTAAGCATAGTTATAGAATAATGATTATGAGATTATTCATAACAATACAGAATACTTTACTTCCCAAATCTCATGTATAGATTCCAATCTCATAAATTCTGGGGGTTCCCTAGCCATATCCTAACTATATCCTTTTCTCCATTAATCCATAGACATGATGGTATTTCCAACTATCACTTCAGACTTCTCTGTGTGTATTGATAAAAAACAACAACATTCTTATCTCTAAGTCAGACCTCTTTCTAGATCCAGGGTTATAAGTGAAGGACCTTGGGCCAAATCTCCCCACAATTGTTTTTATACAGTCCATCATTAGTACAGAGTTTTTCTCCCAGTTTTTACCACTTGGGGGGGAAATGAGTACTTCATGATATGAAAATAGTATGAAATTCAAATTTTAGTGTTCAAAAAGTTTAACTGGAACACAGCCATACACGTTTTTCCCAGTATTGTCTATGGCTGCTTCCAAGCTACAACAACAAAACTGAATAGTTGTGATAGAGACCTCACATAACTTTCAAAGACTAAAACACTGACTATCTAATCCTTTACAGTAAAAGTTTGTCAACTCCTGCATTAGATAATTTTACTTACTACCTTTTGGGCGTGTCACCTCTGTATCCCAATATCTCACACTCAGTATGCGAAACTTAATTCATGATCTTTCCTCACAAACCAACTTCTGTTTCTTTTAATAAGGAAAAGTCATCTGTGACATAGTCACTGTTAATTTTCAATGATCAAGTTTCAAATCATTCTGCTTCATCAGTGTTTCTCACATCTGTCTTCCTTTTTGTCATTATTGCTAAACTTTATTTAAATTCAGGCCCCTCCATGGACTATTAAAACAGTTACTTAACATGTTTCTCAGCTCTCTAAAATCTTATGCTCCTCCAAAGCCTTCCTCAACGTTCTGCTCCATCACAATTGAGAGCTCATAGAAGGCCCTCTTAGATGTATCATTTCATCATAGTGGATGAAATTAGCAGTGCTAGGGTGATAGGAAGTTAAAATATACCCCGAGACATTTTGATAGGCAGGCCACCCTCATTGTCCTTGATAAACAGCTGCTACAATGACTTTATCATCTTATTCCCTTACTCAAAACCATAGCCAACCCCTAGCCTGGACTATACCTATGTTTTCAGGAATTTCTCTTACAGAAACTTTTCTGTTGTAGAATCTCTGCACCCAGCATGACTGACAAACTCTCAAACATGAGCAGTTGCCTAAATTTAATGTACTGCTTCAGGACTCTAACTAGACTTTTGGTTTCCCAAGTCTTTTGGCATGGTGAACTATGTTTAAGCGTCAAATCACTTGCTCTGCAGAGTTTTTTCCAACTCCCTTTCCTCTGCAATCAATTAATCCTTTAGTGCTCCTTACAGACCCAGACATGCAGTTTACTTAATTACTCTTAGTAATGATATGTTCATTGTCCTTTACTAGGCTATAACCTCCTTGATATTAGGGACTAAGTTTGTATACCCAGTGCATAGCATTTGGTAGTCATTCAATAAATGTTGTTAAAATAAAATAAAATAAAGGAATTATATCTAAATTGTCACCTTTCAGTGACAATTAGGTATTTTCTTCATTGATAGCTACTAACCCTCATAGAACTACTTTAAATAATGTAAGGCAGACCATTAAAGTCTCAACGTGGGCCAGTTGTGCATTTCATTGGTAACAAGTTGCTGATATCTAAAGGAACAAAATTCAATCTGTCATGATATTTTCAAAAGTGTCAAAAAAAATTTAAAAGTGAAAAATAATCTTCATTGATATTCCCTATTGATATCTCAATATTCTTTACTGGGAGTCATTTCACTCACTAAACAACATCTTTTAAATCAGAACTCTTATCTGTTGAAAAGCAAGCAAACACCATGTAGTGTTCAAAGTTACTGGATTTGACTGCTTCCAGGAAATATTCTTCAAAACAAAAACTCAGTCACAAACTCTATAAATATGAAAGTTTTGGTGTCATAATTTTATTTCATTTCTTTTTAATTTACTTTTTATTTTATAATACAAAGTGTGTCTCAGGCTTATTACATAAATGGAGCAAAAATAACTTTGCAACTAGTTTCCTATATATGCAACACTCAGCTTGTAACATCTTACATTACATTGGTACACTTTTCACAAATGATAAAACCAATACTAATAAATTGTTAACTAAACTTCATAGTTATTTGGATTTCATTAGCTTTTCCCTAACATATTTTTTATGTTCCAGGATCCCATCCAAGATATCACTTTATATTTAGTTGTCATGTCTCCTAGTTTTCTCTGGAATGTAACAATTTCTTGCACTTTTCTTGTTTATGAAGATATTGACAATTTTGAGGAATGTTGGTCAAATATTGTATAGAATATCCCCAAATTTGTGCTTGTCTCATGGTTAAACTAGGAATGTGGTTGTTTGGAAGGATGACCACACAGGTGAAGAGCCATTTTGATCACATCATATCAAGTGTATGTGCTATTAATATGTCTTATTGATGATGATTCTTGCATTGATCATGTGACTGATGTGATTCCCAAGTTTCTCTAGGGAATTTTTTTTTTCTCTTCCATATCATAAACTTTTAGTTTCTCTTTCATATCGTATATTTTTGTAGCAAATTACTAAATGAAACCCACACTGAAGGCATGGGAATTAAGTTCCATCTCTTGGGGAGGAGGGATAGACTCAAATTATTTGGAATTCTTTTTTTTTGAGGGCAGTGTCCCCGGCCCTCATATGTGGGACCCGAACCGGGGCCACTGGCTTCCCAAGCCAGTGCTTAACCACCGCGCCACTCGGCCTGCCCTGGAATTCTTTTCTGCACAAGATTTGTCTCTTCTCTTCTTCCTCTATTTATTTTATTTATTTATTTATTTATTTATTTATTTATTTATTTATTCAATCATTGATTTGTATCAGTATGAACTTATTGATATTTATTTTATACTCTAGGTTGTAATTCAATGCTAGATTATTTAATTTGTTGCATACAATATTTTAGCTTCTTCAAATTCCTGGCTCTGGTCTCTCTTTGACATATCCTGTCATTTTATTATTTGAGTACTTCTTTACTTTCTGGCACTATATAATCCTCCAGGCTCATTATCATTATGTATATTTCCTGCCCCAGCCTAAGATACAAACATTTCTCCAAGGAGCCTGGTTCCTTTTATTGGAGAATTGTCTTAGAAACCAGGACTTAGGGACTGGATTTGTTTTTTTTTTTTTTTTTGCTTCAAATTTATGAGGCAGATATTGGCCAGTTAACATTCTGGATGCCCTCCATTACAATACCATCACTCCATCTAATGAATATGAATACAAGCATATTTACATATATGTGTATTTCTACCAATAAAGAGGCAATCCATTCCTAGATACTCTAGCTTATAAGTATAAAAAGATAGAAAATTTTTTTAGAATGTAAGCCAAACCACATCTGCAAATGATAACTGAAATGTAGTAACATTCATAACCACCTAAAAAGATACATATGCTTCCAATGTCATGTAGTAGATCTATTAAATACAGGACATAGAAAAAAGGCCATACATAAAAACAATTATGTTCAGAAATCATTCTAGCTCATACTTCCTATATCTGACTCTCCTTGTTTAGTTTTACATGCAAACCTGTCCCTTGGGACAGTGACTGGGGATCCTGGAAAGTAAGAATAAATCTCAAATATTGGCACCTACACTGTCCATGAAGTGGTTTCTCTAATAAGACATGTGGTGTGTTGTACACTGCCTGACCGCTGCAGTGTACACCAGAAGCTGAAGCTGAATAATAATGAATGTCAACTATAATTTTATTTATATAAACACACACACACACACACACACACACACAGTCACAAGATGTGGAGTACAGCATAGGGAATAGAGTTAGTGGAACTGTAACAGCTATACACGATATCAAATGGGTAGTAGATTAGGGGAGGGGTGTTATCACTGTGAGGAGTATAAATGTCTATTACATTGTTTTGTACATTGAAAACTAAAAAAAAAAATCTCAAATATTGGGAATTACATGTAAGCATCAACTTAAGGATTCAAATCAAGTAAACTGTTTCAGCAGGTGGCTTTGAGATTCCATGGGTCACAGAGTGAGGACACAAATATGCTTTTTTAATGTCTCTAGGAGAAAAATGTTCTTCACCATAATTAAAGTAAAAATAATTCTTTATAGAGAGTACATTTTGATTTTTTCCAAGCATTTTCATAGCCATTATGCTGTAGCCAAAAGTGAAATTATGTAGTAGAACATAAGAAAATTGGCAAAATGGACAGTAAAGATACTGTGAAAACTTACAGATAGGTTGGGAGAAGAAAATCTGGCAATAATATTCTCCTCTCCTCAGCAATCAAACTGTGGTATATTAAAAATATATATTTGGTCTTTGTCTTCATTTTTGGCATAGGGCTCCTGAAACCCTTGGATAGGAGTGTCTTTCCTTATTCATACCAAGTCTCTTTCTACCACACAGGAATTTATGCTAACGAGGTGACTCTGGGTGAGGCCCAACTTAAGTCTGGTTATCAGAAGGACCAAGCATAGGGCAAGAGGGTGGGAATGTTTAACTTCACACCTCAGCCTCTAGGGAGAGGAGTGGGTGGCTGGGGATTAGGTTATAAAACTCTTAAACAAGGATATTCAGAGAACTTCCTGGTTCATGAACACACTGATGTACTGGGAGGGGGCATACCCTAAGGGCACAATGAAGCTCTGCCAAATCCCACCTAAACTACATGTTACCTTATATATCACTTCCATTTGGCTGTTCCTGAGTTATATCCTTTATAATAAAGCTGTGATCCCATGCAGAGCGCCTTCCTGAGACCACAGTTCTATGAATTGTTCTTCCAAATTATTGAACCTGAGGTAGTGGGGAGGGGATTCATGGGAACCCCCTGAATTTGTAGTCAGCTGGGCAGCAGTGTGGGTAGCCTGGTCCCCATTTGTAGCTGGTATCTGAAGTGGGGGCAGACTTCTTGGTCTGAGCCTTTAAACTGTGGGGTCTGCTCTTATAGTGGGAGTTAGTGTAAGAACTGACTTGAATTGTTGGACATTCAGTTGATGACAGAAGAAAACACACCCAAACAATATGAAAACAAACCCCAAAAAAGTGGTAATACATACAAAAGATAGAGCATTTAGTCCCTAAATACTATTTAATTCCCAACTTTCTTTTCTTAGTGCCTTCAATGCATTAGTTAAAAAATAAATAAATAAATAAACGCATTTCAGGTAACTATTGCTATTATTTTGAAATTGCAACCAAGAGCTTCTTTTTCTGTTTTAAAGATAATATTAGGCACTAATAGCATTCTAAATATGATTTTAGTAAAGAAAATAGTAAGCTGAGAAACATTAGGAATACATTTTTATGGAAATTAAAAAAAAATCAAAACATTGTGTGAGTATTCAAATTGCTAGCCACTTAGAAAGGAAATGGTGCTGCTAGGATGCTACAAAATTTTAAAATCTAAATAAAAGGTTAAAATGTTGCATTTTTTTCAAACTTGTTGAAAATTTGAAGGAAAGCTTTTATAAGTATGCATAAAAGCAGGGGGTAAGTCATCAAGAAGCTTTTGAAAAGACATAAGTAATGACCTGCAAAGTGGTTCACAAATGCCAGCCCAGGAGCATATACCAGTCCATTTCACTTTTTACCAGAATTCAAAACAATATCCTTTATTCTGAGATATGACCTTTATTCTCCCCTTCCTCATGGGAGGACAGTCCAAAACATTCTTTCTTGTTATGAAATGATGCCAATAAATTAAAAAAAAAGTTATATATATATATATATTTAAAATATATGCATGTGTGTGTGTGTGTGTGTATATATATATATATATATATATATATAATTAATATATTTACTTTACAAAAAAAAAGTTGTCACTCTTTGTTTCTCATCCCTTATTTATTTGGTTAACTTTTATTAGTACAAGTCCCCTTTAGAGCATATAAGCTGAATTGTTAGGGTAGTTTGGGTGAGCTGTGCCAAGGAAAACAACAGATTACATAACAAGGGTGGAACATGGAGCTGGATAAAAAACATCAGGCATTATTTATCACTGAAGAGCAATGCATTTATACCAATTGCTGAAGCTAGTTAATACCAGGTAACTCTCAGAGAGGACTGTAGATGGCTCATTCTTCATGGTAAAGAAGTGGCTACTGCCACAATAAGGAATCACCTTGATTTAGACAAATGAGGGTGGAGTCCTAAAGGAAAACCTGTAAGGACGATAGTGAGGATTTTTGATTTTCCCCTTAAAAATCATTGCCATTCTAAGAATGAGAGAAATTAATTAATTGTTTAGTAGATACTAGACTCCATGTATTTAATGTACATGTTAGAGCTGTCTGGTTTATTGCTTCATTTGCTTCACTCATCTTGTGAAATCCCTTGGGGGTATTATTAATTGTTAAATAAAGGTTAAAAACATTAAGGTGAGGATTTCCATAAATTCACTTATTAGCTTTGTAATTTTGGACAAGTTACCACACTCTCTGGGTTTCAGTTAACTTGATAGTAAAATGGGGAGAAATAGTGTCTACTAACATAAAGTTATTCTAAGGATATAAAAACAGAGTACTTGAAATAGTGTATATCGTGTTGCCTAGCATATGACACATATTTAATAAATACTAGCAACACAAGTTGTCAATAACAGAAGTAACATTAACATCAAGATTAGAGGGATAAAAGGGGTACAATTATCAAAATCTCTTAAATTTCCTTGTTAACAATACAAAGTCTGTTTCCTTATCACAAGCCAAAAGAATTAGAATCTGAGATGGGTCCTGGGATTTGCATCCCGAGTAATTATTAGACACCTGAAAACGTAAAGACCACCAGATCCTTAAATAAGCACTGCTTTCCATTTATTCTATGTTTACATTTCTTTAATAAATATCCATCACTTAAGGCAACCAGTGAATAATGGATTACAAAATCTTGCCCAGAAGAGTCCCACCATAGACACTGGGCTAAATAAGAAGAGGAGAGCAAAGATGGATATGCTGCTGATAGGAACATAGCTCTAGAGCACAAAACAAGTTTCTATCTTCTACAGCTAGTAGCCTGTGATGTCAGAGGAGCTAGGTGCTAGGTGCGTCCTCCACAACTAAGATTGAAGGACAACAACTTGGCTGTTCCCCTTCTGTTACCCTTCCCCAATTCCCCAATGACATCTAAAAAGAAAAAAAAAAAAAAAAAAAAAGAGAAAGAGAGAGAGGAGTGAGGTGTAGATTTAAAAAAACAAAAAGCTGAGTTCTAAAAGAGGATTCATCTTTGGGCAAAAATATCTACCTGGTAATTCCACATATTTTGAGACTTGACTAATAAAGATTTCCCCACACTAAATTTTACACATTCTAATAACTGCAATAAACAGACTAAATAAACTATGGTATCTGCACTCCAAAAACAGGTTTTTGTTGTTGTTGTTGTTTTGTTTTTATTATACTGTATATTGCATCAAAGTAACATCAGTGTTAACTAAGCAGAATTTAGAGAAACCAAGATAAACTTTTTTCTTTTTAAAATTTTTATTTAATCTTTCAAAAAACTGTTCTAACAAGTAAATGAAAACACTGTATTATGGCCACCCTCAAATTTGTTATTTTCCAACCTGGAGGCCTCGCAACATGTAAATGTTAACTACTAATTTTTAAATTACTTTGGAAAATCTTAGACACTAACAATATATGTTTAGCTATGAGTCTTTTCTCCATAAACACATACATAACTACATAATCAGTTCCGGACAAACTAAAAGCTATGCCATTCTTTTTTCTAGTTGTATGGCAAAACAAGCCTTTAGTATTTTTATTTTGACAATGTCTTTCAGGACTTAAAAAAGTAAACCCATTGCATTCATTATGTTATGACAATAACACATAAACAATTTCATATGTCATCGGAGAATTTTATTCTGTATAACATCTCAAAGAGGAAAAAAAAAATCTTTAATATATAATTCCAGGAAATGCTAGTCTAGAGTGAAATTCTTAAAGTGTCTACCAAAGTTACTCTGCAGTAACTATTCCCTGAAACTGATACTCAAATGCATTGAATCAAGACTCAATCTGTATTCACATTATAGGTACTTCATAAATGCTCCTGAAATAAAGACATATATTTTTGTAAACTTTTCATCTTTGCCTATTTAAGTTACTACTAAAGATTTTTGTAACTTCTCTAAGTAATATAATTTTTGGATAAATCACTATATTAAAAAAATAAATAAACAGAAGACTCGGAGAGTAAAGTAATATGTGATAAAAATAGTAGATAAAATACAAAATGATATCTGTTTCAGAATAATAGATCTGAAGTATTTAATTCAAATTTCTACTGTTGAATGATTAAAAATGCTATTTGGCTCACTTTTTAATTTACATTCCTTATTAGGAAATGTGCTTTTCTTTATTTCAATAAGGTAATGCTATTGTGGAACATGATTCCATTTAGGGATGTAATTTTCAATGGCAGTATAGCTTGATAGTGAATGATTTATATTTTGTTCCATATAAAATTATTTTTTTTCCATTTTGTTGAACAGATGACATTATGTAAATAATCTATTGACAAAAAAATTAGAATTTCCTTCTATATTTAAATTTCCACTGAAATATAATCCTCTATAGCATGGAAGATACTTAATGCTGTTATAAAAAGAAACAGCTTTGTTCAAATAGAGTATCTATTTTAAATGTAAAATGCTGCAAAAACACTGCTTTCTAGAGAGATACCAAAAAACTAGTTTTTTTATGTTGATATATTTATGTATCATTAACAATACATTTTCCCTGTATAGTTTGAAACTCTGGCACAGAACAAAATTAGGCAAATAGATATAAAATGGATCAGGACTATTTCTTTAGTTACTAAAGTTAACTTTATCATCTCAAAAAGATGGTAAAGGGAAGGTAAAGTCTGATATCAGAATCCATTCTACCCTCTATATTTCACTGATGGGAAGCACATAGTAAATTGAATAATTGCATTTAAAACTAGAATGAAAAACTTAATTATTTAATATCTCTAAGATTCTGTGTCAATATTTTAATGTAAAAAATGTAAAAAAAAAATCCTCAAAACTGTATTGAGGAAAAAAGGAGATAATAAATCTAAGATACTTAGCTGAGGGCATGTGGCCCATGGCATATGCTCAAAAAAATATTGAGAGAATGTGTATTGACCATCACAATGTTCTAAGTTAAAAATTTCTTTAGTTATTGTTTTCAACAAGATCTATATCAGAGGGACATACCTACATACCTACATACCTATTAGGAGTTACGATTCTGATGTCCCTAGAGAAACTAGGAAGATAATGTTGAAACTCTGCCTGAATATGCTATATAGTGCCATATTATTCAAGTGAACATTTTTCAAGTCAATCTGTTTGCAAAAGCATTCTGTTTACATGTAATGTATTTATACCTAAGATACCCATAGCAATGTTTACAAAAATATGAAAATATTTTAAGCAGTCCTCAAATTAGAAATAAACTAAATGTGTTTGGTTATGTTGATTGCATTTCCTCTTTGTTTGTAAGACATGAAATCGCAGCTGGCATTTAGATATAAAATGAGTATAGTATTTGTAGGAAAGAATTGGAAATTTAACCTAAAGACAATTAAAATCAGAGACAAGAAACAGAAGATGCAGAAATGCTTCTAAAGTCTACATATAACTTCTATATAAAATGGGTAAAACACCCCCAAAAGTGCTTAGGAAACAATGTTTAATGGGGTTACATAGGAAGAGTTAAGATATGTCAACTTTTGCCCAATGAAAGAAGGGGGAATCCATGAACTAATACTAATATAAAATAATATTGAATGTAAACTATAGTTGGAAAAAAAAATAGTCAGGGAGATGTAAAGTACTATATAAGGAACCTAGTCAATAATATTGTAATAACTGTTTACAGTGTAGTGTCAAATGGGTAATAGACGTATTGGGGTGATCACTTTGTGAAGTATATAAATGTCTAATCACTATGTTGTTTTGTACACCTGAATCTAATATAATATTGTATGCCTACAGTAATTGAAAAATAATTTTTTTAAAAGTAAAAAGAAGTGGAATCCAGTGTTTGAGCCATATCCCATAAAAATTATATGAAATATTCCTGTATTCAAAGAAAAGCAGAAAACAGTAGAATTCATCCTAATGATACACAGAACTTTATCACTAAGTAAAGCTGGGTAATAAAGGCAGTAGACAACATTTGGAAGTTTGCATCCTAAGGGAGCTATATTTCATTGGTAGTATAATGCTAAAAAAAAAATCTTTGGATTTAAAGTAAAATTGGAGCATCTATAAAATAGACTGGAACTTTTACAAGTAGTTGTAAGGACCTTAATATAAGGAAGTAACAACCCATAATAGCATATTGTGAAAGAAAGAAATTAAAAAGAAAAAAAGGATCAATAGAACTTAAAGCAGAGAAAACAGAAATCTGGACCAGTTTAAAATAAATAATTCATTTACAACAGTAGCTAAGACATTGCACTAGAAGAAAATTGGTAATTCCTATCATATCTTCACTGTGTATTGCTAAAGGGTAAACTTGTTAAAATGCATATATTTTCTATTCATGTGAGTTTGTTCAGTTATTATGAACTATTTAGACAGCTTCATAAGCATTTTTCTGCATATTGCTATGGACCAAGATCTGAATGAGCTGATACTTTCTCCACTGCATTCTGACATGATTTGTGACATCAACAGCATTGCTCAGAAAATATAATTCAATTATTCTATTACCTATTTGTATACAAGAGGATTCCTGAAACAGACAGTAGTCGTAAGATGCTCAATTAAGCATTTTACAAGTTTGGCCATTCAATTAATTCCCCCTTGCATGAAGTAATAGTATTAAAATTATTAATGTATAAGTAAGAACTACTGTTCTCTCATTACTAAAATTAGTTTATAATTTATTGGATAAAATTTAAGATACCTGGATTATAGGTTGAAACGTGTCCTCCAAAAAATACTTGGTTGAAGTCCTAACTCTGGTACCTGGGAAAGTGGCTTTATTTAAAAATAGGACCTTGCAGATATAATTAGCTTAAAGTGAGGTCATACCGGAGTAGGGTGGACCCTATTCCACTATGACTGGTATCCAGAATTAGAAACACACAAAGAGAAAACCGCCATATGAGGGATGCTGGCAGAGGTAAAAAGGTTCTTCGCTCAAGCCAAGGAACTCCTAGGGCCATCAGAACCTTGGAGAGGCAAGGAAGGATTTTCTCCTAGAGGTTTTAGACAGATCATTGTCCAGGAGACATCTTGATTTTGGACTGCGAGCATCCAGAACTATGGACAGAATAAATTTCTGCTATTTGCAGTCATTAAAATATGTAGTGACTTGTTACGGCAGTCCTAGGAAACTAATATACATAGTTTCAGAATTAGAAAAATTAGTATATCTCATTACCAAAAATAAGACAATGAAACTGAGTTTATTGCCTGCCATATTCACATTATTCAAGTTAATTTTCACATTTTTTTCCCTGCAGTTTTAAGAGGCATTGGCCCCTTGTGAATGTGATATAGGCGCAGTCTACTAGTGAAATCATTATTGGATCTTATGTTAAATGATGATAGGGCAAGGTTTAGTTATTAGTAACAGGAAATCCAATATAACAAAGGCTAATTCAAGGGATTATTTTATTTCTCTTTGAAGAGAAAACAGGTTTTCAGGGTTAGTAAGAAAGCAGGCATCTTCTATCATGTACTTTGTTTTCTCTAATACATAGTGTCTTCTTTGTGATACTATATAATGGCTCCTCTAGCATATAGCAACCACTCAGAGGACAAAAAAGTGAAGGAGCATGCCACTTCATTCAAGAACCCTTCCTGGAAGTTGCATGCACCATCTCTAATTATGTATTATTGTCTATTACCTTATCTGCAAGGGAAAATCTCTTTATTCCCAGTAGCTGAGAGTCCAGCAAAAAATGAGGGCTCCATTGCCATAGAAGAGAGATACTAATGGTCTTGTAGTTAGTTGTCTCTGCTACATGGATTTTGCATATCTATGAGGTGTGGTCAAACAATGTGGTGAATGTTTTAAAAAACGTTATTACAATAAAAGAACATGTTGCCATTGATATGCCTTCAAATACTCCCCCTTGCTTCAAATACACTTATCCCATCATTTTTGCCACTTTCTTCTGAAGCAGTTTTGGAGGTCCTCTTTCGTGCGTGTCTTTAGTTGTGCTGTTGTGGCTGACTCAATGTTCTGAATCGATTCAAAACATTTACCTTCCATGGTCATTCTGGCTTTGGGGAAGAGCCAGAAGTCCGGTGAATAAGGTGAAAGAGGACATACTTTAACGTTATTATTTGACAGAAATTGCCATACCAGAAGCAATGTGTGACACGGAGCACTGTCATGATGAAGGATGATTTACAGCACACTTTAAAACACACCTTCTCTCAACCATAGCTCACACCCAACTGACTGCATCAAACAAGTTGAAACTTGTTACACACTGTTACTAAGGTTTAATGTGCCACTTCCCATATTTGAAGATCCCTGCCTTCTGTTGGATGGCACTGCGCAGCAGCATTTGCTGTATTTTGTGATCACAATGTAAAGTCTCTGTGTCACACATTGCTTGTAGTATGGAAATTTCTGTTAAATAAAAACATTAGAATGTGTCCTCATCCATCTTATTCACCAGATCTGGCACCCTGTGACTTCTGGCTCTTCCCTCAAGTCAAAATGAGTCAGGACATCAAGGCAGTCATGACAGCGCAACTAAAGACACAAAAGAGGACTTCCAGAACTGCTTCAGAAAACAGCAAGGATGATGGGATCTGTGTGATCAAAATGAGTGGGAGTATTTTGAGGGGGGATTAATGGCAATGTGTCTTTTACTGTGATATTTTTTTTAAATGTAATTGTTTGATCACATCTCACATTAGTTTATACATACAAATTTAGAAATGACATCAGCTTGATCCAATTTCGAAGAATGAAAAAAATTACACAATTTTATAGCATGAAAAATAAATCTGTCTTTCTGTCTCTCTCCTATCACATCATCCCCACCTAGACACCCATTTTGAAAGATTTAATTTCCTGGTGCTCTTTATTCCCTTTTCCATTTGAGTCATTCAATACTTGTATAAATGAGGTAATGATAGTAAGAATTCTAAATTGCTCTGTTTCTTTCCTTACATGTGTTTCCTCATAATCTACTACTTAAAAGAATTTGTAACATCTCATAGAATCAATGCTGGAACACCTGTTTCCAATCTCTAGTGTGTAAACTACATCTTCTGTGTAGCCTACATGCATTCATGACTAGAAGCTTCCAGTTAGCTAATGTTTTCAAAAACATTATACTAAAGTCATCATCTATTGAAAACAGCAAACGATGCAGCTTCATATAAAACACATTGCTTCCAAGTAGAGTTTATATAGATCCACCTTCTAGCTTTAGGATTATGACAAAAGTGATGGATTTTATTCATCTGGAATCAATGAATTAATAACATTTTGATTTTCTAAATGATATCATGAATTATTACATTTTTTTAAAAATCCAAGATCCTGAGAAGATGGCTTTTTGGCCATATGCTTTTTTTCTCCCATGGGAGGTTGACTCACAGTCCATAGCTGTTTTTATTCCTGTGAAACCAAATGCAAAAGAAAACCTAGCTCACTGGCCTTTTCAATCAACCAGTTACCTAAATCTAAAAAGCACTGAATTTCTGAAAGCACCAAAGCAGAATGAGGAAGATTTTTATAGCCTTTAGATTTTTCCTTTAGTTGTTTCAAAAGCAGACATGTTAGACAAAAAAAAAAAAAAATCCATTAGAGAAGAGCAGAATGTAAACTTGATTACACACATAGCTATATAGAAAAATCCACAGGAAAGAAGAAAAAAGGAAAACAGAGTGTGTGAAAAAGAATCCACCTAGTCAAAACACAATTTTCTTAGTTACCTGCAAATATTTACCTCAGTTCTCTCATGTGAATAATATTTTATACAATATAATTTATTTTCACATTTTTCTGTAAGATATTGCTTTTGGTATTAAAATGTTTTGACTGTATAGAGTTTTATTCACCATTGTTTTTTTCTTACTGTCTCTGTACCATGAAATTCTGTCATACATAGTTGGGAGTTTGCCATTTCTTAAAATTTTCCCTTAGAAGTTTCAGCTAATTAAACAAATGACGACAAAATACCCACAGTGTCAACTTTGCTAGCTCTTACTATGGACAACTAAAGCCAACTTTCTCAGTCATCTATTTCTATGCATGCTGGCTTCTTCCAATACGCTCTCCCTCCCCCACTACAAGTATGTACTATAATAACAATGTGTGCAAAGATAAAAGTAAAGTTTAGATAGTACAGAACCCAAAACTTTCAAGAAAATACCAGGCAGATACAAATTATTTCACTATTCATATAGGTATTCATCAATGGAAGTTATATTTTCTTGTAATAAGTATTTTATGTTTCTCTGTGCAATAAAACAACTTTTTTAAAATTATATAATACAATTTTGAACTTATATGTGTATTCCTTTTAATCCAGAGATAATTTGTCCCTCTTATGTGAAATATTCTTTGAAACAACTCTGTTTTGTCTTCTTTAACCCCCTTTTCTCATCTTCCATTCCCCATATCTCTATCAACTCAGTGGTGCTGACATGAGTTTGGGGTCAATTATAATGAGTAAGTGGAAGAAAAGGTATGGAGAATAGAAAATGCTAAAGAAACTTCGTTAACGATACAGGCTACTGTGATTTTTACTTGAAAATCACATGAGAATATTTGTAAAGACTAATAATGTATATGGAAATTGAAGAAGCTGAATAATTTTTATGCAAATGCATAAGTGAGCCTGCAGCTTATTGGAAAGACTTGGTGGACAGCAACAACTTTCCCTTATGCCTAAGGATTTTCATACTGTGAGTTTTCCAATGTTTAAGATTAGAACTAGGATTTTCATTGTTGTCATGGTTGTTTTTGTTAAGGCAAAATAGGAGGAAAAAAAAGTTCCTAGTGTAGGGAAGGCAAGAGATGGTTAGCCTTTTATGGGAATGTGGATTATATGACTTTAAAAACTTATCCAGAGCTCAACGATCATAATAACATGGGCCAGTGAAGTGACATTCTCCACAACTAGACAGAAGAACAAAGGGACAGCTAGCTACTTATCTGTTCCCCTTCTCCGATTCGCCAATGCTGTTCCCCTCCCCCAATTACCCAATAAAACCTTAAAAACAAAACAAAACAAAAAAACCCTATCCAATGTAAATTCTTAGTGAACATTGATAAAATACACCTGTAGTTTAGTTATTAAGTTCCCTTAAAATTAGAAGAAGCTCAAGGAAGAAATCTTTATTAGACTTAGAATAGTGAAGGAAGACGGCAGGTAGCAATTCTAAATGACACAATCTAAAATAAAATAAAAAATCAAACACAAAAAAAAACTCTTCTCCTTTCACTGATAAAAGTTTCCCCAAAGTAGCATACTCTGATAGATCATCCAGAAACAGCAGCATTTTTTTTTTTTTTTTAAACTATCTCCTGCCTCTGAATCCAGATGCAAACTCATGAACATAGGCTGTTTTTCAAATTATCTGGCTCATTCTTTTAGGGAAAAATTCTCATTTCAAGGTGGTACAGAAAGGAAACTAAACAAATAAATAAGAAACACCTTTATTATAGCCTCTAAAAGGCCCCAGCACAGCAACTAGTAAACACTGAAAAAGAGAAAAGCAAAAATAGAGAAGGTCAGTAGTGTTTGGACAGTGAAAGACTATGCATGGAGATGCTTGTAGATTTAGACAAGTGAGCCCAGGCTTTGACTCACAAAAGGGTATATTACAAATGTGTTATTACCAGTCATAAACTATTACAGCTTCCCTTTCCTTACATACAAATGGGATTTTATATCACTTAAAGTGTATATTAAAGGACACAAACTTGCTAACGGCTAATTCCTTAAATAAAAAAAGGTAGCATCATTCTATGCTATTACATGAGAACTTGGATTTGCCTTTTTTTTTTTCAGACTGTAATTTTTCATGTCTTATCTCCAAAACCTAAAAATAAATATAAAACAGCCAACCAATTAAAAAGAAGAAAAGAACATGACAAATTATGACAAAAGAAAAAAAAATATACCATGCAAATTCATTTTTCCTGTTAATTAATTCAAGAATGGCAATATAACTACAGAATTGGTATTTATATAAAAACAAAGAATAACATGGGTAACACACATTGTAAAACTACCACATAAAGTATTATAGTTTTAAATACTCTAATTCACACTCTCTTCCTTCCTGTCCCATTCCAACACTCTATCCAACCTATTAAGATTCTTTAATAAGAAATCACTCTATCGACACAACTCTTTATATCGATTCTGAAGATCACTTTTGTATTCCTTTTAGTAGCAGTGAACTCAGATTTCTTAAAAGATCATTTCTGTCTGATCCAGGCACTAGATACACAAAAGAATGAGAGTGAGGTTATAGACAGAGCCTTTTATTTTTCATTAAACTGAACCAACCCCTTTTCTCCACCACAATAAAATAAAACAAAGGGAAGAAATTAAATAAATCAATATTTTCAAACCTTTTCTTAAAGATAAAAGGCATGGACCTCTTTTACTTTCAACTAGAGAAGTTGTAGCTTTTTCATGTTAATAAAACTATTAATACTACAAAATTGATGGTTCTCCAATTTTTTTACTGCAAAATGTTAGACACACAGCTGTATATTAGGTATATTTAACTAAAGTTAATGCGTTCAGATTAGGCCTTCCCAAGATGTACCATTTTGCCATGCAGATTATTTTGCGTGAAGGCAACAGAGACCCTGAGGGCTCAGAAGAAACTTCTGCCCCTCCCATACCTACCTAGAAGAATCTAAATTGGGGGCCTTACCCACAATGAGAATTATTACCAGAAATAACTTTTTAAGGCCTATCTATATAGTACTTTTCTATATAAACATCTAATTACTGAATATCTGTTCTTCTTATCATCCTACAAATTACCCCCACATCTCATTTCTTGGTTCAGGATGTCACATATACCTTATTTTACCTTTCTGTCTGGGAAACTTTCAAGTAGTGGGTCTATGACTTGCTAATATATGTGGGATTCTTGTGTGGCTGTATGAAATTAAATCTGGTTATTTTCTCTTGTTAATCTGTTTCATGTTGATTTAATTATTAGACCATTTGAAACAACCTAGAAGGGTAAAAAAGAAACAAAAATTTCCTCCCCCCACAAAAGTAACTCCGCTGTAATGTGCATATAGTTCTCATGTACTTCATATAAAAATTTTTGAAGTTTCAACAAATAGAAGAATGGTCTTGAGTTTACTTACTTGACTGTCTTACATTAAATAGAATCCTCAATGACAGATGATTAACACCCATGAGAAATTCTGTGAAAATGTCCTATTTATATCTAAGTTTCCTTTTTATAGAGCTAGGTTCATATTATTCCTCGTAAGTAATTTTAAGCCACTGTAAACACACCCTTAAAATGGCTTTGCATTTTTCAGAAACTGCAACACAAGGTTTCTTGATTTCAAATTTGGTATTTATCTTTATATATAATGAGATGGTCAAAGTGATTCATGAACATTTCTTCCTGTTTCCTCCTGTGAAAGAATCCAGCAGGTATAATTATTACTAAATATCATTACAACATCGTTTACATTTAGCCACATATTGGGGTCTGAGTAATGTGATCTACAGTAATGAGAATTTGATGAGAAACAAAAAAACTTTATCAACAACAAAACAGCTCTAAAGCTTACTCCTAGCTAAAAGTTCAACAGTTTATTTGTACATCATGACAAATAAAATTCAGTTAATTTAACGTTAAAATAATGATGCAATGCCTTCTCCCAACCCCCTTACCTCTGGGAAATGAGGCCTACTTACTATAACAGCATGTAACCTTTCCTTCCTAGAAGGCTATCATGATTGTTATTCTTTTTTAGCTGTTTTCTAAGAGCTACTAGCATTTTGCTACTATTTTCATATAATTTACTGACTATGAAAACATGGTTACTGTTTAAAATGTGTTCCAGAGTCCCAGCTTTAGCATTTAATAGCTGCACAACACTGGGTGAGCTATCTCATCTTCTCTAAGCCTCAGATTCTTACATCTATTTGGATAAAGATACTTCCCAAGTTTTCATAAGAATTAGAAATAACCTATATAAAGCACCAAACTGTGTACTGGCTTTAAACTGCTATTCATTCAGTGGTGACCTTTTTTGTTCTTATTTTATTTGCTAATGGTACATGTAACCATATTTCCAAAGTCCTGGATTTCAATTTTGCTTCTATTATTCAGTATTACTCCTACAGTAACAGTTGGGTGGAAGCTGAGTAAAAGTCATATTTTAAATTACATGCCCCTAAAGGGAAAAAATCTCACATGACAGAAAAAGATGGAAATCACTTACCAATTTCTCTCCTATGAAAAGTTCAACAGAAGTAAATTTGTTGCACGATAAATAGTTAAATATTATTCAAAGTACGTACAATAATGGGTTTACATAATTTGATAGGAAACTAGTTATACAATATTTTTCTCAACAATCCTAGAATTTGAGCTTTAATGTAATGAATAGTTTGTCTAGTTTAGAAAATGAAAAAAAGATTAAGTTCCTTAACTTATATGAAACATATAAAAGGAATAAACTCAGTAAAAGTGTGAATTCTCTAAAACTGACAGTAGTCCCCTCTTATCTGCGATTTTGCTTTCCTGTAGTCAGTCACAGTCAGAAAATATTAAATGGAAAACTCCATAAATAAACTATTCATAAATTCTAAGTTGAGTGCCATTCTGAGTGGCATGATGGAATTTTGCCACACCCCCTCTATCCTACCCAGGAATAAACCATCCCTTTGTTCAGTGTATCCATGCTGTATACACTATCCGCCCCTTAGTTACTTAATAGCCATCTAGGTTTTCAGATCGACCGCTGTGGTATCACAGTGCTTGGGTTCAAGCAACCCATATTTTACTTCATAGTGGCCTGAAATACAAGAGAAGTGGTGCTGGCAATTTGGATATGCCAAAGAGAAGCCACTGTAAAGTGCTTCCTCTATGTGAAAAGGTGAAAGTTTTCATCTTAGTAAGGAAAGAGAAAAAATTGTACGCTGAGGTTGTTAAGATCCATAGTAAGGACAAATCTTTTATCTGTGAAATTGCCTAATTAATAGACTTCATCATAGGTATTTACATATAGAATAAAACATAGTATGTATAGGATTCAGTACTATCATAGTTTTAGGCATCCACTGGGGGTCTTAGAATGTATCCCCTCAAGATAAGGGGGGAGGAACTATTGTATATTGTTTTTCTTTAGATTATATACCCTCAATCAATTCCTGCAAATAAATCTAATTATTGTTTCCAAATTCCAAGCTGTTTAATGAATCACAATTAATAATGGTTTTAATTGTACCCTAGAGGGAAAAGAGTGCTGCTTATGTTTTGGAATTATTCCATTTCTACTGAACTGAAAACAATTTGCATTTTACTACCTTATAGTCTAAAACAGATTTTATATATATATATATATATATATAACTTTTATTAACTTGTTTTATTTTCTTTTTAAGTATGTTTCCTTGAATTGCTTTGTCCCTTAGCAGGGGTTAAGCCCAATTTCAGTGTGTATGATAACTGAAGCTACTTATTAATATGGTTTTTATAGACCACAAATATAACTGAAAACAAACAAAGGCAGAGTGTTCACTTTGACACATTTTTTAATGTAGTGTGAACCAAGTGCCCTTTCAAGAATTATGCTAGTAATTTTGCATAAAGTTTCAGTGTAGCCCATCTCTTTCCTACCAATTATACAACATGATATATGCTTCTATTCTCAATTCAGTCTTGGCGTAACCAGCAAAAATAAAATGAATAGGAGGATAAAGATACAAATAAATGCATATGTTTTCCTTCTAATTTTCAGACAATGATGTTCCTTAATGCTTTCTATTTGCCCACAAAAACAGTCAAGATCTTGCTTGTAGATACCACAGAAAAAAATATGTGGTGCTACATATACTTGAAGGTCAGAAAGGTGAGAAAAACAATGATTCTAGACTAGTCAAGTGATTATAAAACAAAATTTTTCAGTAAGGTTCCAAGTGAGCAAGCTAGATTTTTGATGTGGCAAATCCAATGAAGTTGTGAGAAAAATACATACAAAACATGGGGAAATGAGAGTAAATTACCAGAGGTTCCTGCCAAGTACCAGTCTGGTAGTTTAGAGCAGGCACTGAGGTCTACTCAGCTATCTAATGTTTGAGCTGGCTCAGGACTCTCCTATGTGAAGCTTACTCTGCAGGTTTTGGAATTTTTTTGCCAGCCAACTGAGCCTTGCTGCCAGCTATCCCCTGATTCTAGTTACACTTGCCCAAGGGTTCAAACCTGCAGAAGACAGCAGTCTTGCTCACATCATTGTGGGAGCTTGCATCCCTGAAGTGTCTCAACCAGTCACTCTAAGTCACCTTTGCATAAGTTTTCACCAAATAAACCTTAATATTTGGGTTCATCATTAAAATATAATGTTCTATAACAGGTACCTTAACGAGTTTTCCAGACATTCAAGCCAATGGGATATTCTGTACACCAGCCTGTCTATTGACCACTGATGTCTACAGGAGTAGAAATCAGAGCCAGCTATGTACATGCCAGTTACAAATGTATCAGCATAGTGAGACATTGAAATCACATTCTTTCACAGTCCCAGGACTTCTTAATCCTTTAGGATATTAGGAATAAACTCCCTGTTATCCATACCTAACATCCACCCTTTATTTCTCCTTGAATACATTTTTCAATTGTGTAACACATCATTTCCAAATTGCATGTGTTTTTTTTTTAACTTTACAACTCCAATGAAGAAGTTAATAACTTTCTGCAAACTTGTAGCCAGTATGAAAGTTACCAATTATCACATTAAAAGCTAAAAGTGGGTAAAACCCTGCCAGTCCATGACATTACGTTACACACACAACCTTCTTTTGGGCAGTTTCAGACCTTCAAATAGTAAGACAATCACGATATAGTGTCAGTACAAATGTAGATTCCCTCTCATACCATCCAACTTTACTATCAGTTTGTTATTATTTTCCTGTGTGTAACATTCAGTTTCTTCCTAATCTGGAAGCTCCAATAGTTTTGTTGATTGCGAAAGACTCTTTGAAATTTCTTTTCCAGAACAGTGGATCTTACCAACCCCTGATCCCCTCCCCCACAACCTTCATCCTACCATCCTCAATAGAAAGCAGTTGAGACCTCTCTGAAAGGTACTTTCTCATAGATAGTGATTTCAACCACAAATCTCTACAAGAACTAAAGCTTTCTCTAATAGTTACCTTGAAAATACACACTCGATGTGAAGTTCTGACTGTATGCTCTTAAGTCTAAAGAAAAGGGCCAGAAGGTTCTGAAGATGTCAGTAGGGAACATTAATTCTGAAAGCCTACACCTACACAAGACTAGTTCCCTGACTCTATTTTTATTGCCCTCAGCTCCTCTGTCCCAATAAGCCTCTTTTTTCTTTTCACTAACTCTCTTGTACATATCTTGTTGATGGTGCTATGGCTGAATACATATTTGTTTATGTTGTCCAATGCAGGGGTGGTCTGCTATTACTGTGGCAAAAAAATGCATATGAAATTTGCTTATTGAAATTTTTCAAATTTACGGCATAGTATTGTTAACTATATGCACATTGTTGTACAGCAGATCTCTAGGGATTTTTTTTTTGTTTTTTTTTGTTTTTTACCAAAATCAAACTTAAGTTCTTTAGTAAAGGTAACTAAAGGGCTGTATTATTGTTTTAAATAGATATGTATATTAACATATGAAATTGTATATCATTGGTGATTCACATTTGCCCTCTTCTCAAATTTCATAACTATAAACAAACCATCTTGTGTTCTAAAATCCCAAAAGGATATCAAATTAATTCCATGTGTTTAAAAAAGGGGCCAGTATTGGGAGAAGGAAATTTGCTGTAAAAGTGACATGAATGGACCATTCATTTGTATGGCCACTAATTCCATAGGGCAACTGATCATAAATTAAGTGCCTGACATTCAGTAATAGATGATTATATCTGACATAATGAAGTTATAATGAAAGGTGTTCACACACTGCTTGACTATTAAGTGCCCATTTATTGTCCCTGTACCAGGTGTGATAGTGATAGGCTATACAAATCATCCAGAAGAAATGTCAAAATAGGCTTCTTTGCTGATAAAGCACCACACATGTTTATTAATATAGCAGCTTGTCTTAGAACTGGCCCATCTGCTCATATAAAACAAATCTTTCTCCTATAAATATTTGAAAAATAAGAGCATGACCGCTAGTAATAGTTTTAGAGTAGTAGGAATAGAAAGGGAGGAGGAGAAAAAGGGAAATAGCAGGAGCTTAAATAAAATATTATGTTCTTTCTTTAACCTTAGATATGTTTAATAGAAGAAGGGGCAGGAAGATAGCTTTTAACGTGGAATTTGCTTTACATTAGTGCTGCATGAAGTGTAGGTCTTCAGAAACAGTCCAGGCTCTAGCTGTCGCTGGTGCCAGGTGGGAAATGGCAAATTTCACCAATGCTTCCCAAGTACACATTTCCATAAAGTGCAAAACGAAGCAATCAATTAAATTGTCCAGAGTAACAGTTCATATGCTTTAACACTGATCATAAAATATTTTAGCCAGGCAGATTTTATATAAAAAATAAATAAATAATAAAATAATAGCACAGCCTTCCCTCCCACCCCCCAGGGGAGAGAGTTTAAAACTGAGGATTTGCTTTTAAAAACCCATTTCCTATAAGATATCAATATTATATTTTTATGTACCAGGGGAAAACAACAAAAGCCAAACTTGAATACTTGCTTTATTTTCAGCTTAAGAAATCAGAAACACAAGCCTAACACATTTTCCATCTGGTATACCAGGTTTTATGTGCTTGCTTGCAGTGCAGCCTGTATGCTCTATGTTCTGTCTTCAAGAATGGTTTTATCTAACAAACAAGTATGCCCTGAGGTGCCCCTCTCAAATAAACACACATATTTGAAATGAAGAAGTACATTGTTCAAAATAGTGAAACAAAGAAAAGGCATGGGCCATTTGGTAACCAGGGGTGGTTTTCGCTCTATGGTCTTGTCTTCATTTATTCATTCATTAACACCTAAATAAAGTCTGGCAGGCATGCCTTTCAGGTTCCAGAAAAGAACTTTATCAGACTCAGCATCACATAAATCCACTAGTCATACCTTTCTAAATAAATTACATCTGGAAATAACTAATGACCTGATGACAAAAGAGCCAATTCAATTACTTGTAAAAGGCTAAAGGTCTCAGACACCCCTAAAATTATTATTTATCTCTCTTATAGACTGAAAGAAAACAATTTCCAATCATAGCTCATATTACGTGTGTTTTCAAAGTATTAATACTGGATACTTTTTTAGTTTGAACATGAATTACTCCTGACTTCCAGAACAGTATGAATATCTACCCAAATTATCCAAATTAGAAGTCAAGGAACCATGTTTTATTTCTCTCTCAACATAATCCATCCAATCACCAAGACCTTTTGTGCTTTAATTGCAGTGTCTATGACTCCATCACATTTTCTTTATTCCCATTGCTACTGTCTTTTAGTTTATACTCTCTGCTTTCAAGCCACCCTGAACACTGCAGTCAACATTTCTGTGTAAGAGCTGCGTGAATGCCTTGTATGCCTGAAGCCCTCTGTGGTTTCCCAACATCTACATGATGCTAAGAATTGCTAGGCTTGGTACATAAAGATGTGTTATAATCTGAGCTAGAAGCCCCTTAGTCAGTTTCTTTCTCCCCAGTTCACACCATAACAACTGTGGACACTGAAGCCTCATCCAATTCCAGAGGCAATACAGACTAATCTGACCAAGAGATTGACAGCCTCACAATCACCATCCGTGTCTAAAACTATTTTTGTTTTAACACGATCAATATTCAATGTGGCTAGCATGAAAATGTGATCCTTATGGACTCAGCAAATGCAGTCTTTTCATTGGTTATCTGTTAGCAGCTTATGTGATTCTTCCCTGCAGAGAAGAGAGGAACACCAGGGGATTTATTGGAATCCAGGCATGTATTCCCTCAGGTCCTGCTTCTAAAGGGCTCAGCACTTAGTCTCACAGTGATTTGAATGTCCATTTCCAAATTCTTCTGCTACTGTTGGATCAGAGAAGAGAAGTCACACAGGCCAGTAGAAAATGGAGGGGAAGAAGGAAAGAGAATCTTCAGAGAATTTAAGTGACAGGACGGAATTCTGTAAATGAAATTTTAAAGAAAGGCCACACTGATATGATTGGATTTACCCCTCTCTGAGCCATTCTCCATTCTGCCTGTAGCTAGAGTCATCTTTTAAAAATCAAAATCAGATTATGTATTACTCTGTTTAAAAAACCCTTCAGGGATCCTCACAGCTCTTAAAACCCCAACAGCTTTCATTGCCTACAAGGCTGACAAAGATTCTTTGCATGACCCAACTTTAATTAGTCTTGTGAACCTTTTCCTGGGTCCACCTGTACAATTCCTTGTAAAACCCAATTCTAACAAGAGTCCTGCCAAGGCAATTTAACCAGAACCTCCCACCCTCAATATGCAGCAGCCTTCCCTACCGTGTCTGATAGGGGTCCCTCATTTCCCACAATCTTCTAGAGGTGTCTGATCACCTGGCCTATGTTCAGCATGAATCCTATCATGTTGGTTCCTAATTCCCTTAACCTCTGATTCAGTAATATTCTTGATTTTTTAATGATCCCCACTCTGTTGCTTGGCTATAAATCCCCACTTGTCTATGTGATATTCGAAGTAAATGCCTGTTCTATACTGAGGTCCCTGAAAAAAAATCTGTTTGTACAGCTTTTACTACTGTCTTGCTATGTTTTTTTTTCTTTGAAAAGGCCCTGTATGATCTGAGTCCTGCCTGAATACTCTGACCATATCCCCAGTACCCCCTCTGCCCATCATTTTGTTTCAGAAGTTATCATGTCCATATATTTGTTAATTATTTTGCTGATTTGTAGTTTCTTTCCCTTTTCTAGAGTGTGTGTTTCATGAGAACAGAAAGGTTGACTGACTTGTACACTGCTTAAGTCCATCAAATCCAGGCACATATGGGTCCCTAAGCTGTATCTGCTTAATGAACACATGAATTGGCACACCATGACTTTTCTACTTTAGGACCTGTGATTATACTATTCCTCAACTTTAATTATGGCCAACTCATTTTTATTCTCACAGTTTAGCTCAACAGTCACCTCCTTGGAGAGGATTTCCCTGCTCATCCACCTTATATATCTTCTTTATACCTCTAATCATAACCTATTTATAATATTGATTGTTTAATCCACAATTGATCTATTTTCACCTTCCCCACTACAAGTGAAAGTCCTTGAAGGCAAATATCTTTTCTCTCTTATACCTCAATGTATTATTGCCAGTCCCCTGTAGAGTGCACGGCACACAGTAGGCACTCTATAGAAGTCATATGAAAATTAATTTGACTTATATTCAACTACCAAGGATGCCAAAAACTGTATACAAGTGGACACTTTGGTCAGAGCAGTAGTTTGCCATAATCAGAAGTGACTGGATGCTGATGGTAACCATTTTGAGCACCTTTTGTAATTGCAGAAGTCAAACGTAACTTATCTTCATCTTTTGTTATTAGTGTATGTTGAGTATTACTATTTTAATACAGCTTTTTCCTTTCTTAAAATGTGTATACTTTTTTGGCATCCTCTGTATATATATTCAAAACTAATTGGGTGGGGGAAGATTCCACTTGCCATTTTTACTCAGTGAGTAAAAATGGCTCGGGCTGACTGGAAGAGTAAGATGACATTCTCTCAGTTTTATGTCTCCCCACAACACTTATCACATAAGGATCCCCCAAACCAAGAGAGGTTTGGGGTATTTTTGTAGTCACATTTTCTGATATTGAGAAATAACTCAATGTTGGATATACCATATTTTATGGATAATTTAGAGGATTTTTTTCAAGGTGTGATTTGTTTTTGTTTTTTGGCCTAACCCACTAACTTCAGAATCTAACCCATGAATAAGATGCACCTGCATAGAAGTAATTGTGGACTACAAATAAAAGTTAGTTTTTCAGGGGAGCACAGAGAAAAGGGGATACACAGTTTTATCGTCTGATACATGATTGATATTTTAAATGTATAGAGATTCACAGGGAAAATATGGGTATTTTTAATATAAAACTATCGAATTAAACCAATAGGATTAAAGGAGGATAAGGACATTGCAAACTCTCTTGAGGACTTACTTTCTTGATCTTACCATGTATGAGCTATACAGAGTTTTAGACTACAGCGATTACTTAGTGTCACTACTAAATTCTATTATATAATATTTGCATATCCTTATACAGGGCATGGAGCACTTTCACATATAATATTACATTTGATATCTGAAATGTAGACAACCCTAGGAAAGAGGCTATTGCTGTGGTTCTGGAATTGGTGCATGATCATACAGTTAGCAAACTGGGGTAGCAGGATGACATGACAGCGCTAGTACTCAAGCTGCACACTTCCATGTGAAGAGAATCTGATGCTGAATGCAACAGGAGGACCTGCTCCAGTGGAACTGTTTTTTGCTGGATTCTTAAGAATTGGAAACAATTGCTAGACGTGGAGCTATAACTGCAAAGAGAAAAAGTACATCGTATTGAGGAAGTGAGAGACCTCTTAGTGTGAAGCCGATGCTATTTGGGGGGGTTATGGGATGAATGATAACCAAAGTCAGCAATTCTCATACAGAAGCACATGACTTTGCACAGCTAAGGAAACAGGACCCTCGTCCTCCAAGAGGTCACATGTAGGTGGATGTTGTATCTTTAACAGTCTGAACCCCTACTGTCTAGGTATAAACATGAAACCAGAGAAAGAAGTTCTTTCTTTCCTTCCTTCCCTTTCCTTCCTTCCTTTCTTTTTTAGCAGAGCCATCCTACCACCTATTGGCAGCTTAGGAACAGCTCAGCTCAGGCTGGGCATCGAAATGCTCTTGTTCAGCGCTCAGCTGGTACTCTTAAGCGAGCTCTTAACCAACTGAGTCACTCAGCCAACCCTCAAAAGTTTTTAATTTAATCTCAGGCAACTGACCCAAAAAAATATTTTAAAATGTTTTAATTCACCATATATAATTTTTGTCATACCCTACCCTATCTTCTAAATCGATTGTCAAGTAAAATTGTTATACTAAAGAAAATCCTGATTGCTCTGTGTGTGTGCGTGTGTGTGTGCGTGAGTGTGTGTGTGTGTGTGTGTGTGTGTGTGTGTGTGTGTGTATTTTGTATTGTGTAGATATACCAAAGAATTGGAATCTTGAAGCTGTGGATATTCAGCAGATGGGGATGAGGATATTACATTTGGAAGTAAAGGCCAATTCCTTCTTCACCCTACACCAGGCTTTGGTGGTGGCAGCCAACACAACTATTAGCCAACTGTCTGCTAGGCAGCAAGATAAATAATTTTTAGTATACAGGGATAAAATTATTTTCTGGTAATTACATAAATAATATCATTTGGGAGAGATTTAAAATAAATACAAAATACGGTATTTTGTCACAAATAAAACAAAATATTTAGAATATTAATTTGTACACACTTTGTAAAATGATAGCAGTATGCCTGACTTATTTTTTATTTTTTTATTTTTTTATGGTATGACTTTAGACACCTCTACTGAGACAAACAGTAGATGTTTAATGAAAAGAGTAAAAGGTGGGCTGGCCGAGCGGCGCATTGGTTAAGAGCTGGCTTTTGGATGCCAGCGCCCCAGTTCGGATCCCACATATGAAGGCCAGTGACACTGCCCTCTACAGCTAACAACAGCTCCACCTGGAACTGGGCTCTGTGAGCCCTGGTAACGGTGTAGTCTGCAGCCCCTGCTGCAGTGGGCTGCCATAGGCTACAGTGAGTGGCCGGCAGCCAGTGTGAGTGGCTGGCAGCCAGCATGAGCTGCCAATAGCCGCAATGAGCAACCACCCAGAGGCCAGCGACCAATCTGCCTGATCTGCCTCATCTGGGTAGAGCGCAGTGATGATACCAACATGGGCCAGTGAAGCAACGTCCTCCGCAACTAGACTGAAGAACAAAAGGACAGCAACTTGTCTGGTCCCCTTTCCCCAGTTCCCCAATGCAGTTCCCCTCCCCCAATTCCCCAATTTAAAAAAATAAATAAATAAATAAGAGTAAAAAGTAAAGCAAAAATGATTAACAATAGAACAAAGTCATTCTATCTTATAAAAGAAGACAACAGACACATCAAACATTTATTTGTCACTGGGTAATAAATACTATAGAAGTTTTTCTACTACTTATGTTATATTGTATTCTTAAAATGGATTATAAAGATGTTAAGGGGTTTTCTTAGAAATATTACATTATGGATGATTTACCCCACCATCCCTTGCTGATAATATTTTTCATTACTAATTACTTGCTATAGTATATTGTTTTGGAAATGAAGTCACAGTTCCATTTGTATATGTGGAAAACTGTCATAGCAGATTTTTAGAGATGCCTAGGTTTGAATCCTGGCTCTAATACTTAATACTTGTCTGACCTATATGAAGTTTAAAAAAAAAAAAAGAATGTCTCGGTTTATTTATTCCCAGATTTACAATAACAATGCTACATGTTTCATGGAATTTGAGAAATTAATGAAACAGAATCCATATCAAGTGCTTAAAATGGAGCTGGACAGAAATGTTAAGTTTAAGTATTTAGTATTCATACCATGTCCACTCAAAAAGGCAGGTATGCATTGGAATATCCTGAAGAGTGTTATGATGGGCTCTTTTTGGGAATTGGGAGAGATAGAGTCCTATAGATAATTTTTAGTTTGAACATGATTCACAGTTAATTTGCATAATAAATGCTAGTTGTTATTATTATTATTATTATTGTTGTTACTGACTAGCAATATCTCACTATAAAAAGTTGTGACATTTAGAAAATACTAAATATTTTCTGTCTGAACAAGATAAAGCAGCTATACTCCCAATTTTCTGAATGAAATTAAAGACAAAATAAGACAAAGAGAGGTATGTCCTGGACATTACAGTAGCAATATTAGGAATGGAAAGAGGGAGCTGGGGGAGGTAGGTGGTGTGAGTTTCACAGAACTGAACCTTGGTCATAGCTGCTTAGAGATATCCGAGTTCCGGTGACTTTGCCTTGTCGTGAGCAACAGGTCCAAGGAGGAACCATCACATTCAAGTCAAAGATCATTATCAGTGGATCTGCCACCAGCCACAGCGATTGTGAGGGAGAATGTTCAGATTACAACAGTATCAAGCCTCTATTTTATGCTCTTTGAATACTGAGAAAATCATTTCATCAGCCAAAGGGAGAGTAGAATGACCTCCATTCTCATTCAGGCTCACTGAGAGGCCTCTAACACAAGCTGACTAAGAACCTACTGTGAAAAACTGCCAGATCACACTACTCTTTGGAACAATTATTCTCAATATACAAATTATATACCATAAGGGGCCTGTACGACTGTGCTAAATTATTTCAAATGATAAATGTTGGCTTTTAAACAATATACATATACATATTTGGAAAGTATGTTATAATTTACAAAGCCCTCATACTTATTCTTAATAATATTAAATAAAAGTTCATTGCATTTAGCTTCAATTAAATCCACGTGAAATTAATTACTATATAGCATTAGAGTAGTATGCTTGATGCTAGAAATAAAACGATCAACAAGTCTGAATGAAAAAGTGATAGGATCCTTGTAAGATTAAATGAGATAATGTGTATAAAATATTTTCCCCATGTCTGATACAAGATACATACTTAATAAATGGGAGTGGTGTCTAGCTTTTATGTTAACAAGTTATACTCTCTTCCTCTATCTTGTAGGAGTACTTGAAACAGTATTCTTTAAACACAGGAAAAATGTTTGGCATTTACAAATGTAGAAATGGGGTGTTTATTGAACATGGTCAAAGTGCTCTTTATATGCAAGTTTCCTTTTTATTCTTTGAGTTGAGGATGGCTAAAGCTAGGGATTTATGTTCTACCATATAAATCTGGTTAGCAGATAAGTTAGAAAAACACCATTATGAATATTAAAGAACAGGTCTGGAAACTCCTGAATAAGAATGTCAGATGTCTTGTTCCTATTTTATTTTAATCAATTTCAAATGATTTTACATTTCACTAGATAATATTGTGTGTTAATGCATCTAATTTGGGATGCTAAATCTTTGGCTATAGCCTATTTTTAATACAGATGCACCAGACAGGACCATCTGTTTATTTTGTACTTTAAAAAATATTTTCAATGAGTGGATTTGCTGAATGTAATTCAATTTGTACATGCAACTTAATGCCTGGCATGATTCTAGTTAATTGATTATGTGCCATGTTTATATTACTCAGTTTAGTATAGAAAAAAGTAAAAAATAAATGCAGCTTTTCAAATGTGCCCACATATTTTAGCTTTTATTTTTCTGAATATAAATTGTGCTGTCAACAATTAGCAAATGCAAAAATTAGTATTTAGCATTAGACTTGTGATTATATATAAGACTATCTAAAGAAACATTATATAAAACATATAAAATAAATACAATGCTGTATTCATCAGCTTTACTGCTAATCGTTTATCATAGTGGAAAGTGGAGTGTATCTTGTAACTGTCAAAATTTTTATGTAGCAGAACATTCAAAATATCATCCTTAGTAATATAAATGGAATATATTTTCTAGAAGTTAATGTCTTTTGTTGGTTACTGACAGGAAATAATCTAATTTGAATTGCCAGTGATGTAAACAGAATTCCTAAATTGGGTTCTATAATTGACTGCTAAGGCTGTCACCAAATTGTATAAGAAAACAATGAAACAAAAGAAAGCTAAAATGAAAATACCCAAGTTTCACCTGGAGAGCAAGCACTAACAGATGCATTTAATTGTCAAATAATATAAGCCTCTTTTCAGGATTCTGAGGCAGCTTTAGGCACAAACTCACAAAGTCTCCCCCAGCTACCTATACTGTGTGATTCTGACTATAATACAGACATAGTTATGCGGTAGAATATTTTTCATGTGACTAGTGAGGAGGCAAAATGAAGGCTGGTGAAGAAAGAATAGTTGGTGAGGACAAATGATCTTCAGACTGCAACTCTTTTTTTTTTTTAATTTAATATAATTAGTACAGTTCATTAATTAATTCACCTGGATTTTATTTTGCTTTCTTTTAATGAGGTATCTTCTTATTGTAACTACAATGTTTTAAAATTAAATTTATTGGGATGACGATGATTACTACCTCTTACCTGTTAGAATGGCTATCAACAAGACAAATAATAACAAGTGTTGGAGAGGTGGAGAAGAAAATGAAATCCACATACACTGCTGGGGGGAATGTAAATTGGTGCAGCCACCATGGAAAACAATATGGAGATTTCTTAAAAAATGAATAATAGAACTACATATGACCCAGAAATCCCTCTACTGGGTTTCTACAAAAAAAATTTGAAAACATTTATCTGTACAGATATATGTACCCCAATGTTCACTGCAGTATTATTTATGGTGGTCAAGACATAGAAACAACCGAAGGGTCCTTTGATAGATGATTGGATAAAGAAAATGTGGTATATATACACAATGGAAAACCACTTGACAATAAGAAAATATGGAATGCTGCCATTTGCGATAACATGGATGGATCTTGAGATTATTATGTTAAGCACAGTAAGTCTGACAGAAAAAGTCACAACTGCAACTCTTAATAAGTCCTGATAAATACTCCAATGTGCGTATTTACAAATTTGTTACCAAGATTACTGAAGTAGTCTTTCATTTCCAATTATAATATATAAAATTGAGAAATATATCTGAAAAATATGTAGGACTTATTTGCATATGAAATATATAATCAAACCCATTATTTTAACTACAAAAGTATAACACACTTATTTTAATAATGAAAGGTTTAAAAATAATAGTGCTTCTAGATGAAAAAAAAATTTTTTTTAAAGACCTGATTAATGAGACGTGTGGCAACAAAAATTACTATAATGGTGAATGCTGATTCAGGACCTTACTTTTATTTAGTAGTTTATAGTAAGGGCTGTGACTATTTTCTATTTATGGTGGCAGCTCTGGTTAATCACCTTGTAATGTATTGTGACATTAATGCACTAGTAAACTACTGGAATTTACACCCCTATCCAGTAATAAAATCTAAAAATTGAAGAATGCATATAAAGTCATCACAAGCATAAATTATGTGACCAAGTGCCATGTATGATCACATTAGATTTAAAGAACAGAATCTCTAAAATTACTCATCAGTGAGTAAGAGTCACTGAATTGATATATTTAGGCTAGTTTGAAATGTAGTTTACAACATTTTATTCTAGGCTATTTGGTAATTTACTACTCTATTTTCTATATGATTACTAAGAGCATGTTGGTCACAATTAAAATGCACAACCAAAGGAAAAAATACATTATGACAAACAAATGCATCAATTTCACAAAATATTTTTCCCTAAAAAAAAAATGAGTAAAACTGAAATAAATGAGAATTGAGAGAAGGTGGAATGGTGACATGTGAATTATAATTAAAATAATTCATAGGTGATTTTGAACCTGAGAAGGCAAAAAAAAAAAAAAAAAGGAATGAAATTGTGATATCTAGATATCTGTGTCTATATCTATATGTGTATGTACTTTCAACAACTGTTTTTTTGTTCACAATAGGGTTTTAAAACAGAATTCCAAAGTTACCATAAATTAATTCACTGTCTCAAATAGTCAAAGTACAACACTATTTAAAAAAAAAAAGTACCAAATAATCCAAAATATTTCATATGAGAACAGAATAAAATGGTGAAATATATGAAGCAGTATGATGTGTTATTGCATGATAGTTCATATTTTCTATTGATGATATTGTGCTAATATTGATAACTATATTTTATATAATACATTTTTAAATGTTTTTGGTTTGTATTGCTAGCTTGATGAATATCAGAAAATTAAGTATGGTTTTCCTATAAAAACATGGTGAAGTCTGTAAAATACACAAGGAAATAATCCATAAAGCAATAATTCTTAAAACAGTACTATGCATGTAGACAAGAACAAAATATAGAGAGCTATGGTTATCCAGGGAAGAGAAATATCTAGACATATCTCTCATATTCTCATATGTATAAAATTATAGCAGAAAAATATGCAAAAGTAAAGCTAAAATGGTTAGCTTAATGTTAGTTTTTAGGTAGTTCAGAAGTTATTGCTATATGGTCTCACAAACAAAAAAAATTATTGGAGATATAAATCCAAATTATTTAAAGAAACTAATTTGTTTTATTGTGTTAACTAAAATAAAAACCTATAATATACATGAGATGTTCTCTCTCTGTATGTGTATATATAGAGATCTACACAAATAGACATAGATATATATAAATAGGTATAGGTATAATATAGTTCATTTTTATAATTTGACTGCATATAAATATCAAGAACAGTTTACAGTATAATTACAAATAGTGAATGAAGGTGAGGGTTGATAGTTGAAGTTGAAGGGAAATACTCTGTAGTTCCAAAATAATGATATTATTATGCCAAATCTATCCCATTTTGAAAATTTTTTTTAAATAAAATTTTAGATTAAGATAAACACACATGATGCTTTGCCACATTATTTTGGTGATTAATACAAATCTCTTTATCTAATTAAATGTTCTCTTTTTGAAAACTGCAGGGCTGTGGCACATGAGCTAGTAACTACAGTTGCAATTGCATTACTCGCAGAGCTATTTAGGATGGCGTCTGGGTTAGCATATATGGAAGGATGATATGAGAACCAGAAATTATTAAGACAACCATTCTAAGGCAGAGAGGATAATTTGAGGCAGACATCAAGCAGGCATGACTATTGCATTCTAGGAATTCATTCTTATGAAGTTCAATAACATCAGTTTATTAATATGATGCCATTTTAAACCAAAGCTTTTAATTATGCTCACCTACCTACCCACTCTTCAGGGGCTAGTTTATGTCAAGTATTTTCCAGGAACTTGACACTTGCTATTTCACTTAACCATCTTAATAAACTTGACATGCGAGGATCATTATCCTTGTTTTACAGATGACAGACAGAAAGTACCTAAGGCCATACAGGTCTTCCTGGCTCCAAAGCCCAATTTCTTCACATATGCCAACCAAAGCAATGAACAGAAAAGCACACAGTCATAGCCACATTTTTTCTAGGGCCACCAGATCCCAGACTATTTCATATTATCCCTAATCCTCACTAAAGTACTGTGAAGTTCTTATTTCTGATCTCCCATGCAGTAGTTGAGAAAACTAAAAATAAGAAAGTTCTAGAACTCCCAAGTTTAAGTTTAATAGCTCTAAATCATTTTATCAGTCAATTTTTGTTTTATTTCATTCTAATCTCATTTTACTCTTTATCTGCCTAACTATGGTAACTTGAAATGGTCCAAATTTCTCCCTTTCTTTTATTCATGATCTTTTGGATTCTCATTCCTCCATAAAGAGATGACATTTCTTCCTGCCCTCTCGCGTCTGGGGTTGGCTGACTTGCTCTGGCCAATGGGACATAGCAAACATTATGTAAGCAGAGTCTTAAAAAATACCTGAATTTTGGCTCATGCCTACATATGACTGGAAATCCTGTCACAATGGGAATGAGTCCATGCTAGTCTACATGATAATGAGAGGCATATTGCCATCACCCCAGATGACATCAAGTTGACTATCATACATGAGAGTTCCCTTCCCCGCAAAACCACCTAGCCTGCTACTACTAAACATCTAGACTCAGCCAAGTCAGCACACACGTGACTCAACCAACTCTTAGAACTATAATAAATGTTTCCGGTTTAAAGCCACTAACTTTTGGAGAAGATTGTTACACCACCTCATGCAAGACCTTACAGTACTCTTCCCAAATCATACTAGGATCATGTCTGAAGAACTGAATTATATTGAAGTCATTAACTTGCCTAAGTAGGCCTCCATCTTTGGTAGAAAAACCATTCTACTAAGAATTAAGATACCTAAAATAATGCATCGATTTAAAATTCATGTATTCCTCATGGTGAGGGATTATGTCATAAGCATCCCAGCTGTTAATCAATACACAAATCTTAGAGGCATTTCTGATCCTTTCCCTGTTCTGTTCAGTTAAATGTCATGCCTCTTCAAAATATTTCATTACCGCTGACACATTCCTAACTAATTTTCCAGTCATTTTGTACTTGTACTACTGAAACAGCCTCTGTCTGCCAATCTCTCATCATCTACACTGACTTCAGAGATATTTTTCTCATATCAAGAACTGATAATGTTACAATGTAACATTTCATTGACTTCGGAATTTTTTTAATTAAAACGTATTTCATGATTTTTTTTTTCCCTAGGATATAAATACAAACTCCTTCGCATGTGATGTAGAATTCTTCACAATCTGCCTTATTACATCTTTCCAGTCTCTTCCACAAGAACTGCCCCATTGTACTGTGCGCTCAGCACATTTCCTTAAAAACATCACAACTTTCACATATCCATGTTTTGGTTCATTCTGTTCCTCTTCATGGGATTCCCTTACTGTCCCTGTTCTCGTTCCTCCTTGAGAAATGAGGGAGTATCCTTCAGAATCTAGGTTGTCACCTTCAATTTCAGACACTTAAAATCATTATATGAGTGCCTACTATGTGCCAACTACAGACCAGTGGCTAGAGAAGGAATAGTAATTATGACGCTCTCTGACCTCAAGGGCCTTGCACAAGAGTAAGGGAAACATGCATACTAAAAAATAAAACACAATGTCTTAGGTGTAAAAACGGAGGCAAGCATGGGGCTTTAGAGAACAGAGGCATTCACTTGGCTTCTTTCTAGTTCACAGTCGGGGGAGCTGACTGTGAAGCAGATAAAGAAGAACCCTTAAACACTGGTAGAAAGTTAATGGGTAGAAAAGTTAAGAGACTTCTGGCAGAAGAAATAGTGTCTACAGAAAACATGCTCATAAAAGTCAGACCTAATGACTTTTATTGTATCAAGTAATTAATACTTTCGACAGTGTAGGAAAATATGCTGCATTACTTCAAATGGAAAAATTAACCCTAGGATATTTGGTATTTATAAACTTAAAAGACATGTCTATATTACATCTGCTTTCAACATTATAAAACATTTTGAAAATCATTAATGTTTCTTAAAACATTAAAGACAAATTCTGTAGATTATGCAATTATAAATGTTACTTTTAACTTTTATTTTGTATGCCTTGTTTTATAAAAATATCTTTAAATAGGTGGTATCAATTTAAAATAAATAATTTTGATTTATACATTTAAAAACTAAGTGATATTAATACTAAAATGACTTTTTAGAAGAAGAATAATAAAGTATAAATTTGTAAGGAAATAAACTATTACTATGACTTTGATTAAGATATCTTAATTTGTAAAAAAATAAGATAGTGGAGGAAAAAAGTTCCAATAAAAAAAGTAATGGTTATTTGGTAATCTCTAAATCTAGGTTGGTTTTCAACTAGGTTTCCACTAATTCAATCACTATGCATCCCTATTTCTTTATTTTAGTTTACAAACTCTTTTTCAGAACAATATTTCACATTTTAGTTTATAAATGAGACTTACCCATTCTGTTATCAGGTTTCTTACATGCATTTCCCCCTGCTTTTTAAACAAGCATTGTAAAACACATATGCCAACCATCTTTATATTTAATTAATTGATTTTATCAAACAATGAATAGAGTTCTTCTTTCTTTAAATTAAGGAAAAACAAAAACAAAAACAAAAACTCACCTCTAACTGGGGGTCTTTCTAGCTCCGAGTCAAGGTGAATTGGTGGAGAGATGTATGATACCTGTCCATGGTGTGCCTGCCCTGTGGACCCAAAAATAAATGTTAGAAAGACATTGCAGTTATGTCTTTTTATTTATTTATTTATTTATTTATTTATTTATTTATTTATTTATTTATTTTGTTTTATGATGTTACATTATCTCTCACCATACTGAATTCATAGCCATTATAGGATATAGACAGATCTATCCAAGCACAGAACATTGTATGTCATCTAAACATCAACCAATTGAATCAGTTTTTCTCATAGTACCCATTTTTTTTTGTTGTTGTTGTTTTGGGGGCGTTGTTGTAAAATTAAAATTTTATTGTGGAGTGACACTTCTAAAAGTACAATTAAAATGATTTACAAGAAAAAAACTAAAAACAAAATCATACAAAATACCAGTCCCTAGTTGGTCCGAAGGCTGTGAGTTATTAAGCTGATTAACAAAATACCAGTCCTGGTTTTTAAGTGTTAGGTTATAAGTACTTCATCAGTTTGCTATAAGTGTTTCCAAACACTCCCAATTCCTGTACTTATTCATTGCAGGCCAGTGAGCATAGGCCACAGGCTGGCATCCATATCAGACAACACTTTGAATAACACTTATTTAGATAACTTTATAATCCTGATTAACTTTTATTTTTATGATTCACTCACATTCCTTGAATAGGACATGACATCTATCTGCTTATTGCATTTGATAGAAAAACAATAAGTTACCACAAAATAAAAAGCAGGTAGATGAATTCAATTACAAAGCAATACATACGTATCTGTGATACACTTTCTGTCTTATCAGTAAAGGATTAAAGCTGATGTGAAGGCTGAGATGCTGATCGAAAAAATTGCTAGCTTAAAAATAAAAGACTTTTCTAATGCTCAAAGCAGTTATAGTTTGTATACTGATGATCCAGCAAGCAATTGGGATTTTCAGGCAAGCAAGCATCATTACAGAGTCAGTTCAATTTCTCAAACTACTTTATATAAAGAAGGTTTCTGTAGAAGTGGAGGACCCACCACCTTCTCCCTATAATGGGAATATGCAGTTATATTTTACACATTTACTATACCAATTTACAGGGCTGTTAATCTCTTTTCCTAAACAAGGAAAGTTAATGATACATAGATTATGATAACAGTTAGAGTAACCTTCCCGTTTCAAGTAATATTCGACTTGTAATAAACTCTGCTGATTTCTCTTACGAGGCACATTTCAAATAATTAATATGGCTCCCTGTTGATAGTAGCTGCTGTTGCTCCCAGCATTTTCCTAGCTAACAGCAGTCACAGTGGAGCAGCTGTAATATACAGAGCCCCTCATAATGGTAACTAAGAATGTTGTGCATTCACTGGTCATGTTTCAGTGGAACACTAAATGCACTATTATAAAGGAAATAAGACAGTGATTGTGCACTGTTAGCAATCCATGTGTAATATAGCTTATTACAAACTTCAGATTATTTTAATTATAAAAACACCTGATGTTTTTACCTATGTTACATACTTGGTTGCAGAAACATTTTTGTTTTTAAGGTCCCATGTCATTACAAATGAATTGGCATGCAATTTTATTTATCATGTAAATGAAAATAAGAATCATTCATTTTGTGTTGGTTCAAAATAACCTCAGAATATAAAATATGGATTTCATGTCTAAACAAGGAACATGGCTTTCACCACGAATAATGTAAATGCCATGGACTCATACATACATCATCTCCTATAATGCAACCAACATCGCTATGAAGATTTAAAGTTTCATATATACATATTTTTAAATCAAAGAAACAAGTAGAGCAGGTTAAGCAACTTGCTCAAACACATACAGCTAATAAATAGCAAGGCCAGTGGCATTTTGACTACAAATCTAGTGTTTTCATCTATATCATAATATTTTGCTCAAAAAAGTTCTCAATATACTAAATCTGAACAAAAACATGTATAGAGTTTAGTGATTAAACTCTGACAAATACTGCTTTTGGAACTGCCAGCCCTGCATTCAGGTTGTAACGCAGTCTCTTTAAATGCCACATTTGCCTCTGGTCTTGCGATAAGCATGTAATTCAAGAGTGCTGAAAGAAGATACTGTAGGCAGTATGAAATCTTAGTGCATACAAGTACATCCCTAAGGAAAATGGGGATATCAAAGAGCCAGTACAATGGGACAGGGATTACTGACAATGAAGTCTTGAACTTGGTTTGCCATAATAATCATTCTCTGTCCAAGGAGAAACCTAGCAAACTGCAGGATGAGATGTGGCAGGGAAAGCCACCAGGGTAGGAATTGATTGAAACTTTAAGCCTTATGGATAATCAAAATACAGTAACGGATTTCAATAAGGTGATTGAGATTTCTGATCTATAGAATAAAAACTACAAATGATGGAGGGTGTTGTGGATGGACTGAATTATTCTTAAAAAAGATTTCCACTTTACTTTAGATCAGTGGTACTCACACATTTATCTCCACAAAAACACATAAAAGGTAATAAAATCTATTTTAATCTGTGCTTAACTAACACAATGATTCTCAGGGAAATAATCGCTCTTCATTAAGGAGAGCATATGGGAACATGGGGAGAGAGAAGACTGTGTATAGTCTGAGGAAATAAAACAAACCAAAACAGTGACTCTCAAAATTCCATCCACTTCACTAAGAATTACTACAAAATAATAAACTAAACTCCAGTTCAAATAGTAACTTCCATAAATATTTCTCTTAGACTTTATGGTGAATAATATTCAACAGAAATGTAATCAGTTCAAAAAGACATTAGGGAGATAAAAAAGCATGGCAAACATATATAGTTTTTAAAGATTTGACATGAATACTCTGAGGAAACATATCTGTTCTCATTCATCACATTTTCCACCACGATCTACTCTCTTACATAAGCTTTGTATATCCAAATAAATGATTACTGCTTCTACCTATGCCCTTACTTTTACAAATTCAATATATATATATGCTTATTTTTTCTCTTGAAATTTATTTCATTTTTCCCCCTGAATTTTAAAGCGAAAAAGTCATATTGAGATTTTTGACTAGAATTATATTAATTACATAAATGTGGAGAATAAACACTTAAAATATTTTGTCGTCATATTTTTTAATGTATATGCATTTGTATGAATTGCTTTTAAATAAATAGGAATTAATCATTTTTGAAGTTTTCTACTTTCGGTCATAAGACTATTTAATTGTTTATTTTAAGTATTCTATTTTCACAATGTAAGAAAAATTTTTTAAACCATCTTGATAACTTTCATTGAAGTTTTTTGATGGCTACTGTCGGAATTATTAGTTAACTTTGACCTTCCTAGCTAATTAGTGCTAGGTATACTGATAATAACATATTAGCTATTTCCTGTGATCTTTATTTCTTATATGAAATGTACTCCCAGGTTAATATTCATCTATATACTCTCATATTCAGGTTAAGAATTCATCTATATACTATGTATTTAATTCTTTTGTGCTGCAGCACTTAAATTCTAAAGGTTGATTATACAGGTGCATTTTAAGGCATAGAGTTTCCTGGTGCTTTTACTCATCTGACATTTTACTTTACTATCCACCAAAGTACTTACAAAGAATAAACAATGCTTAATGATAGATTTATAAAACAATTACAAAGACTTAAAAAGGAAAAGAAAATAAAAGCTTCTTGGTTTTGCTAAGGGATCCAAAATCACAGTGGCAATAAGGAAATAGGTAGACAGCTTATTGATCCATTTTTACTTAATGTTTAGTCTAGGTAAATGATACATTTTCATGGTGATGTAATATATGTATGTATACATGCTATATATTTACATTTACTAAATTACATCTAATTTACATATACAATTCACCCATTTCAAGTATAAAATTCAATAGTTTCTAGCATATTTACAGATTTATGCAATCACCACAATCAATTTGAGCCAGTTTTAATCACCGCAGACACACACAAAATCCAAAGCTCAGCAGTACTCACTTGCGCTTTCCTCCCAATCCACCCCAGTTCTAGTTGTCCACTCATCTACTTTCCATCTGTATAGATCTACCTATGCTGGACATTTCATTCAAATGGAATTATACAACTACACACTTGTTTGTGATCAGCTACCTTCACTCAATGTAATATTTCAAAGCTCATACTAGTGGTAGTATGAATCAGTACTTCATTTCCTTTTGTTGCCAAATAGTGTTTTGTTGTACACACTTGACACATTTTATGTATCTTCCATTGTTGATGGATATTTGGGATTACTTCCACTTTTTTACTATTTTGTAAAATGCTTCTCCGAACCGTAATATACATGTTTTTATGTGGATACATGTCTGCATTTTTCTTGAATACACACACACAGAAACACACACACACACAGTGCCAAAAAAATGTGTACACATTCTAAGAAAGGAAAACTGTATTAAAATTGTAATAATCAATATATACCAATATCAAAAGATGAATACAAGTCATGCTTGACTTCTGCAATTACAAGAGGTGCTCAAAGTGGTTACCATCATAATCCAGACACTTCTGATTACGGTGAACTTTGCTTGAGCGACGTTGACCAAAGTGTCCACTTGTATACATTTTTTGGCATCCCTGGTATATATATTGGGTTGTCTGAAAAGTCATGACTGATTTTTTCTATATTTTTCGTTGCAAAAATGTATCATGACTTTTCCAACAATTCAATATATCTAGCAGTGGAATTGCTGAGTCATATAGTAACTCTCATGTGTAAACTTTTGAGGAACTGTCAGTCTGCTTTCCAAAGTAACTTTTTACTTTTCATTACTTTTCAGTACATGAAGCTTCCAATATCATGAAGAGTGTTTTCTCAGGTGGTAATGTAGTTAAATCAGGGTTGATCATATTTTTACATAATTAATATTAAGATGATTGTGAAACCTGGGAGAGGAACAATCTCCCCAACAGGATATAGAAAGATAAAACAGAGAGTGTCGGTAAGAAATTATAATATTCATCCACACTGACAGAGAAGGAGAAAAATAAATGATCTATGTAGACTGTCCAGTGTCAGGTACGCCAAACCTGAAGGAATCATAAGGGAGCTGCTGGTCAATACAACTCAGCACTATAGCAAACACCCAAAGACCATTATGGATTTTGGAAAAGCCACTAGTTTCATGTCTTCAATCTCTATTTCAACTTCCATTTAATTTCTATTTCATTGAGGAATCATGTACAATTTCTGCTAAAGTTCAAATATAGAAAAGACTTGACCAGCAACAGCTACAGAAAAAGGCTTTTTTTTTTCACTCTCGCTCTTTCTACCGTCAATAATTTATTTGCACATCAGAGCACAGGAATACATTTTTACAACCACAGAATTTGTAGGGAGAAAGACATTTGATAGCTCTTAGTCTCAAACCTACATTTTAGAATGAGAAAATTCACATTTTCAGATATTGGTGACATTCAAAAGTCAAATCAGGTGGTGGTTGTCAACACTGATGATGTCAGAGGAAAGCAAGCGAAGAGGGTGCTTTACAGTGAGTCTGCAGAAAACTGCCCACAGCCCTCATCTTCTCTTTCCTCTGAAGCCTTCCTTAGTAAGCCATCATTTTCAAGGTGTGTGGGGCATGATTTTCAGTTGTTAACACATTAAAAAGGTTTAGAGCTATGTACTTATGAAAACATGTACATGTTTTCCCCCACTAGGCTTTGTCTACAAACTAAAAGAAGTTAGTAAAATAGGTTAAGATCCTGCCTGGGGAACAGGACTACCTGTGTTGATATCTGCAATCTGCCACTTTTTAGCCATATAAAGTATTAGCAGTGACTCTCAAGCTATTCAACTTCTATGTGCCTCAATTTCCTCATTTGTATAACAGGGGTTATAATAGCACTGACATCATGGGATATTTTGGAGACTCAATGTATATTTAAACCTATGCAGTAATTAAAATAGTGCTAGGTACATAGTCAAGTACTAAGAATTTTTAGCTATATTATTATTATAAATTATTTCATTCATTAATACATCAATCAATATTACTTGAGTGCCTAATACATACATGACAGGTGCCTTTCTAGATGGTTGGCATACATCACACCAACAAAATGAAACATGATCCACATCCTTATGTAGGGGGTGACAGTGAATAAGCAATTAACACAATAAATACATCAATAATACTGTATGTGCAAGATGCCAAGGGCAATGGAAACAAATTAGAACAGGCAAAAGGGAAACTGGATGGGGGTGGGAGGAGGCAGACTGTGCTTTTAAATAGAGTTATCATAAAAGGCCTAACTTAGTTTCCATGAACGGGATTTGAAGTGTGCAAGAGAAGACAATCTGACTTTAATTTTAATAACTAAGAATAAAAGAACAAAATGTGCTGGAATTAGATGCTTTCCCTAACACATTTATTTGAAATTTACATATTAATTGACAGGTTAATAATGTGACCAATGACAAAAGAAGACATAAATAAAATACAAAGATATGCACACAACTTTCTTCATAAAATAAAAACAGGTTTTAGTATCCTAAAGTTCCCATTTGTTTCTCCAGTTACACCATCTTTCAACTCAAATTTTCCTCATTTTCTATATATGCTGTAAACAACTTTAATAGTTTACATCCCTCCAGGAAGATTTTATGTCTCTGTTTTGTTTGTTTGCTTTAGAATTTCAACTTTTGATCTTGATTATTTCCTTTAGAGATATGACACTTACCCTCCCTTAAAAACAATAAAATAGATCTCACATTTTTGCCCTGGGGTTTTTAATAATATTGTCACTTTCCTTTTAGAATCTATAGGATAATTACAAGTTACATCTCATTATCTCTCTGCTCTACTATAATAATGATTCCATGTGGAATGTGGGAATCTATATTAAACTACATTGAAGAATGGCATACGGAATTTTTCTAAGTTTTTCTAATACTTTTAAAGTAGCTAAGCTTCCTGAAAAAAAAAAAAAGAAAAAAAAGTATATTTCCTTGTTGAAAATAATCTCAGCTACTGCTAAAAAATGCCAGAGGTCAATGTATTGTTTGTGCTGATGGAAAATTGGGTGTGCCTAGCATTTATAACAGCTTGCTTTTTTGTCTTCAAATCCCAGTCTGACAATAACCATCTGCCTTTTATAAAGTCAGCTTTCAAGTGAAGATGTAAACACCAATCAAAAGTAATCATCAAAGAAAAGAGTTGTAATGTTGCCAATTTGATACTCATCTTTTCACTCTGGTTTCTTCTTCCCCCTAGATCTTATTGCTCACACGAATTTTCAGTGAATTTAGTAAAATATGCGGTACTCGAGAAACAACTATATGCTTGATTTATTGATGATATAAAGTCATTGATGGAAGAGCAAAGGTTACTGATGGGCTGCTGCCCAATGGATATCACTTGCAACACACAACAAAACAGAGTAATGTGAAGCAAAGGTAACTTTCGTGTGTGTGTGTGTGTGTGTGTGTGTGTGTGTGTGTTTCATTCAACAAATATTTCTTCAGTACCCACTCCCACTCTGACCAGTATTAACAAAACCATAGGAATAGGATAATAGAATCCCTCCATTTAGAGATGCAAGATTTAAGCAACTATAGTGAGGTATGATATGACCTTGATGGAAGATGATAGAGAGGACAATAGCACCCAGCTGAAGTAAGTGACATGATTAAAGAACAGCACAAGGGGACACTGATACTGAGGGAATGAAAAGTGGTAGTCCAGGGGAAAATCTATGGCAGAGGCACTGGGCACAGAAAGAACATTTTAAGTGGATGGCTACAAATTAGATGAGTAAGAGGAACAGGGGACAGGGGACCACAGGTGGAGAGTGAGCAAAACTACAATTAAAAAAAAATTTAAAAATTCAAAAATGTACAAAAACGGAAAGAATAAACAATCCATGTGAAGGGAACAGAATATGCCACTTTGGCCTATTGATTATTTTGAATTAAAGTTACTTAAGAAACAGCAGATGCAAAAGGGACTCTCTGACCCTTCTTTGTCCCACTGACAGCAGGTAATAAAGCTCCCATGTCAAAGATACCCTCCCTGTATCACGAGGGTGGAAAGCATCATTATCACCAATATAGGGAATTCAGGGCCAAGAAAGCTGAATAAACAACCCATTATTTCTTTACTAATTTACTACCCCAAGCCCAAACCCCTATGTTTTGTCAATTCTTCACAAATGTCTGGTTTCTTTGTCTAAAAGGTATAAAAACTTTCTGCTATATTGCTTCTTTGAGTTTCATATTTTTAAGGGACCCCTGTACATAAGAAATCAAATTTATTTTCAACTGTTAATCTGTCTAATGTCAACTTAAGTATTAGGCCATCCAGAGAACCTAGAAGGGAAGAAGGGAAAGCTTTCCTCCCCTACACTGCCTATTATCCAGTTTCATCAATGGTCAATTAAGGATCTATATTGTTTTATCTCTCTCCGCCCATGCCTCCTTCCCCATCCCAGAATATGTGGAAGAAAATCCCAGACATCATATAATTTCATCAGTAAGTTATTTGAGTATGTATCTATAAAATATAAAATATAAGACTTCTTTAAAAAATAACTACAATACCTTTATGATACATAAAATTAAGAAGATACATTATGAACAATGAATTTAATGTAAAATTCAATAAAGCAATTGTCAGGAAGACATCAACAAGTCTCAAAGAATTATTTCTGCTTGCAAAATATCACATCAGTCATGGTGTTAAAAATGTGTTGGACTGATGCTTTATGTTTATAATGAATTTCAGGTGCTCACAAATATAGAGGGAGATTTATAAAACCATACAAATGTTTCTCTTTCTTCTACAAGCATGAAACATAGACTTGGTAGTTTAATAACACTGAAGCTTTATAAGTATCACTTCAAATTATTCGTAAAGTCTCAAAAACCTATTGTAGTGAACATTACAATAAACTAGAAAAATATATAGGGAAAGAGAAAGAAATCACAGAAATCACTTATCTTCTCTGAATTTCTAGTTTGTAAATAATCCTTCAAATACAAATAGGAGCGAACACATTAGAAAATTGAAGATCAGATTGATAAAAATGGTTATTTTTTAATACTAAGAAGCACCATGTAAGGTAACTAGTGGTCCCCACTGAAAAATAAGCTAAAGCTCCATAAGGTTAAGTGTATTTTCAAATGTTACACAACAGTGTGTGTGTGGGAATTAGGATGTAAAGTCCAGAGACCAGTTCTTTATGCTCACGGCACCCAAATCCTATAAATATACCCACAGGGGTGGAGAGAGAACACAAATATAGCATAATTTCTGAAACATTAGAAATGTTTAGTTCTCTCTTCCAAGTTCCCTAAAATTAAGTGTGTATCTTACTAAAGGATGAAATCTAAAATTACTTTTCCCAGACAATGAGAAAAATGTTACCTTCTAGTTAACAAGAAGTGAAGTCTATTAGCCCTTTCCTGGAATGCTTTTTTAAAAAAAGCTTTAGGGTTCAGTAATAGAGATCTCCTGAATCATTCTGATTTCCAAATGCTGGAAAAAGGGCTTTTGAAGTGGATGCCCCCCACACAAACACTCATATCTTTACTATTCTTTATCATCATTGTAAGGAGCCCAAATTTCACACAGAGTAAGAAGAAAATACTACTGAAACAGTTAATGTCCAGACCTGCTCCATTAAGGATGTGAGTGTTCAGGGTTGGGAGCTGTGAAAAGCTACATTAGAAAAGTCCAAATTTGGGTAATAAGCAAACGTAATCATGTGATACTAGCAGGAACATCTGCTATAGAACAATAATTCTAATTGGTCAATTGGCATGGGACATACAAGAGGATGTTCCTAAGCCTCCTTTTCTGTCAGAGCAAGTCTGATATAGGAATTAAATCTCAAATATTTAGTTCAATGGTTCTCCAAAGATGCCCACTTCCTATTCTCCAGAACCTGTGAATATGCTATCTCACATGGCAGAAAGGAATTTGCAGATGTGATCCAGGCTGAGGCAGGGAGACTGTCCTATCTAATCATAAAAGTTCTTAAAAGTCAAAAAGGGAAGCAGAAGAGTCCTTCAGAGTGATGCAATGTGAGAAAGATGCAGGAAGGGGAAGAACCATGGAAGGGGGCTGCTTCTAGAAGCTGGAAAAGACAAGGATCAAAGTCTACATAAAGAACTGATTTTAGCCTGCTGAGACCGTGTTCAACTTTCGCTCTAGAGAAATGTAAAATAAGTTTGAATTATTGAAACCTCCAAGTTTGTGATAGTATGTTACGGAGGTGATAGAAAACTAATATACAACTTAATAACTGGTATTTATTTCAATTCTGAAAAAATCCTGTTCTTATTACATCTACTAATTATTTGACTAGGTAATACATGTACATGGTACATATTCCGCTGGGATAAATTGACAGCATCTAACCTACCTAATGACCTAACACAGGCAATCGTTCTTTCTGGTATCTTGCATATCTTTCTGGAGTTATTCTAAGATCTTATCACTGTCTCTCTCTCTCACAGATATTTATTTGTTTGAATTGTTGCCATATTAAAACACCTGGATATCGTACATTTTCTGAAGCCTGTTCTAAAAAATAATTTAGATCTTCAACTGCCTAACCATACCTTTCTAATAAATATAGATCCCTGCATTCCAATATTAAGAGTATACCACATCCTAAAATGTCACCAACAATACATATAACATGACTTTCTTTTAATCAGAAATAGGAGGACATTTCACAAGGCAATGTAATATCTTGCTGATTGCAATTAAATATGCATAAAACACAACTATGCATAGTGAGTTGGTTAATTAGACAAAACAAACTATCAGAGATGGACTGGTTTCTTTAGAAATCATCTAGCCCAACTTCTGTAATTTAGGAGGAGTAAATAGGCCCAGACAAGATACAGGACACACCTAAGATCATCCCCTAGTTAAGGGCAAAGGCAGACATAGAATAATAGTTATAGTTATATAACTCCTAGTTAAGTATTCTTTTCTCTATACTACTCTGTCTTTTTATCTTAAAAATGTATATATTAGTACATTTTATTTTTAATAGTAGTGTAAAATTTAAAGAAAAATTAAGAGGGAAGGTATAGAGATTTCCCATATATCCCCTGCCCCCATACAGGTATAGCCATTATCAACGTCCCCCATCACAGACATACATTTATTACTACTGATGAACCTGTATTGACACATTGTGATCACTAAAGTATTGGGGTTCACTCTTGGTTTTGTATATTTTATGGGTTTGCACAAGTATACAATGAGCTGTGCCCATCGTTATAGTATTATATTGAGTATTTTCACTGCCCTAAAAAATCTGCTGTGCTCCACTTATTCATCCCTTCACCTGTTTTCTTTATATTTTTATTTTCATGATAGAAAATAGGGCTAGGAAGGCTACAATACGGGGGGGGGGGGAATGTTTTGTCTACAAATAAGATTTGGAGCCAATCCACCCTTTTTTTTTTTTTTTTTTTTTTCCAACTCTGTGGCAGCTCAGCTCAGGCCAGGAATCGAACCAGCGATCCTGTTGCTCAGAGCTTGCACTCTTGAGCAAGCTCTTAGCCAACTGAGCCACTTGGCTGGCCCTATCAATCCACCTTTTTGAAATTATAAAGGTCATAGATTTACTGTGAGAATGAAACTAATAGTGACATAATAATTATTAGTGTCTAGTACAGAATCAAGGATCATTAAATGTGAGTTTCTTCACCCTTTCTACCCCTTTAGTAAATATTTCCTTTTGGGTTATTTCATTGCTATGGTGTGCATTTCTTATAAATATTCAGATATTTCAGGGTGTTTAAATAACCTAACAGTTATTCTTTGCAGGATAGTGATAATGAGGTAGAGAGATATGATCTTTTTGAGGATTGTTCAAGAATGAATCATTCTAAAATTATTTTAATGAATTATCTACTTTTAGTTTTCTATCAGTTATTGATCCTAGAGCTTGCAAAGACAGAGTAACTCTTCAACTCAAATAATGGCAAAAGAAATAGAAAGGGGCTGTAAATGGACCGTCATTAATTCCCTCAATTACTTATTTATTCATTAGGACAATATTTAATGAGAGGCTATTTGTTGCTGATACCAGGTGCTGGAAATAAACCTGTGAACTGTCAACTCTTGGAATTTACAATCAGAGATATAAAATTATGATCTTCAACTGGGAAATCCATTTGCTAAGGTAAAGGGACCCTGATAAATATGTGTGTGGATTATGGTGGGTGTTCAATAGACACTTATTATTTTTTGCCTTTAAGGAAGACAAAAATAACCTTGCTAATTGAGCAGAAAAACCTCCTTGGGTGACTCAAGAAAGTCCAGCAGAGGCACAAGACAAGGGGAGTGCTGTTACTCTGTAAGACTGAAGTTATTTGTCATGCTCACTCTCCTAATTCACTTGTGATATTTGGAAATGTGATAAATCAGATTATAAAGTGCTTCAGAAAAGAAAAAAAAAATATGAGGTGTTTTTCATGGCATTTGATTTATGGCAAAAATTACATAAAGGATATATGATATGGAATTTCTTGAATAAATATTTTACTTATAATTCAATTTACCTATCAAAACTTAATATTTTTTAAAAAGTCAATTATGTAACCTTCTTTAACATGCAGTCTAGATATCATATTCCAAGAAATCAAAACGGTAAACCAGACTATGTACTCATTTTTTTGTTATGAAAATTTGTAAAATATTTAAAAAATTGTTTTCTCCAGAAATTGTTTATTACATGGAAAAATGTAAATAGCAGTATGTAGTTATATTTATATTTAGTCACATACATAAAAAAACACAATCCTTGGCTAACCTCAAATTACTCTAGGATTGCTTACCTTGTTTTAACATTTGCCATAATTTAATAACTAATGAGACAAAAACATTCTTTTACTTCTCTAATTTGCCTTTATTGGAATAGTAATCTAAATGAACACATTTAGTGAAGACTTCACATAGGAAAATTCAGATATAAGACTCCATGAGGGTTGGAAGCATAACAACTATGGTTTCTATGCCTTCTCAGTCATCCTAGGACACTCTCAAAAGTCTCAGATATTGTAAGAACTCAATGTATTTCTGGTGAAAATTCACATTAATGATATTTAAAAAAATGAAAACAAATGTTAAAATTGCTACACTTCAAATCATAAACAAGACAAATAATAAAACTCTGAGAAATGTTATTTTAAAAATAGAAACAAATCCACAGTGTAACTAATTTTGTTTAATGAGAAATGTTACAAATTTGGTAACTATGTGAATTCTCTCGGCCTGTTCATTTATAGCAGAAAACATTCATAGGGTTGTTCAAAAGCCAAATGAGAAAGATACCAATCAATTCCCCAAATACAGACTTTAGCCCAATGCATTTAGGTAAATTAGATGTCTTAAAAAATAGTGTTCTGACATACATTTACCAATTTTATTTTCCCCAATAATATAATTATTCAATAAATATTGATTATATCATGCTCATAAACTGAAAACCTTGGATACATTGGCACTGTACTTCTATTATTTCTCTGTATTTAACAGAATTTAAAATAGTTGATATCATAAAGGAAAGACTGAAATCATGTTCAGGAGAAAGGGTTATGGTGCCTGAAAAGTGATATTAGAATTTCTTCAAAGGAGAACTGGCAGGTGAAAATTTGCTTCTAGAACTGCAAGAAGAAGAAGCAGGAAGGGGAAAACATACACTGGGCTGTTCACAACAAAGAGGTTGTTCCCTAGAGAACAGAGCCGGGGAAGCTGGCCTGCTGTGCTTATGTTTTTAAAGTTTTACTTCAAAGCTTATCGTAGCATGCTAAGCAAAACATGCTAAGTTTTCTTCTTCTCCCTGCTGATAAATCAGAAAACATCTGGTAACACTAACTCAGAAAAAAGAATGGTAAAAAGCATGTTAAAGGCACCTGAAACAGGGTTCATAGGTGGATGCTAACACATCCTCCTTAGCCCGCATCCCCAGCAAAAGGTCCAGGATGTGCGAAGTGTCAGCCTGGATTTGAGTGAATGTTATAAATGGAATAGTGTGACAATATATTGGTTTGTCAGAAAAGGCATGACCTATTTTTTGTTTTTCATTGCAAAAATGCGTCATGACTTTTCCAACAACCCAATAGATCTCAAAGTAAAAGCTACTTATCATGAGTTACTTTCAAATGATACCCATTTGACGTTTTGCCTCTCAGCTCCTGGGTCAGTTACTGTTAGATGAGGCAGATCTAGAGGGCAATTAGAACGATGCCTGTGGATACCGGAATCATAGGAAACTCCATGTACCTCAACTTACTTCAGGGAAGAATAGAAAAATTCAAATATATTCATTATAGGTCCAGTATGCAGAGAAGAAAGAAGTTTTGATATGTATAACGATAACAGTTAGGCAGGATAATAAAGAATCAGAGGAGGTTTCATATATATATATATGACTTGTTTGTGACTTGACCTATTCTTTTAAAGAAAAAAAGGAAGATACTTACTTTCCCCACAATTTGGTCAGAATTCCTCCTTCCTTTTCATCAATTCTTGTAATCTGTGAGAGGCTCTCTCAAGAAGAAAGCCCAGCAGGCCCTGCCAGCACGTTCAATTAATTGACAGAGATCAATATAGGCCCCCAACATGAAATGAGAAAATTCCATGCAAAGGTACTGAATGCATCGTCTTACAAAAGTGGAATCAGAATGACCCAAGCATAATAAGACTAGATTGGCACATAGAGAAATAAAAGGCTATGAGTATTCTCCCAGGATGATGACAGTGACTTTTACCACCTAATTCTTTTCAATAAACTCTAAAATATATCATTGTATAGAAAGAAATTGCCTGTAGTGAAATTTTGACAACTCCCCTCTGTGTGCTAAAGTGCTGTCAGCTGAAAAATCTGAACTCTCTGTGAAAATTGTTCATTTTTGACATATTTATCTTACTCTTATGTTTGCAAGTCTTAATCAAAGGAATTTGAAAAAGTTAGAATTCAGCTTTACACTCAAAGAATAAGAATCACTATTTTCATAATCTGTAGGTACTAGGCATTTATATTACAGATATCTATAAAAAGTAAAAAATTGTTATCGAATTGAAACTATTTATAAAGTAGCAGTATAGAGCTTTTGATTTTAAGATACTATGTATTCAATTCTAATATAAATATATTTTCCATTGTTATGCCACATTATTTGATAATTTTATGTCTTCACTTAAGTAGACAGAAATATTATTTTCATATTTCTAAAAAGGTCATTCTATTTCTTTATTGAAACTTAATATACGATTAAATCAATCTCTTGGTTCATATTATATCTCCATTTTTGTGAACATTTTACATATTATAGTCTTATTTACTTTTCCTTCAGATTTCAAGGAAACTTCTGAAAAGAGGTAGACAGCATACCTCAAGTGAGACTAAAGTGTTAACTCTTATGCATAAAGGGTTTTAAGATTTGTATTTGGTGAAACTGCAATGGAACAATAAATGTGACTCAATGTTTATAAAAAATAACATGCCTCTACTTGTGTAAATTTAGAAGATTTTTTAGTCATATAGAATTATATGTTTTCTTTTTCAGCATCCCTTTGTTCTAGGATACATGTAGCATTCAATATTCATACTGCTTAGTTTAGATACACTGGGTAGGGCTGACCTACTCCAGTATCCTCTAAAATCTGAGAGATAAGTTCATCACTCATGTTTGGCCACTCAAAGGTTCTAACAAATGTATCAGGAGATACAATCAGATTCTTCCCTAGAACTTGCTTGTGCTAATAGGGAGAAGAGATATGCTCCTTCTGTGAGAATCTCAGCTCCATGAAAAATATAGGTTGGAAGATGCCAGTGGTTATCTTGTTGCCATGTGGAAGAAATGTATCTGAAAAGGGAGCCAATCAGAAGCAAGCAGAGTTTAGTTTAGTGTAATAGAGACTTGATAACAAAATATGAACACCTCCTTTTTAGGTCTGAAGCAAGCCTCACTCTTTAGATGGCCGGATATCTGAGACATTCAATTCCTTCTTTTAGCTTTAACTAATTTGAGTTGGGCTTGTCTTATTTTAAAAGAAAAGCATCTTGACTAGTACTGTGTATGCAGGCATATTTTCATGCGTGTCTGGGAAGCAGAAGTATTTTCTTCCTTTAATAAGTGCACACTATAAAAGGAAGTTAACCACTTCAGCTTTTTTTCCCTAGGCCATTCAAAAATTTAGTAACACAGTTTCAATTTAATTAACTCAGCCACATACAACACAATGAACACATCTTAATATATTACTTTTTGAATGGGGATATTTGGAGTGATAATATATGATTCTTTTAAAATTACTCATTGTCAATGCCCTTAAAGTGCTTATTAATTAGCAGTAAAAGGGAGACACCTCAGAAAATTTAGATAGCAATGTCTACAAATAAAAAATAGAGAAACTTGTTAAATCACTTCATATGTTAGTGAGGGAGAAACCCTCATGTTATTTTACATTTATTCATAGAACATCAAATCATTAAACGATTAAGGAGCATATTCATTTCTGGAAATTAATTATGTCAAAATCCAAAATGTTTGAAGTACTGTTATATCTTGATAATGCTCTTTAGAAACACTAGACATCAGTCAAGAACCTTAAATCCTATTGTGAGTATCTGTTGCTCATATTGGAAAGTGAGACTTGTTATTGTATCCATCTTTCATATAGAAGAAACAATCAATGCCTTATACCATGAGGCATCATAATATTGTTTCTTTCTTTTTGTTTTTCACTGCCACAGGATTTAGTGTGGTAGTCCAATGTTCCACTTGTAACAAGAAGACCTGGTGTCAATGAAATGATGCTGGTTTTTTTTGTTTTTTTTTCCTTTTTTTCACTTTATTCTACTATCCAACACCTTACTTTCATGAGATGAATATGAGATTCTATTAAAGAAAAAAAAAGTCTACACCTGGAATAAAATTTAAATCTACTTTTAATTAAAAATCTGTTCCATGTTATGTTATACTGTCCATAAATCGTTACTTCTTATTATCAGTATTTCACATCAGGTGCTAAGGGTGTACTGAAGTAGTCTTGAGGTTCCAAATTTGTGACACTCATAGAAATGTTATCTCAAGATAAATACAATCATACAAAACTACCAAAAGTCATTATCCATAGCTTTCAATTTAGTAATGGCTTTACCAAGTATCAATCACTAATCTCATTTCTAAAACATAAACTTATTCTGAAGTGGGTCTTACCTATAGGTGCAAAACCAGTTAAGTGATGTTGAACACTAAGGGGCTCACTCATCTGCCACTGAACCTCTGAGATGACACTGTGTTAACCCCATGGAAGGTTTGAGGCTTGCAGCCTCAAATTATATTTTCAATTTGATCAAATTGCACAGTTAACTGCATGACAGCAGACTCATCTATATACACCAGGTCCAAAGGAGGAGATCAGTACTGGAACAGGCTGATGAAGTAAAGCTGGCCACAAAAAGGCAGTTTGACTTATTTGCTGTACAGCATATTTTTAAAAGAAAAAAACTTCAATTGCTATTCCAGAAACCTGTCATCACGTTATCTTGAAAATATTACACAAATGGAAAGATCATTGTCATGAAATCTTTCTTAGAATTATGCTTGATGGCCTGCAATCGGCTCTTACATTGAAAAGCCTCTAGAGGAGTTTCACCCATACTGAGCCATTCATGATAACCCCATTACAAGAAATTACATTGTTAGAAAATCACTGAAAATGTCTGAACAAGTATCTTCAGTTATATTTTACGATAATTCCAGGAGAACTTCTTGAATTTGGAAGGTTAATGGAAACAACTTGAAAGGTTCCTAGTTCTACCATGAACCACTATTACCATCATCCCAGCTCTGAGCCAATTATTTTCAATACACCGATGGACAGATATTAACTTTCTTTGATCACAACTCTATTTGTCTATCTTAGTTCAGACTGGGAACTTTATGGATAATATCCTTACCTAAAAGTCACTTTGCTTCTTATCAAGAAGTGTCCAAAACGTGATGTAAACAAGAATGAAGCCCTAAAGCAGACCCATGAAAATAATTAGCTAGCAGGTTTTTGCCAAGTTTTCTCAGTGTTCAGAGTGTTACTTCATATTCCAAAACAGCAGTAATTCCTGCTGAGTCCCATGCTCATAGCTCAGATTCTGCCTCAACTGTAGTCACTAGGGAAATTGTACACACACACACACACACACACACACACACACACACACACACACACACACAGCTCCTGTTCCTGTTTCACTCTTGCTTACTGTTACTAGATGGTTACAAAGGTTAGCTGAGCTGAGACTGGTTTCACTAACTCTAAACAAAGTCACATGTCCAGACCTCATGAGCCACACCGATGAGGTAATATGGTTATGAACAGGCTTTTGAGACAGAAAACCTGTGTGTACTAATTGCAGTTGCATCACCGATGGACTTTGTATACTTGGGTATGTTATTCTCTTAGTGTCAGTTTCTTCATCTGTAAAAAATAAACAATCACAATCCAATTTTTCCAGGACTGTGGTGAGGGTTTAAAAAAAAAAAAGCAAAAAAACCCAAAAAAACAGATATGTGAGGCAAAGTGCCTGTCACATAATAAGCACGTGAATGTTCAACTACTGCCATCATCATCGTTTGCATCATGACTAGCTCACACTTATTTCCTCTGAGATAATACAAGCACAGTTAATCAAATCCTTTCTGAGCCATAGGGTATTTTCACTTGATGATGAGGAGATAGTATTTAGAGATGATATTCCTAGCTGAGGGCCAAAGCACCATCTTTAACTGAGGATCACTGGGCAAGTGGGTTGGCCTCTTGGAGGTTCCACTTCCCCATCTGTAACATGGGGATAGTGATACATATTTCAGAGAGCAGGGGTCAGCCAATGACGGCTTGTAGGGTCCATGCCCTGGGTTTTCATGGCCTGTGATCTGAGAATTGTTTCTCTATTTTTTAAAGTTTAGAAGAAGAAGGAAAAGAGGTAGAAAGCGAAGGTAGAAAGAAGGAAAAGATGGAGGAAGAGGACTACTAGAGCGACCAGCAGCACCACACGTAGCCCACAGAACCTGAAAGATTTACTATCTGCTCCTTTACAGACAAGTTTGCTGATCCCTGTCTTTGAATTCCTGTGACTATTCCAGGAGCCGATATTTGAAATATACTAAGCAGGGAACTTGGCATAATTGTAGTTATTATTCTTGCTACTAACCTTCTAAGCCTTCATCTAAATGTCACAGTAAAGGAAGCAGTAATTCTTCTTGTGCCAAATTTAACTGCTGATGTGGAAATATCTGTTATTCTAAACTCATTAGAAAGAACTTTCCAACAAGTCTCTTCTTTTCCTGTTTAAAGAAATATGCTAAATAAAGCAGGGGTGGATGTATGATATTATCTTTGCCAGGAATTTTTTGGCAAAAGTAGTTTAGATCATTTTATTTCATGCAGCTGCATTTTATGGGAATGAGTTCCATATCAAAGATCTGCACTCATGCACGTACACACACACACACACACACACACACACACACACACACACACAGGATTATGGGTGCTGCTTTGTGTGTAACAACTGTTTGCTGAATTTTATCATAAGGGATAGTCACATATGCAGGATTCAGAAGTGATAAACATTACCAATGTGATTTGGTATGATTGAGCTCTGAGAAGTTTTTGATCCTAGTAATTGTTGATTGTCACTCTGGCTACTTTATTAGTAGTCAGTAAAACACAAAATGGGACTTAGTTGCTTCGGGAAATACATGCTCTTCATTTGTCTATAAATTGCAAAGCTGACAATGAAGCAAAGTGTGAATAACAAAGATTAAGATACATTCTCTAAGCATGGTTTGATAATCCTAACCCTTCCACTTGCCAAATGTAATAGAAGGCTATGCTTTCCAATATTAACAGATGGGTGCTCCAGTGACATTTTCTAAAATCACAAAGCAAATGCACAAGAGGTGAACATTAAAATAAAACAGGCAACCATCATGATAATACATTCATTATTTAACAGTATAACATGTCTCCTGATAGTCAAGCTGAACATGAAAGAGAAAATTAATCCACCCATTAAAAATTGAGAATTCATATACATGATGGTTAAATTTCATATAAATAGGAATATGTGTTTTGAGATCCTCTTCCCCCAAATAGCAGCAATATTTGGTTAAGCATGCAGACTTTTCCTTGTTTCATCAATTGGTATGTATGTATATATATATATATATATATATATATATATAAATATTACTAAAAATAATGAAAAAATGAAGATGTTATTGATATTTGTTGAATATTTAAATCTGTGCTAAATTGTCTGTTAAGTATTTTATAATTTCATTTTTGTCCTCACAACAAATCAATCAGGTAGTCACTGCAGTTATCCCTATTTAACTGATGAGGAAACTATTTCTCAGTTTAAATTTTGTTTGTTTGTTTGTTTGTTTGTTTTCCCCACATACACTACTACAGATCTGTGGTAATTTCAGAGAAAATATGACCCCACAATTAATATCAAGGATTTTGATTTAGAAACATGCTTCTGTAGGGTACTTAATTTCTGTATTGTTCTAAAATTAAACAAGTGATACATTAGTCATCATGTGCCATAAAATCTGAATATTCTTCTTAGACACTAGAGCTCTAACCAAAATTCTGATTTTATTACGTTATAAATTTACCTTGCTTAACTATTCTGTAGACACAAGCTATCAAAGAACTGAAAGAAGGAAAGTACCATCAAATTTCATTTGAATCAGTCATGTAAAGGAAATAAGACAAATCCCTTTAATTCTTTGGGGAAACAAAGGGGTGCTGAGCTTGAGAAGCAAAGATAAGGCCAGTTTGACAGAAAAGTGAAGGCTGTAAATGCTGAACTTTAAACTATTCTAAAAAAAAGGGGGCAAATAAATATACTACAAAATCATATTGTATAATTACAAATCTCAGAATATAGAAGGGATGCAAAGTGCTTTCTTCCCCTTTGTTTTTGCCTTTGAAATCTGTTTTTACTTTGTTAGAATGAGATCCATTAATGTTTAAACTATTCTAAGGAAAACACTTAAATCACACCTGGTAAATAACTAACAATATTGTATAAAAACTACAACAATGAACACAAGAAAAGGAAAGACACTCAGATTTAGCATGAAAAAAAAAAAAACTGAGGTAAAAGAGAAATCAGTACAGCTTTTTTTCCAAGTCATAATAATCAAGTATTATTAGCACAGGCATCTCTTATTAATTCACCAACATATATTTATTAAATATATATAATGTGCCAAGCCAGTGATTCTCTAGCCCTGTCTCCTCAGAGCACCTTTAGGGCATTTTTAAATTTCATAAGATTTCAGTTTCTTATCTGATCCCCTTATCTTCAGACCAGAAGGACACACATTCCATGTCCACCAAGAACTACCATAATAAAGAGACACAGATACTGATGAGAGGACCCTAAATCAAATTCCCTCAGATATGTTGGGGTGAAAAAACAATTGAGTCTCCTTATGGGGACGGTATAAGGGTTCAAAATGAACTTGCCTTAAAATATCCCATTCTAATAGGAGAAACAGACATGTTTGCAAGAAACGAGTTTACAATGTGTTAAGTGCCATTACAGAGGTACAATCACAAAGGACATGAGAAACGAGCAGCTCTGTTTGGAGGGAAACCGACACAGAAGAGATCACCTCCAGCTAGGTCTCAAGTAATGGGACCATAAGCCCTGTGGACACCTGTTTTCAGATTTCCTGTTTGGTTAGCTCACTTTTTCTTCTCAAATGTCTCAATTTGAACAATACATTATCTGATCATCCCAACCTTAAAAGGTGCAGAGGAGTCTGCCTCCTGAGGAGAGAGAGGGAGCATCACGCTAGCAGCAGGAGCAGAGGTTCATGAGCATGAAATAGCACAGGGACCACAAGGGTGCACTGTGTTGGGGTGCAAACTGCAAAGAGTAAGCGGTGGGAGATGATATAGGAAAATAGAATCTGATTATGGTTGTATTTTCCAACATGGTTTCAGAACAAACTGTTTAGGGAGTGAAATAAAACATGAACCTTTACAAAAAATAGTACTTCCTTTGGGTTTCTCTCTGAACATGACACACTTCTAAGAAACGCTGGAGGCCCCCATGAATATTTCAATATTTTCTTTTGAAAAGGGTAGTTTATAAGCTGGAAAAGCGACTCTCCTTCTTTATACATACATATATTTAATGTGACTAGCTGCAAAGTATCCATTTACCGATGGTAGTTGATAAGCTGGAAAAGTGACTCATTTTCTATATCTATCTATCGATATATCTATATCTATATCTATATATATAGATATAGATATTTCAAAATTTGCATAATACATGTACTTTCTAGCCATAGTTAAATGGAGATACATTCAAATGATTTTGTCAAAGTCACATGTGAACTGCAAGGAATAAAACTTAAGAATTCTAATCAGTAGTTGCTCTCTCTAATCATTCTTGATCTATTCCTTTTTAAATATAGGTTGAGGGTCGGCCAAGTGGCGCAATGGTTAAGTGCTGGCTTGGGAAGCCAGTGGCCCAGGTTCGGGTACCACATATGAGGGCCAGTGACACCGCCCTCAAAAAAAAAATTTATATATATATATATATATATATATATATATATATATATATATATATATGTTAAGCTCAAACTTATTTTCCCATTTTTAGGAAAACAGCTACTATTGTTTCTATATGACATACAGAAAGAGCCAATGAACAGCTCTTCAATTTCTCCTCAATGGCCTGACATAAAACTATTCATGTAAAATGTATTTATTGCATAGGAATGTTTTGAGCTTAGGCATGAAAAGAGGTTAAGAGATAAGAAGTCATTCATGTGTAAGTAATTGTAATGGCAGAAAGTGACTTTCTTTAGAAAATCTGCAGTTAAGATCTGTACTCAAAATGGTCATTAGTTCACAAGCAAACATGACAAAAAACTGAAGGAGCCATCACCTAATACTTTACCTCTCTTAGGCTCTAGGACTTACAAATGAGCAAGTGCCTCTTAAAACTCTGCTATCCTATTCTTTAAGTCTGTTAATCATCACCAAGTACAATACATTTGAGTTCCTCTTCACTAATACTATCTCCACAGGCAAGTGAATAATCAATCATCTTTCGTTTCCAGGAACCTCAACAACAGGAAGCTTTCATTTGTTTCAAATTGGAAGAAATGGACAACTAGAAATGAATCACAGCTATTCAGATTAGCATTATCAAACTGAATTCATGGGAAGACATCACATTCATTATTTAGGAAGAGACTGGTGTTCTCTTTACAGATTAATTGGTTTAAAAACCAATCGATTTGGTCTTATCAGAAAGCACAACAAGCAGAAATGTCCTTCCTGTTTTGAATATGTTAGTAAAGGATATTACAAGGGTATAATCTCCTACAGTGGAAAAAATACTAAGGACAGCATGCTGTAATAATTCATCCATTTACATCCTTACTGGCAAGTATAAAAGGACCCCTTGGCAAATGCTTGGGTGATAATGCTTTCCCCCCAACCACTGCTGGTACGTCAATTTATAAGTAGACAAAATGGCCTAATGTTATTTTGTGTGAGTGCTGTCAACTAAACTAGGTCACATGTTTAAGACTTTTGTAACTACAAAAATAAATATTGGGCCGGCCGAGTGGCGCAGTGGTTAAGCGCTGGCTTGGGAAGCCAGCGGCCCCTGTTCGGTTCCACATGTGAGGGCCAGTGACACTGCCCTCAAAAAAATAAATAAATAAAATAAATAAATAAATAAATAAATAAATAAATAAATATGATCTACCTGGTTCTTTTAAGGAAGTATAACCTTATCAACTATGACTGTGTATGCAAAGTAGGTCATAGTATCATGGAGATGGCAACAAGCATACTTTTTTTGTAAAATACATTTCCCATGATTCACTGTGCTGATCATTATATATTAAGAATTTATTCTACCTTCTCCAGATTTCCAAGGTATTTAAATCTTTTTTTACTTAAGTTTTAATTAATATTTTTTTTGTTTTAGAAATTAAATATATAAAATGTATTCTCATCCATAGTATACATTCAGGTGAAATTAAGACTACACATTGTTTATTCTTCAGACTATATTGTAAGGTCATATTTCTCATGATAGGTTTCATAGGGTTTATTATAGCAGAAATAGGGGGTCAAGAAAATAAACTATATTATTTAAATTATTGTTTTGAATTTTGGAAATATTTGGTAGCTGTGTGGACAACAGATTGAGTGTGGGAATGAGGGTGGATAAGAGACTGGGAGTTAAATTAGTTGTTACAAGGGAATAGGTAAGTGATGTTGGGAGACGAGATTAAAAGTTCTGCTTTTCAGACTCCAGATACTTAAAGGAAAGACATAGTTCCATCAGAATCAGTGACTTTTATAGCTCAGTCATTTTCAACAGGTAAAAAACAAAACAAAACAAAACAAAACTCTGGAGAATGACAAGGTTTCAGATTATTGATGTGTGTTCAGGTGATTATAATACCATATTGCCACTCAGTACCCCAATGGAGAATCAAAGGATTGAATTAAAACAATGACAGTAAGGTAAAAGGTTTGTGATTTAAAAACAATAAATAAATCTAATATACTAGAATTTGAAGGGAATGGATGCAATTTGGGTACTTTACTGTGTCTATACTGTTCTAGCTTATGTTTTTGCTTATTTTAAAAAATATGACAAAAGCATTACTTCAGTACTGAGTAATTTATGATTGCATAAATAAATTAATAGCTAACTTGTGTCATAAGAATTGTGTGATATTCCTAAAGTTTAAATTAGGACTATAAATGTTTATAACAGATATATGTTTTAAGTTATGGGCACTTAGTTGCCTATAATGTCACAGTAAGAATAACCTATTTATTTTGAGGGCAGTGTCACTGGCCTTCATATGTGGGACCTGAACCGCGGCCACTGGCTTCCCAAACTAGCGCCTAACCACCGCACCACTCGGCCGACCCAAACCTATTTATTTTGAAACCAGGAATTTAAATAAGAAAATGTAGGACAAGTCAAAACCCACAAGCCTAATGATAGATAATGTGGAACAGCTAAGGAAAAGTAAATAGTTAAACTGAGTTAGCTTTGCTATAGAGAAAGGTATAGTGTAAAAATTACAGAAATGATCTCTTCATAATGATTAAAATGTATCTTAAATGTTTGAATGCACAAACATTCTCATTTAGATGGAAAATTCAGTTATTCAGAATGACTCATTTTTCTGATGGATTCAAATTTAATAATAGGTGCTGAGAAAAGGGCACGGTTCATTTATGCATTTGCACTTCATGTTGTACATCCCAGTTTTTATTATGCAATACTTTTTCGGTGTCTTTTTGGACACTTTAGTATTGAAGTTATATAATGTATGTTCTAATATAAACACATTTTGGCAAAAGTGAAAATAATTAAAAATTACTGTAATTACCTGACTGGTAATGAAGACATTTTATTCCTTAGAGAATTCTTTGAAAGTAGATTATCATTTTTATTATGAAGTACCAATTAAATACATAAAGTTTAAACTTGCAAATTAAAAGAAATCTTAGTATCCTATTGCTTAGCAATAATATCCCAAGCATAATTAGAAAATTTAAACAAACATTTTGACTTCTGAAAAAAAAAAAGCTTAAAATGAGTAAGATTCTTGTATATGATTGCCCAAATATTTGATAATCCTTAGAAAAATGTTTGTGTCATCTGAGATCTTTCTTTAGAAAGTCACAAAGCAATTACTTTATTTAGTACATTTGACAATTAATTGGTCTGTTTTTTTTTTGTTGTTTTTTTTTAAGATTTTATTGGGGAATTGGTGGAGGGGAGCAGTGTTGGGGAATCGGGGAAGGGGAACAGACAAGTTGTCGTCTTCTTGTTCTTCAGTCTAGTTGCGGAGGATGTTGCTTCACTGTTGGTATCGTCATTGCGCTCTTCCCGGATGAGGCAGATACGTTGCTAGCCTCTGGATGTCGCTCATTGCGGCTATTGGCAGCTCACGCTTGGCTGCCAGCCGCTCACGCTGGCTGCGGGCCACTCACTGTAGCCTATGGCAGCCCACTGCAGCAGGGGCTGCAGCCCACACCATCACCGGGGCTCGCACAGCCCAGCTCCAGGTGGAGCTGTTGTTAGCTGTAGAGGGCAGTGTCACTGGCCCTCATGTGGGATCCGAACCGGGGCCGCTGGCATCCCAAAACCAGCACTTAACCAATGCGCCACTCGGCCGGCCCTAATTGGTCTGTTTTTAAGTGGGTCATATAAAGCCCTCACAGGGCATTTATTCTCTCAGAGTGTTTCTTCTTTTGTCTATAAGAGCAACTTATATCCACATTTTTTACTTGCATTGTTTAGTGAAAAGAAAATGTTAAGTTCAGTAAGTAAATACATACTTTCAATTTCATTAATAGATATGATCTAAAAATTAAGGTGTAATTATCTTAAAAACTATCTGAAAATAAATGAAAAAAAATAAGTCTATATAAGTATCACACATTTATGTCACAAATGTATGAATTTCTAATATGACTCCTACTAAAATTTCTTCAAATGTTCCCTGTTTTCTACTTGAATTTTAAAAGTGAGGAATTGACTTCCTTTAAGATCCCATAATGGGGTTAAATTTAACTTTGAAAATATGGACTGTACACATATATACATAGAAGTTATATTTTGGAAAGTGCTAATTGGTTTTAACCATTGACTCATCATGCATGATTCAATAGAAATATACAGATGCTTAAACTTTAAATATATTCTCAGTCTATATTAAAATAATTTAGTATTCTGAACAGTCATATATGGATTGAAATTCTGCCTCTTAAGCTTACTAGTTATGTGATCATAAAGATATAGTTTAAGCTTTGTAACTATCAATTTCTTTACCTGTAAAATGGGAAAATTAAAACTACATGGCTGATTAGAAAAGTTCAGTAAATTTTAGTGGTTATTGTTGCTCATAGTCAAACCATTTCTTCATTGATCAGTTTCTAACTATGTTGTGTCTAGTTTTGAGAATGGAGGGAGAAAAGGTAACAAGGAGTCTGAGAACCATGTCATAAAAGTTATTTGCTTGAAAACTAAGGCTGCTCAGACTGTAGAAGAAAAGACTGAAAATTTACAATTATTAAATTTGTGATGGGCTGTTATATTTAAAGTAAAGTTGATTTATTGCATGCTGCTCAAAAGGAAGTGGAAAAAAAAATTAACTGGGTAAAATGTACAGAGAAAGATATTGATTCAGTGTAAAAAAAAAAAAAAAACTTATTACACTGAAACAATGGAATCAATTCTCAATAAGAGTCCATTCTCCAAAAACAGAACCAATGTTACAGAAAGTAGAAAGCAAATGGGCATCAGCACGGAAATTACATGTAAATATTTCTTTATAGGGAGAGATGTTGGATAAAATAATGTCTATCATTTTTAAATATTTTAAAAATCATACACTAATTTGTATAAAAAAAATTCTTAATGTCAAAATTGTGGTTATGTATGTAACCTGATATTATATTTAATTTATATCCTTTTAATCTGTTTTATGTGCCAGAGACTTAACCTTTTCTGGATTTTTTGGGAACTATTCTATATCTTGATAGTAGTAGTGAATTTATGACTGCATTTGTCAAAATTTACAGAACTCTACACTCAAATGGGTGAATTTTACCATATTTAATTTTAAAATATGGAAAATTTCTTTTAGAAATAAGGGAAGGTTTAAACAAAAAAATAAAGACAATGGTATGTCTTATAAGGAGTTCTGGCAAACTTTCAATTAATGATAAACTGACAGAAAAATAGAATTATTTCGAATGGGTTTGTTTTGGATATTTGTTTTCTTCCTTCATAGGCTAATACTGAAATACCCCAAAACTCTCTGTATGGTGTTATCCATTATATTGTAAAGAACATACAATAAGATTTCAAAGAACACAGTGCTAGGTATTATCTGGGAAAACGTTATTTAATTCGAATTCAGTGTCATATATACCTACAGCACTGTTTTGTTTTTTTTTACCCATGAGGTTACCTTTATATTTACTAAATACTGGAATGTTTGAAAAATAGTGTGAGGATAATCGAGCAATTTTACTGAATTCTAGTATGCCCCAAAATGCCTGGATAACATATGCACTTAGTGGAAAAGAATAATCCATGTTAGGGGCCGGCCGAGTGGCTCAGTTGGTTAAGAGCTCGCTCAAGAGTGCGAGCTGAGCTCTGAGCAACAGCTGTTCGAGGCCAGCCCGAGCTGAGTTGCCGTTAAGCTGCCAACAGGTGGCAGGATGGCTCAGCTAAAAAATAAAAAAAATAAAAAGAATAATCCATGTTATGTGACATATCACTTAAAGAGAAATGATACCTTCCATTGTGATATTAATCAGTTATTCATAAATTTTGTCATTTACAGGATAAAACAGAAACCCTTTTGCCTTGTCCCCTGCCTCTGATAACCTCCCATACCTAGTCTAGGAAATTAAGAAATAAAAATATATCAAGTTAAATTAATTTATGTTCCAGATTTACCTTTATATTTTATATACTGATGAATGTCATCAGTATTAGCACATCATTGTGTGTGAGCTTTTTTCCATTTTTCTCTTTTTAAAACTGAAGAAACTGAAGAAACTCTTGTGTAATTTTTCTTATTGTTACTGTAAAATGAGAGTTCTTGAGTATAAAATATTTGCTTTAATCAATAAATTAATAAGCCTATCTTGAATGTATGAATTATTACAATTGTAATAGATGATTATTTTGGGTGCCACATAATGAATTCCATTCTATTTTTCAGAAAGCTGAGTGGCTCCACAAGTCAAATCTAACAATGAATTGAGAAATTATGTTACAATAAATGTGTGAAAGCATAATGGGCGAACCGTAGAAAAATTCTGGACCAAGGACATATGTAGGGTAAAAATATTCTATGAGTTCACAATTCATCAGTGGGAAAGAACTGCAGTTTTTTGAATTAAGTGTTTATACTATCCAATATGATATCTTTTCCAGATAGGTTAATTGTTAAAAAAGTAAAAACAAACAAAAGTTATGGGAAATGTAAGGCTTTATTAGCAATGGCAATATTAACTAAGGTAAGGGCACCATACCTAATGCTTTAACTTTTTTTCCAATGGTCTCTTATGTCTTTCACTGTTTTGAGTATTATTTCATCATTTTATGAATGTTCTTCCAATCCTTTCTGCATTTGGTTTATTCATTTCAAATACATGTCCTCAACTGGACTGTATTCATTTTTGGCAAGAGTCATATTTTATATATGGTATATCCACACACACAGCTCACCAAATAAATCTCACTCAAAATGGAGTAAGTGAATCAATAAATTAGTGTTTACACTGTAGGAAGAAGAATAAGATAACTATCTATCAAATGCTAAAAACTGACCGCTTACCAATCACATCTTAAACCTTACATATTTCTAATAGGGAGAAATTGGTCTTTAGAAAAACAACAGCCAAAACAACATTAAGTGGTTTTCCATTAGCAGGAATGTAGATATGTATCAGAGGAGACACAAGACTAACATTCTACAGATGAAGCGGTAAATATTATCCCCCGAGTACATACTCATACAACTATCTTAGGTATATAGCCTTCAAGTTTATAAGGGAAAAACCTCTGTTGTCCCATTATATAATATTACGTACCTAATCTCACTGAGTCACGGTGTCAGGAGACGTGCTAACACTCTAATTTTTCTGGATTACTTTTGGATGGCCTAAAATACTGTAGGCCTAGCATGCCACAGCAAGAAGTAATTCCCTTTTAAGGAAGCAATTTTTTAAAACTACCATTTCAAAAGCTCCACTATTTCTCTATAACCAAGGATTTATTCCGAAGATATTATACTAAATTAATGTTATTATAGCAAAAGAGGTTTCACTAATACCATTAAAAATAAGCACTATGCAAAGGCTAAAGTCACTGCAGTATGACCAGTGACTACAAGAAATCTCTGATGTTACTAATAATAGCACTGCACCGATGACATTTTATTTGGTTACAGGAAAAGAGAGAATGAGAGAAACTAAGAAAACTATTTGAATTTATTCAGATAATTTCTGGCAGGAAAGCTCTTGGAACCGAGACTATGACTTCTAGTTACCACTGTAAATCAGCTGTTTTAACCATCAATAGACAGTCCTGCCTTAACATGGCATGTTCTCAGGTTCCAAACCATTATTAGAATGTATTATGCTTCCATGTTAGGAGTTGACAATGTTTCTGAAATCTGTTTAGACCTTAGTAACACTGCTACCTACTTCTCATGAAAAGGTGTCAAGTCACAGAGTTGTTGACACTAATTTCCCAAATTCTGCATCATCTGGGAAATGACCAAACTTAAGAAAGGAAAAGAGCATTGCAGAAATAAAACTGACCAAATTATTATTTTTTTACATATTATCTTCTATAGAAGAATATGATTTGTCTTCACCCTATGGTTTCTATCCACTTGCTCATGCTCTCTGTAGGAAGAATGAATACTTTCTTATCCGTAGACTCTCTTCAGATATTAGAAAGATACATTTGGATTTTGCTCCTAGTACCCCTTCCCACTTACTTACTTCTCAATATCTATCTATCTATCTATCTATCTATCTATCTATCTATCTATCTATCATCTATCTATCCATCCATACATACATACATACATCTATCTAGCCTTTTATGGATTTTTAGTATGTGTCATTTATCATATTCCATCCATGTTTTAAGTACTTTACAAAAATGAATTCACTAACTTCTTAACAAGGCTGAGATGTAGGTTCTATTAAAATTCCCATTTTATAGATGAGGATACTGAGGCAAAGAGAGGCCAAGTAACTTACCCGAAGTCCCACAACTAGTAAGTGGAGGAGCCATTTTCAAACTCAGGCAATCAGATTTCATTGCTTTTAGCTCAATATCCTGATCTTTCAACCTTTCATCAAATGAACCATACATACCAGAAATCACAACAACATAGGCACCCTCAGTGGATGAACTCTCACATATTAACACTGCTCCTAAAAGCTGGTGCTGAGCAGTTGTGAATCAAATTCTTAGGAAATGATCTGACCAAATGGCAATAGCAATTTTCTCCTTTATTCTAGCCCATTATTATCATCATCATCATCACAGTTGAAGACTTTATTCATCTTTCCCTCCCCATACTCCAATCTGTTGATACAAATTTATTCTGTGTTCCTCCAAATCCTATAGTTTGTGAAGACTGACTGACTGTACTTGGGTCACTGCATCCCCAGTAAATTTTCAGTGACTGGCAAAGAGTGAATCAATTAATTTGTTGACTGAAAATTAAAGAGATTTTTGTTTTATTTTGTTTATTTTGTTTCTCATATGAACAGTTGTCTAGCAGTGTACTCATTTTTGAAAAACATAATAAACAAATGAACAACTTAAACAGGGGGCTTTGTATTTATCTGTGTTAGATTTCATCTTTTTCATTTTAGATCACTGATACTGACTGCACCGAATAATATGATTCCTGGTTTTATCATCTGGCCTATTAGTAAATCCCTTCCCAACTATCTGTAATCCAGTAATGCAAATTGTTACATCTTCTATATCTTCATCAAAGTTATTGATTAAAAGTATTGAGGAGGAGGGCTCCAGTGCAAAGCTTGTTAGGTGCCCAGAAGATAACCTTCTAGGCTGACTGATGAATCAACATAGTATCTCTTTACTCTTATTCAGTAACTCAAGGCACTAATGAAGAGATTACATTACATTAGGTCAACTCCCAAGAAATCAGTTATTTTTGCACATCGAAACTGTCGCCAAGAGATTTTGTATAATTTAATCTAATCCAATCCACATTTTTTCATTTTATTGTCATATGAGACTTTGCTAAATACCTACTTTACATATAGCTAAATCCATGTCAAACATGACTTTTGCAAGGTTGCTTTTAATTATTTATAAATATTTGTTATTTATTTGGTAAATTTCATAAAGAAAATTTAATGTGGTTAATTGGCATGACTCGATTCTGTTCAAGTGTGTTGAACAGAAGAAAATTATACGTTTATTATCTATGGGGGCAAGGCTCTTACTTTATCTCCCACAGCATTCAGTAAAATATTTTGCACATGAAAAACACTAAATGTCGAATAAATAAAATGAAGTATTTTGAATGTGGTTATATCTCATCCAACAAAGAATCTTCATTGAGATATATAATTTCCCAGAACTACCTCTTTCTAAAATATCTCACGGGCCGGCCGAGTGACTCAGTTGGTTAAGAGCTCGCTCAAGGTTCCAAACAAGCTGAACCCAAACAGGTCCACACCAAGACACATCATAGTTAAAATGGCAAAGGTTAAAGACAGAGACAGAATCATAGAGGCTGCAAGAGAAAGACAGCAGGTTACATACAAAGGAACTCCTGTTAGACTAACAGCTGACTTGTCTACAGAAACTCTGCAGGCCAGAAGGGAGTGGCAGGAGATACTCAAAGTGACCCAAAATAAAGGCCTACAACCAAGATTGCTCTACCCAGCACGGCTATCACTTAAAATTGAAGGAGAAATAAAGAGCTTCTCAGAAAAGAATAAGCTTAAGGAATTCATTACCACCAAGCCAGCATTGCAAGAAATGTTAAAAAGGCTTTTTTAAACAAAAGAAAGGGGTAAACAAGCTAACCCAGGGAGACCAGGAATACAAATAACAAAATGGCAATACATATGCACCTATCAATAATCATTTTAAATGTGAATGGGCTAAATGCTCCAATCAAAAGACAGAGAGTGGCTGAGTGGATAAGAAAATAGGACACATGTGTATGCTGTTTACAGATGGAATAAGATATTTCATGCAAACAGAAATGAGAAAAAAAAAAGCTGGAGTACCAATACTTATTTTGGACAAAACAGACTTTAAAATGACTACAATAAAAGAAAAAGAAGGGCACTATAACCCTAATAAACATCTATGCACCCAACATAGGAACTCCTAATTACATGTAACAGATTTTAACAGACATAAAGACAGAGATCAACAGTAACACTATCATAGTAGGGGACTTCAACACCATTGTCACCAATGGACAGACCCTTTAGACAGAAAATCAACACAGAAAGAGTTGATATGAAGGAAAAACTGATGGTTGTTGGCTGGGAGGGAGTGGGGAAGATTTTGGATAGTGTAGATGGGACTACAATGTTGCCGCAGGGAGATGGGGGCAGTTCTGGGAATGTAATTGATAATGTTGTGAAGAGACTATTATGTTGTGTGAAATAAGTCAGTTGGACAAGGACAGGTACCATGTGGTCTCACTTGTGTGTGGAGTCTGAAGAGCTGAGTGAACGATCAAAGTAAACAGACTCGTAGATGTAGAGGAAAAACTGAGGGTTGCTAGTTGGGAGGGGGGTGGGGATGGGGGGGAAGGGGAAGGGATTAGACAGCATAAATAGACAACTACAATATTGCCACAGGGATATGAAACACAGTTCGGGGAATACAATAATGTAAAAATTTTGTGGCGTGTCAGATAGTCACATGTGTTGTTAGGGAGACCACTTCATGGATGGAGTAGAGGCTTGATCACTGCACTGTACACCTGAAGCTGATGTTGTATAGTATTGTATGCCAACTGCAACTGAATATGTGGATGGTCACGGGATGTGGAGTATACTGTGGAGGGGAGTCAGGGGAGTTGTGATAGATAGGTATGATATGGGTGGGGAGTGGGGTGGCGAACTGGGGGAGGAGGGTTGTCACTTTGGGGGGTAAAGAGTATAACTATTGCATTGTGTTGTACACCTGAAACTAATACAAATAAAAAAAAAAAAAAAAAAGAGCTCACTCAAGAGTGCAAGCTGAGCTCTGAGCAACAGCAGTTCGATGCTCAGCCCGAGCTGAGCTGCCAATAGGTGGCAGGATGGCTCAACTTAAAAAAAATTATAAAATAAAATATCTTCTATAACCAATGTAACTTCTCTTGGCTTCAATAACTTTTGGCATTTCTTACTTATATGAGACTCATGTATCTGACATTTATAAACGAGAAAAAAAACATCTCTTTTCCTCATTAAAAGTAGCCTACTCTCTTCAGGCCTATGGGAACTGAACATATACTTAATTACCTAGTCAGTTTGGCCCAGATATAGAGATACTGCTGATGGTGTCATGACAAAAGAATAAAGGAAAGTAACATGACCTGCCACCTTCATCATAAAATCCCTAAATGAGTCATAGTTGTATATGCTAAGTTACTATTATCAAGAAATGTAAGTCTAACCTGTTTGGCCCTCAAGTAAGATTGATTCCATGTTAAAATACTCTGATACTAGTATTTTCATATCACTGTATCAAATACTGTATGACACTCTAATGCATAGCCCACAGAAGTGAATTTCTGGTAACACCAGGTCTAGTCAATGCAACCTGGGAATACTTTTTGTTGTTGTTGTTTTTTAATCAAAATCCTGAGTTCTTAAGTGGGCTTATGAGACAACAAAGTCACTTATAGTTAGAGGAAAATATCAGCAGTGACTATGGGATTCTTTCCAATTATGGATTTCCTAGTGCTTGAATTAAGACTTCATTGGCTCTAAAATGAAGTAGGCTAACACACTCAGACTATGTCTGTCAATATTTCTGGGCTGGAAAGCGTGTGTGATTCCAGGATTCTTGGTAAGCTGTCTGACTCCTTTACTGGCAGAGTTCTTTTTCTATCAAAGTGAATTTATTATTAAAAGATGATGGCTTATTTTCTGTTAAAGTAATCTTACATTTTCTACCCATGTAGTAGTTTCATGTTAGGGGAAAAAACACAACAGAGAGGTTACAATCATTGTCCTCGGTAGATGAATCAGTATGTGTTTATCTGTAGTATTCCTTTGAAACCGAAAAACCAGAGGATTATAACCTGATTTTTCTTGTAATCTAAAAATTTCCCTATTTGTCTAAGGCCTATTATGCTTATCTGTGGATGACTACTGTAATATTTTTAGCACGACTTAATAAAACTCACCTCTTGAAGTTTTGCTCAATATTGCTAATTTACTTCTTCATTACCATAGGCATGCTGCTAAGCCACACTGTCATAAAATGTTTTAAATGAATAAACAAAATCATGTAATATAAACAATGATGCAGCTGCTCATTGTTTATACAGCTCAGCAAATAATGGCCAAGTGCTACAGACTGAACAAGTGCATATCATTCCTTCTCATTAATGGAAGGGATTGAATATAAGCTGTACATGTCAAAATAACAGGGAGCTCTCATATTTAGGATGCAGCCAGCATCGTATCTCTACCTACAGCAAGCACATGCCAATAACTTGGCAAATGGTAAGAATGTCCGAAGTATCCCGTTTCATGAGATAGAATCAGTTTACTTTGATCCTCAAAAGAATTGCTTTGTAATTAGAAAGAAAAAAAATCAAATCCATCACATATTCATTCTATCTAATTCATTTAAGATCTTCTGTACAGAGCTAGATACAAAATTAAGAATTCAATTAAATATTTGTTAACAGAGTGAATTATGTAAACTTTGTAGCCTTATAATATAAAATAATTTAGGAAATCCAAAAGGCCTCCTAATTATCTCACAGAAAATATATTTAGAATTTAAAATCGGTAATCAAGATGGATATTACTGAAATAAGAAACTGATCCATCTTCTAGATTTTCATTTTTCCTATAGTTACCAGGATGAACGACTGTATTTTTAGCTCTATCTTGGGGAAAGAGCGGATGTACAATTAAAAAATTAAAAAAAAAGTAGAAGAAAGGGAACAAAAGATCTTTGGGACAAGCAACTGCTTCTGACCTTAGTCACTAAGACAAATATTTCTAGGAATAACCTTAATGATACATATAAAAAAAGAGGTAAAGGGAGAATTTAACATAAAGAAAAGTTCTCATAAAAATGATTATTTCGTTAAGTAAGACAGGACTTCCATGAATGATTTTAATTTAAAAATTAAAAAGATACAAGTTTTTGAGTCCCTTTTAAGCACATCAGGGTATTTAATTCAATAGATTCGCATCTGAAAAGGTGCTTTTAAATTTTACAGTCTTATTGGGTCAAAGCCACCGGATGTTTCTGTCTTAAGGGAAAAGAGTAAGAGCAGCAGGGGGCTGGACCAAACAAAGGTTACACATCAGTCTGATTCAGGACAGGCACATTCTCTGCATTCACTCAGATCTTAGCTGGCAAAGCTGAGTGCCATTCATGCCAGCACTGAATAGCCAGAAGAAATTAACAGTCAGAAAGAGTGATGGAACTCATGCAGCAACACAGCATTTCAAAACAGCTCTTCATCTGTCCAGGTTTAGGAGTCAGTGGGAATGCACAGAAGAAGGAAGCATCATTGTGTTACAGCCTATGTCTTAGTACACGTGGAACATTACCAATAAATGAAAAAGTCAGATTCTTTCTATCTACTCCCACTTTAGAGTGTGAAACATACATCTACCTTAAATTAAAATAAGGAAATCTGAGGTTCTGCTCATGGTGAGGATGAGGTTCTACTGATTACTACAATCCATTAATTATAGTGACAGGTCTAACTCAATTTCCTGCCCATTTTTCACTTTTTTAACTTTGTTGTTTGTTTTCCCAACATATAAACAGACCATGAGTGGCTGCAAAGCACTGAATGATTGCTTAACCTCATTGCTCCTCTGACTGTGTTAATTTATTCCAGCTATTCAAGGTGAAGATGAATAGCACCTTGCTTTTCCAGGACAAGGCTGAGAGGGGACGTGTCCAACCTGTATCAGGCTGCTGTTCTTTTCTGTCAACCAAAGGTAGTAAGTAATTCTATGTGGACACAAAGCAGAGTTATTTAATAAAACAAGTGATGCATTTCACTGCCAGAGCAGTCTTAGCCTACAGAGGGGATAGTTAGTATACTTTGCTCCACAGATTCTCAATGTATTAAGACAATGCTAAAATAGAAATTTTATTTAAACATTGGGGAATCTAGAGTAGTGATTATTTTCCAAACCCAGAATCATCTCTAAAAAAGAATTATCTCAGGGCTTCACTTCGCATCCTGATTCAACATCTTAGGGGTGTGATTTGATGGGATGGGGAAGAGGAAGAAAATCTGCATTTCCCTGGGTGATTTATATAGCCTTTTTGTAGTAGTCTTTAGAAAGGAGACTGGGAAACAATTAACAAACTCATCATAGAAATTTAAGAAAAACAAAAGCAAACAAACAAACAAAAAAACAGTTTAATATTTTTATTATACTCTGTGATGTATACTAACCTAGTAGGAATTACCGTCTATATAGTAGTTATCAAAGTTAACAACTTAAAAATAGATACTGGATCCATCCCCGGAGTTTCTGATTAACCCTGGAAAGGGACCTCAGAATCTGCATTCCTAACAATTTCCTATTGGACCATATTTTGAGATCCATTATCTTATATAATTTAGGAATCAGTTTCTTGTAATCTTTGCAATACTTAAGTTTTGTTATACAAATAAATATAGAGAGTCTTTTAATTCACCAAAGTATTTAAATCTACTCATCACTAGAAAAATATATATATATTTCCCTCCCAAAATAATTACATAAAATCATGGTAAAACAATTTTAATTGTAATATTTTCTCTACAAATACTTTTCAATATCATTATACCATGAAAACTACCCTTCTTTCTCATAAAAAAATATTCACTGAATATCTCGTTTTATTGGCTAATAGTCAATGTTCAATGAACATACTTACCTACTCCTCCCTAGGAAATATAAGCATGGACATAAAAAGGATATGACTGTATAAATTAAAAAGTAATATTGAATATTTCAGATGGGAAAATGTACCTGTTTTACTGTCAAAGATACCAGCAAAAAGTTTTAGGTTTCATCTGTGATTAGAATGGTTGACTCTCCTTTCATTCAAATTCAATGTTCCTTTATTTAAACTTATGGTTTTCTTTTTATGTTTCCCTTATTGATTTTTATCTTTACAAACAACTGGTAAAAATTGATGGTTTGAACAGCTAAAAGTGAAAATCGATAGAGTGCTACTAGACCAAATAATGTATAGGGACATTAGAACTATTTATTAAGCCTCTGGAGTGAGAGATCAACCTATTCCGTTATTCTATATTCCCATATGACAGTAGATTCAATGGTGTGTTGCACACTGTAGGGCTCTGTCATCAAGGGATAGAGGCAAAGACCTTAGGAATACCCAATACTTTGAAGAACTACAAATATTTCTTCCTTAAGAAAGAAAAAGAAATAACCCTATAAATAGAGTAAGGCTCCTCTGGTACAATTTCATTCTCTCTCAATAAGACTTTGGCACTTTCTGATTTGTGTGTCCTAGTCACAAGGGGGTGCTAATTAGTTGGGTAACTGTCCTGAAAACAATTAGAAGGCCTTTTTATATCCCATCATAGAATTCTAAATAGATTATTAGTGCTCCATTCACAAGGGCTATTAGCTTAATTTTCAGAACTTATTATGCTATTTCAAAGACTGAACATATTCACTACAGAAATTTGTTAAAACCCAGAAAAGCTCAAATTTGAACCATTCAGAAATTAACCACCATTAATACTTGGGATCATATGCTTGCTAAAATATGTACTATATGTAATAAAAATTGGTCTATTCTACATATCAATTTTAAAAAGCTTTTCATACAAATTTTCTAATATAATCAAAAGTAGAGAAAATGTATAATCTAAATTTCAAATCATTTAAACCTCTTTTTTAAAAAAATTGGGAATGTATAATGAGCATTTTTCATATTACTAAATAGTCTTACACCACATAAATTTCTTTAGTTGCACTTTGAGACATTTAATAAGTGATCTAATTACATACAAGTATAATGGTAAAATAGAAATCAATATATTCAAGAAGAATATATGCGGTATTTGGGGGAAATAGTTCTCACAGTAAGGATTTATTGACACAGAATAATTGTGGAACTTTCTTTGTTAACACAAAGAAGTTGCATCACAGATACAATTAATTTACATGAATTCAAATAGCTCTGCTATTATGATGAAAATAATGTAAAATTATACATTGTAAAGGTATTTTTTACTATGTACAATATACATTGTACAATAATATATAATACTCCCTTTGTATTCTAAAGGGATATATTTTCTGAAATTATATTTTATAACCTATTCAAAGAGTTTGAAAAATAATTTTGATCATATTTAATTTTTCCTTTAATAGATGACTTTAGACTCTCACTTCAATATACAGTTCAATTCCATGAGATTATTTTTGACATTCCTTATGTGAATTCTGTCCTGCAATTCAATACTTCTATTCTGCCTGGCTTATATTTGCCATAGTAAATCATCATCCACATATAAGTCTTCCTGTTCACTGTTAGGTTTTAAAATTTTTAGCTTTTCCATGCTTGAACCTGTGTCATAGTATTTCAAATTCTTAACTCTAGAACATGATCGGCCAACTCTGTCATCAGTCCTGTTCACTGAAGTACTTTACTATGTTTCTGAACGCTTAAAACTATAGTTCCACTGAAAGCTGTCATAGGAATCTGTAATATATGACAAGTTAATATATTATATTAATACTCTGGGGAAAATTCAGAGAGAGTGATACAGTAAATAATTTTCAAGCAATTTAATTTTCAAGAATTGTTTAATGTGCATATTAGCTGAAATACATGATAGTCACTATTATGTCACAATTAAACTTTCAGAGTAAAATTTTCCTTTCCTGAGAAGCTTCTTTTACTAACAATGTAGCGATTTTATAGAAAGAGTATAGAAGTTAAAATTTGGTGCTTTGGAAACTTGCAACCCTGGCTTCTTTCAGTTGTTAAAGCTCACTGCAGGTCCAATGGGTCTATATTATTAGAAAAGGGAAATTCCAGAGTAAGATCTTTTCTTACCTATCATTTCATAGGTGCTAATACTTGACTCGGTGTATTTCCTTTTGTGGGATAACTGATCACATATTACTTTCCTCTAGACGCCACTCTTACCAAGATTTTAAAGTCTCTGGTGACAGTGAAGGCAGTTGTCACATCGCTATCTTCTATTGTGTCTGCTTATTATTCATCTGGGCAACTGCACACAAACTGCTCTGTCTCCTGCCCTAACCCGTCCTGTCTCTTCTCACCTGAGGGACAATATGGTATACTCCACTTTTTACATGATTTTAAACATTGCTATAATGAACACCCTTTTACAAATCTCTCTGCACACAGCAAGTACATCTGTTTCTCTAGGAAGGAAGCTTAGAAGTGGATTTGCTAGTACATAAGATGTGCCGATCAGCTAGACATAGGTTTTACTAGATATAGCCCAGTTGCTCTCCAAAGTGGTTATAACAATTTACATTCCAACCATCAAGGTACATGCATTCCACACTGTTTCCTCAATTTTACCTTTAACCACTTGAGGTAATTAATTACATCAATCTTGGAAAATAATTATTTAATATTTTAAAGTACATCTTCTTTCATCATCTTCCCTTTGAAAAGGGGGAATTCATTCTTATCCATTTTTTTTTTTTAGGAAAAAATATATTTATTGCCCTTTTATTCCTCTCTTCCTTAACTACTTTCTTTTCCTTCTTCATTTTTCTTTTTTACCAGTCTGCCAATCTTACTCATAGACCGTAACCATGAAAGTATTGTTAACAATACATGTGAATTTAGAAAATGGAAAAATACATGTAAAGTGGAATTAAATCTAATAAAGAGCCAGTCCCCAAATCTCTAGTCTTTCAAATTGCTCAGAATTTTTGCAAACGTTTCTAAGTTTTTGAATCTTCCAATAATTCAATCTGTTTATTCAATCATTCCCCACATACACACACACACACCCCCCAAATCCAAGTGCCATTATATTAATTATATTGTATGCTTGTGTGCATTATAATTTTCCCCATGGTAAATATAAAGTGTGTCAGCTTCATGATTCAGAGTCAGATAAACCTGGGCTTCTTTGAAGTCATCACCATTTACAAATTGGGTTTCTCTGGGCAGGTGACTTTAAATTTCTGAGTCTTAGTTTCCTCATTTCTACCTTACAGCATCTTCTAAGGGTTAAGGTATGTGAGTTCACACACCTAGCATGATATGGAGGGGATGGTGGGTGCTCTGCAGCACTGCGTACTTGTCTTTGCTCTGACTGAACGCGGATGGGTCCTTGGCTGCCTGGAATTTGCTACTTCAGCTCACCTGCCTCACTTATATTCTAGTACACGTACACTGCCTTCCTGCATTTCCCCTCATTCCTTAGCTGTGCTGCCTATATTATTTTTGATCACTGATGGAGGCAACGTGACATAGCAGAAAGTCAGACTAGGATTCTAACTAAAACTCTGGTCTATGTATGTGACATTTGAGTTATTTACCTTCTCTGATCCTCAATTTCTTCATCTGGAAATGAGGATGATGCTTTCTTTGCATGACTAAATTTGATAATCTATGTAATTTGCCAGAAAAGAAAACATTCAATTAACAGTAGATAATACTATTATTTTTTGACTTGCTACTCCCCCTTTCTGTTTCTCCTTGTTTTCACTATTCTGTAAGCTCCTGGGTCAATGTCTGTCCCTATCATAGATGTAACTACAAAACATAGCACAGTACTTGGTCTCAGCTTTACTTAAAGGCAAGATTACTGAGTAAGGGAAGGAAGAAAGGGAGGGAGGGTGGGGAGGACAGAAAGAATCAATCAATCAATCAATCAATCAATCAATCAATGGGCTTCTGACCTAACTAAGCCTGATTCTGACTTCCTGCATCTGCATTCTACAGCAGGACTAATTTTGTACCTGAATTTCACTTTTCATCTTTGGCTTGTTCTTACGATGTCCAATTGCACATTTAAGCTACTCCATAAACCATCACCACTTACATCTCTCAGGGGGTTTCTCTTTAAAAATTCAAAAGTCTAAATTTTTTGTTTAATATGTAAATATATATGCTACATAGCAAAATTACCATAGATTTTGAAAAATTTAATGTTTAAAAATCACAGTCTTTTATATTTTTATTGAGCTGAGTGTTTCTAATGAAAATGCCATTTTCTTTTGTTCTCAAAGGTAAACATTTCTTCAAAGACAATTCTTTTTAAAAAAAAAGCATAAGGGATTATTCTAAGTCATAAAATCAAGAAATATACCTAACACTTCACTTGCACTTGTATTTTTTTTTATAAAACTGTTTTTAACATTATTTTTAATAATTCAAATTTTAAGGCTAAAATATTTTAGTCACAAGACACTTCAAAGAGAAAGTACTGAATAATTTTATTTTGTTATCTTCATTTGGGGTAAGTACATGTAAAAGAGTTTGGCCATGAATTTGTACTATTGAAGGACATGCAGGGCACAAAGAGAATTTTCATTAAGGAAAAAAAAAGATAATTTCCATTTGTTTTCACAGAAATCTGACAACATGTTTCATCACATAAAGATTATACAGCATAGGTGATTTTCCCTGTCATTTATGTATCTTAAATTATTTAGTCATTAGTAATTATTATCTGAGGATTTAATTTTCTGTTGGAAAAGTAGTTATTTAGAGGGAAATACCTTTGTGCTCAAATTCATATTTTGGCTTGTCAACCCTATTCTAAGGTACTGGGTCACTAACATTTTAAACACAAAGACTTCACTATGTGAATATAATACAGTCAATTCTTACTTCTCAGTGCTAATGTAGGTAAAGGCCGAGCATTCTAAAATGGAACTCCTGGATAATCAGAAATCTTAATTTAGCCAGGATGGCCCTTACAAGATGTGCTAATAATGAGCAGCAGAACTATTAAGCTTCTACCTGCCTGCCCTCTGGTGGATGTGCTAATGAGCAGTGAAATGGCTGCAGAAAAGACAGCTGGTGGGAGTGGGAAGCCTCTCACAAGTAAGTCATCCTTCTATGACTGTGACTTACATGTAAACATAGTTTTGATTAGTTTTCTAATAATTATCAGGAAGCTCATTTTGTAAGAAAAAAATTAATAAGCTGGTACATCTGTGAACCTTTGTATCCCTTGCATCTTGTCTCATTTATTAAGAAGATTGCCTAGATGTTAGATTAATGGCTAACACTGGGATCACCTGGAAAGAGGCAAGTCTAGCTTTGCTTTGGACATACAGGGCTGTGATTTTGATATTCAGAGCCTGAAAGTAGAAGGTGCCGTTCTACAAAGGACACAAGAAACGTGCAACAAACATAAAATAATCCAGCTGATGTTAAGTGGCCATGGAATAACTACTGCAAAATTTGCAACTTTTGGCTGTGCTCCCTGAAAAATCCCCAAGAGCAATGCCATTCAGGCAGCAGCTGTCACTATAGGCAAAAGAGGCAAGCATTGGAAATAGAGGGGGCACCTTAGGGAAACAGCTGATGCATAAAAATACAACCCTGGATGAAATTAGCAACAAGTAGCTGACAATTTTTTTTTGTTTTTGCAAAGTTCACTCAGCTACTAAGATGTAAATTACACTTTAGAGACAATGTGGCATCTCAAGTGGAACTGGGAAGCAATCATAACCCATAAGCTAAGGACAAGTTCCATTTAACATCTTACTACTTTTCAGGCTCTATTTTGTGTTGAGGGTGAACCACATTTAACTAAACCATTCAGGAAACAAATTCAACTACCTATTAACCACGTGACAGTTTCAAAATGTTCAAGATTCTTTGCCCAGCACTCACATTACTCAGCTGTCAAAGTAAAGGGCTCAGATATATGATGTGAAAATTACATTTTAACGAGGTGTCATGTGTGTTTAAAGTTCTTATTCATCACTACATAGTTACAGCTTTTATTGGCGACACAAATACACTTAATTAGCATAGTATAAGGACAGAAGGTTCACCTCATCTGCACTGTTCAACTGTTATGTGTAGGCTTTTTGTTGTTGTTTTAGAGTTTACTATCTTCAGTACATAAGAATGGTTATATTTGCATAATCTCAAACGTCTTTCAAGAAAACGTGGATGGGGTTTGGTAAGCTGAAGAGCAGGCATAAGACAGTAACTGCATGTCTTTTGTTTAATTTTTTTGAAGATTTTTATAAAAAATATAGCTAACATACAATATTATAATAGTTTCAGGGCTACACCATAGTTATGCAACATTTATATACCTTAAGAAGTGATCACCATGATAAATCCAGCAACCATCTGGACTGTCACTGAAAGTACATTACATTCAGTGACTTATTTGTTTTATACATGGAAATTGGGACCTCATATTCCCATTCATCTTTCTCCCCTTTAAATTTTTTAATTACAGTTGGCATTCAGAATTATTTTATATTATTTTCAGGTATATAGCACAGTGGTTAGACATTTATATAATTTATGAAGTGATCCCTCTGACTAGTCTAGTACCACCTGGCACTATTCATAGTTATACCATATGATTGATTATATTTCCTATGCTTTGCTTTACATCCCCATGACTATTTTGTAGCTACCAATTTGTACTTCTTACTCCCTTCATCTTTTTCACCCTGCCCCCCAGCTACCCTCCATTCTGGCAACCATAAGTTTTTCTCTGTACCTGTGAGTCTCTTTACGTTTTGTTGGCTTATTTTGTTCTTTAGATTCCACATATAAGTGAGATCATATGGTATTTGTCTTTCTTTGACTCATTTCACTTAGAACAATACTTACCAGGTTCATCCATGTTATTGCAAATGCAAGATTTCATTATTTTGTATGGCCCAGCAATATTCCATTATATATATTTTCACACACATACACATGAGGTCTGACAATTAAGTTCGTAAACTCATCCAAAAAAGTGCTACATATCTCATTGTAGAATATCACTACGGTCACCTTTGAAGTACTCTCCTTGGGAAGCTATGCACTGACATCAGCTCCTGGTCCACCTTCCAAAGCAATTTTGAAAGTCTTTTTCTGGAGTGGCCATTAGAGCTACCGTCGTATTATCCCTGATGTCCTGAATGTCATCACAATGTGTTCCTTTTAATATTTCCTTTGTCTTCATGTAAAGAAAGAAGTCATTGGGGGCCAGATCAGGTGAATAGGGAGGGTGTTCCAATACAGTTATTTGTTTACTGGCTAAAAACTCCCTCACAGACAGTACCTTGTGAGCTAGTGCATTGTTGTGATGCAAAAGCCATGAATTGTTGGCGGAAAATACAAACCATCTCACTGTTTCATGTAGCCTTTTCAGCACTTCCAAATAGTAAACTTGGTTAACTGTTTGTCCAGTTGATACAAATTCATAATGAATAATTCGAATTGTTGGCGGAAAATACAAACCATCTCACTTTTTCATGTAGCCTTTTCAGCACTTCCAAATAGTAAACTTGGTTAACTGTTTGTCCAGTTGATACAAATTCATAATGAATAATTCTTCTGATGTCAGAAAAGGTTAGGAACATCAATGTAACAAGTTTGTGAACTTAATTGTCAGACCATGTGTGTGAGACAGAGAGTGTGTGTGTGTGTGTGTGTGTGTGTGTGTGCGCCCTCTTCTTTATCCAATCATCTACTGATGGGTACTTAGGTTGCTTCCATATCTTGGCTAATGTAAGTATTACTGCAATGAACATAAAGGTGCATATGTCTTCACGAATTAGTGTTTTGGATTTCTGGGTCAAAGTGGAATTCCTGGGTCATAAGCTAGTTCTATTTTAAATTTTGTGAGGAACCTCCAAACTGTTTTCCATAAAGCTGCACCAATTTGCAATCCCACCAAGAATGCACAAGGGTTCTCTTTTTCCACATCCTTGCCAGCACTTGTTTGTTGATTTATTGATGACAGCCATTCTGAGAGGTGTCAGGTGATATTTCACTGTGATTTTAATTTGCATTTCTCTGATGATTAGTGACTCTGAACATCTTTTCTATGGCCATTCATATGTCTTCTTAGGAGAGGACATGTCTATTCAGGTCCCATGCCCATTTTTTAATCGAATTGTTGGTTTTTTTGGTGTTTAGTTGCATGAGTTCCTTACAAATTTTGGATATTAACCCCATATTTCTCCTTCTCTTAATCATTGGGTTGTTTATACTGGTTGCTTGATGTATTTCACTAAATCTCAACCAGTAGAATTTTAGATCTGTTAGAGACACTAATTTTAGAAAAATTTTGGAGCTGGGCTTCTCTGCCTATTCATATTATCAACCTGATTAAGTAGGAAATACTGGGGAAGAAATTGTGTATCTAACAATTAATTGCTGTATGGACAGTTTAGAAACAAACTGGAAGAGCCAAAGAAAATACCTCATGTGTCAGTCCTATTTACTAATGAATAATGTACTCCTCACAAGGTGGTTTGGGAGGAAAAACTAAATAGTAAAGTCAGGTAACACCAGTCACTAATAATATCTAAAAGGACGTGATACAATTACTTGATTTCTTAATGTGTATAGATCAAGAAAGAAGGTATTGTGTTAGAAGTATGATGCCAACCTGAGTATTATTCAAATCACCTATGAAATAGATAAGTATTATTTGGAAGTTTGTAATATATATATATCTTACAAAATATAGCCAACTGAAAGCAATGATGAACATATAGTTTATAACATATTTTATAAGATAGGGAAAAGGCTCATTTAAAAGTATCTTTGAAGAAAATTCTAGATCTGATAGTTCTAGATTTGGAGCTCTGCTTAGAAAAAATAGAAGATGCACTTTCACATTTATTTTATATGCAGGTGCTAATGCTTACAAGCATTTCTGATATAGGTGTCCAAAAGTGAATCACCTGTTCTCTATGCAAAATGCATTTTCAACAGAACACAATTGTTACTCATTTCTGAATATAATACACTTTCCATTTTCTCCAAGTAGAAGAATTTCCTTCAATTTGTCAATTGAAAAATTTGAGCGTATGTTCTGAACCTAAAATTCATTGAACAGTTGATCACTTTCTCCCCTATTGTAAGACTACTGACTCTAATTTCTTCTAATTACTCCTGAGAGAAAGTGAAGTAGGTCTTAATGTGCTTTGGTATTTCTCCTTAGCACCTGCTAAACTGTCTTTTGGCTACCAAAGCTCACTACAATCTGAGTAAAGAAGGGAAGAAGTTATGTGGGGGTGGGGGGGGTGAGGAATAACTAGGGTGACATACATTTTTTAGACTATAGAAGTGTTGGCAAATAGTAAAGATGACTACCTGAGAACCATACATCTAATCTTAATAAAATAAAATTTAGGACTTATACTCCCATTCCCATAATATTTTGAATAAGAAGTTTTTAAAAAATATGTATGTTATAATTCACCATTCATTTCTTAAATTGCTCAACAAATTCTGATAGATCACCTATTATTTATCAGTATTCTATAAGGAATTTTAAACAAAAATGGCTAAAAAATCAAAGTCTCAATAATTTCTGAACAAAGGCCTTTTTTAAACTGAAAATTATTTGCATATGTAGGTTCTTTAATATATTATATAGCTATATTATTAAAAAATTTTTCTATAAAGTTTGCAAATGTAAACTATGGGAATAACAATATCAAATATCCGATTCATTTCCCACTAATTTCACACTGATAAAGTGCAAAAAAAACACTGGCAAACTTGCATTTAAGATAATGCAGACTAAGTGATGAGAGTATAATATCCTGAAAATATTTTTACGGAAAACTAAGAACAAATTTCTAACATTTTAAAACATTGCCCAGAAGGAAAGGCCCATTAAAGGGCTTTTGAAGAGAAAACTTCATTTAGAGTTAACAATGAACACCTAAACTACAAGTTTTTTAAAAAAAATCAAGTTAAAATCAGTTTCTTTATATAACTATTGATGAAAACAGTCTTTTTTTTTTTGACTGATTTCCCACTCCCCTGATGTTTTCCCTTGAAAAGAATACAAACATAAATGTCACATAACTGAGCCAACCTCACAAAAGACAGGGCAATTAGGGGTTTGAGTTTGGGTGTTGGGAAAAGCAAGGAATTAAAATTAAATTGAAACTACTTTTTTGGATGTTTCTGATCAGCTGTTTTTCATCATATTCTTCCTTAAACTTGACCCTTTCAAAATTTTAAATGGACTCTTGTTAAAAATATACATCTGATACCATGGTTAAAGAATAGATACAATATTTTAGAGCAGAATTCTATGGTAATTATCTGTGAGAACTACAGATTAGATTTGCATCTGCAGAGCACCTTACCCATGGGGATACTGAAATCACTTCTATCCAATGAATGAATGAAGACACACAGCATCAGTAAACATACTTTCTAGTACTAGCATCACAGAAGGAAGCATGAATCTGAAGTCAGCTGCACTTTAATAGCTGGGTGATTTTTGAGTAAGTTATATGAGTTACAGATCCACCATTAGATCCAACATTTAGATCCAACATTTAGAAATTGTGAGTAATAAAGGCCCTTGTAGGATAGATGTGTAGCTATTAGGTTATGTTTGCTGTGCCTATTACATGTATCAATAATCTTTCTTCTGAGCTGGTGTTACCATTTTTCCTTTTTTTCCATTTTATGGTTGAAGAAACCAAGACCAAGAGGCTGAGCAACCTGTCCATAAACAAGCACGAGAGGCAGAATTCAAACCCAAGTCGTTCAGGCTCCCAAGCTCATGTTCGGAAGCCGTATGCTACCTTTGACTACATGTCACTAGAGGGTTTTTATATATACTAGAGAAGCATATGTGCTTCTTAGCTTCCAACATCCAGATCTTTTAATGTACAGAATACTTCTATTCTGCAGAAGTAAAACACAGATGCCCCTTTACAAAAAACTTCAAAAATGTGCATTTTCATTTATTAGAACTTAGTTAAAATCAGAGCAAAAATACCTAGCCTGCTTCCAACAGATGGAAAGAGCAAATGCATTTTAGATCTACAGACTCAGAATTAGTCTTTTGACCCCAACATATTTATAGTAAGTTGGTTTCCATACATAGACATATAAAGAGATCCATAATAAGAATTCACTAAAGGCAATTTCTTTGAAAAATGTCAATGCAATTTACTAAAGACAAACACCCAGCTGAAACCATTTGTGTGAAATAAGATGAACAGCCTCTATTAATGTTAATTGAAATTCTCATATCCACACATATCATGCATAAAATTTACTTCCCACACTTATTCTTTCCACGTCTAAATTGTCATAAGTTCACACCAAAGTATTAACTTTTTAATTTGAGTGTTCATGCATGAAAATGATACTTTTCCATGCAATTCTATTTACAAATGTAATAAAGATGAAAACTCACGCTTTGTAAAGCAGAGAAGGTCTTCATTGTTGTTTAAAAAGAGTAAACACTGAATCTCTGGCTCAAGTTAAGAATTTATTTCAAAAGTTGAACTTTATCATTTCTCAATATTTGCCACTTTGGTAACATCCTTTTAATAAATGTGAGTACTAGTGCAAGATAGTTCCTATTTTAACTTCCATAAATAAACAAACTAAGATAAATGAGTGGTGTAATTTTCCTTATGTTCACAATTACAATGATTTATCATATATAATATGGATAAACATATATAACTTTATTAATGTATGTTAGAAATATTTTTTGGTAAGTTCTTAAGTATGTACTCTTTTAGGATAATTTATAAAAACTAAGTTAAGAGTTTTCTTCAGTCCATCAATAAAAAGCAGGAATGCTAATTAATTTTAACCTATTTTTTCTAAATAAATATAATGCACGATCTTTCCAATAAATAAAATTTGAAATATGTTACTACCCCTTATTCACTGATTAACCTCAAAAGACAATGAGTTTATTATTTCTTTGGAGGCAAGTAGAAATTACTTCCTGTTCCAATTAAAATTCTAAAAAGGCTAAGAACCACTCATTAACAGAATTTTCACTGTCAAAGTATAAATTGTGGATTAGACCGTCATAGCTCTGAAAGAACTGTCTTTCCACATACTCTAGATGATGGAATCTGGCTTAGGTTTTCAACTGAAGGGTACACTGGATTGAGTCAGATACTGCTTGGTCTAGGAGATTTATTTGAGGACTTAGTAAGGAGAAGTAACTTTTGCTGCTGTTGCATATTTATGCTTCTCCTTACACAAATGGACATACAACATCATATTAGTATGGCTGGACATGGAAAGAACTGCTGTCATTCTGATTGTAGCTTCTCGGGGATTAGAGAAAATGTCATCTAATTCAGCATTCTATCACCTTAAGAAATGGAAGCCGTTCATTCATTCATTCATTCATTCAATAAAGAGTTATTGAGTCTTTATTATTACACTAGACTCTGAGAAGGTAGAAATAATGGTCAAAAAAAGATATAATAAAAGGATGGGTAAAGCCATATGGAACTTTAAATCTAGTTGTATAAGAAGATATGTACAAAATGAACTAAGATAGGAAGCAGAATGGCTTGCTAGTACAATCACAATAAAAGCAATACAGAAAATAAGAACCATTAACACATAAACACCGAAAGAAAGAAAAAAAATTAAACTTTGAATTGCCATATTAGTATCAAAATTCAGACATCCATATCTTCGTTTTCCATTATACGTTATTATGAATAGTATGATTGCTAGTTTAAAATAATTTAGCTTCTAAACTGAGATAATTCTGCTCTGTTGTGTAAGTAAAGATTAAAAAAAAAATGACTGCCTTTGAACAACATGGAAAGGAAATAGCATATCCTAGAGATGAAAAAGTCTCTCTAAAGAATGGGAATTAAAGATTATCGCAAGCTTATTCAAAGCTGTGTTTTGCATTGTTTTTTTCTTATAAAACTGAGATCTGTTGTTTTTGTATTAATCAGTTGTGAATATTTTTCTGTATATATCAAATAGGCACACTCAGACCTATGTGCATTCAAACTGACAATATTCTCAGTAGAAATGGTCACATATGATGTTCTCTACGAGGTGAATATGTTGATGTAGGACTCCTGAAACATTAATACAGGACAACCCTCTGACTTTTTCAATATGGAAAACACTTCTGAGTGCAAGTCACAATTGATTAAGTGGAATAGCATTCTATTTTAGCAAAGATTTTGTGCACTTCACTACACAAAAAAATTAACCAGCTGATAATGAAAATGCCCTTTAAAGAAGAGCCAGAGATTGGAGACTACTGCACAGAGGAGAAAGAGTTGGGTTCTTATACTTTTTTTTACAGCTGAACATGGTTAGCAGCCACATTTTTGTTTTTTTAGTGAAAAAACAATAAACCATTTTCAGGTTTCCAGAAGAAGGCCACAACGGAAGTCTTATCAAAACATACAATAAAGTTATTGAGAACATATTATATTTATAATCAGCCCTCCACCACCCCCTTGCAAGAACCATCAAAAGTCAAACTTACCTGATCTACTATCCAGAGGTCCAAAGTCCAAAGAATATTTCACGACATGATAGTTATTCCATACATAAAGAAGGTTGTCCCTGGGATTGTAATCCACAGCTGCTATGTACTGGTATGAATTAGGAAAGGGCACATCCACCAAACTATCCTTACTTTGATCAGTGTTGTAAATGTAGTCAATTTTATTCCCAGTGGCCTCATTGTCATCATCCTCATATACAGATTTGACCACATACAGAATCCCACAAATCATAAATGCGTTGGAAGCTGACCTTTTATCATAGGCAGTATCCCATGTCCCTTCAATCCGCAGGGTGTAAGGGTTCAATTGACTAATGACAATTTTACCATTGTTTTGTTCTGTCGCATAGATGACCCATAGCCCATTCTCATCCACTGCCAGGTCTATGTCAGATTTGCCTCCCCATCGGTAAGGGGAGGTATCATGGTAATTGGCATTGGCTATGATAGCCTCTCCACTCTTTATCCTAGTCCGCAAATCAAACTTGACTATGTTCCTGGTGCGTTCTTTGTTGAAGAACAAAGCTCCATCATACACTACAAATCCTGTGCCATCCACCCTGTGAGGGAGCTTGTAGGTTGTAGTTGGCCTTCCAGCAATGAAGTCATCCTTGGATGAGTACTCAGTCAGGGTATCAGTTCTGTAGGGGGTCCAAGGCATATAATAAATCTTGTCAGAAGCCTGCAGAGGGTCTTTGCACCATGCCCCTGACTGGTGGTCAGATTCAAACAAATGTTCACTCTGGTATACTCCTTTTAGTAGTCCAGGACAAAGAAAAACTGTTGGAAGGGAAAGAGTTAAAAAAATAACTGTATTAATTTTAATATTTTGACATGCATTCTTACTTTTCACCAAATGGAACACAACTTTAACAAGAGATAGCCAACCCCACTGTATGATTTTGCTGCATTCTTCTGAGAACACAAAGTAGTCATATACATTAATTTTGACTTTTGTTTAAAATCATTTTGATTTCATTTGCTGAATAAATTTGGCCTCGTTATGAGTAGCTGTGCTTTCCTTTGGTTTTTACCTTTGTGAACATATATTATAATATTTTTGATATACATATACAAATGTCAAGTATGTCTATGTATTGTATTCTAGAGGCATAACAAATATAAATGTTTACACATGATGTTTTTAATGCATCTTATTTGAAAATTTCAAAAAATACTGTTTTCACTCCAATGATATAAGCTGTTCAATATTTACCATTAGGTAATATATAGAAAACAATAGTAATTAAAATATAATAATAAAGGGAAAGAAAAGTCCTATAATACAGGCCACTGAATCTTCTAGCAGAAAAGCTCTTAAAGCTGCTATAGCACACACAGAGCATGCAAATCACACAATTAGAAATGAGTGATGGATGAATACTGGAAGGAAAAGGAGAAAGGAAGAAAAAGAAAGGAAAGAAGAAATAAGAGGAAAAGGTAAAAGGTTACAGAGAAGAACCCAAGGTCTAGATTTTAATCAGTTAAAAATGTCCTGTTAAAACCAGTAGTATTGGAACTTAAAAACATGTGCCTTTTACTGTTACATGAGAAGAGCATTAAAAAAACCCAAGATTACTTATATAATATTTTGCTGCTCATACTTCAGGCTGAAAATGCCAAGAATAATCTGATTCACATATTTTTAGTATGATGCAGTAGTAGCAAATCGAATCAGTGGTGGTAAGAATCAGTGGCTGATTCATCTGTAATGAAAGGGATATAAAGCAATGTTTCCCAAAGGGTGGTCCTTGAAGCGCATGTTTCAAGTGGTATAGCTAGATGTTCCATAGAAAGAAAAATTGGATATCCTTAGCCACTTGTAACCACATAGCATGTTCAATAGAAGTGTGGCAGAGATTCCAATAGCTTAGGTACATTAGTGACTCTGCAAAGTAGAAATGGGGAGGGTGAGCAAATTTTTCCCACCAGTTGAATCATGGGACCCTTTCTACAGAGCTTCTTTACAGTGTAGTATTTTGGTGAACCTGCTATGGGAAACACTGCTCTAATATTTCTGCAAAGCAAACACACTGAAACATAATCATGCAGTCCATTGTTATGTTTGAAATGATTACAAGTGTATTGGGTGGAGAAATTAGAAAATCATGAGGGTTTTGGATGTTTACCCATATTTTAATGATTAATAAAAAATTATTATTTTCTTGATATTAGTGATTAGCTCTTCAACAGAAATTATAACCCTAGATCCAGTGGAAACAGTCTAAGATGAAACTCTCTAGGATTTAGAGGTTAATTAAAAAGGAAAGTCGATTACTAAAGTGCCCAATATTTTACTTTTGGAAAAATGAAGAGTTGAGGGGGGTGATTGTCAAAATCTTCTTTAGCAAGGATAGAGGGCCATCGTCAATTTCCACTCAATAATAAAATTGATGATTAGAAAAATTTCTCAGGATTTAATATGATGGCTATAAAAGGATGGGTAGGCATTGCTTTCAAAATTGTATATAAACTATATGTTAACTAATAACCAGCCCTTGGTTACTACAGTAATTTATTTTACATCATTTCAAGAAAACCATCTCCTTTTTCCCCCAATAGTTAAAAAATTTAAGAAACGGGGGAAACCACACCAAAGCTATGGAAAATTATCCAATATTGAAATAAAAACAAATCTAAAACAATCACTATCCATCACCACCTACTGGATTTCTAACTACTTATTTAAAAATAAAGAGGAATAAAATACACAGTTGAAAATTTTATACTATTAAACTCTTTTAAGAAAGAATAATCAAACCAGCACTGGTCAGTACAACAGATTACAGTGAAGTTGAGCAGCAGAAGTAGTAAATAAATTTCCATAAAATAGATAAGAATTAATAACAAAATTATTTTCACTAAATGTTAAACTGTTAAATAACTTAGCCTATATAGTATATAATTTATGAAAGGTATTTAATTACCTTTTTGTTCCACTTCTATTGGAGAGAGAGAAGTAAAGAGAGAAAGGAGAAAAGAGAACAGATTAATGGTTTGGTATTGGCCAAGCACTTTTTATTCACCTCTTCCAAACTGAAAGTTAATTTATTTCACTCATACTTGCTTTATTGAACATTATATGTTGTTTTTTACAAACCCATTTCACTGGCAAAATTATTTTTTTTAAAGCAATCATATTATAACCTTAAAAATACAGTACAAACTTGGAAAAATAAGGCAAAGGTTAATCAAGATAAGATTGAATAAGCATACTATTCCTAACTATAGCCATAGGAAATACAATATTCATAATATGAAGAACAACATTTCAATTTGATAGGGAGGTAGGAAATACACACAGAAAACTTTCACATAGTTTGGCTAGTCTCATTTATGAAACACTAAAGTTTTTATGACTATTTAACATAATAGTCTTGCTTTTTACCTGTCTCAAGAATCCGTCTCTTTAAAAGGAAGGACTCTCTGACTCATTTCCTAAGGCCTAAGATTTTTCATAGCTTGTCAGTATTATGAGAAATGTACATTGTGAGCTACACATTAACAAGGAATGCTCTCACCCTGATAAATGGATTTAGAATCCTTATTGAAGAAACTTTCTTCCTCCTACTCGTCAATATTTTAAATGATTGTGGAAAAATAATGTCTTCCAGAAAAAATGTGTGTCAGAAGGTTGATATAAATAATGAGCCACCTGCTCTGGCCTTTTCTAAAATTCTGAACTGAGTCTTTCGACATACTCATGTAAGAATAAATTGAGATCCTAAAACACATTGTGGTTACATATCTCTCAGATTCCATTATTATTTTTTTATGGTACTGATCAATACAAGTCAGGGAAAATTCTGGGAAACTGTAACATATTCATGAAACTCATCAAGCAGCATCATCTTTATCCTATAAATATTTGTGTCATCAGAAACAATTTGTTTACATCACAATAAGACAAAAAAGGACACACAAAAGTTTGGGGGTGAAGTCAGGAATGAATGGTTCCTTAACATAAACTTAAAAATCACAGACTGCAAGTGATGTACATCAGGATGAATTCAGTGGAAAGGTTAAACTGATGCATAATATATAAATTTAAAACTCTAGGAAAGTTTCAAATCAAGGGAGAAATATTGTTTGGGGTAATTATATGAGTGAGACTTTTGTGCTTTGACCGAAGCTGGTGTCTTCAATTAGTGTCAAAATCACACTCATTTCTCTTAATTGACTTTTTGAAACCTCAGTATCATTTGTGGTAGAAGACAAAATTTCCATATATCAAAAGTTATGCTTAAGAAATCACAGATTATCTTTTTCAGATTCCTTATCTCACTAATTTACAAATCAGATTCTAGGACTTTAAAACCTATTACACTGCTAGAATTTATCATCAACCTCAATTAATCTTTACTAACTGCAAGGTTCTCTGGGCTGTATGCTTCATTATAGGTCAGTTAAAATCTTTACCTCATAGATGCACTTCATGCTATGACTAGAATACTAAAAAACCTGAGTTCAGAATTACAACTTGAAGCATAACAAGCACCGTAAAGAATTATTTAATCAGTTGTCTCAGAAGTTTGGACTTGAGGCCCATTAAAATGAAGGTAGAAGTTGGGAGTGAGAAATCAGACTAAAGATGACATTTTTCAAAGACTAGCCTACAAAGGAATTTCTAGAAGTAATTTCATTCCTTGAAATAGCTCTAGATGTATATATCCTTTTGATATTTGTATACTAAAATATAAAATGTATATTCACACAACTTTAGTCTTATTTTATATAAAACTCTTAGGCCGTTTTATACTTAAGGGCAAATATTCTAACTTCTTGGTGACTATTATTTCTCTCTTCAACGTATACTTAATGAGGAAGATGAGATATGTGATAAAAGATATTCATAAGGTATTATTTTCTGTAAATACTACCTTATATTTCAATAGGCCTTTTTTTCCCCCCCCCAAAGCACTTTCAATGCTATTTTCTCAATTGTCATTAGGTAAAATTTTGCTTTTAATTCTCTGGTTCTGGTCTAATTTCAGAGATACTAGCATAAGCTGTAGTACAAATAATGCTTGCCTCTGTTACTCGCTGGTTACTCAGAATTAAGGTTTATTAGGCAGTTCTACTTTGGAGAAAATTTTTATGGTTTTGCCTATGTCATGACTGGCTGTAGCTTATTTATCATGTATTTTCTATTTTCAAAACGGAAGTAAAACAATCCCATAACTGAAATTGAAAAAAGCATACCCAAATCATATTCCCATAACAAAAATTAGCAAGGCAAACATAATTTGTCATTGAAAACTTGGTAACATTTAGGATTAGCCAGTCATTATCCATCATCTAATTATGATTTTATTAGCTTCCCTTACCTGAAACAAACAAACAAGTTGCATGGGTACAAGAAACATGCTTACCACTGTATCCTTCACAATGTCACAGTACCTGGCACACAATATATACTCAAAAAACAGATACTGAATGAATATATAATCCAAATAAAGGTGATTATTTCTACTTCTTGATATTTAAAGCATACAGTGAAAAGAAAAAAAATGTGGTGAAACAATCTGGATTTACTATATAGAATCATATGTGCAATGCATAGTATCTTTAAGTTATCTGCCTAATGTCTTTAAATATTTCAATGGATGGGGAGGAAAGCAAATTTTATGAGCAATTCGTATCTCCAAGTCACTAAACGTAAAACTGGAGGAAAGAAAGGAAAAAAAGAAAAAAAAATGTATGAATGGTCTTGAGGGTTATTTTGGCAACAAAAACCTGTTGCTATAAATCAGCCCATAATTATCTAAATACACAGGATAAAAAGACTCCTCTCCTCTCTGCAAAAAGATTATGAATAAATGAATTGTACAATGACAACTGTGCCAGGCTTTCTTCAGGACTCCCTGTCTTCTAGTCTGGGCTAATATCCGGAATTCTGACATTGTAGTTGTCATGATTCATTTCCAAACCTCTTTAAAACTACGTTCTCTCCTTTTCTTCCATCACTTTTAATCCCCAAACTATTTTTATTGTCCATTCTGCCTCTACAAATATATTTATACATTTCCTTAAAGTGATTTCATTTTTGTCCTTTGTCAAACTTAACATCATCAGCTATATCCTGTGGTTAGAGTAAATGACAAATTCAAACTAAGGGTAATTTTATTCTGTATAAAAGGAAGAAACAGGAAAAAAAAAGACTACTACAATTTCCCTTTATTTCTCAACAGTTCATAAAATAGATATAATATATAGTCATGTTATTGTTTAGAAAATAAAATGTTATTAGTTCTATCCATATCTGGACTGTATGAAACACTTCTAAATTGTGTTGTTTAATTAGAAAAGTTATGGATGAGAGAGCATAGGCATGCATTGCCAAGCTTTTTCAAATTGCATTGCAAATTATGGAGAAATAAAACCATATGCCAAAAATTGTTAGTGCCCTAAGTAAGAACTATGAAATTGTATCTAATTCTAATGTACCTTAAATTTTCTTTTCTTTTAAATTATCAGTCATATGATACATTTTCTATCTGCAATTTAATGTTCCAAATGAGTAGTGTTATACTCCAATGATGCCTCTATAGTTCTATAAGACATACACATAAATGAAAAAGCCAAGTCTGGGGAACCTAAGATGGCTATAAGATATTCAATAATTTATAAACCAATATTTTTTCACTGAAATAGAGTAGTATTTTAAACAGAATTATTTTATTAGTTACATTGGCTTAGCCTATTATAATACATTTGGGTACACTGATCTCAGGCCAGATGAGCAGTTAGGGAAATGGCAAAAAGGCAAACTAGGTAAATAATGAAAAACATCAGTCTTGGGAGAAAATTTGCTGGTGCATCATCCACAAAGTTATCTATAAGTGGATAATCAAGTTTACAATACTTTATACTCATATAGCACTTCAAAATTTAAAAAGATAAGTTTCACAGGGATCAATGGTTTAATTCTTCAGTTAACACTGTGATATGATGTTTATTGTTTCCATATCAGAGATGAGTCAGCCAGAAGGTTAATGGATTTGACCAAGATCAACACTGGTAGGTAACAGAGTGGTCATTTGTCTAATATACACTGGTTCTCACAATACTTATACTCAATGAAAGACAGTTGATTTGTAGCCATCTTGCTCTTCACTTCCTTTTTGTCAACCAAATCCACCTAGGAATGCACTTAAGAGGAGATAACTTAAATGGAATCTCTATGAGGGCAGGCACTATGTCTGTTAATAAGAATATTCATTAAGCATGTACCAAGTGCCATATATTGCACTAATAATTTGCATATAATACACATTTAAATATGTAACAGCAAACTTATAAGGTAGTTTCATCTCAACATTTTTTTTAATTAAAGTTTATTGGGGTGACAATTATTAGCAAAGTTACATAGATTTCAATTGTACAATTCTGCAATACATTATCTATATATCACATTGTGTGTTCAGCACACAGAGTCAGTCCTTTTTCCATCACCATATATCTGATCCCCTTTACCCTCATTTACCAAGCCCCTCTCCCCTTACCCTCTGGAAACCACTAAACTTGTCTGTGTCTATGAGTTTTGTTTTCAGTTGTTTGTCTTGTTATTTTGTTGTTTTCAGTTTTATATCCTACATAGCAGTGAAATAATATGGTTCTCTACTTTTTCTGTCTGACTTATTTCACCTAGTATTCTAATGTCAGGATCCATCCATGTTTTTGCAAATGGCACTATTTCATCTTTTTTATGGCACAATAGTATTCCATTGTGTATATATACCACAACTTCTTTATCCATTTAGGTACAGAGATGCATGGCTTTTTAGTTAACAAGTGGTAGAGTTGGAATTCAAACCCATACTTTGACCTTATTCATTATTGCATGTCTAGTGCCCAGTGCATAGAAAAGCTCAATTAATGTTTCTTATGCCTCCAAGTACTGATGAATTGCACTATAGTATTTTCAAACAAAGGACTAGATGTAATATTTTTCAGTGCTATCAACCCTGACACTAGTGATGCAATGCATCTCTCCAGAAAAGATAAAATAATAGGAAAAACAATGGATTACTCATTTCTTGGCCTAGGAAACAGGATATTTCTTATCACTAGAAACAAATTTGTGCTGCATACCTCATGTCCTATTGATTCTTATTATTCTGAAACAGGAACTTATCTCTTATTCCATTTTGCATACACCAAGAAAATACAGGAGTACTTCAGTTAATAGACATAAAAATATCTGTGAAGTTCATTTAATTTTTTTTACATTGCACATCAAAAACTCTGACAGACATTGTCTCTTTGAATAAATAAAGTGCTAATCTTTTATTTAATGAAAGACCACGATAATCACTGCAGCTCAGCTTCTAATTGTTTTTCAAATAATACCCGTGCATCAGTGAATAAAAATGCTGCTCAAGTACCTTGTATAACAATGGCTTTATGTGATGTGTTTCCAAAATTAACACCTTCTAATGAATCTAATCCTGGAGTGTGTAGATTGAAAAATGCCAATAATTCATAAAATGCTTTCACTAGCCACATTCTAATTTAAAGACTTCAATATAATATCTACAGATGATGTGGAAACTAAGATTGCCTTTTATTTTGTATTAAAAACTTTCCAACACTTAACTGTTAATTTTTCTTTTAAAAAATGGTGCTATTAGTGGATACTTTTGAGAATTTACTAGTAACAGCTTCTAGAGTTATTGGAAAGATTTAAAGTCAACATTACATTTTGTTCATCAAGGATGTACCCTTGTCATAACGATTTGTCACCAGTATGTAACAACCTCATCACGTTTAGTGATGCTAAACCAAAAACAAAGGCAGAGTTCCCTTAAAGTGGATAAGACTATATACCATTTCCCACTTATAATGTGCACTTTTTTGCCCGAATTTGTGAAGGAAAAATAACAATACACATTATACATGGGGGCAATACTAATTCCGTAACCATATAAATGTTTTAAGTTATTTTATTTATGATTATGAGTTAAAAGTGTAACTCTAGAAATCAATAATGATATCCATATGCAAAATAATACCCTGGAATACAATAATCAGTTTTGTTGAACTTTGGACGAACTTGCACCAACAAAGAGTTCTTCTCCTTCTATGATGCGTAAATATTGTAAGTTTGTTACCATTATGTAAAATTCCTTATGCCATGTATCTGTTCCTGTGTTTTGTGATTATTTGTTACATAAAGTTTTTGTGCCATAATATGTTAAAAATAAATGCTAAAATTGCTTTATAACATAAAAAACAGGTACCTAAATGTAAACAAATAAAAATTTGAATTAAAAAATTAATATGAAAAATTTTTCCCCTGAAAGTTTGGGTCAAAAATGTGGGTGTGCATTATACACAGGAGCACCTTATACATGGCAAAATATGGTATGTATATCTTATAGAACAGACCTGCTGAATATGTTTATGTGCAAGGTCCTGAGAGCTGTGAATACAGAGACCATGATAATTGTAACACCTAATAGTTACTGAACAAAATATTATGGGCATAGTTCTCCTATAGATCATTTTATTTACTCCTCAAAGAAACTCTGTGGAGTTGGTGGTACTATTATGAATATGTTACAGAGGGGGAACTGGTTTCTGCCTTAGGGAAGCTTACAGTCCAATGACTGGAGATATTTAGCACACTTATTATACCAATGATAAACTACTTTTAAATGCTTTCAAAGGAACCTGTGGAAAGAAATTAAAAATGACAAGAGAAGTGAATGTCAGAGAGGGAGGACTGCTAAGAGGTGCTGAAGTTAAAAACACAAAACAGTTTGACTAAAATAAGACTTCTTGTGGTAAATGTCATCCATTCGTTCCTGAGAAGTACAAATGATTTTCCTACTACTAGGTTCTATGCATCCAGTTCTGAACATGTAACAAATTAGATATTCAAGATAAACCTAGATATAATCCCAGATATTTAGTAAAAATATTATAATTAATGTTCCTAGGGTTTGGATGCTGAAATATTTTTTAGATGTCATTTAGTCCTAGATGATATTTTATAAATAAGAAAAAACTAGATTCACACTAGCCAAAGAACAGAAAATATTTTGTATTTTATAATAATATGATTAATAATAACAAGGTTAATAATACAAATATGATTTGTACAACTGTAAACAAAAATTAAAATTGATTTCAGAATTCATTAGTGGAGAATATACAGCTAAATCTCTTGAAAAGTAGATTTAAGACCTTATTCATTCAGTTTTTTGGTGTTTGATAAAACTGAGATGCTAATAGAAATATATCTGAATAGATTCCAGGTCATTAGATTCATTACTATGATTTTCCAAAAATTATGATTCTCATAATCTTTTCATCTATATGCTAACCATATTTTCACTGCATATACTACACATCTATATCTATTTCTCAACTTTTGCTGACTCAATTGCCTCTATTCGGAATGGCTCATGTCTCTTATTCCCTAATTAAGCCCAACTATCTTTAAGTTATTCTTTCATGAATACTACCTCATACAGGCTGATTTGCACAGTTGCAGTTTTCTTTTTGTTGTTGTTTGTCAGTTTCTACAACTCCTAAAAAATGTAAAAGACTTTCTTAGCTCATGGGCCAGTATAAAAACAAACCAGAGGGTATTTATCTCATGGCCATAGTTTGCCAATATCAATTCTAGTTCATTTCATTTATACTGTCTCATTTACTAATCTCTTGGCACATGGTATTTTCACCTTCTGTCTATCCTTTTTCTGGAAGGACTTGGAGGTTCCTGAAGGCAGAAAACCCTGTATTACCCACCAATGCATCATCAGGTTATATCTCAATGTCTTGCTGTAACTGATGGTCAATAAGTGTTGGCAGTGACATGCTTTTGAAGTCATAGGCAAATGGCTCCCAATATGAACTTAGTATGGTCTGCTCAATGATGCGAATAAAGAAGGGGACGAATCTTACTGGTGTTAAAATATGGTTTTTACTTCTGCTAAGGAGTCACATGAAATCCTCCTGAGGTAGTACTTCTTATCTCTCTATGGAGTCCAAAATATCTCTCACTATCGATATAATTGTACACTGCAATTCTATGATTAATTGCTAAGGAAGATTTTACAATCTCTATGGGATTTCCCCTTAATGATATTGAAGCTTAAGTTATTTTTGGTCCCGATTATTTTGCATTTATACTACATCAGTTTATTTGCTGAGTACTTTATATCATTTTATTCAATCCTCACAACAGCCCTGTTGAGATTCTTGTCATTATACAGAGGAGGAGACTGAGTATAGAGATTATATAACCAGCAATCAATAGAGCTGGTATTTGAAATTGTGAGCCTACTCTTAACCTCTATGTCATGCTCCCCAGCGTACAGAAAAGTAATGATGATGAAAATAATGAGGATAAGTAGTATTAGTTGAGTACTTACTACTTATTGGTGTAAATTTTTAATAATTTACATGTATTATCCATTTAATATTATCACTATAAGGTAGATAGTTTATTATTTCAGTATTACAAATAAGGGAATTATGATACAGATAAGTTAAATAAATAGTAAATGGTAGACCCAATGTCAAGCCTTTAACACCAGTACCCAAGGGCTGAACCACTATCTTTCAAGTGCAAGTTACTTTTTTTTTTAATTAATTTTTTTTTTAAATTTTTTTGGGGAACAGTGTGTTTTTCCAGGACCCATCAGCTTCAAGTCAAGTTACTGTTTAAATCTAGTTGTGGAGGGTGCAGCTCCCAGTGGCCCACGTGAGGATCGAACCAGCAACCTTGGTGTTACGAGCACTGTGCTCTAACCAACTGAGTGAACCGGTTACCCCAAGTGCAAGCTACTTTTGCTGAATAATTCCAATGATTGAGGGAGGAAATAATTCTCAGCTATCTCTATCACTTTCTAAATGCCAGCACTGCTGTACCCACTAAGTTAAATTTATCAGGTGTAGAAAATGGTTTGATGGTCTACTCTCAATGAGAATAACTGTGAATTCAACAACAACAACAACAAAAAAAACTTTTTAAACTTAGTAGCAATAACTTATTTAAAAATATATATTATGCCGATTTTTGCTGAAGAATCTCTTCTCAGAGCCATCTACTTAAGATCTCTTTTCAGATAAGAGTCTTTCTTTGGACACTTTTCAGGGCAGTGTCACATTCCAGACTCCCGAGGCACATGTTGATCACCGGGTAAAGCAAGGAGTGGCCTCTGACTTAAATCAATGTCTGATAGAGGTGAAAGTGCAGGAGTAGGATGTATGCCAAAAAGAAGGTGGCACACATAATACTTCTTGCTGCTTTTTTCCTGCTTGAAGGAAAAACATGTTATATCAACTATGTATCTTAAAGTAAACTCTAGAAGTAGCAATTTTCTCATGGCAGTCTCCTATTTCTTTTTTAATTCTTCAGTGTTCATCATAATGTGTGTGACAATTCTGTATCAAGATTCCATTAACCTAACCAAATATAGTTAATTATATTAGTTTTTACTTATTTCCCACTCATAGTTGAAAGTATTCATAATGAAGTTTAATTCTGCAATATTATAATATTTGACACAATAATTACATGCTCCTCAGAAAGGGAGCATATCCTGTCTTATTTGTTTTTCTTATGAATTTATGTCCTTCCTCTGAGAGAGAGTGCCAGAAGGAATAAATATCCCTTAAAAGGTGGTTGTAAATAATCTAGGTCAAAGTTGAGAAAGGAAATAATAAGCAAAAAGCCCTTCGAAAATATATGATACGTTACAATATCCAAAGCTGAGATATTAAATTAAAATAAACAACATAAAGTATGCTTTCCCTCCCATTCTTTATAATACTGAGCAAACATCTACTCAAAAATTCACTAAATGAACTTTATGTTTGTTTTAGCAAAATGTATCATATTTGAGGAAAAGTAACTTTTAGAGAATAAAACAAATGATCACACTACTCTTGTTCTACTGAACCACTGGAACATACTTTAAAGTCTATCTAAACTAACCAACTTCCAACTATTTGTTTTTCAGTAGAAGCTATCTGTAGAGTGGTCATAGAGCACTGAGGAAGAAACTATGAAGAATATAACATTAATTGTACTTTTTTCACTTTTTAATGAAATAAATTTCTCTGTAGACAAAATTAGGCAGTTGATAGATAATAAACTGACTAACTGGTATTTATTGAATTTATAATTTCTTACTTATAGGTATAACATTAAGTACTATATAAATGTTAAAATTACTTCTATCATATTAGGTGATTATTTTTAAAATACAACATTAAAGACAAAATGAATTTTTAATAGAAACTATATTTCCTCAGAACCGTCCTATTATGACAAACTCTGTTAATCTAGAAATTTAGTCATATATATTTAAAGACACTCTCCATTTCATTCACTGCTGTGTCGTAGCACCTAGAACAGTGCCTGGACTATAGAAGCTACTCACTAAATATTTTAAATTTGTTAAATCAATGCAAGTAGTCTCTATCTTTGATGCTTTTGAACAACTCATATAACTTTAATGATATTATCAAAGGCAATATAAAATGAAAAACAAAAAAATAAAATGTGTATATAAATTTAATAATTGCTATGCTGAAGTAAATATTGTCTGAATATGACATTTAATCAATTCATTTGATATTTAGGTTAATATCTAATTACTAAAAGACAACATCTGTTCCATCATGCTATATTTTAAAATAATAAACACTGAAAAAAAAATAGCTTTTATTTTGGGGCATTTTCAAACATGATTGATTAAATATATATAATTGTGAAATAAAAGGTATTTATAGCAGTAATAGCCAACAGTTATTAAATGTTTACTATGTAGAAACCCTAACTCATTTAATTATTAAAAAAAAAAAAAAGAAACTCTTTATGGTAAGCATATTACCTCCATTTTACAGATGAAGAAAGTATGGGGCAGACAAATTAAGTTACTTACTGAAAGTCATAAATCTAATAATAAACAGAGCTAGAATTTGAAAAAGGACAATCTTGCTCCAAGGTTGTTATATTCACTGGATGGACAGCATAGTCTCCCAAGATTATGGATCAGTTTATACAGACCAATTTTTCTCACCCCAAAAATGAGGAAACACAACAGTTTGGTACCCTACATCAAATGTCCATAAATTTTAAAAGTAGATCAAAATGTATGTTTTGAATGAAATCTCAAGTTGTGAATTTTGGCTGTAGAGTGTAGGGGTACGTTTTAGGTGTCTTTCCTTTTTTTTTTTTTTTATATTAAAGTTTACTGGAGTGACATACCACCCGGAATGCACTGGATGGCGTCTAATCTTGGAAGCTAAGCAGGGTCAGGCCTGTTTAGTACTTGGATGGAAGTTTTAGATTTCTTCCTTTTCTCAGCTTACTATTTTCTAACCACAGACAATGGCATCTTAACTCACTAGTCCTTTCTTCACATCGGTTCTACTGTTACATGTGTAGCATGGATTCATCAGACCATGGGGACGTTCTACATTCTACTGTGCCTACACATTTGTGAAAAGAGGAGATTTGTGATGGAAAACCACAACCCCTTAGCAACAAAAATAAAAATCAAGTGCTTATCTTGTGACAGGAAGAATAGAGTATAAGATTCTGGTTGTGCAGCAGTGCTGTGTTTCCTTCATTCTGAAATCAAACACAGTTTCTTTTCCCACCATAAAGTTGATGTCTTAATATCATGTTTAAGTTAGGCTGAAGCATTTGGAGGAATCAGCAGTCTTTCATGAATCCTCAGCTTAGTAAACTATACATCATCTATTTGAATTCAGGTCCATTAAATTCTTGGGAAGTGTTTATTACACTACACATATTATTGGTCCTGTTCCTGAACACTGACTGACCTCTTTCTGTTTTATAGCTAATGTAGCAGTTCTTCACGGCATCCATAGATTAAAACATTTACTACCAGAAAAAGTAAGTGAAAATGCAGCAAGCTCATAGCTACAAGCTAACTCAATAAATCTGTCTCGTTTTCTGATGTTCTCTTTCATTTAAAATCGGTACTGTTTATCTTGCAAACTACAAGAAAGCACAGAGAAAGGTTATTTTTGATGGTAGCAAAGCTACTTTGTTAACCTTAATAAATGGCAGTTTAATAGGACCAGATCTATATTTCTGATATGTACTTGGAAATATTTAGAAAAGGGTCAGTGACGGGTATATTAAGACTTTAAAAAATGCTATCTATTGTTTCTTGAGCCATACAATCCTTCACCATAGAAACATACTTCAGTTAATTGGTTGGATTTTGTGATATTGGTTTGATGCCTTTCTTAAATTTACAATCAGAAGAAATAGTTCATTAACAAACCTAGTTATTTCCAATTGGACAAAAATAAAATAAAAGGAAATTTAGTCCTATACATTATTATTAACACTGATAAATTGAGAAATGAAATGTTTGGGAACAGTCAGTATTTCTCTTGACAGTACAGTGAAAGAAAATATCTTTTTACTCTGAAGACACACAGACTCTTCCTTTTTCCAGTCCCTTACATCCCACAGAAAATGGTTGTGGATATGGCTTATGTGATCAATCCCCTAGAGCCATTCTGACCAATTGGTCAAGCATGTAGCACTTATAGTGGATACTCACAGTAAATACAATCTGCTGTCTCCTAGTTGTATGTATGTGACAGGCACTTTATCCTGGGTTATGACAATACAATGGAAGAAAAATGTTGATGTTCATTAAACCACATGATGCCCACAGCTGTAAAATAGCTGTACTATATTTTTTATGTACCTACCATGAGTACAAAATACCTTTTAGTAGATATATGCCAAAATTTTTATTTTGATACATTTGATTTTACTCTTGAAAAGCTGTATATGAATGAATGCCTTGCTTTCAATTTTATATACTATTTTCTTACATCAAATTTCCTTTTTACACACACAAAAAAACAAGTTTTTCTAGTAATATTGCAGTAGTAATACATTTATGTGATATATATGTACACACATATATATCATATATACACATATATATGTATATGTGTGTGTGTATATATATATATATATATATATATATATATCCTCCCTAAGCATCTTTTTTCTGAAATAAAACAATTATTCCCCTATATCTATCTGTTCTCTTACACACACCACTGATTTAATACTGACTTTCACATTCTCTAATACATTTATCTAAGATTGAGTGAAATCTCACTCTTCTATGAGGTTTTTCAACAACTTCTTATGTAACCCGCAGCTTTCAGGAAAACCTGCCTTAAGGAGAAAGTTTTGCCTTAACTGGGAGATTGCCTTGGGAGATCCGGAATAAAACATCACTCCAATTAGCATGTTAACAAGGAAGTCAGCAATCAGTAGAATGCCAGAAAGCAGCAGATTTTCTATAATATTGGCAAACTGTTTCACACATGTAAATCTCACATCACTAACAATATTACAGCTGCTCTCCAAGACGATAGATCTTACATTAAATGTTAAAATAGATGATAAGATGACTAACGTTTTATCAAACCAGATTGATAAAAGCCTATGTACTATTTTCATAATAACATTAAATAATTAAATAGCAGTTAGTAAATGCGTATTGATTGATGACGTCTACAAATATTTTCAGTTACTCAAACATAATCCAAATGTCCTGATGGGGTATAGTGTCCTAATTTGGGATACCTGGAAAGTGGAGACCGAGACAAGGATTTTGATGGGGGTAGTTTCTTTGGAAAGTGTTCCCAGGAAACAGTGTGAAGGAACAGGGAGAGAGATAAAGGAAGAAGAATCATTATACTTGTTATTATTGCAGTGGCTACTGTTGGTCTCGAGCACCAAATTTTGTCCAGATCTCTGAGAAACATGACGCTGGAGTAGTGGACCTTCCTCCCAGTGTCTGAGGACAATCGTCACTGGGACACACTCCCCTGCACACCAGCAGATGGTGAGGTGCCAGGTGGGCAAACATTAGCATTAGGTAAAGCCTTATGGCAGAGTGCTAAAGACAAGTAAAAGCAGTTTGAGGCGAGAATTGGGTAAGGTGGGCGTGAGAGCCCTCAAAATAGTTTCCTTAGGTCTGAATAAAATAGGAGTTGAGTCAAGGGGACACAATATGTATGCCAGAAGCATCTGCTAAAAGGTGTGTGTATGTGTTTGATAAGAAAATGTGTTTAGATAGACCTCCTTTGTAAGAAGCTATTAAAATACTTCATATGTAAGAATGATTGCTCATTTTCTGTGGTCTTATTTCTTGGTCTTTTAAAATACATCATAGAAAGGTACCTTAAGAAATCACCTGTAGGAGTCTAGAATTCTTTAATCAGAAGTATGAAAGAGATGAAAAAGGCTTGCAATTTCAATTCATATATTTTCATTTACTAACTTACATATAGAAAAGTGAGCTCTTGCAACAATTTAGATTCTGAGAGCCTAGAAGCTAAATCTAAAATTAGATCATGGTCAATTAATCTAACGCAGTAAATTAAGAAGCCACCTGAAATATTCATAAGCAATTTAAAGGCAAGAAACTGTATACTTTGGTGAATACTATTGTAGATACACAATAAATAGTTGCTGATCAACTAACTTAATGAATATTATGATGATTGAGTTAAAACTAATTTCTAGGTGGAGGAAGAATATAGAGAAAAAAAATTTAAGTATACTCAGTACTTGTCATACAACCATGATTGGCTACAAAATGTTTTATCATTGAAATAAATAAGCATAATCACCATTAATTACTGGTATAGTAATTAATATTAAATCACACTATGTTTATTAATGTAAAAGTGGCTCCAGAATCAAGCTAGTTGTACAATAAAATGCATTCATAGCTACATACTTAAATAATAATAAAGTCTTATCATTACATGCATATATAATTACTTTTTAATGTGCAGGGCACTTGGCAGTAGCTGCAATATCAGCCCTCACCACTTACCCCACATCTGGGTGTTATGCAGTTCATGTACCTGGGTTTAACTTACAGATGATTTAGAAAGCATATGATAATAATTTTTGTGAACACGGGTAATTCTAATTTTCAAACAACGCATTTCAATGTGGAAACACAGCCCATAAGTAGGTATAGAGAGCTACATCAAGAGATAAAAGGAACCAAAATAAGTGAGTCACAAAGCATCTTTTGCTTCCATGCAGATGGCAGCCGTCTCTTGCATTTAAATAGGTAACAAGTATGGTCAATAGTGATATCAGCCATATAACTGTACGAACCATGAAGGGGATCAGAATATACCACCCTAATACATGGTGCATTGGCATAATAAATGCTTTAAGGTGAAGGAATGTGAGAAACAGCAGATACAGGAAGGACTCTCTGACCTCCCTCTTCTCCCCTGAAGCAGGTCACACAGCTCTTGTGAGGAGTGCCCTCCCTATACCTGGATAAAGGAACATCCTTATCTCTAAAGAAGGACGGAGGCTGAGACAAATCCAAAAGAACAGGCCTAAGTTTGCCCAATACTTCTCTTAATTCATATCCCTTTGTCCTGTCCTTCTTTTCCATAACTTTCTACTCTATATCAAATGAAGTATAAAAACACTCAGATTTAAACATTTTGTTGGTCTTCATTTCCTTTCCTGTGTTACACAGAATTTATATTAAAGATGCAGACTTTTCTCTTCTTAATCTGTCTTTTGCCATTCCAATGTCCAAGGCCTGAGAACACAGGAGGGTAGCAGGAAAAATAATCTATTCTTCCCCTATAACAATTAGCAAAAACTTGTGAGACCTGGGATATGCAGCAGTGAATTTTTATATTGCATTTAATTGAGTGATTACTATACACTTGGCATTGTGCTAAGCCTTATACATACAACTTAATATTTATTCATCATGTATTTATCTTCTTGTTGTAGACAAGTGCTGTGAGGCTCAGTGAACTCAATGGTTTAAGGACACATAGCTCCCAATGAACAAACTTGACATTTCAACCAGATTTGTATAATTCTAAAACTTATATGCTAAAAAAAATGCTATAGTGCTGTTTGTGAATACAACAGGGTATAGATTGAAATGTAAATGCAAAATATAATTTTCTTTGCAATAATTCCTAAAAATCTCAAAAGTATTTTTCACTGACACTGTTTAAAGTCAGTTACTGAAGGGCCAGCCGAGTGGCGCGGTGGTTAAGCGCTAGTTTGGGAAGCCAGCAGCCCCGGTTCGGGTCCCACATATGAGGGCCAGTAACACTGCCCTCAAAAAAAAAAAAAAAAAAAAGTCAAATACTGAAATAGTGGTATCTCTTAGTTCTACAATATTCTATTATAGCAAAATTTCTGAAACATATTTCAAGGCAGCACTATTAGGTTCATAGTATCCCTGATTGCCATTTGGATCCTAACGTCAGTAATGGACAAAATGGACAGAAAGAAGCACTAGCAATCATTGCATACTTTACATGGGAGAATTTGACACCACCAAGTAAATATTATCTATAACTAGTGGAGTGAAATACAGTTTCATGATAAAACTGTCATAGGTGAATAATATTTGGTCACACATTGTCTGTGATCAAATGTTGACAGTGGTGTTGCAATATGTGCTTTGTGAGAAAAGCAATCCCTGATATAAGAAGAGGTTGTATTAAACAATTATGTGTCTAATTAGGTCACTGAAATTTGAGATTGGTCTTCCTCTAGACATAATATTCACGTGTTGGTAATTTTCCTGGACAGACTTCAAAAGTCTATATAATTCATAATAAACCACAAATTCTTTACAGATATGCTGTCAAAGTTTGATCAATGTGCAAAATTTGTTGTTAATACAACTTAGAAGCATCTGCTGGATTAAATGGAAAATTGAGTGGAGTTATGAGGTAACATGTGAGGTACAATTATTCAAAATACAGACAATGCCAAAAAGAAACACACAAAAATATCAAATAAACAGATGCCCCCCAAAAAAAGAAATCAGCAATATTTACATGAAATGTATGAATTTTGCTTGACAAATATATAAATGCAGTAGGTTAGACAACAGTTATGTTGAGAGAGCAATATGTTAACATATAGTGCTACATTTGTGAATTGATTTTTTTTTTTTTTTTAGCTGAGCCATCCTGCCACCTGTTGGCAGCTCAGCAACAGCTCAGCTCAGGCTGGGCATCAAACTGCTGTTGCTCAGAGCTCAGCTTGCACTCTTCAGCAAGCTCTTATCCAACTGAGCCACTTGGCTGGCCTTGTGAATTAAATATAATTTGTTCAAGAGAATCACCAAGATACTGGTATTTAGACAGGTTTTAAATACATACATGTAAACACACAGGTTCAGGACCATAGATATATAAGCATTATGTAAAATGCCCTCTCTGAGTATACAGTTGACCCTTGAACAACACAGGTTTGAACTGCATGGGTCCATTTATAAACAATTTTTTTCAATAAATACTATAAATGTATTTTCTCTTCCTTATTGTCGCATCCAGCACATCAGAGCAGTGGGAATGGAGAAAGGACGGTGAAAGGTTAAGAAAGAGAGACACAAATAAGTGAAAAATGCAGTTGGGGCTAGGGGACTGCAGCCTCCTAGACTGAGAACTGAGAGGCTGAATTTGGCCTGACTGCCCCTTTTGTTGTCTTACAAATAAAAGAAGATCAATGTAGCTTCCACAGTCTGTGAGTCTCACACCCAGGAATTTAGCTCAGGGCCTAGCCTTCCAGGCCTGCAAGCTGCCATTCCTGAAGGTATTGTCATGCACCTCTTAAGAGACAGAAATTCCCTCTATGGAGGCTTACTGATAAGAATGTACTGAGGACAGATATTATCACATCAATAGGTCATTTCACATACAAACTGCCAGAACCTGAAACAAGGGGTCTACACCCTTTGTCCTCTACCTGATTCCCCCTATGGCTCCAAGTGGCTGTACCTGGCTTAGGTGCCCTTCCCGTGAGGAATCTTACCAGTCATTGATCAGACAGCCATCTTTTGGGGCCAAGTGGGGATACATAAAGTAAACATATTGAAGTAATGATCTGTCTTTATGGAAAGGTGCATGAGAGCAGACAGACAGACAGTGTGACAACACCTTATGATTTTCTTTTTTCTTTTTTTTTATTATTAGTTTCAGGTGTACAAAACAGTGCAATGGTTATCCTTTTCACCCCTTACAAAGTGACTACCGCTTCCCCCCATACTTCCCCCACCTGATATCATACATATCTATTACAATTCCATTGACTCCATTCCCACACTATACTTCATATCCCATGACTATATATATATATGTTAAATTATAGCTGACATATAATATTAATCAGCAGCAGCTTCAGATGTACAGTGCAGAGGTCTGGCCTCTACACTGTCCGCGAAGTGGTCTCCTTAACAAGACATGAGTCCATCTGGTCCCTTAAAAAATATTTACAATATTATTGATTATATTCCCCTAACTCTCTTTTCTATCCCTGTGGCAATCTTGTAGTTATCAATTTATGTTGTTTCATCCCTTCCCCTTCTCCCTCATGCCCACTCCCATCCCATCTAGCAATTATCCATTTTTCCTCTGTATCTCTAAGACTATTTCTGTTTACAGTGCTTGTTTATTCAATTCTTTAGATTCCACATATAAGTGAGATCATATGGTGTTTATCTTTCTCTGACTGACTTATTCCACTTAACATAATGTTCCCTAGGTCCATCCATATCGTTGCAAATGGTATGATTTCTTTCTTCTTCATAGCTGCATAATACTCCATTGTGTAAATGTACTAGTTTCTTAAGCTTATGATTTTCTTAATAACATTTTCTTTTCTCTGCTTTACTTTATTATAAAGGTATAGTATATAATACCTAAAATATGCAAGACATGTGTTAATCAACTGTTTATGTTATTAATAAGGTTTCTGGTTAACAGTAGGCTACTGGTAGTTAAGTTTTGGGGGAGACAAATGTTATGTGTGGCTTTTCAACTTCACAAGGCCTCTGTGCCCCAACACCCATGATGTTCAATAGTCAACTGTCATTCTTTCAAAATCCTATTTGGGAGTTAAGTTTTGGGGGAGACAAATGTTATGTGTGGCTTTTCAACTTCACAAGGCCTCTGTGCCCCAACACCCATGATGTTCAATAGTCAACTGTCATTCTTTCAAAATCCTATTTGGGAACTCAGAAATTCACTACACTGCTCTAATCCTGTTAGCCTGCCATGTGAGCAGAAGAAACATTGGATGCATCATCCATGACACAAGCAATGTCTCCAGGGCAGGTACCTAGAATTCTACAGGTAAGGGTCTCTAGGAGACTAAGAGGCATCATGATAGAAGCCCCAGAAGTCCTCCCGATCTGTAAATTTAAGACAATTTTAAAGGAATAGATTGGATCAATGTCCATGCCTCAAGACTGAATCATTGGCTTTTCTTTTCTATAAATATCACCTATCATTCTGAAGAACAAAGTCATTAATAAGCTTTCTTTTTACAAATATAGAAATATAAATTTCACAAAAGTTTAGATTCCAAAAGCTGGGACAAACCAACTACTTAGGCCCTGACTTTAGAACTGCTTTGAATGACATAGTCTAGCTATTAGGATAAGATGAAGTACCTACCACATTTTTAAACATCAGTAAGAGTAGACTTCATTAACCAGTCTCAGTTTTAAAAAAAATAATAAGCATGTTTTATATGTAAATTATTTCAAAGATTTAGCAATACCAAAGCCAAGTTGGCTATAATAAAAAACATGGGCTTCTTCGAACAATTGTTACTAGTTGATAGCATGCTCACAACCAGATATTTAAACTCTCTACTATCATGTTAATTAATCCTCTGTGCCCAAGTACTGACTTCCCTGAGCACACCAGAAATTTGACTGCAATCATTAACACAGTTAACACTAACCACTACTGGCAGAATTCAGATTTATCCATTTAAAAATAATTTATTCAACGGATATTTTAGTATTTCCTTCTTCTTTTTCATTGAATAGAATATTGTAGTGGTTGAGAGAACAGGCTTTTAAGCATTGTAGTTCTAAATGTATTCAAATTCTGGTTCTATAGCTGCATAACTATGTAACATGGTATGTGTTACAAAATCTTTCTGTGCATCAGTTTCCTTGTTGTTAAAAACAAAAACAAAAACAAAAAAATGAATAATAGAAGCCTTTACCTCTCTGGCTCATTGTGAATCTTTTTGTTTGTTTGTTTTCAATTGTGAATCTTTTTTGTTTTTTGATTAAAATTTATTGGGGTGTCCATGGTTAGTAAAGTTACATAGGTTTCAACTATGTAATTCAATTCTGTAATACATCATCTATATATCTCATTGTGTGCTCACCTCCCAGAGTAAGTTTTCCTTCCATCACCATATATTTGATCCCTTTTATTCTCTTCTACCACCTTCCTCCCCCTTACCCTCTAGTAACCACTAAACTACTGTCTGTGTATGAGTTTTTGTTTCTTTATTTGTCTTGTCCTTTGTCGCTTTCAGTTTTATATCCCACATTATCAGTTAAATCATATGGTTTTCCACTCTTTCTGTCTGATTTATTTCTGGCACAGAGTCAATGCTAGGTAACTGCTAGATATTGTTGTTGTTGTTATCATTATTATTCTATACAAAATGACTAACACTAAAGAAAGATCAATTATAAACAAAAAACAAGGAAACAGGGTTCCCTTGCTTTCATAGTTTTTTTAATAATTTTCCTAAAGACATGACTTATACTCATTGAATAACTAGAAAATTAAATACATGGGCCAATTAGGTGACATTTAAATATAAATTACCATACTACATATAAATTGGGCTAAAATAATGGGCTAAATTGAAGAAGCAAATGTGCTACAAATGGTCAGAAGGGTGTAATATCAAGATCAATATGACTGTATGAAATCTTCTATGAGTAAGGTAGGGCTTAAACTGAAAGTTAAAGAATGATTAAGAATAAAATAAGTGCTCTTTTAACTGTGATCAATTTTCATTTATAACTGATAAAATATAAGTAGAAAACATCATGTGTTTCTTTGAGTTTTTATTAAGTTTTCCTATTCCTACTTTTAAAAAATACATCTAAGAAATTCTGAATTTTCAACTTGGAAATTTTACATTAAACAAAAAAAAAAACCTAAGACCTTAAGAATTTAAACAAGCCCTGAATTAGTAAAAAATATTACCTTTAGAAACATTAAGAATAATCAAAGCTTTTTTGCTAGTGATATAAAAAGAAAGAAAGAAAGAAAGAAAGAAAGAAAGAAAGAAAGAAAGAAAGAAAGAAAGAAAGAAAGAAAGAAAGGAGAGAGAAAGAGAAAGAAAAAAGGCAACTGCAATTAAGGAAAGGAATTTGAAAGGTAAGATTTATGACTTTGATATATTACTTTGGCTCTAAATCCCTCTACATCCCAAATGACACTTATTATTGGCACTGAGGCCACTTTCTCTCAGTGCCAGTGTAAATTCACATGATATTTTTCATGAATAAACATAAAAATGTCAGCAATGCAAAACAAAAGGGAGATGGCAAGTTTGGAAATAAGCCAATAACGGTGCCAAATAACCACAGAACTTGAATTTCAGAAGGAAATGTCTGAAATTTATAAGCTGAATGCAGCATTCTGAAGGAAATTCAGTTAAATTACACATTATAGCCACAAAAGGAGGGAAAGAATAAACGTGAGACAGGGTGACCCACACTGTTGGTAATAAATGAATAATACAAGCAGTGACATGGGGAGTTAAGTCCTGTGCAACGCTGGTAACACAGTGCTGTTCGGCTGGTAGCAGGTATGTGAGCACATATGGACCTATCATCAGGGGGTATGTGAACAGAGGATGATCTAACATACCACGGAGTGCATGCTGAGATGCATATGAAGAGAGGTAAACACATGCAACACTGGGGTTTTCATTTCTTTTCCATGAATTTTCTTCGTCTCATTAAAAAAAAAATATCTCAGTACACTTACACATGCTGAAAACTATTGCTAAGATCTGATTAGACAACTAAAAATGTTCACAAGCTTGAAAAGTTAAACTAACACAGCCTTCAAAAATCAGGGTAAAGCAAACACCTTTAAAATTAGTTTAGTAAATAGTAATATTAACACATTAAAATATTTCAACAAATTGTTAATGTTTTTAATATCAAAACTCCTAGTTTGCCTTTTACCTTTCTTTGAAAGTATTAGTACTCACAAAAGGGCATGTCCTATGGAAATGTGTACTTATCAGTGAGTGGAGAGGCTCTGACACATGTTTTTCAGTCAATCTTGGATTTGCTGTGATATCAAATAACAAAGCTTCAGCAAACCTGACCTTCTTTAGCAATTATAATTTTTATGTTGTTGTTAAAATCCTTCAGCCAGTAACAGTGCTGCCCCATGAAGTATTGCTAATTAGATTTTAAAGACTGTTACACATTAGGTCTTCTAGTGAGCATAGGTGCTACCCCAGAGGAACAGTATTCTGCTCAGCACTCTTGAAGCAAGTGGTTCAACGGACCACCTCCTAGGGCGCAGGTACTATCCTTCATTCTCCATCTGGCCTCTATACAAACTTTTTATGTAAAAAGGGAAATGGTTACACTACACATTAAAGCAAACAATACAAAAATATATCATAAAGGAGCACCCAATAGTCTGGTAGAGGAGGGGGTGTAGTGGTGACAGGGTTTGGTCTTTTTTTAGCACCCATTTTCTCTGTCATCTGCCTCTCTGAGTCACTGCCCAGCAAGAGCGTCCTAATTTGCTCTCTCTGACAATAGAAATAACAGTCTTGATGTCTATCTCTTTTATAAGTTGATCCATTTTTCCTAAAACCATACCTTATCTTTCTGATTCTTAGCATTTTAACTTCAAATTCAGAAAGCTATTTTCAGGAGTTGGTTAGATAAACAGAACCCTTCATTAATGTATATTTTTAACTGGATAGATGTCTCCCACAAGCTTTTCAGAAATAATTAAATACTAAGTTCCCAGCATAACACTTTCACTTCTCAAGCTTAGTAATTGAAAAGAAATTTTGTATTTACTCAATAATTTACAGTTCCCAAAATTTCACACTAGGGTTGCAAATGGATCATGCTTCTTAGTCAAGATGAGAGTAAGGGAAAAATAAAAAGATTTCTTGAGCATTTAGTTTATGTAAGATATATTCTAAGTATATGAATTTATTTAATTTCCACAACAATTATTCCAATGTTACTGATGTGGAAACTGAGGTATGAAGAATTTGAGGAAATTACTCAAGAATCCAAAGCTACTATGATAAAGTACTTCACAAAATAATAGAACACAAGAGAAAGTTGTATGCTTATAAAAGAACAGATGAAAGACTTTTGTAAAAAGGGAGGGAATATATGTTTAGAGGAACACATTTATGATACTGACTTAGGGCACAGACAAGATTCTACAATGAAGAGATTGTTCCTAAGTACCTAAAAATGACAATGGAATCACTTCCAAATTATATTAAACTAATCCACTCTCTTTATACACAGAAAATTAAGAATTACAGGAATAAAGATTTCACTGGGCTCCAAATGGTTCTGATGAAGTTTATCCTCATATATAAATGGACAGAATGTAGAAATAAAAATAATACTGATGATTCATTTAAGAGGACTCAAGGCTGTACCGAATGATCCGGACACAACTCATGACTGGACCCAAAGAGATTCCCAGGTAAATTAAGGTTGAATAATGATTTCTAGTGGGTTTCAACAAACATCAATCTATATACTGATCACTTTAATACTAATATTCAGCTGGAGAAATCAAACGCATTAAAGTAAAACCTACAATTCTTACAAAGCTAGGGACTCAAATGAAAAAGAAGTCAGAATACATATCTGAAAAAGTCTTAAAAGGCCAGGCAGAAATCAACAGCTAGAAGTAATGAAGTACAAATGCAAATTCTAAAGTAAAGCTATAAAATAACCTTAAAAAGACAACAGAAGTACTGTTTTCAATTTTGAGCAACATATTTTGAGTCTAACATCATCAAGAAGAAATAGTCCAAAGATTAAAACAAGAAAAGAGTGGGAGTCTAGAAAACATGAAAAACAACAACAACAACAACAACAAAACCAGAGTACAAGCAGAAAGATAATTCAGGGCCTTTGCACATCCTAGATCCTCTGCAGTGAGTCTGGTTAGACCTGCACACAACCTGACTCCAAGGTAATTCTAATACATAGTCCCTAAACCAGTGGCCTTACAGTTTTATTCTAATGCTACAATTTCATAGTTCTCTGTCTGTTTCATGAACTTTCCTCATTTTTTTAAATCTTTAACCCTCAGACCTAGATTTAAACTTCTTCTATCCATGTACCACTCCCTTTAACATTCCACACATCCTAATAATTCAAGTTCCTCTCTTTTAGTCTTCATCCTATCCTTAAATATGATTCTTTTGTTTAAAAAAAAAAAAGTTCAAATCTGTATTTTCTAGGTTAAACAAATAAAAAGAAGTACATGCCTAAGCTACCATGAAATTACTATCCTCCTTTAATTCTCTTTAAGTCCCTTTAATGTGCTCATGTGTATTGTGATTCTAGAAGATAAGGGAGAAGGCAGCAGAAACATTATTTTGTATCTCATAAACTTGCCGACAATAGAATCTTTTCCTCCCTGCCACCATCAAATATATTGTGTGGCTGATGTTCCACAGAACAGCGTTTGAGAAATGCTGGTCAACAATTCTGTAAGTGAATGTGCTCCATTTTCTTTAAACATTCTTCTGCAAGTTTTGTGATGTTAGGTTCTTTCTTAGATTTTGGATTAGCTGAATTCCCCTTTGACAAACACATACATACATCTTTAGCTTATTTTCCTCCTCCAGCCCTCCAACTTAATTATTTTTTTATACCTTTTCTTTACTTATTTTCAGATATACCCACCATTCCCCAATTTTTAATTGTACCTCTATATAAATACATCTCACATGTTTACTTCCTTTCTGAGTGGCAGCATAGTAGAATAGTGTAAGAACTCTGAAGGGACTTAACACCTCAGGTCTCTACTTAATAGCTCCAGATGTTGGCTTTAAGTAGTATTTACTCAACAAGTTTTGATAATTAAATTAGGCTTCAGATAAAATGCCTCAAATACTTCATAGCCAGTATTTTTCTTTCTTAACCCAACCTCTTTTCTGACCCCCAGGCTATCATTACTGATGATCACTGTATATTTCACTAGCACCTCAAACTTAATATGTTTAAGACTTATTTCGAAGACCACATCACTGAACTTTATAAAACATTTCTTGGTTTTCTTATTGTAAATAGTGGTATAAGTGCTTATACAATCACTATGGTTCAATGGCTTTTTTAATGCATTCAAGTATTTTATAGAGTCTGTCAAATTTTCATCACCAGCTAACCCTAATCTCATTTTATTCAGTTGGAATTGCTCCCTATCTAGGCTGCGGCATTTATCTACTAATTCATTCACCCGTCTATTATTTGCTGAATCTAAGGGACCCTGAATGCAACAGCCATGGTATTCTCTAAAACTGTTCTAGCAATACTTTAGTCTTCTTTTAAACTGTCATTTAAAGACAGGTCTTTTCTTTCTCCAATCAAAACTTGCTTTTTTATTGTCCACTATTTTCTCATGTAAAATCTATGTGGATTTCTGTAGTTGAATTACATTTCTTCTTTCATATTCCATTTTGTGGTACGTATGGGACTATGCATACAATTATGAGTTTTTTATGTATTTTTTTATTTCTTCCAATAGGCTATGAGTATGCTCAATACAGAAACAACGTATTACTCACTTCTATATCCTCGTGATACCCTTCTACAGTGTTTGTGAAATATATGACAGAATATATGTGAATTTATTTGTATCCATTTACATGGATTGCTTCATATCAGCCCCTTTCTTCCTTGTTGGTCACTTTCTCAAATAATGAGTTTTTTTACAGAACTCCTACAATACCTCATCTAGCCCACATGACATATGTATTCTTATCCGGGCACAGATCTGAACTTTACTATCAGAGTGTAACTTTTTGTAAGCAGTTTTTCCACAATACTGTCTTCAAAGTTAAGAAGTTTACTTCTGACTGAATGAAATAGCATATTTTATTCTGAAGTACAATACATTCAACATTACTTATTTGTATATAATTGCATGGATTTCTATAAGTGTTATGGGTTTAGGAACTGCTGAGCATGTAGAGATAAGAGCAAAAACAATCACTATACAATGTTACAATATATGAGGTAAAAATTGTATAGGTTTTCTGTATCCATTCTCCTAAATTCCCCATTTTCCATTTTACAGAGTAATTTTTTTTTTTTAATCCAAAATCCTGCTTTAAGCCTTTCAACAAACTTCTTACAATTCTTTGGAATACATTTGATATTCGGTTTACTCCTCTTCCTGTTTCTTCACCATTTTAAAAAGTATCATTACATCACACCATAGTGCACTCTTAAATTCACTATTGGAGAACTGGGCCTTCCTCCTTCACCCAATGTTTCCATTTGTAAACCTGAAAGAATCCTTCTCAGCTCTTGTCTACATCTTAGAGATGTTACAAACATTAACAAGGTCGTATTTGAAAGTACTCAAGGCTTTTTCAGATGAAAGATGTTACCAAGTATAACGTATTATTATAACATGTCTGATAGGATTATACTCTGAATAGGGAAATATAAATGGGAGTCTCTAGAGAAGAAGCTCACTAATGGTTTAAGTGAGATGCTGAAGCGCAAGATAAACTAATTTAAGTCAAAGCGCCAGAGTTAAAAAGAAAGTAATTTTAACTGGATTAAATAATGACACCCGTTGAGTAAGAACAGTCTGCCATTTACATAAGATATAATTTTTAAGTGGATTTTCTGGAAGTCTATGTAATATGCAGTTATCTCAGTTTATAAGCATGGGCTGGAATTGAAAATTGTGATACACAATGACTTGATGGAGAATTACACACCGAAATGATTCTCTATAGTAGTTAATCACACATTTTTCTTAAGATAAACTCATATACTACTAAAAATTCTGTAAATAATTTATTGAATGTATAATTAGAATTTAAAAAATAAATATTTGAGAATATCACAAACATGATTGAGTGCCATTAGAACTTAAAAAGGAATCTCACAAGAATTCTTTTCCATTCTGTAAGGTCAGCAACCAGCCTTTTGTTTTTGGTCTCCCTTTTTTTTTTTGGCCTCAGCTTTTCAACCTAATGCCAGCATACAGCACTGGAGAATAATAAATGTTTTTTGTTTGTTTGTTTTTTAAAATGAATTATGAAGTTCACAAGCATATAACATCATATAGTCGAGTAAGTTTTTGTACTGATGGCCTCAAAGAAAGGGTCGGAAATCAAACAGAAAACTAAGATGAGTAACCTTCTCTTCTATGGCTTCTTATTTATTTATTTTTTTTGAGGGCATTGTCACTAGCCCTCATATGTGGGACCTGAACCCGGGCTGCTGGCTTCCCAAACCAGCGCTTAACCACTGCACCACATGGCTTCTAATTCTTAATGGTGGGCAGCCCCCTGAAAAGCATTTACTCATTCTAAATATTACCTCATACCTGAGAGATAATGGTATAGATCAAAATAATCTGACATAGTCAAATATAGGCTTCATGTGGCAGATATTTCACTGTGATTGAGTGATAAATAAAACAGGTAAACTTCAGATTAGTATGTGAGGTTGCAAGCTAACAGCACAGGCCTTCTGAAGAAGAACTGGGAAAGAAGCTTTGTACCTACTTTGTGAGTTTCCACAGAGGGCACTGACTCAAGTTTTGAGACACAGAAAAGTGTCCTAAGCATAACCAACTAAGGCTACAATTAGGCAGCTTCTGGAGAATTCAGAATGAACACAAATCCAGGCGATCGTGTTACCTTGGGAAAATGTCTGCTACTTATACTTCTTAAGGGAACCCTCTGATGTTTCACTGAACTTTTTGACGTTCTCACCTATTTTTGTCTGTTTTCAAATAATATCAAATACGTTTGATTTAAAATGTTATTGAGGTCTGTATTTTAATCCATTTTACCACCATTACTTGGGCCTTGATCTTAAATAGTAGGCAATTAAAATGACATTTAATCTGCCATTTTCTTAAGGAAGGAAAATTAACATGAAGATTAGGTATCATCTGCAGATAACCTTCAACTCCTAGATAGACAAAATCCTGCCCTAGGAGCCATACTACTTTATGGAACATGATATACCTTCTGACTTTGTGGACTGAAATTCAGATATAGATTCAAGAATGATAATTTGATTTTAAAAAATCCTACCCTAAAAAATTTACCACCCAACTCATGATTTATTAGATGTTTCCTTTGTAATAGTTATTTATCATAAACATAGTAAATGTCTGCTTGTATTTAATAACTATTTGTTACACTGGAAAGAAAATACCATAAGATCAAGAATATGATCTTATTGACATCTTATTCATAGTTTCATGCTGAGTACTTAACATGCTAATTATATTAACTGCATAAAAGATTCAACTGTTGGGTAAATTTTTTAAATTTTTGAGCAAACTAAAAAAAAAACAACAAACAGTTATTGAGTAAATAAAATGTTTACACCTGAAATGTGGCCACATTTTTCATAAATTAAATTTTTATTAATTTCTTTATACATATAGTTGGCATATTAAAAGAACAATTGTACAGGGCTGTCCGAGTGACGCATTGGTTAAGAGTTGGCTTGGGAGGCTGCCACATTATACTCTGCCTGTCTGCCTCCATGCACCTCTCCATAAAGACGGATAATAACTTCAATATTATGTTTACTTGTGTTTGGCATCAAAGGATGACCAGTTAGTCAGAGACTGGTAAGTTCCCACAAGAGGGACAACCTCAGCCAGACACGATCGCATGGGTGCCTATGGGTGCCTGTGGGTGCCCATGGGTGCCAGTGGATGCCAGTGTGTACCAGTCAGTACCAACAGGAGGAAACATGAGATGACAGAAATAGGGCATGAACCCCTTGCTTCAGGGTCTGGCAGCCTGCCTGTGAAATGGCCTATTGATATGATAATGTCCGTCCTCTGTGCATTCTTATCAGTAAGCCTTGACAGGAGTTCTGTGTCTTAAGAGGTGCATGACAATGACCTCCAGTAATGGTAGCTTGCAGGTGTGGGTGATTTGGTCTTTAGCTATGTTTTTGGGTGTGAGACACACAGACCATGGAAGCTACATTGACCCTTGCTTATGTGTGAGACAATAAAAGGAAGGGTCAGTCCTGATTCAGGGCTCCAGTCCACGAGGCTGGAGTCCCCTGGCCCCTTACTGTTTACTCTCCTATTTTGTGTGTGTCTCTCTCTTTTTTCCTTAACCTTTCGCTGTCACTTTTCCACACCAACCTAGCCCAGTCGTGCAGGACGCAACAGAATGCCAGTTCTGAGCAGCAGGACTCCGATTCTGATCCTACATGAGGGTCACTGATGCTGTGCCCTGTACAGCTAAGATGATGAACAACAGCTCAACCTGGAGCTGGGCTGCTGAGAGTTGCTGGTGATGGCATAAGCTGCACTGGGGCTTGCCGGCAGCTGGAGTGAGCTTTCATGAGCTGCTCTGAGCCACCATGAATGGCAGTCCAGTGGCTGGCAACTGACCTGACTCACCTAGGAAGAGTGCAATGATAATACCAACATGGGCCAATGAAGGGATGCCCTCCATAGCTAGACTGAAGAAAAAAAGGACAGCAACCTATCTGTTCTCCTTCCCTGATTCCCCAGTACTGTTCCTCTCCCCCAAATCCCCAATAAAATCTTAAAAAAAGAACAATTGTACATTTTTCAATAGGGTGGGGGACAAAAATATAATAATTATATTACAAATAAAATGTACAAAGAAGACATACTGTTTGAACTCATGATCACCTGCTTGGTTCAAAAGTAATTTTTAAAATTACATAAGGTATACATTTTTTTGTTCAATATTTGAAGAAGTTGAATGCTACCAATAACTGTAAGCCAGTTAGACAATGAGTATCATACTTGGGACCTACAGACACAGTTCAACCTTTTAGAATTAGGAGACTCTTAGAAATTATTGACTATCTTGACAAAGAATTTGGACTTTCCAATGCTCTCCTAAGTAGACTTGCTGTGTGTCATATTACTGTAGATAGTCTTTACCAAATTTCACAAGATGTTATTTAATATCAAGCTGATGAAAGCTGACACTACCAGTCCTTCCTTGCCAAATATTGGAAAATCTAATTAAATAGACATTTGACTTCAAGAAGGCAATGTTGAAAACTAAATAAACTTTATCCTTTTAACCTTATTGACTGACCACAGTAACATGAAAACATCAATACCTCAACTGCAATGAGAACTCATGTTGGATGAACTTTGTTTCTGTCAAGGATATGATTACTAATGGAAATGGTGGAGCCAGACTTAAAATCAAATTACTCTGATGTGACAGCTTAATCCCATACTTAATATAATCTTTATTCTATCACTTTGAAACTTCTTGATGATATAATAATAATATGGATTTTAAGGGTCTAACATTATACAATTTCAGTGTATCAGTTAGAATTCTGTATGTTATATCTTTGGTTTGTCCAAAATACACATAAAAAGACAGAATAAATTTTGGTTGAAGCTAAATTTATTAATTTCCTTTGAAGCATTGGAAAAGTTAACATGATAGTTTAAAGGTTTGTCTGGTCATTTAATGTACAAAACTAAATAAACAGTTGTAATAATGAGTTAAAACATGATAGCAGAATAGCATAAAACAAAAGGATATATTTCCTGTTATTTATTCCAATTATTGCTTTGTCTTTTCTCAGAAGTGGATATCATTAAGTCTAATAAAGCTAAGAATGAAAAAAAATAATTAAACACCAAAAAAATAAATTAAAACAAAACAAAAAAACCTGTCGTTAACTTTAAGTACTTTTCTTCATGAATTTTGGCATCTTTCCCTGACTTTTAATTACTTGCACACAGGACAGCATTATAAAAGATGAAATTATACATTAGTTTGGGGACATGAAGGAATGGAAAGGAGTAAAAGGAGCAGAGCACATACTTTTCAAGATAAGATCTCACATGTTTCTATGTTACTAGTCAAGAACCAGTCAAGAACACCACACTTAAGCTACCTACTATATGTTTTTGGAAGATTACGATTATTGAATTCTTCAAAGAAATTCAACAAAGTAAAATGATAATAGTAATATGAGATTGAACTGGGGAGAAGTTCTTCAAAATTTAAAGAAATGTTGACACTGTTAAAAAGAGAGAGGGAGAAAGAGAGAGGGAGAGAAGGAGAGAGAGAGGGAGAAAGAGAGAGAGAGAAAGAGAGAGGGAGAGGGGGAGAGAGAGAGACAGAGATAGATTGATTGATTGAATGATTGATTGAATAAAATGATTAGTGAGAAGGCAAATGAACCTCAACAACAAGTATCTTGATTGTATAGTTTTTGGTTTTTTTAAAAGATTTTATTGGGGAATTGAGGGAAGTGAACAGCGTTGGGTAACTGGGGAAGGGGAACAGATAAGTTGCTGTCTTTTTGTTCTTCAGTCTAGTTGTGGAGGACATTGCTTCACTGGCCCATGTTGGTATCATCATTGTGCTCTTCCCACATGAGGCAGATCAGTCGTCAGCCTCTGGATGGCCGCTCACTGAGGCTATTGGCAGCTCACTCCAGCTGCTGGCCCCTCACACTGGCTGCCCGCCACCCACTGCAGCAGGGGCTGCAGCCTACACTGTCGATGGGACTCGCACAGCCCAGCTCCAGGTGGAGCTGTTATATTCACCATCTTAGCTGTAGAGGGCAGTGTCACTGGCCCTTATATGTGGGATCTGAACCGGGGTCGCTGGCATACCAAGCCAGCTCTTAACCAATGCACCACTCATCCAGCCCAGATTTAATCTTTTTTGAATGTCTCTCACAACAAAATGTAAAATTCTCCAAGTGACTGTACAGATACATAAAATGCATGCCTCAAACATAAGCAAAGGCTAAGAATTGCCAGTGGTGTTGGGTCAGTCACTTTGGTGAAGAATTAAAGGTCATAGGCTCAACAGTAATCTCATATTACTATTATCATTTTACTTTGCTAAATTTTGTGTGTTTTTGTTTTTTTTTTGAGGGCAGTGTCACTGGCCATCATATGTGGGACCCAAACCGGGGCCGCTGGCTTCCCAAACCAGTGCTCAACCACTGCGCCACTTGGCCGGCCCTACTTTGCTAAATTTATTCTTTACTCTACAGCTTGTACAATTAACTGCAGTCAGCAGACAGATTTTTCTTATTTCAAGTGGCAAGCACCTCACTGCTCTCTGAAAATTAAGATGAAGGAAATGATTTTTTGTAGTCAACTGAGATAATCTTACTGGGAATAATTTAAACACCATTACCCTTATCATATATGAAGCAAAACAATAACAAAAATTCCATCAATAAGGGCATGACTGAATATGCTGTCTACATCAACACATAAGTTATTATAAAGCCCTTGAAAAGAATCAAATAAAGCTATACCAGCTGACTTGGATGAAATTCGTAAGATATCATACAAGTATAGTGAGAAAAGCAAGATGTGTGTATGAGAGTAATGTGATCTTGTTTTTGTAGACACACACACACACAAACACAAACTTGAACATATATAAATCTATATTAATGTAAAGGTCTCCAAAGAACACCTGAGCACAGAGAGAACTGTGAAGAACATAAAACTAAAAACTAAACTGTGTGTATGTGCAAGTGTACGTGCGTGTGTGTGTGTGTGTCTAAATTCTATCCTTGAGTAATCATACATGGGTATGTATGCATAAAATAGTGCCTAAAACAGTGATCACTAAAAGAATGGTTAAAAACTACAAGTAAATTTTTATTTTCATACATGTTTTTGTAGTATTTTTATTATTTTATTATTTATTCTTATTATTTGTAACCAGAAAAAAAAAAGAATATACATTTTTACTGTAGAAGAAAAAGGTAAGAGGCTTGGTTTCAATATAATCCATCATTCTGAAATTAGTCATGGACTGCCTGTTTTCTCCTAGATATTTATGAGCATTCTACAATCACTGATGCTTGATAATCAGGTATATTTACTCTCTGAGAAACAGAGCTTTACATGTATACCTCAATAAATTTTATTCTTTTTAAAATACAAATTTTACTTAATTAAACCAAACCTATGATGAGCTGAATAATGCTTTCCCAATTGTCCATGCTCTTCTCAGAACCTCTGAAGGTTTTACCTTTCATGGAAAAAAATAAACTTTTGCAGGTCAATTAAAGATTTTGAGATGAGAAGATAATCTAAAATCACCTTGGGGAGCCCAATCTAATTCCAAGTGTCCATATGAAAGGGAGGCAAGAGAGTCACTATCAGAAAAGCTATGTGAGGACAGAAGTAAAGGTTGGAATGATGTGATGTGAAGATGAAGGAAGGGTCCAGGAACCATAGGATACAGATGGCTTTTGGAAAATGGAAAAGACAAACACACAAAATCTCCCATGAAGCCTCCAAAAGCAATAGACCCCTACCAACACCCTAACTTTAGACTTTGGGCCTCTGGAAATGTAACAGTATAAGCTTGTGTTGTTTTAAGCCTCCATGTGTGGTCATTTGATATATCGTAGCCGTAGAAAACTAATGCAAAAAAAGCTCCACATTTATTAAGAGCAGCACAACTTTATAAATCAGATTCAGTTCAGGGCAAGAGTTACAGAATAAGTGATAGTGATCACTTCTACACCAACTGTAGTTTTTCTCGCTCCTTGTTCCAACACTGGGTTCCTAACTATGGCCCCTACCTCGTGATAAAAATTCTTTTGGATTCAAGCTAACTTCAGCACACAGGACTCCATGTTATAGGCACCAGGCTAGAGGGCTGTAAATTATTTGGCAAAACATAGCTGGATAGCTTTGTCAATTCCAAGACAAATAGAGATTTTCACCTGCTTTCCTTAGCATAATGAAAAACGAAAGATCACATGAGTCAAAGAGACTCATATTCAAATCCCTACTTCCCTTCCCCACTCACCTAACTAAACATGGGAAACTGGACAATCTAAAAACCTAATTGATATTTTGTGCTCTTTATTTTTAAAATGGGAGTTATAATACCTAAGTAAACAGACTGCTGTGAGAACAAAATTATACTTTATACAAAATACTTAGCACAGTGTAAGCTCTTGGAACGTTTCAGAAAATAATATCTACTATGGGGAAAAAGCTCTCATTTTCCTTTAGCAATTTCTTCCCTTTCTTTTCTGATTCTGACAAACAGGAAGAAAATCAAGTAGAGGAATTACAGTTTATTTTTATGAAACACCCCAAGATATTCTTTCTCAATCAGTTGTTTCCTGGGACATCAGCTTCTAAGTCACTCCAGTTTCCACTCCAATCAGAGAATGAGCTTCTAAATGTTTAATGATTAATTTGCATCAAATCAGTACCTAGCAACCATCACTACTGTAAAATTAGATCTCAGTTTCTTTAGAAGTCTATAATCTGCTAAAAGGATTCAAAGATAGATGAATACTAGTCAGTGTCAGAATTTTAACACTTCAAAAACACCCAGAAAATCTCAAGAGCTTACATCAGCAGTGTACACTATTATTTATACTTTAGTACTCAGAATTTTATGATTTAGTGTTTACAACAATACACTAAATATACTTTTTTTTCTTTTTCTATTGATGTATAATTGGAAACCAATAGTATATTGTTTCAGGCATGCAATATAGTGATTTGACATTTATATACTTTACAATGAGATCAACACAGTAAGTAGTATAACAACTTATGACTGTGGCTCTATTCCCAGTGCTGTACACTATATACCTATGGCTTATTCATTTTATAACTCACAGTGTGTACCTCCTATGCAGCCATAGCAGTCATGAACCCATTTCCTTCCATGACTGAGCAATATTCTGTTGTATATATGTACCACCTCTTCTTTATCCTTTTATCTATCAACAAACACCCAAGATGCATCCACATCTTGGCCACTGTAAACAATGCTGTGATGAACATATGGATGCACACATCCCCTCAAAGCAGTTAGTAGTTTGGGTTGCTTTGGATAAAAACCAAGAAGTGGGATTACTGGGTAGTTCTTCGTCTCTTGTTATAATCTTTGTTTTATAGTCTATTTTGTCTGGTATAATTATTGCTAACCACATTTTGTCATATGTTTGTTTGTCTCAATTTTAATGAAATATCTTTTTCTATCCCTTTACTTTCAGTCTGTGTATCTTTCAGCCTGAAGTGAGCCTCATATAGGTATCATATGTGAGGGTCTTGTTTTTTTTTTTAAAATACATTCATCCACCCTATCTTTTGATTGGAATATTTAACCCATTTACATTGAAAGTAACTGTTGATAGATATGTAGTTATTGACATTTTATCATTCATATTTTGATTTTTTTTAATTTTGATTTTTTTTTTCTTTTTCACCTTACAGAAGTCCTTCTAGAATCCCTTTAATACTGGTTTGGCAGTGATGAATTCCTTTAGCTTTTTTCTTGCCTATAAAGCTCTTCATCAATCTTTCAATTCTGTGATAGACTTTCTGAGTAGAGTAATCTTGATTGTAGGTCCTTGTTTTTCAGCACTTTGAATATTTTCTGCCAATCCCTTTGGGCTTGAAAAATTTCTGTTGAAAAATCAGTTGACGGTCTTATGGGAGTATCCATGTGATTAAATAACTGGTTTTTCTCTTACAGCTTTTAAGATTCTTTCTTTGCCTTTAAACTTTAGCATTTTAATTATGATGTGTCTAGGTGTGGGGCTCTTTGGGTTCATCTTGTTTGGGATTTTGCAGATCCTGAGCTTGTATGTCTAATTCCTTCACCAGGTTAAGGAAGTTTTAAGTCTTTATTTCTTCAAATAGGTTTTTGATTCCTTGCGCTTTCTCTTCTTCTTCTGGTACCACTATGATGTGACTGTATACTTGATGTTGTCCCAGAGGCTCTTTAACTTGTCTTTTTTTATGGATTCTTTTTTCTGATCCCATTGGGTGTTTTCTGCTAACTTATATTCTAAATCATTGATTTTATCCTGTATTTCATCTAATCGACTGTTGATTCCCTCTAGTGTATTCTTCATTTCCATTTTTGTGACCTTTGTTTTTGATGGTTTGTCTTTATGTTTTGTCTCTCCATTTTTCCTGTCTCTTTACTCAAAGTTTCCCAGAGATCATTTAGCATCCTTATAACCAGTGTTTTGAACTCTGTATCTGATTGATTGCATGTCTCTGTTTTATTTAATTCTTTTTCTGGAGCTTTGTTCTGTTCACTCTTTGGGGCGTTTCTTTGTCTTCCCATTTTTGCTGCCTCCCTATGTTAGTTTCTATGTATTAGGTAGGGCTGCTATGCCTCCCTGTCTTAATAGAGTAGTCTTATATGATAAGTGTCCTGAAGGGCCCAAAGGTGTAGTCTCCCTGGTCACTTGACCTGTGTGTTCCAGGTGTGCACCTAGCATGGGTTGTGTGTGTCCTCTTATTATAGTTGAGCCTTGGTTGATGTTTGTCCATCAATGAAAGGGACTGACCCTCAGGCTGATTGGTTGTGAGGACTGACAGTGACTACTGTGGAGGAGATGCTGCGTAAGAGCTGATCCTACAGAGCAGGGTTCACTGTAGCAGGGCTCTGGTGCCTGTCCAGTCTGTCTTACGGGTATGTCATCCTTAAAGGCACATAGAAGTGATGCTCTGGCTCTGTCCAAAGTTGGCCACCAGGAATGGCCACTGCAGACCAAGTTCATCTACAACCTGTGCCCTGCCCTGGGCCACCTGGGATAAGCCACAAAGCAATCCACAGGTGGCCACCAGCAACACTGGGTTTGGAGGTGCTTTATGGGCCAAGCTGTGAAACAAGGCCAGCTGCTGCTGGCTTAGGTGGCTCAGTAAGAGGTACAGGACATGCCCAAGCCAGGTTCTGCTTGTTTGAATTTTGTGAACCTTTGAGAGATTTTAGGAACATCCCCAGGATGGGCAAGACAAGTGGTTTGTAGAGAAAAGTCACTGCAAGTGTACCCCAAAGTTTGGTGGGGTGAGGTCTCAAGTAATCACCAGGACAGACAAACTAATGGTATTAGCTAGGTTGATGGAGACTCAGATATGGCAGCTGCCTGCATCTATGCTGGGAGGACAGAGGACTCAAAAAAAAAAAAAAAAAAAGGAAACAATGGCTTCTGCTACCTCCTCCGTCCAGGAGAAAACTGCCCTTTCAGCTATCAGCCTTAAGCCAGACAACACAGTTCCTCCCCCTATGTCCCTGGTGCTTTTCAAGCTGCTGCCCCCTTCATCTCACTCAGTCACAGTCTCCACTGGTTTTCACAGCCAGAAGCTATAAGGACTTCTCTTCCCAGCACTTGAACCCTGGGTTGGGGAGCCTAGTAAGAGCTGGAAACTCTTGCTCCTCCCTAGGGGTCCTCTGCAGCTGAGATATCCCTTCCAATTCTCAACTGCCATGTGCGGGCATGGGACCAGCCCATTTTGCATCTCTGTCCCTCCTATCAGTATCAAGGTGTCTTCTCCTGCATGTCTTTAGCTGTAAAGCTTTGGTTCTGCTAGACTTCAGGCAATTCTCAATGATGGTTGTTCTGTAATTTACTTGTAATTTTGATGTGCTCATGAAAGAAGGCAAGTACAGCGTTTACCTGCTCTGCCATCTTCACTGGAAATCCCTAAATATTCTTTCCATATTGTATGAAAGACATTAAAATAGGTATAGCAAACTTTTACCAATCACTAATTGTGTGCTTGAAACTATTTTAATTCTGCAGTGTATATTACTTATTCAGTAGTTAAAATAACTTTGAAGTGCTTACATTGCAGGATAAACAAATCATATTTCAAAAGCATTGAATTCATTGGGATATTTCTAGTAAACAATGACACTCATTATCCTTATTGTTCATGAAAGAACTAAAAAAAAAAAAAAGTCCTGGCTTTCTATTATTTATGTAAAATAAAATGGCCTTTGTAGATTGATCCCTATCAGCTCTGGATCTTCAATACTTTCAGAAGCAATGATAGTTGGATTTTTACAAAATGGCTCCCACTGCTGTTTAAGCTACTGCCTGAGGATAGATAAGGTATTTCTTATCTTGGCAAGTAACAGATCAGAATAAGACCAAAATACTGCCATAAAAACAGTATGTGTTAGACTCTGATATACACATATAGCTGGCTACCAGTTCTATTAGTATTGAGCAATCAGAGTGAATCAAGAGAAAGAAAAAAAAAAAGGAACCTTTGTTGTAGAAATAAATGCATTTTGTTTTCAACTAATTTGAATATGATTTTCTTTCTGAGCCTTTCCTGTTATGTTGATAAACTTAGCATGGATGAGTTCTCTAAGAGGTAAAAAGAATAGGGGAAGAGCAAGTCAAGTTAAATCATAGTACAGCAAATGCTACGTTCTGCCTTTTGGGAGATGTTCATTCTTCTCTCCATAATTCCATAAGTTGTTTTCCTTTTTTGTTTTTTTTTTTGTTTGTCTGTTTGTTTGTTTTTCTTAACTGCAGACAGTTTTGGCCTCTGTGAAAAATCAATGTTATTGAGTATTGCACTTATTTCAAACTGCTCTGAAAACTGAGAACAAAAACAAAAAAATGCCGCAGAAATTTGAATGCATATTTGAAGGCTTCCAAAAATAAATGGTTAGCATGTATTAATTTAATGTGTAGTGCATATAATGAGAAATTATACACATACACAACCCAACCTTCTCTAATAAGGTTCATTTACTGTCTTTCACCAGGCAATTTTGAACTCAATTTATGAGAAAGGCCATGAGCTTGAAAATCCAGCCATATGTATAAAAAGACTGTTCTTTCAAAATATTGAGAAAGTTAGTTCTTTTGATATCTCAATATGCCATCATTAGCTGTGTTAATTATAGGACATATTGAAGGCAAACAAAACCAAATAATCAAGCAGTCACATTAGCATCATTTTGATTTCTGAATTTTTTCTGAAACAATTTGAATTACAGTGAAAAAAAAAAACAGTTAGAATACCACAAACAGTTAAAGAGAATGTACTTCAATCTTTTAGTTTTTTGAAAGTATGCCTTAATCACTTCTTCTATCTCTAGACTACAGAAAAACTGTGAAATTTAAAAAAACAGAGTAGCATGATGGAAAGACAACTCAACCAGCAATTTAAGTGTCAATGAGTTTTAATTGTATAATCATTGGCTATTTCATTTATTCTGAGTGTCAGGTTCTTTACTTATAAAAAATTAAAGATGGATTTTGACTGCTTTACAAATAAATTCCACTATTATTACCTAAAGTTAGTATGTGGAAAGTTATAAAATAGGAGCTTACATAATATTTGTTGATTGAAATAAATGACATGGCCAGGGTCTACCTGGAGACATTTGAGGGCATTGGTATCTCCTTATCTATTGCTCCCTATGGAGAAAAATGGGGCTTGAGTTAAATAAAGTAGTACTAAAAGCTGACATCAACCAGTAGGAAAGTATGGAAATAAAAGACACATGCCCCAAATCCATGCAAGCTTGGGTGTGATCCGTGCAATTACCAATACCAGCAGGTTGAGTCCAAAGGGGATTTAGATCAGGAAATTAAAGTGATAAAAGAATCCCATAAACACAGTGGGTGAGTGTGGATTCAGAACATTTGCCTTATGTATCTAGAAGTTAAACCATGAGAGATAACTGGTTTGGTAGCTAAATCGCATAGCAGATGCCCTTGTTACTAAATCTGAAAAGAACTCAAAATCCAAAGGTGACCTAAAATCAAAAATGAATTAAGACAGGAGTCTTGAATGCAAAAGTATACCAAAATTCAAGCGTGCTAGACAATGCTATAAACTCTATGATGTCTGGGGCTTCCCAAATCCTGGGATAAGTTAACAGCATTACATAATTCTAAGCACCAGTGTACAACAGCACTGATTTAAAATACTTGAAAATGGGTGTAATGCAACAGGTACATTAATTTAAATAGTTATGATATATGGAGTGTGGCTAATATGGCTATCCCTGTAGAAAGATTTTTACAAATAGTTGATTTTAATTTTCATCAAAGCTCTGTGAATTACTTATCATCCCTATTTTTTAAGTGAAGAGAGCATTCACAGAGCAGTAAAACAACTTCACTAGAACACAGCTACTAACAGGTAGTTAGAAATGAAATTCCAAGGCTCTCATTCTTCACAACTATTTTATACTCTTTCAAAGGCAAAGGGAAAATGTGGTAGGGCCTGAAAAAGAGCTTAATTGATAATTAGAAATATGTCTTTGCCATAGAGCTATACTTCGAAACAGCCACCTCTTTCTTCCCCATATCACTTACTATTGTATTCTGCATTGGTTCTGTTATAATTGAAGGAGAAAAGCAATTAACATAGAGAGAAGAAAATATATTTGTATTATATATTAATAAAAACGCAATGGTGTTGAGTTCTCCCAGTCTTTGATTCTACGTTGATCTGATTATTTGAGGAATGATAGAATGATGAAGAAATTATAGCTTCTTGGAAAATTAAGAACTATTCATATTTTCATCATTGGGGCATTTAGACATGGTGCAATATTTTAAAGATAACCAGGTTTTTATTAAGCATAGGTAAAACTGAATTAATACATACAGAGCAAACTTGGGAGTCTATAAATATGGTTTTATTTCAAGTATTACAAGTCAGTCATTGTGAGAAATCCCTATATATTTAAATATATAAGAAAATGTAAATGGAAACTCACTACATTTATTCACCCTATTGATCTCACTCATATAGTCACATTCAACTGCGTATTTACCCATTTATTACTTAACTGCCTCATACAAATAATAGGTAAGTATAACATAGTGAAACTGATTCTATTAAACACTCACTTTACTTTTTTCTCTTTGGGTTTGCTATATTTATAAAGAGAATGTCTTTTGCCTATAATGACATACTACACATCTCACATCCAGCCAGTCCATGACAGAGAAGGTAATGTTCACATTGTAAAATATAATAATATAAATATGTGATAATCTTTATTTAGAAAACAAAAATAATATCTGTATTATTCCGTGTCCTAAGAAAATAATGAATTTTTTAATTCTATATTAGTAATTTTAGGAAAAAAGTGATTTTTTTTTTTTTTTTTTTTTTGAGGTCAGCATCAATGGCCCTCATATGTGGGACCTGAAACAGGGCCGCTGGCATCCCAAGCCAGCACTTGACCACCGCGCCATTCGGCCGGCCCAAAAAAGTGATATAATAATAGTTTGTATGTGTATTCTCTTGCCCCTGTTACAAAACCCCACAACCTTAGTGGTTTCAAACCAAACAATTTGTCAGAAGTCTAAAATGAATCTTGAGACAGTTGAGTTCTATTTATTCCAGAGGCTCTGAAGGAAAATTCATTTCCTTGCTTTTTCCAGCTTCTTAGAGGCCACCTACTTACCTTGGGCAGCGGCCCCTTCCTCCATCTCCCATGTGAGTTTCTCCAATCTCTGCTTCTATTGTCGTTTCTCTTTCCAAAATTAACCCTTTTGCCTCTATGTTATAAGGACATCTGTAATTGAATGAGTCCTCCGGTAAAGTCCAGGATAATCTCCCCATCCCCAAATCCTTAATTTAATCAAACCTGCAAAGCCCCCGTGCCATTTAAAGTAACAGATTCACAGGTTCTGGGGATTAAGATATTGATGTCTTTGGGGGACATGAATCTACCATATAAGTATTTCACTGTTTAATAGATATTGGGTTTTATAGGAAGGTTTTGAAAAAAAAAATAAGAAATTAAATTGCTTTATAACATTCAGAGGAATTGTGATCTACTATTAGAGAAATTTCTCAAAAATAAAATAAGTAAAGTAAAATTTATGTTCATTTTTTTCCTGTTTCTAACTACTCATTTTAATGAAGTACTATTATGTTGAAATTAAATATTTGAAATACTTTCTAAGCACACTGATTGTTTTTCTAGTTTCAGAAGACTAATGATTGAAATACAAGAAAATTAACAATCCTGTTTCATAATATCTTAATTAATTTTACATGTATCTAGTAAAATTTTATCTGGACAATTAACAACTAGATCTAACGCATCATGTTTGTTATAAGGTCTATTTAGCAACAAATACATTGGAAAAAAAACCTCACCTTCATGTTTCACTACTTCTCTTCCCATATGCAGTGTATACTAAAAAGAAAACATGATATCGTTGTCTTTTTAAATTACACATGTTTATGCTATTCAATTTGAGTATCTCATAAAAATTTATTGAGTTAAGTTTAAGTGCATAAACTCTTGTTTTGTTTTGTTTTGCTTTTTTTGAGGGCAGTGTAACTGGCCCTCACATGTGGGACCCGAACCAGGGCCGCTGGCTTCCCAAGCCCGCGCTTAACCACTGCACCACTTGGCTGGCCCCCATAAACTCTTTAATCTTACTATTTCACATAAAGCAAATGAGCATGGGTAAGATAATGCCTCAAACTTAATTAATGTCTATAGTAACATTTTACTCCGTAAACTAAATATTTTCCTAACTTTTGCAATCCAATTAATTTTTCAACACTCTTAATTCATTGTTTCCTTAACAATTAGCATCTAAGCATATTATTAGCATCTTGCATATTATTAATCTACTATCTAGGTGCTGATACCATCTGATTTAAGTTTACCTTTATGTTACTGTAGAATCATGTAATATTTTCTATTTAAAAGGGGATGTCAGTTCATCCAATTTCATTCTGCAAACATAGTTTGATTCTTAATATAACTCAGAATATTGAAAGAAAGACTGCTTCATTATGAATGGTATCAGGAGTACTAATTGTTGGTTCATATCTCTCTAACTCACTCTCCCCCATTTTAATGGGGCTGCAGTTATACTGACTTTTCTTCAGGTATTAGAACAGTCTGACTCCTTCCCAACCTCAGGTCTTGGGAGCTGACTACTATCTCTACTTTGAAAGCTCTGGTCCAGGCTCTTTGCCTGACTGTCTCATTCTCACTCTTCAGGTCTCAAATATCCTTTCCTCAGAGCAGTCTTTTGTCACACCTTATATATGCTGGGCCTCTCATTAGTTTCTATCATATGAATATTTATTTTAGTCTTGCATATTATCATTGATGAATAGATTGCTTCATGTGTTATTATTTGCCTTCGCCACAAGATTGCTGCCTCCATAATGCCAAAATCTACTTTTCCCCAGCACTTAATATAGTGACTGACCCATAGTAGGCACTGATAAACTTCTATTGGTACCGTTATTGTTGGTGCAAAAAACTTATTACTATCATTTGAAAATTAAAATAATATAGGAATGATCTAGAGTGTTTTACATTGATTAGCATTAATTAGATCGAAACTCTAGAACAAGATGTGCAAATTTAAGTATTTTCAGAAGCCAAGAGACATTTGAAATGACTGCAATCTGCCAGGTACAAAATAGTAAGTGCTAGAAAAGGCAACAAACAGAGAAGCACAGACCCTACTTACAAGGGGCAGCACCTACTCAGCTCTAGCCTATTGTTGCCCAAGGCAAGGCAGGTCCAGGGCTGCTCCGGACTTTAAGTGAAGTCTGACTAGTTGCTCAGGAGGCCTAAGGAACCCCTCTGGGGCTGAATCTGGCCCTCAGCCACCAACCTGCAACCTCTGCTCTCAAGCCCACTGAGGGATCTGAGGCTCCATGACCACATACAGGCCCTTTGCCAGCCCCATGCTTCTTCCTGGGAAACAACAGGTCAACCCTCAATCTCACACAGTCTTGATGACCCCGCCTTGATCATTACAGGAATTAGATTTGAAGAAACATCTTTAGAACTGATTAATCCCAAAATGGAGTGCTTAAGAGACTGACCACTACTTCTGGCTCTGTAGATCACTCGATCTTATATCTTGGACCTGGTTTTCAGATTTTTTTCCTTCACTTCTGTAAATGCTACTTGGTGTTTTCTCCCTAAAAATGCTTTTTTTTTTTTTTTCTTAAAATTGTTTTTTTTGTATCCTTGTTTACAGATTTCCTAACAAATATTTTTTTAAAATAATCCATCAGTTGCTTAAGTTGAGAAATAGCTTACTGTGTCTGTGCTCCTCACTGTGACAGGTCCTAGGTCCCAGAGGAATCACAGAATTCAGGAAATCTGTGATTTCTACTTTGTCTGTCTATGGGTTCATCTCCTATCACTCTTACGTTTTGTATTTCATGCAGACGTCAAACTGTTTCTGATCTTACATTCTTCCATCTGGTAAAAAAAATGATAGTCTTTCTCATTAAAGTCTATTCTTTCTTTAAGACTCAGCTGAAAAGTCATCTCCAGAAAACCTTCCTTGAAGGTACCCACCCTCTACGCTCTACAAACATCAGCCACCACGGGCTGGGACTGCCATTTCTGTAAATTGCTATGAAAGACTCACTTGCTTTGCTGATCTGGTAACCCTGCATCTTTGGGGACCTTGAGCTACTTTGGACCAAATTCCTTAATGGTTTAACCTTTATTTCTGGCATTCCATCCTAATGTTTAGCATAGTGCTTGGTCTGCAATAGATGCTGAGTGATGGAAGAAAGACAAAAATGTGTGGTCTTGAAAGCAAGTGATATAATCTAGTTGAGAATAATTTAAACAAACACATGAAACAGCTAAACAAAGGTATAAGAAAGTTTAGGATGAGGCCCTCCAAGAAAATAAGGTTCACCTAGCCTTTCTTGTTTTACAAACTGATAGGAATTTTTTTTTTATATTTGGGGCATACAAAGTTTAAATTAACTATGAAGTCATCTCTGATTTATTTGCAAAACTGTATGGATTATCTGTTAGGTACAAGACACTGAGGTAGAGATAAACTATTTGACCGAGAAAGAAAGAAACTAGCTGGTAGAAAAAAAAAAAGGGAGAATTCTGTTGCTTTTGTTACAAATATTATAAAGAAGATATTTCAATGAACTGCCACGCCTCTTAAAGAGGGAGTAATATTTAAGGAACAATACTTGCTACATTATGTGGAGGCAGGCAAAAGATTATGAAAATCATATTGCTTGCTAGTAGCATTAAGGAATACAGTCATAATCACCAAGCAATTTGAAGAAACTAAAACTCATATAATTTCTATTTGATCATAATCTTCCCTTTTAATTAATGTCTTGTTTGTAGACAAGAGTTTCTTTTTCTTTTTTAGCTGAGTTATCCTGCCACCTGTTGGCAGCTCAGTGGCAGCTCAGCTCGGGCTGGGCATCGAACTGCTTTTGCTCAGAGCTCAGCTTGCACTATTGAGCGAGCTCTTAACAAACTGAGCCACTTGGCAGGCCCAGACAAGAGTTTCTTACATTTATCATTTTAGCAATCAACATGACACTTTTGGAGGAGCTATTTTTGACTAAAATTATTATTATTTTTTAAATCATTCAATACATATATATTTAATGTTTTCTATGTGTCAGAAAATGGAAAAATTACTGAGGCATTGAAATCAGACCATATCTTGATATTTCTGATATTTAAAAAGTTAAATATATGGGTTAAATTCAGCACAATGAGTTTTAAAAATGTAATTACTATTTTACAGAATGAGAACTGTGGGAAGCCGACAGCCCCCCAGTGTCTGACAAGGCCACATTGCCTTGCTCAGCACTGGATATTAGGGATGCTGCCTTATGGTTGGTCATGTAATATCTCCTGCCTCTAAGAACCCATGTGCCTTTCCTCCTATAGGAGACAATATACTCACTGCATTTATGGCAAGTTCCTGTATACCCCAATGAGCTAACTACGCAGCCAAAGACGGGTAAGATCTCCTAAACGAGGGGAGACAACCTCAGCCAGGCGGTAGTTCCGTGGGGAACCCCTAAATTGAGATATTGGGGACTCAAGCCCCTTTGGAAACTGAGGCATAGGCCTTTGGCCACATAGGCCTTTCCCACAGTCTGTGAGAAACAGACAGCCTCTGTGAGAAACTGGTGCTATCGTTCGTCCTTGCCTGTGCAGCTGTGAAAGGTTTCCTTGGAGACCAGGAGACCAAGGTCTCTCGGCCATGAAAGTTCTGATAAGAGGCAACTTACTGACCATAAGTTATTTTAATTAACAGCCTTGTTTTAACTCTTTGTTCTGTACATTGCTAGCAACAGATACTGAAGCTTTGACTGAGAAACAGATGTTACCCTCTATTACAAAAACATGCAGCTCTTTGTAAGATAGGAAAAGTTTAAAACTCCTTTTGCTACTAAGTATTATAATCACATAGAAATAGTTTCTTGCCTAAACTCCTGGCAATAGTTCAAGTATATGCCCTGTAAGGTAGCCATGGTAACCACTTTTTAGATGATAAGTAAAATCCTTGAACAGGTCACAGTATAGCTAAAAAGATACAATTACAAAAAAGTAAAAGTTCTGAGTAAGGAAAAACATCATGGTCATGTGAAACATAACTTGTAATTAAGATAATAGTCAAAAGCCCCTATAAAAGGAGCTAGGCTTTAACAATAAGCTGTGACACTTCTGAGAACCTCTTTCCGGTGTCTCCACTTCCTTTTTTTCTGCCTTTACTGTAATAAAGATTTTCTGTCTTTCGTATCGCCGACTCCGTGTCCACCTTCTTGGGACCCTGGTCAGCGGGGGCTGGCCCCCCGCAGAGAACCAATGTATGCATATATTAAAACATGCACTCATTTGAACATAGTTGCAAAAATGTATTTAATTATTTATAATTAAATAGTTAAAGACTTTTGTCTGGTTTAAATGCTGAAAGTGTAATACTTTTTATAGTTAAAACAAACAAACAAAAAAACAAACCTAAACTAAGATATTATACAATTCTGTGTAAATATTAATTTTCCAATAATATTCATTTTGCATGTCTTTCCATAAAGACAACCATGACTGTAATTCTTCAGAGGGCTAATGCTAATGGTGAAAGTCTGTAAGTGGTATGACATGAGATTAGTTTAATCAAACACTCATTTCTATTAGCTCTCAAAATTGTATGCTTCTTCCCTTCATTTCTTAAGAACATCCACTAGGAGAGAAGGTCATTAGATTAAGTAATATGAGCTCTGAATGGAAGAAACAAAGAATTGAAGATAAAGGCTAGATTATGAGAGAAGACAGGCGTTTTTTGGGTTTAATGTGTGTGAAATTGTATGCCTTGGAAGAAACACAAATTGTCAGCAGGATTCAAAGTGGAGATTCTTTGCTTAAAAATACTCCAAGTAGGTGGTTAGTTGTTTTATTGTTGTCTCCCTAACACAAATCCTTGTGGTAAACTGGCTAAATGAAGGAAGTTCTACTTGAAGATGACACAATTTCAATATTAAATCGGGCCAGAAGGGATGGGGGTGAGGTGAGAAGGAAGATGGGAAAACAAAAATTAGACATTGGTAAATGCTGAGGTTTAACCTTTGGGGTGTTTGTGTCATCTCCTGGGGAGAAACTATCAGTAGGGAGAAAAATCAACTCAAAAGAAAACGCAAAGGCTATAAAAGTCACACTGCAACTAAGGTGACAGGAACAGAGAAAAGTATTGATTCATCTGTCCAGGTTTTGGTTACAAACAGGGTACCTGTGAACTGAAACAAGAAAACACAGACAGGGGGAAGAAGTTAAGACTTAGAAAAGATTAACATTAGTGATTCGGGGAAAAGATAGGTACAAGACACTCACAGAAGATCGCCTCACTAACTTGTTTACAATCACTAATTTTTCTTACCTGCTTTTCTATCAGTACCTTTTTGAAAAAGTCATACCATTTGTTTGAGTCAGTGTAAGATTCTTCTAAAACTCTTCATTATTCAATTATGTAGCTTATTTAATGACTCCTAAAAATGTGTGCAAAAATTATTGCACTTACTGTATATATTTTTAACTGTACTTCTCTTGTATGAAGCAAAGAAATTTGTTGAATGTTTGTCATTATTACCTCTAATATGTATAAACATCATTAATATCAATATATTTTCTGACATATTTTAGTTTTTGTTTTCTATATTTCCATTTTTCTATATTTTTCCATGAAAAAATATCAGCTTAAAAATCAAATTTACCATGAAAACACATGGATGTTTGTATCTTAAATTTAAAATACAAATGGAATTACTGAATTGCATAACAAACAGAGCCTAACATTACTTTTTTGTTTGTTCAGTTGTTCAATTACATTTTCAAACATCAATAATAAATCCTAAATCTGAAGTTTATCTCCTAATTATAGGGATTTTCTAACAAGCATATTAAGTGTAAGTATTTTCTGTTACAATACAGGAAATTTAAAGAACTTTTAAATTTAATACTTAGATATGAGCCTCATTCTAAACAGGGGGTAGCATTTCAATGGCACAAACTAGTTTCATAAAGCTTCATTATATATTTGGCAAAATAAAAGTTTGTAGTGATTTATCTGCTTTAAGAAAGAAATACAAACCCCTTCAAAGTAAGTAGCAAAAAAAATGAATAAAAAACACAAAAAACAAAAGGTTCTGGGCGACTGAAACACTTACTTTCACTATGTGGTATTATGCTATTGATGAAAATTAAGAGTTAAATGTTGAACAAGATTGAATAACTCATGAAAATATAAAGAGAAATAAAATCTATGGAGAGAACTATAGCTGGATCTTTAAGATCAGATATTAGTGATAGAATCAAGTCTTGGCTCTGCCATTTTTTAGGTATTGTACATTTTACATAAGGTATTTACTTATCTAATGGAGACTCATGTTCTTCTTCAGTAAAATGGTGATACTCACAGCTAACAGGGAGGATATTATGAGAATTAAATAAAAGAGTGTATGCAAACATTTACATGTATGTAAACATTACTTGTATATAAAAATTTAACCCAGATAGTAAGGGACATGCAGTGTCAAAAAATGATAGCTATCATAAATCAGTGAATTTTTTCAGCATTGGAAAAAATCTGTCTATTTCATTCTGGAGACAAAAAAAAGAGCTTACTGTTAATCAAAATCACAACTTACTACAGATCAAGGAAGGCCTATAAGGTGAGATCCAGAAAAATTGAATAGTCTATCTGAACTAACAGACCCAGGCTTTTTGTTAAGTAACCACACTGCAATCTAAACCCAGGCCAGGCTTCCTGATCTCTGGTCATCTTTCACTAAACCAATCAATCTACCTTTTTAACAGAGTCCCTATACTTTATTTGATAGCTTATGTTTTCTTTAGGGTTTTTTTGTTTAAAATCAAGTTAAAATTTACTGAAGGAATTCCCAATTATGCATTATATTTTTCATTGAAACATGCTAAAGATAATTTAAACTCAATCATGCTACACCATATAAATTAAACTGGTATATAAACTGGCAAGTGATTACACCTAAGTTTATAATTCTTATTTAATGAAAACATCAGATAAATACTTTAATATAAGATGAACACACTTCTAAGGTAATCAGTAAATATTCAGGATTATCAGAAATGTGTGAATATAAAATATTCGAGAATAAGATTGTCCATATCTGGAAATTTATAAAGGAAAGGAAATCGGTGGTAAACCATAATCCTTTTATGCAAAAGTATATGAGCACATTCTTACTTCTTCAAATAACTTAAGTAGATGACTTTTCGGAGTAAGTTTGGTAGAAGATTTTGGAGTAGCTATCTACTCCAAAGAAATAACAGAAAATTGAGGAGATACCTATGAAATCCTATAATTTTTAAAAATTGTGAAAAAATCAATAATTTGACTTTCCTACTTTAGCTTTCATGTTTCAAAATATGACTTTAAGTTTCCTAGAACTGTCTTTAACACGTATGTATATCTTTTGGTGTATTTTTATAAAATGCCTTTGTAAACAGCTAATGTATATTTTTCACAAAGATCTTATTATGCAATCTAAATATAATTGTCACAGTTCCCAAATGGACTTTGATTGCTATTTCTTTAAAATATCACCAATGAATGGTTAGTACAATCTTCCAATTTTCATAGGACAGTCCTCAATATAACAATATAAAAAGTGTAACCTCAACTGAGATTTCAATAAATCTTACAAGCTTATGCTTTTTTATAATAAAGATACTGAACTTATAAAACTTCACAAAACTTTCTCTAATCCAACACTGTAGAGAAAGCAAAAATGAAATTTTGTCTTGATTGCTTTAGATATTATTTTTAAATTTCAATTCCTTCTTACTGGCCAAATTTCTCTGTATTTTTGGAAAATTACACCTTATGAGTCATGCGCTGTCTCTTAAATAAGCACAAAGGGGTCAAGCCTAGAACTCTTTTTTGGCACTGTCAACTTGCTGATCCCCAGGTCCTTTACTGCTTCTGAGATGTCACAGGAAGTTGGAACCTGGGTTTTGTTTATAGTCTCAGGTCTTTTATACCTCTGGGATCAGCTGAATATCTTATATGAGAAGACAAGATTTCCTGAGTGATCCTCACCTAAGGAATCTCATGAATAATGAACTAGATAACTCAAGTATATTTTTTATTTGAGATGGTGATTCTTCCCTTGGGTAAGAAAAGTCAGAATATATTTCAGTTTTGGTTGTTTATACTTTGTTATTCCTGAAGAAAATAAAATAAGTTGTTGGCATATATCGTATCTGTTATAAAACACACTTCTTGAGGCTATAAAAGACAAATTCTGAAGAGAGCTTTAGTTCATGTAATCCTTGTGTTTTCTTTTCAGTCTGCTCCTATTTGCTGAACATATTTTTATTCCTTGAAATGTTGACAGCACAGGAAGCGTAGATATAAATGCTTCTATCAAATACAAAATATATCAGTTTCTATACCACTCTGTATATAAATATATTATTCACTTACACTACCTGTTACTTGGACCTGGAGGAATGTAGTATTGGCATACCACTTTTCAACATTTTTCTAAATGTTTCATATTCTTGCATTAAGAAAAGAGTTTTAGAACAAGTGTTGATGTATAGAAATATCTGGCCAAAATTAAAAGCTGCAGGCTCATGTAAGCAAAATTTATTGGGTTGTTGGGAAAATCATGATGTATTTTTTCTACGTTTTTCATTGCAAAAATGTGTCATGACTTTTCCAAAAACCCAATATTATCTTCCAATGGTGGGCAGAATTTATGATTCTAAAAATGTAAAATAACTCAGTTGTTTTTCATGCAATCATGTAATTATTTTTATGTTTTTACAGAGACTATTTTGTCAATGCATACAAAACAACGCTTAATATCTTTTCTTTTTAAAAGAAAATCATAGGGATATACATACTGTAAGGGACACACTCATACTGCACTTCAAGGTACTTGTAGGTTCCCGGACATGGGTCTGGAAAAACGTCAGGACCTGCCACCACTGCACACTGGGTCCTGTTATTGCATCTGAAATCAAAAGAAAAGAAGAAACAAGTTTATGCAAAGTGAAATCATTATTAACATCAATACTGAGTTTATTTTAGTCCCTGTTATACAGATTTAAATCATGTTTTGGTCAATTTAGGATTCTAGACTTATTGAGGAAATTCTGTCATATACTATAAAATAAACTACACATCTAGAATAATTCATTCAGTTTACTCATATTAACGAATTTAATATTTGATGGAATGCAGCATGATTTTGAATTAGAAGTTAAACAATAACTGGTCAATAGGATATTGCCATTGTGAGGACAGGTAAGAATCATTTGGTAGGAAAGACTCACTCTCATTATAAAACCAAATTTTAAAAATATAACCACAGTTTTATTAGACAGTTTTAAATTAAATACACTGATTATCATAATATTCATTTTACAGGCAGTGAAAATACTGTATGAAAAGCTTTTAGTAAAACCTAAAAAGATGGTAGAAAGTTATAATTTAAGTATTAAAATATATCTAAAATTTAATTTATATAACTCAGTATAATAACCCATAATTAAAACCATTTTTAAGAATGATCATGTTGTGTTCAGACAAACAATGATACTATACTTACAGACTGCTGCTAAAAAATGCCAATATACTATAATTTAATCTCCCAGTTTAAATTCTATAATTTAAAACTCCAAAGACAATAATCAAACACCACTATTCAAATAGAAATACAAACTAAGCATTTTTTGTGACAATAGAGTTAAACAGATCTAGGCTACCATGATTTAATCATAAGTAGGTAAATATGCACGTAATAGGTTCTTACTCTGAAAAATATACCCATTTCAGAATAGCTTCATTATGGTTAATTTTACTAAGAAAGTTTCTAGATTCAATATCAATTAGGAGCCATTTCCTATTAAAAAAAAAAACATGTTTTGGAACACCCCAGTCGGGATCCCCCTCATTTTGACATCTGTAACTTTCTGCTCTAATAAAACTATCCCCCGCTACCAACAAACAAAGAAACAAACAATGTTTTATTTTCAATCCAAAATTGTGGCACTAAGAGTATAGGATGAGGCAGTCCTGTTAGGTTCTGTTTATGTTCCTGTTTATTCATCTCAGAAATAATTACAGCTCAGGGCTAGATTTTTCTGTTACTTTCTAAAAGAAATACTTTATTCTTTTATATGACCTATACTTTCGAATCCTTGCTAAGATACTGGCGGGACAGGGAGGACTTAGGGCAGAACACATTTTGATTTCAAGCAAAAACACTTTCTGTTTACTCAAGGCTACCATTTGTCAGAATTAATGAGGGCTTTATTTAGTCCCTAAATTAAAATTGATACTTTGGTTAATGTTTTAAGCTGAAAAATACATTGTGTAAGTGAAAGATGAATAAAAGCCAATATTCCATACTCATCAGACAATTTAGCTTCATGGTTAATCCTGAGGGTCAACATGTTCTAAAGTTCTCTTGTGTTAGATTTAATGTCTGGAAATGATCATCAGACAACCGTGTAATAACATAATGCAAATGTGTCTGTCTTCACACATGCGCTGCAAATAGGGAGCTTGATATTTTCGTGAACTCAAACTTTTAAAAATAGCAGAAATTCCCTATTACATAGAAAACACACCTGAAGAAGCTCTTCCAAGTTAAAAGATGGTTTTGCAGTTAAAGCAACATAATTTTCACATCATACCTTGCAAAAATAAACTCGTATATCTATGTTGGATGTTATACTATGAGCAGCTATACAAACTCAGTAATTTCCATAACTGGTACAGAAAACTTAGCTATTGCCAGGAATGTGATTGAAGTAGAAACAATGAAAAATGAAATAAATATATGCAATAAAATTTGATATTAGACAAAATTGTGAATCCTAAATATCCTAATGTCAATAAGAGTTAAGTCAAAAAAGTCTTCTAATTGATAGATAGTGTATGGCAAGAGGTATAAAAACCAAAACATGCTGCATCAATAACATATTGCAGTCATTGTCATCACCATTCTATAGAAAATTATGATGTTTTACAACATTCACTTTTCAAAATAATTACGTATTCTATCACTATATCTATATTACATACTGTCATCACATGATAATCTGCCTGCCCCCATGCACCTTTCCATGAAGACAGATCATGACTTCAATATTATGCCTACTCTATGTATCCCTACTTGGCTCCAAAAGATGGTTGTTTAGTCAATGACGGGTAAGATTCCTCAATGGAGGAACAACCTAAGACAGGCACAGTCGCATGGGAGCCATAGGAGGAATCATGGAGTTAAGGGAAAAGGGCGTAGACCCCTTGTTTCAGGTTCTGACAGCCTGCATGTGAAATGATCTACTGATGTGATACTATCTGTCCTCTGTGCATTCTTATCAGTAGTTCTGGCAGAGGAAGTTTCTGTCTAAGAGGTGCATGAAAACAACATCAGGGGACCTTTGGTAATGGCAGCCTGCAGGCATGGGTGATTTGGCCTTGAGCTAAATTCTCTGGTATGAGACTTACAGACCACAGAAGATACATTGATCTTTTCTTATGTGTGAGACAATAAAAGGAGCAGTCAGGCCTGATTCAGGGCTCAGTCCATGAGGCTGGAGTCCCCTGGCACCAACTGCATTTTTTTCTTACTTGTGTCTTTCTCTTTTTTAACCTTTCGCCATCCCTTCTCCACTCCCACTGCTCTGTTGTGCTGGACATGACAAAATACTTTTAATCAATTAAGATTCTTAAAAATCAAAGAAGGTAGATATCTCTGGAACATTATTTCTGTATAAGATACATTATAATGTGATTCTTTAAAGAGTAGCTAGCTACATTTTGAAAATAGGAGTTTAAAGCTCTGTCTTCTTTTTTTTATGATTTCAGTTACTGTAAGTCAAAATAAAATTAACTTTAATATTAAAGAGTACTGAGCAATTTACACATATAAGAGTATTTTTACAGTTCTCAAAATTGTCTAAAGTAAATTCATTCTACAATAATACAGATGACAAAAGTAAAATAAAATTGAATCTTCTCGTATGCTTTAAACTCATATTTTACCCTATTTAATTTTAATATAAATTAAAACTGATTTCTAGTATCCCTGATAGTAAAGATATTTTTGAAATGCACAATAGAGGGTGAGAAAAGATTGCAATAATACGGTCAAATGCATCCTATCCACCAATAGTCACAGAGAAAATATCACAATCTTATAAAAGTAATAGGGCTTATTTACAGCAAAAAAAAAATATTAAATATTTTTTCATCAGAAACTATGTGTGATAAAAAAACTTCTACCTCAACAACTGAGAATTTGCAAATGAAGTATAAGTAAGTGACACTGAGAAATAACAGCCAGAATTCTCATATAAATCACTTGGAGCTTCAGTTTTCACATACCTCACAAAGTGGGTATGTTTATAAAAATGCTTAGAAAAAATTATGAAGCATCATATATATGCCCAAGGTATATATTTTGCAGTTACAGTTATCATCATTATCATTATTAACATTAGTCACCTGTTTCATAGAGTTAAGAACACTTCATTCCAGGTAGACTGAATCTTTCGAGAGAAACTTACAATACAGAAGAAATGACACAGAAAAAGCACATACATTCTTTTAGTTGAGAGTAGAAACAGGAAAAAGCAGACTCAAGACTCACATTAAAAAACAAACAAAAACAAAAAATGGAAGTCGAGTAATCAGCTGTATGCAAACTACTTTACCTGGGCTACTTCCAGGTAAGTCCAAGATTTATAGCCCTATATCTGTGTAATCCTTAAAACTTAGAAAACATGTTCATATAGTGTATACTCCCTGTTACTTCTTTTTTTGAGATAACTATTACTACTATCTATTTCACAGGGGAGGGCAAAGGTGTGGAAAAGTTAAATAACTTTTCACTCTCAAAAATCAAATGATAGATAGGCACAGGGCTCAAGGAAAATGACCTGGAAACCACAACAGTGCTGTCTTATCAGAGCATGAGTCACACATTTTATGGTCACTCTGGGGAACCTATTTAATTCACTGTTATAGAGTCAAGGAGCACTGTGATAATCTGATGAGGTAAAGGCCAACTGTGAAATGTCTAAGTAGCTCAGGGCTCACTCATTCATGGTGTGGATCAGACATTCCAAGGAAGCTCTGAATTTACACGAGTATTACATAACCAGGCCCTCTCAGTCCAAATCGCTGAACATAAGGCATAAGGACTAATATGATGAATGAATATTTATTTATATGTAAACTGTTCTAAAAAAATAAGACAAAAAAATAACATGCCGTTTTAATTCAATCCACATATAAACTTCCCACTTAAGTATACTTGCCATCTACAGATGAAGTTTATTTAATGAATGTTACATATTATATAATATGTTGAATGTTATTAGTTATTAGCAGTAACTTTAAAGCAACATTAATTAACTTAAAAAGATGTGTTAGATGACTGCCAGGGAAGATACATATAATCACAGGATTAATAATCAGATACAAAATCATTTGTTGCTAGCTTATTCCTTCCAATATAGTTCATACCAGTGTAAGAGCAAAATTAGCTAAGTATGAAAATGAAAAAGTCATCTTTAGGCAAAAAACTTGCTGGGGTTTATGTGCATATCAACTATTTAGATAAGTTATGATTTAAAAAATAAATTAATTGGCCTCTTTTCTGCTGAATTCAATAAAGTGATGCCTGCTTTAACTTCCATTATCCAGATAAAAATTAGCAGCCCATTATCTTATGTTTGGCTACAACATATTTACAGATGAAGCATATAAAAATGACCCTTAAATATAATTGTATTTTAAAACATTTGCACATAATAAACATAAAAGTATGGTATTGGTTAGTTCCACAATTTTAGTTATCTCATATGGATCCATTAAAATAATTTAAATGAAATATTCTTGTGTTTTTATACTGGGAGTGTAATCCTCAGGAGTTTTCCATTAATAAACCCTTCAATCACATGTTCTTATTACACTCTAAAATCAGTGTGCACAAATGAGCCATTTCTGGAACTGTTAAGGAACTTCTCAATTGATGCTTCAGCCATGTAACTATATAAAACTTCATTCAAAATCACTGAATTGACAAGATATGGTAGTGGCAAAAAAGGTGCTTTGTATCTTTTTCATTAGCAAAATGAGTCATGTGAATTTACATTAGCACTTAACAACTGACATTTATACAAAGCATGTGTGATGAAAAAACACACAAACACTTAGTATCCCCACACAGCTCATGACATCTAATTCATGACAAATCAGTGTTTGAATCATATAAAAAATAAGGCACTATAATCTAAGAAGAAAATGTTTCAAAGATATCTGTTAATGCAAAAAAAAAAAAAAAGCACCACAATCACAATATGTTCATGATTAAAAATTTGAAAATAGTTTAGGTAATCAAGATAACTAGGAGTTTTTTTTACTCTTAGGTAAGAAAGTAGCAATACAGGAAAACATACATTAACGTGTGAATACCAGCAGCATTTTGCTCAGTGTCAATCAACAGAACAATTTTATTTTCCTCCTCAAGACAATACAGGACTTCCTTTGTTTTCCACTGCCCGTCATTCTGAGACCCATTGCATTCATTTTGGACTTAGAGGCCCGGTAAGAATGAGGCAACTATCTGATGATAGAATATGAATATATATATGTCATAAAGGAATCATATAGATTTCAGCTGGTAAGAAAACTAAGAGGTCTAAGAAAAATAAATCAGTTATCACCATGAAAAAAAAATTATCTCGTTTTTATGTTGTAGCTATATACAAAGAATGATGTTTGCCAATGTCGTCCACTTAAAATTTAAGTGGCAATTTAGAAGAATAACGAAAGTTGGTATGACCCCACAATGTGGTGCTTTCATCTTTTTTTCTTTTTTCTTTTTTAAGATTCTATTGGGGAATTGGGGGAGAGGAACAGCACTGGGGAATCAGGGAAGGGGAACAGAAAATTGCTGTCCTCTTGTTCTTCAGTCTAGTTGTGGAGGACGTCACTTCACTGGTCCATGTTGGTATTATCATTGTGCTCTTCCCAGGTGAGGCAGTTGCTCCCCCACCATTGGATGGCCACTCATGGCAGCGCACAAAAGTTCATGCCAGCTGCTGGCCAGCCCCACTGCAGACTATGCCTTTGCCGGTCATTTATGGCAGCCCAGCTCCAGGTCGAGCTGTTGTTCACCATCGTAGCTATAGAGGGTGCAGTGTCACTGGCCCTCATTATGTGGGTTCCAAACCAGGGCCCTGCTGCTCAGAGCTGAAGTCCCAAGCCAACTCCTAACCAACGTGCCAGTCAGCAAGCCTGGTGCTTTCATTTTTGAGAAAACTGGTCCTAAATCATAAACTAAAAAAGCATTGCAGGCTGGTCACCTTAAAAAAGTCTAACCTAGGGCTGGCCGAGTGGCGCGGAGGTTAAGCGCTGGCCTGGGAAGCCAGCGGCCCCGGGTCGGTCCCACATATGAGGGCCAGTGACACTGCCCAAAAAAAAAAAAAAAAAAAAAAAAAAAGTCTAACCTAGTAAGGTGCATGTCATTTCAGTGGAGCGTGGCTAAGGTGTTTAATGTCTCTATTATGTACAGTTTTTTTTATTAAAAGGATGCATAGACCTCCACTTACATATATTACTTCTAGTACAAAGAAATGTTTTCAGTATTATTGGGCTAAAAGACATTATATATTTGTTTTGTTTGCTCATAATCAAATTCTCAGTTTTATGGTTTTCAATTTACAATTGTATGAACCTTAAGGGTTCATCCCAGGTTTTTTTTTTCCAAATTAATTTAATAATAGTCTGAAAATATAGAAATATGTTTGAAAAATGTGGTAATCTCACAAAGAAGTCCAATTTTCAAATATTCCATGAAATTTCTGGGTACTATTTGATAGAACAAATTATCATAATCAACATGCACAGAATATTCATGGGGTAAATTCCAAAAATAAAATGATTAGCTATGTCAGACATATTAGTACACTTCATAGAAGTATGCATCCAAAATAAACAGGAATGCGCTTTTAAAATTAACATGTTCGCAAATGTTGCTTGGAAAAGCATTTCAGTCCTCAGTTCTGTTTGCAAGACTTCTGAGCTGTAATCTTCCAGTAGTAGTTGAATGCTATAACAATGACTGTACAACATTATGAAAAACTTTTCATTTAAAAATAACTGTATCCATATTATTGTATCCATATTATTTTATTACCATTTACCTGTGGAAGCATTTCAGAGCTAAACATACTTTACTAGCATGTTTGGTTTGCTGTATATCTTCATTCATTATCTGAATGTGTCACAAATTGAGGCACTGTTCCTTTTCTCCTGAATAAAAAGGAGCTATATTTTATATGCATATATCTTATGTGTCCACATTTTTCTTAAGAGAAGACAAGTCTACTTTCCTGAGAATTAGTTCAGATGTCAATATGTAAAGCTATTTTCCAGGACTATTTAGTTGTTCATTTATTTGTTTGTTTAAGTCAGAGATAGACTTAATTCATTACACTTTCTAAAAGTACTACAAGGCATTTTTCCCCCTCAGCTACAAAATTGTCCTATCTACATGACAAGGGCTAAGATGAAGGATGTCATACTGAGTCATTTACCTTTTTCTGATCTTGTCAATTTGTGGTATTTGCAAATCAAACTAGGTATAAGAAAATAAAAAGAAATAAAAACAATCCTTGAAAAAGAGAATTGAAAAGAAGTAATTTTACTAATGATGGTGACTGAAGTCAATTAACATTCAAGTCCATAAGAGAACAACATGAGATGTGCTGGGATAAAAGCCTTTGACTTCCTCATAATTGCTTTTAATAAAGTATGGAATGAAAACAAACTGATAAATCTGTGTGTCACATGAACATAACAATATATACATGACCTTTTACATATATTAAAAAAAGACTTCAAAAGCAGAAATACACAGCAGAGAGAAGTGAATGTTTGTGTCTAACTGTGCTTATACATAGATTTTTTTTCATAAGAGTGCAGTAAGTTTTTATATTACATAAAAATAATTTTAGTTGTCTTCTTGCTTTGTAAGTATAATGTAAGAAACATGGTGCTCATAACAAACTATAATAAAAAAGAAAGCCTACATGTGCCAGTGACTGAGGACCAATAATTCTCATGTGTTTCACTGTTCTTAGATGTTTCTTTTCCCAAGGCTTGTACTGGAGCTTGCTGGGCTTGTTTGGTTGAATTAAGAACATTCATGACCTTAGTGACAGACTCATCTCAAGCATGTAACCTATCTACTTCGACTTGTGGCATTACCAGGGAACAATAAATACAAGAGAAATGCAAACACATTTCTATTTGTATCAGGATGACTTAGGCTGCAAAAACAGCAAATACAAATTTAAGCGGCTTAAAAATAAGGGATGCATCATCTTACATATTAAAACTTAGAAGATGGGTTGGTTCAAGTTGGTAAATTCAGTTTGTTAACAAAGTCATGCCCATGATTGGAGTCTATGAAATTATCTAGTCTATGGATTTTGTTCTATGGTCCTAAGATGGCCACTGCTTTTATAGGTGTTACAAAGAAAAGATACAATCCAGGTAATGTAAAATGTCTTGTATCTCCTTTTAAGAATAAGGATGTTCTACCCACAAGCCACTCAACAGACTATCTTTAAAGACACTGGCCAAAATGAGCCAATGTCTATCCTTATGTTAACATGCCTGTGCCTAAAGCTATTAGACTTTGAGGGGCATGACACCCACATGAGTGGTGTTACTACTGAAGGGTCATCATCATTGGGCTAGAGAGGAGGCTAGTGAGGAAGAAGGGAGGAAGGGTACAATTAGGGGATGAGTCTTCTGCAGTCAAACAACAGTATCTGACATACCATTCCGTCAAGTTTCCTTCTACAGTGAAAAGCACCTCATATTTAAGATATAAAGTTAGCATCAAAGTTACCAAAAAAAAGACCTTAAAAAAACATTTTTTTCAAATTCAGAACATAATATTTTACTTTGAAAGTATATGTTAAAAACATTTTAATGTATAGAATCTGATCAAACACATTAAAATACATCCCTTCTACATGATGCTAGACAGCCATTAAAAATGTAGTAACTCTTTATCAGCCTGAAAAAAAGAACATATTAAAATTCAAAATGAAAACATTAAAACATAGCTATGTCCCTGCATACTTGGTAGAGAATAGCTATGAAAGATTTGTAGCAATAGTGATTAGCACAGAAATGTAGGATAACTGTTATTTTTCAGTTCCTTAATAATTTTGCTCTATTTTAAAACACAGTGAACATTTATTATGTCATGATAATTTCAAAGCATATTTAAAATTTAAAGAGGATGATAATTCTTTCACAAGTATCCACATTTGCTACTTCATATTATGATAACCTTTTAACTCTTCAAATTTTAAATAATTGCATCTATACAATGCAGCTTTCTTAGAATTTATTTTTCTGTAAAATTCCCCAAAATCTTCTCCTATATATACTGCAGATCTCTCTGCTTCTAAAACATTACAGTATTTTCAGTATTGAGATGATAAATACCTGTTTCCAGAGATAATGTGCAGGTATAGGTGGCCTAGGAACTCTGACACAGTGGGAATTTACCTTGCCACATGTTCATAAAACTGGGGCATAATATTTGCAACTAGATGGCCTCTGCTAAAGTTGCTATGGGTATTAAGATGATGTATAAGTTAATCCATCTTAGGATGATTCTGATAACAACTTATGCCATTTTATAATGAGGATAGGCATTATCTTCAGGGAGTGTTTCACATTTATCTTTTTCAAAGCTATAATCTTTATTCCATATCTGAGATAAATATTTTCAAGTTGGATGATAATAATCCAACACAATGAGTTATCTGCAATATACTTATCTAGGACATAATGCATGAATGGTTGATAAAGCCACCAATAATAACATTCATGGTGAACGAGAAAAGGGAACCAAAGAATCTGGTGTCACAACTTACTTTCTAAAGAGAATAAACAACAGCGAGGTAAATACAATGTATTTATTTTCTTGGTTACTATTTTAATGATTGGTATTTGGTGTCTCTTCCTGCATTGAGAATGAATAGATAGGTAGAAAGATGACAGATAAACAATAGATGATAGAAGATAGATAGATAGATAGATAGATAGATAGATAGATAGATAGATAGATAGATATTTAATGAATCGTCTATGCAATGTGAAGTTTAAGTGAAATATCTGTTTACTACTGAACCCAAATAAGATTAAACACTTTTGTTTTATTAATTTCCTTTATGACTATGAAATCATAAATATGAAATAGAAACATGTAGGAGAATGGCTAATGTATAATTGCAGAAAATTTTACAACGGAATATTACACAATCAATACTTTGTCTTAAATTTGAGATAACATATCAATTGATGTCAATATTATTCAACAGTTATTATATTATTCATTTCTTTAAATATTGTATCCTTTGGAAAAAATGTTTCATACATTTTTCTGATAAATCACAAACAATAAAAATAAAGTTTTGAATGAATATGTACTATGTACCTACTATGCATTAGACTCTTCATTATTCACATATGTTATTACATCACTGAATTAAGAGAAAGGCAGTGTTTTCCAATCTATAATGAAAAGTGACCATTTTATCCTTACCATTATAACTGGATATATATTGTATTATTCACAGTAAAATTTGCATATATTAAAAAAATATGCAAAACATGCAAAGAAAGTACACAGGTTAGTTGTAATGCTTGAAATGTGAAATAATTGTGAGGTATTGAAGCAATCCATAGCCAGGAGATTACATACCATAGTGAGGTAGAAAGTGCCCCAGAATTAAACTCAAGAACCTTACATTTGAACCCATACTATTGTGAGAAACAAGACAAAATACATAACTTCCCAGGGTCTCAATTTCTGTTTATTTATAATTATAATCTTTGATTATTTTGTGGTTTACAATCTATAACATATAGGACAACACCACATATAACCCAGGAGGGTATAAGTACTAAGAAATGTTGTTACTGAATTGAAGACATGTGATAAGTACTACTAAAAAAAAAGAAGCAAATTGTTTAAAAGGTAAAAATAAAAGAAACATGTTTTCTAAAAAAAAAAAAAAAAAAAAAAAATCACTTTTAAGTTTTAAGTCTTTAACTTGCAATTACAAGTAAAATAAAACAACTTTATAGGCAACCAAGTAAGCTTTCTACATTTATGTAAACCAGTTTTACATTAGATCAATCAGATTTAACGTAGAAATGTCAGTGAGTGGAAAGAAGCCACTTAGCACTCTCTTACTTTTCTTCCTTCACACTACATTGCCATCTATTAGCATTATTAATAAATTGTGATCTTTAATATCACTATGCCATTACACCTTATTCATGAACAGCTTAATTAACATCATTTTGATTAATGGAGACAAAAAAACAAAACCATTTATTTGGCAAGAGAGAGTTCTGCTCTGAATTAAAACCATGTTCACCTCCAAACACAAACACTATTTTTGGCTTTATAGGAGACCTCTCTGAAGAACAGATAATGATTAAGGAAAGTCTGTTGATCTGAAGAACAGATAATGATTAAGGAAAGTCTGTTGATATTTTTGTAGCCAAATGTGGCTACAAATGTGGCATATATGTGAGTGTACTGAAAGGAAGTAAGATTAAAATTACATGTATACTTTACAAAAAAAGATTCTGAATCAAAACACTATTGTCAAAGCAATAACTGTGCAAACCATCTATCCTGAGTTTTACTCTCTTGTATAAAACAACTACAACAGACTTTACCTTCCCACCTCAAAGGTAATATAAAGTGGGGAACATTGAGGAAAATGTAAATATTGGGCTTTCGGAAAAATCATGATGTATTTTTCCTATCTTCTCTGTGGCAAAAATGTGTCATGACTTTTCCTACAATCCAATATTTTATGATTGCAATGTTTAATAACTTCAATACAGGCCTCATTGACGCATACATAAACAGATAGACATACCTGTATAAAGCCTCTTACATTTATCGAAAATATTCTATCAAGGTCTGAAGTTTTATTTATTTATTTATTTTTATTTATTTATTTTTTTAGCTGAGCCATCCTGCCACCTGTTGGCAGCTCAACGGCAACTCAGCTCAGGCTGGCATCGAACCGCTGTTGCTCAGAGCTCAGCTCACACTCTTGAGCGAGCTCTTAACCAACTGAGCCACTCGGCCGGCCCAAGGTCTGAAGTTTTAGAATCGAGCATCTATAGCATCATATCTGGCACTGGAAAAGGTGTTCAATAGATTCATTCAACAGTGTTCCTTGAGGGCCGGCCGAGTGGTGTGATGGTTAAGCGCTGGCTTGGGAAGCCAGAGGCCCAGGTTTGGGTCCCACATATGAGGCCCAGTGACACTGCCCTCAAAATAAAAACCAAACCAAACCAAACAAACAAACAGAAAAAAAAACAATGTTCCTTGAATGTCTTTCTCCTGCCTCCTTCCCAACACCCAATCAGTCTCTAAACCTGTGTGTGCTCCCCCTCCTCTCTGGTATTTTCCTAACCAGCTTCACTACTGCTGCTTTAGTTCAGCAAATCACATAATCCTGCTTGGTTTCCATGCCCCTTCATTTCCCCCAGGATAAAAACTAAACATGACACACCCGGCTCTTCATAAGTGGCCTCTACTTTCTGATTAAATTAAGTCTCTGGTGGGTCTAGAATGGAAAGCAAAAAACACAGATACCTGAAAGCGTATCTGTAAGCTCTGACTTCTTTCATTTATATTTCATAGCTAAGCAGGAAGAAATTAAATCATTTCCCCAAGGCTGCTCTAACAATGAGGACCATGGGAAAATAACTAAATTCTCTCTGTTCCAGATTCAAGGAATTTCTATTTCCTTTCTCTTTTTAGTAATTGGAAAATACAAATTAGATTATTAGGCATTATGTGACATTATTAATCCTTGTAATCTTTTGTATCACAAGACCTGTTCTTTAAATAGTGAGGAATGATTTTATTAATTTATTTCACATGTGTTTAGAGCGTATGATGTACCCTGTGCTACAAAGATAAAGACTGGACAGATTAGATGTGGCATATGTTTTAAAGAGCCGGAAATCTATGAGAGGAGAAAGCCATTTGAACAGGTAATTAACAAGTGATGAATGAAGTGCAAACAATAGATGTATGTATGCACAAGTAACATGAAAGTAGACATAAGGGTCACTGTTACAAATTGAATTGAATCTCCCCAAAAGATATGTTTGAGAGCTAACCCCAAGTACCTCATAATGTGACCTTATTTGGAATTAGTTTTGTTGCAAATGTAATTAGGTAAAATGAGGTCAGATTGGAGAAGGGTGGGACCTTAATGAAATATGATGGGTATCTTAATAAAAGGGAAATTTGAACACAGATACAGAGAACACAGTGAGAACACCTTATTATGACAGAGGCAGAGATTGGAGTAATACGGCTACAAGCCAAGGAACACCAAGGACTGACAGCCACTACTAGAAGCCAGGAAGAAGCAAGGAAGGGGTTCTACTCAAAATCTCAAAGGCAGCATAACCCTGCTGACATCTTAGGCTTTCAGAAATTTGAGAGAACACATTTGTTGTTCTAAGCCATATAGTTTTTGGTACTTTGTTACAGCAGTCCTAGGAAACAAATATGGACACCAAACCTGGACAAAATAGGGAATATCAGAGCAGGTTTCTTGGAGGATGTGACACCAGAATTGAGTATTAAGAGCTGAGTAGCAGTCACCTTGGTAAAATTAATGAGAGAATAGAGAAGACATTTCAGTCAGATGAAAATAGAAAAGGAATGGAAACAGCACAGTAAGGAAGAGAGCTAGAAGCCATTTTGTGCTGTTGGAGTAGAAGGTACAGACTGACAAGACAGGAGGTTAGAGAAGTGAAAGGAAATTCGAACATAGAGATTTTGCATAGCATATTAATAAGTGATAGTGGCTACCCAATATGCAAAGTGTTTTATGTACATTATCCTGTGTAATCTTCACAATGACCTCGCTAAGGAGGCTTTAAACATGTATAAGTGAGACAACCAAGGCTTTGAGCAATTATGTGATTTATGTAAAGGTTATCTAGCTAGTTATTAAATGAGTCTAGACTTGATCTATTTGGACTTGATCTACATGGAATGTGTTATAAGCAATGAAGGAATGCACTCTCACTGCTTCTGCTATAAGATAAGGGGCTATTTCTCAAGAAATGAATCTGTGGAGTACAGCTGTACAGACATAGGGAACTTATAAGAGAGATGGAGAAAATGGGTAAATTCAAGAAATATTTAAGGAGGTAAAATTGGAAATTTTGATGATTACTCGGAATGTCAGAAATTAAAAAGTGGGAAAACCAAGGCTGACTCTAGCTTTGGAAATTAAAAGGTATATTTACACAATGGAGTATTTCGCAGCTATAAATAAGAAAGAAATCGTACTGTTTGCAACGATATGGATGGACCTAGAGAACATTATGTTAAGTGAAATAAGTCAGTCAGAGAAAGACAAATACCATATGATCTCACTTATATGTGGAATCTAAAGAACTGAGTAAATGAGCAATGTAAACAGAAATAGTCCTAGAGATACAAAAAAAAAAAAAAAACTGAAGAGGGCTAGATGGGATGGGGATGGGCATGAGGGAGAAGGGGAAGGGACGAGGCAACACAAACTGATAACTACAATACTAATGCAGAGACAGAAGAGACAGTTTAGGGAATATAATCAATAAGGTTGTAAATTTTTTTAGGTGATCAAAAGGACTCATGTCTTTTTAGGGAGATCACTTCATGGACAGTGTTGTGGCCTTACCACTGCACTGTACATCTGAAGCTGCTGCTGAATAATATTATATGTCAACTATAATTTAACACATATATAGTCATGGGATGTAAAATATAGTGTGGGGATGGAGTCAATGAAATTGTAATAGTATGTATGATATCAGGGGTGGGAGGGCAGGGGAGGGGGAGGGGGTTATCTTTATAAGGGGTGAAAAAGATAACTATTGCATTGTTTTGTACATCTGTAACTACTACTACTACTACTACTACTACTACTAATAATAATAATAATAATAAAGTAAAAAAAAAAAAAAAAGAATGGGGTCTGTGTCAATTTGTACCCAATAGGAGATCTTAGTAGCTATTTGAACAAGAACTGCTCCTGGGCTGTACTAGGCTATACTGGGCTGTAACGGTCTACAATGTGGCAGGGTGCAGAGAGTAGCATTCTGTGACGTAAACTCCTATCTCTTGATTCCCAATGTTTACTGTTGTCCCAAAAAAGATTAAGATATAAACCTAAATCTCAGATGTCCAAAGAAATAACCTGGTATTCATCTTTTGGCTTTCTAATATATAGTCTGAACTAGTTAGCCATGTCCAGTGTAATACACAAAAATTTATATAATCAGATTTTGTTGTTGTTTGTTACTTTTGATTGTTCTTTCTCCACATAAAGAGACATGTTCAAAATTAGCCAAAAACTCAACTATCTCAGAAGAGCTAGTAGGGGAGCTACAGAATTAAAAAGACAACCTTGGTTCTTGGTTCTTGATAGTAAGTGTGAATTTTTACATGTTTCAAAGAGTTGAGTCCCCAGAGAGAACAATATTTATGTGAGTAAGTCAGTCACATATTGTCAGATATTGATTTGATTCACCATCAGTTAGCAATATATTTTCAAACAAATTAAATTACGTATAAACATTTATTTACCAAAGGCATATATGTATATCTGTAGAGTGAGGAGGAAGGTGGCTGTTTCCTTCTGCAGCATCCCCTGTGGGCTAATTATACAGTGATCAGCCTGAGGGAAAGCCACTCTTGAGGCTTCTCAGCTGGAAGCAAGTTCCATAAAAATGATGGAAAGAAAAGGAAAGTCAAGAAAGGACAGGAGCAAAGGGGGAAAAACTCATATGCTTTTTATTAGTTACCATATTTCCAGCATTTTAGTCCACTTGATCAAAACACATTTTACAAATAAAAAGTATCAAAAGGACAGCTATTTGTCAATGTATGCAACTGAAAGATGTCTGCTATTTTACAAGGGAAAAAGAAAATTTTTTAGCTATTAACTAAACTAGGAGATAGCTATTAACATAGCACCTCAACTTACAAAGGCAATGGAAGTTTAGCAAAGAAAGAAAATAGCAGGGAATAAAAAAAATAAAATAAAATTAAGTAGTTGCAGTGGCTAAAGGGATCTGAAATGTCTAAAAGGTCACAGCAAGTAGATAACTAGTCAGCATGATGTATATGCTGGGTGAGGAGGTAGATAAAGCTAGGAAATTCATTGTTTCAACTCTCTGATTCATACATTGTCTTTCCTCTATCAGTGGAGACCAACTCAAGGAATATACCAAACAACTACTATAGATCAACTTGAAAAAAAAATTATAAAATGATAACGCAAAAATATATTTTTAAAAAATGTTCTTGACTTGGATTTTACCTAGGAACCATAGAAGTTTATTTATACAGTCATTTGTAACAATAATTTTAAAATTTAGATACCAAAATGAAGGATTATGGGTTCCAGTAAATACTTATCCTAACTTTCAAGGACTTCTTGAATTCATTGTATGCAGCAATGAAAATAAAGTGTTTAACACAATACATGCTTGTTATGTTTCAACCAATTCATGTACCTCTATTGTAAGTTTTTTGTTTTTTGTTTCTCCCACTCAGCAAATAGTCACGTGGAAGTTTAACTTCATATAGAATAATAAATTATTAAACTAATGATTCATATTGATCTTTTAAAGACATTTTAAGATGCTATCTTACAATTTTACATATAATGATGGCACCAAAAGGGAGCACTGAAGAAGATTCATAAAATTTATATCACTGTCTGCTGAAAGATGAAAAGTATGCCTCACTACAACAATGAATTCCCTTTCAGAAATAAAGTGATCAATTAATGCTTTATTTCAAAATCAAAAACATGTGATTAAGAAAAGGCATCAAAAGCCAGTGGAGAAAATCAAACAAATAGGACTACATCAACTGCCAATCTTTAATTGCTACATTGACAAGGAAGCAGGTATTTTTCTTTTCCACCAGTGAGTAAACTACTTTCCAAATATACCTAAAATCTCAGCAATGCAAAGAAAATATATATGCTCACTCCAAATGTAAAGCTATGGTAACATTATATTTGTTTCAATTACATTAAATTGAAGTCAACTTAGAGTTCCATAAGAGAAAAAGTAAAATAAACCTTATTTAGGAACTTAACTCATGCAGAGGTCTAATTTTTAAATTTTTTAATTAAATTTATTGGGATACCATTGTTAGTAAAATTATATAGGTTTCAAGTATACATTTCTATAATACATTTTATACATATTGTATTGTGTGTTCACCACCCAGAATCAGTTCTTCTATGATCATATATTTGACCCCCTTTACCATCTTCTACTATCTCCCTTGCCCTCTGGTAATCAGTAAACTATTGTCTGTGTCTATGAGTTTTTGTTTGTTTGTTTACTGCTTTCAGTCTTATATCCCACATATGAGTGCCGTCATATGGTTCTAGACATTTTCTGTTTGATTTATTTCACTTAGCACTATAATCTCAGATCCATCCATGTTGTCGCAAATGCAGTATTTCATCTTTTCTTATAGTCGAGTAATATTCCATTTTATATATTTACCGCATCTTCATTATGCAAGCAATCCCTCTTCTGGGTATCTGCCCCAAAAATCTGAAAACATTTTTCTCTAAAGATAAATGTGTTCCGATGTTCACTGCAGCATTATTCACAGTGGCCATGACATAGAAACAATCAAAGTGGTCAGCATATAAAAAACTGATTTAAAAAACTTTTTGAAAAAAATCTATCAGTCTAAAGAAAAATGAAGGCCTTGTTTGCTACTAACCATAACCTCAACCATGAGCCAAAAATGCTAAATATAAAAGATACTAATTTGCATAAAAGCAACTAAAAATTTAGGTTACTTCTTTTTTAATATAATGGTATTTTTGGTTTTCATAAGGTGTTTTTTTATTTTTAAAATTTTATTTCATTTTATTTATCTTAGTTAATAATGACTTGATTCAATTGTAAGCCTGAGGAAACGCATAATTAAATATAATCATAAAGAGTTTGCCAATGAATATTATATACATATATATTATTGCTTTTATTATAATATTTTTCAAATATATCATTTTCAAATTATATGACAGCGATGAGGTAGGCTTCCATAAGTTAAAAATATTTGCTTAAAATTTAGGCAAACTTTAGAATGAATCCTAGGTCAGTCAATTATCAACTTTTATAGCTTATGTAACTTATTTAATATCTCTAAGTCTCAAATTCTTTACCTATGTAATAAAGATAATAATTGTACCCCCACTTCATAGGATTCCTGTATAAATGAAAAGACACAAGTCATATAGTATTTGTAAGTCCAATAATGCTCACAAAGAAGACACTTTCTTTTATGTATTCTGCTGAGACAGAAGCCAAAATATATATATACAGTGTAATAAAGGCAGTTCATATAGTAAGGTCATGATTCTTGGAAAACTACATCCTCAAAAGCTGCTTACTTTCCATTTCTCTCTATATACACAAATATTAAAGAACAAAGTTTTCTTTAAAGAAGACTCAGTTCTCATTACTATAGAACACAAATTTCACAATCATTTTTACTTCAGGAAATAATAGAAAATGAAATTGAATAGAATTCTAAAAGGTACAAAAGTGTTAACATCATTTTAATATTTAATTTTTAAGTGAGCAGTTATTCAAAAGCACATTAACAATTTTACATATTCATCTGCAAGTATTTAAAATTCACCTCGGGTAATAATAAGAGAATCAAATTTAATATAACATCATGTCATATTTATAAACATACCTAAATTTTCCATTTATTTATTGGAAAATTGTTGGTACTAAGAGAAAGTTCATATATAATTTTTTCTTAATGAAAAGTCATATTCACTACAAAAATTTTCATTACCAGAAATAAAATAAAAAAAAAGAAAAAGAAAGTCCAGAAGCTTTGTGGGAAGTTTCAAATTTCTTAAATTAACTAACTACTAGGATACAAATAATATGAGGAACCAAAATATTATCAAAATGTTAGTTATTGTAGTATTTTCCTATAGGATACTTTTCAATGAACATCACCAAAGACACAAGTGACATTCTTTTAGCTCAAAATATCTCAAAAAAAGATTACTGTAGGAAATCTTAAGTATGTGAGTTAGTGCATTGTTGAAAAGTTTCCCTAGAACATTTTTTCAGGTTAATTGAATGTTGTCCATATCTATTAATATTTCCCCACCTCGTACCCACCCCTACAAGACCATCTGGATTTTGTTCACCAGAATCATTTGCTCATATTTTCAGCCTACTTGGGCCTGTGAATCACACTTGCCTAATTCATCTCCCTGGTCAATGATTGCTTCAGGAATAGGCATGCAATCCAAGGGAAGTTAATAACATTCAAACTTGAAATTTTTGCTAAAGACACCAAAAAGATTTGTGGTAACCTGAACCTGAGATTGAAAGAACAAGCACATAAGCCTCGTGCTGCTGGGAGCCACTATTAACACCTTACAGCCAACACAATGGACTAGAGAAGTGGAGAGAGACAGATTTCTGATTGTATTACTGGACTACCAGGATTGAGAGAGACCTAATGCCAATTAAACCTGGGCTTTGTCAGTTGAAAGATTAATTTCTTTCTCTGTAAGTCATTTTAAGTTAGACTTGAGCTCCTTGCAATGGAGAGTCCTCAAAAGAGCTAAATTTCCTTCAGTTCTGACTACACCTTGTCTTATGCATATAAAACGTGTGTTGATTTACATTATCTGTGATTCTCCCAATGGACTGTGAACAACTTTATTCTTTTTATATTAGTACTCACATTTTTTGCTCATAACAAGTGTTCAGTAATTGATCAATACATTAAGTAATCATTTCCCTGACAGCTGTTACATGAAAAAACACTCTTACATTAAAATAAAGGGGGATTATAATTATGACAGAAATATAAATATTATAGGGTCAGGGAAGCATAAAGGGAGACAATCTTAGAAGAGCTTATTCATTCTGCATCCAAACATTTTTATAAAAAATGATTTTTTTAAAATATACCATAATACGTTGATGATATATATATGGTGTGTATGTATACATTTCTTAGTGAGGTCAGCATAAGTTTGCTTTAAAATGTCGATAGTAAATAGTTTATGTCTTAAGGAACTGATGGGCTATGTCACAAGTATTCAGCTGTGTCATTTTAGCAAGAATGCCTCTACAGATAGTTAACAAGTAAGTTGTGTTGCAGCAGGCCTAATTTGGAATGAGGGCCATTGTTTGCTGTCCCCTACTTTATTTAATCAATCAATCCAAAGAAATATTTTGATTTCAACAATAATATCTTTAACTTTCAGACAGGGTAAAAAATATTATGGAATATAATTATTAAAATCCTATGTATTTGGTGGCAGTATGGCTCAGCTAAAAATAAAACATAAAATAAAAATCCTATGTATTCTATCATTAAATAATACAAAAAAAATGTACTGCTAATTCACTTATATAGCTTTGCATCCATACATTTATTGGTTAAAAAAAACACCAACAAAAAATCAAAACAAACAAAAAACTTCCCAATATTCTGCAATGTTCTGATGAAGTTATCTATACTATGGGCCACCCTCTACAGGCTTGACAAAACACAGATGATAAATTATGTTTTCTCTTATACATGTTCCACTTGTTTTAAAGGGTATTAAACATTTTTAAAAAAAATGCTTATGCAAACTTTGCCAGAAAGATTGGTTAAAAACAAATACTTAATCGAATTATCACTTATTCTTGGGCTTAATAATTATTTAAAACTTTATTTGAGGGCCAGCTGAGTAGCGCATTATTTAAGAGCTGGCTTGGGAAGTCAGCGGCCCAGGTGCAGATCCCACATATGAGAGCCAGTGACACTGCCCTCTACAGCTAACAACAGCTCCACCTGGAGCTGGGCTGTGTGAGTCCCCGGCAACGGCAACGGTGTAGGCTGCAGCCCCTGCTGCAGTGGGCTGCCATGGGCTACAGTGAGTGGTCAGCAGCCAGCATGAGCTGCCAAAAGCCGCAGTGAGTGGCTGTGCAGAGGCCGACGACTGATCTGCCTCTTCTAGGAAAGAGCGCAATGATGATACCAACATGGGCCAGTGAAGCAATGTCTTCCACAACTAGACTGAAGAACAAAAAGAGAGCAACTTGTCTGTTTCCCTCTCCCGATTCCCCAACACTGTTCCCCTCCCCCAATTCCCCAATAAAATATTTTTAGAAAAGCTTTATTTGAAATAAAACTTTTATTTTTTTTAAACATTATTAAAATTTTCTTAAAAAGTAATTTATTTTAAAAAACATTACTTAATAAATGCTTTAAACCCTTCACGGAAGAAATACTAATCTCTCTATGAAGAGTTTTCATTCCAAATATAAAAAGAAACAAAATGTGAAAAATATTTCCAAACTTACAGCTGTTAGATAAGGCTATTATATATTAAAAATACTCTCATATAGCAATTAATGTCCAGAAATATTAGTAATTCAGTGCTTTTCTTATTTAACTAACAACATATACATTTATACTGTATTTAGTATTTTCATATACAATGATATATAATTATGTCATTTAGTGACATACATTATATACAGAGGGTGCCAAAAAAAAGTATACACTTTTTAAAAAAGGAAAAAACTGTATTAAAGTTATGTTAATGGTAACCAATTTGAGCACCTCTTGTAATTGCAGAAGTCAACCGTGACTTGTATTTAGTGGTATTTATTTTTATAATATATTTAGTGATATTTTAGTGATTTAGAAAGCTGTAAAAAAATAAGGATTTATAGTCACTGTGCATAATTACCAATTATCATCCTCCCATTTTCATCACTGGGGACTGCAATAACCCTTGCAATATGATCCAAAAAAGAGTCATTTCTGTTTTCTAATAGACCATTGATGATTTGCTAATATTTCTAAACTCTTTCTCATATGGAAAGTTCCTCCATAAGCATAAACCTTTCCTCCCAACATTTAAAAACTACTATTAGTAGAAAAAAATAATGTTCTCCAAGAATCACAATGATTGAGGTCAATTATATTATTTGAATACCTTCATCCTTTCATTGATCCCTGGCTGTATTTTCTTTTTTATTTTTCTTAAGCAGGCAATCAAAAGGATATTCAAAAGATACGCTTCATAAAATTATTTATCATTTATTGTCCAAAATAATCATAGATCTTGCCAGCTCACTCTCACTTCATATATAAATATAGGAACCTTCTTAACATTCATTATTTTCACATTTTATTTGTTTTATATACTATGGTTAAGGTGAAGGATGATCTCCATCATGACCTTGTAGTCAGAAAGTCAAGTTGTCTTCTTCAATTCATAATGATCCAGGTCAAATTATTAATGTTTGTTAATTTAATTCACTTGGTAGTCACTTTTATGGCAAAACAATCCAAAGCAACAAAACAAAACAAAACAAAATTTAAAACTTGGTAAACATACTAAAAAGAAAATATTGAAAGGGTTACAAAAACATGAAGACCAGTATTCGCAGCCTATTTAAATAAACATTGTGGTAAAAATATTATACTCGGAATTTACTATGTAAGCCAGCTCCAACTATGCATGCTGAAAAGGACCGCGGTGAAGCCTAGATAAGGCTGGATCATTAAATCTTTGTCATCTCTAAAGGAAAAACAATCACAATTCCCTCCAAAAATATGAAGGATCACTACAACAGGAAAGCAGGCTGAGATGTAGACTTCAGACTCCCAACCACTCCCCCCACCACACACACACACAGGTAGAACAGTATCTTGTAAAGGTAATTAACTGATGCAGAAACTGTACCATGAGTGCTTGTTCTTTGCCTGACTTTGCTCCTGACAGGTGGATGGATCTTGGGATTGATACATTAATTTTCTTATATATAAAGAGATTGAACTCTCTCTAAACTTTGATTCTAAATAACAAAGGCTGTAAAATGATAAGATAACCTATCTTTAGGATTAGCCCAGCAGAGGTTTTGTATTTTTCTAAGTGAAAAAAAAAAAAAAAAAAGGATAAGAGTAGATCATTAAAATAAAGAGATGTGACAAAAGGCTAAATCCTTCTACAATGTACATAAATAAAACATAAAATTAGGAAAATGAATACAGGTTCACTGGAGTATAAAGACTAATATGAAAATATCACTAAATATAGTAAGGCAAAGGTCTACCTATAAATTTACTGAGGCATGAAGGCATAAAAATAGAAGATAAACACATTCTGAGAATAGAGCAAGACCTAAAGCCTTAAATTTTTATTTGACAAATTTAGATATTCCTGTTATTAAGGATGAATTAAATATTGAACCTACATCTTATTAATACAATACTGAATACTAGAGGGATACATATCTTGTTATTATATTACAAAATTTAATAAACTTGATTTTTTTTGATTAATAAGTGATGGTAGATCTATAAATAACCATTTAAAATAATGAAGTAGCACTATATTTATAGTACGCTTTTCAAAAATGTATTTTAACTGCAGATATCTTGTTGCAGAGCAATATATACAGTAAAATCCCATTTTCTTATATATAGTAAAGATATGCAGTGTTAAAATATAACTGTTAAAAGTGGTTATTTCTAAGGAATCAGATTTGATGTTGGAGAATATTATTTCCATAATTCAAAGAATTTTGGAGAGAAAGATAGTATATCGGATACTGAAAAGGGATGATTGAAATCATAGAAAACTGTGTTCTTATTATGTCCCTTGTACGTTAAAGGTGTAAAACTATAAAAAGTTCACACGTCCATTAGCCCTCTATTTCCTCATCAATAAAATTGGAAGGATATCTAAATGACTGGCTTAGATGAGAAGTAATTAAAATGATATATGTAAGGTGCTTAACGGTGTCTGGCACGTAGCAGCTACTAAATGAATGCCACTTTCCTAATTTTCTAACCTTGTTCATTAGTGAAAAGCAATGACGTTTCGTATTTCAGACTGTTCTTTCTCCCCTAATTAGAAAATAGAAATGTAGCTTATTAGACATTTAGCTACACAGATTTGAAAGAAGATTATTCAAAACAGGAAAAGACTTTTATAAAACCTCAAGAAACAAAAAGTGTCCTAATACAAATGGTGTCTGTGATGGACAAGAATGATAATGGAGATGAGACAAACCCTTAACTTGATTTAACTTAGTGACCTAGAATGGAATGTGTCTCATTTCCAACATAGCTGTACACAAAATCATTCACTAAGAGTTGTCTTCAACTGAAACATATATGCAGATTCCATATATTTGTATTTTACATGTTATTAAGAATTTCCCCTATACTTGAAAGATGCTCATTAGAATCCTTAGAATAACAGATTTAAAACTTCTGCTCTGCAAAAGACAATATCAAGAGAATGTGCAGACAGTTCACAGAAAAAAGACACTTCTGATAAAGGACTGTTATCCAAAATGTACAAATATCTCTTAAAACACAAAAATAAGAAAACAAACACCAGGATTAAAAAATGGGTCAAAGATCTTAACAGACACTTCACCAAAGATACACAGTGACAAGCACATGAAAAGACGCTTCACATCATTTATAATCAGGGAAATACAAATTAAAATAACAAGAAGCCACTACACAGTTATTTAAATGGCCCAAATCTGGACCACTGACAACATTAGACGCTGACAATGAATGTGAAGCAACAGAAACCCTTCATACATTGCTGACAGAAATGTAAAATGGTACACCACTTTTGGAGACACTTTGATGGTTTCCTACAAAACTAAAAATACTCGTACCATAGAATCCAGAAATTGCACTCCTTAGTATTTACCGAAAGGAGCTAAAAACTTATGTCTACAGAAAAACCTGCACACAGATGTTTATAGCAGCTTTATTCATAATTATCAAGATTTGGAAGCAACCGACATGTCCTGAGTGGTAGCTGAGTGGATAAATGAATTGTATATGTACAGACAATGGAATATTATCCAGCTATTAAAAACAAATGAGGTATCAAGCCATAAGAAGACAATGAGGAACCTTCAATGCACATATTACTAAGCAAAAGATGACAATCTGAAAATACTATATACTGTATAATTCCAACTATCTGACATTCTGAAAATGGTAAAACTATGGAGACAATAAAAAGACCAGTGTTTTCTGGGAGATGGAGAATAGGAAGTGCACAGAGGACTTTTAGGGCAGTGAAAATATTCTTTACAACATTTAAAGATAGATATTTATCATTATAGTTTTGTCCAAACTCATAGAACGTACAACACCAAAAGTGAACTGTAAAGTACACTATGGACTTTATGGGTTTTATGGTATGTCAATGTAGATCACTTGGTAAAAAAATATATATATTATCTTTCTGGTGAAAGACATTAATAATGGGAAAGTTTGTACAAGGGTGGGAGCAAGGGCTTTACAGGAAAGACCTGTACCTTCTTATCAATTTTGTTCTACACCTATAACTTCCTAAAAAAAATAAAGTCTTAAAGTGTTTTTTGAAAGATATATCAATCAATCCAAAACACCGAGTATCTAAAGAAAAATTAAATGGAACCCTATTCTCTCAAACACTGCTTAACTCACAAAGGAAAATATTAATAAATTTATCCTGGAAAAACAAGAGCCCATCCAAATAGAATTCAAGAATGACAATGAAACCTGTTGACCTATATGGGTAAAGAAAGATTTAAAAAATGGTTTCTTTTTCTAAGTAATAACTGGTGGAGGTCAATAACATTTTCTTAATAAAAGGTGTTACATACAAATAAAAAATAGCTATTGAGTGTCTAATATATGTCAAGGCCCGAGCTAGGGATCACTGTAACTAGTAGATAAATTAGTAAAACAAATTTTCACACTCTTAAAAGTTATTCCATGAAGAAGAGTTAGATATGAACAAATAAATCCAAAAGGACGATGGAAATGTGTCACAACTCTAAAGTCACATGGAGAATAGAGTGAATAAGGATTCGCCCACAAAATCCCACATGAAGAGACTATCTGCCCTTTAAAGGCAATTATGGCTAAAAGCCTATACAGGAATCTCCTATGAGGCACCATGTACCTTCTTAGTTCAGTCCGCAGAGGGCAAAGGTGGCCTCCAATGGATGTTGTTAGTGGTAGAATGATTTATTATATAACTTATTCTTGAAAGATGACATCTGTTAAAAACACGCTATTAGTATTTAATTATGTTTTCTTGCTCTTTGCTATTCAAACAAAAGACATAGTCAATGATTTCTGCTTGTCGTATTGTACCCTTTGAACAGTTTTAGTTAGTGGTAACAGCATGATATAATCTGAGTATTTGGTTATAGCACTTTAAACGATTCTAAGGAGTCAGTTTGCTGAAGGTAAAAAGAAGTGTTAACTATTCTGACCACTTCTTACTTACGGAGGTAAGGATAATATACTCTGAACTGCTCCCTAGGTTCTGACAGCAGGAAAGTCTGAAGTAATTTATTTAGACAATACAATTCTCCTTTAATGAGTATGAGTATCAGTTAGCCTCTCAAATATAGATGTTCTCAATTTTTTTTTTCATATAACCTGTAACATGAGGACTAAATAGAAGTCTAGCTAGATACTAAAATTATTTGAAAAGATGGTCAATATTAATTAGAACTTGATATAGGCAATATGAGTGAAGTTTAAAAATGATGGTTATGAAAACAATTCTGAATGAGAAATATGGGGACTCATTCTCTTTAATTTAAACCACTATTGAGATGACAATTTAAAAATCTTTTTTAATGAGATTTTATGACCTCTTTGCTACTTCAGTTTATACTTGATTCAGTGGAGTCTTCAGCAGGATATTATAATGTATTTTATTAATTGAATAAAATAAATTCCCCTAATGAATCAGTTCTATTTTGGATAATAAACTAACTTTCCAAAGAGATTTTAATTTATATTCAACCTTTCCTATGTTGAGTTGCAAATATAATTCTTGAAATGTCCTTCCTGAGATCTCATAAGGATATTAGTTTTGAAAACCAATTTCAGAACACAGCAGTAATGTTTAATTCTATTTTTGGAAACAGTTTTTCTAATTAAAAAAATTTGTACATGCTCATTTTATTAAGATTTTAAATTATTCACATAACACATTGAAGATCATTCCGAAGTCTTACCTTCCTTTTAAGAATGCTGTAGAGACCTAAGGCCTCAACAACTTTAGGTCTTGTAATTATCATTATTACACATCTACCAGCCTTAACGAGGTGAGGGAAAGGGGCGGGCAGAAAAACATGGTTGAAAAAAACTTTTTTTTGGACTGCCCGCTTCTAAACTATTGTGTGCACATCTTGCTATTGGTCTCGACTGTTTTCAATAACTAGGTTTCATTCTGGAACATGAAAATCTAATATGACTGGCTTAGGATCTATGTCAATTCAACAAGCCACCTAGCCCTATACCACCTAATACTCAAAGAGAACTACTTTACATAAATGACACATTAGAGTAAGTTAAGCAAGGAGGAGAGTGGGGGAAAGTAAATTTACATACTATTGGGTTTTTAGTAGAATAAACTCATTGAAGTAAATCAAAATACTGTCATTTAAGATTTGTCTTGGCCACTGATCTCTAATTCTGGATAAATAAACATGTGAGTGATATCATCCTTCTATAAAGTAGAAATAATCATAAGGTGCCTTTCCTGCTTAACTCAGAGTGATTTTGAAGCTTGAATAAAACAGTATGTATGTAGAATACTTTGTAAACTGAAACTCGTATGATTGTGGCTAAAGATAGTGCCTTTAATTGTTAAAGTTATATGAACTCATTAGGGTGGGTCCTAATACAATATGACTGATATCCTTATAAGAATATACATAAATATACAGAAGGAAGACCATGTGAAAACAGATGGTAAAGAAAACCATTTATGAGCCAAAGGAAAGTCCTCAGAAGAAACCAGCTCTTATGATACCTTGAACTCAGATTTCTAGCCTCCAAAATCATGAGAACATACATTTCTGTTGTGTAAGTCATTCTGTGTGCAGTTGTTTGTTACGGTTTACCTAGCAAAGTAATATGGGCTCTGTTGTTTCAATTAAATTCAGTTCACCTGAGGCTTAAGCTATGAGAGTGAAATCAGAGCCTTCACTTAAGAATCTACTGTACGTGCCTGAAGTTTTGTCTTACTTGTCATACTCTGTCCTCAGATGTCTCAGCGATGTCGCTCAGCCATCCTTTTCCTGACCCAGTGGTGCAGGGCCATTTCCTGGTGCTCATGACAAGGGCCCTGAGTGCCTGTGGGGTTTCTCTCACTTCTGATCTCTTTCCCCAGGGCACTGTTGGCACCTACTTCTGCTCCATCTTCAGACTTCACTCAACAGGGTCTCTGCACCTGTGACTTAGGGGACTTCTCTCTCAACTTTCTTCTCCCTCCCTTAATGGAAGACAGACATTGACTCACTCAGTAAAGAGTTCCTGGGGGGGCTTCTCTCCAGTTGCGCTCAGGCTTTAGCAGCTTCCATGGGAGTCTCAGTTCCCTTTGGCCACCCCTCAGCACAACCCCAACTCAGATGGAGGAATCTCTCTGCCCACTTCTGCCACTCATGTGCTCAAAGCAAGGCCCAGAGTATAGAAGCACTGCTCTGTATTCTCATTCTTCCCACTCAGATTACAGCAAAGTTGGTGTGTGTCCTCCTTATAGGAGGCATTGCTCAGTTCTCTTGCCCTCACCCCAGTCTTTCCTATGAGCTCTCAGTGAAGGTCCTTGGAGAAAAGATGAGAGTGAGGGAGATTCCCCTTGTGTCTATAACTCCTACGAATTCTGAACTCCTACACTACCCCACATTTCACATTTAAGAATTTAAAAGTTCAGCTGTTTTATTTTTACTGCATCTATAGGAACTTCCTCTTCCCACATTTCAAAAATGAAAGCAGATGTGGATCTTGTATATCCTAGGAGAGGTTTGTCAAATTTTAGATTGTAATTTATTCAGTTGCTTTGGGCCTGACTCTTTGATGGGCTAAAATAACTGATTTCATAGTTTATTCAGCTTGCTTCTATTGTTAGGTAAGGAGTGATATTCTCTTGCAACATTTTACATCCTAAATAGAAACTATAGCCCCATCACATTTCTTTTTAATTATCCTTTCTCATTTTCCTAACTGTTTCTCTACCTTTTTGGTTCCCTCTTTCTTCAGGCCTGTGTATTCTGATGGTCCAGTGGCCTCTATATAGTTTGAAATTTTCATTCCATTATTTTTTCACAGCAAAAAATGATCAAGCATTTACTAAGTAGACACACTGTATTAAGGACATTAAACATATCATGCCATTTAATTTTTAGAACAATTCTAAAAGGAAAATATTTTAATGTTGCTGCCTTACAGGTAAGAAAAAGAGGCCTTAAGTAACTTTGGCAAGGTCACAGAGCTCCGAAGGGGTAAGTTTAAACCCGGGTGGTCTGACATCATAAGGAGCTCTTGACCTCGCACTGCTTTTACCTCCTAGCACGCTACTCCTTGTTTCTTTTCTGTGTCATTATGATATGTGAAATCCTACTGACAGAGTAACTCAAAAGTGGTTTGCAATTAGCATAATACTGGGTGGTATTCTGCCCGCTTTATGTTTGTGTTATGAAAAGGGGCATGCACAAGATAAACTTAGGACTGTCCATGAAATAGATTTTAAGCCTAAGTGTGAGTGCCCAAAAAATATCCATACTTAAAAGCTAAAATTACAACATGGTTCCATGATTATCAAGTTATTATTTCAGGAATAAAAGAACAAGAAGAACTGGCTTTGGAATCCCAGCTCCAAAACTCACTATGTGTATGAGAACACAATATAACTGACTCTACAATATGCAGTCCTTTCCGCAGTCATATGGAATAATAACACCTATATCTTCACAGGGTTGTTGCAAGAACCAACTAAGACAATTTATGTAAAGGCACATCTGAAAACCTATGTCACTTTTAAAATGTAAGATGTAAATATCATTATTACTGGGAAGTTCCAATCTTTAAAAGTCATCAATGTTATATCTTAAAAAAAATAATGAGCTTATTAAATTGTCAAAAACATGGACTCATATATATATATATTATATCAATTCCAGCCGCATATGGGAGATCAACTAAAGAGAAAAACATTCTGGAAACCCAGAAAGGTCATTTACCTCAGCCAATAATTACAACTCATTGATAATTTATATTTATACCTTTAAGGAACGCTGTAAGTACTATGTGCAATTATCCTTTGCAAGAGAAATACAATAAGCAAGAGAAAAGAGAAGCCATTTGGGGGTAATGAGGCTCTGAAACAGGAGACCATAATTAGCTTCCTGGTATAAAAACATCAAGGACCAGTATCTAGGTTAGACTAGGACACAAGTTCATTTTTATCATGGACTTAACCAGCATGACACCAGACTGTACATCTAAAGGCTAAACAAAGACTCTTCCTAAGCTTCCAGGCAGGGGAAGAAAAAAATTAAAGCGGAAAGAGCAATACAGAGGGCAGTTCTCTCATTGATTTTTAAACAATATATGCTTTGATGATGACTATTGCTTCCTTTTATTAACTTAAAAGAAGAAGCTAATACTAAGGGAGATTTAAAGACTCAGTAACATATTCTCACACTGAATATGACTTTCACAATATACACAGACATTTTATTTGGCACGGAAATGATTATAGCCTTAAATTTTCTAGTACACAAAAATAAATATTTTTCTGGATAAAAATTTAAAAATGGAAAAAATTTCCTAGTAGCATCATTTTAAATAATACATATAGATATAAGAAAATACAGATGATAGATACAATGACCAAAATCAATGGTTGATTTGTCCTGTTAACAATTATTAATTTTGAGTTGGCATAGGTGTTGTAAGATGTCTAGATATTTTGTTTCATAGTGTCCGTATAGGCAACTCATATTTAGGATGTAAATAATAGATTTTAAGTAAAACAATATTAGTTAAACTACTCTTTTTTGAAGTTAACTTAAGCTTATTTTAAGTAACTAGTAAATGTTACATTTTAGCAGATAATTTCTGATTTGAATTAAACTCATTTTCTTCTTCCTCTACATAGGCAATCTAGTCAACATAGGTTTGTTAACCACTTTTTATATTCCCATTACATGGTGCTACTCCACAATTATTATTTCAGCAATGTATGGGATGTAGAGACTTCTTTAAGAAAGACAATAAACAGAAAGGAAACAATTAAGAATCCCTTCTAATATTCTACCTCAGCATTTCCCATTGATCTACAGAACACTATAGATCTCAGTCTCATGAAATACTAACACATATTCCAACAAAAATAATTCATTGGTCAAATGTTTTTTTTTAATGTTGCAATAATCAACATTAAACATGTTTCTTTATTGTATAACTTCTGAAAGCACTAATGTACATTGTAAATCTCCAAAGGGTAAAACAGTACGCAGTTTTCTCAAATTTATTTGATTTTAGAAACTTTTATTATTTTTTCCCTGAGCACTCATTAAAATCTTACTGGATATGACTATGCCACAAAACAGAATTTTAAAAATGCCGATCACGATGTAGTCAGGATTAGGGAGGTGCCACTGGAAATATTGAGAAAGATACAAATTCACTAAGCATGGTGAAAGAACAAGAAGAAAAACCTTCAGAAGAGCACGGAGGAGAACTAGTCAACTGATAGTTGCCACAGTTTTTAGCTTGGGAGGTGAGAAAATCATGGAATCACCAACATAACAGATAAGTATGCCTGCCATCCATTATTTCATTTATTTTATCATGCAACAGATATGTATTTAGAATTTAGAAATATTTAGGCTATGAAGGTAGCTAGTGAAGAAAAAACAATTAACATATTTCAGCCACAACAGCTTAATGATTGAACTATATGTTCTATAAGATAATGTAAATAGATATCTTTCAGGGCATCTGCCCACCTCTTCTTTGAGAAGTACCATTTACATTCCTGTCCATATATAAGCTCCATATTTATATATGCACTTTGCACACATTCCTATATCTATTTTGTGACTAAGATTTACAATCTAAATCAAATGTTCTTTTCTAAGCATTTGGCTAACCAGTCTTGGCAGGTTTCTTAAACTGCAGACAGGCAAAAATGATTTCTGTGGGACATTTTTTGCCCTTTTACCACATTAGCTCTATGACATATTTAACACTGAGAAAAATAGGGTGAAAAAAAGAGAAAGGGTTTTAAAAAGATTAAGGGGAAAAAGAGAATGAGCAAGTGAGAGGAAGAGGAAAGGACACATAACACTCTGAGTGCCCAATGTTTTCAGTTGTTTGCCGCAGAACAATGTGAAGTCAATAAATAACACAACGTCTCTCCAAAAAATGTTATTTTTCAATCAAGCTATTCTTCACTAAGATCCTGTGGGAAGCTGATAGTAACCCAGTGTCTGACAAGGCCACATTGCCCTGCTCAGCACTGGATATTAGGGGTGCTGCCTTATGGTTGGTCATGTAATATCTCCTGCCTCTATGAACCCATGTGCCTTTTCTTCTATAGGAGACAATATATTTACTACACTTGTGATATGTTCCTGTGGTGCCCCAATGAGCTAACTACGCAGCCAAGGACGGGTAAGATCTCCTAAAAGTGGGGAGACAACCCAAGCCAGGCAGTAGTTCCATAGGGGACCCCTGAATTGAGATATTGGGGACTCAAGCCCCTTGGAAACTGAGGCACAGGTCTCTGACAAACTCAGGCCAGAAAACTCAGGCCTGTGAGAATCTGATGCATTTGCCTAAGGGCCCTACTGTGAATAGTCTCCTGGAAGATTAAAAGTCTTCAGGCCATGAGAGTTCCGGGTAAGAGGCAGCTCTAAGACATCCGCTGACCATGGATTTGTTAATCAGCCTTGTGTGAATTCCTTTGCCCAGTGCCTTGTTGCAGCAACAGATACTGAAGCTTTGACTGAGAAATGGATGCAGCCCTCTGTAGGACAGAGAGGTGTGAGATCCTTTTGGTTGCTAGGTATTGTTATTTACAACGAATAGATTTTAGATGCTTTTACCTTAAACACAGCCACTCCTAGTCTTTTGGTATAGCTCAAGTATACTGTGAGTTTTATGATTGTGTTTAACTACTAGGATTTAGGATGATTTCTAGATAGTCAAGATAGCTTTAGTAAACATTCTTTAGGTGACTTACAGAAACTGAGTCTGGGTTTCATAGCAATTATCATAATAAAGACAAGGTAATCCTTTAACAGAAGAGGAAGTCACAGTGCACCCTGGAGAGAGCACTTACAGGGGAGTAGAGGACTGTGTAAATCCTGAGAACTACAAACCACCGTTAATGACTTGTTACAGTTTGCTTCCTTGAAAATTCTCAATAAAAGCTATGCGCTGACCCGATTCGGGGCTCAGTCCTCTTTGGCTGAGTCCCTTGGTCTCGCTCTTATCTTTCTTCTGTCTCCTGTTTTTCCTTATTCTGCGTCGCCCCTCTCGTGTCCCACTTGCCCTTGCCACGCAGGACGTGACAAGATCCTATTACTTTCAGTAAAAATACATACGAGTAAAAATAAAATGACATGAATAATGTTACATATATCCAGGTCTAATTATGTCAATAGTTAAAAAAAAATGTCTTCTTTTCAGTAACATTATATTAGTTAGAAAGATTAAAGTATGCCTGAAATATGATATATGTATAAACATACTATAATAATTTAATGGCCAATTCAGTTCAGAATAGTGGAATAAAATAATATTCCAATCTGTACAGTACACTAAGATCCAAAATATATATATATACTGGAAGCACCGATTTCACAGGAGTAATCTTTCCCACTTCAACAAGGTGGGTATTCAAAGTATGTAGATGAAGAGATCTGTCAAGGTGCTCTCACTCTGGGATACTAACATGGCAGTACTGGGAGGCATTTGCCCAAAGATTGGCATGAATTCTGTCAACGACTTAGCATAGTAATTGATGGGAAATCCAGAATGTTTAGGCAGAATTGATTAGAATTAGTCTCTACAGAATATCATGCCAACACATGGATACAATTAGGACACATGTTCAATGCAAATGACTCTGATTCTGGCAGTATGCAGTATGATTTTTGGATGAATCCAAATTACTTGGACTTTGTTAAAAATGAAGGAAAAACATGTAGTACTTCAGATACTAATAATTGATGGCCCTGAATAAAGACGAGAGAGGTATGTTGTCAAATACAAGTCCACTAAATAAGTAATAATGGAAGCAGAAATAACTAATCTCACTAGATGGAATGAAGACATACACTTATCCCCACTAAATTCTAATAACATCAACATCAATTGATTATGAATATTACAAGATGCCCTTTTCGAAAATGAAAATGAATCTTTTCTATCTCCATAGCAATTTTAAGGCAAAGAGGTTTCTAAAGAGGGTCTCCATCTGTACATGTTAAGTTTCACTCATTCTCACCTTGCTGATCTGCAAATCATATCATTCTCACCAAAGTCTCACTTCTCTTTTCAGCATTGATTTGTTATTCAAGTGTGGTAGCAACTTCTCACATTCCACAGACTTGGAGACTCTCCTGCAGGCAAGGCTGTATTTACTTTGTAGGAATAGGTGCTATGTAAACAGAAAGTACCACTACCATGCCTTGTCAGTACTTTTTCTCTGGGGTTTTATATACTCCCAAAAAGAGACGGGTCCAATTTTATCTTCTTTCCTACTGAGATTCTTAAACAGGACTGTCCCTAAGCTATATTTTGAAGTAGCAAAAGTTGAGTTTCAGCAAAGCAATTCCCAACCTCTTTACAGCTATCTCTTTGAGAAGCGAATGCTGTAATTTAAACTCTTACCCTTCATTTAGGATTAAATTAAAGTTATCATCAGTGACATGCATAATGTTAAATGAAATTGCTTAATGAACTCAGTCATGAGCAAACCACATTATAAATACTCATTACTCCTCAAGAGCTCCTTTGTTTTGAAACAAATACTTTGTCAGAGAATCCAAAACATGCATTATTGTTGTCCTGCTAATCATGAAGCCACTGTGGTTGTAGCAGTAGGTTGGGACAGTACGGCTTATTAAATAGGCAATGCAGGGTAAGAGTTAAGAGCAGAGAGACTCTGTAATCAGGCTCTTTAGATTTGTTTTCAGGCGTCACTACTTTTTAGCTGTGTGATTACTGGCCAAGTTATTTAAAACCTTTGTGCCAGATTTCTCATGTAGTAATATGAAACAATAATAGCACTTACCTTTAACGGTTGTTATAAAATTAAGTAAATTAATAGCAAGCCTAGCACATAACCATTTTATGTATTAGCTGTTATTATTATTATCATTATTATTATGCTGTGTACCTCTTCCTACTATGCTATGAAGTTAGCTCCAACGGAGAACTCCATGTTACATGCACCAATTTGGGCCTATAGTCACTGCTCCCCAGTTTTGCTCCCTATTTATACGCCCTTGCTTCTGTATCTCCTACTTTTTTCCCTTAAATCCCCATCCCACCCGATCACAAATTATAGGACAGCAACTGAAAGATAATCTTCCAGGTAATGTGTTCATACTTTAAATGAAGCCTTAATGTAAAGAAAGGTTTCAATTATTGGAAAATTAAGATACTGTAAGCAGGCAAGGTGGGCTAAGGAGGGTGCTGTCCCCTTTGAAACATCTAAAGCTCGACATTTATTCTACATTTTTTTATGCCGTCTGTTATTGTAATTCCACTATACTGAGAGGTAGTATTTATTATTAATATTTACCAGTGTACTGGCTCTAAAGTAAAATATGTGAACACTTTGGAAAAGATGAGTTTTGTTTTTCACAAGCTATAAGTATAAGCACCAATTTTTTAAAAAGGTATAATGAATATCGGTCAAGTAAAGTTGCAAAATTCTGTAGAATAGAATTACAGTGTTTCTTGAAATAAGGGGAAAATGATAATAAAAATATTAGTATTAATCAGAAACAACAATAGAAGGGTTTTTCTTTTCCTTTTTTTTTTTTAAGAGAGCATATCCTGATTAAAATAATGAACTGACACTGTACATCAGTATTTTAGGTGGTAAAATACAATGGTGAATCTCTGTATCAAAAAATGAAAATATAAGTCAAAGGGACATACAATTGTGCACCATTCCATATCAGATATGTTGTAGGGTGACAGGTTTTTGAAATTTCATTTAATTTTTATAAACACTATATATTTTTAATATTATTCCTATTTTAGAGATTAAGACAAAAAGACAGGAAAATTAAATAAAGGTAGTGTCCCTAATAAACAAAAAGTCAGTCAACTTAGGTCTCAATCACTTTAATTAATGCCTGTGTGTTCTTTTATTAGCACCTAACTACTTCTCAAGTTTTCTTTCATAACGGTATACTATGGTGTGGAATAAGAAAGTGAGAATTTATTTATTTATTTTTTATTTATTTTTTTTAGCTGAGCCATCTGGCTACCTCAACGGCAGCTGAATGGCAACTCAGCTTGGGCTGGGCATCGAACTGTTGTTGCTCTGAGCTCAGCTCACACTCTTGAGTGAGCTCTTAACCAACTGAGCCACTCAGCAGGCCCTGCAAGTGAGCAATTTATAAGCATAAATTTGGAAACATATCCTCAGATCTGAAATAAAATGTTTCATTATTTAAAAATTATATTTTGTTGTTGTTATTGATCCCTCTTGAGGAAAAATAAATTTGATTACTTCACCTTGCCAGAGGGTAGACATTACTAAAAGAGTAACACAACAGAGATCATAAAAGAAAAAAAAAAAAATTACCTTTTAAAAAGTATGTGGAGGATATAAATAGCATACAGTAAGTGACTATGACCTGGTTCTTACCTAGCTTTGTGTTTTAAGAAGCACACTGAATTCTGAATTATTTGAAAATATGAATACCTGATGGCAAGTCATTTAATCCAAATAAATGGATATTTAGAGAAAAGAAAGGGAGCTGAAGACATGCTCAGACAAATGTTATTGTGTATAAAACTTTCATTTAATTACTATCAGTAATATTTCTAAATAAGTCACTAAATACTGTAAAAAAAAATCAGTTCTTTGATTCATACAGATTTTATTTTGTTTTTTGTTTTTTTGAGGCCAGTGTCACTGGCCCTCATATGTGGGACCGAACCGGGGCCGCTGGCTTCCCAAGTCAGCGCTTAACCACCGCGCCACTTGGCTGGCCCTCATACAGATTTTAAAGTGAGAAATTATTTAATATCTCTATCCATAGTTTTCTCATTTGATATGAAGATAAACTAAAAGGCCATGTAAACACATATTCCAAACTGAAAAAAAAAAAAATTTAATGGCATTTGATTTACTCTACAAATACTTAGAGTTACACACTTGAAGAACCACTTGTTCTTTTGTCTATAGTATTTAGAAATATATAAAATAGAGCAAAATAAAATATTTTCAATTAATACAATATTTTTCCCTTTATGTATTTACTGTTAAAAATTAGTTTTAATGATACACCTAGAGTGCCCACACAACACATGTACTTAGATGTTTTTTCCTCCTTCAAGTATCTTGTATTTTCTCTGTGAAGACTCCCTCACCACACCCATGCTGAGTCCTGTGCTGTTCCAGTGTCATTTCCTATCACCCTGTATTGACCTCTTCCAAGTACTTAGCTGTGTGTATTATGCATTCTTATATATCTGTCTGATCTCCATTAGGTCTACAATGTCTGTGAAAGGACAAGTAATCTATATTCAAATTTTAAAAAACATTCAAATTAAAAAGGGAGAACATATAAGTGATGGTTGGTATATATAAATGTATATTTCAAATTTTAAATTAATATTGTAATCAATATACAGGTCTCTAAATGCTTAATATTGTCAAAAAAAAAAGCAGCAAAACATAACATTAAAGTTTATAAAAAAAAGTCCATGTACTTTTTGTCACAAGTACTATCAATCTTGTTTAGGGATATTTAATAAGGACTTTTCCGAATCTCCTATGTAAATAGCAACCTGGCCTCAACTACCCACAAGCATATTCTTTATCTGGATTGTTCACAGCTTTATTCACTGCTTGGCATATACCAAGCACTAAATAAATAATTATTGAATGACTGGATGAAAAACAATACTTTACCTTATGTAATTATATCTTAGGGTTAAAGCTCAGATGGCATTGTTTCATTTTATACATTTCATTTTCAACATTTAAGATTCTATTGCATCTATACCACTACCCAAGTCATTTTTCAAAATAATTTCTAGTATTCTACTTCAAAAGTAATAAGCTTTGCGTACTTCAAAGAGTTACAAATATGTAACATCTGCATTTTTAATATGAGGCAAAGCATTATCCCTAAATCATCTGAGAGAACATATATTAATGACACATATCTATCTAATATTATAGCATAATTTTTAAAGAGACGTTTTATGTTTTTAAAATATATTTCTATACACAACAAAATATGTAAGCTGTTTGTTAGGTACCTTAGCTTTAAGTAAAATTATATTGTTATAGTTATTCTTGTCATGACAATCATTTTCCTTCACTTCAAACACTTAAAGACATCTCATATTCATTATATGCAAGACATAGGAAGAATAGTATCTGGCATGAAGTAAGCCAGTCTTTCTCAACCAGCATTGGGCAAGATAATTAAATCCAACATACAATGACTTGATTAACTATTTTCTAAACTCTTCTGATTTTACAAGACTGGTATCATTCTAGGTACATAGGAAAGAAGTAATTTATTACATACAACAAATACTTTCATAGACATTTAGGGCTTAATTCTTTCAAGGAATCCAGGTTGAGAAGGGCTTGAGTAGGCACTCAACATATATTTGCTGAGTCTTCTACCCAAAGCTGATCCTCTTCCAGTTTTTCTGTCTTTATTATTATCTATTGAGCAATATAAGTCAATCTGAGAATCACCCTGAACATACATGTCTCATAGCCTCAAATTCTGTATGTCATCCATCACTATTTGTTCAACTCCTACTGTCCTTCCCTTAGACTCTAATAATCTACAAGAGCTGTTTCCTGACTTCAGTCTGGATATCCTTCCATCAAATTCCACTTGCAAGCCAGATCTTTTCAAAATGCAAATCTAGCATATGGTTTCACAATAGTGCTAAAATACATGCGACAGGCCTTTATTGTTTTCAGGTTTAAAACAAAATGCTCTAATGTGACCCGGGGGACCTTGCATGATAGGACACATTCTTGTATCTCCAGCCTCACTGCATAATCATTCACTATTTTGCACTCTGAGTGCCAGTCACACATTGCCTGTTTAAGTTAAACATTGAGTGTTTAAGTTCTATGAAAGAGCCTTTGGCCATACCATTTCTTCTTCTTTGAACACTATCCCCATCTCACTTCCACATCCTCTTTATCCTTCTCCTGTATTAATTTAACTCATGTCTCTTTTAGGGTGGTTTTCCATAATATACCCCCACCCCTCTACAGTATCTCAGGTTCCTTTGCTAAATTCTCTTTTAGAGCAGTGCTCCTATCCTTCAAATAACTTCTATCTGACAATATGCTTTTTGGGTTATTCTCTGAATTTTTGTCTCCTTCAATAAAGACTATACTCTTCCTTATCACCTAGCATAGTACCTATCACATGTAAAGAACACAGTAAATATTTGCTGAAATTATTAAGCTCAAAAACAAACTGAATATAAGTCACTGGCAAATACAGGGAATGATAGATGACAGTGATTTCATTCCCAATTGAAGAATTTGTTTTATCTTTGGAGAAATAAACAAAGAAGTATTTCCAGAAGGATGGAATCTTAAAATTGCAACTTCACGAAAGAAGATGACAAATTATTTTGGGTTTCCAATTCATTCATATCAAAATATTTTAGAATTATATGGTTGCAACCACATAGCTCTGCTTATACACAATCCCTCATTATTATTATTATTATTATTATTATTATTATTATGTTACCTTTTATTTTCTCCACTTTTGAAAGATCCAAAGTGTGCTGACTGGGAAGGCCTTTTGGAAAATCAAGACATTGCTAAGTAAGGACTGGTTTTATCAAGAAGGTGTGAATTGATAAAATAAGTCAGGGAAGAATAATTTAAGACCTTAAGATAGGGGAGAAGATATGTGGCACAGGCCATATGAGAACAGCAGGATAAGGTTTGAAGAAAATGAAACTGGGTCATTTCCTAAAATTGCAGAAATGTTACTCTAGGCAACAGTGGGAAAGAGTAATAGTACTTGATTTTAAAAAGGCAGATTATTTCAAGTTACCTTTCAAAAACCCTTAACTATTTAACTAGACTATTAACATGACTTTGATAAGATACTAAACTTTTTATTAAATCCCTTTTTTTACCTTCTGAGATGAAAAGACTAGAGACTGAACAGCTACTATTCTCAATGCCTGCTTAATTCTTCCTAAGCATGGCATCATCCTACTTACTTTATGATATGATTAAAGTTACCATTGAGGAGAAGGAAATAGAATGTCATGGTTAGAGTGACTTCTTTGTGACTGCTTTGATTTCAGTCACGGCTCCTCTGTTTACCAGGTATGTGATTTAGGGAAACATTTTAAAAATCTCTTTGGTCCAGTTTTTTGAATGGAAGCAAAATTTTTATCTACCCAATTGTGAAGGTTAAATGAGATAATCCACATAAAGTACATACCAGAATGCCTGGTGCATAGTAAATATTTAATACATGTTAAAGTATCCTGTTGTTTTCCATCATCATTATCATCATCCTATTATTACTAGTATTATTTACACTATTATCCTGACACATATATAAAAAGTATATCCTACAGGTCAGGCGGAATTTGTGAAGAAAAGTTGTGGGGAAATGAGAGGTAATGCTTGTTAAGATATGAGACCTTTATAATACCCAGTGAGAACAATATATACATTTTTTTTTAATCCAATAGCCACAATATCAATATCAACATGGCTTTGGATTAGTATTCTCTTATTTTAACAGAATAACCCCAATTTGAATATAGGGTTTATGGGATGTTTTAAATGAAAATGAAGACATTTGGCTTACTGATATCAAGTCAATAATTATATAATAATTTTCCTTTAAAAGGCTACTTTTTGGCAACATTTAAAAGAGTTACATTCCCAAAGTTCTCCTGTTTTGTACATATGCCTCAAACTTAGTTCCATAAAATCTCAGAAAATATTGAAAGCAACAGTGCTTTCATAAAAATACACCAGCAGCAGCCACAGACATGATGGAAGCCTCTTGATAAATAATTACTGTGGTGTAATTGTCTGACTAAAATTTTGCTTGCAAGTATAGGTACAGAAGAAAATTGAAATATCTTTTACCCTTAGTCTTCATTTGAATAAATTGTGCAGGTAAATATTAATTGGCTTTTTCCCCTTTTAAAGCAGGAAACGAGAAGTGCAACTGATTTTTTTCCCCCTTTAATTTTAAATTTCACAGCAAAATTTAAACCCACAGAAAATACACCGTGAAACTTCCTTGTTATATTCAAATTATTTCTGCTGTCCTTGTGACAGTAAGTCAAAGGAAAATTAGCTGTTTGGAAAAAATAACTAAGCACTACTGAGCAAAAAAAAGGTAATGTTGGTTATACTGAGAGCAGTTAGTACACAAAGACTTTTTTTAATCAATGTTAAGAGCATAATGTGTTTTTCTTTTAAAAGATGAGAGAACAGGAACAAAGTGTTAACACATATGATAAAATCCCAATATTGAACATTTTAAATTTTAAATTAATAAAATTTCTTTTTTCATTCAGATTTTACTAATTTATCACGAAAAGGACCCTCTCAATTGTCAATGCTAAGAAATTTCTAGCAAGCAAAATGAATCTTGAGCTCTAATGGGGGAAAAGGGGAATAGGGGGTGTAACATTTTTCTTAGGAATTATTAATTATTACTATGTTTGTCATCACTGCTATTGTTTAAATTAGGAAAAAAATTAAGAAAAAGGTGAGAAAATATAAAAAAAATCATTAATCAAAATTAAATGAAGATATAAATTTACTATTAACATGCACTCCTTGAATGAGGGATATTTTTGAAGAAATGCTAAGGAAACTTTATTGCTTGAAACAAAACAAACAAACAAAAAAATGAAAAGAAAAACAAAAAAACAACAACAAATTAACTTATAAAATCATGTATATGTGTATATATGTGTATAAATACAGCTATATGTTTATACCAACATATATGAATATATTTCTAAAAATATGGGGAAGAGTATCCTAAATTATCTAAGAACAAGTTTTCACTATTTTTCATTTGTAATTTTACTCATGTCTACTGTTTCTATTGGTAAAAACTCCATCAGAAAGTTGACACAAATTAACTTATAGCTATTTTTTCTTACCAGGGTGAACAGTGAAACATTTTTGCTTAACTTGCCCTAACTTCCAAAAATTAAATGTGTCTTCTACAGAACGTGAAGTCCTATACAGGATATGTGTCTTTTGAAACACTTGATACAGTTTGAGTGAAAAAAATTAAGAAAAATATAAGCTAAGTTTCAGCCCTGAGAACGTTAAGTGTAAGCCGCAGTGGCTGTAGTGGGCCTGCGCTGAATGGCACCCTGGTGGCCAGAAAGAAGCAGTGAGCCACCTTGTGAGTTTCAATTACTAGATGGGGCAACACAGGACACCAGGGGAAACTCGATCAAAACTATCATAAAAGTTGCTATAAATCCAAAAGCCTGACAAAAAAAAAAATAAATAATAATAATATATATATATATATATATATATATATATATATATATATATATATTGCTAAAAGCTTAGTGCTAAAGCTACCAAACAAAAACAGAAAATATAAAAATCTGGATATTGGGTTGGCAGAGTGGCGCGTTGGTTGGGAGCTGGCTTGGGATGCCAGCGGCTCCGGTTTGGATCTCACATATGAGGGCCAGTGACACTGCCCTCTACAGCTAAGATGGTGAACAACAGCTCCACCTGGAGCTGGGCTGCTGTGAGTCCCCAGGACGGTATAGCTGCAGCCCCTACAGCAGTGGGCTGCCTTAGGCTACAGTGAGTGGCCGGCAACCAGCGTGAGCGGCTGGCAGCCGGTGTGAGCTGCCAAGAGCCACTTTGAGCGGCTGTCCAGAGGCCAGTGACCAATCTGACTCACCTGAGAAGAGTGCAATGATGATGCCAACATGGGCCAGTGAGGCAGCGTCCTCCACAACTACACTGAAGAACAAAGGGACAGCAGCTTGTCTGTTCTTCTCCCCCAACTCCCCAATTTAAATATATATATATATATATATATATATATATATATATATCATATATATATATATGATATATATATATATCTTAAAATTAAATAAATAAATAAATAAATAAAATGTGGATATTGAGCTGCATAGAAATTTTTTTTAAAAATTGAATTTCAATAACTTTTCAAAGAAAATAATCTTGTCTTGCTTTTGATTTCTAGAAAAAAAAGTATTGGGGAGAAATTGTTTATAGAGTATTATACTAAAAAGGTCAAATAGAAAGAACAAAGGAGATCTGTGGGGATGTTCATGTACATATTCACTGAGTAGAAACAAAAAACAAAACAAAACAAAAACAGACTGGCTTTTTGTTGTAAATTTATAATCAACAATGGACCTCATGGAAAACTGAAGTGTGCCTTTCACATGCAAAAAATACAACAAAGGAAGAAAAAAAGAATAAAATCAAGATAAAACTTTACAAAGTATATAGAATGACTGGTTGTGTGCAGAGCACCCACAGGTTGTTCCTATCCTTGTACGTGTAAACGATCTGTTTGCAAATGGAATTGTAAATACTCCCTTAAAGAGATGGGGTTTCTTTCTCTATACATTGTCTCTGGGATTGGGCTTGGGGCTTAATTTGACTAATGGTTCAATTATATATCAATTAAATATACATATTTAATCAGAGATTAAAAAGTACTTGCACACTGGGCTTCGATCTTGCCTGCAACTCTTTATAACCTTGAGACCATCTTATAAAGAAGCTTGGAAATCAGAAGTCAAAGAAAGCTCAAACAGTCCAATCTGATCTACCTCTCTTAAACAAACTGATCAGCCTGCCAATCACTGTAAATGTGGGTGAGGATATTCTAGACCATCAGGCCCCAGGCTAGCAGGTCCAGAAAAGACCAGAAGGACCAAACGGCTGACCAATAGAATTATGAATTTGATAAATGTTTACTGTTTTAAGACCTGAAGTTTTAGCTTGATTTGTCAAATAGAAACAAGTGATACAGTAATTTTATGCACTATGTTAGTCTGATCAAAATTCACAGGGATAAAAAATTGAATTTTGAAACAAGTATTACAATAATACAATAGCCTTTATTATATACAAATATGAAACTTACAGTTTTCCTCACATTCATTCTGTTTCATCTCTCTGGGCTTCTGCTATTAAAAATATCATCCTACTATGCTTATTTTTCCAAAATATAATCTTTCCCAGGAAGATATCCTTGAATTTCAAGATTAGGCCAAGACTTACTTTCTGGATTTTAATAGGACCTTGGTAACACCTCAATTCTAGGGCTTAGAATATTAGGCTAAAATTATGTGTGGATGTGACTTTTTCCCTCATTAGATTTTAAACTCTTCAAAGTCAGGAAGATATCTTATTGTCATTGAATCACTAATACTGCGTCCAGTATTACATAGTTTCAAAAAGTAAATATCAAATCTATATTATTGAGCTGAATTTACTAGTATAAGTTCTTGAATTTGGCTGATACAAAACAGTCAGAGAAACCCTAGACAGGTAATAGAAGTAAGCGAATCATTCTGATTTATAATAAAAGTTCACAGAGAACAAGTCAAGGTTTTGGCTGAGGGAAGGATAAACTGAGGATGTCCTCATAATTCAAGCTATGTGGGTAACATTCACTGTTCAATAAATAAAAAGTAGAGCTGTTGATCAAGAAGCATTGAAGTGACTTGCATTGGGGCACATGCTGTTTGCAGTCTTTGATACCGCTTACCTGCCCATTGTATACATGGAGCAGCTTTGAAGGAGCAGCAGAGGTGCTCGCCTTAGAGGAAGCCCGCGCAGTAATTTTTGGGAAAAAAGCAAAAGTTGGAAAAATCAGTTTGTGATGAAGAATGAGAAGAAGTAAAGACCTAGAAAGAAAGTGTTCATGAAATGGCTTAGAGAAAGTAAGTACTTTTGGGTTATGAAGCTTAAGGAAATATAAATGGTGCAATAGAGAGACAGGTTAAAATGAAGGGAGAAAAAAAATAATTGAAATATAAATGCATTCAATCAATCAACAAAAATTCTAAAGGTCACCATTTGTCATGAATAACACATATAAAAAATGATAGCAATCATATTAAATATAAACACTATGCCTTTTATATGTAAGGTTTATTTTCACATATTGAAAATATGAGGGCAGTATCATTCAAATAACAACACAGATCATCTGCATTTTGTGTTCTAATACTTTAGAAATCAAAATTAATTAATCCTATGCCTATGAAAGTACCCCATAAGTCTAGGTTTTTGTGAAATGTAATAAACAGAAGAAATATTCGCTATATCATAAATATAAGATTTAATTTTAGGAAGAAATCAGAAATTACTGGATAATGTTTAAATAAAACAAATCCATCCAAATTAATAATTTTTGTAATCATGGCAACCAAAGTAAGTGAATAAAACTTATTTATAACACAAATAAAGGCAACAGCCGTATTGCATAATATGAAGAAGAGAACTGAAAGTCATAAATTCGCATTAGAAATCCACACTTTCCTATTCCAGTTATCAATCAAAATTATAAAGGAAATCTTTGTCAATGTAGGAGGTTGCAGTCAATAGTTGGATAGAGACTATCTATCCAACTGGCAAAACAGCACTATTTAAAAAAAGAAAGAAATCTTCCACTAATCATGCCATTTGTGTAAAACAAGCCTTCTCTTGTGGTCTTTGTGTTGCTTAAGATCTACATGACATCTTTTTAAGGACAGCGAAATTTAAATTCCTTTCTCTTGATTGCTGAAGTGAAAATCAATTTCCAGTAATGAAATTGTTTTGCCCAGTGAACTATTCAATAGCTTTCATTCCAAAATAAAAACATGAATGACTTTAAATTATATTTTACTGTGCTAATGATGAGTTTTAGGCATTAACCTTGTGTCTTTTCTTATTTTCAGTAAAATACTGCTTTAAAAAACTTATTTCAGGCGGGCTGAGTGGCAGCATTGGTTAAGAGCTGGCTTGGGAAACCAGCGGCCCCGGATCGGATCCCATATATGAGGGCCAGTGACACTGCCCTCTACAGCTAAGATGGTGAACAATAGCTCCACGTAAGCTGGGCTGCACCAGTCCCAGCGATGGTGTAGGCTGCAGCTCCTGCTGCAGTGGGCTGCCATAGGCTACAGTGAGTGGCCAGCAGCGAGCATGAGCAGCTGGCAGCCAGTGTGAGCTGCCAAGAGCTGCTGTGAGCGGCTGTCAAGAGGTCGGCGACCGATCTGCCTCACCCAGGAAGAGCACAATAATACCAACATGGACCAGTGCAGCAATGAACTCCACAACTAGACTGAAGAACAAAGGGACAGCAACTTGTCTGCTCCCCTTCCCCGATTCCCCAATACTGTTCCCCTCCCCTAATTCCCCAATAAAATCTTTAAAAAAAAACAACAAACCAATGAACAAAAAAACCTTTTATTTCTAATACTCTTTCAGTTTTCAACATATCCCTAAATCATAGTTATTACGTAATTACTAAACATTCTGATCAAATAACTTACTCAGATCTACATTTTCTTTTCCAACCACATATATTGTCAACCTTTAAAATTAAATACCTTTTGGATCATTTTGTCTCAGAGTTTAATTTCATCATAGTCTTCAATGTGATCTTTATTATATTTCCAATGTCATTCCTCTGATTCTACAAAATAATCATTTTTATTGAAATCCATATTCCCAGACTGTGACTTACAACTACCCCTATCCATGATATCCTATACAACAAATTTTCCTTATATCAAGGTGTCTCTATAAGTTTTTGAACAAAAGTCTACCTTGATTTCACATAATTATAAGGAGAAAAATATCAGAGTGTTAAATTCAAATACATACCTTCAACAAAGAAAACCTATGGTAGCTTTTTTTTTTTAATTTTTTTTTTTTATTAGTTTCAGGTGTACAACACAGTGCAATAGTTATACTCTTTACCCCCCAAAGTGAAAACCCCCCTCCCCCAGTTCGCCACCCCACTCCCCCCCCATATCATACATATCCATCACAACTCCCCTAACTCCCCTCCACAGTATACTCCACATCCTATGGTAGCTTTTAATGCAAGCTGCAAAGTCACACACACACACACACACACACACACACACACACACACACACCCCCCAAAACAACTCACTAATGTGCATGAAGTAGTCTTTTTTTTATTAACACTGCTGTTGCCTTAGATCAAGCCCTCATAACTTATTATCTGCACCATCATGTCCCAAAGTGTATTCCTCTTCATTGGTGTTCCATAAGAAACCAATCTCTAGTGTCCAATGGCATTCACTGTATGTATGGAATTAGCTTGTCTCTTCTGTATTTAGAATGACGCTACCTATGCACTATGCTTGTGAGAATCTCCCAAATACTCACTCAGATAATTTTCTGTTGGGCTATGTTTTCTCACAAAAGCCCAGTTCAGAAATTATGCCTAAACATTACCCCTAGTGAAAATTCAAAAGAGTGTCATGTAAGATTGGGTGGGTGGCATTTGACAGAAGGAGACAAAGTAGATGGTTCCATGGTCAATCATGTATAGAAAATACTACATAACACGCCCCCATCTTAAAGATCCATGATGCATATAAATATATAAAATGTGCAAGAAGTTCTGGAATAATAATTATAATAATAATGGCAACAATAATACAAATAATAAAACAAGTTTATTTTTGCTTAATTTAATTTTCTAAAACATAGCTGATCATGTAATCCTGTTTTTACACACACTCAATGGACATCCTCTAAAACATGTGTTCCACTGAACAAACTTTGGAAACACTGGAGGACCCCATTTTGGCCATAGAAATCATGTTTAAAAAACACAAGCCTGTTCAAGTTATATTCCCTTGCTTAACATTCTTTGGCAGCTTCCTATCACCTAGAGATAGGAATAAAATAAAAATGTATTCTCTAATCCAGCATTCAGAACCATAATTTACTCCTTTTTTCTTTATCAGTCTTTTGCCATTCTGTCACATATAAAACACACACACACACACACACACACACACACACACACACACACACACACACACTCCAAACAGAATATATAAATTCTTTCTCACATCTTTGTTTTTTAAATAGTACCTCTTTCTTGAAATTTCCTCTTAACATTGCAAGGTATCCCCCACTCTGTTCCTGCAGAACCTTGTACTGGCTTCTATTTTAGAACATGCATTATTGATTTAAATATTTTTTGGTTGCTCTTGACTCTCTCTAGACTGTTATCCTCCAAAGGCCAGGACATGTACTCTATTAATCTTTTTATGCCTAATGTCTAGCACAATGCCAGGCATGTTAAAGATAATTCAATAATTATTATAAACAATCATAGGAATCATAATTCAAGATGATAGATTTCACAAAATTTTCATCCTTAGAAATACCTGAAATTAATATCAACTTTTGTTTCCTATCAAACTGTAGTTATTTTGTTTTACACCATTCTCCTGTAAAAGAATAGCTTTCTTTCATTATGAAAGGTTCTTTGTAAAGCTCTTTCCATATTCTGAGAACGCTTATAGAAAATCCCTTACTTTGGTTCCAGTGAGAAAGAAAGACAGCACATTCCTACTTGCTCCACGTCATTCATTTTTTTAAATGTCTTTTGTGTTCCTGTTTTAAACTGTTTTAAACATTTACATATCAGAGTGAGCTAAAATGACAGAGTCAGTACCCTCATACAGCTGATATTCTAGCTCAATCCAATAAAATAAATAAGTTATTTAAATAGATTATAATGACTGGTAGTCATGTCTGAACAAATATAAATTAGGAGAAGGAGATAGAATATATGTGTCTGATGGGGTCGGGGGGTTACAGCTGCTATTTTAGACAGAGGTGATAGAAGGATTCTTTCACAGAGTGAGTTTTTCAAAGGAGACTAAAATAAGTGAGCATCACTCCATGTGCAGTATGTCCATTCTTGGCACCCTGGATTTTCTTTTTCTATTAGACTTGACAAATTTATCTAATTCACTTAGCAACAGGGTGATTACTATGGTAAAAGGTGTTTTAAATCTAGTGTATCACATTATAGCCTGCCTGTCTGCCTCTATGCACCTCTCCATAAAGACAGATCATAACTTCAATATTATGCTTACTATATATGCCCCTGTTTCGCACCAAAGGATGGCCGGGTAGTCAATGACGGATAAGATCCCACAAGAGAGACAACCTAAGCCAGACATGGTCACGTGGGGACCAGTGGGGACTAGTAGGAGGAATCACCAGTTGACAGAAATAGGGCATGAACCCCTTGCTTCAGGGTCTGGCAACCTGCCTATGAAATGACCTATTGATATGATAATACCTGTTCTCCCTGAATTCTTACCAGTAAGCCTTGGCAGAGGAGGTTCTGTCTCTTAAAAGATGCATGACAATAACCTTATGGGACCACCATTAATGGCAGCTTACAGGTGTGGGTGATTTGGCCTAGAGCTATGTTTTTGGGTGTGAGACTCACAGACCTCGGAAGCTACATTGACCCTTGCTTAAATATAACATAATAAAAGGAACAGTCAGGCCAGATAGGGGCTCCAGTCCAAGAGGCTGGGGTCCCCTGGCCCGGAATTGTTTTCTCTCCTATTTTGTGTCTTTCTCTTTTCCTTAACCTTTCGCCGTCCCTTCTTCACACCCACCGAGCCCAGTCATGAGGGACGCAACACTAGTGTAGCTTTGAAACTTATCAGAAACTCACCTTTATATTTTAATAATCAGGATCCAGTTGATTGCTTCCATCCCACAGTGAAAGTATGCACAGTAGAAATGAATATAGCACAGAGTCAGTAGTGTACTTAAGCGTCAGCTGCCTCATGGCAGATGACAACAGTAGCTTAATAAGATCAATCCCTCTCTGAACCACATGCTACAAAGTTTGGAAAGAGATCCTTCTGAAGTTTGCCACTTGTGATAAGTACAGTTTTTTGGAGATTAATCTCAATGTAAGTATGCATAATGCTATTAGTGAGAGGACTGTATTGAGTGGTATGCTGACAGCCTTGGAGACTTCCAGTGACAGCTCTCACTAAAGGGCTAGATGGGGACTGAATATTGCAGATATAGCTGGCACTAGTATCTTTTTACTTTGCAATATTTTCTTGAGCTCTAGATATTTGATTTCCTTTGTAAAACATACCACTCTTTGTCAATTATGTTCCAAATGACAAATGTGGGGAATAAATTCATTATCCTTGCCACTAAGTAGTGAACAAATTCACACCAATGATTTTGGTGCATGCCATTTAAGAATTTATAGCACATACCTCTTTATTCACAGCTGGAATCTTGCACTCAAAAGTATTAAGCTGCAGTGCTACTATAACACTGTTCAGTTTTATACATGATATCTTTCCCATTTGCATCTCAGTTTATATATTTCATTTAACAACGTACTAGCATTGTTACAACCAAATCTACTACTGCAACACGGAAGCAGTACTCACTATTAACCATTTTTTATAAAACATGCAATAACCTTAGAAAACATCAGTGAAAAATTTTGAAAGAACATAGAACTGTATGCCTGGACCTTAAATATATAATGCTTTGTAGTCAAATCTTCAAAACAAGACAAAGAGAAGAAAAAAAAAAATTATATTTTTGTACATTGGCTTAAAAGATTTCCCATGCCAATATAAAGAACGAGTGACAAGAAAACATATTCAGAGCTACATGCAGGATTCAGGTAGAACTTGCTGAGTACGGGCAACATAGTAGGAGATGAGGTCTCACAGGAGTTGGAGTTTCACATGCTATGGAGCCTTAAGTGCCATAATAAGGACCAAGATATAATTATTTAATTTTAAAAATTAATGTGTTTCTTTAACATTTTTGTTAAATTACTTTGGCTCAATGAGGATAGACACCTTGTCTTAATTGCATACAGATACCCTGCATAGTAATTTAGGATGATTAAAAAAAAATAAATTTACCCTGTTGAGATTTAAAGAAGCTTTAAGATTTCTTCTTCTCCCCTTGTTTCCTTTGCTGCTCCCAGTCATACCCTGAGGGTTACAGCTACTAAAACCAAATTGAGGCTGCTAATATTAGGGTCAAATTGGCTAGACTAAACCAGTGAGCACATAATTTCAGACATTGCAGAAATAACAGTAAATAATTTAACAGTGGTCAGAGTAGTAAATCTATAAATGGCCCTTTATTCTTCATACTACGTTGCAAAGGCCTAAACAAATCACCTCTTTGTAGACAACAACATAATCCGTTTCGCAATGATCAAAAAAGAGGTTGATTTTGTATGTGAGGGTTATTTTTAGAAACTAGTTAAATGTTTCTTTGTATTTTTGTTTGATAAAATAAGTAAAGGTATACACATTCAGGACAAAACATAGGCATAACCATCATTCCTTTTACCATCTAGTGTCTGGTTAGTCGTTGAGTATTGTTTCTGGTTTCTAATGAGTCTTTTAGCAAACTATATTATCTGGAGATTTTTCAGAGGTGAAGCAAGCAGACTTTCTACCAGTAAATGTTTCATTTAATAAAATTCAGAATAACCTCATGGCTGAAAGATAGAATGATATCAAAATCATGCCAACTATTGTGCTAGATCTGCCTTCATTTCTAAAATACTCATTGCATGCTTAAATTGGCCATGTTTCAATCTGACTACAATAGAAAAAGAAAAGAAAAAACAGAACACTTTTTTTTCATCATCTGCGTTAGTAGGAACATTTTCCAATAGGAAAATAAAGGAAATACTAGTCTTTATTTCCCACTTTTATTTTCTTTAACTCATCAATTTTCCATTTGTAATATACAAACTAAATAGGAAATATATATATATATATATATATATATATATATATATATATATATATATATAAGGTTGGAACTAAAACACTAGGGTGGATGAGTTATTGATTATTAAGGCTCTTTTCCATTAAATTTATGCATACAAAATTTTAAATATAATTAATATTTAATCAATTAATTCATGAACATGCTATTAATTCAAAATGGAAAAAGATATTCATTGAAGATATGTTTCCCCTCAGGGACCCAGCTCACCTCTCTGGAGGTACCACTCTGATGGCTTGGTAATACTTTGTTTTTGAATGGCCGTTCAATATCAAATTAAACTTACCCTAGTTACTATGGTACAGACAGCTAGTTACTCCACAAAAATCATTTTCTTTATTACAGAATATGGGAAGGGGACATTTATAGAAAATATAGACCAGCAGAAACCCATATCAGTCACGCCTGTGTGATTAGTTCTTGCCAGGGGACCATGATTGGAGGACACTGATGGTGACCTTTCTAGGCCAGGGTCTTTAGGAGCTGTTAGGGTTCCATTGCATGTAGTCCCTGGATCCGGTCTGTCCTGCTAGCGTGATACAGGGAACTCCTAGGTCCCAGGGGAAGTGAGATTCACAAATTGGAGGGAGTCTAGGTTTTCTGATATCCATATGAAAGACAATTACCGGCTAAATCATCAACTCTGAAGTCTTACATGGACAAGAAATATACATCTCTCGGTTAAGCCACTGAAATAATGTGATTTATTTATGAGAGCATCTAGCATCTCCCTAATAGAGAATAGTCCTGCATGGATAATCATTTAGACATAATGGACTCGGGGTGAAGGGGTGGGGGGTGGGGGAGGAGAAGAATACGTTCCCTATGCATAAAAATATTAAAATATTTTAATAAGTAAAATTGTGTCACTTTTGAGTCAAATTGCTAATGCTGATTATATGTAAACACTTTTCATCTCACTATCTCTCTAGTATTTATTTTTTGGCCTCTAGGAAATGAATTTCTAATCTAAAAGCAATAAAAGACTTTCTCTTTTAATGTAATAATGTAATGTTCTACTCCCCATCATAAAACCATGTGTTTTTTTTTCTTTTTTCTTTCTACTGACAAGCAGATAAATTAGAAGAATAAACTGAATATTTGAATGTTTACTTATATTCTTGCTAAAAATTAAGGAAAAATACATTCTCTAGTTGCTTGACTATCTCAATATAATCTGTGTTAAATTATTTTTAGAGTATTTCTTTTTAACAAACAGTCTAAGGTTATTCCTTTGATCTGCTAGATCATTTACATCACTGAAACATCAAGTTGTATTTCCCAAATGTTGAAAATAATGTTTTCCTGCTCATCACATCCTTTAAAGATCAGTCCTGATATAAGAAGGTGGCCTATCATGTCTAAATTTGAAATCACATATCTTCTAAACTGGTTTGCTGGCCTACTCGTGGGCAATCTTTGGTAATAGGAACCTTTGGAGATGAAGAAACAATGCATTACTTACATAAATTTAAAATGAAGAATTGATTTTAGAAACATGATGCTTGTCTCAGAAAAATACTAGGTTAGGGAGTCAATAAACTTTATATTAAGTGTACTGCATAATAAATCCCCTTGCATTAAAAATGAAATTGGGTCCTTTTGTAAAGAGCACATGTATTACTTTTCTTAATTTAACATGAAATGATCAAAAAGATATAATTAATTCTGGCAGTTAGCTTTCATCCACATGCCCTGGTTAGTCCAGGGTTCTCTTGGTACAGCCCTATGATCGAGCCATAATTCCTAACACCACCTACTTCCATTTCAAAAGTATCTCTGTTTAGACAAAAATACATACCACCCCCTACATATGACACATCTTTGGTATTTATTATATATTTGTATCATTTCAATGTCTTTTGGGGAGGAAGTTTATTAAAGATAGCAAAAGTAACTATGGATAATTTATGCCAGTTTATTCTGTATGCTAAAACCAACTACTCATAGACTATTTTGAGAATTCAGATAAGAAGCAGAAGGGTCCTAAATCGATATATTTGTTATCACAAAGTTACACATTTGAAAATAATATGGGGCATGCCCAAGGGAAAGAAGGATTAAGACATAATATTAGGTAAAACTGGGTTGTATAATCAGGATTGTACACATAAATACAGGAAATTCAGGAGGAAGAATTCTAAAATACTAAATATAGAGAAACTGAACTAAATAACAGTTAAAATATGCAACATTTCTTTAAAAAAAGAATCACAAACATTTAGGCATTTTCTTCTTTAACTTTGAAAAGAACGATATTTACTTCTTTAATTTTAAGAGTTAAGCTATTAAATATTAATCGCCTTAAAATTAATCAGGCATATTCTACTCATTAATGACATTAAGAAATTTAATAAAGATTTGAAAATAGACTTTAGAGTGCTGTCCAAAATAGTATATATAGCATATTATACCTTGCTTATTAATTATGTATTTGAACATGTCTGCAGCGTTTGAATTTAATATTTCAAAAGGTAAGGAGATCATATGAGTGTACATTTCTCTTGGAATACTGATGAAAAAATTTTAATTAATCTGAACATTGAACAATTTGGAACTCATATCTTTTTCCATGTAAAATTGGCAGATGGACTAACCAATAAGAATATCGTTGTCAATGATTTTCCTGCCTCATCCCTGCTGTGCCTTCCTCTATACAATTAATAGCTTCACAGTTGATAAGGCTTATCTACACAAACACAAGCAAATAAACATTAACTCACATTTTAACAGAATGCTAAACTGTATGAAACAAGGAGAGGCAATTTTCTCTCACACACACACACACACACACACACACACACACACACACACACACACGATTAGTTTTTTCACCGTAATCTTAAGTAAGAAATGCCAACTAAGTTCATAGGTAGTTGGTGAAACATTAACTTTCCAAAGGATATAATAACCTTGTTTCAAGAACAACTGCTGTATAATTGAGCTGACTAGAAGCCACTAAAAATGCCCCTAGTTATTTCTAATGTAAGTCATATCTTTATGCTGTTGCATATATCAATGATTTAGACTGCACTCATATATATATATATATATATATATATATATATATATATATAGAGAGAGAGAGAGAGAGAGAGAGAGAGAGAGAGAGAGAGAGAACAGTCAATTACATACACCTATGACCTTGTAATGCTTTTGATGAAATTTTACCTCCTTCTCACTCTATTATTTTCTGTACATATATTGTAAAACATGCAAAAAGGCCCACAAACAGCCAGATAAACAACAGAATATCTAAGTAACAAATGTGAGATGTTTGGCCCTGAATCACTAAGTTACATTTAGAAATTTAGTTATATTTCTATAGTTTTCAACTCTGAAAATCAATGATAATGTGTCCCACCTTATTTGATTTACTTAGGCAACATCTTCTCAAATTACTAATAAGTGAAGGTATACCATTTCTAATGACATCATGTCTGAGAGAAAATAATTTTTAATAAACCTATAATAATTTATTACTTTACTATCTGGCTCTGAACAAATTTAATTGTAAAAACCTAGCTTTGACATAAATTCAATATGTGCTGCAAAGTTATACCCTGATGGTCTTTAATTCCGCCTTCCACTACCACCACCCGAAAGAGCCATGGAGCATAATAGATGATATCATTCTGAAAGTAAACCAAAACAAACTCTGATACTGTCTGTCCTATGAACTTGAAGGACAGTTCATTCTAATTAAGATCCCTGAATGACAAATAAATTTTAGTGAAAGATGAAATAGAACTCCATTCATTGACTTTTTGAAGTAATCATCATTCACGATAATTCATATTTGAATCCCAAGATTCTGCTAGACACCAACAAAATACAAACTAAATCTCTTCTTGAAATATAATTTGTTTGAATAACACAGTGTATTTTGTTTAAGTGATCCAACATTTAGAATTTAGGAGCTTTTCATTAAAATCCAATTTCTGGTTTCTCTTAACAATAAAAAGAACTAACCACATATGGTTAGTGCTCCAACAAGGCAAATCCTTTAGACGGTGCATATATCTTCAGTTTAACTTTTCAAGTGAAAGATAGAACCTTCCATCTTTCATCCCAAAGGAACCGGAGCTCATCTTTGTATCTCAATCACTCAATCAATATCAATTGAATGAGTTTGCAAAATGCACTTTTCCTTTCACATTTCTAATATTTGTCTCCGTTTCTGTTTTATAGTTTGGGATTTTTTTTTCCCTCAGGTTGTTTATAACATTGACTGTACTTAAAGTTTTTTTCTCTATGTGTGTGTGTGTGTGTGTGTGTGTGTGTGTGTGTGTGTGTGTGTGTGTACACCTTTAAAACTGTCTATACCACTTCACAGTAAGTTAATGGGAACACTGTTTATACTATTAAGTAGACCAGTAGAAGAACTAATAGCATTTTTAGGTGGTTTGTGTCATATTCAAGGACACCACCATGGCTGAAACAGAAGGAGCAAGATTGGGAGGACAAAGAGACAAATTTAAAAAGGCAAAGGTCTGTTTGCAAATGTGGGAAGCCAGCTGCAGAAGAGCAGTGAAGGGAGCCTGATCCAGATTTGCAGGCCTTACAGATATCCAGCCCCTTACTACATAGGCTGTTCTTGCATAGCAGTATCACCATCTATTTTCCTAAGAGAGAAGCTTGGAATTTATGATTCCTGGCACAGGAGCATATGTGGAAGAACCTTTAGCAATAGCTTATCTCTATGGCTAATCTGAGTCTGTTCATGTTATCAAGCCCGGACTTGTTCAGCATCAGTTTTCAATACTTATTTCACACACATAAGTTTCTGAGAATAGTCTACTGCCATAAAGAAACCCTGGATATTTGTTGGATGTTTGAAAAGTAAAACTTGCATGTTTTGTATCAAAGTAATTTTATTGGCAAAACAAAACAGCCTTTGGTTTTTCTTATACCTTTAGTTTGAAATCAAGGATCTTAAACTACCCATGATTTAATTGTACCATCACACTATAAATAGAACTACTTGTGTATCATGGTGTTTATATAGAATAGGAATTACTGAGAGTGCATTTTCTTGCATTTATTATGATCGACTAAAGTGAAGTTGCCAGATGCTTCTAAGAAACAGCATCGCATTATCTGTTTAGTTTTGTTGCAGATGCACATTTGGTATTGACATTCCTTATGAAACATCAAGCTCTCTTACAAAATTAACAATCTTTATGCAAAAAGGGATAGATTTACTTTTTGAGGATCCAAATTTTGTGAAAAATACTTATTTTCTGTGGAAGTGAAAGTCATAACAGAACTTTAAAGGTTGCAAACAACAGAATAGTTAACTTTTGATTTCCATTTTTTAGTGCAAGGCAATTTCTTCCTATAATGAAAGTTTTCTAATTATTTTGCAGATTAATAGAATTCATGTACTACAATATGCTTTTTATTTATTTTTTTAAATTCAGACTTAAAGGGAGTTTTGAAATGTTTGGTTACTACTAAAAGCAATATATATATTACTGTTAAAAAGAATCATACCATTTGCTATGCAATATCTAGCAATGTTTCATTTGGTATATGTGTTAACAAACAAGAAATGTTATTTAGCAGTCTGTAAAAAACCCAGGATTACTTTTAACGGCACCATGTGTTTGGAGCCTTTTTTTTTTTTTTTTTTGAGGGCAGTGTCACTGACCCTCATATGTGGGACCCGAACTGGGGCCGCTGGCTTCCTAAGCCAGTGCTTAACTACCGTGCCACTAGGCTGGCCCCTGCAGGATTACTTTTACAATAGAACATATGGAATTGTTGCATTGACTTTTAAAAGTGCAATTTGAACTGGAGGAAAAGGGGAAAAAAAAGATCATTTGAGATTTTAGATTGTTTTAAGACATCTTTTGCTAAGTCACAATATACGCTTTTAAACATTTGAAATCTTTCAGCATGGGATTCACTAGTTATTTCATTCTAAGAGCAAAATGTAATGACATTTCTCATTTTACCTTTTACAACCAATTTATTTCAGAGCGAAAATATCATTGATTAAAAAGTTTTAAAGCGATTTTAAAAGTCCCGGTTAACATGAAGCCTGGCCTGTGCCCCCACATCCAGTTTCATTCATTAGCCTGATCTCAACATCCAGGCGAGGAAAGCAGGTACTAATATTAAGGAGGCATCCAGGTGTCAGGTCACAGGTGTCAACACACTTGGGTGAGAGTGTCAGCCTAGGGTTTTAGCATTAGTCTACACAGAAAAGTGATGAAAAGGCCTTAGATACAAAACATGCAACAATACTAAAATCTGAATTCAAATTTTGTCAGTGCCAATTGTTTCTTCTTGCATGCAGGATCTCCAATTAGATGACTGGATATCCAGGGTCCTAAGTGCTGCAAGACTAAAGCACAAGCATTTGTTTTCCTTCAAAATTGAAGCACCATCATATGGGAACAACTTTTTTGCCTTTGATTGGTTTGATTTGTTTTTCATCAGGGGTGGGGGCTGCTGCAAAGACCTGAAAGATTCTGAGATGCTGAATGTTTGTGATTGACATTATTATTTCTAGTAAAGTGTAAACCATTTATTTTATGATATTCCACATAAAATATGGAACTGACTTTGGAATAGAGGATGGATAGTTTTGATTATCTTCCCATCATTTGTTTTTTTTTTTTTTTGCTCTCTGTCAATAACATATAGATTTACCTGAAGTGGGCATTCTACCATCATTTTTAGGTTTGTGCATTGCCTGGTATTGAAACCATTCTTAGCCATTGGTGCCAATGCCAGATGTCAGGAAAAAGGAGGAAGATAACTAAGAGCAAAGGCAGTTAGTATGATTAGTTTTTCTAAGGGCTGCTGTTCCTTGTTCAGCGTTTCTTTCTGAAAATATTCTGAGTGCTGAGAGATGAGCACTTTATTCCCAAACCTCTGAGTGTATGAAAAAGAACCTCCTTAAATAATTCTGGTTCTAGTCTTATGGAGGAGGGTCTTCACCAGCAAAGGGGAATTATCATCCTTCCAGGCCTGTGGTCTCTGAGCCTACAAAGTGTCCAGCTGTAGAAGAAAAAGCATGGCAATATATACTTGAAATGAGCCCTGAAGTTTTCTAAACTCCTAGATTGGATTTTTCAAGAGGCATTTCCTAACAGCAGTACTTCCTGTACCTTCACCAGCGGAAAACTTTGTATTCAAGTCCTTCCTTCTGACACAATAGTTTCTATTTCACAATTTAGCCTGCTGGATGTAAAAATGCAGCTGGCTACCACTCTGCTGGTTATTTTACTAAGAGGAAAATGTTGGAGTGATGACATTGCCTATAATCCCTCCTAAAATTCCCTCTGTTAATTACTAATATAAACAGTGTGTGGGTAAGTGTTCCTTATGTGGTCTCTCAAAATATTTTCAACAATGTTGCCAGAATCAAATGACATTGATGGCATCCTTCTCTAAATAAAACTGTACAAAGATTATTCTTTGAAATATCTAAAATAGAATAGAGAAAATCTACAAAATTTGGTTATTTAGTATGAAGTCTAAAGGAATGATTTCTAAAGACATTGCCAAGCAACATGTCTTATCAATACAGTGATATTTTCATGGCTCAAAATATTGCCTCTTATAGGTAGACAGATAAACTCTTAAGTGGCAAGCAAAACACCTTGAAAATAATAATAACCTTCATTATTATATCTGTAACATATTACACAACATTACACCTAGCATTGCTATTTCTAGTAAAGGGTAAACCATTTGTGATATTCCCCCAAAAAAACTGAATTACCTTTGGAGTAGGGGGAAAATAGTTTTGAATATCTCCCCAGCATCTACTTCATGTTTTCTGTGAAAAACATATAGATTTCCCTTATGTGCACATTCTGCATTCATTTTGAGGCATGTGTTTCACCTGGGATTGGGGTAGGTGCTGATTGGCTTAAGGCAGGGTTTCTCAACATTGGCATCATCACATTTCGGGCTTGATAATTTTTGTTGCTGAGGGGTTGTTCTGTGCATTGCAAAATATTTTGCAGCACGACTGGCCTCTTCATACGACAGCTTCAGCACCCTTCCAGTGGTGAGGCCCTGAAATGTCTCCAGTCATGGTCAAATATATCACGAGGGTCAAAAATCATCCCCAGTTGAGAACCACTGGTTTAAGACAATCTATATATCCCACCCTCTGACAAAGTGACTGCTTAGAGATGTGACCTCAAGCTGATCCAGTCAGAATAAATGAGTGTGGCTGGGCAGGCAGAGATACAGACTTTTCCTTTGGGTACAGCGAGTCTTGTCACATCTTGAGCCATGAGAGGGAACACCTGGAATTACTGGGGAGTTAGAAGGTGTCACCGTGAGGAAGCTGAAGGAAGCAGCAGCTCACAGTTAGAAGATCCGATACAAGCAAGACAAAATCAAGCAACTCATAAGGCCAACATTTCCAAGGAATATTCATTTATCTGAAACAATATACTTCTATTTATTTATGTATTTATAGTGTTCTTTTTATTCAATCTATTTTATTTAAAACTAAAATTTTCTTAACAGATACATGATCTAACAAGCTATATTTGCAATGAAGCAGAAGGAAGAATATTGAACAAACTGCTTTAAAAAATATGAACCGGGCTGGCTGAGTGATGCATTGGTTAAGAGCTGGCTGGGAATGCCAGCGGCCCCGATTTGGATCCCACATATGAGGGCCAGTGACACTGCCCTCTACAGTTAACAACAACTCCACCTGGAGCTGGGCTGCTCAAGCCGCGACGATGGTGTAGGCTGCAGCCCCTGCTGCAGTGGGTTGCCATAGGCTACAGTGAGTGGCCGGCAGCCAACGTGAGCGGCTGGCAGCCAGCCTGAGATGTCAATAGTGGGTGAGCAACCATCCAGAGGCAGGCAACCCATATGCCTCATACGGGAAGAGCACAATGACGATACCAACATGGGCCAGTGAAGCAACATCCTCCACAACTAGACTTAAGAACAAAAAGACAGCAACTTGTCTGTTCCCTTCCTTCAATTCCCCAATAAAATCTTTAAAATAATAAAAAACATATATGAACCACTTTAAGGTACAAGGATGATGAAAATCCTTAGCTATGGTAGTTTGTATGATGTGGAAATGATAGTGCTTCTACTTACCTGCCTAAGAAAGACACAAGGCCTTTGGTTATGACAAATTTTGCCAAGACTAATTTATGGAGAAGTACATTTTTGTGACCCTAATATATATTTTATACAGAAATAATCTCACTGTCTAGAAGGTTGTAAGTGGGAAGTGGTAAACTGGTCTTAGACATTTTTATACTATAGTCTAATGAAAAGACAAATATATATTGTTTGGGGAGAAGTATAAGAAAATAAAAATCAATATAAGAAAAAGTTTGAAATGTGTAGGTAGAATATATAAAACTCATATATAACATATATCACATATAACAGAAACACTCAAGTATTGTAGCATGTAACCAGAGTTTGGTGGGCTTCATGGGCATAATTCTGAAACTAAAACTGAAACTACAATTATAAGGAAACAAAAAAGTCAATATTACTAAATCAGGAGCTAATGTTAGACTATTGTGTTTTTTTTTGTTGTTTTTTTTTATAAATTTTATTGGAGAACAGTGTGTTTTCCAGGACCCATCTGCTCCAAGTCAAGTAGTTGTTTCAATCTAGTTGTGGAGGGCGCACCTCAGTGGCCCATGTGGGAACTGAATCGGCTACCTTGGTGTTGTGAGAACTGCACCCTGCATTCTAACCACCTGAGCCAACTTGCTGTCCCTAGACTATTATCTTGAATAAGATGTCCACATTGGTAGAGGACTATCATACATCTTTCACATAAAAACAGCGTACAATATTTGCAAAGTAAATTCAAATGTTAAGAAGTAAATTAATTAAATGTAAAATACACAGAGTTGGTTAGATGGTCAGTAGTGATGGTTTGGAAACATCAAACTGTTTCTAAACAATTCAACAACATCAATAATTTTAGCTGAAAAGGTTCTGTTCAGTCCAGTTATTATCTGATCACCTTCAAACCCATAACCATCTAGTTTCCTCTTTTTATAACAACCATCTCTTCCTCTTATCTTTATTACTTTTGAAGTATGTTCTTTTTATATTGCAACATTCTTGTAGACTTATATTTTCAAGGTATTATTTCCTCAATACCTTCACAAGTCCAAGAAACAGATCCAAAGTTTTATTTTTATATGGTTGATAGCTATGGATGCTAGCATTTTTGGAGAGGCCTCAAGTCTTTCAAGCCAAAACACATCTGTGTATTATATATCAAAACCAGCTAATGTAATATGCATGAAAAAACATATTGTGCTTTTACCATTTTACAAATAAATATGATTTACATATATCCCTGCTACACATTTAAAAATATCTAATTTTACAGAAACCAGTGCCATTAACACATTTTTCATATTAACAAATGTTAGGGTAATAGTGATTTCCCAAGAACTTGGGAAATAACATCTCTCTTAAACTATGCACATCACACATGATGGGAAGATTCAAAATGCATTACACAGAATGATTTATTTTATTTAGTAATAGTCTTAATAATAAAGAAACAATAAATCAATTAAACTTGTGTCTAGTATACTATTCACTGAGGTAAATTTAGTAATATGTTTTCAGCATAATTGAGTTCTCGCAGGAAACAAAAGATAAAATGAAAATACAAACAATAATCAACTGATCTGTATAGTAAAACAGTTACTATAGAATGTACAAATAACGAAAGATCCCCATTCATTTTTATAACTTATTTAGTAAAAGCTTTGATTGTCAAGAGTCATGCAGTCTAAAATCTTGCATTCGAGTTTGATTAAAAAAGGCTGCAATTATACATTTTCTCATTTATAAGTATTTCAAAGTACGCATGTGACATATTTACAATAGTTTCTGACCCATGAGTCCTCTCTTTCCTAAAGTTTGCATGTTGTGACATCTATTTTCTTCTATTTTCGTATACCATGCAAATGTCAACTTATTCCCCATTATTCTTAGTAAGCTCATCTTTACTGAAGTATTTGTGTATATAACTGTGTTCCCATGAACTCCAAAATTATAAAAACAACAAAATCTGATTCCATAGATTTTTTTCTTCCAAAAAATTTCACAAGCATTTAAGTGTTTTTGCCAGAAATCTTATTGTAAGGCAGAAAATAAATGCCATGTAATTTAATAAGCTTCATGCCATGTTCTCATTATTTGTATATGAAAATGGTAACCAACCACTAATACTGTACATGTGTATAAGGGTAAACATACAGGTACACACACACACGCCTGCATTCTCTTTTCAGTAATAGTTCATATCTTTTTCTTAGGTCAGTCCCGTTTATTAAAAACAGTATACATGATTCACAAGGCAATAAATTGTATTTAGCTATCATGGATTTTGGACCTGGACAGCCTAGGTTAAAATTGCAGCTTTGCAAATTCATGTGTTATTTAAACTCTCTTTAGTTCCCCATCAGTGAGGTATGGGTGACAATAGTATCCATTTCATGGGAGTGAGGAAGAATTAGATAAGTTAATTCATATAAAGTGCTAGAACATTGTCTGGCCCATAGGAAATTCTCAGTAAATATTGCTAATATATGGTTATAACTGGAAATATTTAGTAATAAAATCAGCTCTCTTCTATCAATGCTTGTTTTTCTAATAGTCATTACATCATCGAAAACACCTTATAAACATAATTAATTCAAATAAAGGGGTGTAGAGGTTAGAGAGTTTCAGATTCACAATAATTAAATTGTTTCTATCAAATTTATATAAGGCTGTAGTTGAATACTGATAAAACCTGAGCCAAATCAATCCAATATTTGGTTGAGCATTTGCATGAGAGGAAATGAGTTTTTTCTTACCATCATTATCATGATCAGGAGCAGTTTTTAACTATTCTTAAAACTTCATAATTTAATAATCCTTGCTATAATAAACAAAGCCCCAATTCTCTCAAATAAGCCTATGTGTTGGTTTAAAATAATTGGCAAGTAAATTTCTAAGTGCTTTAATGATCTCACTGGTAAAATAGAAGTGATAACAATATATTTCATAGTTATGGGGAGGAATAAATAAAACAATGAAAGACAAATTCTTTACCAGAGTATATAACAAACAAAAAGCACACAATACATGTCAACAAGTATTATTAACAATAGGAAATGAATATGTTCCCTATTTATTCAAGCACATTATATCCTGGATATTAAAACTCCAGCTAAAGGAAAACTACCTAAATAATCCATCAGCAAGGAAAAGACAGTTTCCTAAAGATGACACTAAATGGCTACACCAATCAATTTTGCAAGCTTGGTTTCATGGTTCCATGAAATGTTTACCAACTGCAGAAACCCATGTAACCAACCCAGATCAAGGCACAGAATGTTCCAGCAATCCCTCTCATGCACAACCCCACCCCATACATGATCATCTCGAACCCTCCAAGGAAAACTACTGCCTGACTTCTAACATCAGAGATTTAAACCTGAGGATCCTAAAAAATTGAGATTCTTATATTTATAAGACAGAAAGTATCAATTTCAGCCATCCTTTGAAATCAGATCCAGCAAAGCTAGGCATTCCTTCCCTCCAGCAGCCTGCTCAAGCTGGACTCCCTGTCGCTTTGGGAAGGCATGGCCTCTCCAGGCCCACCTAGCTCTCCTTTGCCACCTCTCTATCCTGCTGGTACAAGAGCTTGCAACATTTGTCTTTTTCCATCTCTAGATCCAAATTTGTAATTCAACCACCTCAAGCCTTTTGGTACAACAAGGTGGTATTGGATAAATAAATAAGTAAAAATAAGTAAATCAAAAAGGAAAAACATTTTTAAAAAATTTAATTGTATAACTTGTGGATGGATTTGAATCTTTCACTCGCTTTTTCTAATGCACTAAAAAATTGAATAAAGACCTTTCTTCTTATCAAAATTTATTCTTACTGTGTTTAAAAAGAAGGAAAAAAAGTAAAAAAAAAAAAAAAGATAGGCTTTGACCTAAAGAGAGCAGGCATGTTTGTGCTATTATATAGTAAGTAATTTCAAGTAAATTTCTGAAACTCCATGGAACTCATCTCCTAATCAGGAAAATGAAAACTGAAAGGCAGCCAAGAAATACTTTGGGAACTGCTCAGCCAATAGCCCAGAAATTTTAAAATCATTGTAATGGCAGAGAAACTGAGGTATTTATTCTGAATGTCTGCTAAATATCACTATAACTTATTTTCATTCAGAGTCCAATGATATCCACTAAATCAGTGACAGAGACTACGTTCATTAACTGCTTATTTAATGAACTGCTTACTTAATTAACTCCATTTGGATTTACACTATACTCAAGATAACTACCTCAAGAATTTTTATCCTATATCCTCTAATTTTCAGAAGCTTTTTATCTTTCCTTTTTCAGCAATATCTCATAAATATTTTCCACAATATGTCAAGTTCTACAGACTGACCACAGAGTATAAACTTATCTCTAAAAAGCTAGATGTAGGGAAACAACTAAGGCGATCAGTTGCTGTAAATGAACAAAACAGACAAATAAAAAGGTTCTTATGTGGTTATAAATCAAATGTGAAACAAGAGGAATTCCAGGTAAATCTATCTGACTAACTCTACCTGTATTACATCCTTACTAGCATTACTTTGTTTATCCGTTTTCGCAATGCGTTTACTAATGGCTAAATTCACTGGAGTTACCACCAACACTGACAAATTAAAAAGAACTCAGAAGATTTAAAGCATACCAGTAAACAACTGCCCCAAACTTCTAAAACTCTGTCTTTATAAGACTAACTTTTTAAAACAAGAAAAGTTAAAAATCAATGATTCTTTAAAAACCTTTTTTTTAGCATATATATATATACTTATGAATTTAGTTCCTCCAACATTTTTGTGTTGGAATAATATCATGGCAGGGCTCCCCGCTGCCCAGTACTATTAATTTATGTAATACATTTCATTTAAAAATAAGTTAATCTAAATTTCTACTGTTTTAGTCATTATATTTTACTTTAAGCAGTTTTTTTAAATAATTTTATAAAACATTAATTGCATGAGTATCTGAACAGAAAAGGATGCACTAATTTTCAGGTTACAATGGATCTAATTCTCATTTTGCTCTGTATTAGCAGGGTTTACTATACACACAGGTAGTCTTCCCTTCAAAAATAGTTCACTTGTAAAAAAAGAACAGATGAATTTACATCAAATAGAATGAATATTATGCAATGTAAAAATAATGAAAAGACAATATAAATGACTAATGTTCAGTCAAGAAGTAGAAGTGAAAAAAATTATACTTGCCAAAGTATCAATTCTCCTATTTGTCTCATGACCTCTTTAACTCTTAAAACTATTAAGGTTCCCAAAGACTATCAGTTTATGTTATAGTTATACCTATTGATATTCACCATATTAAAAATGAAAACTGAAAAATGTTTTAAAGCCCATTGTTGCCACTGCCTTGAGCCCTGCTAAGATGCCAGCAGGTTTATACACTATTGCTTTTGCACCACTAGTACTTACATCAAATACAATGAAAAAGGCAAATAATATGTCAGTGTTGTTATGAAAATAGATTTGACCTTCTGGAATTCCTGGAAAGTACTCAGGGATTCTGAATGTCCATAAACCACACTTCAAGAATGGCTGCACGAAGAGTTCATATCTCCCATGGCCCGTAAGAGACAAGCAACACAATTCCCTATAGCTATTATTTAGCCTAAGCTGTCCTGAAATATTTGAATCATTGACTAAACCTTTAAATTTTGAACTACACATATATAACATATAATTCCACTCAAAACTAAATTAATAGCAAGGACGTTTAGGAAGCATTTTAGCAGGACATTATCAAAATATATTCTCAAAATTGCAATGGGCAAAAGTATTAGAAGAGATATGAGAAATGCCTTCCAGATAAAAATATTCCTATTTTTCCATATTCTCTATATCTGGGATTTGAAAATGAGAGTCATCTTCCTTTCTTTCTTAAATTCCTCTTCTTTAAAAAAATAAAATAAACATACACACAACAATAGTCCTTAAGGCACTGAGTTATATACTTTTTTATGCCAACCTGTTCTTTTTACTGCAAATAACATGGATTCAATGGACAAGTCCCTGATACAAGGAATTGTTTCTGATCTGGTACAATTTATAAGAGAAATACAAGACCATAATGTAATGAATGTGTCAAAGGCGCAAAGGAGAACATTCATGTTGAAAAACCCATGTATATACACACAGTAATTGCAGAACACTTACCCAGCTATGTACATACAAAAATTGCCACTGGCATTTCTTCTTCTACTGCCCTTGAAAGAGTTTTTAACTTCATCATGAATGAATATAACAGAAACCAAGATCTTTTGTAAGCTGTAAAATCCCCTGCAGAGGTACTGATATAAACTGAAATATCAGAGGTACTGATATAAACTTTTTCAGAAAGGTGAGAAACAATTCTTTCTCTCCATCTTTTTTTTTTTCATTTTCCTGTTGTGATTATGACATATGAAAATGTAATATTGTTAAAATACTGCTAAAAGAACTTAGATTACTCACTTAAATAGAAAAAATATTCCAATTTTATACATTTAACATCTCTGCATGATAGAAAACTCTACGAATTATGTTTTTGTTAATTTTTTTTATTCATGATCTTTGGTTCTAAGAGAATTCAATATGCAAGAAACCTATTTATCTCCATGCCTCCAGAAATAACTGCTAATATTTCTTTGATATTGTCCTTACTGAAAAGCCAACTAAATTTGATTTAAAATATTTGTTTTTAGCCTAAAAAAAAAAAAAATGTATTGCGGAAACACTTAAGATGGAAAACAGATTAGTAACTGCATAGGTGGAAAAGGAGACAGAGTTTAACATAAAGGGCATGCAGAATCTTATGGTGGTGATGGTTATACTTAAAAATAAATTAAAACTTATTTATGGTGATGGTTGCACCACTTGGCAAATTCAAGAAAAATATGATTGTACACTTGAAATGGATAATTATGTGGTATATAAAAATGCTTCGAAACAGTTGCATAAAAAATAAATGGATTAATGTGAGAAGCCAGACACAAGAAGCATATACTATGTGAATCCACTTAAATTACAAAATGGGCAAAACTTATTTATGGTGTCAAAAGTCAGAATAGGGACAATTCTTTACATAAGGGGGTATATCACTGGTATAGGGCACAAGGTCGGGGATGAGGGGGTGTCTGAGGTGTGTTATGTTCTGTATCTTCACCTGGTTGTTAGTTGGATGCACTTTCTGAAAATTCATTGAGCTTTACACTTATGTACAATTTTCCTGTTTTACATCATATACATGTCTATATGTGCATATCCACAAATGCTTTTCAATTTGAAAATATATGCAATTTTATGTAAAGTCGGGTGTTACATCACATATTTAAAATATGAGTCATAAAAAGCTGGAATGAGAATAACATACTATATGATATTCAAACTTTCCACACATAGATGGAGTCTGTCCAATTTATTAGGACTTCAAAGGAGTTTTTACTGGCAAAGGAACAGCATCAAGCTAGTTTATCATTGACTTATCAAGGTTTCTTAAGAGCATTTGTCACAGATCTTTGAGAAGGGTTTGGGGGCGTACAGGTGGGGCCTGGCCTCCTGCAGTGGCACAATTGGAAGAGGTCTTAGAGAGATTAAACACTGCAGAGAGGAGTACCAATAGGCTTCTGAAGCCATGACACAAAAGGATGGGTAAAGGGTTGTTGAAGGGACGCTGTTCCCTTGTATTCTTTTTTGGTGTTTATACATTTATACATCTAATATGACTTTGGTCTCTTCTGGTTCCGCTAATGCTTTCATCGTTCTTGAGAGGAAGCTTAACACTTTCTCTCCAATGAACCCTTCCTACTATCATTTAGCTGAAAGAGCGTTCCTCCAATTTTTAACTCTTCAATCAATGTAAATAAGGTAAAAATAAAATATTGAAGTGAACAAATTATATAATTATTTGTTTTTTAATATGCCCCCACCAAAATATATAGTTTTGGGGGCGCGAAGCATGTCTGACTTATTTGTCCACTGAACTCCAGAGTAATTGTTAGAGTGAATTATATATTTCCTTACAAGGATATGTTGGTGGAATTAACAATGGAAATAATTCCATTATTACCTAAAGATAGTATAAAACTTCAGCTGAATTTAAAATGCAAAATTTCTGCATTTACCCTTTGCCAACAGACATTTTCATATTTAGATTCCCTATATGTACTATTTTTTAAACTCTCTAAAATATATAAAATGAAAAAAAATGAAAACTCAGATAATGGAATTAAGAAAACTTTTAAGTGGCATGACAACATTTAAAGCATATTTTTTAAAGTTCATTCACACAAGGTTACATGAGGTGGGATTAGAAAATATGATGAATATTTAAATTTAAAAAAATTACAATAAAAGACACTTTGCCATGAATCCCCCTCAGAATAGCCCCTGTCACTTTGAACACTTATCCCATCATTCTTTCCACTTTCTGAAGCAGTTCTGGAAGTCCTTTTTCATGCATACCTTTAGTTGCACTGTCATGGCTGCCTCAATATCCTGAATCGATTCAAAACATTTATCTTTCATGGTCATTTTGATTTGGGTAAGAGCCAGAAGTTGCACAATGCCAGATCTGGTGAATTACATGGATGAGGACACACCATAATATTTTTATCTGACAGAAATTGCTGTACCAGAACTGATGTGTGACACGGAGCATTGTCATGAGGGAAAATGAAATAAAGACATGAAAGAGGACTTCCAGAATTGCTTCAGAAAGTGGCAAGTATGATGGGATAAGTGTGTTTGAAGCAAAGGGGAATATTTTGAGGGGGATTAATGGCAATGTGTCTTTTACTGTAATAATTATTTTATAATTTAAATACTCATCATATTTTCTGATCACACCATGTATAATAAGTTAGTTTTTGGTTAAATGAATAGAAAGTCTGGCTTCTAGCAGACTACAATTTAGACAAGGCCACTTTCCAAAATGTGATAATATATGTTTATAAATGTTTACATGCAATAAAGATGGATGCAGATGATAATAAATGAGATAAGATGTTCTGAGAAGGATAAATAAATGTGTGCTGACAATTTAACAAGTTTTTTAGTAGGATAATGAAAAAAGATGTAAAGCCCATGAAATCTGGAATGGGTAAGGGACAGAATGGCATGAGGACAACTGGATTTGAGAAGACGAGGTGCAATCTGAACTGCAGTGAGGAAACAGGCTTCTCAAGAACTGGTGTCAGATTGAATAGTTCCACTGGGGGGAAATGTGGAAATTAAGTGCCATATTCTTTCAGTCAAGTCCCCAGTTTTTCACACTTAACTAACATGTTAGTACACAGTTTCATTTATGTATTTGTTCAATGTATATGCAAACATCTATATAATTAACTTTTCATGCCTGTCCTTGTCAGTGCCATCTGTCCAACTGATGAGGCTGAAGAAATTTATAATGCCTTTTTAACAAGGTTATGCAAGAATATAACAATATTTTTTCATTTAGTAATAATCCCCCTATCTAGAGACATGCTTAATAATCCTATCTACAGACATGCAAGAGATATAGTGTTTCTAGAAGTTTGAATGCAAGAGAACACAATAATTTATCTAAGATATCTTTTAGAAAAGATGTTTTCTATCATGATTTTCATTCAAATACATTATATAAACTATCCATATCGTTATTTGTATGATATGTTCATATCATAACTTGTACTTATTAGTATTGTTTAATGTTCTGTTGTTGGTATGACAATGAATGCTCATTATAAAGCAGCTTATGTGGACATGGACCTCCCATCTCTTGAGGGCTTACAAGATAGAACTAGATTTCTTCTCACCAGGAATCCAAAGCATTTATTTTCGACAAGTGTAAATACAGTATATTTAATAGTCCAAATACAAGCAAGGAACTTGCCTCTGTGGAGAATTAACCACTGTTATTTCAGCTAAGTGACAATTCTTACTTGAGAAACCCCCAGGAGGGCTTCCACAAATGATTTACTCAGGGTGCTTAAAGCAATTTCACTCTGCAGATTTGTCCCTTTATAGTCACACCCCATATAATTCAGTAGATCCAGAGGATTTTTTTTTAGTAATAATTATAAGATTAAGGGCTTATTTGGGAAGCCATTAATAATATCAATGAAAGGATTAAAACAATTTAGTGAAAATCATACAGAGATCAAAGAGCTAGTGAAGTTAATGCTTCCGTTACATTTTAAATGAAAATCTAATCACAGAAAAGAAGCATCTCCTCAACCCAAAACTCCAAATGGATTCTAAAGAATCGATGTTTGATGGTCTGATCTGACAGAGAAAAAGAAAATGCCCCTTCCTTACTACTCATGAAAAGCCACTCCTGAGAAACCATTACAACACCTCCATGCAATGAAATGATTCAACTTCTTTTAGGTATAGCATTAGAAAATTTAACCAAAGTTGGAGGTATGTCAAATATATAAGAAGAGAGTTACACAAGAAGAACCAAATGCACTGCACCCAAACTAATATCATATGGTATCCCTAATTTTAAAACTTTATTTCTTATAAACACTCGCCTTAGTATGAGCCTGCATTTTAAAAATAAACAAACAACAGCCCTCAGGGTTTAGACCATTATCCTTCAAGTATACTATATCTCAGATACTTTGATCTTCAGAACAGCGGCATGTTAATATTTCTTTTAATAATTGATAAAACATCAATTTATAAAAACTAAGATATTCACTCTATCCACTTATTAAGCACACATAAACATACTTTCAGAATTTTAAGGATATCAAGTAGACAAAAGTTTAAAAATAAGGCAGGCTTTCTTAAGCATAAGAAAGGTAATTCTTGACACCTATTGTTTTTGCTTTTATACTTCAATTTGTTTATTTTTACATATGCTGTGATTTACTCCATATTTTAAAAAATGCTTACACAATAAAAAAAAGAAGAAATGCCTAAACAGAAATCCTAATGAAAAAACAAAATCACTAAATAATTTGTTGATTATTTACAAATTATTTTGTGAACAAATAGAAAGCATGAAGGCTTATATTAAATGAATGAGTTTCTCTCTGATTTCTGAGAAATCATAGTAAAGTGAATAAATACTAAAAACATATTTAATATTTAGCTAATTTTTCAAGAAACTTGAATATAATTTAAAACTTCTATACCATGGATTGCTATTGACCAGTCTCTCTAGAGTTGAAAATCTTTGTGATATTATATGGTACCTTAATTTGTATTATTTTTATGTACTAATATTTTAGAAAGCTTAAAGGTTTTAAATGAATTGACATATATTAGTTATCAAAGGAATATTTCTTTCATTGTTATTTTTACTATACTGTATTTTGATTAATTGTTATCAAAGTAGCCTGTTAATTTAATTTTTACTCTTTTTCTTACATTGATAGAAAATAATTATTAGCAATAAAATAATTTTTCTGAAATTTCTGGAGAAAATTATAAAATTCTGATTTTGAAAACTGTGAAAAATAAATTTAGTGTCTTATCTAATGAACCTGGCTCCAGAGAACATAAAGTAGACCACGAAACTTAAATAACCTAATAAATGTTAATTTCTAAATGCCATTTGCAATTTCTAACACCAGCATTTTAGTGATATGTGGAATAGTTTGATAATGAAAAAGTAGTTCAAATTATCCTAAAATAACACAATACTGTTTATGTTCTTACACAGAGATGAATGTTGAGAGTTTATATTAACTGCACAAAGAATATTAGAAGTATCATACCTTTGAGACATAATCTTATAGGCATCTGGGAGATAGCATCGTATATTCTCCATCTGAGCAGGGTCAGAGTCACAGATTTTGTCATCGGTCCTCCCATAGTTGGCACTTTCAATCATGATGACATCGGTGCCTGGACAGCGGAGCTCAATGGGGTAGCTCTCACAGGAGAGCTCTCTGCGGACAACAGCCATCGGTATTGGAGCACGGCTGAAAGCTACCAGAAAGAGGAGGAAAAAAAAAAAGTCCTCTTTACTACATACAAAATAAAAGCACGTGTTGGTTTTTCCAGTGGTTAGGGTACACTAATACCAACGAATAAAACAGTTGAAAGTCATAATTTTAACCAGAGTATCTCTCACTTCAGTAACTTTAATATTTTTTTATTATTATTATTAATTCTAAAAATAGCAGGCATTTCTTAAAAACTTGATCTAACAGCTTTTGCCTTATAAATGAAAAAAAGCACTCCAGGTTTTCTACAACTTTGGCTGGTATGTGAGGTAGACTATATAGAAATATCATCCAATTTGCTGAGTAACCTTCTCAGAAAAGCCTCTATTGTGTGTGTGTTTTGCTTTGCATGCAAACCAGTACCAAAAAATTGTACTGTTCTTGAGTTTATATATACTTTTTTAAATAGTCTATTTCAATTTTAAAACACAACTTTATAGTTTTAAGTAGTCGTTAGCATAATCTTTATGATTTAGGACTTAATTATACCAATAATAAATGTTCTTTATTTAAAAAGCAAAGTGTATATGAAGAAAAATTAAATTTCCCTTCAGTTCCCTTCCCTCACATTTCCCCTAATGCCAAAAGACAACCAGTTAATAATGTGGAAAACTTCCTACTAGAATTTTCTACAGAAAAACAGATAGACATGTTTCCTCCCACCACTCTTCTTATTTTATTCAAGTAAATTTTACTGAGGTCATATCAAACTACACACATATTGTTTCATACCTTGATTTATTTTATTAATTTAACAATGCATAATGCAAATATTTTCATTTCTATACTTTATTCCTCATGTTTAATGGATATATTATATGTACATGTAAAATACTTTTAATTGGTCTTATGTTAATGGACATTTAGGACTATCCCAGTATTTTTGTGTCATAATACTTCAAAGAAATATGAGGAGCCTTGGCTATATTATATATTTTGGCTATATTATTTTGGAAAAAGTATAATGATCCAAATATATTTTATGGTGTATTTCTATAAATGCAATTGCTGAATCAAAGGGGATATATATTTCAGGTTTGGCAAATATCAACAACTAAGTGTTCAAAAATTTTAATAAAAATGTACACTTCCAACAGCTATACTTTTCTCTTAAAATTACATATCACCGATTTCTTCAAATTTTCAAATATGATAGTCAAAGAAGGATGTAATATACTTATTATAATTTTCACTATTTTATTTGTACAATGCAATATATTTTCATGTTTATTGATTCTTCATATTTCTTTTATTTCTGAATTTCTTGGTCACATTCACTCATAGTTCTCATTGTAAAAATTCACTTTATATCAAGAAATTTGAAAATTTGTTCTTTATATTTGTGGCAAATGCTTTTTTTGTCTCCTGTTTGGTTTTACATACAAATATATATTTATTTTTTATACAGCCATCTATCTATTTTTCATGTCAAGTTTTGCAGCTTCATAATCTAAGACTGTGAACATAATCAGTACATTACTGAAATAAAGTCAAATGTTTAATGGTAAAAACTCAACAAATCTTCATTTAAATTGCATGTAACTGAAATCTTAAATTGTTCATTAACCACTCAATAAGTTGACTTCCACATAAGAGAATTAATTTTAGAGATACATGATAGCTATAGGCTTGCATTGATAGCTAATTAACTCACTAATTTGCACATACATTAAAACATGCATTTAAATAAATATGTACAACTTTTCTCACTGCTTTTTTACTAAGCATGAAATGTGAAAGAAAGAGAAAGAAGAAGAGAAGAAAGGAAGTAAAAGGATGGGTGGAGAAAGAAATTTTTATCAGTATAGTCTCACTTGAAACTTGAAAATATTGATTTGGTTTGTGAAACCATACTTATTATCTCAAAATTGAGAATGACATTACTTTCTACCACATTTCTATAATATTTTGGAAAAAAAATAACTGTACCATAGATCCCATGTATAACTAATGAGCAGGTCACTTATTAAAGTTCTCAACCTGGACTACACAGTTAATTCCATCCTGGTTGTAGTTTACAATATTGATTGTTCCTCTCTCTCTCTCTCTCTCTCTCTCTCTCTCTCTCTCTCTCTCTCACACACACACACACACACACACACACACACAAATTTAGCACATTCACACCAATGACCAAAAAGAGTTTACATAGTTACAAGTGGTTGTAACATTATTATTAATGTTCAATCTTGAGTCAACATGACAGAATAGTCTCACAAGAGAAATACACTGAATTTCAGAATTGTGCATTTTGATTGTTCCTATAATAAAATATCCTTGTTTACCTAGCATTCAGAAATTAGATGGTTGTTTAAAAAAAAAGTCCTTTTTAATACAGAGAGTCTTTTCATTAATTTATTATTTTCATTAATGGGATTATTGAATAATAAAAATTTTCTAATTTGGGGATCAAGTTTCATGGTTTTGGTCAGTCTAAACGGTATCATAGAGGTTTATTTTTATAAAAGATCCTTGAAATCAGAATTTTCCAAAATGTTTAAAGTAAATATTTCAGCATTTGCTAAGAGACAAATTGCTTTTTAACTTTGTTATAACCATTTACAAAATCATATTGAAACTGCTTCCAAACATTGAATTATCTGGCTATATTTTGTTAACTTAACCAATTAAGTTACATTAAATTAAAAAAAAAAATAACAAAGCCAAAAAAAAAAACAATAAGGAAATCATAGTCAAAGCATTTGTTTGACTATAAGTGGACAATTTCTTTGATTAAACTCATCAGTCAATTTTGCCAAAACATGTGTGCATTAACATAGATTTAATTGGGGTCTTAACTGTCAAGTGTATAATTTAGAATCAGACACTAGACAGTTAGAAAGTCAACTAGAATGAGGAGACCAAATTTTTCCATATATCTCCTTTGGTCCTTATACAATTATTCATTATGACAACTTTTACAGAAAACTACAGTTGATCTGTAGATGCTTTCTACTAGTTAACTTATAATTGTATTTGTGTCATACAAGTTGTATTTGTAACCCAGTGATAAATTGCATTTCTGAATGAGGATTGCTTTGTTTAAAGGAATGTATTACTGGAAACTATAACATTGTCTAATTACCCATTTAAATTACTTTTAATTATATCATTAAAGGCTTTAATCAGAAAGCAAAGCCCAATGAAAAAAATATCCTTAAGTTAGAAGTTTTGTTTTACCATACTTTTATCATGCTAACAATGGAGAAAATTTGCTTTTTAGAGAAAAAAACTAAGACATGAAAAATGTCAATAATTCAAATGCAGTATAGTCAATGAAACAGTTGACTGTATGTTGTATTGGGTACTAACACTGCATTGGCATTGTGAAATGGCTATCAGAAAACTAATTTGGGGGCCAGCAGAGTGGCACACTGGTTAAGAGTTGCTTTGGATGCCAGCTCTGAGCAGCAGGGCTCCAGTTGGGATCCCACCTGAGGGCCAGTGACACTGCCCTCTACAGCTAAGATGATGAACAACACTTCGACCTGGAGCTGGGCTACAGTGTTACCGGCGAAGGTGTAAACTTCAGTGGGGCTGGCCGGCAGCTGGCATGCACGTTCATGAGCTACTGTGAGCTGCTGTCCAATGGCCAGCGAGTGACTATTTCACCCGGGAAGAGCACAATGATGATACCAACATGGGCCAGTGAAGCAACGTCCTGCACAACTGGACTGAAGAACCAAAGAATAGCAACTTGTCTGTCCCCGTTCCCTGATTCCCCAACACTGTTCCCTCCCCCAATTCCCCAATAAAATCTTTAAAAAAAAAAAAAAAGAAAAGAAAAGTAATTTGGGTCATAGGCATATTCTTGAGCTCCCTCGCACTTTTATCCCTTGAATTAATTTGTTATCACAAGGAACAGAGTGTAAACTATTAGGTGTATAATAGATATTAGCTGAATATATTGGATAAGGTTTAGATCTGAAAACTTGTAACTATCTGGAACTTGCATCTTGGAACTTCCTGATGACCATGGGTCTAAGAGCTTCTCTGCTAAAATCGACCAAAACCTCAGGAAGTGCCCAAGTTCTACGTCAAACATGTTTTGTTTTGTTTTGTTTTGTTTTGTTTTGTTTTGTTTTGTTTTTTAAAAAGCCCTGACCAGGCATTAAACAAGAGAAATAATAGCTCTCTGTTCTTGCTAACTTGTTTCAGTACAAATCACTTTCATGTTTTTCCACCTTTTCAGAGACCTCAGCCACTCTAGTGTTGAAACCTTTTATTTTGGTTTCTCTCTCCTTGGACTCCCTCTCCTATTGTTAAGCCTGTTCGGTGATGTTTGACTCTATTCAAATCAGGTTTATCCATGGATTGTTCTACATACTCAAGTACCTACTCAAAAAAATAAGGGCCGGCCGAGTGGCTCAGTTGGTTAAGAGCTCGCTCAAGAGTGCGAGCTGAGCTCTGAGCAACAGCTGTTCTAAGCCAGCCCGAGCTGAGTTGCCGTTGAGCTGCCAACAGGTGGCAGGATGGCTCAGCTAAAAAATAAATAAATAAATAAATAAATAAAAATAAGACTTTATCCTAATTTCAATTTGGCAGAGAATGAAATTTTCAGCCTGCCTTATACATTTGTTATGAATACAAAACATTAGCAAAACAGCCTACATTTGTATTTATTGCACCTTTCTCTACCTTTACACTTTGTTTACTCCAAACTTTGTATATTTAAATAAAATTAAATCTACCAGAGAAAATTGAAAAGAAAAACAAAAAACGTGGATAAGGAAATTAGGTTATTTTGAGTAGTAAAAACAAGATGGTTGCTTTAAATGGGTATGACACAGAACATATTGGCTCTCTATTTAGGAACAAAAATTGTATACGATTTGATGACTAGTAGGTAGAACATGAAAGGTAATAGAGAGAATGGCAAGGATGACTATCAGGTTTCAGGAATACGCAAATGGTTAGATTGTAGTGCCAGGAACAAAATGACTCAGAAGATAGATCTTTATGAATTTGAGAATTGTAAGGTAGTTCTTAAAACCATGGCCGCAGATAACATAAACTAGGGAGGCAATATAGCTTATATTAAGGAAGTCCATTAGGCAATTTTAAATATGTTCACAAATCTTACATAGTTCTCCATTTCTATTCCCTTTCCCTTCAATGGAAACTTTACTTTGTGACTCTCTTCTAATGGATATAGTGTGGCAAAAATGACAGTGTGATTTCCAAGAGTAGTTCATTCACAAAACCTTGCAGCTTCAACCTGTTTCTTGAATCACAGACTGAATGCAAAGGCAGTCATCTTGAGAATACTCACGCAGCCCTAAGGTGACACTGAGGTACAGGCAAGGAACTGAGCCCTCTCTTGACAGCCAGCAACAACTTGCAAGGCAGGCCAGTGAGGCAGCTTGGAAGCTGATTCCCCAGCCAACAGAAAGCCTTCCTTTGGGCATCTGCAACTCTGAAAGAAAACTTGAGCCAGAACCTAACTGGTCAAACTACTCCCAGGTGCCTACTCTAAAATACCATGGGATTTCACAATCTTGATTGTTTTAAACTACTAAGTTTTGGGCTATACATTATAATGTAGCTTTGAACCGAACTAAAGGAATGTTTAAAGAGTGTACTTTGAAATTATTGGACAGATATTGAAAAACTACTAAACCAATACAACAAATACGTTATGAATTTTCCTTACAGACAGTCTAATATGACCATTCCTTTGCTTGCACATCATTTAGGCCACTAGTTTAAGTATATATATAAACATACAGATTTTTAAATGTTAAATATAGAAAATACATTTTTATTTATTTTTATTTATTATTTAATCACACATATTTGTGTATATATTTCATATATATATATATATATATATATATATGAAATCAGTTTTCAACACTGACTGCTGATTACTAATGGATGTTTTGTTTTTATTTTTAAAGATTTTATTGGGGAATTGTGGGAGGGGAACAGCAGTATTGGGGAACCGGGGAATGGGAACAAGGGAACAAACAGGTTGCTGTCCTTTTGTTCTTAAGTCTGGTTGTGGAGGACACTGTTTCACTGGCCCATGTTGGTATCATCATTGAACTCTTCTCAGGTGAGGCAGATCAGATCAGTCGCCGGCCTCTGGATGGCCATTCACAGTGGCTCTTGGCAGCTCACATCGACTGCCAGCTGCTCTCTGTAGCCTGTGGCAGCCCACTGCAGCAGGGGCTGCAGCTACGCCATCTCAGGGATTCAGAGCAGCCCAGCTCCAGGTGCAGCTGTTGTTCACCATCTTTGCTGTAGAGGGCAGTGTCACTGGCCCTGATATGTGGGATCCAAACCAGAGTTGCTGGCATCCCAAGACAGCTCTTAACCAATGCACCACTGGGCTGGCCCACTAATAGATGTTTAAAACAATTTTTCCCTGTATCCTAATGACCATATGAAGGGAAAAAGAGGCACTTTTGAAAACTTTAGAATGAAAATGAAATAGATGTGGTTCTTCATTAGAAAGAAGCAAATTAAACTATTTGTAAGTCAAGGCTAATGATTTTAAAGGAGTTTCTTAATTACAGAGAGAAACATTTATATACTTGGAAGTAGGTTAGCTTCTACTTATTGTCAATGCCTTTTTAAAATACCTCATTATTTAAATACTGCCAAAAAGAAAATAGTCCCAATTTTAAGTTTGAGTAGAGCCTATGACATAATTTTTTTAAATATGTGTATTTTCTTGTCATTTTACATGCCAATGACATTTCTCTAAGCTCTGAAATTCTACTGCAAAATATTTAGTAGCAAAAATAACATTGGAAACCAAATGAAATATCAAGCTATCATTCACTTTCTTTCAAAGTACATCTGCTACCATTAAGCTTCTAATATAATGAATTTCAACAAGTATACTTCAACAAAGAATACATACAATTTGAATTATATTTAACATTTAATTAAGTGTAACACAATGACAATTAAAACTGACAAAGGCTGGGCCAGCCGAGTGGCTCAGTTGGTTAAGAGTTGGCTTGGAGTGCATGCTCTGAGCAACAGGGCCACAGGTTTGATTTCCACATGGGCCAGTGAATGCTGTGCTTGAACTGAGCTGTTGCTAAGCTGCCAAGAGGTGGCAGGATGGCTCATCTGGTGTAACAACAAGATTGCCTTTTCAGTGGTGGGCTACGCCCAACTGCAACTAAGTTTGAACACAGCACCTTGAGCTTAAAGGCCATGAGCTGCCAATGGGAAGCCAGATGGCGACTGGAGCATTCCACAAGGAAGACTGAAGAACAACAACTTGTCTGTTCCTCTTCCCCAATTCCCCAACACTGTTCCTCTCCTCCAATCCCCCAATTAAAAAAAAAAAAAATTACAAAGGAAATTATGTTCTGAGAGGACAAAAAGAAAAACAATAACAAAATTTAGAATTTCTGAAAATATAGGGGAATAATAAGCAATGAGACAGATATCATAAAAACAAGTATTGCTCAGCTATCCTTTTGACTTGAGCTTCAGCATGAGAGTAACATTAATCATACTTTTTCAAGATATGTATACAAAATGGTAGCCTTCAAGTGAAATTGTCCACACCGAGATTGCCTTAAAAATGTAGGAAGTGTTTGAATAAATCAGTTCATATCTAGTTGTTATAATTTTTCAGCATTTAATAAAACTAGGTGGCACATTGTCTTCCAATTATATTCATGAGGGACAAAGTTTCTAAAACTGTGACAAATTTTACATATCACAATTATCCCAGTCTTTTTCTAAATGTGAAAACTCCAAAGTGGCTGTTCAAAATGATTTTAAGATTAAAAATAATTATTTCAAAGTAAACAATAATCCAGGAAAAAGAATTACACAATTCAAAAAATAAAAATAAAAACAATGTGCCAATTTAATTCTAAATACATACTGATCATCTACAATGTGACTGCTAAGAGTGATTAAACATCAGACATGGATGTTTAATCTCCCTCCAGGTCCGGCCGACTGGCACAGTGGTTAAACGCTGGCTTGGGAAGTCAGCAGCCCCGGTTCGGTCCCACATATGAGGGCCAGAGACACTGCCCTGAAAAAACAAAAACAAACAAACAAAATTCTCCCTCCATACTGGGTATTATCTCAGGCCTAGGAGTGGTCAGTCCTATACAGAATGGGATTCCAAAGGTCTGTCAGTAGGAACTTCAAAGTTATCATATAAAATCAAGAAAAATGCACGTGTTTAATATTTGTGACTACTTGACTGGACTAAGAGTTGTCCAGCTAGCTGGTTAAACATGATTTCTAGGTATGAGTTTGAGGGCGTCTCTGGGAAAACATTAGTATTTGATTTAAGAGAGTAATAGAGATCACCCTCACAAATTTGGGTGAGTATCATTCAATCTTTTGAGGCTTCAAGTACAAGTAAAAGGCAGAGAAAGTATAAATTTTCCCTCTGTGTGAGCTGGGTTATCCTTCTCCTGCCCTCTGATATCAGTGCACCTGGTTCTCAGACCTTGGAGCTCAGACTGGGACTTATATGAGTTTGGTGCAAAGGTAGTTGTGGTTTTGCATTGTTGAAATTTGCCTTTCACATTGGAACATATTCTTAAATAAATGTGATTATGTTATATATCATTTTAATGCATATTTCTCACTTTATTTTTTTGCTAATGACTTATTACTTGCTGTTTATTTTAGACTATGGAAATGATGTTAGACAAAAAGCAAATTTGAGCAATTTTCTTATCCAAGTTCAAAATGTATCATAAAGCAGAGGAGACAGCTCACAACATCAGTAACACGCTTGGCTCAGGAACTGCTAATGAATGTAGTGCAATGGTAGTTCAAGAAGTTTTACAAAGGAGATGAGGGAGACTTGCAGATGAGAGGTGCAGTGGCCAGCAATCAGAAGTTGACAAAGACCAATTGAGAGTAATCCCCAAAGCTGATCCTCTTACAACTACACAAGATGTTGCCAAAGAACTCCATGTTGACCATTCTACGGCTGTTTGGCATTTGAAGCAAATTGGAAAGGTGAAAAAGCTCGATAAGTGGATGTCTCATGACCTGACCGCAAATCAAAAGAATCATCATATTGAAGTGTTGTCTTCTCTTATTCTATGCAATAACAATGAACAATTTCTTGGTCAGATTGTAATGTGCGACAAAAAGTGGATTGTGTACAACTGGTGACAACCAGCTCAGTGGTTGGACCTAGAAAAAGTTCCAAAGCACTTCCAAAAGCCAAATTTGAACCAATAAAAAGGTCATGGTCACTGTTTGGTAGTCTGCTGCCGTCTGATCCACTACATCTTTCTGAATCCCAGCAAAACCATTAAATCTGAGAAGTGTGTTCAGCAGATCAATGAGATGCTTTAAAAACTGCCATACCGGGTCCGGTCGAATGGCACATTGGTTAGGAGTTGGCTTGGAACGCCAGCTTTGAGCAGCAGTGACACTGCGCCCTCTACAGCTAAGATGGTGAACAACAGCTAGTCCTGGAGCTAGGCTGCCGTGACTCGAGGGTGAACTCATAGCTGCAGTGGGGCTGGCTGGCAGCTGGCATGAGCTTTCGTGAGCTGCTGTGAGCGGCCATCCAATAGCCAGCAAGCGACTGACTCACTCAGTAGGAGTGCAGTGGTGGTACCAACATGGACCAGTGAAGCAATATCCTCCACAACTGGACTGAATTATCGAAGGACAGCAACTTGTCTGTTCCCCTCCCCCAATTCCCCAATAAAATAAAATTAAAAAAAAAGAAAGAAAGAAAAGAAAAAAGAAAACTGCCACACCTGCATCCAGCATTGGTCAACAGAAAGGGCTCAATTCTTCCCCATAATGCCCAACCGCACATCACACAACCAACACTTCAAAAGTAGAATGAATTGCGGGTAGCCGAGTGGCGCATTGGTTAAGAGCTGGCTTGGGACACCAGTGACCCCAGTTCGGATCCCACATACGAGGGCCACTGACACTGCCCTCTACAGCTAACAACAGCTCCACCTGGAGCTCGTCTGCCAGCCCCAGCGATGGTGTGGGCTACAGCCCCTGCTGCAGTGGGCTGCCATAGGCTACAATGAGCAGCTGGCAGCCAGCATGAGCTGCCGATAGCCGCGATGAGCAACCATCCAGAGGCCAGTGACCGATCTGCCTCATCCAGGAAGAGCGCAATGATGATACCAACATGGGCCAGTGAATCAACATCATCCACAACTAGACTGAAGAACAAAAAAAGACAGCAACTTGTCTGTTCCCCTTCCCTGATTCCCCAACGCTGTTCCTCTCCCCCAATTCTCCAATTTTAAAAAAATCTTTAAAAAAAAAAGTTGAACGAATTGGGGTCCGAAGTTTTGTCTCATCTACCATATTCATCTGACCTCCTGCCAATCGACTACCATTTCTTCAAGCATCTCAACAACTTTTTGCAGAGAAAACACTTCCACCATCAGCAGGATGTAGAAAATGCTTTCCAAGAGTTTGTCGAATCCCAAAGCACGGGATTTTATGCTATAAATTGAATAACAAACATTTCTCGATGGCAAAAAATGTGTTGATTGTAATGGTTCCTATTTTGATTATGAAATATGTGTTTGATCCTAGTTATAATTATTTAAAATTCACAGTCTAAAACCTCAATTACTTCTGCATCAACTTAGTAACATTGGCTCCCCTAGTTCTCAGGCCTTCCAGTTTGACTAGAGCTGTAATTCATTGCTCGCTTTCCTGTGCCTCCAACTTGCAGAGAGCAAATTGTGTGGTTTCTCAGCCTCCATAATTGTGTAAGCCAATGCCTCATAACAAATTTCTTCATATATTAGGGTAACTGTGATATATATGAAATTTCATACAGGTTTCAAAATTGTATCCCTCCTGAATATGACTGGAAAACAATCTGGAGAACCCTGACTAACATTGTGAGTGTGGTCCAAAAAGATATGAGAAATATACTTGTATTCACAAAAGAATCAGGGGCAAATGGGAGATAGAACTAAACAGTAGTCAGAGTGAAAAAAGCCATAAAATGTAATTCAGAATATAATCCCAATTATATAGGGCAGTGGAAGATGACATTATAACATAATAATAATATTAATAAAATTAATCTTTGAAAACATTAGCCAATAGATTATTCAAACAGATTAGAGGAAAAGATAATAGTCTGGAAATGAATAAGGAAGATATTGTGATAAGCCATTTAGTGTGATATGACAATGATAATTGTTAACATTTATCGAGTGCTTTCCATGTGCTAGTGCTTGAAAAGCATCTTTTTAATTTCACACTCCAAACAATAACAGCTTGAAAATATTGCCATCCCCATTTAATACACCAGGAAGCTGCAGCTTAGCCAAAAATGGTAAGAATGGGAAGCATGAAATAGAAAGTCATATAGGTAAGAGATAAGATGCAAAGATCCTCCTTGTGTGTCACACAGACAGAGAAAACAAAGGAAGGGGGCTGCTCTTGGGAAATACATAAGAGAGTATGAGAATATCACACTACTAATTCCCAATCTATGGTTGATGGGTTACCATCCCTTTACAGAAATGAAGTCTAATTCCTGAATATGAAATGTTAAGTTAAATATTCATCTGTTGGGACTGCAAAGGTTTTTCGGTTTTTGTTTGTTTGTTTTTAAATAGAAAACCAAAACAAAAAGTAACTATTACTATTTTGAAAATTTTAAAAATTATTTTTTATATTATACCAGAAAAATTATATTAAGGTTTCTCTGTGTGAAAATCTAGTTCATTAAGATGGAAAATCACTACTTTAATTTTAAAATGTGGCATTCATTCTCCAATGTAGTCATTATGCTTTTATAGTTGTATATAAATAATTTTCTTTATTGCAAATCAACAAATTTAAAGTTTATGTTATTGTAATGGTGAAACCAAGAAAATCTGTATGTAGTCATGCAGATTTCAACAGAAGAAACATACAGGAAATTCAATGAAGGATAAATATGTTTAGAATAAACATTGATGACACAGATTAAGACTAAACAAAACTCAATTCTGAAGGAAAGGAAAGGAGTTGCTAAACAGTGAATAAATGTTTTACTGCACGGCATACATCATTCAGAAATACACAAGCAGTACCTACTCATATTCTTCCCCTCCTCCCTCCCACACGCAATTCACTGGAAAGGATAAAGAGCTTTCAGTGGCTTATAATTTTTTGTTTGTTTGTTTTACCCGTAAGGGAAGTAATGCTAAGATGTTTCTTTCTAATTCAGCAGCATAAATCTTCTACAGAAGACAGAAACCCTGTATTAACCAATTTGGTAATACCTTTCAACATTGAAAAACATATACAACGATGTTTATAAATCCTCTATCCACAAGCTTTAAAACACTGTGTGTGTATACATATATATCCATATTCATATTCATGTTTATATACTGGTCCAATCAATGTTGAAGTGTTAGTGTCTATGTAATCCACCTGAGATTAGAATAACAAACCTACCTATAAAGAAGTGGACTAAATCTGTAAATCCACATTGTTACATCTTCTAGACTAAGTTTTCTATCACCTGTTTTTGGAAGCTAAAAGTTAACATTCATATTCCAGTAGAATGTCTTTATTAAGAATAAGTTTGTAAGTTGAATATGCGCTTGCTAAATGAAATGCTTATTCTTTATTTTATTTCAAGTGAAACTTTTACTGGCAGTATTTTCAAACCAATTTTCATTAAGAAGTTGACTAACAATAAATACTAAAGGTAAATCCCAGTTTTAATTATAGGCAACGGATCTCTATTCAGTGGTATTGGTAAGTGGAGGAATTTATTAACCAACCAAATCTCTCAACCTATGAAAGTCCAGATATTTGCGAAATACTCACAATGTGGAATAGGAAGCATAGCCAGCTACTTTTTTTTTAAATAAATAATAAAGACAATTTTCTCGCCAAAGCAGAAAAACACAGAATGACAAAAACCTAGCCAAAATGAAACTATAAATCCTATGTAAAGAAAACAAAAAAACATAACAACAACAGCAACAACAAGCAAAAAACCCCAATATATATTAGATAATTCTGGATACTAGTGAGGATCTTTTGAGTGAAAGTGAAATCTGTCTCTCTTTTTCTTTGTTGTTTTTTTTTTTTAGAGGGCAGTGTCACTGGCCCTCATATGTGGGACCCAAACCGGGCCACTGGCTTCCCAAGCCAGCATTTAACCACTGGGCCACTCGGCCAGCCCTCTGTCTCTCTTTTTTATCTTCTAACAATAAAAACAACAAAAATATTCTGAAAGGCAGAAAAGCAGCTCAAACGCTTAAGTTTCTAAAGCTGTATAAACGTACTTTGAAAATCAAACTAAAATGAAAATCACAAGAAACAGCTGATAAAGGCTATACCAAGGATTGTTTCTATATGTATTGGGTTGTTGGAAAAGTCATGACACATTTTTGCAATGAAAAAAACAAAACAAAAAAGAAGTCATGATTTTTTCCAACAACCCAATAGCAAAATAGTCATGAAATGACGTAGATCACCAGAATACTCTATTCTATTTATCCATCTCAACCACAAAATATACTACTGAGAATAGTAAAACACATTTTCCCACCAAAATAATTTTTAATACAAAGTATTTATATAATACATTTTCATGGCCACACAGCAAGCGTCTTGAAATTAAAATTCCAAACATCCACTTCAAATCATTAAACAAATAGATTGTTTCCTCAAATCATTAAACAAAAAAATTATACAAGAAAAACTAATTTTCAAAGTTGTGGTTGAGAAAAGGATATTCTGAAATGCCTAAATGATCAATATCAGTCCTTTATATCAGTGAGTAACTACATTTATTAATTCAACAAATTTAAGTTGAGAACTAGGGTAGTGGGTATTCAATGGTCAATAAAGAAGATTTATGACCTTATGGAATTTACAATATAAATAGGGGCAGGGGATAAACACTGAAAACAATTAAATAGAAAAATAATTAAATAACTCCAAAATAACCATGAGGACTATGATAGAGAAACATAATAAAACAAAACATGGTACTATGAGAGAAGATAACACAATTTCACCAGTTGCCAGCTGAAACAATATGCCTGTCTCTGGTTTTTCCCAGAAAATTCTGAGTGTCCACAATGATTTTAACAACAGTATTTTTAAAATTAATAAAACACCAAGTTTAAAACCTTATAATGTTCTATATTACTAAAAATGAATTATCACATTATGTCTTGCTAAAACTCTTAGTAGAGGAAGATGGAAATGTATTATTACATACTGACATTTACTTGAATCAATAAATTGTTGAAGGGGAGAGAAGGAAGCACAATTACATTCACAAATGGATTTCAGTGATTCATACCAAGATAGGATAAATGAAGAGATAAACTACATTATTTTGCCCATTTTGATCAAACCACATCACTTTACAAGAACACTTAAACAGATGGAATAAAAAAATGCTGACATTTGTTAAAAAAAAAAAGCTATATAGATCTTTGATTTAATTGGCATAGTATATAATAAATTTTCCTGAGAAAGCAGCTATAAAAAGATGCATGCAATCTTTAATAAGTAATATAGGAAAGCCTTCTAATATTAATAGTTAAATATATACTACGGCATCCTAATATGAATTTGCCCATCTATTTCTAAAGAGTTTACATGAACAAAGATAGTTTGCAGATTTTAATAGGTCTCCAAATTATCACTTCAGGATTACAAAGTAAAATGAAAGTCATTTTTAATGAAAGAAGCCTTTTAATGCCTAGGAATTTAGCTTGCTCCAAGAAACAAATTCATCATTAGAAATACATAACTCCAAAACTATTTCCTAAATTGACATATCTTCCTGTCAACCACATTGGATTCATTGAATTAAATTTTAATTATATCCTGCTGATCATCTATTTTCATATTTATTTATCACTTGGAGTTACTCTAATATTTCCAAGATCCTTGTTTAATGTTGACTACTATTGCTATATTTCCATATTCTTTAAACAGAATTCTCTTCTTAATATTTGAAGAAGTTGTTGGTTTTGTTTGTTTGTTGTACCTTCTTCATTGATTTTATACATTGAGTTTAGAGGCATTTTGCCAACTTTTTTTAAAAACTAAAATTTCAACATAATCATTAAAATTCTAAAGTGATACACTGATATTATAAATGATGATTATGTACATATACCATATTGCAATTATTCCATTTACTTATGCTCGCTTTTTCAGTACACACAAGGTGTCACAAATGATACACACAAACACACACACACACACACACACACACACACACAGGATTGCTTTATAAAAACATGCATTTTTACATTACTGTTCTAGCACTGCTGATGTTGTAGGTCTGATGGATACATACTCTTTCTCTTGGTTTGATGTGAAGTATGCTATCAAGATGACTGGTTACAAATAAATGCACTAGCCATAAAATAAAGTTTAATGACAGAGGTCATTTGGTTTTAGAATGAAAGCATTTAATTTTTTTTTTTTTTTTTTTTGAGGGCAGTGTCACTGGCCCTCATATGTGGGACCCGAACCGGGGCCGCTGGCTTCCCAAACCAGCGCTTAACCACTGCGCCACTTGGCCGGCCCGAAAGCATTTAATTTTAAATGAACTGTTTAGAAAATAACCATATGCATTTTTCAATATTCTTCATTTTTCATGTTTATACATTTATTTGGCCACATTTCCTACCTCCCAGCACCCGCCAACCACAAACACACACACACTCACACACACACACACACACACACACACACAGACTTTCAAGAAAGAGATATCAGTGGCTATTAGAACACAAAATCAACTACGCATCATTCTATAAAATACGAGTAATGCCTTATTTTTTACAGCTAATATGCCTTCGCTGGTTACCTTTTCCATATATAGATATATCAATTTTAATTGAACAGCCTCTTTGTCTCAAGTCTCTACAAAGAAGAAATTCTAGTTCATAAATTGGCGGGAAAATATGAATCGTTCAATTTCGATTTCAAACAAACATAATTTAATATTACATGAATATCAATTTAGAAAAAAAAAACTATTACATTATAACTATAAGGGATTTCACTCAGATTTCAGAAATGGCTTGAGAATTGGACACAAAGAAATCTGAAGTCTTGGCAAAAGATGATTCTTTACATAAAAACCCTTGGGAATTCAAAGTGCCAAAAGCATTTATTTATTTGGGTGGCCTTAAAGATGAGGTCAGATCACAGAATGGACATTAAAAACACATGGAACTTTCACATCTGTAATAATTATAAACCTCTGCAGTATTAATTTAGCTTGACAAATTAATGCAGCTCTCTTTATAGGCAAAGATATTGTAATATAAGTGAGGTTTTATTAATCACAAGTTCTGGTATATTATTTAACTTGTAGTCTTTTCAAATACAACTTTGCCATAAATACCACCAGTCACATGGTTTAAACTTTCTAAGGATTGGGAAATGTACTTTTTAACATATATATTAGGAAAAAAAAAAAATGATCACATGTAGTCTCTTAGATAATTTATACTGTCTCGTAAATTATTCTTTTAAATACACACACACACACACACACACACACACATTCATTTAAAACTGCATTTCTTTTCTCACATTCAAAAGTCTGGGGAAATTAAGGATTTTCACTTCTAAGTCTAAGAACTGACTGAGCTATAAATTGGTTCACAGACCAAAATACAAGGACCTGAGAAGCTGAATGAACTATAGCTTTCACTAAAGCAAAAAAAAAAAAAAATAACACAAATAAGAATAACTACACAGATAGGATTTATTGAGGTAACATTTCTTCTGTATTTGTATTTCCCTGATCAGTTTCTGTAGGGGAACTAACTGTAGACCCACTGGAATAATATTTAAACTTTTAAAAAAGTGATGAAGTGTATGACTATAGTGCTTTCTATAGTTTATGGGCTTGTTTACCATAACACTAAATCTATTAGAGCAAGTTTTGCAAGGAAAAGGATTTAAAACAAGCCAATAGAATTTTTGAAAAATACTCTAACAAATATTATTAAAATCTTCAAAAATACTCAAACAGTTTATTTGGGAAAATCATCTGATGTGAACCTTTTATTATTTGTAAGTTAATACAATTTATTTATTTAGTTACTCAACCATTCATTCAACAAACAGCTGTTGAGTTTTATTTTATGCCAAGAAATAAGCTTTATTCTCTGGGAGATGAATCTAAATGTACTGAATAGAAATGTTATGGTTCCTATCCAAAAGCTATTTGCTCATGAGCAACTTTCTCAAATTTTTTAAGTAGCAGTTTTCTTCTGTATTAATGAGGATAAATAATTTGCACCTCCTTCATAAGAATTAAACCACTTGTTAAGCATATAATAAATACTCAATCAAAGCAATATATCTAGTATGTTTTTAAACTGTTACAAGTGAATATAAGGAAATATATATACAAAATCATTCCAGTACAGGGAATGGTATAAATAAAGGCATAAAGAGCCATCTGGGGGCCCTAAGTACACTCAGGATTCCAATAAAATAGCTACCTGCCTCCATGCTTCCCCAAACCTCCACATACCTCTGATTTGAACCCTCTAATTGCCTTAATGTCTGCTAATGTAGTGTCTTATGTTTGCAGTCTCTGCTTAAATATAAATCTCCTTTAGACCTTACGGTTTTTTGTTTGTTTCTCAGATCATATCTTGTGTCCTTTTAGGTGTCTTCACTAATGAAAGATTTTTTTGAGATGACCTTGACTTCAGGGCCACTTTGATCAAACTTCCTGCATAATCCTGAGCTACAGCACTCCAACCTCAGTAATTTCCTCACTCATTCATTTCTCCACTTGGTTTAAATTGGAATAAACAGAGAGGTAGGAAAACATAGGTTTAGTCACGAAATGGCAAGTAGTCTAGTTTTGCTGTTACTGCTGGTATAAGATCAGGAATAACATATGTGACCAGTGAAAATATAGGTTAGGTTATCATAAAAAAAGAGCACTGCGTTTGTTTTTTACTTCATTCAATAAGTAATTATTGAGTTCCTATACAGAGTCCAAAGGGCTGGTGCACAACAGTAAACAGAAAAACAAAACAAAAAATCTACCCTCATTGAACTTATTTTGTGATTGTGGGAGACAGAAAATGAATCACAAATGAATGGTGTGTCCATTAGTTGTGTTATGGTAAAAAAATATAATAGTCTATAGCGTAAGTTCTTGACAGTAAGTTTTTTGTTTATAGTATTAGTGCTTGACATTAAACTTTTGATTGCCAAGGCATCCATTTCAAAAGACATCCATCTTGAATAATATGATGTCTAGCTATATAACACATGATATCTATGATATCTAGCTATATGACACAGCTACTAGCAAAACAACCAAATAAGGAAAAAGGCCACCCCCTCCCATGAAGTTCCCTCTTTCAGAAAGCTCTGGGGTAACCTGGGTAACTAACTATTTGAGTGACCCTGCTTCTCCCTTCCTGAGCCCTAATTCCCATCCTGATGCTTTAAATTAATAAAGAGCAAACCCATGAAACCCTAGGCACACTGCCCTCAGATCCTAATAAGGGCAGAGTCCCCTTCCACAGTCTTTGGCTCTACCCAGAGACTTCCTTTTTGGCCCTGGAGTGTGCTGGGAACCCTCCTGGACCTATGATTAATAAATCCTTTTCCTCAAAGTCCCCTGATGGTTTCTTCTGAAGTGCATTCTAAGATCATAAAAAGAACCACAAGGGCTGGTCTAGCCACAACATTGGCCCTGGTGGCAGAAATGTCTGTGGGGACTCCTTACAAGTAATTCAAGCCCTGGCGAGTGCCTCAGGTACTCCTAGCTATAAGGAGGTATTTCCGAGATGAAGCATTGCTGTCTTTGAGGAGGGAGTCCTGATTTGGTTATAACTGTACATTAGGAGGAATGATCTGCCTGAAATGAACAAAATGGATGTGAGAGAATTTAGGGGGGAAATGGTAGAAAAAATAACAAGATGATAATTGTATTTACCCATGTGAGAGTAAATGAAAATGTTAGTGAAAAAATTAGAGGGTACAGCTCTAAGAGACTGCTGGAAATTAGTCAAAATTTTGTTAACTCACAGGATGTGGGAAAGGGGACAGGATGGTATAAAGTTAATAGGGATGGCTGTATTAGTAGCAGAAAAAAGAAAAGTCAAGGGGATCCAAGTTGGTGTGGAGAGAGACAAAAATATACTGACTTTTAGGTGGGCCTTTACATTCAAAAAAGCTCAATAATGATTTAGCCCTTAAATCTCAAGATCATATATACAACAGTCTTGGGAGAATATGAATGATGATCATCTGAATTAAAAACGATATATGAAGTCTGTGAGTTAAAACGACTGCAGGTCCGGCCGAGTGGCACGGTGGTTAAGTGTTGGCTTGGGAAGCCAGCGGCCCCAATTCGGGTCCCAAATATGAGGGCCAGTGACACTGCCCTCAAAAAAAAAAAAATAAAAGACTGCCAACAAAACTTGTATAGAAATGTCCAGAGCAGCAATATTCATAACAGCCCAAAACAGAAAAAACCCAAATGTCCATCAACTGATGAATGAATAAGGCACACTACCCTCATACAATGGGATATTTTTCCACTATTAAAAGAAATGAAGTAGGGGGAAAAAATGTTTTAGAACTTGATACATGTGGTTGTTTCACATCATTAGCAATGCCATATAAGCATACAATTTAAAACAGTTAATTTCATGCTATATGACTTTCACCCCAATAGAAAAATTAAAATAAAATAAAAAATTTAAAGTACTCATATATGTTATAACTTATGTGAACCTTGACAATATTATGCAAAGTAAAAGAAGCCAATTACAAAATATATTATTCTCACTGATATGACATATCCAGATAGGCACATCTGTAGAGACAGAAAGTATATTAATGGTTATCCAGTGGCTTGGAAGGAGTTTGAAGGAAAATAGTGAGTGGTTGCCATTAGCGTTTCTTTTGGGGGTAATGAGAATATTATAAATTCTAGATTATGGTGATGGTTGTACAACTCTGTAAATATACCAAAACCACTGAATTGTACAGTTTAGGAAGACAAATATTATGGATTTTGAACTGTATCTAAATAAAGCTATCATTTTTAATTGCCAAGGAAGACAATCTAGACAGAGAAATATTTCTGAAACTTTATTGACCATGATCCATAGAAATAAGTACATTTTTATCTTTAACCTAGTACAAAACTCATACACACACACAATGAAATCAAAAGTCTCTCCAGCCAACACAAATGCTCACTCTGAGACTCACTCTATTCTATTCTGATTCATTAAAATAATTCTAGTCTCAAACTGTTGAAGTGATTTTGTAACTCCATCAGTCATAATCCATAGATTGATAAAGACACTATCCTAGAGAAGAAAAAATAGCTGAGGATTATCTCAAGGATTAGATTCAATATCCATGATATTGCTTTACAGAATCAAATGTTATAAAGGAGAAGGGCCGGCCAAATGTCTCAGTTGGTTAAGAGCTCGCTCAAGAGTGCGAACTGACCTCTGAGCAACAGGCAGTTCCATGCCCAGCCCGAGCTGAGCTGCTGCTGAGCTGCCCACAGGTGGCAGGATGGCTCAGCTAAAAAAAAATAAAAATAAAAATAAAATGTAATAAAGGAGAACATGAAGAAACTAGCAATCAAGATCAGATCATGTAGAATTTCCAATGACAATGAAGACTGAAAAAGACTGTTAACAGTAGTGCTATAGACTGAATGTTTGTGTACCCCAGCTCATAAATCCATACACTGAAACTTAATCACCAATGTGATAGTATTTGGAGGTGGGGACTTTTGGATGTGATTCGGTTATCACAGCCAAGACCTTGTGAATGGAATCAGTGCCCATATAAAAAAGACCTCAAAGAGATTCCTTCCCACTTAGATCTGGTGAAGATAGCAAAAAGATGGATATCTACGAACCCGGAAACAGGCCCTCATCAGACAATGAATATGCCAGCACATTGATCTTGGATTTTCCCAGCCTCCAAAACTGTCAGAAACAAATTTCTATGGCTTGTCAATTACCTAGCTCATAGTATATCTGTCACAGCACACCAAACTAAGACACTAAGTTAATGCCGTTGCTTTATATAGCAGAGCTAATATAATATAGACTATGGAGAACTTTTTGTTCCAGGATCCTGACTTAATCACCTACCTGTATAAAACCATGATATAATTTCTCAATTCCTCAGCCTCAACTATGAATGTAAGCAATTATTTCACAAAACCTGTCTTCTAATGCTTCCATTTATGAAGGCTTGGTTCTATAGCATATTGGGAAAGAAAGGAACATGAATTTGGATCCCCTAAAGCAAAATAATAAATTCAGTTACAAATTATTAGTATGACTTGAAGAAAAAGTATCAGAAGAAAACACATTGAAGGGATAGTATGGTGTATAGACGTTTAGAAATTATCATTATTACTTTGTTTGCCTGCTTGAGCATCTCCTGCTGGAGAAGCCTTAAAAATGTTTGTAGATATTTGGTATGGGGCCATGCAAAAAGATTAAAAATGAAAGCAGATAAGATTATATACTGATAGAGAAGGAAGTGTTCAGATAAAAAGAGATAATACACTAATAATATAACTGGATAGCTTAGAAGATAAATTAAAGTTGAATGAGGAAAAATGTAAGGCACAATAAGTAGAAAAACCACTACAAAACAAATTAATAGACTTAATTTACTTCTTGCCCTGACAAGAAATTAGTACAGAAGATATCAATGAATTCAGTAGAGATTCCAGGGGGGGCTAAGAAACACCAATCTAGTGGGATAATTACAATGTGGGAAGACAGAGGGTCTTGTCCTAAAACTTTAATGCATCTTTTCTTCCTAATGACTAACCACTTACTCTAATAATAGTACACATTCAGTTGTAACGTCAATAGTCTGAGGATTGCAGTTAATTCTGCCTATTGTTATCCTACATATGTGTGTATTTCCTTCAACAGTTTAGTAGTTACAGATACAGTTATTTGGAGGAAAGGGTGATAATGAGCACTGTACCTAAAGGCCCTTTGACACTGACCCTGTTTGAATTGATTTAGAAATGAATGAACTACTTAAATGAGCATTTTGATATTTATATGACTATTATATGACTTTGACATATTATTTAACTTCTCTGAGACTTAGTTCCTTTATCTGGAAAAGAAACAGAGCTGATGAAGTTGAAGGTCATTTAAAACTAAAATTTCTTGAATTTTTATTCTATAATTTTTGGATTCTTGCCTTACATTTTCTACTAATTGCATAGCATTTGGCAAGTCCCATCTCTGCTACACCATTTATTTCCTTATCGTAAAACATTGGAAGTGAAGTAAATGAGTAATAATGTTCTTCAAGCATACAGTCCAAGTCAAATGAGTGATTGATGACACAATATGGGCAATTCCATGTTATATAAGTTAGGATGTTATATTTTTTTGTTAGCAAAAAAACCAGCTTTCCATAAGAGACAAAAAAGGAATTTATTCTTTTAAATTATAACAGTGAGAGAGGAAAATAAAATGAGCATGTATATATTGCTAGTGATAATATAAATGGTACAAATTTTTTTCTCAGTCTCATAGAAAAATATTATTTAAGTAAGGACAAATTTCCTTGCATATACTGTCAAAACTGTATGTTATATTTATCTCAGTGTTATTTATTCATCATAAATGTCTTAGCTTTATCAGGCACATTAAAACTACTGTGTCTATGTCAAACATATTTTGTTAATCTCCTTGAATATGCCACAGATAACCAGAAAAGGAGTTTATATTTTAAAAAGTAACCTTAAATAGCAGGTACAACTCTGCTAGTTGAAATTCAACTTTCCCTTTGTTATGTGTTGAATTGTGTCCACTAAAAAAATTCCTAAGTTAAAGTCCTAACCGTTAGTACCTCAGAATGTGAACTTACTTGGAGATAGGATCTTTACAAAGATAATCAAATTAAAATGAGATTATTAGGATAGGGCCTAATCCAATATGACTGGTGTCCTTATACACGTAAAAGGAAATTTGAACATAGAGACATACTCTTACATGGAGGGACGATTACACAGATGCAGGGAGAAGACAGCTATCTATAAGCCAAGGAGAGAGAAGGCTGGGACAGCCTCACACCCCTTAGAAGGAACCGATCCTGTAGTTACCTTGATTTCAGACATGTGGCCTCCAGAATGGTGAGCCAAAACATTTGTTGTTTAAACCACACAGATTGCTATATTTTGGTACTGTGGCCCTAGACAACAAATAAACTCCCTGTAGTTCAATGTTTTGGAGCAAATCTTCTCATTTGCCTTTCCCAGAATCAATATATTTTATGTTTTTCTCTTCAAAGTTGTGAATTGGAAATCATAAATACCAAGAACACAATTGAAAAATTAAGGAAATGAGGGGAAAAGAGATTATTTTAGCAGTAACACAGCTAATATTATCCCTAAATCAAAGTAAATAGAAGAGGCCACATACACAGTTTGATATATCCAAGTTCCATAGCTTTGGCCTTCTATTTAACTTCAATTTATTTTCAGATCAGATTTATTATCCTATATCATCAATAGTGCCAAAATAATGTGTGATTAAATATAAATTGTAGGTCTTCTTAAAACACTGATACTAGCTAGGGCCATCTTATGAGGAATAAATCAATTCAAAAGATGGCAATACTGAGAATTAGCAATCCATAGGATAGTTGGTAAGACAATAACAAACATTATGTTGGTATAAATACTCTGTGTGTGTGTGTGTGTGTGTGTGTGTGTGTGTATTATTAAGTGGTATTTCCCAGCTAAAAATTATTTCTAACCTCCCTACTGAGCATGAAAACAATAATTCATATTTTTATAGTATATTTTTATGAGATTTATCAGTTATAATTTATAAATTTCTATGAAATTGACATGAAACCAACTGTTAGTGTTTCATAATGGAGAGAAATATATCCAGAGCATATTCACTTTCTTTATAAGGATTCAACCAATATTTTTCTAGCATAAGGCTATGGAAATTTCAGGTATTCAAAAATTCATCTTAAAATAGGTAAAATATCCTGAAAAGATTTTTGTCTGTTCTTCTTTCTCAGACCTCTGAATTATTGGTTTTGAAAAAAAGCTGTAAATTACTTTATTTTTCTTCCTGGAGAAGAGAAGATGTGTCAGGAAACCTCATGTATCTAGAGTTAAATGAGATGATAAATGAGATACAGGTTGAATAATTGCACTTCAATAAATAAAAAGCTAATCACCTTCCAAGACACACATTACTTTCTTAATAATTTTCCTAAATCAGAAAATTGGTAATGAAATACACATTCATTCAGAATTATTTTAAAATGGCATTAAATAATGGAAGTAAGCAGAATTACCTCCTCTTGTATCTACTACCAAATAAGGTATTCAACATGGAGAATGGCAACCTAATAGAAATGAGTCTTGAAAAGCACAATTAATTTTACGTGGGTGGTAAAGAAAAGGATTTTTTTTCAGCATAAGTATTTATCAATATTATTAACAGAGCACACTCATACCCCTTAAGCACCTTGAGAGAAAGTTCAAAATCAAAGGTATCATGTTTATTTATCTACATGATACGATATCTTTTTCCACAACCTATATACCTTTTTCAAGTTATCTGCAACCAAGCTACCATGACACTTCACAAAAAAAAAAAAAAAAAAAAAAAAAAAAAATCGCTACAACCTACAATAAATCAGAGAATCTGTACTTTAGTGACAATGATAATAAATCTATGATGGGAGAACAAATAGGCTTATCTCTTTGCCACTGCGCTACTGCCACAATACGGGAAATCCAGGTACAGTATGCCCTTAGCAATGTGGGAGGCCCTATGGAATAAACCATATAGAGAAAAATGACTTCTTTAAGTTGGTATAAAGGATTATATTATTCTGCTTTTTTTTTTTTTTAAGTAATGTAAAAATTTAAAGAAATTCAATGTGCTTTGGAATACTGGGCAGATTTGGTTTCTCTAACCACACACACTTAGTAACCCCAAAGGCTGGTATCTACCATAGTTACTTCAGTTGCTCAGATTATCTAACAATGTCCCAAAAGATAAACCCAATCATCACATAATAATTTCAGGATATAATAAATTGACCCTTGGAAATTTTGATTCTCCTGGTCACTTAAAGTTCAAATATCATCAGATTACCATCAATTTTCACAATTTCTATTTTGAAATGTAGTAAGGGGAAATTAGGTTCCCAGTGATTTCTGAATATATAAAAGATATCTTATTAACTATTATAGTCAACATGCATTGTCTCATAAAACAAATAATTAATTTTGCATATCACAAGCTAGTCACCATGCTAGACACCAGAGATTTAAAACAACAAAAAGGCACATCCAAAAGTCCTCCCCAGTTTGTACTCGTTTTCTAGGCAAATGATCAATAGCAATATTATTAGCTAAGTGCCATAATAAAACTGTGTAGCTTAGGCCATGGGAGCATAGAGGGAGGGGTCTTGAGGGTGAAGCTTCAAAGATAATTAGTTTATGGTGTGAATCAGAGGGAGATGGGTAAGCATCAAAGAAAAAGAAGAAAATTCCTTGGGCCGGCTGAGTGGCACGGTGGTTGAGTGCTGGCCTCGGAAACCGGCAGCCCCGGTTCGGGTCCCACATGTCAGGGCCAGTGATACTGCCCTCAAAAAAAAAAAAAAAAAAAAAAGAAAGAAAATTCCACATAGACAGAATGGCTATAAAAGAATATGGCATGTTCTGGGATCAACAAGTGCACTGAATGTAATATTCTATTCCTTCAATGCTAATTTTGTTGTATAAAATGCTGGAGGTGCCAAAAAAAAATGTATATAAGTGGACACTTTGGTCAGAGTTGCTCAAGCAGTAGTTCACCATAATCAGAAGTGTCTGGACACTGATGGTAACCACTTTGGGCACCTCTTGTAATTGCAGAAGTCAAAAGTGACTTGTATTCATCTTTTGTTATCAGTATATATTGAGTGTTACAACTTCAGTACAGTTTTATCCTTTCTTAAAATGTGTAAACATTTTTTTTGGCACCCTCTGTATATATAACACTAGACTACAAAACAGGATTATGATTAGTTATAAATACTTGTTCCCTCTTTAGGTCAATAATCTGTTCACACTAATATGGACATAAGCAAATATGGAAGAAAGATACAAATATGTTACTCATGCTTTTCTTGTTTCCTTCAGTTTTAGTTAAACTTTCATCCCCTTATGGTACTGTCAGAAAAAAGTAACACATAACAAATATGTCCACACACTAAGTACAAAATATTACAAAGCATGAACATTTGTGCTGGAAAAGCCTACTGCCAATGTGTCAGACACACTGACTATTGGTGTACAAGGAAGAGCCAAATTCAGCCTAATCAAACTAAATTCTACGGTGGGTGCAATTCAAGCTTTTATTTTTACACTTCTTAGTTTTCTGACTTTTATTTAAGTACTAGCCAGACCATAAACAAAAACAGCTTATATTAGCAAAAGGAGGGCACTGACAGATGTTCAAGTCATCACACAAAAATTAAAGGGAACTAAAAAACAATCCATAACCTTTGACTATTTCTCCACAAATAGATTATTTTATTTATTATTCAAAGAATAAAATGTGGAACTTTGCAAAGTAGGCAGGTTCTGATGATTAAGGATAGTGAGGCCGTGGTGATGATAATTAAGGAGCTACCATTGCAGAACTTGCTCTACACCAACACAGCACTGAAGATGTTATGTAACCAGTGTCAGCCATTCTTTTTTTTTTTTTAAGATTTTATTGGGGAATTAGGGGAGGGGAACAGACAAGTTGCTGTCCTTTTTGTTGTTGTTCTTCAGTCAAGTTGTAGAGGTTGTCTCTTTACTGGCCCATGTTGGTATTATCATTGCACTCTCCTGGGGTGAGCCTGATCGGTCACTGGCCATTGGATGGCCACTCATGGAGGCTCTGGGCAGCTCACGCTGGCTGCCAGCCATTCACAGTAGCCCATGGCAGCCCACTGCAGCAGAGGCTGCAGCCTATGCAGTTGCCGGCAACTCAAGGCAGTCCAGCTCCAGGTGGAGCTGCTGTTCACCATCCCAGCTGTAGAGGGCGCAGCATCACTGGCCTTAATGTGGGATCCGAACCGGGGCTCCCCTGCTCAGAACTGGTGTCCCAATCCAACTTTTAACTAATGAACCACTCAGCTGGCCGGGGTGTCATCTATTCTTTACATAGAACAATATGTGATATTCCTATATACAAGTATTCTTCACCAGTACCTGTGCTAAGCATTATTCTTATTTAATCTTCAATACAATTATTTACATGTAGTATTGTCCTTTAAGTTTTATGATAACCCAAGGGGTGCTGTAATCTATATTTACTAATGGGAAAAGAGGCCTCATTCACTGTTCAACAGCACTTGGAAACTTTTAAAGAGATTTGGATATGGCAAAGGTGCTCTTCACAACCTAGAAAAGGGTACCCATTTCTGCCAGAAGCTTAATAGGATCCCTCTCTAACATAAAATAGTCTCAATGTAGAAATCTTAAGAAAATTTTTGGAAAAGCAATAGAATAATAACAATGATGATCTTCAAGCAATTTTAGAGGCAGTGAACCGAGATATATAGATAGATAGGTATCTAGAATGAGAAATAGAGAGTTGTCTTCTTTCTGGTTCAAGTAAAGACAGTGGAAACAAAAGCAATAGTATGGATTAAAAGTTTACTAATGGGCTAAATATCAATTTCAAAGTTCTATATTTCTTAGTCAGCCTCTAAAATGCGCATCCAATGCAGGCCAGAAAGATCCATGAGAAAAGCGGCCAGGAACTCATAAGAAAAACAATTTGAAAATTTACAGTTCTATCAAAACCACCATTCAACTAAACTATCATTAGATTTTGCAGGCAGAAAATCTACGATACTGTGATGGGACAGAATATAAATCATTAACCTCAAATTTTGAACTAACTCAACGGAATACTAAAATGCAAGATATATATTCTGACATTCCAAAAACCTGGGACACTTTTTATAGCAAATTTCACAAGCTCTTATATCAATGTTTGGGTTTTTACCCATAAGTTATGCACAGGGTGCAAGGTAAAGATCCATATCACCTCAACTGTTTTGTAAATATTCTTATCCAGGCAATCTGATATTTCCTGCTCAAAATAAATTGCTGGAGTCAATCATAGTTCTTCAAGATTCTTTGTAAAACTATCACTATCTCTCTCTCTCTCTCTCTCTCTCTCTCTCTCTCTCTCTCTCTCTCTCTCTCTCTCTCTCTCAAAATCTGACCAATGATTTAAGGCAAAAAGCCAAAGAACATACTTTCATAATAAAGAAACCACACCCTGTGAGAGATTCCTAAGGTTCATTTTTGAGTGTTCTTATTAATTGCAACTCTGGGGACCAAAAGCACTTCAGCACTACTTAATGAAAGGCAGTCAGCCTGCTAGATAATTTTACATTAGTAATGACTTATAAATGCCACTGAAAGGCAGCTCTATCCACTGGAACAGATAGTTCCATCATTAAATTTCCAGTTCTATAGAGGGTATACATTGATAATAAATGGGTTATTAACATTTATTGCTTTATTTTTACTAAAAGCACATAGTAAGTCTACAGACTCCAGCAATTACTAGTGCCTAATGTCTGTGAATTAATGATGTATTTGCAATACAAATGAATGTACCATACCTCCATGAAAGATCCATAATGGAATTTGTTGTAGATTAAATATGTGTATGAGTGTTCCTGCTATTAGAGATGAAGTATTCTAGTGAGTTTCTATGTTGAGCAACATTTAAGATGCTAAGCACATTAAAAATCATTAGGCAAAATTCCTTTTAGTTCATGCTCGCTATTGGATTATCACTAAATATTTTTAAGAAGAACATTTGGTAAGACTTCTACCTTGAAAGATCTGAATTTAGGCACTGATTGTAACCACACAACCAGCTCAAAATGATCCTATCCTGCTTACTAAGATACTGAGTTACTTTTCAGTGACAACAGTCCAAAACTGCAAGTCATGCAACCAAAGTATGTACAGACAGAAATCCGACCTCCAGCTTCATCTGGAAACAAAGTCTCTCCATCCCCCACAGAACCAAAAGACCAGGACATAACTGGAGCTTTAACACTGGAAGCTTTTCGGAAGCCAAGTGTCCATGTCCATAAAGATCCAAGGTTGATGCCCCCTAACCATAAATGACCAAGTTCCAAAGTCCTCCAATTACAATTTGCTCCACCAGGGCTTCTGCATATCTGTTCCCATAACCCCTTAATAATCCTTAACCTAGTCCTGCCAGCAAGATAGATTTGAGATAGCACTAGGTCTTCTTCCTTCGCAGTTGACACCTCCTTGATCAATAAACATTTCCTTACTCCAAAGTTGGATGTTTTGACTTTGGGCCTTTTGAATCACCTGGCACTCAATCTTTGGTTCCTAACGTGATCTCTCTCCCTTCATCTTTATCTCACCTCTTGTTTACCAATGTTGAATCTATCTGCTTTACTTCCAGTAGATTAGAGAATGTAAACTGTAGGCTTTCTGGTAAATCCTACCTTTGAGATGCTGTAATCATCTCAGAGAGTAGTAGTTGTCTGTAGAGGGTTTTAAATATGAGTATCTATAGGGTCATGTGTCTCCTAATGACAGGGATATATTCTAAGAAATGCATCGTTAGGCAGTGTCCTCATTGTGTGAACATTATAGATGCACTTACACAAACCTAAATGGTATAGCCTGCCACACACGTAACAGGAAAAATAATTTTCCCACTACTCTTCTAAGATCTTGGATGAGACATCCCTGTAATAAAAGACAAATTAACAGGGGGAAAACAAAGGTTTAATAACAAGTATACCTCCTGTATAAATGGAAGAGACCCAGAGAAACTGAGAAACGCCCAAATGGCAGAAGCCACCATCTTAAATACCATCTTCAGATGACAACAAAGGAAGATGTTGGGAATGAGAAGGGTCAGTTATGGGAGGTTAGGAGGAAAAGCACAGTAAACAAGGGTAAGGCTGTTATGCAGGTTTAAGTCATTGTATTACTCTTTGATAAATTCATAGACAGAGTATCATCTCCCTCCTACAGATACAGCAAGGGAGATACCCTTACAAATGGATATTTCCCTTACAAATGTAATGTCTATTACAAAGGGTAACTTCTACTTGGTTTTCAGAGCTTCTCTCATGTCTGATGTTTCACACAATTTACCAGACAAAAATAATCCTTATGATGGAGACATATTTTGGGGTGTCAAATCTTGTTACCCCATAAGCTACAAATATATACAGTGTTTTAATATGAAAAAAGGGGGCTGTGCACAAGTTCAGGGACCAAAAGTAACCTGGAAAGAAGTGTTACCTGATCATAAATTCCTAACTGAGCAGGTCATGGTGGGGAGTCATGCCTCAGGCCTAAAAAGGTTTATCTTTGTCCTAAGCAAGCCCTGTCCATTGTTCTTGGGCAACTAGGTCAACATGCCATTGAAATGCCAAAAGTAATCCTCTTTTTAGGATCCTTGGGAGGAGTAACCACCCTCAAGGGAGCATATAATCTTATTCACTCTACTTTAATCTAATCATAGAGACTTTTTTCCCCACCCTGCTTTCTCCCACCTTCCTGTAATCTTCCTCACATCTCCCCCCTCTTAATTATAATGTACAAAAAGAACTGCAAAACTGTCATTCTCTAAGCATTTGGGATCTTGTTTCTTGGCATGTCTTCAGCTTGGCTCAAATAAACTCTTATAAAAATTCTCTACAGATTTAGACATCCATACATTGACATTCCTGTACCAAATACTGTAGGCAATTGTCACACAATGGCAAGTATTTGTGTAATATATTGTGCTACAATGTTATGACAGCTACGACATCACTAGGCAACAGAATTTTTCAACTCCATTATGAGTGGGGCCACTGTCATATACACAGTTCATTCCTGACCAAAATGTCATTGTGCAATGCATGACTGCACTTCTAAAAACCAAGGAGATTTAAATATATATATATATATATATATATATATATATATATATATATATATATATATATATAAAATTTGAGGATATAACAACACTTGGGCTCATATTACCACACTGGAACAACTGGAGGTGAGTAATGAGCACCCCTGCATAATAGGCACCCTCCATTACTCCCTGGAATACTCATCCCTGAGGCTAAGTACTTTGCTTTTTATCATCTTACCACCCAGCTGCTATCATTTAACTTAACTCTTTTATATTTACTGGTGAAACTGAGGGTCCTCATAATTTTGATTTGATTTATGACTATAGCTTTAGAAATCATTTTTCCCTCTCCTCTCTCTCTGCACACCTCCCACACCTAGACTTTCTCCTGGATAATCATTGACCTCTGAGACGGGCCGGCCGAATGGCTCAGTTGGTTAAGAGCTCGCTCAAGAGTGCAAGCTGAGCTCTGAGCAACAGCAGTTCAAGGCCAGCCCAAGCTGAGTTGCCGTTGAGCTGCCAACAGGTGGCAGGATGGCTCAGCTAAAAAAAAAAAAAAAGACAAAGTCATTAACCTCTGAGGCAGCAGAAGATAATAACTGGGTCCTAATAATGGGCATGACGTTGGCAGGCTAAACATAACATCTTGACCTAAGTTATGTTTCAGCTCCTGAGCCCTAAAATGGAATGACCCCTGACTACTTTCCCATGAAACTAGATAGAAGGATACCAGAGCTTTCCTTAAGACCTGAAACAATGATCTATTACTCTCACTTCACCTTTGACCAAAGAGCTCTTTCTTTTTTTTTTTCTTTTTTTTTTTTTGGGGGGGGGCAGTGTTACTGGCCCTCATGTGGGACCGAACCGGGGCCGCTGGCTTCCCAAGCCAGCGCTTAACCTCTGCGCCACTGGGCCGGCCCCAAAGAGCTCTTAACACAAGCCTGAACCCCTAATCCATGGTGCCTTGTGCTTTTGCCCCATATAATCTATAACCCTAAAGTCCACATGGGATTCAGCTCTTTAAAGGCAATTGTTCTCTGAATTGGACAATCCTATAATAAATTACTTCTTTTTTCCACTGCAAACTCCTGCTCATGCATTTCTTTTGGCTGGTACATAAAGGCGGATAAACTCAAATTGAGATTAGTAACACTGGCTCTACGGATATCTGTGACCTCTAGGTGTAGCAAAAAAATTCATTTCAAAATAAGGAAGACCCTTCCCAATTGCAATCTATTCTCCATATAGCAGGCAGGGTGATCCTTAAAAACAAGGAAGTCAAATTGCATCACTGCTCTGCTCAAAGCTCCCTCATTTTCCTCAGATCCAAAGTCCTTACTCTGCCCAAAATAATGCCTCCAACACATAGTAATCCCACTTCTGTAATGCCCCATTCCAGAGTACTCATCCTTTGTTCATTCTGCTTTAGTCACACCAATCTTTCTGTTACTCAAATAAACTCCTGTCTCACATCCTTTTTTATTACCTGTTCCATCTACCTGTGTTACCATGGGTGGAAAGAACAGAGCCACCAGGAGAGGTGGAAAGGAAGGGAAGGAGGAAACAAAGGAAGGAGGAGATGAGATCATCCTTAAGAAAAGGTGCAGCTATCAGACTGGGCAGATCTTGATTTTCGGGGCCAAGAACAGAGGCAGGATGCCATGTTGCCCCTCTAGGTGAACTTTAGCTAACTGTAATGAATTCTAATATCATTAGCATTGCAAGCAGGGAAAATCTCCACCCTGTATCTTCATGACAGTTTGGACAAGGACCAAATAAGCACAATAGAATCCCACCTCCTGAAGTGAAGGAGTGGTCAATGAGGATCCAATAGAAATGCCTATAACACCATCCATAAAACTTGAATACTTCACACTCTCATTTTAGAAGTAATAAATCCCTAAGCCTCTTTGCTCTTTGGTGCAGTTGCTCTTCTCTTGGCCTGCCTGCTCCGACTATTTTGGGAATATACCATCTTCTCTCCCTTTTAATAAATTCACTGCTTGCTTGTCTCATTCCATGCACACCTCATTCCATGCCTGTAATCACACCAGAAACCCATTTTCCAGCAACACCTGGAATGTTCTTTCTCAAGATGTTATGGATCAGAAATGACTTTTTCACTGAGATCTTCTCTATATTTTTTTTATATTTGCAACCTACCCATATACCAGCAACCCCTCGGCCCCTTTCTTGCCTTTTTATCTGCATAGCACTTTTGAATATATGACATAGCATATTTTTAAAACAAATTTTTGTACTTTTCCCTCAGTCTGTTCCCTCTACACTTCCTTCTCAGGAAGGCAGAATATTTTCTGTTGCTAGTTCCTATCCTGCTGCTGTGTTCTTGGCATCTAGGACAGCTCATGGAGCATAGGGTACTCAATATTTTCTGACAAAGGGTAGAATGTATATAACAATGGCTTTATATTTTGAATACTTTCAGTAACCATTTATATTCACTAAGACAGGTATTTCTGCTAACTTTTGGGTGGGAAACAAAGAGCTAAGGTACATAATACATTCAAATTAAAACATGCTAAACAAATTTGGAGAAAATTGTCTTAATGGACATTCAATGGCATTCTAAAGCAAACGAAGGGGAACATAATATATGCCTAAAATATGCCACACTGGCATAAGGAGTATTTTGAGCTAAAAGCAATGAAGAAACAGCAAACACCCTCCCTCTTTCTACCTAAAAGCAGGGAATAAATTTTCCTTTTGTAAAGGAAATTTACATCTGTAAAAACAAATTTCCATTTGTAAAGTGTTTTCCTTTCCTTTTCCAGAAATAAGATAACTGCTCTGAAGACAACTCTTATCACCAAAGATGACTGGAGTTTACAGACCAGAGGAACCTTATTGTGGTACATTTCCTAGTCACCTTCCCATCATTTCCCCACCCAGAGAAACCCAAATACCCTGTCCTATTATGTAGTCTCTTTTCTACACATTTTACCCTTCCTTACAATAGTATATAAGCCCCCAGGTCGAACTCCTCCATCATTGATTTTTCACTTCTTTCCCGTCTGCCAAGAGCATACAAAATAAACCTTTTTTCCTGTTAACTTGTCTTTTGTCAGTTTAATTTGGATGCTCCAACCTCTGAAACTAAGAGACCTGAGGAAAGTTCTCCCTCCCCTACAGTAACACAAAATTTAATTTTCCTTGGCCACTAACATTAAAGTGCAGGAATGTCATAAGTTTAAAAACCTGTGTTACTCAGTAATTGTTTTTTAAACACTTAGATAAAAAAATAATTTTTTTCTCTCTCCCTCTCTCACTCCCTCTCTCTCTGGTGCCCCCTTCCCTTTAATTTAGTTTTTTTCTCAAACACAAGCACAAATATGGTAATTATGAAATGTGATATAAAATATAAATATGTATGAGAGAATCAGGATCCTAACATTAGGAGAAAAATGTTTTATAAGTAAATAGGATTAAACATTTAAAATGTAAAAAAATCCACATCTAAGTTACAGAAAAATTCTGTAGCTAATATGACTTTGAGGTCCTCATTAAAGAGCTATCTTTTGAAATTGGGGAAGGCTAAATGTATTTCTTAATAATCTCATAAATTAATGAGAATTACAATTAATTCCTAAAACAAAGATTGACAAAATGGACAATGATTTTATTTTCATTTTAACAGCTTTTATTCAAAAACATTCTCCTTGATCCTCCAATATGTACAAGCACTGCCCAAGCACCAATTTAAAGAAAATTACGCATAACATTGATACGTAAATTCTGATTGTTTCAGCTCACTCATTTGCATAAACTAATTTAAAAATGGTCTATTAACTCTGCTTTGAGCTTGATGATCAGAAATCCTAAAGAATTGGGTTGTAGGAGTTGAGAAGTTTAGAAAATTTCCAAGTCTGCAAAACATCCTGTTTCCTAGTCGGTGATTAACCAAATATTTCCACTGGGCAAGATGTTTGTAACAACAGGGTAAGTAATTACACACTTGAAAGAAAAATATCCAACAATGACTTAGAATTATTGTAATTCCCTTTTATGCCTATACTTGTTCTTAATACCTAAATAGTCATTCCTTTTATTGTATTGTGAGGTCAGCCAATAATCAATAAGTCTATATAGGAAAAAAATAAATTTAAATAATGATTCAAAATCAACAATCAGTTGTGTAATCAATTGGAAAGGTTGAATCTACTTTAATGCTAAATTATTTATATTGTCTAGCTTTCTTTATTTAGCATTCTGAGAAGAATTATATGCTTGTGGGAGCATAATTAATACATGCTATTTTATCTGGCTGAAAAATAAAATAAAAAAATCTCCCTTGGTCTTCTATCTAAAAATCTATTTTATCTACTACATTGAAACTTATTTCTACTTTATTTCATTGTTATTTCTGATCTGGGTTATATGTTTTTGATATAGAAATGCTTATGTTCATAGACATGCTTTCTTTCAGTTTGGAATTTCAAACTGAAGGAGAGTGGAAATATAGAAATAGCAGCTGTAGCATCTTTGTCACAGCCCATTTATATAGGATTTGATTTACAGAAATCTGTCCAGGCAACTTAGTAACATATCCAAATGTGAAATGTGCACCTATGACCTAAGCTCATTGCTAAGTGACTGAAAGCAGCTTGTCATTTAAATGGCACAGGTGCAATAAACCAAAGATCTTTAATATGCACTGAAATTACCTGTTACCATGTGTGGCTTCCTCCTACTGGGCAAAGATTGATAGTACATATCTTTGTTTCCCAGAACTCATCATGGTGTTTGGCACATTGTAGGCTCTTCATAAATATTTATGGAAAATAGTAAGTGCTTCAATGTAGGATAGAACACAAAGAAAAAATCAAGAAATCAGGAAAAGGAGAGAGAGAAAGAAGTAATTTTTTTATATTTTTAGCATATAAAGTATAGTCATAGAGTGGCCTTAATATAACAATGCCTAGTGACATCAGGACTTGCACAAATAAAAATGGAAAATATGATCCAACTTAGTAGTGCTACCGTGTGAAGCAGTTTGGCACCCCCCCCTTTCCTCCTCCCCCCCCTCCCCACATCCCTTTTTTTTGTCTTTGGCTGAGGATAATATTTAAGATTGTAGCTCAGGATGTCTCTAAGAGTTGCTCATTTTTCCCTGAGTATCTCCTGTGAATTATACCTGTTAATAAACTTCTGTTTGTATTTCTCTTATTAATGTGTTTTTTTATTACAAGGGGTCTCAGCCAGGCACTCAGCAGGACAAAGGTAAAATTACAATTCCTACAGCTGCATTTATGTAATTAAATTAATTTTAAAGTTTTATATACATTATATTACTATATAAGTATATATACATATATAAGTTTATATGTAATACATATATAATTCCATTTAATATCTATAAATTCAGCATTTACAGAATACTACAAACTATTTTCTTTCTGTGACGGATAATATAAGTTTTACAAAAACATGTTCTGAGGTTTCATTTATTCCTCATCTTTGTTCCTCCCTGTAATTCCTAGCAGTAATCCGGGCATGAGTATATTTGTTTCAAATGAATATATGAGGTCTGACAATTAAGTTCGTGAATGTTTTGCAATGATGTTGCTAACCTTTCTTGATATCAGAGGGATTATGAATAATGAATTTGTACCAACTGGACAAACAGTTAACCAACTTGACTCTTTAAAAGTGCTGAAAAGGCTGCGAGAAAAAAGTCGATGACCTGAACTTTTTGCCAACAATCATGGCTCTTGCATCATGACAATGCACCAGCTCACATGGCACTATGAAGAATTTTTTAGCCAGTAAACAAATACTGTATTGGAACACCCTCCCTACTCACCTGATCTGGCCCCCAATGACTTCCTTACTTTTCTTAAGATTTTTATTGCAGAACTGGGGGAGGGGAACAGTGTTGAGGAATTGTGGAAGGGAAATAGACAAGTTGCTGTCTTTTTGTTCTTCAGTCTAGTTGTGGAGGACGTTGCTTCACTGGCCCATGTTGGTATCGTCATTGCGCTCTTCCCAGATGAGGCAGATAGGTCGCCGGCCTCTGGATGGTCACTCGCCATGGCAATCGGCAGTTACACTGGCTGCCAGCCACTCACGCTGGCTGCCGGCCACTCACTGTAGCCTATGGCAGCCCACTGCTGCAGGGGTTGCAGCCTACACCATTGCAGGGGCTTGCAGCCCAGCTCCAGGTGGAGCTGTTGTTAGCTGTAGAGGGCAGTGTCACTGGCCCTCATACATGGGATCCGAACCAGGGCCACTGGCATCCCAAACCAGCTCTTAACCAATGCGCCACTCAGCGGGCCCCCTCAATGACTTCTTTCTTTACCCGAAGATAAAGAAAATATTGAAAGGAAGACATTTTGATGACATTCAGGACATCAAGGGTAACACAATGATCATTGCTCTGATGGCCATTCCAGAAAAAGAGTTCCAAAATTGCTTCGATAGGTGAACTAGGCACAGGTATTGGTGCATAGCTTCCCAAGGGGAGTACTTTGAAGGCAACCATAGTTATATTCAGCAATGAGGTATGTAGCACTTTTTCTAAGATGTGTTCGCAAACTTAATTGTCATACCTCATATAGTATACTTCATGTAATATATAATCTGTACCTACCACCCCAGACAAAATTACCAACCCAAGCAATAAGAGAAGATCATGTTTATCTTAGCAAAATTCATCACATCCAACTCTTTATATAATGTGTTTTTCATAAATGCAATTACAGTATAAATGCTGATAATACCTCATACAAATAGAATCTTGTAGTGTTCCTTAGTTATCCTCAGTGTTCCTGAAGTTATCACAGTTCCTTTATCTCCTCCAGAATTATAACTCATAGTTTTGATATATGATAAAATCAAAATAAGAGACAAATAACATAAATACTTTTTGAGTATTGAAACACCCTGTGTCATTATTGTTTGAGACGTATTTTCAACTGTAACTAAAATGAAGTATTCTGATTAATTACAACACTTGAGATGGCTTTTTTTTTTCATTGCATACATAACTGGTTTTCTAGTTATACAAAAATCACTATGCTTGCTAATATTTGATAAACAGATATTTTATTTATTTATTTATTTATTTATTTATTTATTTATTTATTTATTTAGTTTTGGGTGTACAAAACAAAATAATAGTTAGACATTTACACCCCTCACAAAGTGATAACCCTCTTCCCCCAAGGTACTACCTTTTTGACATTTTATATAACTGTTTCAATACCAGTGACTATCTTCCTTAGATAAGCAGGTTTTTAAATACTTAAATTAGGATTCTGAGGACTTACTATATAATTACAAACAGTTATACTTGTCTCAAGTCCTAGTGCTGGAGAAATATCCTCAGAATCCTTAGTTTAATCTACAAGGAATATGCCCAGGCCGGCCAAGTGGTGCATTAGTTAGGTGTTGGCTTGGGATGCAAGCTCTGAGCAGCAGGACCCCGGGTTGAAAGCCACATAGAGGGCCAGTGACACTGCGCCCTCTACAGCTATGGTGGTGAACAACAGCTTGACCTGGAGCTGGGCTGCCATGAGTTGCCAGCGACGGTGTAGGCATCAGTGGGGCTGGCCGGCAGCTGGCATGTGCTTTCATGAGCTCCATGAGCAGCCAGCCTTCCAATGGTTGGCAAGCAACTGCCTCACCCGGGGAAGAGCACAATGATAATACCAACATGGGCCAATGAAGTGACGTCTTCCACAGCTATACTGAAGAACAAAAAGACAGCAACTTGCCTGTTCTCCTTGCCTGATTCCCCAACGCTGTTCCCTCCTCCAATTACCCAAATAAATATAAATAAGTGAAATCAAATAAATTAAAATAAAATAAAAAGAACATGCCCAATGATATTTGGGTATTGTTTTTATCTACAATCTACTACTTACAGTTGAGCTGATATGAAAATGGACAATATAGCAACAATGTATTAATATCAACATAAAAAATTTACAAGTGTCTAGTCACACACACACACACACACACACACACACACACACACACACACTGTGTAGGCTGCCAGTATACAACTGAAAGGTCCTGTGACTAGCTCAACTTATAATATATTGAAATATTTAGGAATTACCTAGATATAGTGCCATTATTTAACAAAGTAAATACTTAGTTGGCCAGCTCCCTAGATTAATGGCCCATACATTTATAAATACATCATGGTTTTAACACTACGCCTTAGCCAACTTCTCAAAATCAATTAGCCTCACAAACAAAAATACTTCTGGAACTGTATTCATATCCCTTCCTATGTTGTCCCTTGCCTACTGCCAATGTTGCTGATTCACCACTCACCACAGCAAAGTATCTAAACAATCTTGTCTGTGCTCTATAAAATGAATCAACAAAGATTATAGGACATTGAAGTAATCTGTATTCCCATATTTTATTGTCATATCCCATTAAAACACAGACATATGCATTCATGCATGTCTGATATACTATGCAAGTAAGCATGCCTCTTTCAGGCACAGTATAACAATGCAAAATTCTATTTTCTAAGAGAAGTGAATTATGTTAATACCTTGCCGACATTGTCATTATTAGCAATATTGTCTCTTTTTGCACCACCAGTTATTCTTCTCATCCTAGAAACCATAAAACAAAAGACAATCTAGTTCCATGAATCTAATCTTCTTGCACTCAACTGAATCCAAAAGTAAATCTATTCTGATCAAAATGTATTTTTCACAATGATGAAAATATTGTATGAATTAAAAACAAAATAAAATAAACAAGACCAAACATATTTGATGTTCTTAAATCCCAGCATCAGTCCATACTGTAGATTTCCTTCACAACAAATATACTAGACAGTTCCTGCAATACAGGGTAAATCATCAGGGGGTATATTTAATGATGTTTCTATGTTTTGCCAGAATGGTAAATAATTTTATTTCTTACCACACCATTGTTATATTATAAAATTATATACAAACAATACTTGTCAAAACAATGTTATGTCACTATATGTCACCAAATATGATGTCACCATATTTGAATATTTTAAAGGTGATTCAAAAGTCAAACTTTAGTCTCTAAATGTAAAACTAAAATAAACCAAAAAAGAGAAAAAGGTAAAAAATTTGTATTTAAATATAAAACTTTATCACAAGATTTAATTTATATCAATATATTGCTGGAAGAAAAAAAATTATCAGCTGCTAAATAGTCACATTATTTATTAACCATCAAATTCAGATCCATCTAGATTTAATTATATTAATTAATTTAGTTAAAACTATTTCCTAGTGCTTAATAAATGCTAAATATGGTTTAAGGCCCAGTAATTGAACCAGACAACACAGAAACCCAAATCTCTTGGTAGTTTATATTTTAGAAGTGATAGGGGTAGAATTTTGGAGGCAGATAAACAAAACATGAAAAAATAATATCTAGCCTTCTGCAAAGAATTAAATAGGATTATGTTAAAATGATGAGGAAGAACAATCTAGACAGAGGGCATAACTAATGCAAAGGCGCTAAAGTGAGAACAAGGTTTCCTAAGAACAGAAAGAAAGTCAGTGTGGCTAGATCTTAATGGATAATGGGAGAGGGGAATGAAGAGCAGCTGTGTGCTGATAAATATTGAACTGGCTTTCTAGAAAAACACATATATGTATATAGAAACATACGGGAAATTTATTATACATTTTATTGATCTGAAAGATGTCTAGCATACCATTTGCAAACAATAATAAAATACACAATATCCTATATTGTATTTTTTTTTATTTTTATTTGAGGGCAGTGTCACTGGCCCTCACATGTGGGACTGAACCGGGGCCACTGGCTTCCCAAACCAGCGCTTAACCGCCACGCCATGTATTTTAAATAATAATAAAATACACAATATCCTATGCTGTATATATCCAATTTTTCTCGCAGAATGCTGTTACTGACTTTTGCTACACTCTTGAATCTATCTATAGCCAAACTATGGTTGTAACTGATGAATGAGTATAGTTCCATAGTAAAGACTGATAGATATTTTTGTTTGCTTTAATAAGAAAGATGAAAGTAAAACAATAAAGACATCTTTTGGAACTTCACTCATTGATCATAATGTGATTAAGTTCTTTGCTATGCTGCACAACAGTTTTCTGGAATATGTATTGGAATATGCATTCAACTTTTTGTGCCATTTGCAATTGAACAGCTATACACAACACACTGTTAAGTTTACTTTGCATTGATAAAATTTTGTCCAATACTTTTTTATGTCTACACAATAAACAAAACATTAAATAAACCCTAATGCATAGTATTTGCCCACTTCTATGGTATAAATTCCTCCAAGGTTGATTTCAAGGTTGAATTCACTGTACATGAAGTGGGGAAGAGTTGCAAGAGCAAGCCATTATATAGTATGTCCACCACATACAACATACAATATACATTTAAAAAAGAGCATAGAGAGGTAGGAAAATATAGTAATTAGGAAGTGATTAGTTTTGAGCATGTATTGCATTTGCTTGTAACGCAATTTACATAATTTTAAGATTATATACTATTTTTAATCATTTGTTTTAACAACTGGTTTGCAAAATTCCTGAAAATTTAACTATGAGTTCTACAAGTAAATGCAAGCTGACTTCAGCACACTAGCTCAACACAGATACAGTAATATACAGCTCAATACGCTCCTGCAGATGGAAACAGGAGCATAGCGGGTCAGGACGTTGTAAATCAGTGCAGGAGTTTTTATTTCATTGAAAGAATGAGGGGGTAAAAAAAATGGAGGTTTTTAATCAGGTGAGAGATATGACTCACTTTGTGTTTTAAAATCCCTCTCAGTGCTCTGGAGAATTGATTTCAAGAAGGTAAAGATAGATGCAGGGAGGCCAGATAGAAGTTACTGTAAAAGTGAAAGATAATGAGGGCTTAGAAAAAAATGTACTTGTTGCAGTGACATTTGGGAGATCGACTAACAAGACTTATTGATGGACTGAAGTAGAGGGAGCACAGCCCTAAGAACAAACTAAGAAGACCCACAAATCACATTCATAGAAACTCTTTCATATTATTGTTGAGGTCATAAAGAAGCTTTTAGAAAACTCATTACCCAAGGATGACTGCAGGGAGACAGAGGAGCTGAACTGGCAGTGCAGAGCAGAAGAGGCAAGTCTGACAATTTGCTAGTGGGGTGCAAGTGGGGAGTGGACGGTGAGGACTGGATGAAAAATTCATTGACTATGCTATAGAAAAATCAGAGAAAAATGGCTACTTTTGTCTTGAGAGTCTTTCTCAACTCACCTGCATTCAATGTCTTGGTAGACAGAGTTCCCTCTCTCCCCCGCTCTGCTTGAAAGAACCTAAAATGTCCTATAAATCTTGAGCTGGAAAGACATATGGAGGAAAGGCATCGCAGACTCTTTTCTACAAAGAGTTTGATTATGTCAGGCCTATCTCTGGGGGGACTCTGAGCTGAACCCAGCTTCCTACCTTTTCATACCAAGCTGGACAGTACTGCCTTCTGCTTTATTAGTGTTGGCCTTACAAGAGGAGAATTCCCAGGACAATGTGGGACAGTATTAGGTATAGCTTGACATAACTTTTAACTAGGATACATATACATATTTGTAGGCTTCCATTCACATTCCTGTTCTAGGCCCCACAAATATCAAGGACCACGTGTGAGGGGGAGATAAAGGGAAAACCAAAGTCCAAGATGACTTCTATATTTTACAGTGGATATTAGTATGATTCCCTTTATTAACTCCACAAAAAACAATCTAAATTCAATAAATTTCCAGTCAAAATCCAATCATAAGTTTTGGTAGGAAGTTGACAATCTGGCTTCAAGTTTTTGAAGTCAATTTTGAAAAAGAAGGAAAGGAACTTGTTCCTGCAGGTATTAAGCAATACTGCAAATCCATTGTGGCATACTGGATTAGATACAGGCTAATGAACCAATGAAAAACAATAAAGAAGCTATAATTATATTTGTGATACAGAAGTAACATCACAAACCACTGGAAAAAGTTTGCATTATATGGTAATGTGTATTTTAAAACATGATTCAGTAACCCCCCAAATTTTTTTTTTCTAATTTGTAACAGAAAAACTTCAAGTTAATCTATTTGAATTTTAAGTGTGATTCTAAATGCAAAATGTAAAATATTTATGATTGGATGAAGAATCGTTTCTGACACACCTGCAAATCATAAAACTGGGTGGGGAAAAAATGAAATGTTCTGAGTATATCACAATGAAAGCCTTCTATCCAACATTGTCTAGAGGATGACAGAGAGGAAGAAGGTATTTTGCACAACTGTAAATGGCAAAGGCTTAACAGCAAGAATTCTTAAAGCCTAGTGGAGGGGGGCAACCTAAGAGAAAAATCAGTAATGACTATGATGAGTCAATTTACAGAAGGGGATATCCAAATGTCTCATTAGTATTTCAGGAAGATGGTCAATCTCACTAGCAGTCAGAGAAATACAAATGAAAACAATTAGATACCACTAAATATCTCACAGGTAGACAAAATCAGAAAACTGTCTTCTGCCGTCAAGCTTTGGCAACGCTATGAAGAAAGGGAAGCTCTCTTGACCTATCTGATCATGTAAAAACTGTTGCAGCCTTTCTGAAGGCCATCTGCCAGTGCTTAGTGAAGTTACCTATGTGTACAATCTACTCCAGAATTTATTCCCAAGGAAACTCTCAAATGGATCCACAAGAGGTGTCCAGGACAAAACTTGGCACATTGTCTTTGATCATAAACAGTTAGAGGCATCCTAAGTATTCAACACTGGATAAGTAAAAAGTGAAACATGTATGATTAACTGTGACAGGCAGACAGAATCATAAGAAGACTGGATGGGTAAAATGTAGTATATGCATATGATGAAATACAATGCAGCCGTGGGATGTTCAGGTCATGGAATATGATATACAGTCGTGCACTGCTTATATACAGGGATACATTCTGAGAAATGTGCCATTAGGTGATGTGTGGTTGTGCAAACATCATGGAGTGTACTGACACAAACCTAGATGTGTACTACACACACCTAGTACACACACCTAGTACACACTGTACTAACTGCAGCCCACCATTTACCAAAATATCTTATGCAGAGCATGACTGTAGTTAGAAATGCTGAACAAACATTATAACAATATGAATAAAGTTCAATAACATCACTGAGTGAAAAAAACTAATCAGTAAGATGACAGCACAATACCACCTATGCATTTATGTATATATATGTTAAAAAAACACAAAAGAAATTCTATTTTTAAGGATATAGGTAAATTTATTCATAAGTAAACTTTGAAATTATTACTGGAAGAATATACCTTAAATACACCAGAGTGGTACTGGAGAATGAGTTTGAGAAAGGAGAACATTAGTTTTCTATCACTGCAGTAACAACTTTTCACAAACTGAGGCTTATAGCAATACAAATTTTATCTTACAGCTCTGTAGTTCAGAAATCTGATATGTTCTTATTGGGCTAAAATCAAAGAGTCATTAAAGCTGTTTCTTTCTGGGGCCTCTATAGGAGAACTGTAACTTCTAGAGGCCCCCTTTCTCCATTCTCAAAGCCAACAAATATGCATCTCTTTGTGCCTTGTTCCATCCCCGTCTAGCTCTCCCTTTTGCCTCCTACTTGCACTTTTATTGATCCTTGGGGTTACATTGGACCCATCTGGATAATCCAGGATACTCTTTCTACCACAGGGTCTTTAACTTAATTGAAATTCGAAGTCCCCTTTGCCACCAAAGGTAACATATTCACAGATTCTAGGCATTAGCATGTGAACGTCTTCATGGGGCCATTATTCTGCCTACCACAGGGAAATATAAAAATAAGTAAATAAAACAAATATTGAACAAGCTGGGAAAAGTGATGCCAGAGAAATGTAATTGACTAAATTCCGTGTGCCTGCGTTCCAAAAAATAGAAGAAATAGGAAAAGGGGATGCATAGGATTGAGGTCTTGTCAGCTGATGCTGAGAGGTCAATTAAGATAATAATAGAAGAAACAAACACTAAAGTTGGCAACATGGAAATACTGGGAAAATTTAATAAAAGCAGACTTAGTGTAGTGGTAGTAAAGAATGCAGGATTAAAGTGGATCGAGGAGAGTGCATTAGGTAAGGAAATGGTAGAAAGCACCACTTGTATAATATGTACTTATATTATGAAAAAAATCACTTAAGATAGTAAAAATGAAATGCCACAACATAGAGAGCACATGAAAATAAGTTATTCTCTAAATAAGTGGAATATCATGCAAATGCAACTATTGTAGAACACTTTCAAAGAGTCTAATGTTTTCAAAACCTTAGTTGAAAAGAAAAGGAAGATAAAAATTATAGTATACTCACACCACATTAAAAGAAATACATAGAAAAAAAGATTGAAAAATACATGGACATTTTCATAGTTTTCTTTATCAGGTTGATATATTTTTCTTTAAAATGTTCCTGTTTTCCCAATATTCTATTAGAAACACATTTTTTTTAATTTCCAAGAAATAATGTAAATCTTTAGACACAGTAAGATTCCTCAAACTCTTTTTTGTTTGAACAAAAAAAAAACAAAGTGTAAAATATTTCATTTCAAAATATATATGTCTTCCAAATAAAGAAACTGTAAAACTTGATTGGAAAGAGAACTGGGATCCATAACTAGATTCAGCACACTAATTATGGGGAAGTTACTTGAAAGTTCTGGGCCAGTTTCCTCATTTGTAAATAACTGGGTGGTAGATGTGATCTCAAATGTTCCTTCTAGCTTAAACATTTCATGAGAATATCCAGATTCACATTACATTCTTCCTTTCATATAGTCATCTTTATTTGCATAAAAATCTATAGAATTTATTTATATCACAAAATTATCAGGAAAACGCAAACTCATCTTTGACTACTTCTGTTAATAGGGGTTTCTCAGAATTCGGATGAATTTGTCACAACCTCACAGAATGATATCACCAAGTAGGGTAACAGGCACAAACAGATTAAAACAATTTAAAGGGGTTTCAGAAACTCAAACAGCTGTTACTGAAATACTAATGTGTGTGTGTGTGTGTGTGTGTGTGTGTGTGTGTGTGTGTGTGTGTGTGTGTGTGTGTGTGTGTAGTGTGTATAGCTCAATATATCCATTTGCCTGGTTACCTTTCTTTACAAATTGTTTGCTTTGATAAAAAGGAAGACCACATTTACAGGCTCAAGTGAGCTTTGGAGAGTCAGCTACTGGTATACTTTTGGCAGAAAGCTCCCTCTGGAAATGTACAAAGGAACTGCTCTCCAGGTAACCCAGCTGACTAGAGCTCATATTTCTTCCTTCTGACTTTCTAGGGAGCACTCTTCTGCTTTCCAGTGACAGCTTTCCTGTCAGGATGACTGGAGTTTTGCTATGAAATGAGAGCAAATCAACCTTACTGAAAAATATCAATACTTACTTTTCAATCCTTTATTTATATTTCCTTAGACACTCAGCCTTGAAGGCTATAAGAAGAGCATCCTGTAGGCCTGGGATTATAGGAAAAACCATTACAATGTCTGGCTAAAAGAGTAGACTACATGTGATCTGCCCAGCTGTCAAGGAAAAAAAAAAAACAAAACTCGACCAGAAAACTAGCATCTGCTCTCCCCCTGCCCTCACTAATGGCCAGCTGTTTCCAGTTATTCTCACCTGCTGGCCAGGTTCTCTCAGGATGAACTCTCACCAGGGGTGAAGCAAATAAAGACCTCCAAGATTGAGCAGTCAAGCTGTTTCAGTCCTTTTTTTCGCTACTGGGGCCATGAACCCGTTCTGCCCATCTTGCCCTGGCCGTTTCATTTCCTATGACTCTCTGGGCTGCAGGCAGTTTCTGTGAACTTTGTGCTGCCCCTCTTACTCTGCCTCAGAAAACAATGTCTTCGTGCTTTCTGCTTCCCAAGCCTCTGGGTCATTATCTCCCCAGCTCGCGCAGCTGATCCTAATTACTCTGTGAATAAAGGTGTGTGGCTAATATTTTTAATCCGTTTTGGGAATATTTTCTACACCAAATTAGACCTTTCATAAGATTCTAGTGATATTGATGTTGTGTATTTTACCTTTAATAAATCCAAGGATATCCCTTTTTTCTGTCATTAATCATTTGCAGTCATCAGTGGTAGATTTCCAATATGCACAGATGAAATCTTTTTAAATTTTTTTCTCTCAAATGTCAACCTAGGCATTAAGTTCAGGTTAATCTTCAAACACCATGAATTCAACTTGACAATTGTGCTGTGTTCTCAAATCTTCTCCCTCAAGATTTTGCTATATTTAATCCAGTTTTAGGAATGTGTTTAATAATTTGAATGTCTAACGGCATATGAGAATCTTAGATTCCTTGAAGAAAATCTGTTGTACTTCACTCAGTATTAGTGTTTTAAAATATGGTATAGTGGTAAAGATTTCAAACTTTGAGGCAGAATGCCTAGGCTCAAGTACTAATTCTGCCATAACTTCGGGCAAATCATTTAATATTGTTGTGCCTCAATTCTTTATTTGTAAAAGCCTACTTCATTGTTTGGTTATGAAGATTAAATAAATTAGTATATATGAGGTATTTAAAAATGTACCTGGTACATAGTACATTTTTAATAAATAAGCTATTACTATGGCTGTTGTTCATCTGGACCTTTCTTTTGCTACAAGTATAAACAATAGTTTCAATTTCATTATTATAAAGTTATTTTTAGGGGAAACTTACTGAACATTTCAATGCAAAGCTATTCTTTAGGAATCAGAATAGAAAATTCAAGAATGTGGACATTTCAAAAAATAGATAACTCAACCACTTGATATTATACATGGCACACAGATAATAGTGTTGTGGTACACATTTTATTGACAACACTTCCGATAGAGTACAATATTTAGTTCTGAGTCTTAATTGGTGAGAAAAGTCCTTATCAATATCAAATACTATCAACATTCTTGTTCATTTGCTGCTTCCTTGTTTTATAACAGGCAGCTTTTCCCTAATTAAGTCTCCTTGCAGAATATAGAGATTATGCAATGAGGCTTCAGAAAGCAAATCCCTTTTTCCTAAGCGTCCCATGTTCTTAATATCTAAAGGAAATGAGGCAAGGATGCTGAACGCAATTCAGTACTCCTTCTCTAGCTGAGCTTTCATTTCATACTTCACTACAGTTCCTCTAATTCCCACTTTCTCTTTGGGTTGCAGTGTATGCCAAATACACAGCATGTTTAAAATCCCTGCTGATCTGTTGAGATGCTATACAGTGCATGACAGAGTTTGGCGAACGTGTGTATTGAGAGCTTTTTTTTTAAAACATCTAAATAAAACAGAGCCTGTGTTATCAACAGTGTTACTCTGCTTTGGAGGACACTAAATCTTGCTACTCCCAGGAGTGCGCCCTCATCGAAAAGGCATCATCCTAACTGGGATCTGACCATACAGCTGGATGTACAATGAGGCATTAACCCTAGGCTGAATTCCTTACACACACACACACACACACACACACACACACACACACACACACACACACACACACACCATCCTATAGAAACAAGACTTACAAATGAGTGCTTGAAGACTCATTTCTCACTCTGACCCCTGGGGTCAATGATGTCAGAGAAACTATTTCTGAAAAGGGCTCCAGAGTAGGAGTGAACAATCAAGAACAACAATAATGAGTCACTCTTGAAGGTCACAGCTGTTGAGCAGCTAATTGTAACTTGTAAAGCTGAGCTGCAAGTTATTAATGATCTTGCTGATAAACTTTTTTCCACACTCCAAGTCATACCAGCTTTTATTCTAAGTTTGAAGATAAAACAAGAGCTGCTGTGGCTATAAATGCAAGACTTTTCCTGTCTAGATGCAGCCATGCATATCTGACGGCCTCCCTTGCTGACACACTCAGTACAAACCAGTGACCTTCATATAAATTGAGGAATGCCTTCTAATTCCAAGATCTCTCCTAAGGGAAGAGAGCAGCTCTGCCAAATATTTCATTTTAGCTTGTTAACTACTCAGTATTATAAACCAGACTGAATGAAATCAAATAAGTAATATAGTCAGAAAGCCAAAATGATTCTTTCCTTATTTTATATGCAAATGGTAAAAAACATATCACCTTCATTTACACAGACATTGTACTAAATACTTTAAAGTTGTGTTATGGGAGGTGAAAATAATTCTACAGACTAACAAAAATTACACTGGAGGATAAAAAAAAACTGTCAATTTTTCTCAAAAATTAGTAAGGGCAAAGTAATGCGGATATGGGTAAATACAAGGCATATTATTAGAAAATTAGAGAGCACATCACAAATGGTAATTCTCTTCCAACAAGCATCTTAAATCCCTCAAAGATCATTTACATCAGGGCCGCTCTCCTCTCAGGTTCATTTTATATATTACATTTTGGTTTATAATTTCTCCCCAAGTAGGAGTGAAATCTTCAGGTTTCTATTATTTATCTAAACAGTCATTTATTTTCGCACAGTAGGTTCAGAGTAAACGCTTGCTGAATGAGGAAATGAAATGCTTTAATTAGGAGGTCTTTCCAACTGGAGGGCTGTTCATTGCTCTTGCCACAGCAAGCCACTAAAGTTCTTGAATGAACCCCTGAGGTTGCCACAGAATGATGCAAGCCACTCACTTTCCCCCGACCTCCACTACCCCAGGGAATTAATGAGCAGCTTCCACAAAGCCCAGAAGCAAACAACTGAAACTGCAGTTTGTTAGTATAATGCACATTAGACTGGGAGAAAACTTGTCTCCTGTAGGGTAGCCCTGGGAGCCAAGCACCTGATTATTTGCTGAGATTCAGGTTTCTGAAAGAACATGTATGCAAACATGTGCACTCATTTTCTTCTTTTTCTTTAACAGGCTCTTCAGTGATATGCCATACATGTATGCCTATATTTTGTAAGCTACTTCCTGCTTTCAGAGATGGTGGTCTACATATCTCAAATATTTTGCTATTAATATTATAATGAACACACTTTTAAAGAATTTTTTGTGTAAATACCATGAGCCATAGATAATATTAAGAACCCTGGCAAATCCATGATGAATAAAACACAGTTCCTTTCTCAAGAATTTTACAATCAAGTAAGAAGGAAAAGGCACATACATACATAACTATAATATGATAGTGTGATAAGCTCCCTAATACATTTAAGTGCCAAATACCACCATCTGCACTGATACTAATTCCTAGAAACTGCCAATAATACACAAACCAATGCATTTCCATTACTCTTGTTACTCCATACACCTACAAACATAAGAAAATTTCCACCAAGCACAAGTTATTTAATTGCCTATCAAATTTCTTGATATTTTCAAAATTAATGTGGTACCACAGCCAGCTGGTAGTACCATTTTCTTAGTAGTATCAGATCACCTAGGCAGGGTGTCGGGGCTTGAATAATGAATGGATGTATTAACCCCATCCCCTTCAAACTGGATAACATAAGTATAAAATTCCAAAAGGCAAAATCTATCTCTCTGGTATTAACCAAACCCAATACTGGTCCGTGAAATTTTCTAGCCATGAAAAACCAGAAATAAGCAATGTTGCACTAAAATGGAACAATTCAGATATCAATATATTCTGGGGAGATTTTTTGTTTTGAGAGGGGAGCAAACCGAGTTACTATATGGCAAGACTTTTCGTTGTCAACTTTGAAAGACACAGGGAACAACTGAGCATCAAAAAACAGTCAGAAATGCTATCCAGATTTTCTTCACTTCCCTTCTTCATTTACACTAACCCTTCTAGGACAATTCATGCATTTATGTGAGTTTCTGTCTGTAGGTGATATCCAAATCTGTTGCTGAAGATTGCATTTACTTTAATTCCCATTATTCTCAAAATCCTTACAGAACTGGCTCATGAGCACCTGGAAATATATCATAATGAAAACTGAAAGCATTACCGTCCTCAGAACAAATATTCCTTGCCAGCTTTTTAATTCAATGTGCTGATAAGGAATATAAGCACAGGTTGAACTCACAGCCATAAACTATTTTTAAAGCCATATATAAGGATTTCAAAACCTTTTACTTAATACACTCCATTTTTAAAGAAATTAATAAAAGTGCTTTTAGTTTTCCAACTGTAAAGTCTATGGTTACAACGTCTTAAATATGTTGCCCCATGTATAAATTAAAACTGTAATTTTGCACCATTTCAAAGTAGTTAATGCATACATTTATATTCAACTTGTATTTAGATCTATTTTTAATGGAAAAATGCACTTGTCTTCAGCATAGTAGTCATATGAATAGACTCAAGGAAGTATAAAGCTTTCTATTTTTTTCTGTAAATGTCAAAGAATTTTAGATTTGGCACAAGCTATACAAATAACAGCCAATTCACTAATGTTATAGATGGTATTTATATAATTTACCTCAATTTACATAGTTTACAAGCAGCAGGTGGCAGATTCATACTAAGGTGACTAAATACATTATCACCCAAATCAGGACACTTCTGAGAATGAAAGAGGATATTCTTAAGGCTTACTGCAGGGCAACAGGTGTAAACCAGGTCTCTCTGGGGAAACTAAGACATATGGTTAGCCTAACTATAACACATGCAGTGCGTACTTGCTGTTTTAACTGAGAATATTCAATCTGCTATAGAGACAAGAAAGACATGGGATAGATAAAATTTATGTGTTAAATATAAATAATGCATAGGCAAGTAACTGAGAAGGCACATGCAGAATTCATAAAATGTATTAAGAATAGAGAGTAAGTTAGTAACCCACAAACATATTATAGAATTAATGGAATGTAGGTCTGTTGAATATAAAAAAAAATGGAATAAGAGTATTACTTAGAAAGGGATATAAAGACTAAGTACCATAAATATTCATAAAGCCTCTGGATTGACAGTCATTCATTCCTAAATCTGCCTCCCTTTTTGACATCCATTATGGCTTCTTTCTGATCCCATGTGGTCTCTTCTTAAGAAACACAGATAGAGGGCCGGCCAGTGGCGCGGTGGGTAAGCGCTGGCTTGGGAAGCCAGTGGCCCCAGTTTGGGTCCCACATATGAGGGCCAGTGACACTGCCCTCAAAAACAAAACAAAACAAAACAAAAACCACAGATATAAGCCATAGCACTTCAACACGTTAAACAGTGAGCGACAGCTGTTGTCAGATATAAAAGTCCCTACATCTCTCCAACAAAGTAGGCCTGTGTGACCTCCAAGCACCTTCCATCTATTGATGTCCTTGCTTATCTGGTCTTTGCAACCACACCATCAGTAGAAATAACTAATGAAGCAGAGAATGAATGAGGAGACTGCAACATTGCATAAAACAGAAATAAGAAAGTGTAATTCTTTCATTTATCCCATGATCCCTATCCTGACTATGTACACCTACCCAGTAGTCCTGGGCTTCAAGCTCACTACAGACTAAATATAGCACATGAGTCTAGAATCTTGGGATACTGGTCTGTGAGCCTTTCAGTTCCATGACTTCGGTTATAACTTGCCTGGTACGTTATGTAGAGGCTATCATTGCGTTGATAAAAATTCCCATACAACAGCACATAGCTCCAAACCCCATTCATTTATTTACTCATTCAACAAACATGAGCATGCTCAGTTCTGGGTGCTTGGGATTTAAAGATGAAAGACATGGCCTTTGTTCTTAAACAGAGTCCAAGGAGAAAAACAGGCGAGTAAACGGACAAGGTATAATTGTGTTGTCATATCCCAGCCTCCAGGGAATCAGGGAAGATTTTCTAAAGGAACTCACACCAGAGAATATAGAATAGGATAAAACAGCACAGAAGAGAAAAATAGACTCACTGACACTTACGCTATAATGCTACACTGCATGCTATAACATTTTTTAAGTAATTGATGTGGATTAACTCATAATAATCACAACAACCCTATGCGTTATTATTACTATTATTCCTATGAAAACATAAGAGAAAAGAGGGATAGAGAAGTCACACATCTAGCAAGTGGAGGAGTCAGGATTGAATGTCAGGTATTGTGGCCCAAGAATCTGGCCTCTTAATCACGAAATTACACTGCTTCATACCCCAAGTGCCAAGAGCTAAAATATGACTGGGAGTTGGAATGGCAAAAAAGGGAGACAAGGGCATGGTAATGAGAGAACTCAAAGTAAGGCAACTGCCATAGTTCAACAGGTAGAACATGGCATGTGTATGAGGAATTGCAAGAAATGAAGCTTCTCAATTCAGCAGGGCCCAGAAAATGAGATTACCAAATGTCTCAAGAAAAACACCCTTGTCACATGGCCACATAACTCAAAGTCTGCATCACAGTCTTATAAGAGAAAATAAGTGAATACATTATGTAGCATGAAAAACAAAAACCAAAAACAAGACTTGGAATGTTCAATTAATAAGTTTCTTTTAATTTACGGCAACGTCTTATAAAAACCCTACATTCTCTGACCTACAACACAATACAAATAAAAATTTTGATAGAATTTAAATCTAAAGTAGAGCTCTGTCCATGGGTTTCCTAACCATTTCTACTGTTTATAAATTTCACAATGTAATTATACCTAAGTCTTGGGTATGCACTATATGCATGTAGGTCAACTAAAAGTGAGATAAATGTAATAATAGATCTCATATATGTAGCTATTCAACAATACTATGTTGTAGATATTTAATACAGTAAACAAATCTGTATAACAGCAAAAATAAAATATAGGTATAAAACAAACAAAACAGATATCTTCATAGGCCACTCAAACCATTTTACTAGGTTACCTTCCAATTACAAATAACCACATTATTTTTCTATTTCTATAATCATATTATTTAATACAGATGAAACCAAATTTAGAAATAGTAGATGAACAAAGGGTACAATTTTCCTTTGAGAAATGAAACTGAATAAATTACTTTTACAAGACCAACAGTTTCAAATAAAATTGAGAAGTCAACCTGTTTTTGAATTAAGTTTTTTTTAAGAATGAAAGTCTTAATGGGATTATTTTTAATATAGAAATGAAGATGGATACAAATATTTTTGTGCATAAGAAAATGTGTTGTAAATGTTATTTTTTTCATATTTCAAGGCTAGTTTGATAAACATATCATTAATGACCAATATTTTTGCCATAGTATAATTCTTAAATATTAAAATGATTTAAATATTTAAACAAGTCTTCACTTTTTTTTACTATAGCTTATATGTAAAGGTATTTAGATCCATCCAGTTAAAGCTTATTACAATGTGTAATATTTAGTTTGTTAATTTCCAAGTCTGATCCAAAAATAACCCAATGTTTTTCTATTAATCTCAAAATGTATTGCAACATTCCAGAAATAAAAATTTTAAAATGTTATTATACACTTTTAATAAATGTTCACTCTAATACAACTTCAGCCTGGTGATTTACAATTAACCAATGATCACAAAGAAATGAAACTGAAATTTCAAAAGTAGAAAAAAGTCACTAAACTTAGTCATATTTTCTCAATTCCAATATACATACGCATAAACCTAATCCTCTATTATTTGCTCTACTTATATGTAGGGCATTTGAGAAAGATCACCGCATCACTAATTTATCAGTGAAAATCAAAAACACGTTCATTTTCTCTTGCATTTAGCTCATGCTCTGTCATCACCTTATTACATATGTGTGAACTTCCTGTGGATTAACATTAGCAGAGGCTGCCAGAGGAGCAAAGCATAAGAAAAGTTTGGGACATCCCTTCAATTTACCAGTTATACCAACCCATGATTTGATCACCCTCAATGGCCTATAACTGTGCTTCTCTAAATGTAAGTGTATCCCTAGGATCCCTCCCTATTCCCATTCCTTCTCTCCTCGGCTTTAGCAATCTCAGAAACCCCAGTGGTTTGAACAATCGCCTTTACATTGAAAATTTGTAACTTCTATTACTAGCAATAACTTTTCTCCCGATATTTATATTCCTATGTCAGACTTTACTTCACATTTATACCTCTAACTCTGCATTTCCTAGTCCAATCTCACTATTTTTTCCCCCTAAAAAACAAAGCTTCCTCTTGAATCATAATTCTGTAAATGGTACCACTCAGTCACCCAGGCATCTTTGATTCTTCCCTCATCCTCACTTCTTACATCCAATTAGTAGCCAAGCACTGCAGATTCAAACTCTGTGCATTTCTCACATCACCCTCTTCTTTCTGTCCTCCCTGCTATCTCCCCAGGTTGGGTACTCATTACCTTCTGCCCTACGGCAACAACCTATTTGATCTCTCCACTTTCAAGTCCCTCTCTACCCTAAAACTTCCCACATAATCCTGACAGGTACTAAACTGCAACTTTGATCAAGAGCTTCCAAAGAATCCCAGTTGCAGGCAAAATTATACACGAAGTGTCACCCTGACATTTAAGACCCCCTACAAGATGGCTACAAACTGCCTTTCATATTTCCAGCACCATTACTTATTTCCTCATGTCTTTGTTGTTGGTTAAACTAGACTAGTCACTGCCTGATAAAAATGTCATAATTTTCTTCAACTACAACTTTGTTCACATAATTCAGTGATCCAGAATTCCCTCCCTCTTCCATCACCTCTCACCTATGCTTGCAAATGATCCTAGGGGTTTTTCAATTATCAGTTAAAACATCACATTATCTAAGATTTCCCCATCTTCCCTACTTCCCTGTCCCCATCCCAGAGCAGGAAAGCCTTTTCTTCCTTAGTTAAAATAATATACTATATCACTTGCATGACACCACATTTCACCAAATCATAGAGTAGTCAAAGGCATACTAGTTTGTCTATTCTCTCAGTCATCAGCAAGAGATTTTAATTCCTTAAGGAAAGAAACAGCCTTATAGAGCGTTCTGTGTACATTACAGACATAACAAATATATAAATAAAATTGAGTTATTTTACCTCCTAAACATTTTTACTCAATGTTCATTTACCCAAGCTATGAACCGATGAATATGTCCAAAATATAAAGCCAGCATTTTAGAACACTACTTTGTTTCTTCCCTAAACTAAACAGAAGTAATCATGAGTAACTACACAAATGCATTGAAAATTCTTCATGCATCTTCCATTATACATCTCTGGTTCTAATTATTACAAAACTGAAAGTCCCTCCAAAGGGCCGGGGGAGAGATAACACTTATTAGGCCTTAAGAACTAAATACTTAATTATATTGAATACATGTATATATTATGCTGAATCATTACAACAGCAATGTATGTACTTCTATTATCATACTATACAGATGAGATAACAAAGATTTTTAAAATGTAAGCCCTTGGCCTTGGTTAAGAAAGCTAACAAAGAGTAAAGCTGGTAATGAACCTACATCTCTTTGACCTCAAATTTCATATAGTAACTGCAATTCCATATTACACTCTCTGCAGCAGTAAAAGCAAAATGTTAAGAATTAAAGATATGTCTAATAGCCAAGAAAAAGACATTGCTTCTTAAGAAGTAATAGATGAGGCAAACATCATCAATTTCAATAGCTGTATATATACCAGGGGTTGGCAAACTTTTGAGAAGGAAGAGCCACTCCTGTCCTTCACAACAATTTAAAAATTATTCGAGAGCCATAAAACAAATGAAATCACCATTATGTGAATAATATCCTTTACAAATTTTATACATGAAACTCTGATAGTTTTATTTTCATTTTCAATTTTACTTCAGAGCCACATGGATGTACTCAAAGAGCCGCATGTGGCACGCGAGCCACAGTTTGACAACCCCTGATATATACAAAATAAAACATTAAAGTGGTTGGCCAAATTTTTGTACTTCTGTACTATAGACATAGATGAATAATGCAGAATCTAAAAATAAAGATATAAGCCAATCTATAAAAATATAATGTTCTATACACAACAATACCTGCTCCATGCTCCCCTTGCATTTTAATTTTGGGATAAGGCTTCTATAAATTTGATGGACGTTTCCACTCTGTAAATGGGATATATTTCAGATCCCTTTTACTACCACAGTGTTTGCGTTGAAGGGAAACAGAAGAAAAAAGAAGAGAATTTCTAGCAGATAACTAACTTTTCCTGAAAAGTATCTGTCACTGGCAGTGTAAAATTTGCTCCTTTGTAACATATATGCAGTTATGAGCATGTGGCAGATACCAATTAATGAATTAATGCAACAATCTACAATGCATCCCTAATTAAATCAAAGAAATAAAACATTTTTTTGGCTTGAATATCAAAGTTTAGCATTTGTTTTCCATTATTTACATTCTGTGTAACAAGAAAAATGTAATGATGAAAAATATTTCCATCAGCATTTTGAAAAGCTACTGACATAATTATCAGATGGAAAAGGAAAACAATTTGAAATTTATGCCAATAGAAACAAAAGTTTATCATATTTTCCTGCAAACACTTGAAGGACAAACTCACTTACATTTATTTTCAATGGCATACATCATTCTGGTATTTATAGCATTTGGGAAAGAAACAATATTCTAAAGAAATTATTTAAAATCATGTTTAGGGACACAGAGTTTTTTGTTAATTTTTTAACCTCAATACTTTACCTACTTCGCTAGATGCTGATTATCTTTCTTCTCACATGAAATTATGACCCTAAATATACATAAGAATTTTAAAGAGTGATGTGCACAGAATTTATTTTGCATATCAATTAGTCCTGACATTTTGTCTGAGCTAGCAAACCTTACTGAAAGACACAAATAAATGTGAACATAGGCTTTTATCTGAAATAATATTATACTGTCACATAAACCAAGAAGCTAACGAGCAGTTTGAAGGCCACAGTATATTATTTTCTTGCAGTAACAGTTACATCCAATAAGCTGAGCTTGTAAAACAGAGGTTTTTCATTGCTGTGGAAACATTAATCTCTATTCTTCTGTTATAAGTTCTTTCATCTCTTACCTCCCTGTGAATTCCTAAACTTCACCTACACACTTCAGACTGTAACGTAATAACAAAATTAGAACCAGCTTTTCCAAAAATTTGGGAGTAAGGGGAGTAAGAACATGAGAACATGCCAGAAATTTAACTCATCAAAGTCAATATAAATAACACTAGTAAAAACATATTCATATGAGTAACAGCCTCAAATTTTCCAATGATCATCAGTTGTACCAAATGAAAATATAAAAGCCAGATGGAAGTAAAGATATATTGTTTACCTCATGCACACAGAAAACTTTCAGGCCACTCAAATTCAGAATCAGAGGGAGGCTAGGAATTTTTCTGTCAAAAATGGGGCTAGGGGTGGATGAAAGTGGAGAAAAATCAATCCAATTCAACCTATATCAAACTTTTAGCTAAGCTTAAGAGGACTCAGGTATAGGACATTCCAACCAGAAAAGTTAATATGTTTTGCCAAAGATATAAAAGGAAGAGATGGGTCATGTTTTGTCTAGTAAATTGATAGAACTTTCTTGGGGTTGAAGTATAAGACATGTGAGGATGTGGCTTGCAGTAAGAGAAAATGTGCTATCTATGAATCTTACTTACTGTATGTATGTGTTCTGGCTCAGGTTTTAAAGCATTACACATTTATCTCTCCCTGTTCTTCATTTATTCCAGTGTTGACAACTTGTCCAATCATGTTTGTGAGATCATAGTATACAAAAGTATTGGCTCTATTCCTGTATCACTGTGCTACAAGCAACCCAACAAATGAGCTTTTACTACCCTTTCCCTGCCACTATTAATTTACTGTAATACCATTAAACGTACAATTAGGTGAGTTCCGCAACTGTGATCTTGGACCTACGACTTTAAAAGGACTTATTTTATGAGTGTAGCTTTCATTTTCTAGATTCTTAGCTAATGCGAACATTAACCATCCTTAAGATAAAGCACTGCTTTACAATATCATCTGGGGAGATTGCTATTTTAATAATCAGTTTTAATTAGACAAAAGCATAAGTCAAGATTCATTTTTGGAGGCACTCTCAAAAAACACATGAAGATTACGCTTTGTTATTATTTTATGAAATGGTGTGCTATGTTACATTGTTAAGAGTATAAGTATTAGGTTAGTCTCCTGATGCTTTCCAAATTCTGATGGAACATTCTATTAAGAGCTGAAAGAATGCTAAATACGTCTAGGCCAGCAGATCAACTATCCTAACTTTGTTCAATTTGTCTCTTTGCTACAGTACTGAAAAGTACATATTGCAAGTACACATATGTATTAAGAATCATTTCAGCTGTTTCAGGGGAACACAAGAGAGCTCAAAATCAGTTCTAATCTTGGCTCCGCTGTAACCCTGAGAGGTATTATTGGGAAGTAGAAGGAAGGACTGAATGAAAATTGTAACATGCTTCTGTTGCAGTATGTCTTATCTCATCAAAGACAAAATAGAATGACTAACAACAAATGGCAATAGCTTTTTCTTTTTGATGAAAATAAATTATGCCCAAAAAACAGCATCTTTCTTTCTCTTTTTTTTTCTTCCAGATTTGTGTATTGTATTTAATTTATCAGTTCTAAAATTTGAGGTCAGGAAGTCGGATTACTAATCAAAGGAATATGTTGAAGAAGTCATATGTAAATGTTTGGAAAACAATGCCATCATTCCTTATTAACTTTCTGTCTCTTCTTGTCTTTCTTATCTTGATAAGTGGCATAATCATTTATCATGCAATCTTATGGACAAGCCAGAAATTTGGTTGTCCTCTGTGTTTTTCTCTCTGTCTCACTCACAAATCCAATGCATCTCTAACTCCTGTCAATTGATCCTCAGTATCTCTAATGTCACTCTCTCTTTAAGTCAGGGCCTCATCTTTCAATCAATAGAAAAATCTCCCCATCTCCAGTCTTAAAGCCTTAGTTTATTCTTCAAGTGCAGTCAGCAGCTCACTCTTCCTTAATCCTCTAAGATTAATTTAGTTGTTCCCTTGTTGCCATCAGAAAAATTCCAGATTCCTCATAATGTCATATCATGTCGTCCTGGTCAGATCCTTGACCACTTCTCCAGATCATCCCGGATGTCTAGAAATGATCCTTTGGACTTCTATGCTCCAGTTATATTGAACTAAGCCTTCATGCTGTTTCCTCTATCTATAATAGTATCTTTCTTCTTTTACCTCTGCACTTGGCTCACTATTTACTACTCATCTGTCAGGTCGCAGCTTAGATGCCACATTATCTTCAGGAGCACTTTCTCTGACCCTACAAGACCGGGTGGATACTCCATAGAGCTCTATACTCAACTCTGAAACAGGTATTCCTTGTATTACCTCTTTGCTACACAATTGCTACTGCATTTGCCTATGTCATGGAGTGGCCAGTGACATGAATAATTAGACCAGAGGTATTGAAATAACCAAATAAGGTTTAAATTCCCTTTCTTGGAAATTTAAACTAAAAGGCAAGAAGACAGTGCCAGTTGGTACTGATAGGAGTGATGGAAAATTTGGGGTGACAGTCACTTACAACATTAGTGAACAAAGAAAGCTGATGTAAAGTTAGAGAATCAAAGAAGAGCTAGGCCCATGGAGGCTAAAAGAAATTCCCTGATATTATTTACTGATATCCAAGGCCCAACACACACAAGCACGTGTTAATTATCATTTGACAAACAAGGCTCTTGCCTCTTCAGGTGCTGGGGAGAGATATCCTCTAGCAATCATTTACCATACTGTACTCTATTTTGGTCTTCCAACACTGATTCAGAGACCAAGAGTTTGTGAATTCTCCATTTTTGTTTTCATGACACAGTGCAGTACCCATCATGCATTTACACTCAGTCCAATGTTGTTGAAAAAAATAAATGAGGGCAAAAATGAATGAAGGAGCCTCCAGTATTCAATAATTCAGACTAATTGTAAAGGCTGACTTTTGCTTACAGTAATAAAATAAAAATCAAGTGGAGTTTTCTCCTTGCTTACAAGTATCATAAAAGCATTCCCATCTATAAACTTAAGAACCCCAAAATGGAGAAAAATGGGGAAAAAATGCTGATAGAGTTTGATGTGGTCCTCCAAAAGAACTGACAGAATACACAAGTACCTTGTAAAAGCATTTTGGCTCTAGCAAAATGTAGAGTTTATGACAGTAAAAACTTCTGCTGTATTTTGAGAAAACACTTGTATGAACTCTGCACACTATATATGTGGCTAGTAGGAGGGTTATTTATAGAACATCTCAATTAACATTTTATATATCTGCATGAAAATCACAATTAAAGCAAGGAAAAGTGCTGATAAAAGACACATTAACATTCCTTTTGCTTCAAGGAAAAGTCTTGATATCTAGTCATTAACTGGGCAATCTGTCTTCAGACTCCCTTCTGCTTTAATATGCTATGGAGAAATACATCTTCTGAGAACAATGTTCTTTGCTGTTTTTTTTTTATTTTATTTTAATTCTTTATATGAAGTCCTAATTCCAATGAATCCAACACTCATTAACTCTCAAGAACGACTACTAGCTCTCTGGAGTGAAATTAATGCAAAGGGGAAATGAAAGGGCAAAGTTTAATTTCAAACCAATAAAAGGGTTTTTTTGTTTTTCGTTTTAATGTTGTTATGGCTGTTTGTGCTGAGTTTCTACTTACTTGCTTGTTTGGCTATCTATAGAACAAACAGAAGTTAACATTTTAAAAGTAGTATCAATTTTATTTTTCAATCACTTTGCATTAATATATATCTTTATTATTTGTACTTATTTCTCAGTTTTCTGTTTCTTAAAGTATCTTGTTTCTATAGTAGGTTGTTGTTTTGTTTTGAAAGAAGTGGAGAAGGGGAGTAAAATTGGAAACTGGAGGTTACTGACATTTTCTTGTTTGCATTATTCCATGTCTTTTCAATTTGAAGGGCTAAAGGTAATATGGTGTCTCTCGTTTTAATTTCATTTTTTATACCTGCCCAAGCATTTTAGCTGTATGCATTATCTTCTATATCAGGGAAGATTATACCCTTGTAATATTTACTTATTCTTCTTTATTCTTCCTATAGGAAGCACTAGTGGTGTGTGTGTGTGTGTGTGTGTGTGTGTGTGTGTGTGTGTGTTTATGTTAATTGCTGATTTAAATATTTATAACATTTACTCAAAAATTAAACTTAATTTCTGGATTTCTACTTTATTAGTACTAGAAATTGTGATGAATGTATATGCATTGAAGGAAAGTATTCAATATTAATTTCGTATTGTTTTTTAATATAAATGAAAAGCCAACATCATGATGAAAACTTTGGGACATTTGAAGCACATTCTGGGGAAAATATAACTGCACCCAACTTAGATAATTTCAGATTTAAAACGGTAATTAAAAACAGATAGCAGAAAAATAAAGTTCTTACAAAATGCTTACTATACATTTTCCTTGAATATTCTGAACACATTTCAGTCAATTCTACATGCTTCTATGAAAGCATATGTACTCACCCACCACTGCCCCTCCTCCCACCGATACCCTAATTATCACCAATCAGGAAGAAATGCTGAACTGAATGGAAAGATTCTAGGTCATTGATTGAACGATGTGACAAAATGGACTGTGTCACTGTGAATGCCAAGTTATGCACACACGTACCCTTTTTATTGGCAGCAGTAATTGAAGAGTTAAGTTTAACTCTCACAAGTCTCTGGAATCTTAAGTGGATTTTTGATGCATCTCAGCCCTTCAACCAAAACAAAGTAGCCCAACTTTTTATTTTATCAAAGAATTCTGCAATGGGGTCTGGAAGATACTCAACCAGTATAGTGGTATTTCACATTCCTTCGCCAGTATTTTTTTTATGTATACTCCCTTAAAGAAACTATAGGGTAAGCAAGTGACTGTGTTTTGAGACAATACTTGATATTTATGATTCAATCAGCCAAATGTTTCCTAGCGTTTTTCATGTGTGACACACAAAGAAAATTATAAGTATAACATGATAGTATGTGATATATGTTATATATAGATATATAATTATATATTATAGAATATTATATTCTCTCAAGGAAATAAGAGTAAGTGTGCCTGAATGGAGTTTAATGAGAAAAAAGAAAAATTACATTGCCTACAAATTATGTCAAGATACAATATAAAGTATTGTAATAAAATATAAAGTGTTGGGGAAAATAATAGTAATGAATTTTGTGCAAATATTATATAATATTCCTTATTGGAGCTCCACGGGCTGGATGTCATTCACTGTAGTTGACAGCTGCGGATACATTATAAAGTACTTTCCAACATTTCCATAGGAAAATTAGGTTGTTTCTGTAGACTTACACTTTTCGATTAGATTTTATGCTTTAAATGACTATACACAATTCCTAACCAAAATGTTTTCATCATAATCTCCTCAAATTTTGGTAGTTTCTATTGACAAGATTTTTCTTTCAGACAAGTAGGTGGCAAGAAATGTTAAAACTTGTATTTTACAACCATTCAAATTTTACATGAGTTGAATTGTCACTAAAAGTAATTTTAAATTTCCTGTCATAACGCAAAGATATTTCAAACTCATTCAGAAATTTAAAGTGAAACATTGTAAAATAACGAGGCTGTCATGTAGAACAAGCATGCACTTTTAAATAACTGGCTAGGATACAGCTAAGTTCAAATACCAGCCACAGTACGTGGATGCAGAGAATATATAACTATACGAAAAGACACAGTTGGGGCGGAGCCTCCCAGTAGCCCCTGTCCAGCCCTCCCCCGGCCCTCTTTCCCTACCGCTGGCCGCACCTTGGGCTGCAATCTGGGCTCCTTGGACACCAGGACCACGAACTCCTCTGGTAGCTCCACGGGGCCCTTGTCTGCGATGAGCAGTGGCGCGCTCTGCAGCTGGCTGCTGAAGGAGATGCCTGGGTGGTAGAGCGCCTCCTGGGCTGCGCTCAGCATGTCGCAGTGGAGCGAGGGCTGGATGTCGTTCACTGTGCTTGCCACCTGCGGGGACCGCAGGGCGCACCATCAGACCCCACTCAGTTCAGGCTGGCCTCAGAGTTGCCCTGAGAGATGCTATTCCCAAGGCTGCGCTCTGCTGCAGGCCATAGGCCCAGACTCTAGCCACCCCAGGCCCCACACAAACAACCCTGGAGCTGAGGAGATAACATCTCCTGGTCCTAGTGTTAGGGCTGTGTAATTAAACACTATCTTAGTTAAACATTATCTTAAGTAAGCAGAAAACCTCATCCTGATCCCTAACAATGATTGGGAAATTAGACATAATTACTGAAAGCAGAGAGAGCTACCTGAAAAATATAAATGTCTATATTTTTATAGATTTACAGCATTTTTTATGTAAATGAACAGTAATATCTGCAAGTGTAAATATATATTGGTTACTAAGCTAATATTTAAACACAAAATCTTGATAAGGTGATGGCTGAAGAAAGTTTCACAGAGGTGCTCTTTTTATTAGTTTTGTTTTGTTATATTGTTACACTGACATGGATTATTTTATATTTATTTATATGTTTCAGGTCATTTAACATTTTTTGAAAGATACTGTATTTAAGATCTGTGATGGACATTAAGATGAAAAGGATATACATACATTTTTGCCATTTATATACACAGTGATTTTACTGACAAATGGTACATATTACATAAATGAATAAATATGAAAGACCAAGACAATAATGAAAAATAAAATTGCACATATGAATTTATTTTTAATAATTCACAAAACAGTCATACATTATATGCTATGAAAAACAACTGTTTAAGTACAGGGTTTTTTTCTGGTGAATTGATACATGAGTACACATTTCTCTACACTAATTACAACTAGTGTAATAAATAGGAATGATAATGAAAATGTTCAAGCTAAAGAAAGGAAAAGACTTTACAAGGAAAATTATTTTGCTTTATACAATTATTTTTAACATATTATTACATGCATATTTAAAAACATATTAATGGTATATTGCTACCATCCAATATTCAGGAGAAAAACTAAGAAATTCAATAATGCAAGAAAATTTTATAATCATCTTTCTAATACTGGAAGCTTACAGAGGGCACTACATTTTCTTGATTAGAAAATATTTGCAAATTAATAATGAAAAAGTGTTTTCTTCCAAATCACAAGAAATAATGCCATCCTTACAGAAAACAACAACAGAAAAAATAATACTAAGGAATCTGTCAAATAATCGATCTATAAAGAAAAAAAGTTTAGATTATAACTCTAAGGTATCACCCTGAAACATGTTTATTTATATTCATTATAATGTATGAATATTAAAATATCTAGGCAAAAGGTAATCTAAATGTTATTTTGATAGTTTGAATGAATGAAAAGATATCAAAGAAGAAAATAATTTTAGGATGAAAAGAATTGTGAAATCAAAATCTCTAAATAATTGCTACCTTTAATGTTTAAATTCAGTGACATCCTTTCTGATCTTTTTGATTTCTAAAATATCCTTCTCCTCATTGCCCAAAATGACAATGTGACAATGTTTAAATTATTTTTTACATGAATACATACAGCCATGTTTTCCCTAACATCTTTATAAATACTTTATGAAAGGAAATTAGCAAAATATTATAAAGCTATATTATCCAACAAGCTTCAGTTATAATAAAGTTGAAAGATTTCACCCTCAGCCAAGTTAACATATACGGACATTTAGAATAATGGGGCATGTGCTTATTTGTTCATTCATTAAACAAATACTTATTGAACTCCGTTTTATGCCAGGTCCTTTATTAAGGGCTAGAGATGTGGGTGAACAAAACAATCCACATATCTACTTTTATTAATCATCCATTCTAGTGTGGGAGACAAGAGAGTATACAAATAGACAAATATTTTTAATACTAGATAGAGATGAGAAGTCTATAGAAAATTTAAATACAGTACTATGTAAAAGCTATTCAGTTTAGGTTTTTATAGAAGACTTACCTATGGGAGTAAAATTTAAACTGAGGTATTAAGTTACTAGTCATAAAAATCAGGAGTCAAGAGCACTCCAGACTCCTGCAAAGGCCTCAGGCAAGAACCACCTTGGTCTTTCTAGAAATAGCATTGGTTAATGAGGCTGTGTAGTGGGCTGGGAGAAGAATGGTCTGGAGTAAGATCAGAAAGTTAAGCAACAGCCAGATCCAGGGCTTTGTAAACCAGCATAAGGAGTTTAGTTTTGGGACAATCACGTATCTGTTTAGGATATTAACTAAAGCTCCTGGGAAAGAATAGGGTTGGATAAGGCAAAATGGGACTAGTGATCTCTACTGAACTAGAGATCAGTTATTTCAGGTACGGTCAATTTCTAGAGTAGGCAGATACTGACAATGGATTTAAAATGCATAAAGAGTAGAATCACCATCAACTGAAAAATACATCAGTGTTTGTAGTAAATGAAAGAATCTCACTTTAAACAAGACATAAGAACATGCTCAAACTGGAACTCAAAGGCAAGGTCTAGGGATTCTAGAAAGAGTAGGTATGGATCAGAGAACAAAATGATTTTATGGAGTGAGACTAAGGAATAAAAATATACCAGGAAATTACATAGACTTGACTCTTGAGTTGAAAGAAATTAGACATCAATGTGTTCTATGAAGGAGGAATATCTTATGCATCTGTAGATTAGATTCTCCTTTAAATTCATCATCTCTATAAAAAGATTCCAGAGTCACCATCAGTGGTGACAATAGTGGAAGGTCAATTACATGGACTACATGAAGAAGGTACTAGCATCAAAACAGACAAATATACCAATGGAACAGAATCGAGAGCTCAGAAATATATGCTCAATTATATTTGACAAGGGAGCTAAGAATACTCGATGGAAAAAAAAGACAGTTTCTTTAATAAATGATGCTGGGATAATTGGATATTCACATCTAAAAGAATGGAACTGAAACTATTTCTTACACAATTCATTAAATTAAAATGGATTAAAATCTTAAATATAAGAATCCATGAAATTCCTAGAAGAAAACATAGTGATAAAGCTCCTGAGTTGGCTCTTAGTAATATTTTTTTTGTATATTACACTTAAAGCACAAGCGACAAAATTAAAAATAAACAAGTGGGATGACATCAAACTATAAAGCTTGTTGCACTGCATAAGAAACAATCAACAAAGTGAAAAGACACCCTAAGGAGAAAATGTTTGCAAATAATGTCTGATAGGGACTTAATATCCAAAATATATAAAGAACTCATACAACTCAATAGCATAAACAAACAAACAAACAAATACACAATGAGATATCACCTTGTGCTTGTAACAATGGCTATTATCAAAAAGACAACAACAAATGCTGGCATGGATGTAGAGAAAAGGGAACCTTCATGCATGGTTGGTAGGAATATATATATATATATATATATATATATATATATATTGGTTATATATATATTGGTATAATAACTATGGAAACAATATGGAGGTTCCTCAAAAAATTAAAAATAGAATTACAATATGATCTAGCAATTTCACTTCTGATAATATATCCAAAGGAAATAAAAACACTCACTTGAAAAGATATCTGCACCCCCATGTTCATAGCACCGTTAATTACACCAGCCACAAAAAACCCTAAGTGTCCATCCATGGATGAGTGGATAAAGAAGTTGTGGTGTATATATATATATATATATATATATATATATATATATATATATATATATACAATGGAATATTATCAAACCATAAAAAAATGAGCAAATGTTACCACTTGCAATAACATGGATGGACTCTGAAGACATCATGCCAAGTGAAATAAGTCAGGCAGAGATAGAGAAATAAATGTCATCTCATTTAGATGTGAAATCCATAAAAAAAAAAAAAAAAAGAACAACTCATACAAAAGAGACCACAATGTGATTACCAGAGACAGAAGGAAGGGGGAGGAAATGGAGAAAAGTGGTCAAAAGGTATAAACTTCCAGTTACCAGATAAATAAAGTACAACATGATGACTATTGCTCACACAGGAAAGTTGTTAAAAGAGTCAATACTAGAGTTCACATCACAAAGAGAATTTTCTTTTTTGATTACTTTTCTTCTTTCTTTTCTTTTAATTGTTTCTATAAGAGAAGATGGATGTTAGCTGAATCTATTGTGGTAATCATTTCAAAATACATGTAAATCAAACCACCAAACCATTATGTATGCCTTAAATATATACAGTATATATGTCAATTATTTCTCAATAAAACTAGAAAAAATGCATATCTAATCAATACTTCATTTTTTAAGAAAGGATTTACTAATCTTTTAAAACTTTGAATTGTCTGAAAAATAGATAATATTTAATACTCATAAGCAATGTAAGTTATTGGCATAATCAAATTGTCCACATAATCCACTTCATATTCAGATTTTTTTTTCACCATTTCAACACTTTGATTCTGCTTTCCTAGTGGGCAAGCATGAAATCTGACAATTAATATTTCATAATCATAATTATTGAAATGTTTCCCTTATGTTTATATATAGTCTCCAAATAACAAAGGGAAATCAGAGCATCAAAGTTCCTGAATATCGGTTGTGGATAAACATGAAGCAAGAAGAAAAGGAAAAATATTAAGCATGTAAGAGGTAAAGTATTTATGATGGTAGTACCAGAGTTTCTATTTTTCCATAGAGCTTTTCATTAAAACAAGTATCAAAAATAACAGATTTCAATGGTATATACTTTCAGGTATCAATATTGATTTCTAAATACTAATTTAAAAAATACTAAATGAGCGCTGCTTCTAACGAATTTCAACTGATTCTGTTTTCTTGTTCTCCTCAGATGAGTAGCTATGTAATTCAGTCAATTATTTAGCTTCTTCTTCCAAACATCTATTGATCATAATAGTAAGCTTGGAATTTAGACAAAACAATGGTCTGCAGACTAAGATATTTCTAAGGTGAAAGAAATGCTAACAACAAAATACCGCCAGAGGGCACTTAGCAGAGTTACAAGTGATTTAACTTTCATAAATTAAGAATGTTTCTCACAAGTCATTTCTTTTTATGTTTCAAGGTAATACTTTACCATATCTTTTTAGTAATTAGCTAATCATGACCCATATAGAATTTAAAATATACTATAATTATGGCTTTGACCCTAACCTACATATTCAATTTAGCCTTCGCTATTATCTCTTGGATTGAATACCTATCCTCCTATATACACCTTTTGTTCAAATTATCTTTCCTACTAGGAAACCTTTTCTCTTACTGCTTAAGCTTTCCTAATATTTAAATTTATGTGTTGTTTTTTTTATTTCTATGGTTAAGCAAACATAATATTGCTTTTTTCCTTAAATAAAACTTCATAAATTTGACTTTTTTGTTTCGCAATTTGTGTAGATTGTTTTGGTTCATTTGTTTCTAATTTATATTATAGGCCTACAGAATAAGGCAAATGCTCTGTAGGTTATTAAAATACCTTTGGAAGAAGCTTTTACAAGATGGTTCGGAGATTTCAATTTGTTTTTCTGTTCTAACAACTATTTTAAATGTCATTGCATCGTTAGATTGATGGCTCTAGGTCTATTTTTTCACCTTAAAATTACTGATACTACTATCTATGACTCACTGGATTCTTATAAGTATTCACTGAGCTATTTTGTGCAAAAGTGTTCAGCTAACTGTAATGTGCTATGTAAATGCTCTATTGAAATACTTATAACAACAAATGGTTGATTGATAGGGAAGGTTTAATACAACATCGGTGCCATATATACATATATATATATATACACATACATACACACACACATACGCGCGCGTGCACGGTGAAGGGAGGGATCAGAAGGGGAGAGAGATAAAGACAGGCTTTTGTTTTCAATTATTTTCTTGGAAGTCAAGGTGCATTCTCCAATCTGGCTTTCTTATGCCTACCTGAGAGGCTCTAACTTTCCCCCAGCACCTTCATTTTGCCCATATAAAAAGATTACATCTTTCCTGACATCTCCCTAAGGTATATGTAACAGCTGCATAATTTCTTTAGAGTCTGGGTAGTAATCTGAAACAATAGTCATAAAAGTTCCAATATAAGCACCTGAATAAGATGCCGCCAGGTAGAAATTATAATGTGGAAGTTCTAACAATGAGAAAAATTAGTTTCAATTCTGGGTACAAGAAAATGGATCAGTAGCGATTGATTTTCCACCTGTGCATGATGAAGCAATGTTCATAGTATACCTGGATATTATTCAATTTAACTCAACAGATGCATTCACTATACTGAATTGTTTCATGAAGTGTCAGTATGCCCTATGTGAGTAAGAAATTTTCCCTTCAAGCTAGGTTCTTCACTCTTCTATATAAAAAGCTTATTGTATTAAAAGAAAACATATTTTGGCTAAAATTTCATTCACCAGAAGATTAAACAATCAAGTTATTAAAGTTGTACAAGACAGTCTGAGAATAGTGGAAGTGTTAAATACTTGGTTCTGAATAAAAGCTAAAAAGAACCTTAAGTCCTAGTGTTAAAAAGAATAAAAGAAACAAGATTTAAAGGTTAATTTTCATTGGGTTTCAAGTCTGCTATCTTCCATGTCCTAAAAATAATAGAAAAAATCACGGATTATTCATTGCATTGGTGGCCTAGATTATAATATTTTAATGAAAATGCCTCAATCATTTTTGAAAATGAGTAAGCAGAGAATAAAGTTTCTATAATATGATATAAATTCTGACATAGATATTGTCATTCAACTTAAACAAAATACATATTACACATCATATTCATCAAAGAAATGATAAGTAATAATTTTCTATTCTAACTAAAAACACCTCCATATTTGTAAACATAATGTAATAAAATTTAAATTCATGATAACACAAATAAAAGTCTAGAATTTATTAATTGGAGGGCCAGCCGAGTGGCGTGATGGTTAAGCACTGGCTTAGGAAGCCAGCGGCCCTGGTTCAGGTCCCAAATATGAGGGCCAGTGACACTGCCCTAAAAAAAAAAAAAAAAAAAAAAAAAATTATCTAGAATTTATTAATTGGAGAATACTGACTGTCTCTTAATTTTGGTGCTTCTACTCCCCTCTTTATGGATATTAAATTTTTAATGGTATGGGAAGTTGTGCTTTCAGAATTTTGTAAAGTAAAACATGTCTTTAAAAATCTTATAACTGTAGTAACAAGGCACTTTTCTTTAACACTGCTAATTATACTTGATGTGAGGGGAAAAAATGGCAATAAAAACAACACATTTTGACAGAGATTTGTCTTGTTAGTGAGTTCTCCCTATCCTAAGTTAATTATAACTGGATATCTCTGACGATATATGAGAAGAATGCAAACTTTTTATCTATTTTTTTTTCTGGTAGTAGTAGATTTTTTACTCCCTCCACCCCCTCCTCTACACACATACAAAACAGAATGCATAATACTTGTCAACAAGAAAGCAAATATGTTAACAGGCTAACATGTCAAAATGATCTATTACATTATATCTGTAGTACATGCATACAGTGTGATATTATTGGACACCTAATTTAAAAAATTGACACTGTGTTTTTTTTTTATGTCTGTGCAGAGGCAAGACATCAAGCCTACCTCCTAACAATAGCCAGTAACCTATAAAACATTTTGGCTCTCACAGCTATTCCAAATCTCCTGAGTTATTGTGACTAATCTAAAAGGCTTCCTTTTAAGCAAATGTGTAGTATTTCCTGGAGGGAGAACCTCATACCAGTCTGCTTTGTATTTTATGTATTATCTGTCTTCATTATTAAATCATGTGCCCTTATGGTTTGCATGTTCACCAATATCACTATCAAAAGGAAAAAAAAAATCATTGCTAAAGAGTCACATCATTGTTGATTTGTAACAAGAGCTACAGAAAATAATAATCCTAATGTAATTCGGGTAGGGTCTAGAATTACTATTTTCATGGTTTCTCTAACAGCTTGGAGAGCAGTAATGTGTGAAAGTCCATTCTTTTTATAAATATAGGTTGATTTTTTTAATGGATATGATCTAATCGTATATGGATTTTTTTTCCCTCATGTCATGTATTGTTCTCTAATGCAACAACAAAATTAATCTGTTTTAAAATCATCTGAGTTCAACAAAATAATGAATCCTTGTAAAATGCTATTTTGATTTTGCATATTATTTTTATTTTTTCATTTAATCAAAACAACGATTTCTCAAATTTATCTCCATGTATTTATCTCCTTTAACTCTACCTTCAACTAATAAAACCACAGTAAACTATATCTATCACTCACTATTCAATTTCTTCAAACCTGGGATGAATAGAAAGACAGAAATTTTATTAGGCTTATAGTCTAATTAAAAGCATAGGCTTACATTTAGAATAACTTTTCAACACCCTTTAAACATCTTTTTTAATGCTGATCTAAGCTTAAGATGTTCATTAGTAACTCATTAAAAACAGTTACAGTCCAGTGGGTGAATCCTGAATATAATGATGGAATGTGTATACAAATGTGTAGGCTCTTAATTAGAGAAACTGTCACATTTGGGGATTAAGGATATACAATGCAGTCTTTGAAAAACTCTATGGAAAGTAAGTGACCCCAATATGATGTTGTATTTTAAATTTTGCTTACTATACAGGTCATTTGTTTTTGGTTCTAATTTCAAAGGTATGGTTTAATGATCACATTTTCCCAGGATTAAACATGTAAGGCTTTGTGTTAGGGCCTTTCTACACATTATTTTACTTAATTCTCACAGTATTACAAAGTAGGCCTAATTACCCCTTTAACAAATAAGGAAACTGTGAATCAAATTGGTTAAGGTCATGTATCTTGGAAGCAATAGAATTGGAATTAGACTCCAAAACTTGGGATCTTTCTTTTCATTTAACAGGACCATGCTAATTAGGATTTTCAAGCATCTTCCATTGGACAATATTATAAACTGCAGTTTCCTTGATTCATGTAAATATCACTTCTTATATATGCTAATATCTTCCTCCATTGTGGTTCCTGAAAACTGCATGAGCTCTTCTGTATCATCATTTATAAACTATTCATTACTTTATTTAGCTTCCTCCTAAACTTTCATTCACACATAATCATATTTCAAATAAACCCACTTGCCTGAAATAGAGCAACTTTGCTAGGATCTGGCCCTATAAAACCTCATGCTCTCTTCTTATTCTCATGTTTGTTTGTTTGTTTGTTTATAAAATGCAATGTGAGTGGTCATTAATATACAATATGTAGAGAGACGTGATGAATTCTATCACTTTCCTGAGATGAATCAAAAGGTATCCACTAATTTGCAGAATATATTAGAGAAAAAGAGCCTATGGAAAAAAAATGGAAGACTCGATATTTAAATATAATTTGAGCAAAGATACAAAAAATATAAATAAGAGGACTTCCAAAATCTGGAAGGATAAGAATTCAGACTAGAATAAAAATAGAAACTTTTTGGCCACCAGAATTAAAGTTTAACATTCTTTATCATTGTCTTAGGGAAGAGTAATTTTAAGATATTAGAAGAACCCAATGAATTACCTTGTAAATATATATATATATATATATATATATATATATATATATATATATATTCACTTCTATACAGTTCACATATGAGAGTGAAGTTTTAATCACTATCAAATATGAGTTTCTGTCATCATAATAAAAACATAAATTACTGGACTACTTTTAGAAATCAAATATGTAAGAAACAGGGAAGGTGGTGTGAGGCAAGGGAAATGGTATCTAATTTCAAAGTGAGTGACATGAAATTTAAGTAAGTAACTCCAAACAAAAAGCTTTCTTTAGAATATGCAGTCTAAAGGGCAAGCAAAGTGGCACGCTAGTAAAGAGTTGGCTTGGGAGTGCCAGGTCTCAGCAGCAGGGCCATGGTTCTATCCCACATGAGGGCCAGTGACTCTGCACCCTCTACAGATAAGATGGTGAACAACAGCTCAACCTATTGCTGGACTGCCTTGAGTCACTGGCGATGGCATAGGATGCAGCCCCTGCTGCAGTGGGCTGCCGTGAGCTACCATGAGTGGCTGGTAGCCGGCGTGCGTGGCTAGCAGCTGGCGTCAGCAGCCGTGAGCAGCTAGCTGTCCAATGGCCGGCGAGCAACTGCCTCACCTAGGAAAAGCGCAATGATAATACCAACATGGGCCAGTGAAGCGACATCCTCCACAACTAGACTGAAGAACAAAAGGACAGCAACTTGTCTGTTCCCCTTCCCTGATTCCCTAACTCTGTTCCCCTCCCCCAATTCCTTAATAAAATCTGAAAAAGAACAAAAAAAAAGAATATGCAGTCTAAAAACCTTTTACATCTAAATGCATTCTAATATCTTCTAGTCTTTCCTAAAAATATATATTTCTAGAGAGAATGCTTAGAACTCAATAATAAAAAAATAAAATTAAGAACTGATTAAGTAATATTTCTTCAAAGTATGGTATACAAAAGGCCAATGAGTACATTAAAAGAAGCTTGACATCATTATCCATTTGAGAAATGCAAATCAAAACCACGAGATACTATTTTACCTTGACTAGGATGGTTATGATAAAAAAGACAATAAGTCTGGGTATGGATGTTGAAAAATGAGAACCCTTATTTTACTTTTTAGAATGTGTAACTGTGTAACCACTCTGGAAAAAGTGCCATTGTTCTTCAAAGCACTAAACATAGGGCTATGTGATTCAGCAATTTGAGATGTATAGCAAAGAGAAGTGAAAACATGTCCACACAAAAACTTATACATGAATTTTCATAACAACATTATGCAGAATACCCAAACAGTAGAAATAATCGAAATTTCCACCAACTGATAAATATAACATGTTTTTTTTATACAATGGAATATTATTTGGCAATAAAAATAATTAAATGTTGATAAATGCTATGATATGCATAAATTCTATGTTACTTGAAACAAAATCATAAAAGATCAAAAATTGTGTGATTCCATTTAGACAAAATGCCCAGAATAAACAAATCCATGGAGACATAAAGTAGATTAGTAGTTGCCAAGGACATGGAGGGCCAATGGTATGGGTATGGGGTTTCTTTTTGGAGGACTAACAACACTTTAGAGGGTTTTTGTTTTGTTTTGTTTTGTTTTTTGTTATTTGAGGGCAGTGTCACTCGCCCTCATAAGTGGGTCCCGAACCAGGTCCACTGGCTTCCCAAGCCAGCACTTAACTATCACGCCACTCAACCGGCCCAGGACTAATAACACTTTAAAATCAATTATGGTGATCATTGAACAACTGTGCATGTACTGAAATTCACTAAACTACACACTTTCAAAGGGTGAGTTTTGTGATATATTAAATATATCTCAATAAAGCTATAAGAATTCCATTTATACATTAAAAATATATTAGTGCATTAGATCATTTTTTAAGCTTCATGGTATCTTTTATAAATGGCTACTTCCTTTATCACCAGAGGACAACACTTTCATACTCCTTTACAGGTGTGGCTATGAGGCTACATTTTATTAAATGGAAATGGAAGAAGTAACATGCACTATATCCAAGCATATCCATAAAAACTCTCCATTAAAATCACCACCTTTTTGTTTTTCCTCCTTGTGGACTAGAAAGGAAATGGCCCTCAGAATGACTTTGAATGTTCATGCCATTTGACCAGGTCTCTGAATAATTCTTAATAGCAACAGAATGACATTCACACCCCTACCTCCACTCCGTACAACACACTCAGATCAGAAACACCTACCTACCTGGGGATGTTTGGTGAATAAGAAAATATTCTCTGGAAGCCATTATTAATTTTGGAATCTATTGTAACTACAGTCTAGTTTATCCGATGTAATACACTGCTCAAAAAAGGAGATTAAGGTAGGTAATTCAAAGAAGTCTTCCTCTAGAAGTTTCATAACATATAATATGAAACATACACACACACACACACACACACACACACACACACACACAATTGATTTAATCCCAATTTAACTATTTTTTGTCCTAGACATTTGATTTTCTGAGGAGTCATTCCTATGATACTGAAACACAAATAAATACATTGGAGTGCTGTTCCAGTAATCTCATTTTTACAATTGATCAATTTGCCTAATTTTGAGATTTGCATTAATTACTATATTTTTACAATATATATTTTATGATTGATTGGACAAATGCCTTCCTATTGCTCTTCATTTATGTTAACATTTCTGTTGCTTCATATTCAGTATATACTTTAGGAAATTATTGTTGAATTTCTTCACAGGAGAGCTCAAATTGGTACCATGAATGCAGTCATGTAAAAATCTATAGAAATTAATTTAGAAACATTTGTCAATTTTGCCATCAGTCTTTTCATCCAGGAACATGGTGTACTGCATGTCTTCCTTAATAACCATCAATAAAGCTTCAGAGTTTTCTTCTCACAGGTTCTGTACATTTTCTGCCCTGATATTTCCTAATCAACTTACGCATTTCATTGCTGTTTGGATTTAAATCAACAGTAAAATGTGTGAGTAGTGTGGTTACATACAATATGTATGTGTGAATCATATATCTGAACTCAGAGTGGACTCATTAATTTTAAGAAAGGTTTTATTTCTTGAATCTACTGAATACATCATTGTACCCCTTCAAATAATAACTACATCTTAATACTTGCATTTTACTATTTGTATTTATGTTTTGTTCATTATTAAATTTGCCAAAATTTTTGTAATTGTTTTAAAGAGATTGTGGTAATTACAAGTAAGGTCATATTAATCATTTATTAATATTCATTTAACATAGTTGTTAGTTAACCAAAAAAGGAACCATTCTTTTACTTTTCATTTCTCAAGAAATTTTTTCTAAGGGTACAGAGATATAGTCACATTTTATATATAAGCGTGTTCCTTTGCAGTGCTATCTGTAATGGTAATATATCAATGACAGTGTTAGGGCATCACCATTATGGTTAGATAAACAATGGTTCCTTCATATAATACAATTTTAATAATTTTCATAAAAGCATAGAAGTGTCCACATTTTAAGGTTAAGTCAAAATGAAGGATAAATTTTATTTCTAACATTATTGCATTTTAAGAAAAATATGTACACAAATACATGACAGCATGAAAAATCTAATAAACATTAATATTAATTATATCACTGGGTCATGGGACTATTAAATTTTAGCTTGCTGATTTAAATTTCTATGAAGAGAATCACTTTGACAATAAATAGGTGACACTGATGGCAAAGGAATATATGAGGCTATGTTCTTATACTTTACCAGCAAGCTAAAACCTTGACCAGGACATTCAGATCACCGCGCACTATAGTATTTGTAGATGAAATAAATATAAAAAAGCTTACCAAATGCCAATGTGAGAGCCTATTTTTGTACAAAGATCTGTATATATTGCTTTTAAAAGTATAACTAGCTTACTTCTCTTGCAAATCCTTAACTAGCTTACTTGATAAAATCTTTTCATATATGATAGATTTTATTCTGATAGGAAGACAATTTTGTATATGTAAAGAAACTAATGCTGCTATTATGGAAATACAGGGGAAATATAGATTCAAATAAAATAAAAACATAATTACTAACACAATTTAAAGAGTTTATTTTCAACTTATCAATTAAAAACCTGGAAAGGTAGAGAATGAATTAACTCTAATTTTCAAAAGGGCCATTTTCTAAACTGTCAAATTAAAACAGAGCTTAATATATATAGTCTCTTATTTACATGACACATTAATAAGACTCTTTCCTACTGCATTTCAATTTTTTGACTAGTTGGTAAGGAATAATTTCCCAATCAGAATGGAGGAAATAAACACATAAAAATATACTATGGCTACTTATATGAAATTATAAATGTAAGAGCATTACCCTTACACTGAGAATGAAAGTAAATAGCAAGGCAATAAAGAAGAAAACACATAAGTATGTATTTTATATTACATATCAAATATTTTTAAATTCATTCAACATTAAATGCATGACTACCCTATTGCAGTCACAGTCCACCCCAAATGCAAGAAATATAAAAAATAAGATACTATCCTAACCACCCTAAGTAGGCAGAATATAAAAAATTTGAAAATAAGAAAAATGCTATTTTACTCTCAAGGCATACACATTACTCTCGAGTATCACTACAATAAAATTCATATATAATATATTTTGCAAGCTGTGAAGGCAAAAGAAACTTTTCATCCAGTTGATAACCTGCATAGCACTTATGTAGGGAACATTTCTAAACACATTCTTCCAAAGGAACGCTATCAGCCGTGCATATTTGTTATTAGCCATGCATATCACAGTTTACACTGTGATAGTAGAGGCTGTATAGTTAACTAACAGAATATATATTTTGAAATTCAACTTCAAACAGCTAATGAAGAAGATGCTGGATGTGTTCACAGTAACCTCATATATCATTGCCATGACACAGATTTTTCTGTATAACATATTTGACCATCAAAACAGTGATATTACTATGAATTGCACAAATTACCTAGGTTGACAAACATTATAAACATTTCAAGGATGATTAATTTCTAAAAATAACAAAGTTAAGCAGAGCTTAGAAGTCAACCTGACTTTTTCATACTTACTAAAACACGACTTCATAAAAAGAATTTTATGGTAAGATGTTCTATAGTAAAATATAATTCTATACTTTCTCAAGCCTTACTAGAAGTTAAAAAAAATATATGGGTATTATTTAAACCATTGACACATTACATGGCATTGTAACTGCTAAAATAGATTAATAATAAAATTCAAATTAATAAAAACATATAGTACTAAAACTATATGCATCCAGATCATTGTTTTGTCCCTGCTAATAACTGTTTATTATAATTAACTTCTCCAACACAGTAAAAAGCAGGTTAGCTTTTAAAGTCCATGAATATATAAAGACACTTGAAACTTTAATGACAAGAAATAGATTTGCAGAGAATAGGTATGCATATGATGTTTATAGGTAAAATAGTTAAACTCTATTTTTATGCAGATGTACTATAAAAAACATGGTTTCCCTTTACCCATAGAGAGCTATAATGATCCTGTTTTCAATAGTGACACAGTTTAGCTATAGTTTATTTAAATGAGTTATATTTAAAATTATCTGAGCACCCCCATCAACTTTTCTCAATTTCCAGTCCACTGTGGCTTGGATGAAATCACACCCGGGACCTTGGTATTCCTTTACTGTCAATCAGCATGAGCCCCAGGTGCCCATGTTATCATTGGATTATTGTTCTCCGAGTCTATTATTTCCCCTTGTTCCCAACCATACCAAAAGAATAACAACAACAAAAAAATCCTTTATCTTCATGTGACACTACATTAGATAGCAGCAAAGAAATAGCCATCTGCTGTAACTGCTTCTCATTGCTTCTGCCAGGTTTCATTTCATTAAGATAAGGGTTTTATGGCTATACAGGAAGGGGCACAACATGGAAAACAGAAAGAGAAATACAGAGGCACATAGAGACATAAAATATGAACAGATAAACATGGAACTAGCGACATTTCCTAATTTAAAAGAATTGCATATATATATACACAATGTGGACGTATTAATTTTGTTTTCTATATAAATATTGGCCTGACTTTCTAGGATGATGTGACGATTATTCAACTAATGTAAACATTATTCAGAATTAATTCTTAAGTTTAGTTTCTACTTATAGATCACTCAAAAATGCATCACAATTATATACTACCATACATACTGACAATTAATGCTTGCATCAATGACAATTACATAGTGTATATATTATTATATACTGACAATTATATAATAAGCCTTACAGTATATATTTAATATATGCTGACATTTTATACTAAGCCTTCATAAATATTGGTTTAATAATATTTTGTTCAGATACTAATATTAAGAAATTTATGGCAAAACTTAAATACTGAGGTTTAAGAAGAAAAGTATTTATTTCAAGTCTCAGGGCAAGATCTAGGATAATTATGCATTTTCCTTATCTAACAATCAGATGTTTAGGTCTCTTTCAAGGAAGTTAGGGCTAGAAAAATCAAATATAAGGAAGATGTACCAAATGTCACAGACTATGTTAGAAGCTATCCATATATTAATCTATCCATTCTTAAAATTACTCTGCATAGAATAAATCTTTACTCTTGCAGATGAAAAGTATGCTTATAAGTTTTTGAGTTACTGTAAGCTTCTTGAAGGAAGAATTAAGAATATTTTATTTTACTACCATATTTTTAGAAACTAGCACAGTTTTATGGTGTATGGTGTGTGATAAACAGTATTTGTTAACTAGTTTACAGAACTAGGATGTGGCAGAGCTCACATTTTATTTCAGGTCTGTCAGATTTCAAAGCCCAGTCAGCCTGTTCTCAGAACATGAAAGAGTTAAATGATCTGCAATTCTGCCTCACCTATCTATCCCACTGACCAGAAAAGCTGAGATGAGATTATCCATAAAGAAGAATATCCTCAATAGGAATTGATTATATACTGGCAGTAAGACCAGAGCTCAGGAAGCCAGGTCCTCCATTTAAAATCCCCTCTGGGTATCATCATAGCTGTGTAACTTAAGTCAAGTTCCATTACTGCTTGATACCTCAAGATTTTGAGCCATAAAGAGTTAATGATAAAGATTATAAAAGCAAATATTATTAAACCCATCAGAACATTGTAAGAATTAATTGTACTGATACATTTAAAGTTTAAGGCTATAAAATCAGTTGTCATCATTATTTGCTCAAGAGAAAAAGGTGGTGATTAGGGTCATATCAAGAATAGTTAATTCTCTATGGTCAGGAGAGCGAATAAAGCTGGGCATCACAACAGTAGGCAAAGAGATGTTATCGGGCTGTTTTGGAAACAAGAGTACTTATATAATTGTGATATCCATTTAAACTCAGTCATTTAAGATTTGGGGTTATGTAATATTCCTTTAAGCCAGGTTGGTAGGGACTTTAAAAATGTCCATCTTAGGAGATTTCAGCACCAATCAGATGTTCATGCATTCCTCTATTTATGAGCAAGCTGGGATTCAAAAGGCTCTTCATGTGAAGCCCTTTATTTACAAGTCAGAAGTAGTACCACAACTGCAATAGAGGGACCTATAGAAGGCCAACAAAACTGACTTGCATTTTCTCTGGTGCCAGTTAAAATATCTATGCAGGGTAATAAGGATACAGTTTATAAGTAGATAGGGTCTATATTGTTCAGCCTGACATGGTTCAAAAAAATAATAGAAATTAGTTCACATAAAATGGGAATGATTACTTAAGGTTTTAGCTCGAGATATTTTATATACCAGGTAAATTTTCTATGCACCTTATTAGGGATTTAAACTATTTCTCAGAGTTACATGGAGAGACTGTGTGTGTGTGTGTTTTGTGTGTGTGTGTGTGTGTGTGTGTGTGTGTCTGTGCATGTTCAATACAAGTCCCAAGCCAAGAACCATGATCTATGGTTCTGCCATGTTTGGGACTTAATGAAATACATAGTAGGTGTTAATTTTGGAGACCAGAAATTTCAGAAAAGAATCTTTTCTGCTATTTTTAACCTACCTTTCTTACACAAGTGTATATTTAGACTGAATTTTTAATGAGCTGTTTGTGTGTGTGTGTAAAATTAACATGTTCAAGCACTGATTATTCATCACACACTGTGCTATATTCCTTACATATGCTATTCATTCCATCCTCACAAGAACCTTAGAAGTGAGGCATTTTTATAACACCAAAATACCTAACTAGAATCATCTTTAGATATACAGATAATTAGAAAAGCACTTGTTTAGAGCAATCATTCTTTTATTGTCCCATGTCATAGAATGTTATACGTATCCAAGCATGTGAATGTCTAAGTGCGGCACCAAAATATGAATTAAGGAAACATTCTGAAATTTTTGACAAAATTTACAAAATTTTAAACTAGATGGTTGTATAATTTTCCTTCCATTCTTTAAAAAAAGCACTATACTTATACTGAGATGTCAGAAATAAATGTGTTAAAAATAGAACTTTAGAGGAAAACTTCAAAAGAGACAGAAGTTATTTTATCCAGTTCTTATAGTGACAGCAAAATGTAATTCAAGTTGAAACGTAGGAACATAGGCCAAATTTGGAATTGCATCACTGACAAAATACAATAGTTTTCTGTAATCAATTAAAAACAAAAGCAAGATAAAGAGACTAAAAATTCATTTCAGCTGTTTGATACACTATATTATTCAGAGACCTCCTAAGCAGTGGCGAAGGCAGCTGTGTCCCTTTTTTCTTTGCTATAATTACTATTAACATATGAAGTAGTGACTACATTATACCATTTTCATCTTACTGTAAAATCAATGGTAATTAGAAAACTTCAAATTGTGAAAAAGGAACACATAGACTTTAATTTGCTAAGGATTCAGTGAATATTATATACAAAGTTGTGCAGAATTTGTCTTGCTTACTTGTTGAATAATTCAGTTTTATAAAATTTGCAAAGGTACATGATTTAACCATTATATTTGTGTTATAAATACCAAAATGTCTAAATATGGTCTTTTATGAGTATAATGGCATATTTCAGTAAAATTACCTTTCTATATATGTTCAGATTATTTTGATGTTGTTTTCTCTTTTTTTTCATTGAAAGGTATATGAGAAAAACAATTTTCCTTTAATGAGAGATTTAGCTTGTATTCTTTGTATTAAAAATTATGGAAAACCAGAAATTTGGGGTGTTTTCTTCTAAATGTGCATACTTACAACACTAAAAATTATTTAAATTATAAAAATATGTAAGCCAAACAATACACAATAATTTATACAGTTAATAATTGAACTGATTTCCCCTAACTGTAGTAAAAACAAAGAATAAAACATGCAAGAGTTTAAAAACAAAACAAAACCTTTGGTAATATATACATTTCAAAAGTACCTTAAGAAATCGAACTTGTATTTATTGCAACTTAAGGTACATACTATGGCCTTTTACTTTAACTTATTTTACTTTATTTTAACTATTAATATATGGTAGGTAAAAGATGTAACATCTTAAGAGCAAAGATGTAAAGAAAAGGGTCTAGTATAAAAAACTGAGATAACATTAAACATTGTGCAAAAAAACTAATTAAAGGTCTTACCATGAACTATGGGTGCCAAGAGCATCATGAAGACGAGTAGCTGTGCTGACCACATGGTTATGTACTCAGGTTATGTGCTAGAGTGCCTCAAGAGCGAGTGTTTCAAATGTGAAACAAAATTAGTGTCTTTCTGCTTCCTCTTCTGTATCCCAAGATCGATGATTAAAAAAAAAAAAAATTAACTCAAAAAGAAAGAAGTATTCTTCAAAAACACAAACAGCAATATCCCAAATATGAATCCTGCAAGAAAAAAAGAAAAAAATGGGTGATCAAATACACCTTTTCTTATCTTAATTCCTTGACAATTCATCTCCTGACTAGAATATCTGTTATACCTCCTCACCCTATTTTAGTCAATACAGGCATGGTATATAAAAATTAGTAAGTAACCTAAAGGACATTAATTATGCATGTATTACCAGTGTTTATTTCCCAGACCTCAAAAGAACTGAAAAAAATGATTCAGTCTCACTGGACAAATTAATATAAAAATACTATATTAATTTGTACAATAATTAATGAATAATTAATTTGTATAATTTGTTATATATAGATAGATTTGGAACTTACTGTATTACTATGTGTAAACATTTTCCACACATGTAATTTGTACTAATTTTAGAATACTAAAAAAAATCATTCATTATCATTATTATGAGTTTAAAACAAAATTATTTAAAAGTATGAGTCTTACTTTTATTCCAGGCCCTAATATCCTATTAACTATATTTCTTTTTTTTTCTTTTTTTTTCTTTTTTTTTTTTTTTGAGGGCAGTGTCACTAGCCCTCATATGTGGGACCTGAACCGGGGCCACTGGCTTCCCAAGCCAGCGCTTTAACCACCGCGCCACTCGGCTGGCCCAATTAACTATATTTCTACTGTAAGCATCTTTGTAGTAAATCTGTGCTAATTAATTATGCTAATTAATTATGCTCAAACATAATTAATTCATTCAACAATGGTTTATTGATTGCTCACTGAAATACAAAGCACTGGGCTAAGAACATAGGCTAGAATACTGAATAAATCATGCAATCAATTCTCTAAGATCTTACTATTTAAGATGAGAAATCTTGCTTAAAAGTATTAAATATATACCTGAAATGCACTAAAATTTTAAGCGTTAAAAAGTTGTTGTACTAAAACAAACTGATATAGCTGCCTGCTCTTAAAATCTGCACAGATTCATCTTAGGAAGCAAAAATATGAAAGGAATATGACCCAAATTTTTAAGATTTTGTCTTTCACACTCAGCAATTTTAAAATTCATCAGTCAAGTACACACTGGATCTTCCTTCCCCAGCCTCCTCCTCTCTTTCTCTGTGTTTTTTATTCTGATTGATTGATATATATTTAAAGCAATTTCATATTTAGACTATAAATTTACTTTTTTTCTGGCTTTCAAAACAGAAGTGGTTTACTGAAGACTGTATTAATAAGCCTCATTCTACCAAAATAAACTCCAAAGTATTTCTGAAATACTTCCTTGGTTAAAAGGCAAAATTTCATAGATTTATCTTCATTTCTGACACTGTTATTTGTAACATTGTAATTAAGAGCAGAGTCTGCAGCAAGATCACCCAATCTCAACTACTAACTCTACTAGTACTGTGATCTTGGACAAGTCATTTATGCCCTCAGTCAGTGCTTCTGTTTCCTAATTGTTGTGGTGGGCGGAGTAATATTATTTAATTGATATGTTTATATGAACATTAAATAAGCTAAAATTTTTAGTTTTTAGTTATATAAAACATGTACTGCTCAGAAGAGTGTCTAGCATGTGGTAAGTGCTGTATGCCTTAACAATCACTATATATTTTACTAGGTTTCAATTTTATTCTTTTAACCTGGATGTGTAAGAAGAAATATCACCTGATAATTTAACTAAAAAATATTTGCCTACTCACTATTGTAAAGAAGAGCTCCGAGAACGTTAAATATGGATACAACATATATAAAAACTATCTTTTTTAATCTTACAGACATTATTTAAAAATGAAGTTCATAATATTTTACTCTTATAAACGGAAAACATTGACAAGAAAAAAATGTGGTTGAGATAAAACAGAAACTATGTGGAAAGGGATCATTTTGTAACATTTTCATATTACTCTCTTTTATTCACATTCTAAATTTAAAAAAATGTTCAGAACTTACTTTTAATTGTCATAAGAGTATAAACCTTCCCCCCCAAAAAATGTTGAAATAAATTGCTAATTTAAAATGATTTAACATGTGCATAGTATTTTAATGGATAATTTAAAAAGCATACTTAAATTGATTGATAGACCAAGAAGTAAATAATACCCTCACACCCTTAATATTTAGGTACTATCTTTTTCCCACCCTCTATTACCTTAATTATAAGAGTGTCAAAAATTGGTATCAATAGATGTGTGTATAAACACAGACATCACGAATCCATGCAAAAATATACAAAGAACTATACAGCCACTGGAAAAATTTATGGGCAGCCATCTAGGTAAATAACTAATTCATTATTTCAAAAATTTATACTAAATATTTACCATAGTGAATATTATAGAAAATACAAATGAAGTAGAACAATTTTTTCTCACAACTCACGCTATGTAGTATGAAAAACACAACACAGAAAATAAAGTCACAGATAAAGAAGAACTACTATTTCTTTAGTACCTATCATATGCCAAGCAATGTTCTACATATTACACAATTATCTGAATTAATTTTACATACACATTTATAAAACATATAATATTGTCTCATGTTTACTGAGGAAGAGAATCAGGCATGTTACACTGGAAGAATTTTAAATCAAATGTGTGACTCCAACATCAGTGCTCTTTCCTCTGTCTATAGTAAAAATAAATAAGAAACTGTATGAATAATTAGGGGTATTACTTGTGCAAAGGAAGGGGGAAATATAGCAAGTTTCCAAGTAAGACCTAGGCCTTACTTAAATACGTCATTTGATTTTGAAAAGTGGAGAATCAGGGACAGCGTAGATATATGACGTAGTAGTGAAGGGACAAAAATAAAGAAAAAAAATATGTTTGAAAACACATGTTTGAAAACACTGCCTAATTATAACATTGTACCCTTTAGAGTTTCAGGGAAAATTATTCCCACAGTGAAATATGAGTATTGCTATTATGAAGTCTGGCTTTGGTGAAAACCAGAATAGTTTACTTCATAAGATACATATTTTTACAATCATGAAGTAATAGGAGAAAGTTACTTTACAGAAAGGATAAGAAATTACATATCGATCATTTATAATAATGGCTTAAGATGTTGCAGCATGGCATAAAGGCACGTCTAACTAAGGTATTTTACATTTGATTTGGGTAAACGAATTTGTCTTCATGATTGATGAATTCTTTTTTTTTTTTTTTTTTTTTTTGAGGGCAGTGTCACTGACCCTCATGTGTGGGACCGAACCGGGGCCGCTGGCTTCCCAGGCCAGCGCTTAACCACCGCGCCACTCGGCCGGCCCTGTCTTCATGATTAATGTGTAAACAGAGGTAGGGGAAGTGATTTAGAGGAAGAGAAGCTATTATTTGAAGGAGAGTAACAGGTTGTCACACACTAGCCTCACCACCTACCTACCTCTCACCCAACAGTGTCTCAAAATGGGCTAGTTTGGGGTCATAGATATATAATAAAATTCAAATTATTAAACTAAATATATTTTAATAGATAATTAAAAGATAATATTGCTCATAACTTATAAAAGATAAACCCCTGCTCTTTAAATATTAAAACAAAAGAAAAGAAAATTTCTGGAGTGATGTTTTTTCCCAATTGCATTGCCATTAACTTCACCAAACCAATCAGTTTTCATATAAAAGGGATTTTTACTCAATTCATTTCTGAAACACAGCTCTTCTAAAAACACAGAGAAGAAAAACCAAGAAAAGGCATTAGAAACTAATTTAGTTACATATGACAAGATAATTACTCATAAAAAAAAAGACTTACTAAAGATATAAAGCATTTAACAAGTCAATTTCAAAAATATATTTCCATCTCCAATAAAATTTCTTTAGCCTTTTTTATGTATAAATCTCTCTGCTAACACTATGGGACAAAATGGGGAGGGTGTGACTATTAGCCTAAAATGTAATCACCACTTTAAAACCATTTGCAATGAAATATGAATGTCAAAAGGTATACTCAGCAATAATTACAGTGGGGCACAGAATGTGATATGTGTTAAGTGAGATGTTCTAGCAACACAAAGTAAAAAACTGTCAGACTTTCTTTTGTGTGCACCAGTGAGAGATTTAAAGTCATGCTGACCTAACATTCTGATGCTGAGCAAATTTTCATACCTCTCTAAATCCCAGTTTCTTCAACTATAAGAAAGAAAATGATATTCACCCCACAGGTTGATTTTGTGGATTAAAGATAATGTAAGTTACTGTCTGGTGCAGAGATTCTCAAGTGATGGTGCATGTCTGTCAGGACATGTATGTCATTCACCAGCTTCCTGTTTCTTTTATTCCTTCAAAATGAAGGACAGGCTACATTCCACATTCATCCCTCTCACTGACATGTTAAGGAAACTAATAACACAAGGGTCCATATAGGCACACTCTCCTTGAGAATTTTACTACTAAACAATATATACTAAAACAATGTGAGGTTTTATAAAGGAGGGATTTCGCTATGTTACAAGTGTTTAGAGTATATTTTATTACTTATGCTGCTGATTTCCATTAACAAATCAACACATTATTGCTTTAAAAATTATTCTCAAAAGATGGTATTTCTATCTTTTGTCAAAGATGACCACAATAGGGCAGTTTTGCCTGTTACCCTAGACAAAGCTTAAAAGGAATGTATTTCTAGTGCAGTCCTTGAGTAGGTCCTTGAAGTTTATATGTCCTTAAACAAAACTGACTAACTCCATTCTTCACAATATTCAAAATTAAAAAGTAAGGTTGATCAAAGTGTCCTAATTTACATCATTAATATTTAAGATTATAATTATGAAGCTGTGTGATTTCAGTCAAGTTCATCAAAAGTTAAAACGAAATCATAACATGAAAAGATATGCTACACAAATGTTTTATGTCATTTTTTTTCCCTCACAAATTACATGGGAAATCTCTTATTTGCTATATTTAGACCAAATTACATTCATATCAAACACTATTATACTCTAACAATATTTGATTTTTATTATTATTACTATTATTGCTGAAACAACAGTTCTAAATGTAAGACATTGATTCTTCTTTGGGGAAACTCTCACTTTAAATTCCAGGGTCACAATTTGTTTTTCTGTTTAATGTTTTCATATATACTTCTCCAATCATGTTTCAAAGTTTCTATTTTTACTTTATATTTACTTCCTTTCTACACTCTAGAAAAAGATTAATATTACATTCTCAACACCATTCATCTTGGAATTGTTACCTTCCTTTCAGCTATTCTTATATTTCTATAAAATAACTTACTTTTAATCTTTTCCCAAAGTAGACTGCATGTTTTTTTTACCTTCCCTTCATAATAACCTAGACAAGATACTGTATCTTCTTTACAATATTTTTACATTTTTCCAAATATTAATAGTTCACTTGTCACAAATTCTACTAACTACAATTTTTACTCCATATCAAATTTATAAATTTTTATTTTCCATATTTTATTTTGCATGTTTTCTTGTTTTTGTCATATAAGTCTTCTTAGAGGCCTATTTTTTTTTACATATTTGTAAATGCCAAATGTATAAAATGTAGTGTGGTATTATTTTAATAATTTATTAGTATACAGTCATACAACCTCATTGCTACTTATATATAATACAGAAGTTTTCCCTTTAGCCTTTTTTCCTCCCCTTATCCCATACAGGAGAATTATAGCTATGGCAAGAAAGAAAAGAAAATGGGAGGGGAGGAGAGGAAAGGGAAGGGAAGGGTAGGGGGAAACGGAGAAAAGGTAGGGTGAAGAAAAGGAGGAAAGGAGGAGGGAGGGCACGTTGGTTAAGAGTTGGCTTGGGATGCCAGCTCTGAGCCCCAGGACCATAGTTTGGATCTCACACATGACGGCCAGTGACGCTGAGCCCTCTACAGCTGAGACGGTGAACAACAGCTCGAGACCCAGAACTGGGCTGCCATGAGTTGCTGGAGACAGCATAGGCTGCAGTGGGGCTGACTGGCAGCTGGCATGTGCTTTCGTGACATGCCAAGAGCTGCCAGGAGCCACCATGAGCGACCGTACAATGGCGGGTGAGGAACTGCCTCACCCGGGAAGAGCGCAATGATAATACCAACATGGGCCAGTGAAGTGATGTCTTCTACAACTAGACTGAAGAATCAAAGGACAGCAACTTGTCTGTTCCCGTTCTGCGATTCCCCTACGCTGTTCCCCTCCCACAATTATCTAATAAAATCTTTAAAAAAATTAAAAAGAAACAGTTAATAGAGATATTAACTGAAATAGAAGTATTAAGTGTATTAAATTAATAAACTAGCTGGTATTGAGATAGTACCTAACATGATACCACAAAAAAATAATGCAGCATTTGCATTTTCATATTATGATAATTTTGCCAGGGTTCCAACTTGAGCACCACTGCTTAGCAGCCATTATACTATTTGAGATCAAAGATTGATTCCAGAGAATTACAACACTTACGAATACAATGGAATTGTTATCCATTTGGCAGTACATTACTACCAAACTACAGACTATATAATTGGACTACTTATCAGTACAGATGTATATTTTATAACACATTCAAGTCAAATAAAACCTGGAAGCAATTTTATATACCGTTAAGTATGTATTTGCCTGACCTAGAACTGAATGTGGCATGTTTTTCTTAGTCCTTTACTTCTGCACATATTCTTAAAAATTCTAAGCTCCTGTCATTAAGTATCAAACACTGCATAGGACAGAGCCACCAGAAGCACCATGAATACAAGGCATGACATAAGCATTTAAGTCCTCTCTCTTCAAGCTGTGATCTCTATGAACACAGGCAGATTACTTAAGTTTTCTATAACCTAACGTTTACATCAGAAATTAATACTTATTTCACCAAATGGTTGAAAGGCTTAAATAAAGGATGTGTGTGTGTGTGTGTGTGTGTGTGTGTGTGTGTGTGTGTGTGTGTGTGTATCTCCTATAACGATTCCTGGAAAGAGTAGGCATTCAATAAGTGAGAATAATCCTTGTTTTCATTTAATTAAGGGTTTTATATTCAACAGTAGGATTATAAATGGTAAATGAGATCACATTTGGTGGTGCATGGGACAAAAGAACATTTAATAAGATTTTTTTAGCTATTGGGTGAAAAAGAGGATACAAGCAGAAGGTACATGAAAAACGTCACGCTTTTTGGAGATTAAATTGGTCATTGCATATGGGAGAAAATAGGAAAAGAAAAATACCTTACTTGATCAGTATCAATAACAATATTTCCCAGTTAGTATGGTGGGAGTTCACAGTCACCTACAGATCCAGATTGTGATTTAAGATATAGGTAATTTGAAGAAAGTCAAGACACCAATTTTTCAGGTTTAGAAATATCACAGGTAAGTATTTTGTCAGAGTGAAATGAAAATAAATCAGAACATAAAATACAAGAAAATAACAGAGGATGGGTACAAAAGAAACTGGAAAAAATTAAATCAATTTGGAAATAGGGAGAGTAGATCAGGACTAAAACTACATTTCTACTAGAACTTGAACTCAAGTGTCCATTCTTCCTTCATTTCTTCCCTATTATCTCCTCCATAAGTTTCAGAGAGATGAAAGCAAAGAAAGACAATTTTGCATTCAATTATGTTTAAAATGTTACACTTTTCAAGCAGTGAAATGTTAAATCTCTAACATATTATCAGAAATACTAAAAATCAGTATTTTATTGCTTAAAACACATATTTCCTTATAATTTTATTTCAAACATAATTTCATGTTATATTAGAAAACAGTAATCTAGGAAGGTAATTTTAATAAGAAAGTTATTTAGAGTAAAAGTCCCATCTAATTGTCTTTTAGATAATACTATGATCTATGAAGTGTCTATTAATGTTTAGAAACAAATTTGGATTTAATGAACATTGCCATTTTTGGATTTATGGCAGCATATCCTTTAACCATGAAATAGATTGATACTTTACACAGGATCATTTTATTGGAAAGTGTCCTTGATTAACTCCTTCCTGGGGATCCCACAAAGCATTTGATTGGAGTTTGTTTCCAATGGACGATGAAGAAGATAATATTTGCCACACTGACATGTTCAATAGGAAATAAAATCAATGAGTCTGAAATTAAGCTATGTATAAATAATTATGATAATGCAACTAGTTGGAAAACAATTCAATTGCTTGAATTGAGATAATTAAAACTAAAAAACAGATCCATACTCCCCATATGTGATTTGAAAACATATTTGATGTGAAAAACAGATCCTTAACTTTGCTGTTCAAAAATGAAAATACTCATAAAATCTCACATTTTTATCATCAATATTAACCATAAAAAATAAGTCAGTGTATATAGCTATTATTTAAGAGGATATTCAAACAACCAAGAATCGCTTTACAATATGTCTCTTATGACAATAATGAAAGATTGATTTCTATGTTTCTAACAGAAATAGAAATCAGTAAGGGCAGGCAAGTTTCAGTTAAAAGAAAATCAGAATATAACAGGTATATGCTTCAAAGTAAATAATTCCATTTCTAACAGGAACATGTGAATATATTCCAAAATCTATAGAGTATCAGGCGAATAACAGTCTTCCTCATAACAACAGCTAACATTTATTGAGCCCTTAACTATATCAAGCATTGTTTTAAGAGCTTCTCACTTATTGACACATTTAATTGCTTTTACATATTAAATTGATTGTTAGCCTTATAAAAACTCTAAAACAAGGGGCTATTATTATTCATAATTGACAAATAAGGAAACTGAGGGAGCAAAAAATTAAAGAGCTTACTGAGGACACATAGCTACAAACAAAGGAACCTAGATTTGCACTCAGCCAGTCTAGACCCATGGTTTGTGCTTTAATTCATCAGATTCTATTGTACCTCATCACTTCTGATTATGGATTCTGTAGCATAGCATACCTATAAACTGAAAGTTTGTGTCCCCAGAACTCATATGTTGTATATAATCCCCAATGTGATGGTGTTTCTAGGCAGTGCCTTTGGAAGGTGGTTAGTTCATGAGAGCAGAGCCCTCAGGAATGAGATTAGTGTACTTACATTACAAAAGAAACCCCAGAGAGCTTTCTATCCTTTTCTACCTGTGAGGATAAAGCAAGGAGACAGTTGTCTATAACACAGGAATTGAGCTCTCAACCGAACCCAACCATACTGGCACCCTGATCTAGGACTTCCCAATCTCCAGAACTGTGAGAAATAAAGGTCTCTTTTTTACTAGATATCCAGTCTAAGGGACTTTTAATATAGAAGCCTGTATGACGATAATAACACTTCATGTAAATATAAGGGACGCTTAGCTAGGTGTGATTAGTAGGTTGAATGGAGTGAGATGAAGATCTAGGATACAGCTCTACACTGAAATATATAAATTCTGTTTGAGAGAATCATTCCATAAACAGAAGGCCTTCATTATGTCCCAGGTGAATAATTCCTACCTAGGATCAAGTGCTTGTATGTCTTGGCACATCTGAATAGATACCAATGACCTACTTTATCCATGCTTGTTTTGGGTGAGTGAGAGGCAAGACCACAGACTTCACTAAGTGAGTTTCCCAAGAATGATGACCTTAGAGGTTCCTAGGAACCAAGCAAGTTCTTCTTATATTGTATAAAAAGTAGAAAACAATCAGCAGGAAAAAAGATATCTCCCAAATGAAAATTTTAAAACACTTCAAAATCTAATTCCAATCAGCATGACTATTTACTTCTGTTATTAAAGTAATTTTTCCAAACAGGGAACTGAAATTACATTGCATGTTACTAAGAGGAAGAAACTATATCTTCAAAGTAGAATTATTTGTGACTTTATATTTATTTCCACTTCAAGATCAAATGACAAATGATTAACCAAGCTAGGCTCAATCCTTTCCAATATTTAGTCGATATTTATTATCTTCAAAGGCTTTATGACTGGGATAGACTAGTACTGTTTTGTTTTGTTTTCCCTTTTTGGCAATTTTATAACTGAAATTAACTAAGCACTTGATGATTGTCAACCATGACAATGTATTATATCTGGTGTTAGTTTGTGCTATAAGTAAGTTTCAGGGTTCCAGGGTTTGATTTAAAACCAACATAGTCACATATTCTCCTATGAAATTCTAAAATTCATAATCATCATGGCAAATAGCACTACAGTTGACATTGGTGAAAAGGTTGTTTCCATAGCTCGGAACAATAAACTTTAAATGTCAAATTAAGATGACCAGAATTGTATCAAGCAACAATATGGGTTTAGGTCACTGAACTCAGCATCATCTAATTTCTTAACATGATTTCTCTGAAAACAGTGACATTACTAAATAACGGACTTAAAAATCAAGCTTAGAATAGAGAAACTACAAAAAAATGAGATAGTAATGTCAAATTCATTCTATTCCAATTCCTCCAGACAGATAAGGGAAAAAGAAAATACTGTTTATTTAAACTTTCTTTGAAGACTTTCCAAAACAAGAGGAATGTAGGGGAAGCTAAATCTCATTAAGAGCTAGATGATTATATCAGGGTTTCACGGTGGTTTAGTTATTATGACTGGTCAGTTCCATTCGTCTCTTTCATATAAACAATTTGACTTTAAACCCTTGATATTCACATTATCTTAAAAAACTCAATAGGTCTCTTTTTTCTTTCTTTTTTTTAAAATATTTTTTTATTGGGGACTTGGGGGAGGGGAACAGCGTTGGGGGAATCGGGGAAGGGAAACAGACAAGTTGCTGTCCCCGCATTCCTCAGTACAGTTATGGAAGATACCACTTCACTGACCCATGTTGGTACGTACCATGATCATTGCACTCCTCACAGATGAGGCAGTCGATCGCCTGCCATTGGACGGCCGCTCAAGGTGGCTCACGGTGGCTCACGCAGGCTGCTGGCCACTCAGAGTAGCTCAAGGCAGCCCACTGCAGCCCACGCTGGCAAATCCGGGCAGCCCAACCCCAAGTCAAGCGGCTGTTCACAATCCCAGCCATAGGGAGCTCAGAGTCACTGGCCTACGTGGAATCCCAAGCAGGGGGCCTGCTGCTCAAGATCTCATGCTCCCAAGCCAACTCTTAACCAATGAGCCACTTGGCGAGCTTGGGTTCCTTTTTTCTAAAGCAATTTATGCAAGAATTAACCCAAAAATGATGATTATAAAACAGTGGCAATTTTTTTAGCATGTATAGCAGACAAGATCTAAAATAATCCCTTAAGGGGTCGGCCGAGTGGCACATTTGTTAAGAGCTGGTTCTGGGATGCCAGCGGTCCCAGTTCGGATCCCACTTATGAGGGCCAGTGACACTGCCCTCTACAGCTAACAACAGCTCCACCTGGAGCTGGGCTGTGCGAGCCCCGGCAATGCTGTAGGCTGCAGCCCCTGCTGCAGAGGGCTGCCATAAGCTACAGTGAGTGGCTGGCAGCTAGTGTGAGTGGCTGGCAGCCAATGTGAGCTCCCAATAGCCGCGATGAGGCCAGCCAGCAACCGATCTGCCTCATTCAGGAAGAGTGCAATGACGATACCAACATGGGCTAGTGAAGCAACGTCCTCTGCAACTAGACTGAAGAACAAAAAGACAACAACGTGTCTGTTCCCCTCCCCCAATTCCCCAAATTAAAAAAAAAAAAAAAATGATTGTGATAAGAGTACACTGTAACAACTTTCATTAAAAAAAATAAAATAAAATAAAATAATCCCTTAAAGACCTCCTTATATAAAAAAAAGGATATCTGTTTTAAATATCTTGTTCTTGAGATTATAAAAGAAATGTATTGTCTTTTGTGATCCACAAAGTATTCCAGGAGAGCTTTCTTGTATTTCATTCATTGTAGTTAGTATACATCAGTAGCAACCATGAGGGAGAGAAGATAACACATGTTCTGAAATTATCTCATCTCAGTAGGGCGCACCTGGATAGGTCTCAAATTAAACATCTTTTTTAATGACCCATTATGACGTATCAGTGCCTAAAATACCCAAAGGGAGTCAGGGACCATCACTGCCAAGGGAGAGTTTCTAAGGATGTAGCATATGATGCAATATTTTTACCATAACTTCAGCTTAACTGGGAGTTTACTTAAATACATATCTATATTTTTAACATCAATAGCAACCATGGTAACGTTTAGCGTAACTACAAGACACAGATTAAAAATATGAGTTCATCAATACATTTTTATATTAATGCTTTGATAATTAGCATTTATAGGTAACAAATTATAAAATGGGTCATGTTTTTTAAAGTTAACTTTAAAGATAGCAACTTGGACTTGGAAGAAAAGCTACTATTCTTCATAAAGAAAAAGAAAACCTAAAGTAAATTTAATCTTTAGAGTTAAATGTATATAATGTAGTAGAAATAATAATTATTATACCAGCTATTCTTCAGGGGTTCTGAATAGGTGCTAACATACTGACAGCATTTTAATTTTACATGCATTTTTGAATTTACTCTAACTATAATAATATAAAATAAGTATAAGACGGACCTAATGGCATTCAAGCTTTGAGGATAAAGAAGCCTATTTTCCCGTCAAAAATGTCTCCTAAATTTGTAGGGTTTTAATAAGTAGACAAAATGGCAAATAGGGAGTAAAAGGAAAACCAGAATGAAACTATCCTTTTGTCCAACCCATCTTATTTCTGCCAGTCCTATAACTGCATAAACTGACCTGGAGCAGCACTACAAAAAAAAAAAAAAAATATTAAAGCACTACCTGTGTCTCGGAATAAACAAAATGCTGTAAACAAAGAAAAAAAAAGAAAAGAAGGAGAAATTTCCAAGAAAACGTAACTCAGTGGAAAATAGATCACTAAATTGGTTTGGCTAATATAACTAAGATGCCCAAAAATGGACACACATAGCTTGTATTCATCATTTGTTATTGGTATATATTGAGTATTACAATTTTAATATAGTTTTTTCCTATCATAAAATGTGTATACATTTTTTGGCACCCTCTGTATTTAAATACAGGATAATAAAGGGTGTATTCAGAGAAGAAACACATAAGCGAAGTACTGTTTTGATTCCAATAATTAAAGAATTGTATGGGCCGGCCAAGTGGCGTATTGTTTAAGAGCTGGCTTGGGACACCAGTGGCCCAGGTTCGGATCCCACATGAGGGCCAGTTACACTGCCCTCTTTAACAAAAAAAAAAAAAAAAAAAAAAAAAAGAATTTTATAACATAACTCGTGATACTTATTAATATAATAACTTATTCACTTGAAAATGTATATTTTATATAACTGTATTACCACATAGAAAGCATATACTCTTTATTATACAATTCATTCATATTTGTATCCAAAAAAATACTGCAACTCAAAATTTATGTGATTTTAATAACCTAGTGCAACAAGAGAGCATAAATACATCATCCAAAGCTATAATTAATCAACTGATTTTCTCAGTGTATCTTGTATATATTGGTATATTTTATAATAGTGAAAATAAATACTTCATTAAACAATGTCAAGCACTTGTCATTTAAAAAGTTACAATGAATAACTTCTGAAGATATCTACACAAATAATACTATACATTTTCTACATTTTTTTTTTAGCTGAGCCATCCTGTCACCTGTTGGCAGCTCAGCAGCAGCTCAGCTCGGGCTGGGCATCGACCTGCTGTTGCTCAGAGCTCAGCTCACACTTTTGAGTGAGTTCTTAACCAAGTGAGCCACTCGGCCAGCCCACTATACATTTTCTGAAGTAGAGAAATAATTAAGCCCATCAACTATGCTGACTTAACTAAGACAATTGGTTAAAAACAAAGAAAGCCTTGGTAAATGGAAAAAATAATACTTGAAAAAAACAGCCTCATTAAAAATGTGACAGAGAATGAAGAGCTACCCACAATAATAAACAACATATCTCATCTAGAGGTCTTTTTTCTTTTTTTTAAATTGAAGTTTACTGGGGTCACAATTGTTAGTAAAGTTACATAGGTTTAAGGTGTACAATTCTGCAATACATCAATTATTGGGTTGTCGGAAAAGTCATGACACATTTTTTCTATGTTTTTCACTGCAAAAATGCATCATGACTTTTCCAACAATCCAATATATATCACATTGTGTGTTTGCCACCCAGTCAGTTCTTCCTCCATCACCATATAGTTGATCCCTTTTATCCCCATCTACCACCCTCCCTGCCCCTTACCCTCTGGTAACCACTAAACTATTGTCTGTGTCTATGAGCTTATTTCTTCATTTGTTTTCATGTGCTTTTGTTGTTTTCAGTTTTATATAGCACAGATGAGGGAAATCATATGGTCCTCTACTATTTCTAGCAGACTTATTTTGCTTAGCATCCATGCTAAATATTCATCCATGTTGTTGCAAATGGCACTATTTCATATTTTCTTATAGGAGAACAGTATTCCATTGTGTGTGTTTGTGAGTGTGTGTGTGTGTATATATATCTCATATCTTCTTTATCCAATCGAGGTCTTCACAGTGAATGCTCTGGATGTCCTATCTTTATAAAGTGTTCAAAAACCGGAAACTTCAATGAAAAGATCTCACCAATTTGAGCAACATTGCATTCTAAAGGGTGACCAGTTTTTGTTTCCCATTAGGTGATAAAATAAATTATATAATTATCTCCAAGTTATATTTAAATAAATTTAGCCCAAACAGCAACCCATTCAAAATAGAGATTATTCAACTGAAATGCTTAAGAAAGAAAACTTGAAAAAACAAGCATAAATGTGGCTGTCCAAAATTATTCAGACTGGGATTATTATTTAATATAAATACATATAAGAAAACTTTTTCATACATTTTTACTTTCTTAATAATTAAGAAATCTAAAATAGCTTAATGGCTCCTATTTCTTTAAAGATAACATTGTTTTGATCCCCACAAAAAGCATTTTCCCCTCCTTAGATAAAAATGTATTTGAGTTACTTAGTTTCAAAATTATGTTTCAGTACATAAATCATTTCTTTGTTCAGTCCTTTCTCAGCAGAATGGTGATTCACAAGGACAATTCAGGAGAATATAGGTTCTAAACTCACCAAAATTGGCAAACTGTACAAAAAGATATATAGTGTCATTGCTCAACACTTGGCTCTAGCAAGAAATAAAGTAAGGAAACAGATTGACTGTGATGGAAAATCCATCAGCAACAGCAAAGTGACAGGTTATTATACATATACATCGGGTTCTTTTTTTAACATTTTATTTAAATAGTTTCATAATTTGTTTTACAGTGGTGGCACATAGAAAGGCAAACTAAATATTTCCCTACAATGGAAAATGTTCAAATATCTTTAGGTAAAAAACATTGTTTTTAATTCAATAACTATATTTGTACTAATTTTTTCAGAGTTAAAATTTTTGTGAATTACAAAATCAAAAATATTTATTTAACCTGTTTTAGGATCAATAATTATCTATGTTTTCTGGCTTTGCTTCGGTAGCAAATCTGCAATTCCTGAACAAGATATAGTTCAAAGCAACCTAAAGAATTTATTCTCCTTGCATTCAAGACATTGATTTATTTTTAAGTGGTGTTCCCTAAAGTATCTCAAGACAATTGCATTCAGGAAGAAAATATGGTCTTGCTTTTATGAAGAATTAACATACCAATGTTTTTTTTTTAAATATTATGCATGAAACATGACACAACTTAAATATAGAGTTTATATCCTTTACTTCATATTTTCAAAAAATGTTAAAATAAAGGAAAGATCACTACTTTTCTTTGTGAAAGTGCAAGATTTTCAGTCAACTAAAATAGTGGGCTATGGATAACAGTTCTCACTTTCTTGTTCCTCTAGCATATGCTTATTGTTTACTTTTAATGGAATATATATTCTAATAAGTGACCTAAAATAAAACACAGATAAACATACTTTATCTCAAAACTCCCTACTGTCTTAAGAAGGGAACCTAATTAATAAATAAATCCCAAACATTCCTAACATAAATGTCTCCATGGATTAATTTTATTTAATTTTTTTTTTATTATCTTATCTTATCATTGGTATTATTTTATGCTAACAAACCGCATCACTTTTGTCCACATGAAGGACATGTGCATTTGTAGTGGCTCTTTTGGGCCTTTCAAAGTTGGATAATTCCAAGATCCATCTTCCTCCTGCTCCTACATTACACCTGACTAGATTGAGAAACCCAGGGACTACACAGTAGCATCATTAATCAGTACATGCTATTTACAGAGCATCGCATACCTTTCTATCTAGTCTTACCCTTTTCTTGTTATTCCTTTATGTGTTCATTGTACAAATAATGCTTTGTAATTATTAGGTCGTTTTGGTTAGAATGAAGAAATGCATGAAATTATTTGATTAAATACCATTATTGAGCTTACTATACATTAATTGGATCATTGACAATTATATAGTGTTAGACTCTAGATGCCTGAAATAAATGACTGTTCATTACCACAACCAGAATATTATTAGAAGTATGTTAGGTATATTTTAAATTTATAATTATATATAAAATATCAAAGTGACCATTATAAACTGTTCAGCAAATAAGTCAATGTCTTTTAGAGTAATTTGCTTGATTGAAAAATAAGAATTCTATGCACATCAAGGCCTAGGAAAAGGAGAACAAACAAAGCCAAAGTTAGTAGATGGGGAAAAAAACAAACAAACAGACAAAAAAAACCATTTACTTAGCGCAGAGTAAATGAAATAGAGACTAAAAGACAATAAAAAAGATCAATGAAATAAACAGCTGGTTCTCTGAAAACATAAACAGAATTGACAAATTTTAGGTTAGGTGCACCAAGTAAAAAAGAGAGAAGGCTCAAACAAAAAAAAATTTCTAAAATGAAAGAGGAGGGCCAGCAGAGTGGCGCGTTGGTTAAGAGTTGGCTTGAGACACCAGCTCTGAGAAGCAGGGCCCCAGTTTGGATCCAACAAGAGGGCCAGTGATTCTGTGCCCTTTATAGCTAAGATGGTGAACAAGCTCAACCTGGAGCTGGGCTGCCGTGAGTCACCAGCAAAGGCATAGGCTGCAGTGAGGCTGCCCGGCAGCTGGCGTGCACTTTTGTGAGCTGCCATGAGCCGCCGTGAGTGGCCATCCACTGGCCAGTGAGTGACTGACTGCCTCGGCCAGGAAGAGCACAATGATAATACCAACTTGGGCCAGTGAAGCGACATCCTCCACAGCTAGACTGAAGAAAACAGGACAACAACTTGTCTGTTCCCCTTCCCCAATGCTGTTTCCCTACCCCCATTCCTCAATAAAATCTTTAAAAAACAAACACACACACACACACACACACACAAAAAAAAAAAATAACAACGACAACAAAAAGAGGAGATATAATAACTCCTACTACCGAAATACAAAGGATCACAAGAGACTACTAAGAACAATTACTAGCCAACAAATTGAATAAGATAGAAAAAACTGGACAAATTCCTGAAAATATACAACCTTCTCAATTGTACTGTAAAGAAACAGAATATCTGAACAGACCAATTACTAGCAAGCACACTGAATCAGTAATTTAAAAATTCCCTGCAGAACAAAAGTCCAGGACTAGATAACTTCACTGGTAAATTCTACTGAACATTCAACAAATTATTAATAATACCAACCCTTTCAAACTCTTTAAAAAAAAATAGAATAAAAGTAAATACCATAACCCTGATACCAACAGAAAAGGATACCATGAAAAAGGAAAATTACAGGCCAAAATTTGTGATAAATATAAATGCAAAAATCCTCAACAAAATATTAGCAAATGAAGTAATACATTAACAGTATCACATACGATGATCAAGTGCTTATGCCAGGGATGCAAGGATGATTCAACACCCACACATCAATCAACATGATATACCACATTAACAAAATTAAGAATAAAAATCATCTCAATAAATGCAGGTGGAACATTTGACAAAATTCAACACCCATTTATGATAAAAACGCTCAACAGAGTTGGTACATAGGGAAAATATACCTCAACACAATAAAGACCATCTGTGATAAATAAGCCTATGCCAAACATCACACTCAATAGTGAAAAAGCTGCAAGTATTTTCTCAATGATCAAGAATGCGACAAGGATGCATACACTCACCACTTACAATATATTATATTACAATATAATATTAAAAGTCCTACCCAGAGCAATTAGGCAAGAAAAAGGAAATCAGTAAGGCATATAATATGAAAGAAAAATAAGTAAAACTGTCAATTTTTTCAGATGAAATGCTATATATAGAAAGTCCTACAAACTCCACCAAACAATTATCAGAATAGTAATTTAGCAAAGTTCCAGGATGCAAAATCAACATACAGAAATTTGTTGTGCTTCTATACACTAATAATAAACTATCAGAAACAGAAATTAAGAAAAGAATCACATTTATAATTGCATCAAAAAGAATAATACCTCAGAATAAACTTAACCAAGGAGATGAAATACCTGTATACCATAAACTTTAAGATATTAATGACAGAAATTGAAAAAGACACAAAAAATAGAAATATATTTCATGCTCAAGGACTGGAGGAATATTGTTAACATGTCCATATTACCCAAAGCAATCTATGTATTCAGTGCAATCCATATCAAGCTCCCAATGGCATTTTTCATAGAAATAGAAGAAACAATTCTAAAATATGTTTTAGACTTCAAACACCCAAAGGAATCTTAAGAAAGAATAATAAAACAGAAGGCATCACACTCTCTGATTTCAAAATATCAGAAATCTATAGTAATCAAAACAGTATGGTATGAGCATAAAAACAGGCACATAGATAAAAGAACAAAATAGAGAACCCAGAAATAAACCCGCACATATATGGTCAATTAATTGGTAACAAAGAAACCAAAAAATAAAATAGGAAGAGGAGAGCCTCTTCAATAAGTTGTGTTGGGAATACTGGACAGCAAATGCAAAAGAATGAAAGTAGACCACCCTCTCATACCATAACAAAAATTAACTCGAATAAGAAACTTGAATGTAAGACCTGAAACCATAAAATTCCAAGAAGGAAACTGGTGGTAGCTCCCTGACATAGAGCTTGGCAATGGTTTTTTGGGTTTGACACCAAAAGAAATAAGAAGAGCAAAATCAACTAGTGGGACTACATCAAACAAAAAAGCTTCAGCACAGCAAAGGAAATCATCAGCAAAATGAAAAAGCAAACTATTTAATGAGTGAAAATAATTGCAAATATATATTTGATAATATTTAATATTCAAATTACATAAAAAATTCATACAGCTCAATAACAAAAACACAAACAATTCAATTTTAAAAAGTGGCAGAGAATCTGAATAGACATTTTCCCAAAGAAGATACACAGATGGCCAACAGATACATGAAAAGATGGTCAACCTCATAAACATCAGGGAAATGCAAATGAAAACCATAATGAGATATCACCCCACACCTATTAGAATAGTTATTATCAAAAAAAAAAAAATGTAGACAAGGATATAAAGAAAAAAGGAACCCTTGTGTAATGTCAGTGGGAATGTAAACTTGGTACATCACGTGAAAGATAGTGTGACAGGGCCGGCCAAGTGGCGCATTGGTTAAGAGCTGGTTTTGGGATGTCAGCGGCCCCAGTTCGGATCCCACATGAGGGCCAGTGACACTGCCCTCTACAGCTAACAACAGCTCCACCTGGAGCTGGGCTGTGCAAGCCCCGGCGATGGTGTAGGCTGCAGCCCCTGCTGCAATGGGCTGCCATAGGCTACAGTGAGTGGCCCGCAGCCAGCGTGAGCGGCTGGCAGCCAAGTGTGAACTGCCAATAGCCGCGGTGAGCGACATCCAGAGGCCAGCGACCGATCGATCTGCCTCATCCGGGAAGAGTGCAATGACGATACCAACAGTGAAGCAACATCCTCCGCAACTAAACTGAAGAACAAAAAGACAGCAACTTGTCTGTTCCCCTTCCCCGATTCCCCAACGCTGTTCCCCTCCGCCAATTCCCCAATTAAAAAAAAAAAAAAGAAAAGAAAGAAAGATAGTGTGACAAAAATTTAAAACTATAATTACAACATTATCGAGCAATTTCATTTTTGGGTATTTATCCAAAGAAAATGGAAACACTCATTCCAAAAAAAATGTATGTACCCCGATTCTACAGCATTATCTGCAATAGCCAAGACATTGAAACAACCTACCTGTCCATTGATGGAAGAATGCATAAGTAAAATGAGAAACACACACACACACACACACACACACACACACACACACACACTCTCACACATTATTCAGTTTTAAAAAAAACAAACCAAAACAGAAATCTTGGCATTTGCCACAACGTGGATGAAGCTTGAGAGCATTATGCTAATTGAAATATGTCAGAAAAAGACAAATACTGTATGATCTCACTTACACATGGAAGCTAAAACACATCAACCTAGCTCATACATATAGAGGCCAGATTTGTAAAATATATGCCAGAGGTGGCGGGTGGGGGGGGGGGGGCAAAATGGATGAAGGAAGTTAAAAGGTACAAATGTCCAGTTATAAAATAAATAAGTCATGGGAATGTAATGCACAGCATGGCAAGTACAGTTAATAATACTGTACTGATATTTGAAAATTCCTAAGAGAGTAAATCTTAAAAGGTCTCATCACAAAAAAAACTGCACATATGTAACTATGTATGGTGACGGCTATTAACTAGACTTATTGTGGAGATCATTTTGAAATATATACAAATATCAAATGATGTGGTGCATTTGAAACTAATATAATATTCCTCAAATGAAAAAAGAAGAATCCTATATCCTTGCAATAAACAATGATAAAAAAAATTGTAAGAGAATTATATTAAAAACAATATTAATATGGACCACAAATTGTAAAAGATTATATGAACACCATATGGTCATTTCACCTTTGACGTACATGTTTACAGCAAATTTGCACTATATTTTTATTTCCTTAATCAATTCTGGTATACTATGCTGTTTTGAGCTCAATAAATAGTACCTGATTTAAATCTCAAATTTCTTAAACTTTTTATATTTACTCATAAAGTATTTTTAGAAAGGTTTTCAAAGAATAGCTCCCTTTAAGAATCATTCTGATAAGTAAGAAGAGGGGAACAGTGTATAATTTTACAGATTTGAGGAATGCCTTATGGTTCAAATGTACTTTGATCAAGAAAAGCCCTAGGAAGGTAGGTAATACAGCCAAACAGTTTTTGAGTAACTGCCCTTCCACCTTCGTGTTGGTGTGTGTATGTTTGCATGTGTGTTTTCCACATATGTAAAGTTTAGGCATGTTCTAGTATCTTGTCATAGGTACTATTTTATATATGGAAATATTCTAGCATGGGTAGTTGATTTATACTCAGGATTAGTTCTTATTAATGAGAATTTTCTTCTAATAGAAAGAAAAGCTTGGATGTGGTTGAGAGCATAGTATCAAAAAAAAAAAGTGGAGTCAAAATATTAAAGAGGCATCTTCTGGACAAGATTGTCTAGAGTTGATCTGTTAATAATTACTATATTTTTAAAAAAGAAAAGAAAAAAGGAAAGACTTTGTCAGTTCTGTTCAGCTGTCAGTTCAGCTGAAGTTCAGCTTCAGACATTTACAAATCAATATGTTGAGTATTTCCTATATAATCAAGCTATAGAAATTTAGAGTGTATCCACATATTTTTCCTTTACCACAGAAACATTACCTGAAATAAAGTTTCTTATTTATTTCACAGGAACATAAATAAAACTAGCCCACACACATGCACATTTAAAATTTTTAGATAGAAAGGGATGTTTACTACAAATCAATAGTTAAGGGCAAATTTGCCAATTAATGCCAATAAATACAAACTATGAAACAACTTCATTATCCAGATCCAAGAAACAAATGTAACGATGACCCTGTTTATCTTAAAAAGAAAAGAGTCAAGGGGCAGGCAGAGTGGCGCGGTGGTTAAGCGCTGGCTTGGAAAGCCAGCAGACCCGGTTCGGTCCCACATATGAGGGTCAGTGACACTGCCCTCAACAAACAAACAAACAAACAAGTAAATAAATAAATAGAGTCAAATAGCCCCATAGTGGATTTCCCAATTTTTTTAGAGATTCATATATAAAAACATATAGCAGAAGCCAAGATGAAATGTAATTGGCAGTCTGGAGAACATCAGTGTTCTCAGCGATTAAAACAGTTAATGTAATGGAAAAGTTTCTTTGAATTCTAAGGAGCATTAAAAACTACATTTCAGACATCATTAAGCAAAAAGCATCCATTAGCTACTCTCAGATCTGACCCCAATGTTTCTTTTTCATTCTTTCTTATTTCTTTTTTGCTTTGTTAACTTACAGTGTTCCAGCCATGAAAGCAAACATTCACTAATACTATTACCAGAATCACCCCAATATCAATGCACATGTTTTTATACAAATACATATTTCAGTATCAGCTTGTATATCTTAAAATAAACAGAAGATACAAAATTATCTAGAAAGAAATGTAGCATTAATCCTCTTAGCATAGAATTCATCCTAGATACCCATAAAAATCACTCTGAGATTGATCAACTTTTTTTTTTTTTTTTTTTTTTTTTTAGGGCAGAGTCACTGGCCCTCATATGTGGGACCCGAACCAGGGCCGCTGGGGTCCCAAGCCAGGGCTTAACCAATGAGCCACTCAGCCGGCCTGAGATTGACCAACTTTTTATTGGTTTGGGGATATTATGCTCCAAATGAAGTAACAATTACTTTATGTTGTATTCGTCAAACAAATTTATAAGGAAATAAAAATGAAACATGAGACTCTTAAGACATTTAATGGAAAAATTAACTGAAATAGTTTAAAGTATGTAAAAAGTACAAAGTCCATATTTGGGTAATTGTCGTGCATAAGAACTAAGGAAAACTCTTAAAGTCATCTTCAAGCTTTTTTTTTTTTTAAAGAAGCGATTAATGCATTAAACATTAATAACTGACTAGTCTTGGACCGGCAAAGTGGTGCGTTGGTTAAGATCCCACATTTGAGGGCCAGTGACGCTGTGCCCTCTGCAGCTAAGATGGTGAACAACAGCTTGACCTGGAGGTGGGCTGCTGTGAGTTTCCGGCAATGGAGTAGGCTGCAGCCCCAGCTGCAGTGGGCTACCATGAGCTACCATGAGTGGCTGGCAGCTAACATGAGCAGCAGGCAGCCAGCATGAGCTGCCATGAGCCGCTGTGAGAGGCTGTCCAATGGCCGGTGAGTTACTGCCTCTCCTAGGAAGAGCGCAATGATCATACCAACATGGGCCAATAAAGCAACGTCCTCCACAACTAGACTGAGGAACAAAAGGACAGCAATTTGACTGTTCCCCTTCCCCAATTCCCCAATGCTGTTCACCATCCCCAATTCCCCAATCAAACTTTTTTAAAAAACTAACTAGTGTTTTCACAAATTCTCTAGTAGAAATACATTTTGTGCCAAAATAATTTTTTTAAAAAGAAAGTAAACATAAAGAATTATGTTATTATGGCAGAATGTACTGACTCCTAATTCAAAATATACTCCAAGACACATTTTCAACTATAAACAACCTCTTAATTCCCTTAAGCCAAGTGAGGAAGATATATTATATGCTTCCTTAAGTTCTCTGATTCCTTAACCTATACACATGTATTTCTTATTACTGGGATACATTTGTCAAATGTCTAAGAGAAAGTGAAGAAATTATAAAATACAGTTGGAGAGAAGCTATGTGTTTGCAAGGAGTTAAAGGGTATAGTTTAATTTTTGATTTCACACATTTTTCTACTAAACACTTTTGTCCAGAGAATTTACTGACTAATACCTCTATGAAAAAATATCAAGATTTTTGGTTCAATTTTTTAATATAGTATTTGATATAAAATTTTAAATAAAATATCATTACTTTTAAAAAGCAATTGCTACTATAGCTTAACAATAACAAAACAGAAATGACTACCACATTAAAGCTTGACTAATTGCCAGATGAAAATTCTGGCCATGAATATTCTAACAGAATGAGAAATTTCATTATGTTCCCTGGTGCAATTAACTTTTTAAATTTTATATTATTTATATGGAGGCCCAAACTGTACCTGAAATTAAGAAGTTTTCATGTACTAAACCCAAAATTTACTAAAAAGCTGTGAAATGCACATTTCTTTTTTAAATTATATATTGGACATATTTCCAAATAATGCTTTTTCAAAACAAAGAGTAAGATATTTTTTTCTTTTTTAGCTATATATTTCTTCAGTGTTTTCAAATGAATTGAGTTCAAGTCCGTCATTTAATAAATAAATAAGGGGTACGCCTGAGTGGTGCGGTGGTTAAGAGCTGGCTTGGGACGCCAGCGGCCCCAGTTCAGATCCCACATATGAGGGCCAGTGACACCGCCCTCTAAAAAATAAAAATAAAAAAAATAAAAATAAATAAATAAATAAATAAATAAATAAATAAATAAATAAGGTTGCAAGTAGGATAAATAAATAAGGTTGCAAGTGGAATAGAAGATTCCTAGCAATAATAATTACTCTCAAACTATTGAGACACAAGAATACCAAGGGTGCCAAAAAAATGTATCCAAGTAGCCACATTGGTCAACATTGCTCAAGCAGTAATTCACGGTAATCAGAAGTGTCTGGGTGCTGAGGGTAACCACTTTGAATACCTCTTGTAATTGCAGAAGTCAAACATGATTTGTAGTCATCTTTTGTTATCGATATATATTGAGTATTATAATTTTAATACACTTTTCCTTTCTTAAAATATGCATACATTTTTTTGGCACCCTGTGTATTTGCTGAATAATTGTTTATGATAATAATGGCAGAAAGAACACTTAATTTACAAAGGGATTAGCCAGAGGATAGAATATTATGGCTATTATGCAACAGAAAATCTGACTTCAAAGTGCCCCAAGGCCAAGACAGATTGTCATGCTGTTAATTCAACCATATTTTTTGAAAAGCCATTTTACCTTTTCAGAGTAAAGTCTACATTCTTAACTAAAATACTTGTGTAACATCATTAACTTTTTTTTGAAATTCAAGGCTGTCACTATTTTTTCATCAGCACATGATCTATATAGGTTCGCTTCACAATGTATAAAATGATGTCTACAGATTTCTACACTAAATGCAAATAGTCATTAATCTACTGAAGTAATAGAATTTAGAACTTTCAGTTTTCCCTGATTTAATATTCTTGAACTGAAGCTTGGGTCCCTGAATTACTGTCAAGGCTCCTGAGGAATCTCCCTAGTCCTAGCAGTTAACACCAAATCTTGGCAGGTATTTTGACAAAGCAAAGAAAATGTAAGATATATATTATGAATATTAATCAAGACTTACACTTGGTTGTCATAATTCATCACTCTTTCAAAAAATAAGAATGGCTTTGCTAATATTTCCCAAATCTACCTTTAAAATATAACTTTATATAAAATACCTTGCCATTAGCATTAAGTGTTTCTTACGTACTTCAAGAAAGATGTAGTACCATGGGGACTTAGCACGAATGACAGAAAAGGAACTAAATCTTTGTCACTTTCAGATGTGAGCTCTGAAGTCCACCAGAATGAAATATTTTCCATTCTATCTCAGCTGAGGGAGCACAGTAGTTTCATTAATGATATCCTACATTATTTCATCACCTTCAGGTTCAGGTAAAATATGCTTCAAGTTTCATGATTCCAACCAATACCATTACTTTTCACACAGAGAATTATGGAAACCTGAGATGTGACATGTAATAAATAACACTATAGAACAAATCAGTGGACAAAGAAGCTTTAAAACATGTCCTGGCTTGTGAAAACTAGTTCAGAATATTAAATTAGAGCACAGTGGGAAGATCTTTATTTCACATTTTCCCTCCACATTCTAAAGCAGATTGTTAGGTTAGTCTAAAACAGTGTAATTGATTGTTACAAAGTGCAGACTTTCTTTGATATGAGATTAATCATTTTAAATTAAAACTGTAACTTTATGTGATTGGGCAACAGTGATTTAATGAGAATTGGACAGTAATTTATATTAATTTAACCAGCAACAAAATCTTGTGGGGGAAAATAATTTATCTTTGGAGGAGATATATTGCACTTGGATAAATAGGGGAAACATAATAGTTTCCAAGTGAAATATATTTATGTGTTAGATACTAAAGAGCTGATAATTGCTTAGTGCTAAAGCTATGAGATATATAGGTCTTTTCCTCCTAATACAATTTATCATGGTGCAGACGAAGTTAACATAACACATTCTTGTTTAAGATCAGGGAAGGGGAACAGACAAGTTGCTGTCCTTTTGTTCTTCAGTCTAGTTGTGGAAGACGTCGTTTCACTGGCCCCTGTTGGTATTATCACTGCGCTCTTCCTGGGTGAGGCATTCACTCGCAGGCCATTAGACAGCTGCCCACGGTGGCTCACGACAGCTGCTGGCCACTAATGGTAGCTCATGGCAGCCCACTGCAGCAGGGGCTGCAACCTAAGCCATTTCCAGTGACTCATGGGAGCCCAGCTCCAGCTCAAGCTGTTTTTCACCATCTTAGCTGTAGAGGGCTCAGTTACTGAACCTCGTGTATGGGATCCGAACCATGCCGTTGCTGCTCAGAGCTGGCATCCCAAGCCAACTCAACTAATGAGCCACTCGGCCAGTACCAGGACATTTCTTATTATTTGTTTTTTTTGCTATTTGAAGTAGTCCCACTGTTCCTTCTTGTTACATAAATATCTTAACTTGTATTCCCTCAAAAAAAAAAAAAAAAAAAGAACATTTAAAGGCAGTGTTTATATTATTTTCATTCTATGAATTTAGCCACTAATAATATTCATAAAAATCCCTTATTCAACAAATAGAGAAAATATCTCAGTGTCCTAAAAGTGCTACTTATGATAACACACAATGAAACTTATATTTGTTTCTCAGCTGTACCTAACTTTTAGAACTTCTCATAGTAGGGAGGCAGAACAAAGACTCTCACAGGAAAGACTCAAATTGATTTTTCTCACCATCACTCATAAGCGGTCATAGGATGTTTTTCACATTCTTTTATTTTCCCTGTTTAGAAGTTATTCATATAATACATTTATACCTACATGTCAACACCACATCTGAATATTTCAGAGGGATTTCACACTGGTCTTAAATTCTTATTATACACCAAAACTTACATTTTTAAAATGTTATGTCTGCTGGCTGTATTGTAAATATAATATTGTAGAGGCTCACTAATCATCAGTATTGTTAATGCATTTGTTAATCTCTTCCCATCACAAAACAAGTCCTAGTTCCATAATATTATGGATCTTTCCCCCTGCATTGATTTTCCTGAAAATTCCTCAAAATGTCACAATTCTATCAAGAATACTTTATTGGGGCCAGCTGAGTGGCGCATTGGTTAAGAGCTGGTTTTGGGATGCAAGCGGCCCCGGTTCAGATCCCACATATGAGGGCCAGTGACACTGCCCTCTACAGCTAACAACAGCTCCACCTGGAGCTGGGCTGTGCGAGCTCCGGCAAAGGTGTAGGCTGCAGCCCCTGCTGCAGTGGGCTGCCATAGGCTACAGTGAGTGGCCGGCAGCCAGCGTGAGCGGCTGGCAGCCAGCGTGAGCTGCCAATAGCTGCCGTGAGCCGCCATCCAGAGGCCAGCGACCTATCTGCCTCATCCGGGAAGAGCGCAATGATGATACCAACATGGGCCAGTGAATCAACATCCTCCACAGCTAGACTGAAGAACAAAAAGACAGCAACTTGTCTGTTCCCCTTCCCCGATTCCACAACGCTGTTCCCCTCCCCCAATTCCCCAATAAAATCTTAAAAAAAAAAAAAAAAGAATATTTTATTGTTCTCATTCGATCACATAAGTGTATCTCCTTGAGGACCATAAGAAAAGGGCAAGTCCCTGATTTATTCATTTTTATATTCCCATCAACTAGCATGAGGCTTGACATCTTACAAAAGGTCAATAAATTTGTGCTTCAGTAAATTGTAATAAAACAAGCCAATGAATAAGTTTTCAGATAACAGACAAATTAGAGTTGGTGAAGTCAAAGAGAAATACCTGAAAAATATTTTTTCCCAAATAAAACTATGTATTAAACTGTTAGCATGTCATATGCCCCATTATAAACACTCTATATGTTTTGGGTTTTTTGTTGTTGTTGTTGTTGTTTTTTCCTTATTCATTTCTTGTACAACCTGGAATGATACCCATTTTACTTATGGAAAAGCTGAGACATAAAACTTTAAAAAACTTGTTCAAATCCATGTGACCAAACAAATAAACGTGGGAGTTAAGAGTTCCATCCAGGCATTTTGATCTAGATCCTGCTTCACCATGTAGCCCCTGCCTCCAATGACAGAGAAGGCAAAGCTGCTTTCACTCATTCACCAGATGCTTGCCTTGTGTTTGCTTTGCTCTAGCCACTGTGCACAGTAGTAGTTTACAAAGTGACTAAGACTGAGGCTCTTTTTTATCCACAATCTCTATTTTTCTAAAGAATATATGAAAGTCCCTCTAAAACACAGACACACAAACACACACACACACACACACACACACACACACACTACTAATAGGTGTCTTTTTTCTTTCACTATCAGAATTCTCACTGAAACAACCAATAAATGTTAACTCCATTAAGTCACTGCCACTTCAACTTCAATCTCTAATTACTTCTAGTGCAGGTTCTGTCTCTTTCATTCACTGAAAATCACCTCAAAGAATTCCCTAATGGTCTGATTATAATTGTTAAGTCCAATGGCCTCTTCATAGTTTCCAATCTACATAATTATTTATAGCACTAATGACTGTTATATTCAATCAAATTCCTTGGCTCCTAAAATTCAATCAGATGCAAGCAATAAAAGAAAATACAACCAAATAATAAAGAAACCTTAGGTATAATTGATCCCAACACTTCACTTTACATATGGGAAACAATTGGCCTAAAGTAGGTAAGTTCTTTCAACATCAGATCTTGAATTAGACACAGAGCCATGGTTAATATTTAGGTCTATCTCTTCAAGTTTATCAATACTTTGTCAATATTGTTCTTTCTTTCTATTTCTACTGAAACTACATCTCAGGCCTTAACATCTGTGGTAGGCAGCCTCAACGTGGACACTAATGATTCTTGCCTGCAGGTATCCACGGCGTTGTGTAATCCATTCTCTTTGAGACTGGACTAGACTTAGGAGTAACTTCTAATAACAACAAAAAAAGAACCAAAAAAGAAAACAAAAAAACAAAACACATTTCCTTTCAGCTGTCTGGAATCTTACTATGATGTACTGTCTATAAGTGTAAAAAATAAACAAAGAGATTAAAAGGGAAAAGTTGAATTTGAATTAACCTTACCTATTCAATATATATTATCAATAATGAAAAAATAAAGCATTCAGCTTTTAGAAAGCATATCAATTAGTATTGTTATTTCATAAAGAAGACACAATGAAAATTCTTATTGAGGTACAAATTATGATTAAAAATATTGTCTTCCTTTCCTGCCCAGGTATATATTTGTATAGTTAGGGGCTTTGATGTTGTATTTGATTTCTCAAACAAATAATCCACAACTATACCCTAAATGAATTTCCATATTACATATTCTCTTGGCACTTTATTCTGTGCAATATTCTCATGATGTAAACTATAAATGGCTTTGAAAATGGATAACATTTAGAACTTAGAAGTTCATATGGCCAAATCTATTTATCATTTTTCTATGCAAATCAACCTCAACAGAGTGACTAAGAATATTTTACAAGGGATACATGTCATTAGGATGATATAAAAACAAATTTTAATGTAAAACAAGATTTGAAATGTCCAAGAGCATAGGCTTCAAATGACGAGGCAGAGTTGAATCAATCGAGAGAGAGAGAGAGAGAGAGAGAGAGAGAGAGAGAGAGAGAAATATAAAATTTCAAATCTGGCCAACGCCCCCAAAGAGAAATATGTGGGGCTGTGAGAGCTTATAAACAGAGGTCTCTACCTAGCCAAAAAAGCCTTCCCCATACTGAACACCTACTATGTGCTTTGTCTCTGTTCAAAATGCTTGGCAAAGGTTAATTCAGTTAATCTGCATATAATAATTCAAATTATATACTGTTTTAAACATCTCTTTTACAAATGCAAGAACTGAGGCACAAAACAATATAGTACTTTTGCTAGAAGACATCACTGCTCACAAAGTCACATAGGGGCAACAAAAATGGGATTCAAACCAGGAAGGGGGGCTCCAGGGCTGGATCTCCAAACCCCAAGGCCATACTGCCCTTCTAAGATCTGCAGGCTCAGATGGAGAGAGTCAGTCAGGTATAGTGGTAGCTAAACCTCCCACTAAGAACAGAAAATTCCAACACTCTAGTGCTCCCTGGAGTTAGGACAAAGTCATATAACAAAGCCCAGCCAAGTAGAGCGTACCGGTATAGAACTCTGAGTCTGGCTCAAGGGAAATGAAGAACTAAAGAAGAGTTTAATTATAACTCTCTATATATACTTTCGTAACCTAGTTTACTTTTATCTTTTGTGTACCTCTTACTTGAAAAATGGGGAGCTTTGTCAGCACAAAGGGATGGTTGTACTAATAGCTAATGACTGAAGCAGATATCTTAGGTGCCCTTTTTTCACTGGTTGAGTCTACAGAGTAGGCTCTGCTAAAAAAAACTCTACTCTCTTTAAGCCAGCCACTGTGAAAGAGTCTTTCCTTTTAAGTTCATTAAACAAGAAACAATGAGTTTCTCAGACTGTTGATAATTATCTTAGTCCTATTTCCGGCCTCTACTGCAAGGGTCTTAATTCTCCCCACTATTTGCATCATGCAGATTTATAAGACAGTATTATTTTGGACAAAGGGAAATAATTTTGAATTCAGTTGAGGTTAAGGTTTTGAAAGAGTTAAATCTTATCCAAACTCTAATCATCTGATATATTTCAGAATATTTAGGAAACTGAAAAAGACTTAGAGAAAAATGGTTCCATTCAGGGAGATTTGACAAAAGCAGACTTATTGAGAAAAAGAGACCCCTCTCTATAGCTATCTAGCACTGGTATTCGAGCTGCACCTAATAATGATTCACTAAAGCCAAAAAGCCAAGAACACAAAGGCTGAAGCCAAGCTATCTGGTATTTATATGCCTGGCAGTAAATCACAGACAGGAGGCGGGGTGGTAGATGAGGGTAAGAGGGCTCAAATATATGGTGATATAAGGAGAACTGACTCTGAGTGGTGAACACACAATGAGATATATAGATGATGTAGTACAGAATTGTGACACCCAAAACCTATGCAACTTTAGTAACCTAACCATTGTCATCCCAATTAAATTTAATTAAAAAAAACAAACACAGTTTCAAAAAAAGTTGCCCCACTATTATTTAACAGATGGTTGCTATATATGGGTCGGGGTTGGGGAGAAGGAATGGAAGAAATTATACCAGTGGTAACTGTTTTTTAAAATGAGGTTTTTACTTTTCTTTATTTTCTTTTATGTTAAATTCCTTTACAGCACCTGTTGAAAAATATGCCACAATGATTTAGGGAGCTGTTAGCCTAAAGTGATTTTTATAACTATAAAAACTACAGGGGAAAGCCTGCTACAGCTTGGCTATTTACTGCTTCCCTTGCACACAAGTAAAATAAAGCAATATGAGTATGAATGTGTCAGAAGATAAGTTTGTATGTATTAAATTATTTAATAACTGTACATTGTACATAGCATAGAACTATTATATGTGGGCTTTTATAACACAGTATTTTGTGAGGAAGGCAATAGATATTTTAAAAAGACAAATTATTTCAAACAATTAGAACTTTTGCACCAATATGCAATGCTATTTGAAAGTTCCCTCAGGTCATAAATTAATCATCACTAAAATCTGTAAACATTTTGATGCCCATACAGAATTAAACTGACCCTGTCAAAATATATAGAAGGTAAAATATCAAATAGTAATGAAAAACATTATCATTGATGAGTAAAACCAATGTGATTATCATTTAATTAGTTTGCCAAGAAAGAAATTAGTGTCCACTAAAACCCTAAATCAATTTGCTCTAATAAAGAATTATTCAGAAATGTTTCTATCACACCTACTATTTCATAGAACCATCAAAACTCAAGTGGATACTATTCTTCAACAATAGCGGTTTAAGTTTATTTTATTTTTCCTTTCAGGTATTTAAATACTAGTTATCTGAAATAGGAAATCAAATCTCTCAAAAACAAATCTTTCCAAAGGATAAGTTACCAAGTTCTCAGAACTCTAGTCAAGAGACAAATTATTCATATCTAGACTTCATCAAGGCTTGTAAACCATTCAAAAGAATTATAGGTCAAGTATTCCATAATACTCTGTAATACAAAAAGCTGGACAACAAACAAAGGCAATAGCCTCAGCAATATTTGTCTCTTAAGATTAACAAACATTCTCAAACAAATAAAAATTCACACAAGAACACAGAACTGTATTTAAATAACTGGAGAATAGTTTTCATTCTATAAAAAAATTACTCATAAAGTCAATTTATTTATTTATTTATTTTATTTTATTTTATTTTATTTTATTGGGGAATTGAGGGAGGGGAACAGCTTTGGGGAACTGGGAAAGGGAAACAGACAAGTTGCTGTTCTTTTGTTCTTCAGTCCAGTTGTGGAGAACGTTGCTTCACTGGCCCATGTTGGTATTATCATTGCACTCTTCCTGGTTGAGGCAGATCGGTCGCTGGCCTCTGGACGGCCACTCACAGCGGCTCTTGGCTGCTCACGCTGGCTGCTGGCCACTCACTGCACCCTATGGCAGCACACTGCAGCAGGAGATGCAGCTGTGCTGTTCCCGGGGACTCACAGCAGCCCAGCTCCAGGTGGGGCTGTTGTTCACTATCTTAGCTGTAGAGGGCAGTGTCAGTGGCCCTCACATGTGGGATCCGAACTGGGGCCACTGGCGTCCCAAGCCAGCTCCCAACCAACGTGCCACTCGGCCAGCCGATAAAGTCAATTTTTTGATATGATTAAATATGTCACCTTGAAATCAACACTCTACGTATGTTGATTTTAGGCATTTCAAAAATTATTAATAAAAGGATGGGTATTTGATTCAATGGTAGCTAATACTACTAAAGTTTTTAAAGCATGTTACTAGGTCCCTAAATTTTGAGTAATTTCAGTTCCCTGATAAGGTCCACCCCTTCATCTCCAACCCAAAACTCTTGGTTAAGAATTGTATGAAATTTCATCTTCTGGCTAAAAGTATGAACTGCCATATAAAATGGAAATAAATAAAAAGTATATTTCTAGAACTATGGGAGATTAGTTTGAAAATGTAGTTTATAGCTTTACTTAGGAGACTGACCCACTCATTAACATTCAGTATAATTGTTCCCCAAACTTTAATATACTCAGAAAACATATGAGTAAAACAAGAGCATGTAGATTAACACTAAATATTCCAGAATATGTCATATCTTTGTTTTCAATTTCAGGACTATTTGTACTCCTGTGGTGATTATTACAAAAATTACACAACTTGTTCTATCAAATAGTCAGATTGTCCCTTTGCTTTTTACATTACATTTAACAAGTATATTGATATAAGAGATTAGAATTAACTGTCAGAGTTTAGAGAAAAAAAAGATGACATCCATTGTGTATGCTTTGCATAGCACAGTAATAGGTTTTTTGATGTCCTGTTTCACATATCTAGCTTCCTCCTATACAAGAGGCATTTTGACTCCCCAAATCATTCCAAAGTTTCAAATATGAGCATTTGTCTTACACCAGATTATTGACTAATGTTTGGTAATCACATCTAAGGTAGCTACTTCTTTCCCCAATTCATCCCCTCAACACACACATAGAAACACACATTCTCTTCTCTGGACACTTGTGTTCTTCTCCATGTTCCTTTTATCTAATTATTACCTGAGATATCTTGGTGCACTTGCCTTAACCAGGGTCTAATTTATCCTTCCTTTGAGAGAGGCCAAAGGTGTGAAAAAACACATTTTAGTAAAAAGAGCATAATTTTCTGCAACAATTACAGTAACTTTCCTGGGTATACATATCAATTCACTGATAAAATGACAGAGAAAAATAGACATACAGCCATAATCATCAATAGAGAAGAGAATATACATCAGTATTCATAAATATTTTCACTGTTTCAAAAATCAAAATTTATGAGGCACATTAAGAGCAAGAGAGAGAATAACAATTGATCAAAAGATATTTTTCCAAAATGAAAATGGAAACTTGTTGAAGGAAAGCAAGACCTGCAAAATTTTTAAATGGAATAATGAAGCATCAAATAATTAGAAGGTTATTTAGCTATATTTGCACAAAGTGTGATAATAAATTAGAGGTCACATGTGCTCCAGAGTGTTTCAGACTTTAAATAAGAGTGCCATTCACTGCAACACATTTTAAAGAAACTGTGTGCCAACTACATCTACCTCAATCTTCTTTTATATTGTGTGCATGTGTGCGTGTGTCCACACATGCAATGCAATCAAACTCAATTTGTTCATTCATTCAAAAGTCTAAGTTAAACACAAAAGACACTATAGAGATTTATAGAGCAAATGGAGATTTTTAAATATATGAATGTGCAAAATAAAGGTTAAATTTAAAAAATTAAATTTAATAAATGAAACTATAAAAACCTCTTGGCAGAGAAAGTGAACCTGATTTAGGGCCCAGATAACAGTTTTGCATGTTTATATTCCCAGGGCAAGCATTAATTATTCCTTATTTGTTTCTTCCTCTTGCTATATGTCCATGCACCCCTCATCCTAACATGCCAAACTTAAGAATGAACTATGTCTTATTTTGAAACATAAATTTGTGCCAATGAAATTGATGGGTTTGGGAAACGATCTGAGCATAATGCAACTTTTGCATTTCCTTATGTGAAATTTTGTAGGCAAGCAACATTAATTCATGGGTATGGAAACTTCTGCAAAACTGGCAGTTGGTTTATTTTTTGTAAATGAAGTTTAATTGGAAGATGGGATACCCATTCTTTTATGTACCATCTTTGACTGCTTTCATGCTTCGAAAGGTAGGGTTGAGTGATTTTTACAGATTGTCTCTGGCCCTTTAGAAAAATGATTACACTCAACTGAACCAACCAAGTTTCAGAGGAATACACAAAATGCACAAACATACCTTCAAAGGTCTAGTAGTGACTTTGGTTTACTGTATATGTTATGAATAATGCCCATTTAAAGCTGGTGTTGGAACTTTGCATCCCATTTCAGATAACCCTCATACCCACTACTTCCTCACAATAACGCATAAGCTGATAACCACTTCCACAACAAACTTGGTCTTTTACAAGATAAAGTACCATAGTTAGTGCATTTTTTATGTTCCTATCATTTTTGACTTTTTTTTTTTTTTTTTTTTTTTTTAAAGATTTTATTGGGGAATTGGCGGAGGGGTACAGCGTTGGGGAATCGGGGAAGGGGAACAGACAAGTTGCTGTCTTTTTGTTCTTCAGTCTAGTTGCGGAGGATGTTGCTTCACTGTTGGTATCGTCATTGCGCTCTTCCCAGATGAGGCAGATCGGTCGTTGGCCTCTGGATGTCGCTCACCGCGGCTATTGGCAGCTCACGCTTGGCTGCCAGCCGCTCACGCTGGCTGCGGGCCACTCACTGTAGCCTATGGCAGCCCACTGCAGCAGGGGCTGCAGCCCACACCATCACCGGGGCTCGCACAGCCCAGCTCCAGGTGGAGCTGTTGTTAGCTGTAGAGGGCAGTGTCACTGGCCCTCATGTGGGATCCGAACCGGGGCCGCTGGCATCCCAAAACCAGCGCTTAACCAATGCGCCACTCGGCCGGCCCCATTTTTGACTTTTTAACGTGTTACTAATGAAGTTTGTTTTTCTTTTTCTCTTATTAGTTTCAGGTGTACAAAACAATGTAACAGACATTTATTATACCCCTCACAAAGAGAACCCCCCCCCCAAATCTACTACCCTTCTGACATCATATAGAGCTGTTCTATTCCGCTAACTCTATTCCTTATGCCATATTCCACATCCTGTGACTGTGTACATATATATAAAATTATAGTTGACATACACTAATGAAGTTTTGAGTGTTGTGCCTCTAAAATATATTGGATTGCTAGATTAAAGTAAAAAATGCAGGATGTTAGGTGAAATTGGAATTTCAGATGAGTAACATGTCCTTTTTTTATTGTAAGTATGTCCTGAATGTGACAGGACATTATACACACCCTTTCTCCCTCCCCTTTAATCATGCCTAAGAATAAGGAAAATAAAGAGAGGCTTTGTCAGTTTACTTTGTCATTGCCTTTCTACATTCACTTTACTTTTAATCTAATTCACCTTTGGAAGAATATTAGCTCTCTCTAAAACTGAGGCTTATATTATTCTAACAAATACCCTGAAAGTGGAAAAAAGCAAACATCTGAGCAGCAGGCCACTGAAATGGCTCTGAATAGGCCCACATGTGACTAATCTTTAATCTCTTTGGTGAAGGGATTGTGTTATTTAGCTTTGGCTCTCTGTCTTTTGCCAAGAAGCAGGTACTGTATACCACTATTATACTCAGGGAACAATGGCTATTTATCCTGAGTAACACCACAACACCTGGTTTGGTTGATAGACCCAATATGCTCAGCCAAGTCTAAAACAGAACTCAGCATACATTTCTATCTTCTTTTTCTCTTTCTTTATTTCTCTAAAATACTCAACTCTATGACTTCTTTCTGTTAAGTGATATTTAAGGACAAGTTTATTGACAGTAACACTATCCAGTCATCATATCCGTTGCTAATTAAATTTTAGTACATAACAGGTTTTTCTACTGATTCAGTGAACAGGAGAAAACCAAGACCAAAGCATCTAAGAGCCTGTGGCCCAGATTTCTCTATTTTGGAGCTACTGTTTCCACATCAATACTTTCTTTTCCCTTCACAGTCTCCCTTTTTTCAAACTCTCACTCTTTATCTGCCTTACTTAGGAAACAGTGTGATAAACTCCTTTACCTAAAGCATACCTTCTGTTAGGGCTCAAGCTGTTATCCTTCCTAGGAATATCTGCATTTTAAGAAAAGCCAAGCATCGATATTATTGGAGATTTCACTCATCAGAAAAAGTGAAAGATTAGTGGACCCAGGAGCTTTCTTAGACTCCTGAAATTACAATAGATTACTTTATCTATTTTTAAGGCAAAGTGAAAACACTATGAAATCACGTTTCTTTCTATCTCCATTTATGTATTCAGTGCAGATAACCAGGTGCCTAAAAGAGCTATTAAAAAGTCAAGGATAAGTTTTAAAACAAAATTGCATTATTTAAGCATGTATAAATATTATAGCTTACACAGTTAATAATAAATGCTTTCTGTTTGTTTGTTTTTTAATACTTTTTTTTAATTGGGAAAAGGCAGCCTCTATGAAGAGATGAATAATAATAAAATAAAAGATTCACTTACAAGCTGACTCACACCAGCTGAGAGGGACGGAATTAAAACTGTCTGTAATCTTGATGTAAATCATTGATCCAGCCTAGGTCTTATTTGTTATATTACAGTATTTATATAGGTTCATTCAATACACTAACTACAAAGATCTGTGCTGGTCACTTGGAAAAAAATGAAAGGATTCACTTCTTAATGATTTTTAAAATAATTACTGTTCTTAAGTGCCTAAAATTTTAGTGTCAACGAATGAGAATGGATTTTAAATTTAAGATTAAATGTGTATCTTTAATACTTAATGTGATAAAATTATATAGGTAATTCATATACAAGAGATCATGAGCTGAATAAGATAAACTAAAATTCATTTTTGACTGTGATGTAAAGTTCACTGATTCAGTTTAGTAAATGCACATTTATTAACTTATATGTGAGGCTCTATATCTCATTTTCCTCCATGGCATTTTTCAATAATCACATATTATTTATTTCTAATGTATCATTTATTACTGTCCTTCGAATTAGAATATACATTGTAGGAGAGCACAGATTTTACTTTTTTGGCTGCCGTATATAAACTAAGGTCCTAAAAAAGTATATAATCAGACATCATTAAACACATGTTACCTAAATAATAAATGAATACAGTTACAATGTAATCTCTATAAAAGTTTTTTTTTTTTTTTTTTAAGGGCGGTGTCACTGGCCCTCATATGTGGGACCGAACCGGGGCCGCTGGCTTCAGAGGCCAGCGCTTAACCACCGCGCCACTCGGCCGGCCCTAAAAGTATTTTTTTTTAACTACACATTTTGAAAAGTTTCAATATACATTTTTTTTTTCTTCTTTCCCTCTATATTACTTTATAAAATATGAAGAAAATAATCTACTCTTTAAATCTGGGGTTGTGTTTAATATTCAATAGAACTCCCCCAAAAAATACTACCACCAGTTGTCATAAACATTAGGATGCTTTGAACATATACCTTACTGGTGATATTTTATATGTATCAAATCCTTTAAAAGAAAATCTTTTACATAGAAATTAGAAAATAAATGGAACTGAAATTCTGGGATCCTAGTGTCATGCAAATCACATTGCAATTTCACAATTTCCAAAACTAAAATATCTAGAGGACATCTAGGAAAACCAAGTTTCCAAAAAGAAAATAAGTAAATGCTTTGTAATTTAAAATGCAATTCCTATATAACATTAAATCAATTTTAGTCACTAATATCAGGTAACCTAAACAATCTGTGTTGGGTAATTTGATGAGGTAAATTCAGTTTCTTGATAAGAAAGTATTATGTGTGTATGCACTTGTGTGTGTAATATATAATTAAAAAGCTAGAAAAAATTGGTATCCAATATCAAATATCAGGAACTTATCGAATTCTATTATTATTAATTCCCCAAATTCATTTCTTATAAGACAAGTAACTATCTGGAAGCTTACAAAAATATTATTATATCATGTTCATATCTTAGATTTATTAATTATGTGTCTAGTACATATTTAGTACTTAAGAAACCATCATGCAGATGGTGTTTCTAGTCCTAAAATGATATTAATATCTCTGCTGAAACAATATTAATAAAGATTGTATTTATTACTTTTTAGAAATCTTGAAAATCAAAGTAATTCATTTAGTTCAGATTTTCAAAAGGAAAAATTGAATTATTATAAGTGAAATAATGATATTTAACAATGTTTCATCATAATGTTACTAAAATATTATTATTTGTTTGTATCTATGGAAATATACCGTTATTTTTCACTTCTCAAGAAAGAGATATAAATAGCAGTGGTCCAAAATCACAATGCAAAATACCCCACCTATTATGACAAAAAGAAGAAACTATCATATGCAATCTATTTTTATATACCATAGTTACTATCTAGTAACAGGTTAACTCACTAACAAAGCATCATGAAAAATTGTCACAAACAAAGAATTTCACAATATTTGAAGACATCCAAAAGACTGAATTTGAGTTCTTTATTTGCAAGAGGCCTTAAAACCAATGGTTGTTTGTTTATGTTTATAGAGATTCGGGACTCCAGACAATAAACATATACATATTCACAATTTTATACCTTAGCACAAGACATTCAGTAATAACTAAGAAACTGCAACCTTGTCCAGTCTAATGATTGTATAACTCATTAAAATAAGAGACGTTAAAAAAACTCTCCTAAAATTCATGCATATAGTAGCAGACCTTAAAAGGGAACACATGTATCTTAATTGCCAGCTCAGGTCTTTTTCTAGAATAATATACTGAATCTGATCTGTCATAAAGAACAAGAAACAAGTCACAAGGGATTAAAAATGTAAATTAAAGCCCCATTAATTTGATTATATCCCCATTATTCAACAGTATGTAATTTGCATTTTAACAGAGGTTTTCAAACTAAGCTACTGCAGAACATGACTGCTACATGATTTAAGCTGAGAGTTCTGCTATCAAAAGTGTATTCACAGAAAAGAATGAGCTACCGAATAGAACTTTTTGAATTTTAAATATGGCTTGAATATTTTCTTAATGTATGAGATGTTAAGTGACTTCATGAAAATTGTGTATTTTACTACTTTATCTTTAATAATCAATTTCCCATAATCTTCCATATTAAGCACCATGTCTACCAAATGCCAGACCTAAATATTTGAGACTGACTATATACAACCTTGAGAAATAACTTTTCAAACTACTAAATAACTCTATTTTACATCTGGAAAAATGCTGTTAAGTTCAGCAATTATATATTTTCAAACTGTGGTTTAATAGGAAGACTTTAAAAAAAAAAAAAAAAACAATGGAGGGCCGGCTGAGTGGTGCATTATTTAAAAGGTGGCTCGGGATGCCAGGGGCCCCAGTTCGGATCCCATATAGAGGGCCAGTGACACTGCCCTCTACAGCTGAGATGGTGGGCAACAGCTTAACCTGGAGCTGGCCTGCTGTGAGTCTCCCGCGATGGCGTAGCTGCAGCCCCTACTACAGTGGGCTGCAATAGGCTACAGTGAGTGGCCGGCAGCCAGCATGCGCGGCTGGCAGCCGGTGTGAGCTGCCAACAGCCCCTGTGAGTGGCCCTCCAGAGGCGAGTGACTGATCTGCCTCACCAGGGAAGAGTGCAATGATGATTACAATATGGCCAGTGAAGCAATGTCCTCCCCAACTAGACTGAAGAACAAAAAGGGACAGCGGCTTGTCTGTTCCCTTCCCGGTTTCCCTAGCCATGTTCCCCTCCCCCAGTTCTGCAATAAAAATCTAAACAAACAAACAAACAAACAAACAAAAACAATGGAAACGGCCTCTGAATCATATTCTAACCACATTGAAGGGCAAGGGGAATACCTTATGACACATACTTTAAGTAAAAGACATTTTATTCTGGTGCATAAAAAATACATATCAGAAAAAATCATAGGTACATATATTTCAAAAGATTAAAAAGTATATCAGAAGATGAATAAATGATATTCATTGGTAGGAAATCATCAAAAATAAATTCAGAAGGTAAAGTTATATAACTCCCTAAATTTTACCATATAATAAAATGTATACGACTAAATTTTAACCAAAAAATAGAAAGTAATTTCCTGTCTTCTGATAACTTAAGAATACTTTGAGATACACCTCCATACACCTTATTTCAAAACTGTTATTAACCTCTTCTAGACCCCAAAGCATCCCTACATACTTTTATCTGAGCCACATGTTTTGTTTGTCCATACTTGTTTACACAAGCCTACGGGCTGTATTTTACTTTACATTTGATCTGCCTAAGTTATGCAGCAAAGACATGGAGTGGATATGGAATAAAGATTGATGAAATCACTAAGTGATCGAGCACATTAACATTTGTTTTATAATACTTCAATCAATTATTCGGAATGTTTTATTATTAAATATATGTGGAACTAATATACAATTTGTAAAGCTCAAGAAAATGAAACAGATATAACTCCTAGTTGCATGAAAATTGTGTTCTGTTTGTTGAACAAATAATTGAACATATATCTCTACATTGTTGTTGATCAAAGGTGCTTTACATCTAATTCTGAACAGGTTTATTTATTTTCAAATATCTGTAAAATAATGTGTTTCTTTAAGTAGAACAGGGCTATTATCTGGAAATATGTCTTTGTAATTCAGAATCAAGTCAAGAATAAAATGGAGTGGAAAGGGGTGGTGGGATGGAATACAGTGGAATGGGATACAATATGGAAGGATTGGATAGGGCAGAATAGAAAGAATAGAATAGACTAGAACAGAATGGGTAGAATAGAATAACAGAGTTGAGTAGTTGTAGACTGTTAATACAATGCTATATATTATGTTTATAAACATTTGTTAAATCCTTTACTTCCCTCATCAAATATATATACTCCAAAGGGGCATTTTCTGCTGGTTTGTTCACGCCTACCATCTCAGAGCCTGACAAATGGCTGATGCTCAATAAATTTGTTAGATAAGTAAATAAATAATTTAGAATACTGTGGCCTCAGCCTCAAGATATATTAACAGCTAAGCTCTCACCATATTTTTCCTCTTTTTAGTTACAGTTCTCCTCACCTAAAACACTTGTCACAGGAAAACATTTTCAGCTTAGAAAATATTCCAAAGTTATCCTTTTTCACTTTTAATAATACTGCTTTGATGCTTTTTTCCACTGCCTTGTCTACTCTTCCAGCCTTCATTTGTCTTTGTGCTTTAAGAGTCTTCATTAGTACGAAATAACCTCTGTGAAGTGTTTCAAATGTAAAAGAAAATTGTTCCCACCCCACCACCATTCTTTCTGAATGTTTCAATTAAGGAACACAAAAAAAGAATTAACTAAAAAACTTAGTTCAAGATGTTAAAGTGTTTTAAGAGGTTTTTTTTTTTTCTTTAACAAATAGGTAAAATATATATTGCTTGACATATAATAAGATTTCTCATTTTTAATCTGTAATACCAGTGTCACTGTAGAAGGAATTCCAATGTGAAAGGCACACACACCTTACTGGTAAAGTAAGCTTTAAACAAAAGAAACTTCAAAGACAGACAATCTTCTTACAGAAAAAAAAAAAAAAATTTCCATTCTGTCCAACCATAGAGCTGTATGTGTCAAGTATGTGCTTAAAAAGTATTTGTATATGAATCTACATAGACAAAATAATAAAGACTATATGTGTGGATACATAAATACATACACAAGTACGTGTGTGTGTGTATGCACACAAACAAAACACTACCACTTGTTCAGCCAAATTCATTCTGAATATACGCAAAATGAGGTAGTCTAAATCTCAGAAGATGTTTATTGTTATAATGTATGATTTATTCATATTAACTATCCAGGGTTATATATCAAGCTCTTCACACTGCAGTACATTGTAATAACATGTCATACTTTCCTCCCCTCAAAGTCCTATTTGCATACATTCTCATTGTTTTGTTTTAAAAATAAATCTTTATTTTTAAGTAAATTTCAAATACAAAATATTTCTGTCACGTTAAAAGTTATCTGAATATTATTCTAAAAGAAATGTAGAAATGTCAAGTATAATTAAATATGTAGGTATATATAGTCATTCGACGTGGGGTACAACATAAGGAAGATAGTCAATGGTATTGCAACAGTTATATAAGATGTCAGAGGGGTGGTAGCTTGGGGGAAGGCAGTTATCGCTTTGTGAGAGGTATAAATGTTTAACTATTATGTTGTTTTGCACACCTGAAACTATTACAAAAAAAAAATCACTGTCTAACTGATTGCAAAAACAAACAGACAAAAAACAAAACACCTCATGCTATTCATAGGGGCAGGAAGACTTATAATTTGAGATAGGCAACAATGACAGCTGAAACTTTGCTTTCTACCAGGCACTGTGCTGAGCACTTTGTAGTGTTACCTCATTTAATATTCAGAACAGCCTTACAAAATAAGGACTCTTAGTAACCCTAATCTGTATATAACTAAACTGAGGAACAGAAAATATGTTGACTTGGCCAAGGCCAATTAGTACAAGTGGCTGGCAAAACTAGGATTTGAAATTAGACTGGTCCACATCCATTCTCTTCACTACTACATTTTACGTCTCCATTTTGAAACTTTCGTAGAAATTATATATTAGTTTATACTTGCATTGTTCTGTGCCTTTTCAAGAAAATATTATTTTCATTGTTCTTCACAGTAAATTGATATTTGAAATTGATATGTCTAGACATGGGTTTTTAGGTGTTTCAATGACCAAGTATTTTCTTCCCTCAAAAATAAAGCAATAGGGCCGGCCGAGTGGCGCATTGGTTAAGCGCTGGTTTTGGGATGCCAGCGGCCCCGGTTCGGATCCCACATGAGGGCCAGTGACACTGCCCTCTACAGCTAACAACAGCTCCACCTGGAGCTGGGCTGTGCGAGCCCCGGTGATGGTGTGGGCTGCAGCCCCTGCTGCAGTGGGCTGCCATAGGCTACAGTGAGTGGCCCGCAGCCAGCGTGAGCGGCTGGCAGCCAAGCGTGAGCTGCCAATAGCCGCGGTGAGCGACATCCAGAGGCCAGCGACAGATCTGCCTCATCCGGGAAGAGCGCAATGACGATACCAACAGTGAAGCAACATCCTCCGCAACTAAACTGAAGAACAAAAAGAAAGCAACTTGTCTGTTCCCCTTCCCCGATTCCCCAACGCTGTTCCCCTCCGCCAATTCCCCAATAAAATCTTTAAAAAAAAAAAAAAAAAAAAAAAAAAAAAAAAAGCAATAATGGATTTTTCACCACTGTGAGTTTCAAAACATCTTAAGTTCTACATATCAGCTGCTATTCTAAAACGATATACAAATTACAAGGAGAAAGCTATTATGATTTTTAAGAGCAATTTTAAATCCTGGAATTAACTTTCCCAAAAAACCCTTTATTAATGCCAAACCATAGAATTATTGATTAAAATTTTCTATTAAAAATTGTAAGCAAGGGCCGGCTGAGTGGCACATTGGTTAAGCTCTGGTTTTGGGATGCCAGCGGCCCCGGTTCGGATCCCACATATGAGGGCCAGTGACACTGCCCTCTACAGCTAACAACAGCTCCACCTGGAGCTGGGCTGTGCGAGCCCCGGTGATGGTGTGGGCTGCAGCCCCTGCTGCAGTGGGCTGCCATAGGCTACAGTGAGTGGCCCGCAGCCAGCGTGAGCGGCTGGCAGCCAAGTGTGAACTGCCAATAGCCGCGGTGAGCGACATCCAGAGGCCAGCGACAGATCTGCCTCATCCGGGAAGAGTGCAATGACGATACCAACAGTGAAGCAACATCCTCCGCAACTAAACTGAAGAACAAAAAGACAGCAACTTGTCTGTTCCCCTTCCCCAATTCCCCAACGCTGTTCCCCTCCGCCAATTCCCCAATAAAATCTTTAAAAAAAAAAAAAAATTATAAGCATTAATATCTTTATACTCCTAATCAAAATATTAGCTAGCATGGTGTGGTATACATAAAATTAAACATAATTGACAGTTTAGAATAAACACAGTATAAAATGTGTTGCATTGTTTTCAGGTGAAACTATGGGAAATAGCAAGCCATTACAAAGTCCTCACAAGTCTGACATTTGTCCCTCTGCCCCAAAGCACTGCCTCTAGGAGCTGCTGTTCACAATTGGAATCTTGCGTGCATGGAGTGTCTGGGCAGAATGAAACCACCTATGCATGATCCTCAAAATAGATCAATTTATTTATGTTTTAGGTTTCCAATTTCAAAATGTCATCTATATTTTTTATTTTTGCTATTTTATTACAAATGGTTATTCAGAGAAAGAAAGGATCATGTCTTTATCTAGCCTTAAACTCCAAAACTCACTAAGAGAAGGGACAGAAAAAAAAGCAATAATAATACTCTAATCATAAATAGTTTCCTTATATTTAGCCTTGTATGTGAGGAATAGATGAAGGGTTAAAGACAAAAATTTACAAATAAACTTCATTGAAATGGTATCACACTACAATACATGTGATACATACTGTAAATTGTAAACAGAATGGTAAAATGTCTAAGAATAGTTGTTGTTTTTTTTTTCCCCAAAGAATTAAAAGATGAGTGTTAGGGTGTGCCATATTCTTTTATAAAAGTATCCCTGTGGAATAACTGTAGCTGTCATTGAATAACTATAGGACACAACACATCTGTGATAGAAAATTCAATTATATTATCTAATGCTTAGTGTCTCCTGTAGATTAGATGAATGCCACCCTCAATTATTCAGAGCTGCTGTTAGCTCATAGGATAACTTTGTGTAAATTCATTTGAAAAAAACACACCCTCTGTGCTGACTCAGCCCCATACTGGAGCACATGATTTGAGAAGAAAAAGCAGAGTCTGGGTTTCAGGCTTTATCTGCCTCCTTGACTTGTACAGTAAACAAACTGTGCATCTGCACATGACAACCATGTAATGATTAGAAAGTCATACACATGAAAAAGTTGCTCAAAATACAATGTGATTAAATATTTGTTCATAGGCTTTCAAATTAGAGAAAAATGCTATGAGAAAAATCAAATGGAACACTAACAGAGAGAAAATCTCAAAAATAATATTATTCTGTAGGCTTTTAAGTCTTTTCCTTTTGTCTCATTCAGGGAAAGTGGAGGCAGTTTATCAATCCATAAGTCATTATCTTTAGTAAACTATACACTCCACAGATCATAATTATTGGTGGTCAATGATTGAAAAAATAATATATTATTTTTCCCTATATGTACATTTTTATATGGTCTGACAGTCAAACAATATCATTTCAAATTCTACAAATGGTTTATGAAGCCTTCTTACAAATATTTATCAAGAGAGCTAAGAATCTACTTCTAACCAAAAAAGAAAAAAGTGAACACTTCAATTGATTTAGTAAATCCGTTAACCCATAAAGCCCAACTACTCCTAGTAGTTGGCAAAAGAAATGTATTTCCGGTTTCAACTCCCCTACACACAAACCCCACTGTAATTTTTGCACTTTAATGATATCCATTTAAATTAAATTTCAACTTTATTACTTGAAGTCCACGGGAAAAAGAGAACAACACTGATCAAATGCTATAAATGCTGAGAAGGGTCCTATATACTTTATATATACATTTTGACTTTTTTTTTTTTTTTGAGGGCAGTGTCACTGGCCCTCGTATGTGGGACCCAAACCGGGGCCGCTGGCTTCCAAGGCCAGCGCTTAACCACCGCGCCACTCGGCCGGCCCTTACATTTTGACTTTTAAACCTCACAAACATCTATAAAGAAAACTCTTTTATTATTGTCATTCCACAAATAAGAAAAAAAACTGAGGCACAGACAAGTAAAGTAACTGGCCCCCAAGTCTCCCAGACCATACTAGACTAGGCTTCAAGCCAAGATGGGTTCATGCTTAACCACGAGACTACTTAGAGTTATTTGCCCAAGTCTTTTGTCTCTCACTATTGTCCCTATTTCCACCTACATTTCCTAGTTATTTTTTCAGCTTTGCAACAAGACACATTTTGCTAGCAAATATTCTGTTGTTGTTCTAACCTAGGCTTACAAAAAGTTAAATAAATACACACCTGGCTGTTTAAAACTGAGAGGGAAGCAGAGCAAGATTTTATCACCACACCATTAATGATTTCAACCAATATGTATTACTTCTCTTGCACATCACTGAGTGAAATTCCGTGATTTAACACAAACAAGATTGCCCTTGCCTTTCTGTAAATCTTATGACTTTCTGTATGTTCATCTATAATTTCCCCAACCAGTATAGGCAGGACATACAGAATACATCTTTTCCTATAGGTGGCAGAGCCAGCATTGAGCCTGGCTTAGGGTCTGAAGTTTTTCCAAGATCCAGAACCTACAATGTGACAGGAAATCTCACATACAAGTGTCACATTTCAATACCTTGTCAGCTGTCAATCCTACCTCACAGATTCAAGAAACCTAATTTAAAATGTTTGTTCTAAGAATTCAGGGGTTACTGAGGTAAAGAAAACAATACAACCTGGTTCATAATTGGTTTATAACCATGGTAATATATTACAGCCACGTGGCAATGTAGGTCACACTAGGTTAGTTGAAAGCCTGCAATGGATTATGAAAAGCAAAGAATAGGGTGAGTGAATTGAGAAATAGTAACCCAAAGAGATGTCTATAATAAAAGATCAAAATATCACAGTACATGATACACAGAATGCAAGAAACACCAAAAAGTAAGATCCAGTGCTAAGGTCAAGATTCCTGGAATTTATGTGAAGAGTAGGAAACAAGCACACATCGAGGGATGCAGTCATGCACAAATTGGAGTAAGGTAGCTGAGAATTAATTCCTTTCAGCCCATGTTATCTGAGAAAATGCTATCTGGTTTCTAATAATAGAATTGTTACTTCGAGAAGGATATGCCCATAAGTAGGGATTAGATAGCCAGTTACTATGATTAGTGATCCTACAGCAGCTGCCCATGCAAACAACTACACAAACTTTGCTGCCTACCTTTTGTTGCAATCTAATTCTTACTTTTCTGTTTTAAGCAGGCAAACTAACTGAAATGCGTAGTTTCTAACACAAACATTTTGAACACTTATGATGCTGATTTCCTACTTCTCCTTTTTCACATGATATGTCCCCATGATGATATATTGGACTTAGAGCTCCATATTCATAAACTGTGAGAGCCTTTCTCCAGAGATGATGATGAACCAATATATTATCTTCATTTACTCAATTAAAATTGGACGATTTAGTCAGCTTAGCATGAGAGAGATCGCTAACCAGTATAGGTGGCATTTCAGCCTCTGTGTAGGTGTAGGTATGCTGTGACAGGTACAGAAAACTTCCTATATCTCTTACAGATGTATCTCCCTTAAGAGCCTGGTACCACATTGTAAATTATTCTTAAACACAAGACATTGCACAAGTGAGACATTAACTAATTAATATCAACATATAAGAAGGAAGTATGTCATCAGATCAACTGGCGGGAAGCAACGATAAATATTTTGAATAGGAAAAACAAAACAAAACATGGAAAGCTAAAAGTGGATCAGACAAGTATGAAATGGGAATGAGGGGAGTGACATTATTGTTTCTGATTTTTTTAGATCTCCACAAATTTAATTCCTATGTAATATACAAGGGGAGGGGTGGAAGAGATCCACCCACACACATTTCACAGCAGAAATCCCATTTATACATAGTTTAAAAGTATTATATTTATGATAAAGAAATCTAACCTAGACAGAGGGTTCAAAATCTCTCAGGAAGTAATGCAGAATTGAGATCTGAAGGATCAATAATGAAGTAAGGAGGATGAGTTGTAGCCAAATATGACAGCCACATTTATGGAACTTACTACAATGCGATTGCCTCCTTAACATAACCTGTGCATTACCTCATTAATATTGCCCATTTATCTCTACATCAACACTCTCTCTCTCAAAGTCTATGATACCCTCTACTCTACATACTTTTCCACTGCATATTGGACTCAAATTAATAAACAAAATTAAATCGTGAACAAGCTTTCCCATACCTCCTTTCTATTATCATATAAATTGTATAACTCCAAGAATTAACCTGAGTTCTTAGCTCATACATAGAATGTTGCATTGACCTTTATCACCTATCTTAGCTACTCCTCAGATTGATACAGCAGGAAAATGATGAGCTTCCTTTGCATCAGAAAGACCTGTAATTAAATCATGGCTCTTTCTAACTTTGCAGATCTATCATACTCTTCTGAACATCAGCTGTCTCATCTGTAAATGAAAGTAAGAAAGCCAACCTCATGGGACTTTTCTTAGAATTATATAACATAATGTATATAGAGTTCCTCAAGCAGTATTTGGAATACTGCAGGGATTCAATAAACAGTAAAATTATCTATCCTCCACTTCTGCATACTTCTTTTGTCTAAGCATTCTTAATATATAAAATTAGCTGCAGAGATTTTATACTTAACTTGAAATAATGCTTTCAATGACAAAAATACCTTACAGAAATAAATAGTCCCACTATCACTTCATCCCAACAAAAACCAAATCCAGAGATAGAGACTATAATGTGTGGGTAAGGGTATATGAGCAGATTTGGGAGAAAGTGGGGCATTAAAAAAGGGAAGAAATAGATACGAAATGACCTAATCTGCCCAGAAAGTAGTTTTGGTTCATCAAAAGTGTCAGCTTTGAGAACCTACTAAGAACAGTAGGCCAAGGTGCAATTCTGAAAAGTAAATGCCTAAGTAAACAACAAAAAGCAAGTTAAGACGTGACCTCTTAGAGCTGAGTCCAGATATTAAAACACAATCCATTCATCAAATCTGATATGTGTGTGAGGTGGAGAGAGGAGTTCAGGGGGACTGTCCATACCCAAATTAAGATGTTGAAATAGGGACAGGGCAAGTGATTGAAGAATTGACAAGTTTGATAAAAACACCAAAGGCCTACAACCACTGATAAGGCTCCAATATTACTAAAAGCTGCTCATCTGAAATACTTAATCACATTAATCTAACAAATATGCCAAGTGAAGAAAAATGAAAATATACCTTCATAAATGGAATGACATTACATCCCTAAATCTTATATTAAATGCACACAACTGATTTAATATTGTGAACAAAGAGTACTTTTTTTAAAAAAGATTTTATTGGGAAATTGGGGGAGCAGAACAGCATTGGGGAATTAGGGAAGGGGAACAGCCAAGTTGTTGTCCTTTGTTCTTCAGTCTAGTTGTGGAGAACGTTGCTTCACTGACCCATGTTGGTATTATCATTGCACTCTTCCCGGGTGAGGAAGTTGCTGGCCAACCATTGGATGGCTGTTCTGGTGGCTCATGGCGGCTTTTACTGGCTGCCGGCCACTCACACTGGCTGCCACCCACTCATAGTAGCTCACGGCAGCCCACGGCAGCAGGGGCTGCAGGCTATGCCATTTCCGGTGACTCATGGGAGCCCAGCTCCAGGTTGAGCTGTTGTTCACCATCTTAGCTGTAGAGGGTGCAGCATCACTGGCACTCATGTGGGATCCGAACTGGGGCTCTGCTGCTCAGAACTGGTGTCCAAAGCTGACTCTCAACCAATGAGACACTCGGCTGGCTCAACAAAGAGTACTTTTTTAATACCAGCAAATATAGTCCTTTTGACTGTATTACAAAATATAAAATAATATCCTGGCATTGGTTTTCATTCAATAACATACACTGATTTGATTTGGGCATCAGGATCAAATATATTTGCAATGTATATAAAATGACACTGAAAGAGGAACAATTTAAATCTAATGTCAGTGAATTAGTGATTTTTCCATATAAATCTAACAAAATTTGTCATGGAATTTGTCCTTGTTCTCACCATCACTTTCACTGAATAACAAGGAAAGGTTTGATAGCTGAAGTTATTGCTTATCTTCATCCTGTTTTTTCTTTGAAAAATTGATATGTGATTTTCTCATGAAGAATAGAAAGAGTATAGAGATCTAAAATGCATTACAAATTTGTATATTGCTCCCACACTACCACACTGGAGTAAAGGAACACCATGATCACATGAAGTGTAGACATAATATATGATGAGTAATATCTTCAAATTTAAATAAATGTGAAAGAAACTGATGAAAATATTGGCTGTTTCATACACTAACTTTATTTGAATATTTAAAATGTTTCATTAGATAATTAGATAAGATAATAACTGTAAAACCTTAGCAGACAGTGGTAATAAATAATATCTTTGTTAATGATCAAACAACATGGCTCCAATTGCTTGAAAAGAAAAAAAAAATACTGACTTAAAGTTTAAGTAAGATTAAATAATGAGTATTGAAATATTCTTTAGAGCATTAATTTCTTTAAACTAACCTCACTTAAAGCTTAAGAACTGAGTATTTGTAAAGAATGTAGCTGGGAATGCTGCAATGGGATTTGGAAAATTACTTCAGTTGCTGGTGAACAGATTGCATTGCATAAAACTGACTAAGTGGACTTTAGTTGAGAAAACTATGTACTTCATTAATATGAAACTGACTGAACTGGGCAAGAAAAGGGTCAAAAGAGCGCAGTGCATTTAGAACAAAATGGTTTTATAGCCGGGTCTTAAAACTTCTGTTTTAAATGCTATACAATCCATTTTATGTTTCCAAGGCATTATATTAAACATAATCTACAACAAAAAATGAATTCAAATTGAAAAATGCCCCATAACAGTGAGTGCCTTGATAAAGAATGTTTTGCATTTCCTCTATTAAAAAAAAAAGAGTCCTAACTTGAGAATTGAGAACTGCAATAAGAAATATATAGCTATATTGTTTTTTAAAGTATAAATTATTAAGATGCATATCATATTTTGACATCAACAAACCTAGATATAACCCTAAGTATTTTATAAGATTGGGACAAATTCATTATGCTTGAGCCCTCTCCCAAACTCGTCTGCTTTTTGTATTAAAATGTTAGCATTACCAGCCACTCAATATTCAAGTAAAATGTACTTACTAAGTATTCTAAATATTTTCTCAAATTTAAAATAACTGAATCAATATGTTTTATTGAGTTGAGTAATACTACATAAGGAATAAAATAAACTAGTTTTAGTTTTAATGAAGAAAGTTATTTGTGCCCTAGAATTCAAATTTTTCCTTTATTTGAAACTATTTTCATAACAGTTATTGGGTAGCATAAAACCGTGTCAGTTTTTCAACAAGAATAGTATGGACATCAACTTAAACCATAACATCTATTCAAAAGTAGTGATACTAGAAAGAAAGCATACTCAACTAATACACTCATATTAGAGAATCATATTAGAGAATCAATGTGATTCTATCAAAAATAGTACTTCCCATGAGCTGAGAGCTATAAAATTATATATATATATATATATATATATATATATATTCTGAGTTGTGAACTTTCACAGATTTTAACGGACCTTGCATTATGAACATTTATAGATTGGAACAAATCGCAGAAGAAGCTCATGTGTCTGCTGGACATTGTCACAGTTGTGCTGCTGTGTGCTTACTGTACAGTGTGATAGTGTAGAGTAGTACAGGGCTCAATCAGAGCCCAGGGTGCCCAGAAGCAAGAATAAAAGCAGTGGTGATGTGGAGGGGACTTCTAGGAAGCATGAAGCAATAACCATGGAAAGAAAAGTGAAAATATTGAGAGATTGGACCAAGGAAAAAAGATGGTAGACATCACTCGTTCTTATAACGTGAATTGTTCAACCATTGGCTTTACATTGCATATTTGTGTGAAAGGTGTATAAGACTCACTTTGTTGGACTTACAAATGAATCCAATTTACGAAAGTTCTCCTGGAACGGAACTTGTTCCTAAATCGGGGACTTAACTGTGTGTGTGTGTGTGTGTGTGTGTGTGTGTGTGTGTGTATAGGCTTACTATGTGGACAAATTCTTGTTCAGTTAAACATCTACGTGTAAAAGAGAAAGTTGAATGAAGCATAATCCATTCAGTCATGGAAGAGATTACCTTCCCCTTCATTGGGGAAAGTGATAGAAACAGAATGAAGGAAGAGTAGAATGCAGGAAGACAGTTAATAAGGGGGAGAGGAGAATAGAATATTCAAGAAAGATAAAAGCCATACACAAGGTTTGGACACACTAATAAGTAATAAAAAGTTATATAGCTTGATAGAAGTTTATAATTTGTGAAGGAGATTTTCGGATGTAACCAATATTTGTTGGCATGAAATTATAAAAGATAGTAAACACCAAGGTGTCATGCCTGCCCTTTACAATTTTTTTTGTATATCTGTTGGCTGATGCTCTAGCCTCACATCTGAAGACTGTTACAGTACAATGAGAATCTTTAAAATAATTTCAGAAAGATTTTTCAGCAGTAAAATGTAGGAGTAATCTGTAGGGCTATGTTTAGGCTTTAGAACATGCTGAATAGCAACAATATTTAATAGAAGTTTATGTATCTGTGGGATACTGTAGCTACAGAACAATGAAGGAAGCTAGGGAATGGGATAACAATCAACATATGTTTGTAGTTGGCAATTAAAAGAGAAAATAGAAACAAAGAGAATGTTGTGAGTCTGGGTATTTATAAAAGGGTAATGATAATAGTAATCGTCAAGAATATGGAGTCAGTACTGGTAGGAAAACAGTTATATTTCTGGAGGATTTTCAGGCAGAGGCATTTATCAGAAATCTAAAGATACATATTAGAAGTCAGAAGAAAGGGAGGGATGTGGTTATAAATATCAATTTAAGGATTATCTACTAAGAGATTAAAAATGATGCAAGAATGTATTTATTTGACAGGAAAGAAAAAGTACAAAAGGAAAAGCAATAGTAAAAAAAAAATAATTTTAGTCACTTTACAAGCTCTGAAAGAGAATTGAATTCAGCCATTGGTTCTGACATTTGTCAGTTGCACAATGTTGAACAAACATTTTAACCGAAGTCTTGGAATGTTGTCCCCCACATGAGGGCCTGTGACGCTGCACCTTCTACAGCTAAGATGGTGAACAACAGCTCAACCTGGAGCTGGGCTGCCATGAGTTGCCTGTGATGGCATAGGCTGCAGTCCCTGCTGCAGTGGGCTGCCATGAGCTACCATGAGTGGCTGGCAGCTGGTGTGAGCCATGAGCTGCTGTGAGTAGCTAGCTGTCCAATGGCCGGAGAACGACTGCTTCACTCAGGAAAAGTGCAATGATAATACCAACATGGACCAATGAAGTGACGTCCTCCACAAATAGACTGAAAAACAAAAGGACAGCAACTTGTCTGTTCTCTTTCCCTGATTCCCCAAAACTGTTCTGCTCTCCCAATTCCCCAATAAAAAAATCTTAAAAAAACAAACAAAACAACAACAAAAAATCTACAAAAAAAATCAAATGGAATAATGTTTAAATTTAATTAAGCGCATGACTTATTACATATTAGGACCTCAATAAGTGAACTGTAATTCTATTATCATTGTTATTGTTGCTGCCATCATCATCATCACCTGCACAGCTACTAAGAAAAAATAAAGAGAACAGGCAAAGAATAACGAGAATTGAGATAACATGTCACATTACAAATCTTGAGAAGAGAAATGAATAGAAGAACTTCATGGATCAACAAAAACATATTGTGATGAAATTATATTTATATATATTTATATATATATTTATATATTTATATATTTATATATATATATATTATATTATATATAATTTCAAATCAAACTTTTCAAATAGTAACTCAGCTTCTTCCATCTGCAGATGATAGTCTCTTATAAAATCATCCTCATCATGCTGTCTTAAGGAAAGCCACTCACTAACTATAAGGATTCTACTGAATTGGCTGATAAATCTGAGAGGTCCCTCAAGACAACAGATGGTACTTTATAAATAGCCTTTGAATCACCTGTTACATGACTCGAGTAGCCCAATTACTAAATCCTTCTTGTAAACTTTATGGATTTCCAAATGAACTATATAAAAAAAGCATTTTAAATGCAAGAACCATGAACTTGTATTAAAAGAAATATAGGACACACATCATTTACAGGAATTGATGAAATTGCAAAAATGTTATTGCATATGACACATGCAAACATATTAAACATATGTGTGTATATATATATATATATATATATATATATATATATCCATGTATGTGTGCATGTTTAAAGAGGTGATGAAACAGAAAAAGGGGTAAAAGTATAACATGACTATAAAAGGAAAAGAAAAATAATATTAGAAGAAATGTATACTTTTAAGGGTCATCTCCTTAAGATAAACAAGAAAGACTTTTAAAAAAACAATAATTCTGCAAATACAATATTTATATCCATTTCCTTAGCAAGAAAAATTTCACCTCTGATTTATAAGGGAAATCACTCTTAACCATCATTTGAGACCAGATATTAACAGAAATGAAAGCTAAGATTAACATGTTCTTACCAAATACTGTCTTTTAATCTCCTGAGGTCTATTTTACTCTTTCAGTGATCATTAAGTATGGTGACCTCAGACTTAATACAGCTCAGATAAATTTACAGAGAATATTCCTTACTAAACGCAGTCCAAATCAGGAAGTTTCAATTGAACAGTATATTATAATGATGCTTTCACAAGTACCTTTATTTTGCTATACAATAGTATGGTTTTTACCTCACTATCTTTCTCCTGGGTTTCTCTTTCCTTCAATTCAATACTGAGTGAATGAGAGTAACATATCATCAGTAGGCACCATCTTAGGCTATTAAAACTGTAAAACTGTATATTGGGCCAGCCAAGTGGCGCAGTGGTTAACAGCTGGCTTGGGATGGCAGCAGCCCGAGTTCGGATCCCCCATATGAGGGCCAGTGACACTGCCCTCAAAAACAAAACAAAACAAAAAAACTGTATGTTGTTGCTTAGGTAGTAATTGATTAATTCAACTATTATTTATTAAGTCCCAGATACTGTGCAGATGCTGGGGACACAGTAGTGAAGAAAAGCAAGTCTTCTATGGAGCTCAGTCTGTGCATCAAATAGACCAAATTGCAACATAAGGAAGTTCATTCTGATTAAACTTAGTACTATGAAGGAAATGAAATAGGTTAATGTATAAGTAATTGAGTGATTCAAATACCTATAGGCAGTTTTATATTTTTGTATGCATTTTAGCATGCAAAGGCCTAAAAGGGGTAATTAAATATTCATACCTTCTTTCTCCTTTGTCATATTCATATTCGCCTCACTGAGGGCACATTTGCCTTATTACTCCATCACAAAAGGCTTGTAGAAAGACTATGAGTAACAAAATGTTAGATATAAGGACTTCCAAGAAGTATAGATTCTGTTGCCAGCCCCTCTGGAGTTTGCCAGGTAGCTAGGGAAAACAAGGTACATGGGCCTGAGAAGCTTGTACTGAAAGGGACGTTTGCTTGAGGAGAACCTCATTCATGATATAAGTAATGTTTTACAAAGACTCTAAACAAGTAGCTGGTTTAAAAATGGAAAATGAGAGAAAACTTGCAATCAGAAGCCGACAGCTTTAATGTAAACTCAAATGCAATTGGAATAAGAAAGTACACAAATAAAACTTTTACAGATCAAAGAGACAAGACACCATGACTGAAAAGATGAGTAGGTTAAGAATATGGAAAAGGGGAGTGGCATATAATATATATGACAAATAAAATAATGTGGCATATAAAAATATGCCAAATGTATTATCCTTGCCAGGAAAACAATACAAAGCATCTGCCTTACTGCCAGTAATATTATGGTACATTAAAGATTAGTGGTGAATAAACTTAGCAATTATGAAAATTCAATGGATATTTTTTATAATGTCTTCACATTTTAAACATATACCCTAAAGATTTTCAAAGCATTAATTATGTTACGTATGTTATATAAAAGAGTATACTCACATTTTCAAATATTTTAATACAATTTAATTGTACCACATTTTTAGTTTTGATCAGTGATATAATGCTCATTACTCTCTTTGCCTCAAATATTATTTTTCTATATTCATAGGTACCAATTTTTTATAAACTGATCTTCTGTTTTACTATTTTTAGGTTCCTATCAACATTATTTAGTCCAGAATTACTTGTGATCTTTAGGTATTTATACATTAAAAAGAAACAGAGTTGGTGATCGCTAAAGTTCTATCAAGTTCAAGGTTCCTGAAAATTTCTCACACCACATTTTCTCTGTTACCTGTGGGATAATCAATCACAAGTGTCTGTTTCCAGCCTAGACCTCACTCTTCAATGCTAAGTATTACATATTTGAAAGCTTTATTCTAACAGTCTTTGTATGTGGACAATGGCTTTGGATCCCACCCAGTATTTCACATGAGGTGTTCATTTTCTCACCATAAATCTTACCACTAGAGTTTTCAGAAAACTGACCTGCACAGCTTCCAGGAGACTGTCCTACAATTAACTGTACAATTTAAACACAGTCACTGTGCTTTAACTTTAGGGACTACTATACTGTCTCACACCATTGTGCCTTTGAACATATTCTCTCAATCTGGAATGAAGAGCTGGCAATACTGTCTCATAATCTCCTAGTACTTGTTTCTTTCCTCTGTGAACCTTTGTAGATTTAATTGCTCTTCTTTATTTGAGCAATGCTCCTTGTACATACTTCTCTGAAGGAACTTATTACATTTCCCTGTAACTATTTATAAATCAGTCTCCCCAATTCAACCCTAACTTGCTAATCTATGAGCTACTTGAGAGAAAAAACTGTACAGCCCTATGTGCATCATCAACACTAATACAGAAAACAGAGTGACACTCAGTAATTGTTCATGGACTGAATAAGTGAATGAACACATAAGAATCATAATAAGCATATCCACATAAGTGATCTACTGATCATGGTCATTTTTAGGGTGGGGCACTGATCAAACTGCATATACAAAAACATTTATTCCATAAATAAAATCAAAATTTAGAAATATTTTAAAATTTAAAAAGCAAAAAATTAGTTGTCATCCTTTTCCAAAAAACACACAATACATTTTAAAGCTAATAACACAGATTCTGAAGATGATGTACTAACTAGTACAGAAAAGCACATCATTATACAAGAACTACTCACATTTGGAATCATAAACTTTATGCAGTACACACTATCGTTCCTGATTTCATGTGAAATGAAGTTAATTATTTTTGTCATTGCATACTAATAAAGATAGTCAGGTCTGCAAGCGTTTACATACTAACTTAATTTTTAGAATAAATCCTAAATTTATAAAAAGTGTCTGATGAGGGTAAATGGGATCAAATATATGGTGATAGAAGGAGAGTTGACTCTGGATAGTGAACACACAATGTGATATATAGATGATGTATTACAGAATTGTACACCTGAAACCTATGTGACTTTACTAACCATTGTCACCCCAATAAACTTTAATTAAAAAAGTGTCTGTTGTTCAAATTTCAAATGTACTTATATTTTATATATACATATACTTTTAATTTAATTTACATACATATTTTAAACACAGAAAGTTCTATAAAATTGAGGTTGCATTTTTGTTTTTCTATATAAATAAAAATAGCATAAAATCACTTGAGAGGGATGACAGAAATAAAATCAGATGATGAACACGAAAAATAAAACACACTAGAGGTAGAAAGAATGAAATGGTTCATAAAATGAGATGCATTCTCTCATTTTTGTCTCAATATGATAGATTATATTATTTCTCTTAAAATAACTGTAACTTTCTCCCTTAACTGACTTACCACCAACATCCAATAATTAAAACAGTATGTATATTCATCAATGTATGTGAAAACCTGAGAGTATAAGTCATACATTGATTGCCAAAAGAACAGATGCACAGGAATGAACACACATACAACACACATACACAAAATACTCAATCTCCTTATTCTTATTAAAATTGAAGCACTCATGAAGAATAAATACCATTAAGCTCAACGTCCATTTATGAGCTGATACAAAATGGCATGTTTTTCCACACGAGAATATTACAATCTACATAAGAATCTTTTCAAATAATTCTTGAGCTTTTTCCCCTTCTAATTTTGCCTCAGATTTAATTTTTCTGTTAAAGCAATGGTATTTCCTATATTCTTTATAAACAACAATATTTTATAACCTCTTTAAAAATAAATGGCCCAAGAATAGATGCCTAACATTTTACAACACAAACTGCTAACACAAATACTAGTTTAAAGATAAGAACACTCTACAAAGAGAAATTTGTAATACATAGGCAAGAAATGATTGTGTAAGCATGGAAAGGAATATTAAATGGTCCAGTGCTCCATTGGTTTTTAATATAGATCTTCAAATATTCCTAGAACCATTTGACATAGTCTAGTATGATTATCTTGAAATCTTTAACATCTCATTATGGGGACTACAAGAGTGATTACTAATAATTGTTCGAAGAAATACTAACTCTAAGAATGAAACTGACAAAATGAAGATTAATTTCCACTAATGACTTTAATTTGGACCTTCTAAAATAACCAAGGCACATATCTAACATGAAAGTTTTAAGCAGGGAAGTCATTAGACTTATCTTTTGGGATAACCTTCAATGGCTATTTTATGAAGAATGGACAGTCAGGGAACAAGAGAGGAAGTAGATGACCAAATAGGAGGCTGATACAGTTGTCCAGGTATGGGGTAAAACATTTGGATTACACAATGATTAAAGAAGATGGTGACAAGTAATCAGATTAATACATAATTGAGAATGAGATAATATAAAGACAATAAAATATTGACAAAATAACTTGCTGACTCCATACACAGAAACCTTAATCAAACTTTCTGATTTCATATTGAAAATGGGCACACAGGGCCGGCCGAGTGGCGCATCGGTTAAGAGCTGGTTTTGGGATGCCAGCGGCCCCAGTTCGGATCCCACATATGAGGGCCAGTGACACTGCCCTCTACAGCTAACAACAGCTCCACGTACAGCTGGGCTGTGTGAGCAGCCCCTGTGGCAATGGGCTGCCATAGGCTATGGTGAATGGCTGGCAGCCAGCGTGAGCTGCCAATAGCCGCAGTGAGCGACATCCAGAGGTCTGGACCCATCTGCCTCACCCAGGAAGAGCGCAATGATACCAACATGGGCCAGTGAAGCAACATCCTCCGCTACTAGACTGAAGAACAAAAAGACAGCAACTTGTCTGTTCCCCTTCCCCAATTCCTCAACACTGTTCCCCTCCTCCAATTCCCCAATAAAATCTTTAAAAAAAAAAAGAAAAAAAAAGAAAATGGGCACACAGTCTTTCATCAAGAAATGCATTCATAGGAAAAACAAGATATTTATAATGAATTCATAATGCCTGGTGGGAGATTAAATTTATGCTGAGGATTAGAGGAATTCTAACTTTTATTCAGTGCATTGCTATTATTTTTCTTTTATTTTTATTAGTGAATGTGAACTCTTTTTAAAACAATGGAAAATATTTCCATCATAAAAACTTAAATAAAGGACAAAGTCAATGATTCAGTTTTAATTGTAGGGACTACATCCTCCATAAAATAAAAACAGTTCTAGCTGCAAAGAGGATATTATATCGAAATGGTCACATAACCTAAAAATTCATCAAAATATTATAATTGCACATGCCAAAATGTATTACTGATAAAATATTCTCAACAATATAGCAAAGGAAAATTATTCTGGAATTTAAAATGTGGGTTACTTTGGTTTCACTTTAATATCATCTATAATAAATGTAATTATGAATTCTATGATCTGCAATTTAAATTTTATAAACTTCCTCTCACAGAGCACAAGTAATATAATATTTAAGTATCATGGTAATGGTACATACAAATCAGTTTTGTTTTATAAATATAAATTATAATAAATAATTAAAAAATATTTCCAAAGTCCATTTGGTTTCAAAAATGAGTGATAACATGTACATCTTCAATTTTACAAATTTTAATTTTTACAGGTTTATCAGCTAGATACAGCTGTGAATATATTTTAAAATTAGCTCTAATCAAAAACTCAAAAGAAACGCATTTTTTAAGAACCTTGGCTAATTCTGAAACGATTCAATGAATAAAAAGTTAAATATTCAGTAAATACAGCAGTATAAAGTACTCTTCTTGATTCAGAATTATTAAATCTCAAATTTGAGAACAGTTAAAATAGTTAGCAGGCTTCTGATAATCATTAATCTTTAATTAATGTTAAAGAAACTATCCTGCGTGTGTCCACTACCTGTTTCTGATTACAGAAACAAAGGATTAAAATCAGATTATCATTTAATTTTATTATTATTTGAGTACATGGAATTTCATAGTTAGATAGCATATATTTTGAATTAAAAATAAACATACACATGGCATTTGCAACACTTGCTTTAATCTAAATACTGAGTCATTCTTGTCAAAACTCAACATAGTGTCCAAGTTCTAGAAATATTTCATTATAAAAGTTATTTAAATTTATCTCAAATAATATTAGGGTCAATCAGTACAGGACTGGCCAGCAGTCTTCTTACATGGCTATGGCAGACCTTGTTGCCAAGGTATCATTCATCAGTTATTACAGAAGAGACTCCTCCAGTAAGCCCAATCAATCCATACATTCCACAAATATCTTCCACTACATACTGTGAGCCAGGTACTGGTCTTATCACATGAAAAAATTACAGGGATCAAAACATATCCAATCCTTGCCCTTACATTCTAGTGAAGGACACTGAATCAGAAAACAAGATGGCTTGGACCAAGTAGACAGTACTTAGGAATATTCATAAAATGAAAACTGGATTCATTTGAGACATATTTTGGGAGGTGAAATTAATAAGACCTGATGAAGGAGTAGCTTCTGGAGTGAGCGAGACAGAGATATCAAGAATGATTCAAAGTTTTTTACCGTGACAGAAGTCTTATTTATTGAGATGACTAACTCTGGGATATAGAACAGTTAAGGAAGGAAGAGAGATGTCTTAACATCTTTTTGGAAAACGTTAACTTTGAGAAGCCTATGAGACATCCAAGTTGAGATGTCAAGATGAATATATGAGTCTGGAGCTAAAAAGAAAAGTTCATATAGATCTAAGTTTGAGTCACTGACATAGAGTTACTATTTACAGAATAGGACTATAAGAGGTCAAGTAGGATAGAAAAGCAAAATAGTTAACTCAGTAACACATAAAGGAGGAAAACTAAATGGCAGTGCCTACAACTAAACAGGAAGTACAAGAGCCACAATTTGGTTCATCACATTAAAAACAAAAAAAGTTTAAGGAAAAAATTCAGTCATTAAATGTTGTGACTACTACTGAGGCTTAAGTAAGATGAGACTGGAAATTATTCATCATATTTGGCAACATAGAAATTATATCAATTACTGTATATAGAGAACCCCAAAGACTGCATCAAAAAACTATTGTAACTGATAGACGAATTCAGTAAAGTAGCAGGATATAAAACCAATGTTCAGAAATCAGTGGCATTTGCATATACCAATAATAAACTAACGGAAAGAGAAATTAAGAAAACTGTCCCATTTACAATTGCGTCAAGAACTATAAAATACCTAGGAATAAATTTAACCAAAGAAGTGAAAGATCTGTATTCAGAAAATTATAAGACACTGAAGAAAGAAATTATAGAAGATACAAATAAATTGAAACACCTACCATGCTCATGGATAGGAAGAATTAATATAGTTAAAATGTCCATATTGCCTAAAGCAATATATAGATTCAATGCAATCACTATCAAACTACCAATGGCATTTTTCACAGAAATAGAAAACATAATCCTAAAATTTATATGGAACCATAAAATACCCCGAATAGCTTTGGCAATCCTGAGAAATAAGAACAAAGTCGGGGGGATCACGCTACCAGACATCAAAACCTACTACAAGTCTACAGTAATCAAGACAGTTTGGTATTGGCATAAAAACAGGCACATCGATCAGTGGAACAGAACAGAGAGCCCAGAAATAAATCCAGGCATTTACGGACAGTTAATCTATGACAAGGGAAGCAAGAATTTACACTGGAGTAAAGATAGTCTATTCAATAAATTGTGCTGGGAAAATTGGACTGCCACATGCAAAAAAATGAAACCGGACCACCTCCTTACGCAATATACAAGAATAAATTCAAAATGGATTAAAGACTTAAATGTAAGACCTGAAACTATAAAACTCCTAAAAGAAAATATAGGGAGTACATTTGCAGACATTACCCGGAGCAATATTTTTACTGATACATCCCTACGGGCAAGGGAAGTAAAAGAAAAAAATGAACATATGGGATTATATCAGACTTAAAAGTTTTTTCACAACAAAGGAAACCATCAATAAAACAAAAAGGAAGCCTACTGAATGGGAGAATATATTTGCCAACGATATATCTGATAAGGGGTTAATATCCAAAATTTATAAAACACTCATGAAACTCAACACCAAAAAAACAAACAACCCAATTAAAAAATGGGCAGAAGATATGAAGAGACATTTCTCTAAAGAGGACATACAGATGTCCAACAGGCATATGAAAAATTGTTCCACCTCACTGGTCATTAGGGAAATGCAAATAAAAACCACAATGAGATACCACCTCACTCCAGTCAGAATGGCTATCATCAATAAATCAACAAACAACAAGTGCTCCTGGGGCTGTGGGGAAAAGGGGACCCTGCTGCACTGTTCCTGGGATTGCAGATTGGTGCAGCCACTATGGAAGTCAGTATGGAGGTATCTCAAAGAACTGGAAATAGAGCTGCCGTTTGACCCAGCAATTCTACTCCTAGGTATTTATCCTGAAAAAACCAAGACACTTATACAAAAAAAGTTATGCACCCTATGTTCATTGCAGCACAATTTACAATAGCGAAGACTTGGAAACAACCAAAATGCCCATCGGTAGAAGACTGGATCAAGAAACTGTGGTATATTTACACAATGGAGTATTACTCCGCTATAAAGAAGAATGAAATCGTACCATTTGCAATGATATGGATGGACCTAGAGACTATTATGTTAAGTGAAATAAGTCAGTCAGAGAAAGACAAATACCATATGATCTCACTCATATATGGAATCTGAAAAACTGTATGAATGAGCAAAGTAAACAGAAACTGTCTCATAGATATAGAGGAAAAATCAGGGTTGCTAACTGGGAGGGGGATGGGGATGAGGAAGAAGGGGAAGGGATTAGACAGCAAAAATAGGCAACTAAAATATTGCCACTGGGATATGAAAGATAGTTTGGGGATTATAATTAATAATGTTGTAAATATTTTGTGGGGTGTCAGATGGTCATAGGTCTTGTTAGGGAGACCATTTCATGGATGGAGTAAAGGTTTGATCACTGCACTGTATAACTGAAGCAGAGGTTGTATACCTACTGTAATTGAATATATATAGATAGTCACGGGATGTGGATTATACTGTGGAAGACGGTCAGGGGAAGAGTAATAGATATATATGATATGGGGTGGGGAGTGGGGTGGAGAATTGGGGGTGGGGGGGTTATCACTTTGGGGGTGAAATGTATAACTATTGCACTGTGTTGTACACCTGAAACTAATTAAAATAAAATAATAATTAAAAAAAAAGAAAGTATATCATTAGTGGGGAGAGAGCAGAATTAATAGATTAATTTAAATAAAATTCTATTCAGAATCCTGAAATTACAAATTATCAAAAGTCATGCTTTTGTAAACATTTTGCCATTCAATACAATATCTAAATATCTTATACCCTATTTGTATACTGACAAGTTATATTTAACAATTTTTTATTAAACCCCTACTAAATAACAAGCAATATACAGTGGGCTGACAACTCAAAAGGGAAAAATACAGGAGCTGCAATCTTTATATATAATGAGCCCAGAACACAATGATACAAATACACATTTGAAACACTGAAAATATAGATATAAAAAAATCATAGTAAAGCACAGGAGTCAGTGGTATCCAAAAAAAAAATCATTTATTTTCTTTATTCTCTGCATTATTTTTGCCCTACATCTGCCATTTCTGAATGCCAAAATAGCCCTTGTAAGGCTATCGGTTATGTAGAATGTCCCAATCCTGAGTTTTAGGAAATTAGTAAACTCCTGCCTAAATGAAGCACCAGAAACATAGAAAACATGAAACATGAGTAATAAAATATTATAAGAAATGACACATGCAACACTAATTTAGGTTTAGAAGAAAGTCCAATGCACTTGTACTTATCAAATTTTATTGTCCTTTAAAAGTTAAAGCCTGCTTTATATTATAATCTTACTGCACAATGGGTAATTTATAGATGCCGAATTGACTAAATATGAATCAATATGGAAGAAATATATCATGACAGAATAGTCATAACCAGGTTAATATCACACAATAACAACTTAAAAAGAATCAACTTTTTTTATCTTTACACTTACTACAAACAAAAATTTATGACATTCACAAAATCAAAAAAGTGGCACTGCAATTTCAATTATATCTTGAAATAAGCCAGTATCAAGAATTTGGTCTTATTCTGTTTCTTTAGGGAAAAAAGATTCATTGGTTTACATATGTCAAAAAAAAGTATGAAATTCTACAAAAGTTTAAAGTAAAGCCAGGTAGGTCCACTTTGTTATTATTAATAATTTTTAAAAATAGTAAATATTTAACTTAGTGCTAGAACCATTCTGAACTCAACATATATTGATTCATTTGCTATAACCCCACGAAGTAACTACTGTTATCCCATTTTACTTATGAGAAAACTAAAGCAATTATTTACCTTATCCATGATCACTTAAAAGGCAAGTATCATTGCTATTATTATATTTTATCAAGAGCTTAAATTGTCTTTAAAATATCACGTTATAAGACCCTATTAGACAAGTACATTATAAGCTATTATTGACATCAATAATATAACTTAAAATGTCTTCCTTCTTGAGGGAGATTTAATATTAACCTGTCTTTTCAGATTTTCTTGCTTTCATTCTGACCCAATCATCTCACATCAAGTGATTTTACAACAGAAAAAGATTATATTTCAATTAATTTTGTTGATATTTAGCTTGATCTCTGTGTAAAAAACACACAAAAATTAGAACACTTTAATTTCAATGGAATTTGTTAGAGAGGCAGCAAACAGGTCCAGTTACCTCAGACTGAGCACTCTTATAAAAAACAGTTGTTCTCATCTCAGTAGGCCATCTTTTGCTGAGTGTTTGGACTCTAAAGAGACAACAACTTACCCTGACAAAGGAAGGGGTGCCTAGTGTCCAAAGTAGCCTATTGGGGGAGGTGGGGAGCTACTCCAGCCAGATGGCCTTCGCATCTATTGGTCTTGTTTTATAGAGCGATTGTTTAAAGTACCCTCAAGATCTTATTTCATGGTCGGTGCAATTTACCTCAGACTCCTCACAAAGACAGACTGTTTTAATTAAAATGGAAGAAACTATACAGAGGCTGCATCCCCAATTCACCTCTTCTCTTTGGTTACAAGTGATGATAATGATTACAATGACAAGTAATTTAAAATTAAAGAGAGAGTCAGTTTATCTTACACTGGCCATGGCTCAAACTTTTGGCAAAAGGCCAAGAACTACAGAAGGAGAATGGATATAAAGCAGCAATCAATGACTATTTGAACATTAAAGACATTAGGTATGAAACTACTGTTTAAGACTCATTACTCTTTTAATAATCACCTTGAGGCTTTTCTGAGCTCAACATTAAAATGTTGTCACTGAAGTTCTACTATCCTTAATATCAAAATACTCAGTGGAATGTGTTCCAATAGTAACATATCAGATATGTTGGTGAATTCACAAGAAAAAAAATTAATTCCACATAGTCAGTTAATGGTGGATTCAATTTCTTAAATCCATAATTATCTAATTAAGGGACACAAGGAACACCACTTTCTAAGGAATGAACAAAGAATGAAATTAAGTATTTACTTTCTTCAGTTTAACTTATTTTTATATGTCCGTTTCATTGATTGTTTTATGTACAAGCAATGTTAAAATGTACATTGTAGTAGGAATAAAAAATTTGGACTAGAAGAAGAATGAAAAATAGGGAATAAATTTTCATTTGAATTCCATATTGTAAATGCAAGTTGCATGTACAGTCTTATTCTCCTTACAGAGGTTATATTCTAAATTGAAATGTCATTGATATACTTTTGCAAATCAGAAGTGCTAGTTCATGTATATTTTATTCTCTATACCAATCCTTTTAGAACATAATGAAATGCACACAAACAGAAAAGAACTAATTCAAATCAATGCGTCCTTCTGAATGACATATCCGTCATACCTGCAAAGCTATCTCATCAGCTAGACTATTGCACTCATTCTCAAAAATTTGACAAGGTTGGTTGATTCCCTTCCAACCCCATTTACATTTAGAAATATGTAGCCATATAACTTATATTTCTATTAATTTATAAAGTGCTTCAGTTATGATGAAAGGCAGAATTACCTGTTTGTTTCCAAAGCAGAGGCTTATATTTTGATTGTCTTTGTATATCATTGTTGATACAGAGTTTTTTAATATAAACTGAAATATACGACAGATTTTGGTGTGTTTTAGAAGACAAAACATTCAGTTAGGATAATCCAAACTGTCAATAGGATCATCTTTCACGAGGGCCACTTACTCCAATATATGCATAAAGTGATTCATTACTTCATCTCTGGAAGCCACTATTTCTAATTAAAAACTACCCCATAAATACCTATTTTATTGTGACATGTGCGTGGTAAACAATTTCAAGCTATCCGTAAAACATTCACTGAGGAAATTACCTTAAAAAATTACTTCACTTCCAAGTTTATCTTCCTAATTAAAATGACTACTTCCCACTCATATTTCTGAACTATAATTTATAATAGTGTGAGAGTCTGTGAAATATGAAATACTTAGGCAAGCTATTGACCTAATTTCTTAAATCATACTGCCTACAAAACAAAAACTTTTTAAAACCATTTATTACCTTATTACAAATGTGCACACAAGAATTTATAGAGCCACACCTCTTATGTTCAAAGAAAAATAAAATAAGCTGATAAAATTCTATCATCGTTTTCCCCAACTCTAAACAACAGTGAAGGTAAAATCTATTTCAATTACATTTACAGTAAAATTACCATGTTTAGTACCTTGGAATATATTAAAAGATATATGATACATGAACCCACATACTCATGAAGACTATAGTCCAATGAGTCTTCTCTATTAACTGAATGTATGCTTGATTCTTCTTTAACTTTTCAGATTACTTTCTATCCATACTTTCTTTTCCAGAGACAACATGGTACAATGGAAAAAACTTGAGGATTGTGTTTCTTTATATACAGATGTGAGTCTTTACTTTGCCATTTACTGGAAGTACTTCTTTGGGCAACACTGTTTTCTTTGCTAAGTCTCAGTTTAAAATTGTCAGTCTTCGATTTCCTTTATTTCCTGTGCTCCCAAGCCAACTCTTATCCAGTATATTACATAAACTGCTTTGCAACACGTAAATATGAATGACATTTTCAGGCAGCAGAGTCTTTTTACATCTAACTTTATAACATTTGACACTGTTGATTATTTTTCTCGAATTACTCTTCAATAATATCTTTTGTGACACTGTCCTCCCCTTCTGTGTTTCCCTCTAAACATCTAATAAATAATGACCCTTCTCAGTTTCCTTCACTGACTCCTGATCCTCTACTACTACTTTGAATGAAAGTATTCATCAAAGTCCCATTTTAAAACATGTTCTTACACTACCAACTCCGAAATACCTTTTAACACCATCCTCTTCCTTTTATTTCTAGCATTCCACAAGCTCAGGGTCCTAGGAGCTCTTGCTTGGTTCCTAACTTTCCTTCTACACTGCTGACAGACAGGCCTATTTGACATGTTCTCCACTCTGCTTTCATCAAACCTCAGATGATTCCATGTTGCTGTAGCATAAGTACAAACTCCCTACTGTAGCATTCAGTAGCTCCTGAAATTCAACCTCAGTACATTTTTCAGTTAATCTCTTGCTAATCATTTCCACACTGGATTCACGTTCCCTGAAATATCACGAAAGTTCACAGCCTCTTACTTTGTCCATGCTGTTCACTGAGTCCTGTGCCTACCTATTCCTTCTCTAGCGGAATCTTAATCGTTCTGGATCTGTTTCTTACTAAAATATTCAATGCTTCACTAGTTGTTTTACTGGGATAGTTAACTCTCAACTTCAGGATCCTTCTCCTTAGAATCTTCAATTCTTGCAGTACAGAAATACTATGTAAGCCATAAATAAAACTATTAAATTTGAGGAGAAATCAAAATTCATTCAACTCAGAAAAGCTCTACAGTTTTATTCTTAAAACTCTATCTAGTTCCTGTCAATTTTACAATGTTTTAGCCATGTTTTTATGACATTATTTTTAACCAAAAAATAACCTCAAAACTCATAAAATGTAGCACCCTTACATCTCTCAGCAATACCTCTTCATAATATTAAGGAATTAATGTTTCATCTATCATTATGCTTACTAAAATTTCACTGTGAAAATTATTTTCTGTTATCTGCTTAACATACTTTTTTGTCAAACCAAGAGAGCAACTCATAAGTTCTTTTTATCAGTTTATCTATCCATCTATTCTTAAATATATATATATATATATATATATATATATATATATTCTCTTAAGTATAGTTCATATATAAATATGTAAATTTTTAAAACTGTCCATAAAAAAATAAAATCATGTAACAGAAAAACTAATGTAAGTGACAACTGTATTGGTAGATAAATATTATTAATAACAGATGTGATAACCCCCACCAGACATTTTTAACTTTTTTTTTTAAACATTTTTTTGGGGAATTGGGGGAGGGGACAGTGTTGCCGAATTGGGGAAGGGGAACAGACAAGTTGCTGTTCTTTTTTTGTTCTTCAATCTAGCTGTGGAGGACATCGCTTCACTGGCCGATGTTGGTATTGTCATTGTGCTCTTCCCCGGGTGATGCAGATCAGTCGGGCCACTGGACAGTGACTCACAGCAGGTCTTGACAGCTCATGTGGGCTCCCAGCCACTCACAGTAGCTTTACAGCAGCCCACTGCAGCCTATGGCGCGGGCGACTCACCGCAGCCCAGTTCCAGGTCGCTCTGTTGTTCACCATCTTAGCTGTGAGGGTGCAGCGTCACTGGCCCTCATGTGTGGGATCCTAACTGGGGCCCTGCTGCTCAGAGCTGGCATCTCAACCAACACGCCACTCGACCGGCCCAGATTTTAACTTTTATAATATGAATGAATTAGATATTCTGAATTGAAGCATACATATTAATTTTAGTATTTATTTGTACATACTACATAGAAAAATAAGTTGGACCAAGTTTGTTTTTTTCATGTTTATAGAAAATATCTTGGAAACCATAGTACATAAAGTACTTCCTACATAAGTATAAAATCAGATGTTCCATAATACTTCTTTTTTTTTCTTATCTGTGTGTATGCATAAACATGATGTTTGTGAATATGTTAGTATATATTGACAAACATAATAAGGACATGATTGTCACCATCTTATTTGAGAATACATGACGAGAAATCACGTAAACCAAGAAATAAAAAAATAAAAAACATTTTTTATTGAGGAAAAGCTACATACGAGTATTTAAGAATGTTTTAAGGAAGACGATTAAAAGAAGATATTCTAATTGGTTACCTTTTAAGAGCTACTAAAGTTAATACTTGCATAAGAGGGTTATACATCCATTTGAACTCTAAAGCTCTAATTTTTACTTTCAATAAAGATTCTCAAGTCTATCCACCCACTATACACATACATTAAAATCTGATGATTGTTCTCTTTCAAACATGTAAAGACATGAAAATACAAAGCAGTAATTCACTGCATGTCTTTTTGTTGGGACAAATTTTCCAGTACATCCTTGTACAAGCTATGAAAGTTATGTAAATTAAAAGATAAGTTAAGCAAAGATTTTCAAAGGCGGTAATATCTTACTGGAACCTTGAAAGATGATCAGATATTTTCAAGGCCCAGAAAAAATGATCAAATTAATTATGACTGAAGAATATTCATGTTTAATTATAAACATTGTGAATCGTACTTAGCCACAAACATAAGAGATACATATTCCAGTAGTAACTTACATTTTGAAAATAGATACAGTATTTCCCCCTTATCCATGAGGGATATACCAGGAGAGCCAAAAAATGTATACACATGACTTGGATTCATCTTTTGTTATCGGTATATACTATTACAATTTTAATTATTTGTCCTTTCTTAAGACGTGTGTACATTTTATTTTTGCCACCCTCTGTCTATGTGTTCCAAGGTCCCCAGTGGAATTCTGAAACTACAGATAGTACACCAAACTATATACCTATTATGCTTTTTCATATATATATATATATATATATATATATATATATATATATATATATATTTATCTTCTCTTCTTAATCTATTTCTTCAACTCTGCCAGAAATGTGGCAGCAGCTACTTTATTTGGCAGATGCAGCTTCTCCAGAATTTTTTTTTATATTTTTCAGTCCAAAGCTATTCCTGACTCTGTATAACCATCTCATATTAGCAATAAACGGTTTACTGTCACTAATTTCAGAGATCTCTTGCTTAAGTCTTTGTAAAAGCTCAGTTTTCTGGCACAACACATTATCATCAATTGGAGCAAATTTTCTGTTCATGTTTTCCATCCACACTTGCAGTGCCTTTTCCATCTTATCTAGAATCTTATAATGCACTGTTGCCTTAACTTTTGCAGTTGAGGTGTGACAGCAAAACTAGCACAAATTTCTTTTTTGTTCCTTAGTAATTCATGGATAGATTTGTTCTTAATGTAGGTCTTTACAACCTCAGCATAAAACTCTTTTTCTTTTCTTTATTAAGTCAAGAACTGTCACCTTTTCTCTAAAAGGAAACATTTTTTCACTTAAAGGAAGCTTCTCTTTGGCATATCTGAACTGCCAGCATCACTACTCTTGACCTTTTGGTCCATTATCAAGTAAACAAGGATTACTTGAACACAAGCCCTGCAACACTGAGAAAGTTGATATGATAACCAAGATGGCTGCTAAGTGAAGATGTCAGGAAGTATACACCATGTAAAGATTCTGGACAAAGAGATGATTGACACCTCCAGAGAGACACATGAGATTTCATCACATTACTCAGAACAGCCTGTGACTGAAAATTTATGAGTTGTTATTTCTCGAATTTTCCATTTAATATTTTTGGACGATGGTTGACCATTGTTAATGGAAACCTTGGAAAATATAAACAGGAATAAGAGGGGACTGCTGTACTAAAATCAGTATTATTAAGGTGTTCCTACTCATGGGAACCAATCATACCTGTGGAATTATCCAGCATCAGATGACTTTACTAAAGTTCTATTTTGATAGTATAGGTCACAATATTTATATAAATTAAGTTTAATTAATTTGCAAATTTTAAAAAAAAAAATCATGTCGTAAATTTCCCTAGTTGCATTTAGCATATAGCACAGAGAAATATTTTTCATGATTCTCTGCAAAAAAAGAAAAATAATAAAAGTAGGTCAAATGATTAAGGAACTAGAGCAGTAATAAATAGTAGTTTCTAAAAGTGCCATAGAGAATGAATTATTCTTGTTGATACTATTTTTAGATCTCTAGTGCCTCTCACATGCATCTCATTTAATCTTTAGAGCAACTGTATGAATTTTTTAGTAAATTGGCATTTGTCAGTTTTATAGAAAATTGATAATAGACAAGTAGCTTGCCGCATTTATACAGTTCTTAAGAGACAGAGCTAAAACTTAAATATATGTCTTCTACTAGCATTTCAAAATAGCTAGAGCGGAATTTCTCATCTGGTGGGCAAATTTCTTCTTTGAGACAGGTGATAGATAAAGAAAGATTTAGATAATGAAGTTGTAACTTACCTCACCAAATAAGTGGCTTTTTTGACTTTGGGTATGGCTCTTAATTACTCTATGCTTTAGTTTCTTCATCTAATCTCTAAACTTTTATCCACTGCAACTTTCTTTTATTATTCTAGGATTTATCATGATAAAAATGTGTGAAGCAGTAAACTGTATATTTACAGGAACCAAAATGATTTAAAATTACTGATTAGTAAATAAAATGTATATTTACATAGCAGTACTGCCTAGTGTAAAAGATACCATGGAAGAAAAAAATGAAGAGGCTTGAAAGGTATGCCTTTAAAATACTTAACTCTGTAAGTCACACAGAACCAATCTAAAGTTGTTAACAAAAAAAAGATTACTTGAAATATCTAAACATATTTTACTTCTCTTTTTTTTTTTTTTTTTTTTGAGGGTAGTGTCACTGGCCCTCATCTGTGGGACCTGAACCGGTGTTGCTGGCTTCCCAAGCCAGCACTTAACCACCACGCCACTCAGCTGGCCCTATTTTATTTCTCTTAAAATAGCAAACTAAATATTGTCATAATGCTACTAAATATCTACTTGCATGTATCATACATGAATTTTACCTACATTCTGAATACAATAATTGTCATCTAATCTAAGAATTTTGAGAACTATAAAGCCATGGAAACCATAATACTACACTCTAAATCAAGTAAACTATTAAAATGTATAATATAGGATTTCTATTTACAGTCACTAAAATGTAAATAATATCTGAATTAAATTAATACTTATTTTCCTTTATCTTATATAGACTTTAAATTTTACTCTGTTACCCATGTATTCAATTGAGCATCTCCTCTTAAACTCCCCTCAAGAAGCATGAGTATTCAATACAATTAATAAAATTAAGTACTGAGCCACAATACTTTCATTAACACATATTAATGTGAATAAATAGTAGGTTTCACTAGGAAATGAACAAAACAAAGATTAGGCCTTATTCAGGATTTCCTGAATCGAATGTTTGTCTCAAGTCAAATGATCTATTTTAATTCAAAATGCTATTTTATTTTGTGGAATTTATCAAACTATCATTTTATCAAAGAAAGAAGCTCTTAGTAAGTCAAAACTAAAAAGTATCAATAGAAAGACTGTCAGGAAAAATAAAGTACTCCCAGAATACAAAGGATCAGACAATGCTAAAGACATAAGGTAATGCACAAAGATGACCCAAACAAAATTTTACCTAAATGTGCTTCCATTTTGAAGACAAAAGCAGGTCAGATGTTCAGAGCTTCAAATATGCTCAACTGCAGAATACCAGACAAACGAAATGGCACAGTCTGCTAGGCAATTACCCAATATCCATTTTCTAGTTCCCCTTACTAACAGAACTCCATTTCTCTTGGCAGAAGCACTGTTCTCACTTTAAAAAAGAAATTGCACTTCCACTCTTTCAGATATGGGAGAATACATGGCATCATTTTGTCAAATAAAATAAAAGAGAAAGTTTCAAAGTGCAACATCTTGAAAATCTCCAAAATGAATGGTAGTCTTAGATAAAATGAATGGTAGTCTTAGATAAAATGTTCCTTTTGCTTTTTGTCACTCCGCTTTCCAGCCAGAGTATGGAGGCAGGTGGTCTAGTGTGCATTCCCAATAATGAAAATGAAGGTCACATATAAGGAACAGAAAAGACGAATACTATGAAAACATACCAGCCTCCATTCCCTTGTCTGGAGCAAATATTTAACGAAATATACTTATTCGTTCTGGTCTCAAATAATGTTTGTGAATATTCTCTCCAGTTCATTCTATGCTCTGCGTTGTGTTGCAACTCCTGCTTAGGGGCCATATTTTCGGGGGGGGTTGTGGAACCTCTTCTGAGGTCCAATAAAACTAAATCAAATTCACTAAATAATTATTATGAAAAAAGCAATCATTAAGATGACATAAGCACAATATCTCTAATTTATAAAGATACTAAACTATTCTACTTGGAGTGTTTTCCTTAGTGGTCAGTTATTTAAATTTCACGGAAGTGTCAGGGTAATCTCACCAGAAAATGTAACATGTCAGTAAATTGCTAGGCTGTCAGGTACCCACGTGGGTACTCCCAGAATACCTTATGCCTGCTTAAGGTATTATAGAACTTACCCTACTGAACTGAAATTATTGCACTACTTATTTTTTTTACACATTCTATCTTGCACATTTTTAATAAGAAAAGTATCAATTCATTAGGAGTTTAGCAATCAAAAAATAAACCCTCCGGACCAGCCGAGTGGAGCGGTGGATAAGCACTGGCTTGGGAAGCCAGCGGCCCCGGTTCAGATCTCACATATGGGGGCCAGTGATACTGCCCACAAAAAAATAATAAAATAAAACAAACCCTCCTCATACATTTGAAAAAAAAATAATAATTAGAATAACAATAGTGGATTTTATCAGCTCATTTACATACAAATATATAATGTTTCAACTAGTCCATTATTTTCTTTCTTTTTTTTTATTAGTTCAGGTGTACAAAACAATGCAATCGTTATACTTTTCACCCCTCACAAATTGACAGCTCCCCTCCCTCAATCCACCTCCCCCCACACATCATATATATCTATTACAATTCCATTGACTCCACTCACACTGTACTTACTCAACATCCTCCACATCCTGTGATTATATATGTATTAAATTATAGTTGACATACATTATTCAACGGCACCTTCACATGTACAGTGCAGTGGTTAGGCCTCCACATCATCCATGATGTGGTCTCCCTAACAAGACATGTGTCCATCTGACATGCTAAAACATATTTACAACATTATTGATTATATTCCCCAAACTATCTTTCATATTCCTGTGGCAATATTATAGTTACCAATTTATGTTGTCTAGTCCCTTTCTCTGCTCTCTCATTTCTATCCCCTTGCACTACTTTTCTGTTCCCCTGGCCAAACAGTGAGCTTTTTTTTTTTTTTTTCCAGCTGAGCCATCCTGCTACCTGTTGGCAGCTCAGCTCAGGCTGGGCATCGAACTGCTGTTGCTCAGAGCTCAGCTCGCACTCTTGAGTGAGCTCTTAACCAACTGAGCCACTCGGCCGGCCCCATCAGTGAGCTTTTGAGATAAGAGAACACAGCACCTAGTCGACTGGGTTGGAGGTTTGAGAGATGATAGAGAACCCAGAACTCAAATCATATTTATTAAAATGAATGAATGAAGAGGGTTAACACATTCTTAATATTTAATCTAAAAATAAATAAGAAAACATTTAATGGCTTAATTATACTGAAATCCTTTCAAAATTGGTACTTATCTTAAAATAGAATTATTACTTCATTAGCTGAATTTTTTTTTTTTTCTTTTGAAGGCAATGTCACTGGCCTTTATATGTGGGACCCGAACCAGGGCCTCTGGCTTCCCAAGACCAGTGCTTAACCACCGCACCACTTGGCCAGCCCTCTTAGCTAAATTTTTATGTGATTTTCTTGGCAATATCACTACTTCTGAAAGTTATGAGGAAATCTCTCAAATCTCCCAAGTATTTCCTTATATGCATCCAGTAAGTAATATATATAAGCAGTCCTTCCAGCAGCTAAGCTTAATTAAGATGTGTCTGAAATTTCTGACCAGTTATGAATGTGGAGAAAACAAAATTTCATGATATGATAAAGAGAATTAATAAAGTTTCCAAAAAAAGATAAAGATGAACTTATTAGTCAAAATTATATCTAAAAGTACAAAAATATCATTGATGATTCAAACCTAGAAATTAAAAAATGTCCTTATGTATAAACACAGGTCATACCACATTTGAAATAGCTAGTTATCCTTAGAAGAGGCACATAAAAATTTGCCAAGCTATTTAAGAAAGAATTCCACTTCTATTACATCAGCTCGACAGAGGAAGGAGGGCTGGCAACTTGTGGTTACGGACATCTCATGCCTCCTGATATGATGCACTGAGAAGAACACCACATGACTTTTCTGGTATTCGGACCAAAAATGTGGAACATGAATCTAATCATTAGGAAAAATCAGCAAAACTCAAATTGAGGGACATTCTATAAAATAATGGCCCTATATTATTGATAAATGTCAATGTCATGGGACAGAAAAGAAAGACTGAGCAACCATTCTTAAAGAAAAAATAATAAAAAACCTAAAGAAGCATGATCACTCAATGTAATGCATGATGAGGGATGTTATTTTGCTATAATAGATATTATTGGGACAATTAACAATGTCTGAATAAAGTTTCTAAACCGGGCTGGCTTCATGTGCACGTAACCAGTGCAGTCACACAGGCTTCACACCCAAGACTTAGGGTTCAATGCCATTCAGGAATCATCTTGAATTTGTCATAATTTCATCTTTGCATTTGTGTTTTATCAGTGAAGACTGATGGGATGACATAGCAAGCATAGCTAAAAACTAATTTCTTTTTTCAGCAAATGCAGTAATAGATAATTCTTTATATATAATTCTTGAAATATGACAAATAATAAGAAAAAAATAATCCTGTCTAGTTCACCTCTGAATATTACTCATTTTATATATACCCCATGCTTATAGATTTGCAAATATAAAGTTATGAAAACACTCAGTATTTAGAAATGTCCAACATCAATTCTTTTAAAGTAATGAGTAGGTAGAAAAAAACCTGTAATTTTAATTTTTTTCTCCTTTTACATTTTACAAAGTGCTGATTTAAGCAGGTTTTATTCTCATAAAGGATATACACAAACACACACATGCACACACAAAAACACATGGATTCATTATTATAACAATCTAGTATATCTATTCTCATAGACAAAAATGTAACTATAATATGTTATCTCTATCTTAAGCTCCCCACTCTGTGGGAAGTTCTGAACTGGTTTTAATTCTAAAAATAGTTGAACACTAAAGCTGTTTAAAAATGTAAAGATAACACTTTTTTTAAAAGAAAGGCACAGCAAAACCCGTTCTCCTTTTGGATTAACCTAAAATATGTTATTTTTTCAAATTTTAAAGATAAAAATCAAACAAAATAAGTACAATTATTTTTAGAGTCCCAGTGAAGGTATATTGTTTATTAACAAATAATATTTTTTAAGTATATTTCATTTTCTGATTCAAATTTTGGTTTAAAGGGACTTATGGTTATATTCATTTATATGTATATATAAAACAGTGTGAAAAGCAAATGAGGTGACTGTGTTTAAAATTGAAACATTTCAACAGCTACAAATTTGGTTTACTGAATACCGTTCTTTTGTTCAGATAATGTGGATTAGCATTTTCAGATTATTAATTAATAATGGTTATTACAATGCCTTAAATTTAGACATATTAGAAAATAAAATAAATGATATGTATCATGCTTCTTAAGTATAAAAAGGAAAAGGCTGAAAAAAGAAACATTAGGTCATAAAATTTTTCACCAAAATGGGAAGTTTTAGTGACTTTATTTTCAAACATATATTTGCTTTTATTTAAAAAAACAAAACAAAACAAAACACTGGAAAAGTAAATTAATCAATGACGCAGAGCTAGTGTTGAGCAGAAAATGCTAGTGTCAGCATTCCACAGTCAAAATCATTGTTCTTATGACATGTTAAGAGTCAAGAAGACAAAATTAATAAGGAAAATGCATCATTTAGACTTAAAAGTCAATATATTTTAGCTGAAGAATCAACAGCCTTCTTCATTACCAATGATTTTAAATTAAATCTATAAAAACAGTTTTAAAAGTCTTAGAAATAAGTTCAGTAGCATGTCGGATTAAGCGAGAAGCAATACAAACACTTTGGTATCAGACAAACTTATATTTTCTCATTGAATTTCGCCAAAATTCTGACTATCGCTTAATGTAGATTTGCATCTCAGACTAAATCCATACATGTTAGTTTCCCTAATTTTAAGATGCACTATTAATAACTCCTTTGTAGTTCATATAAATAGAATAATCTATGTTAAAAATCAATTTCCAACTTAAATACAGGTAAGTAGGGGTAATTTCTACAAAGCTTAGGACAGAAGAGCAGGCTGCTATCCAAAGTGAGTCCTCTATACCAATAAGCGCAGTAACTATTGGATTGTTGGAAAACTCATGACGCAGTTTTGTAATGAAACACATAGAAAAAATATATCATGACTTCTCAGACAACGCCAAAAGATGTGGGGCTTTTGGTAACCTATTCTCATAAGCAAGAAATGATGAAATTGATCTCTGTAGAGTCTGCAATGTGGCAATCTTTCCAAGCAGCAGGGCAAGGGAAAAAATGGAAAGCAGTTAGTACCTCCATGGGCTGCAAATACCCAGGTGCAGGGTTAAGTAGTTTAAAACTGCCCTCTCATTGACCAACTGGGGCCCCGCTAGCGAAATAAGGGCCAACCTAATAAGTTTGGCACATTTGGAATTCATTGGAGGCAAAGAGAAGGGAATACCTCCACAAAAAAAGAAAGCATAGAGAAGAGTACAATAGTGAATACAATGTTTAAAATACCCTTGTAGGAATGTTAAACTTTGTGACATTTCTCTGAGGTCCATTGATGCATCTTATAAATAGTACTGGGAACCTTCCTACTGACATGTTTTTCTCTTATGTCCTTCCCTTCTTTATGTCCCACTTTCTTTTCCAAATAATGATATAAAGTAGACTTACTATCAATAGTATTTAGATGGTAATTTTTCCAGATGCATTCCTTTATAAATACAGTCTATAAAATGTTTGTTATGGAAAATTAATTTAAATGTTGAGACTATGATTTACAAAAGAATCCTTTCATTTACTTATTTATTCAATACTCTTTCTCTAGTGAATCCATCCATTCAGTTATAGAGCATACACATTTATATTTGACAATGCAAACCAAAATCTAAAGGAATTTTCAGTCTTAAAAGAGGCATTTGGGGGCCAGCTAAGCTGCTCAAGTTGGTTAAGAGCTCGAGCTCTGAGCAATAGGGTCACTGGTTCGATTCCCAAATGGGCCAGTGAGCTGCACCCAAGCTGAGCTGCCAACAGGTGGCAGGATGGCTCAGATGGTGAGAACACGAGCTCCTACCAACAAGGTTGCCAGTATAGGATGGTGGGCTATGCCCACCTGCAATTAAGATTGAACATGACACCTTGAGTTGATCAGCTGTGAGCTGCAATGGGTGGCCAGATGGCAACTGGACTTGGAGCTGAGTTAGCTGCGTCCTCCACAAATAAGACTGAAGGACAACAACTTGGCTGTTCCCCTCCTCCAATTCCCCAATAAAATCTTTAAAAAAGAGGCATTTGTAAAATTAATGGTATATCTGAAGAAATCCAGCCTCCCTCATCTGTTGGGATTTCAATCACTATTGTGTTTTCCCAATTCTTCAAGAGGTTCTATAAAGATAACAGCGAAACTGGTGTTAATGAGCTTTGTTTAGAAACAAACAAGATGCGATATAAACTAAAAATTGGTTTACATAGCTGCTCTTTTCTTTCAATTTCTTGTGAACAACTCTAAGACATCATCAAGATGTTAAGAATAAAGTGAGACTGTTAGACTCTCAAACCTTGAAGTCTGAAGGCTTCACAGGATATAAAGGGAATTAAAGGATTAACTATTATGCTTTCAGGTTTTTTTCCAAATCTTAAAGGGCTAGCACTATTCTTTTATTGCAGATCTGAGCAAAGAGCAAATTAATGTATGAAAGACTAATGACACATTCACTCTTGCAATATCCAAAGCAAGTTATCGTTTAAGTGTATACTATTTTAGTAAAATTCTTTAATGTTGTTTTTTCCATGTGACTCTAATCTTGGCTTCCAATTGGAAAAAATTCCTCAAATCATCTTGATTATTAATTATGAGAAATTATAATAAAGTATTATTATGTTGCACTGTATCAGATTTAGGCATTGAATATAAGTTTTATCACTGAAACCAAAGAACAGAAATCATATGGTATTACGCATACAATTACTTGCCTAACTTAGAATGCCATAGGAATGAAATAAAACTACACAAATCAGACTAAAGTAATCATGTTCATAACATTCTATTTTGTTATTTTTAACCTTAGTTGTAATATAAAACCTCACACTTTATTTTATGACAGTTGGTTCCATGGAATGATTTGTGGCATATAGCACACTGTTATTAGCTACAGGAAATACCAATGACATCATTCAGCCATTATAGGAGATAAGCTCACCTATTAAAGAACAATACCAACAGTGTTGTGTATTTTTACTAACCTGCCATGTGGAATAAGTTGCAAAGAATATTTTCTTCTACAAAGACATTATGGTTGAAATATTTGAACTACCCTTGCCTCTCCAAATGTAAATGTATAATATTGCAAACCATGATAATTCTATGACTAATCATCTATATTATCTATCCAGTTGTGTTTTCATAAATAAGAGGGAAAAAAGACACATTTAAAACACTACAAATCTGGAAATGACATAGAATCTCACTCATTTTGTAAAAGTGCAGCATCTAACAACATAGTTATGCTAAAAATAATTTTAAACACAGTAAATAAAGTTCTATATATGTTCACTAGAAAAAGACATCTTAATAGAATCGTATCAATCACCCTTAATCATGCATATATCTTTAAAAGATACCAATTCATAGGTGTAGCATATAGTTCCTCATTAATTATCACAAGGATTAAGTCATTTTACCTGTGAAATTGAGGCTCTCAAGTTATTCTTATAGACACAATAAAAATTATGCTAGAAACTATAACAACATAAGAGGCTGTATTGTGTAGCATTTTGGTCTCAGCTTGGATTCAAAGCTTGGCTTTCCAACATGTCAATTATGTGACTGTCTGCAAATTTTTCATCCTGTTTTGTCATCTATACCATGAAGAACAAATAAACTGTTCTCACAGAGTTGATGTGAACATGAACAGGGTAATATATATATTTTGATATCAGAGGGATTATTTATTATGAATTTGTACCAAATGAACAAACAGTTAATCAAGTTTACTATTTGGAAGTGCTGAAAAGTCTGCATCAAAAGATGAAAACGAGGGCCGGCAGAGTGGCTCAGTGGTTAAGCGCTGGCTTAGGAAGCCAGCGGCCCAGGTTTGGATCCCTCAAAAATAAAAAAAACGATTTGAACTTTCTGCCGATAATTCATGGCTCTTGCATCACAGCAATGCACCAGCTCACACAGCACTGTCTGTGAGGGATATTTTAGCCCATAAACAAATAACTGTATTGGAACACCCTCGCTATTCACCTGACCTGGCCCCCAATGACTTCTTTCTTCACCCAAAGATAAAGGAAATATTGAAAGAAAGGCATTTTGATGACTTCAGGACATCAAGGGTAATACAATGACAGCTCTGCTGGCCATTCCAGAAAAAGAGTTCCAAAATCACTTGGAAGGTTGGACAAGGCATCCACGCATAGCCTCCCAAGGGGAACACTTGGAAGGTGACCATAGTGACATTCAGCAATAAGGTATGTAGCACGTTTTCTAGGATGAGTTTGCAAACTTAATGGTCAGGCCTTGTATATGCAAATAGCAGGTGTCCAAGGTCTTCTCAATAAATGTTAACTATTTTCATTATGAATGGTTCTACTATTTCAATGAATGAATGTATAAACTGTTTAAGGTTTGTTTATCCATAGTAATATGTTTGACTTCTTTTCAAATACATTTCCTGACCAAATAAAATATAAGTCACATCTGGCAAAGCATATTTGTGGTAGGCTTAGCATTATAGTGACAAACATATGTTGAATTATACAGATCAAAATGCATTCTTTTTCTCTTGTGGCTGACCACTACACTGAACAATGTTAATTATTTAGAAAGCTGAGCATTTGGTAATGTGAAAAACATGTTTTGATTTAATACAAAAAGACCTCTCAACACAAAATTTGGCAAAGTTAGGGTAAAAATCTGTGATTCAAATTCTACTTTGCATTCATAAATGTTAAAGAAAATCTATTTCTCATAGTCAGTACCAATATTTAACCATAATTTCATATTTTGCAGTTTTTACTTCAGGATTATGGGCGATTTCAATCAACAACAATAAATGATATGCACCAGAATACAGTTTCATATTCCATTCAGCTTAATGGATAGTTCTCTTGACATAAGGACATTTCAATCACTCTTAACAAAGTTTTTATTTTTATCATAAATCTCAAATTAAGGGATCTTTGCATATTACCAAAGATATATCTCTGGATTAGGTATATCATAACCAATAAAAATTAAGATTCACTGCTAGATTTTTACATATACTGCCTCTTACAGAACAGTGCTCTGTACATACAGTAATATGAAATGTAGTTACTATGATACCAATTACAATTAAGACTGAGTTCCTGGGCCAGCACTGGTTAAGTGCTGGTTTTGGGATGCCAGCGGCCCCGGTTCGGATCCCATATATGAGGGCCAGTGGCACTGCCCTCTACAGCTAACTACAGCTCCACGTGGAGCTGGGCTGTGTGAGTCCCAGCGATGGTGTAGGCTACAGCACCTGCTGCAGTGGGTTGCTATAGACTACAGTGAGTGGCCGGCAGCCAGTGTGAGCAGCCAGCAGCCAGTGTGAGCTGCTAATAGCTGCAGTGAGCGACATCCAGAGGCCAGCAACTGATCTGCCTCATCCGGGAAGAGCGCAATGACGATACCAACATGGGCCAGTGAAGCAACATCCTCCGCAACTAGACTGAAGAAAAAAAGGACAGCAACTTGTCTGTTCCCCTTCCCCGACTCCCCCCAATACCCCAATAAAATCTTTAAAAATAAAAAAAACTGAGATCCTGACACATGTGGGAAAATTTATTAAGGCCTATGAAGTTTTAAGTATCCTTTTGTAGTGGAATCATTTATTCACTGTTAAATCATGATTGTTTTTTAATCTGCCAGTAGTTTTGTATTCTCCATAATAAGCAAGTGGCAACAGTTTGAAATAATCTTGACATCTACATTCCATTCTCAATTAATCACATCAATTTTCAAAGAGGTAATTAGCCACTATAAAGATTTTCCAAGATGAAGTCTGGGAAAGGGATTAGCAAAGAACTTTTGCTCAAGTGGAGGACATTGAAGGATATTCACCACACCCTTATTTACATCTGGTGCGTGCGTGTGTGTGTGTGTGTGTGTGTGTGTGTGTGTGTGTGAGAGTGTGTAGGATAAAGTGTCAAATTATATGATTCTCAACTTTTTTGGGGGTAAATTGATTCAAATTCAATTAAATATTTTTTATAAATCATGGATTTATTGTATTTTATAGATCATGGATGTACTGTATTTTATAGATCATGGATTCTTATATTTTTATAAATCAAAAAGTAAGTTGTAATAATAAAAGAGCAAAAGAGGATTTCCCTCCTAATAATTGAACAGGAAGAGTACAGACATGCACTCCCTTTAGCTACAAGATTTTTCTTGCAATCTTCGTCTTTTCTCCAGAATATTCCTCTTCAATCACCAGGGAGGCCTTCTCTGAAACTATCTAGCTAAGTTAGATTTTTAATTATATTACATATATATTCTTTATTATTATAATAGTCTCAAAAATATTGTTCCTGCCTTTAGACAAATTATTTCCATTTGCTATTATACATTAATTAGTGAAATTATTTCAGTAATATCTGTTTCTGCCAATCGACTGTAAACAGCATGGTACCAGTGACCTGCTGATATATATATAATATATATACATATATTACATATATTACAGATATATAACTATATATAACAATATAACTATATATGTATAACTATAACTGTATATATACACATATATATAACAATATAACTATATATGTATAACTATAATTGTAGATATATACATATATAACAATATAACTATATATGTACAACTATAACTGCATTTATATGTATACATATACACACACACACACAGTAACTAGAACAGAGCTTGACACAGAATAGATGTTATAGGCTGAATTGTGCTCTTCCCAAATTCATATGTTGAATCCCTAACCCCCAGTGGTAATGTATTTGGTAATGTATTAGTTAACTTTAAATAATTAAAGTTAACTATAATCATAGGAAAGTTTCCAGAATTGCTACAAAGTAATTTTTTTGTTGTTTGAGTCACAAAGAGTATCCTATTTTGTTACAGAATCCTGAGCATATAACATACTAGGTAACTAAAGAGACGAGACCTGTTAAATGATTATTGAATTAATTAATTTAAAAAGTAATGGGAAAGAAAAAAGTCTTACCCCTAAATTCATTTTTCATGAGAAAGAACAGCATTCAATGTCACTTTCTGACAACTGCCAGTCTTTACTCACTCTGCTAAAGTACAAAAAAAGTGACGTCTCTAACTGATGCCTTTAGGAAAGGTACCTGACATATCCAGATAGTTTTTCTCCCTTCTCCCATATGTGGGCAGCCAGTCACACACAGGCACCCTACATGGAGAGGCCTATGTATACCTCCAAATTTGAAACTAGTTAATTCTGGGATAAGATTTTAGGGGGCCCATTATAGCCATATGTGTAAGCTAAATTCTTCAATCCCTTTATTAATATTTTAGTCTCCATCTACCCAAATACTTGTCTGACTCTTACTTCAATGAAAACTCACATGTGGAAAAGGCTTGTTATTTATTGAGCCTACCAAATCCACATAGATGATATTAAATTGTTTCAATATAGAATGAATCCTCAAATATTCAAATTATTGATGCGAATTGTGCAGAATTTTGAAAAATAAATTTGAACACAAAGAAGTACTCAATCTGTGTTACCGATTTAAATATATGTTACAAGTTTTTCAAATATTTCATAAGAAATTTTATTCTAGCATTTTCTTACTTAGAGATGAAATGTAGAAACATATCTGTCCTTATTTTTAACATCTTCTCAGCAAACATGTTGCTAGATCCTATGCCCCTTTATGCATATAAACTCAAGCAATGAAAAACATAGCATAACTAAGCCCATAATAGATGCTCACTAAAGCATAATAATATATGAAAAATTCCTTATCTGAGCAGACATCTTCTGCTTCTATAGCACAAACAAGATTTCTCTCAGTTCTGATCAAGAAAGGGTAGGTAAACTCTGTGCTCATCTTCCCTCACAACCACATCAACATTACAATTAAACTGCAACAACCATCATTGAGAATCACTTGATGTCTAGCTGAGCCACAGTCCTACAACTAAGGACATAAAGAAGAAGCCAACAAGAGACTGGTAGGAGGAGAGAAAACTCAGATCGAACCAACATATGGTAGTTATAAATCGGAAGGTATATCAGCTATGGAGGTCCTCCTTGAGGACCAAGGGGTTCCAGCCCAACAACAGGCTCCCTGACCCAAGTCTCCAGGGCCCAGAAGAAAGGTCTCCATAACTTCTGGTCGAGAAAACCAGTGGAGATTGTGGCAGAATGAGACAGAGGGCTGCTGGAGTCCCAGGCTTTGCTCCTGAAGAGCTCACACACAGACACAATGACAGACTCTCTTGCTCTCAGCTCTGTCACTGGAGCAGCAACTCGAAAGGCACCAGAGGCATATAGGGAGGGAAAAAATTGTTGGGCTTCATGGAGAGAGCTGGAGGGGCAGTTTTCTTTCAGACAGAAATGCTGGCAGAAACCACTGTTTCTGTGTTGAGCTCTCCCCCATCCAATGTGCAGATGCAAGCGAGAGCCATATCTGAGTCTCCATCAACGTAGCTAACATTGTTCACCCCAACCTGGTGAATCCCTGAGAACCTGCCCATCCAAGCCACTTCCAATGTCTTTTCCATGCAAATGTCCTACACTGGCTCATACTGCAGACTTTTCCATAATCTCTCAAGCCCCAAGCAAGTAACATCTGACCTCAGTATGCCCTATACTTCTTGCTAAGCAGATCTCAGCCTGTCACTAACGCCAGGTAGCAACAGTTCGCAGCTTGGCCTCCCCTAGATACTTCCAAGCCAAGTACAATTGGCAATGATCTGCAAATCATTTTGTAGAACATACCAAGTGGCCTCAGGCCGCAGCTGAACTTGACCTGAGACCTTCTAAGAGGTCCCAGAACCAACATACCAGGTGGCCAGCCTCACATCACACCAGAGGACCATTCAACAACTTCCGCAAAAGACACAAAGGCCAGACTCAGTAGGCACCAATCCCATCTAAAGCAAACTCTGTACTGTAGTTCAGCCACTGCACAACAGGCTTGACTACTGTAGTCAAGGCCAGTCATTACAACTAATAAATTTGATGATCAATGCCTTCCACTGACAAGCAAACAGCAACTAAGGCTCAACTACAATAGGAAGGCACAAACAATCCACACAAGGGACCTACCTGGAATTACCTACTCTGGTGGCCACAGAGACTGAATCTCTGGGCCCCACATGACACATACTACATCAGGCCACTCTACTAATACTGGAGACATAGCAGCTCTACCTAATACCTAGAAACAAACACAGGGAGGCAGCCAAAATTGGGAGACAAAGAAACATGTCTCAAATAAAACCAGAGAAAAAAGCTCTAGAAAAAGAAGTAAGGAAAATGGAGACAAGCAATCTACCAGATGCAAAATTGCCAACACTGTTTGCAAGGATGCTCACTGATCTCAAGGAGAACTTCAATAAAGAGATAGAAAACATAAATATGAGGGTAAAAAACATAAAAAAGAACCAGTCAGAATGAAGGCTGCAATAACTGAAATAAAGAATACTTTAGAGGGAATCAACAGGAGATTAAATGAAGCAGAGAATCAAATCACAAATTAAGAAGATAAAGTTCCAGATAAAATACCAAATAAGAACACACACACACACAAATAAATAAATAAATAAATTAATTAATTAATAAACAAACAGATAAATAAAACAAGATTGTTTAAGAGGCCTCTGGGACAATATTAAGCATACCAACATTTGCACCATAGGAGTACCAGAAAGAAAGAGCAAGAGCAAGGCATTGAAAACCCATGTGAAGAATAATGATAGAAAATTTCCTTAACCTAAAGAAGGAAATAGACATACAAACCCATTAAGTGCAGAGTCCTAAACAAGATGAACCCAAAGATGCCTACACCAAGATACTTCATAATTAAAATGTCAAAGGTTAAGGACAAAGAGGGAATCTTAAAAGCAACGAGAGAAAAACAGTTAGCTATCTACAAAGAAGCCCCCATAAGACCATCAGCTAATTTCTAAACAGAAACTTTGCAGGACAGAAGGGACTGGCAGGAAGTATTCAAAAAGATGAAAAGAGAAAGGACCTACAACCAGGATTACTCTACCCAGCAAAGCTATCCTTTCAGATTGAAGGACAGATAAAGAGCTTCACAGACAAGAAAAGCTAAAGGAGTTCATCACTGTCAAACCAGAATTACAAAAAATGTTAAAGATACTTCTTTAAGAATAAGAAAGAAAAAAAAAAACAAAACATAAATACAAATAATAAAATAGCAATAACTACATATCTATCAATGATTACTTGAAATGTAAGTGGATTAACTGCTCCAGTCATAAGACATAGGGTGGCTGAATGGACAAAAAAACAAAATGCTTACATTTGCTGCCTATAAAAAAGATTCACTTCAGATTGAAACACATTCAGAGACTGAAAGTAAAGGCATAGAAAACGGTATTTCATTAAAATGAAAAAAAAAAAAAAGAAAAGCTGAAGTAGCAATACTGATACCAGACCAAATAGACTTTAAAACAAAGCCTATAACAAGAAACAAAGAAGGAACCTGTAATCTCTCCTATCTTTATCTTAAGAAACCCAAACCCTACTTCAAAGGGACATGTGCATCCATGTGTTCATTGCAGCATTATTCACAATAATGCCAAGATATGGAATCACCCTGGGTGTCTATGAATGGATGAATGGACAAAGAAGAGGCAGTACATTGTACACATTGTACAACGGAATGTATTTAGGCCATTAAAAAGAAAAAAAAAAGAAAAAAGAAAACAGAATGAAGTTTTGCCATTTGCAACAACATGGATGGACCAAGAGGGTATTGGGTTGAGTAGACAAAACCAGACAGAGAAAGACAAATGTCATATGATTTCACTTATACGTGGAAACTAGAGAACAGGATAAATACACAAACCAAACATAAACAAGCTCTCAGATAAAGAGAGCACTTTTATGGTTGGGGGGTATGGGTGAAGGGCAGAGGGGATTCAGAGGTACAAATTAGTAGTTACACAATAGTCATGGAGATGTAGAGTATAGCATGGGTAATATAGTCAGTAATATTGTAATAACTATGTATGGAGTCAGGTGTGTACTGGATTTATTGGGGTGATACCTTCATAAATTATATAAACATCTAATCACTGTGTTGCACATCTGAATCAAATATAATATTATATCAGCTGTTTGAAAAATAAAATATTTTAAAAGATTGCTAAGTCCTGCATATGCATGTGTGTGTATATTGTATGAGACATATTTGTTTTTCCTATATACTAAATATTAATTACATTTCTATCAAAAATGAGACAGAAATATATTATAGTGGTTTAATGATTATTATCCCTATTACTGACTAAAGTGAATTCTTGAAAAATAAATCTTCTACAATTACATTTTATCTTTAGTGATCAGTGTCTCCAACTACAATTTACTGTTATAATCTTTTATGGATCTAATGATCTACATGCCCTGAATTCGTCAATCTCATCTCTTGCTTAGGATTTATTTTGTGTTAATGATAAAAATTAAGTTAATAAAAATGGAACTTTAAATATCTGTCTTTACCCAAATATTCAAAAGGATTGCTTAAAAACCAATGCTCAGTAAAATTCTATCCACACATTAAAAAAAAAAAACTGAAAAAAATCCTCTTCTACATAAATTATAATAAGTTCCCTAAAGTCAAATTCTGCAGATACTTTTAAAATTAAAATAATAAATTTTAAAAATGCAATAGGTGCTATAAAATAATAATTTAAAATCTAATGAAAACACAGCATCCACATGAGAATTACAACAGACCTTTCAGTGTACTGCACAATCACGTGGCATACTATTAAGCAAATATAATTAAGGACAAGAGAGCTGTACTTTTTTTTTTCTTTTTTGTAACTTTAGCTGCACATATGGAGCATTTTGTTTCACTTCTGGTTTACTTTCTTTTAATCAAAGATCCCCACTGTAATGCCTTCACACAGGGCTCAGTGTTGTGGTTACCATGGAAACCATAATTCTGAATGTCCTAACTTGTGTGATTAAAATTTAACACAAAGTAACATTGATAGTCTCCCTCATTTCCACTACCACCAATATCCAATTCTAATTAGCAGTACAATAACTGGTTTGGAAGGAATAAAGAGCTCTGGCTACTATATTCTCACATTGCCAGTTATTCACAGGGCATCTCATAAACAATATATAGTGATAGTTCTCTTTTACAAAATGCTAGCTTTAAACAGAGGAATTATTTCTAGTTGACTTTTCAGTCTTCTGTATAAGATAGCCTATATTGGTTTCCTCTTTTTATATGCTGTTAAGAGTTTTTATTAGTATTATTATTCTCTATTTATTTCATTTGCCAGATCAACTGCAGCACAAGCTTTACACAATGGTTTAACATATGAGGGTAATATATGAAATTATATGACATTTTAATTCCTCAAATACACTTGTAATAATTATATTTATTTCTATAATTACTACACTGCTGACTTCAACATGACATTAACCCTTCCAGATATGTTAATCATTAAGATACAACATATGTAAAATCTTTTTCTCTGAGGTTTAAAAATTCAACTGCATCTTTTCTCTTTTCTTCCATTTTATTTAATGAACACTCCAATAGGAGCTGATAAACTCTCGGTACCCCAATACAAAAATATATGCTCTCTTATTGATTATTTTGATTTGCAGAAAATTATATTGTCTCAGGGGCACACTTGCACTGCTGATGGGCCCTGATACTCATCACCTCTACTTATAACTAAGTACAAGTTTATTTCATTAGTCACAACATTTTAAATTTGAAAATTATACTGTCATTACAACTGAGCAGCTTGACTACCTTATCATACATTAGAAAGAAGATGAATGCCATTCCTCCCCACTCCTAAAATCCCAAAGGAAACTGTTTCTAGAGCAAGAGGGACATTTTTAAATATTAAACATTTAGAGTCAGGAAGATACCTTTGTCAATAAGTCCAACACTCTCAAAATTTAGGGTAGAACTGAAGCCCATGCAAGTTAAGTGATATTCTTAACATGTCCTGTACGAGAACAAGTACCAGTAGTTTTAAGTATTCAGTTAATATTTTCATTAATTCTCTACAAAAGAGTGACATTTCTATTGTTCACACTTTTTCCTATTTTTGTTTACTAATCTAAATGCCTTAAAATATAAAATATATATAGTATTTGTAAAACTGATCTTGAAAATTAATGCAATTAACCCAAAAGATGAAACAGATAAATTAATAATTGTTAGTATTATTGTCTAATATAATTTATGTAATTTCAAAACTTGAGTTAACACTGAAAATAATCTGCTTTAAGAATATATCTTTATGCATTTTTAAAGCATTTATGGAACAAATAAATGATATGTATGAAAAGAAAAAACCAAAAAAAAAAAAAAAAAATTACATCTTTAGCCATAAAATTATCACACTCACTGCTAAACTAGTTAACAATAGCCTTTACTAACTAATATTAATTCCTGATATGAAAAATATAAAAAAGTCATCTATATTCCTGAGCTTCACACAGTCCACTTAATATCATTTATCTATTAGTACAGATCTGAATATTAATTGAAGTAAGCAAGTCTTACTTCAAATATCATTTTGACATTTGAATAAATTATAATTTGAGCAATGTCTGACTCTATGGACAATTTTATTTCTGTATATTTTCTACTTACAAGAAAGGGATTATCTTGTCCTATAAATGCTCCATTCAGGACTTCTACATCAAATTAGGATATGTGACTACATTCAAGTAATCTTTGTATGCTATTATGTTATTTTTTCTTCTACAGCAAGAAAGAATGAAGGAGAGAAAAGGATTGGGGTGTGTGTGTGTGTGTGTGTGTGTGTGTGTGTGTGTGTGTAGGTGAACCAGGGATTAGGAAGACTCTTGTGGAAGGAGGAAAAAGCACATGCAAAAGAAGAAGAGAAGAAAAGAGAATTCCTTTATATCATATAGGATTCCGTTTTTAAGTACACATTAGATTTTGAAAGATCCTTTGAATATGTCAGTTCACATTCAGGAGAAGGCCGCAAGTTTAAAAAAAAAAAAATGGTGCTGTATACCAGAGTCTTCATAGTGGAACTAGTGGATAACAAAGCACATGAAGCCACAGAGGTAGAGTGGTCAACATGCCTATGTAAGCCAAGAAAGGGGTAAAAGAAGACATTATTGAACTAAGTAATAATCAACTAGATTAGGGTTGATAGATATGATTATCATGAATTAAACTTGCTAACCAAGTCTGGATGAACACTTTAAATGTGAAATTCTTGGGCTGGCCGAGTGGCTCAGCTGGTTAAGTGCTAGTTCAAGACTGCAAGCTGAGCTCTGAGCAACAGCAGTTCAATGCCCAGCCTGAGCTGAGCTGCCGCTGAGCTGCCAACAGGTGGCAGGATGACTCAGCTAAAAAAGAAAAATATGAAATTCTTTGTCATGTCTTAAGTGTCAATAGGTAAGGGAAAAGATAAGCTAGCTTATCTCATTTTATATATATACATATACACATATTAAAGTTGGACTGTCATTCCATTTACTGTCGATACATTTACAAAGGCTAATAGTTTTTACCCCACGATGTCTAATGAAGGGTCCACAAAAATCAAAATTTTCAATCAATCAAAATTAAAAGATAAAATCAAATTATCTAGCTTTAGAGTTCCAAAGGCTGTTATCTTATTTAATAAATTACCTTATCACCTTTACTTCAACTATTCCTTCATTTTAATTCTTGGACATACCACAAAGGACACTGACTAATGTTCAGGATTGCAGTTTCAGTGAAATATTGTTCAATGATCTTTTTCTCAAGGCAAAATAAAATATATCAAAAATAACATCAATTTATTATTTCATCATTCAGAGTATAGCCTGCTGGGTGAGCTAAAAAGACTTCTAAAATAATACGAAGGATGGTTCACTTCAGAAATTTCAGCAAAGCATCAACTTACAAAGTCTAGATTTACTTACCTGTTCAAACTACATTGTGTTATGGCTCTCCATTGACTGATTTATTACTAAGCCATTCTATTTCTACAACTATACATTCTAACCATCTTTGGAGTAAAATACAGAGAAGTAGAACCTTTAATATAAACTTTAAAATATCTTCTTCTTCAAAAAATGATTCTTAAAGATAAGATACTCAACATACCCCTTCAGAGCCTAAAACAACCAGTCACTGTTTTGAAAACTTTTTCAGATTAACAACTTTTGTGGTTATTTAAGTTTTCCCAAGATAAATACTCATATGTAGCACTTAGAAAATACTTAGGAGCCCATTTGCCCAGGGATAACTTTTCAGAAGCTATATACACAGCACAGGTTTTTAAATGCCCTTACTCCACTCATTTCCTACCAGCAATATTTTTCAAAGGCATTGGTATCAGAGGGGATTACCACTACAATAGTTATTCATAAGGTACAATGATCAGAAGCGTTCATTTACTTTGGATATTTATGTATGTCCAGAATAAATATAAAACTTTTATTTTCAATTACATATCACTAGATTATTCATAAACTGACAATCAAAAACTATTGCTAATTCAGTATATTTAATCAGAGATGAAATTAAATTGAAATGAAATCAATTAAAAAACTTCATTTGTGGAAGAATTAATAACACCATGACTGAGAACACTGAAACACAATATAACAAAGAATGTGTGCCTATGAAATTCAAATTCCTCACTGAAATTTACAATGGAAAGATTACATGATTATAAATGAATTACCACCAAGTTTTATAAAAATGTAGCCATTCACAATTTTTGGCAACAAAGCCAGCAAACAATTGCTTGCTTCTATTACACGTATAAAAGGCAATTTGAGACTATACTCCCCAGAAATTAAATTTTCTGGATAAACATTTTAGTTAATTGCATTATTGTTCTCAGAACACTAAAGGGAGCACTAAGCCAAACCAGGAAATCCAATTTCTTTATAATTTTTGTTTTTAAACTGTTAAATTCTCTTCCACTAACACATCTTACTTAGGACCCAAGGAAAAATGCATATATTCTATATTAGATCTATTGGAAAGATATAAAACAAATTTTTATTTAAGTATAAAATTTACATTGATTTAGAGGAGAAACATGTAGTCTTCCTACCACAAATAAGTCTAAAAGTACATATTTCCACGGTTTATGTAAAAGTGCAGTGAATGGAGCTCACCATTTCAACTTTCATCAGTGCTGAGAGCATTTGTTCTTGTGAGCAGTTCACAGAATACTGTAGCTATTAGTTCTAGCCCCCTATTTCATAATTTTTGTCCCATCTTTGATGCAATGCATCTCTCATACATTCAAGAGATGTTATTATTTAAATTAACAGTATCACAATATTATCTTTGTAACTAGGTCTGTACTAAATATATAATAATATAAAAAGGGTCTCTCAACATGTTCTTCAATTTCTTCTTAAGTATTTTTACCCAATACTCTTCTCACTCAGAAAAATTATATTACCCTAGAACAAATTATATCTTATTCTCTAATGAATACTCTGGCCTTCTCATGACCATTCTTAGAACGTCATTCTCTCTTTTCTAGCAGTAAAATCCTTCTCATATGCTACCACTGCTGTGAAGCTTTTCCAAAGACTTTTATTCTGAATTAATTATTCTCTTTTTCTCGTGTTTCGAGTACAGCACTCAGTATATTATAGCTAGTTATACATGCTTCTATATTCCCAGCAAGACTTGATTCTCTTTAGGTCAGAATAGTATTATCACTCCAGAACATATAGCAGAGGTCTTATACACACCAGACACTAATATAATATGTATGAAATAAATGATTTTTTAAGTAAATTAGAATTATGTATTTTAACCTTCATTACTTTTAAAGATTTATGGTGACACTCCTTAGCCTTTGAAATATGTTACTTAATGAAACAGAAGTATTCTGCATTAAGCAAATGTAATTAAGGGTGATGTTTTAATCAATCTCCTTTTCTTGTACATATAAAGTTTAAAATTGTTTAGAAAATTACATATTTACTCGAAAAAAAAGAATTTATTTTGAAACCTATGTTTCATAATTAAGAAAAGACATTAATTTTTATTGATATTAGAAGTTATGCAATAAAAAAAAAGTTTTCAATACAATCCTGTAATACTAACAAATTGGGATATGATTTTACATTTACCCACAGATTTACTGAACATAAAACAATGTCCAGATTTTTTCAAAATTTTAAATTTTTTAAAAACAGTAGGGAAATTAAGGATTCTACAATATTCAAGCTTTCCAGAATATTTACTGGATTTTTTCCAAGCACCAGAACTGTTTTTCAAAATTATAAGTGATATTTTATGTCTTTTAAAATGTATTGTACATATCTTTGCCTTCAAAAAAATTATATTAAATACACACAATTAACTTTTTCTTCTCAGTGACCCAAGATCATCAAAGAATTGCAGCATCCCATATTTTTAAGAATAAGTATGTCCTTTCTGGATAATCTAGTGCTGACCTCACTAATTGGACAAATGAGAATTCTACAATCCAGAGTGATTATCTGATGTACCCTGGGTCTCACACATAGCAAGTTAATGGCAAGACCAGGCCTAGAGCGAAGGTAACCTGATCCGAAGTTTTTCCGGCTTAAGACCACATCTGTAAATTGTTTATAGATCAGAGTATCTTTGACACATAGGGAAACTTTGTTCTGATACATAATACACTCAGCCTTCTCTATTTACTAAACTTTTTATGATGATTTTTAATGGTTATTTAGTCCCTTAACATACAATATCATATTTAGTTTTTAGTAGTTCTATTCTTTATAATTTGCTGAACTTAATGTGCTAGGTTATAGATGTTAGATAATCATATTTGTTAGAACATGTAAAATGTGTTCACAATGACGGTATTCTATGTAAAACGCAGTTGAAATTTAGTAAGAATAAACAGCTGAATATTATATTTAGTGCAGAAACAGGTAAGCTGTAGTTCCTGTGGTTGGTTGTTTTGGGATCACTCACTAAAGGAATCAAGACACATTTCTTTTAAAAAAGTGAAAACATCAAGGAAAAAAAAAAAATCACAAAAGCAGCATTTTCCACTTGGATGATGTAATTTTTCCTATATAAATTCAGAGACTAATAAAAGCAGGTCTTACCACAGTGAGGCCAGTGTTAAAAAATTAACAATATAACTCAGCACTTGAAGAAAATTCAAGTTTTTGTTCAATACTAATTTAAATAATAACAATGACACTTCAAAACAAAAATAAAACAGAAACAGGAACAAAATCTAGTAAGAGAAATAAAACACAGAAATAATAAGTAAATAAATAAATACACTTAACACAGTATCCAGTAATCCAACTCATGGGTATTATTTACCCTAGAGAAAAAAAAACTTATGTACACACACACACACACACACAGAGTATATAAATGTTTACATGTTTATAGAAACAGCCCAAATGTTCTTCAACAGATAGATGCATAAAGAAATGTGAGACATCCACAAAATGGAATACTGCCCAGCAATAAAGAAGGAATGAATTACTCATATACTCAAAACAGAACAATATTGTAAAAAATTATTTTGAATCTTAAAGGCATTATGAGGAGTGAAAGAAGTCATTCTCAAAAGCTTATGTGCTATATAAAATTCATGTATAGGATATTCTGAAAAAAACTAAAAACATAGGAATGAGGAACAGATAAGCAGTTATGCAGTTACTAGGAGTTACGTACTGAGGCAGAGAATAATTACAAAGGGACACCACTAGGGAATTTTTAGGTGACAAAACTACTCTGTGCACTACTTTTGAGGAAAACACAATTCTATACAGGTCTTATGTATGAGAATTGTACACAGTAAACAAAACCAAAAAATGTAAGTACAAATGAACAGCCAGGTAAACAGACAGATACATAAACAGATAACAGTTATGGTTGCTTGAGTATATTCAAATGTCAGAATTCCTCAGCCATTCACAATGGGTAATTTTAAATAAATGTATTCAAACAACTTTAAATGTAGATACTCAATTTAAAAAATCATGAACAAATCCCTCTCCTAAAAACAAACAAAACAAAACAAAGGGGCCAGCGAAGTGCCCCATTGGTTTGGAAATGGCTTGGGATGCCAGCTCTGAGCAGCAGGGCCCCAGTTCGGATCCTGCATGAGGGCCAGTGACACTGCGCCCTCTACAGCTAAGATGGTGAACAACAGCTCAACCTGGAGCTGGGTTTCTGTGAGTCGCTGGTGACAGCGCAGGCTGCATTGGGGCTGCACTTGGCTGTTGTGAGCTACTGTGAGTGGCTGGCAGCCAGCGTGAGTGCCTGGCAGCAGGCATGAGCTGCCATGAGCCACCATGAGCAGCTCTCCAATGAAAGGCGAGCGACTGCCTCAGCCAGGAAGAGCATAATCATCACTATACCAACATAGGCCAGTTAAGCAACGTCCTCCACAACTAGACTGAAGAACAAAAGGTCAGCAACTTCTCTGTTCCCCTTCCCTGATTCCCCAATGATGTTTCCTTCCCCCAATTCCCCAATAAAATATTAACAAACAAAATAAACAAACAAAAAAGAAAAAACAAGAAAGAATAGAAAGTAGACATCACAACCATCTTAAAGGTTTGGCTAGACTAGTATACTTCCTACATATCATGCAAATTCAAGGTTAACTATTATATCAGTAAAAACTAGACACCCATTCATAGTGTTTATTCTCAACTAGTCTTTTGTTTTATTTTTAAAGTACTGAGTTAAAGAATGTGTTCAGGTCTTTTCAAGATGAAAACACTAAAGGAACACATTTATACAACAAAATATCACTCGACCATAAAAAATGTTGAAATACTACCATTTGTGACTTCATGGGATGAATCTTGAGAATGCTATGCAAAATAAGACAGAAAAAAGTCGAGAACCATATGACTTCACTCATATGTGGGATATAAAACTGAAAGCAATAAATGAACAAGACAAACAAACAAAAACTCATAGATGCAGAGGCAATAGTTTAGTGGTTACGAGAGGGAAAAGGGGTTGGGGAGGAGGTAGAAAAGGGTAAAGAGGATCAAATATATAACAGATTTGACTTGCAGATGAACACAATGTAATAGAAAAGGGATGTATAACAGAACTGTACACTTGAAAACCTATATAATTTTATTAACCAATGTCACTCCAATAAATACAGTAAGGAAGAAAAAAGGACATGTTAATGTAATTTCAAGATGAAATAATTAAAGTAGCTCTGGTACATCCTAATATTGCAGTAGTAAAAGAAGGAAAAGACATTTGTTTTTAAAATAGGTGAAGATGTAGTACAAAAAAAGGCAAGACATGAGGAATGAACTCTGTTTGCTCTGATAGTCCATCCTATATGGACTATCAATTTATGGTAAGTATTTTGAAGGCTCAAAGGTTTTAGATTCTGTTTTTACTATTTTTCGCTTTCATTTTAGGTGTATAGCACTGTTCTAAAACATGAATGTTTTAGGATTTTGATTAAAAGCCGAGGTAAGTGATAAGGAACATGCTACTATTAAAAGAAAATGACATTTGAAACAATAATCAAAGAAAAATGGATTTGTTAAAATTGAAAATGATTGGGCTGGATGAGTGGCGCGGTGGTGAAGCACTGTCTTGGGAAGCCGGCAGCCCCAATTCGGATCCCACATATGAGGGCCAGTGACACTGCCCTCAAAATAAATAAATAAATAAATAAAACTGAAAATGATTTTTCTGCCTTAGTTTTAATAACACATTTTCTCAATGGCATGCTGTTATCAGACATTTAATATACAACATTTAAAAATCATTAAAGGAATAAAGTGCAGATACAGGTAGTTTTAATAACACATTTTCTCAATGGCAAGCTGTTATCAGACATTTAATATACATTTAAAAATCATTAAAGAAATAAAGTGCAGATATAGGTAAAGTGTCAGCTTACGGAAGTAAAACCTGAAATGAAATTTTAACAATATATATCAAAAACTGTTAAAAGAGTCATATACTTGGACCCAATAATTCTACCACTAAATAGTTATTTAAGAAACAATTACTTATGTACCAAAAATTTGCATAAATATATGCCTATCTTAACAGTATTTATCAGTAGAATGTAATACATTAGTAAAAGGTACTTGCACATATTATGAATCTATACACATGTTTATGTATATTTGTTTATTTAAAAGGTAACTAAAAATTTACACTGAAACATTAATAACACAGATTCTTCTGGGTCTGGATTATGGATAATATTAATATTCTCTCTGCAATATTTTCTAAATTTTCTAAAATAAGTATACATTAATTTTGCAATATAAAATATAAAAAGTGGCTACTGTTAAATGTTAAATTATAAAATGTACTCATTTTTTAATTTTTTATTGAATTTATTGGGGTGTTGTTGGTTAGTAAAATTATATAGGTCTCAAGTGTACATTTCTATACTACATCATCTGTATATCACATTGTGTGTTTACTGCCAAAAGTCAATTCTTCCTCCATCACCATATATTTGATACGCATTCCTCTTGTCTACAAACACCCCTCCCCGCTTACAGATACTTCTGCAAAGAAGACATAACAAAAGCCAACAGATATGTGAAAAAAATGTTCATCTTCACTGGCTATTAGAAAAATGTAAATCAAAACCAAAAAAGAGATATCACCTCACACGTGTTAGAGTGACTTTCGTGAAGAAGATAAGTAATAAGTGCTTGGAGAGGCTGTGGAGAAAAAGAAACCACCATACACAGTTGGTGGGGATGTAAGTTGGTACATCCATTATTGAAAATTGTATGAAAGTGCCTCAAGAAATTAAGAATGGAATTACTATATGACCCAGCTATCCCAGTTCTGGGTATTTACCTAAAAAATCTGAAAATATTTAACCATAAAGATATATGTACCAAAATGTTCAGTGCACCACTATTCATGGTGGCCAGGATATGGAAACAACTAAAGTGTCTTTCAATAGATGACTGGATAAAGCAGATATGGTATACACAATGGAATACTACTCTGCAATAAGAAAAGATGAACTACTGCCATTTGCAACAACATGGATAGATCTTGAGATTAATATGCTAAGCAAAATAAGTCAGACATAAAAAGTCAAGAACCATTTGACTTCACTCATATTTAGGATATAAAACTGAAAGTAACAAAGGAAAAGACAAACAAATTTAATCAGTTTAAAACATACGCTTTTTTAACAGAAATGTTTAGTGATTAAAGCTATATACACCAAAAATATTGATCTAAGGACATTCAGTAATTGGTTATAAATTATTTAGTTATTTAAAACTCTACTAAAATAGGTTTTATTTTTGTATTGGTAAAGAAAGTATTATTGTTTTGTATATATTCCATCTGCTGTTCATGGCCAATTCTGTGTTTTAAGCAGTGGCACAATTTTTCCTTTGCTCAACTGAGTGGCAGCAATCATTCGAATGCCAAACTTATCTTTATGCAAATCTTCCAAAAGGTCACCATTTATGCATGGAAATTCTGAAGGGCAGTAACTACAGAGCTGACAGATTCTGACAGCCACTATATCTCCAGGAACAGAATAAACAGGGCTAACTGTCTGAATAATTAATGTGCTTTTACTCTACCCATGGCCTGTTGTTACATCCTGAAACTTCTGAATGTATTTTTGAAATTAATTAGAAAATGTAATTTCATAGCAAACCAAAAGTTTATTATTGTTTTTAATTTCTATAAACACTGAGTGAAAGAGGGAAATAGCTTCAGTTTAAAGTGTCATGTTTGTAGCAACAACTCCTACCTAGATATAAAAATTAACATCTGGTACTGGATGTTATTTCTGTAAAAAACAAGATGATTGCTCTAAAAAGTTATTACTTTCTATTAAAAAAAAGATACAAAGAACCATGCTCCCTAAAAACAGTAAATGGCACCACCAGACATCAGGTTGCCAGTTTCACACCTAAGACTCATAATCCCACTGAGATTTCAATTGTCACTACTCCAATGCCATCAGTCACTAGACCTGTCAATGTTACCTTCTAAATAGTCTCAAATGAGCTACTGCTCTCAAGCCCCAATGCTGTGCTTTAAATCAGGTCTTCATTAGAGCTCAGCTGAGTTATTACAAATATTTCTCAGATAATCTTTCTGCCTCTAGTCACACAATCACCCACATGACTCCAGAGTTTTTGTTCTAATATCCAAATCCATGAGCAAGGGCAGTGGTACAATATAAAAGACACACAAAAAGAGAAAATAAAAGGATATGATAAGGCGGAGTATTTAGAATATATCAACTAATGAGAAGAGACAATAAAACAAAATTGTGTGTAATGTGGTAATATGTGATCTGGAGAAAAATAAAACAAGAGAAGAGGGCAGAAGGTGCAGGCAAGCAGTTTTCATTTTAACTAGGATGTTCAGGGAAGGATGCCATGAAAAGAGAATGTGTGAAACCTGGGAAATAAGCCATGGGAATAACTAAGAAGAATGTGATTGGTAGAGGGAACAGCAGGTTAGGGTAGAGTGGCCTTGTGTGTTCAAGGAATAGCGAGGTAGCCAGGATATCTGCAGTGCAGAGGAGGATGAAGAGAGACCAGGTCTCGAGTGCTGTAGTGTGAAAACAGGGGAGCAAAGAAGGCTATTGTGATTCCCCAGGCAAGAGGGCATTGTGATTTGTACCAAGGGAGTAGCCAACAAGATGCCTAGAAGTAGCCAGACAGAATGTGCTGATGGATGTGCAATGTGTGTGAAAGAAAATTCAACATTTACTCCAAGGATTTAAGCCTAAGGAGCTGGAAGAATGGAGCCATTAACTAAAACTTTTCTGAGAGTAATGTTTCTGAATAGGCTTTATAATTTTGAAAACTAGTTTGACATTCAAAGAGGTCATATACTGTGGAAAATATTGCCTCAGTACAACTTCTCTTTACGGTTCAAAAAATTATAGTTTACTTTACAAACACACAGTGCTTAGATATATGCCAAACTCTATTTCATATGCTATGTGGTAAATAATTTTGTTAACCCACAATTACAGATGAGGAAGTTGAAGCACAGAAAAGATAATATCTCTAAGGTCATATATCGAATATGCACTTGACCTCTTTACTCTGTTTCCTCTCAGGTTTTCTTTTTTTATATATATTATTAAAAAAAAATTGAGGTTCTCAAGGCTGACAGCAGTGGGACATGTAGACTACAAAGAGGCACAAGAGAACTTCTGAGGGTGATGAATATGTTTATATCTTGATTTTGGTGGCATTTACACAACTTGATGTGTTGGTGAAAATGCAACTGTGCATTAAAAAGAGTTTAATATAAATAAATTATGCACCAGTAAGCCTGATTAAAAAATAATCTAGCCAATATCATATATTGACACACTAGAAATACATATATTTTGTCCAAATGTAAAATGAATTGTACTAAATTTATTGTAACACTTATTTTTTTCTGTTTAAAGCAATGCTCTTCATGTTGTCTTCCAACAGTATTACCTGACAAAGTAATACACTTTTATTTGTAGCCATATAATTGTTCTTGACATATTTACCCAAGTAAGAATAACTAGGGTTTGCCCAATAATTTTGTTCCTCCCTTACAAAACGTCTCAAATAAGGCTTCTATACAGATTTATCATAAAGTTTAATGGAAATTTGTAAATGACTCAATCAAGCGTGACTTTAAACATTTCTGAAAAGTCCAGAGAGGTTCACATTTGTGTTGCAGATGTTATTAAGTGTCTTGCTATTTTGTTGCTGTGTACTATCATTAATGTAAATCTCAAAAAAAAAAAATATATCTTAGGACAAGTTTAATCACTTATGATATGAGAGACAAAACCCTATTTCAAAGTCTTCTTGGTTATTTTAAGTTTTTAGGGTTTGCATTTGTGTTGCAGATGTTATTAAGAGTCTTGCTATTTCTGTTGCTGTGTACTGTCAATAATGTAAACCACAAGACAAAAATATGTCTTAGGACAAAATTAATCACTTATGATATCAGAGGCAAAGCCCTATTTCACAGTCTTGTTGGTTATTTTGTTAAAGGCAGCTCCTTAATAAATCGGAGAATATAATCAAATTTATATCATATAGTGAATCTGAAAAATATCCTATAATAGGATTTTGGAAAATTTCAGCTCTATTATTTTTTTTAATTATTTGATTTAAATGCCCACGTCAACAATCTTGATATCATCATTTTTATTTAACACTTCATAAAATCAATTGTCTCAATATGAGGACTAGTCTAATTAAAAACTGACAATGATTCCATTAATGCACTTATCCAAAAATGTGTAACATCAGCACACTAAAATATTCTTTTTTTTTTTTTTTTTTTTTTTTTTTTTTGAGGGCAGTGTTACTGGCCCTCATATGTGGGACTGAACCGGGGCCGCTGGCTTCCAAGGCCAGCGCTTAACCACCGCGCCACTCAGCCGGCCCTTAAAATATTCTTAAAAACAAACACTGCCATAAAAATCCAATGAGATACCTACCACTTGATATCCATTACGATGGCTATAATTAAAATCACAGATGATGATAACTTTTGGAAAAGATATGGTGAAACTGGAACACTAAAGCATTTGCACTGGGAATGTAAAACGGTCCAGCCATTTTGTAAAATAGTTTTGAAATTCCTCAAAAAGTAAAACATAGTTACTATTTAATCCAGCAATTCCACCTCCCTTACATGTCCAAAAGAAATGAATACATACTGTCACATTATAGCCTGCCTGTCTGCCTCAATGCATCTCTCCATAAAGACAGATCATAACTTCAATATTATGCTTACTCTATGTGTCCCCACTTGGCACCAAAGGATGGTGGGTCAGTCAATGACAGATAAGTTTTCTCAAGAGAGAAATAACCTAAGCCAGACACAATCACATGGGTGACAGATATAGTCTGTCATTGGGGGGGGGGGGGGGAAACTCCCTTGCTTGAGGGTCTGGCAGCCGGCCTGTGAAATGACCTATTGATATGATAATATCTGTCCTCCCTGCATTCTTATCAGTAAGCCTTGGCGGAAGAGTCTCTTAAGAGGTGCATGACAATAACCTTATGGGACCTCCATTAATGGCAGCTTGCAGGTGTGGGTGATTTGACCCTGAGCTATGATTTTGGGTGTGAGAAACACAGACCCCGGAAGCTACTTTGACCCTTGCATATGTGTAAGATAATAAAAGGAACAGTCAGACCCGATTCGGGGCTCCAGTACACGAGGCTGAGGTCCCCTAACTCCAAACTTTTTTCTTTCCTATTTTGTGTCTCTCTCTTTTCCTTAACTTTCATGATCCCTTCTCCACACCCACCTAGCCCAGTCATGCGGGACACGACAACATATAGCTACACAAAAACTTTTGTACGGATATTTATAGCAGCATTATTCCTAACAGCCAAAATGTGTAAAAAACCCAAACTGCATATAGATACAAGGTTTCTTTTAGGAACGATAAAAATGTTCTGAATTAGACAGTGGTGATAGCTGCACAACTTTGAAAATATACTAAAAATCACTGAAATGTACACTTTAAAAGGGTGAAGTTATAGTATATGAATTACATCTTAATTTAAAAACAAGAAAGATAACACTGCCAATCATTCAACACTGTAAAAAATCCCTATGACTCCTCCAGAAACTTCCTATTTGGGGGCCCGTAGCAGTCATATTAAATATTAAAAGGTCTCAATTGTTTCTTATTTTCTTAACAAAAATAAGAATCAGTAGAGGTTCTGAACTTTTCTTTTCAAAACCCCATAAATACTATTATATTAGGCACTCTGGAGACATTAGGCTGGAAAATTAAGCTTTAGTATGCCAAACCTGATATTTCATGGATTGTTCCAAACCTCTTTTCCAGACTCATCTCAACATTGTCCAACCACATGTGGCTAATCATTTGGCCACACTAGAAAGAGCAATCCTTCATTAGCTATCCCTTGGTCCTTTATGCTCCTTTTCACAAACTCTTCTATTGCCGTTCATCACATGCATGGCCTCACCTTCACTGCCTCAACGATTTCACAACTTCATGAAGATTTCATGATCCTCCAACTAAAATGACCAGCTACCACCTCTGTTTCTTTAGCACTTTGTCACCAATGCTTTTACAATGTATATAATAATTCCTATAAAGCTTCAATTTCCCACCAGCATTTATTTTCTCCAGAGCAATCTGTCTTACTTAGCTTAATTTTTTAAATGATTAAATCAGCCTGTTTTTGTTTATTTAATTTATTTACTTCACTAAGTACCAAAAAATCTATTTCATATTCAAGTAACAGAATGTCTAAAATTTATGTTACTGTATAAATAAGCTAATATATACAAATAAAGTAGATCCAATCCTAACTACACTGGAAAATAGGACTAATATTAATTGTTTACATTGTGAATGAATTTGGACAAAATAGCAGTGATAAAGAAATGAAGGTAAAAATATCTAAAAGAAAGAATATCAATTGAAAAATTTGGTGCCTACAAAAGTGAGTGCAATGTTTTTAGTCTAACTCACTCAGTACCTTTGAATACAAAGAAAAATTGAAAATCTTTGAAAATAGATTGATATAATTTATTAAACATAACAAGTATATCAGTAATTCAAAACAAACTTGAATTATTTTAATACAAAGAAAGATGATAGTGTGGATATTTCTAATTTTAGTCTGTAAATTTATAATAACATATTCTAGACATAACAAAGTCACTTTACAGAAATTAACTTTAAAAACTTTAAAAAGAGAGGAAATTCTAATTTTATTGATCGGTTATTATAAAGGCCTGTTTTGCCTTCAAATAATTTGCTAAAGAAGATCCACATATGAGTATGTGTACTGGTTTAAGGTTATGTTCCTCTAGGACTTTCATGTTTTACTCCGTAGACAAATTTGTGATAAATATAAACATTACTTCTGAAATTAAATTACTTCATATTAAACAATTTGGTGCTATAAAATGAATATATTATTTTTCCTAATATTCACATTCACTATCATGCATATGTCATTGAGAACAAATGGATAAATTAAAGAAAACTTACTTGAGTAGATTGTGTTGGTATACACGCACCAATTAAAAAAATAAGCTTTGAATACTTATTCAATATTAGACATTTAAGAAGGTAATACAGTCATTTGCCTTTTCAAAGAGGTAAAGATCCATTAAAAGTATTTTATATTAGTTCATTTATTTTTAATATAGCTGTAGTATACTTGCTCACAACAGCAAAGACTTCAGACTATATTATTTACATATTTGTTCATAAATGTGAATTTAATTTCTAAAAATGTATAAAATTCCATTTTAGTAACTCATTAAACAATATGGTGAATTTTAAATATGATACAAACGAATATACTAACATGAAATACAAGTATTAAATTCTTTGAAATAATTAACAAATGAATTGACAATAGTAATTACTAATTACCTTAATTTGCTCTTCAGTTGCTAAAAATCCATGGTTTTTTTCCTCCAATTTACCAAACGTTTAAACATTTCTGTAAAACAAACAAACATTTAATTACACACTGAAAAAAATATTTTTATTTTTATTTTTTATGATCATAGTTGTAGAACTATTTGAGTAGGTTTTTGTATTTCTTATTGTTTGCCAGTGTATTTTTTGTCCCACTACACTTGGGTTATAGCAGAAAAACCTGGAATAAAAAAGAAATTTAATGTACAGGTGACATATTTTCCTCCATGATGTAATTTACTATAATGTTCATTGGGAAAAGGTAATGAATTTGGTGTGTATGGAAATTTTAATTTTCCTAATTGAAAAAACACATGAGTTTTTCAAATATATTCTGAGATTTCCAATATATTTTCTGATTTCTTGCAAAAAGCACTTCAAGCTAAGATGCAAAGATGTGTTATATCACTTTTACCATTAAAGAACTCTTGTGGAAAAAAATAAATAAATGCGGAACTCTTTAGCACATTTAGTTACTCAATCATACATACTCGTACAAACATAAATATGCACATACATATATACATATCCCCCTTGTACATATGTATACATAGAGTGAGACTGTAATTATAATAATCTAAACAAGTTTTGATTTTAAGAATCTTAGAAAGGAATAAATAAAAATATAAGTTTACTTAAATGGTACATTTACAGACGGGGGTAGTTATATTCACTTTCTTTAAGTTGCCATAATATTTTTCTATTTCTTTTATAATCAAATTAATAATACATGCCAAGCATTTCACACGCAAGAAAATAATGTCTTTCGAAGTTATTTATTTTTTTTAATGTCCATGTTTTCTAATGGCTTTGAGACTGGGCATATCAATTTTTGAACTTTCTAGTGAGTCTAAGTACTTTACAAAAGAATCAGATGCATTGGTAGTCATTATGATATTTAGTGTTTATTATGTTATTAGTAGTAGTATTCTATTTGCAGTTTAATTAATCATATGTGCCAAATCAATGGCAAAATTCATTATCTATTAGAATTTTGTCCTCAAATGGATGAGGAATTAGATATGATCAGATAGCATTTAGCATAAAATTATAATTGAGTTGTCCTTTACAGAATCACTATTGATAACTATTATACAGAAGTTGCCAAAAAAATGTATACATATTTAAAAAAAGGGAAAAACTGTACTGAAATTGTAATACAATGAATGATGCCAGGATTCATTTGATTTATGCCATCTTTTGAGTGAATGTCATACTATATATTGCAACAGTAATTCGATTCAACTTCAAAAATACATAGATATGAGCCAGCCGAGTGGCGCGGTGGGGTTAAGCGCTGGCTTGGGAAGCCAGTGGCACCGGTTCGGTCCCACATATGAGGGCCAGGGACACTGCCCTCAAATACATAGGTAACATCTCTTTTTTTTTTTTTTTTTTTTTGAGGGCAGTGTCCCTGGCCCTCATATGTGGGACCCGAACCGGGGCCGCTGGCTTCCCAAGCCAGTGCTTAACCACAGCGCCACTCGGCCAGCCCCATAGGTAACATCTCTTAAAATATGTACGTTTTTTTGGCACCTGCACTATACATATATACAGATAAACTGGTGGAATTTTTTTTCACTAATAAAGACATTATATTTTATTTGAGGATTTAAAAATATGAAAGAAAAGGAACTCACTGTATTTTTTCTACAGAGTGTGCACCCATGTTTAGCCGATTGGAGGTTTTGTACCACAAGAGCAACCTAAGTCCATATAAATGCCATGCTTGACTACTTAGGCAACTGACAGAAATTTTTCAATCCACTTCATTAATTTTCATGAACAACGATTCTTACAACAAATTGAGCACATTCCTTTAATAATTATTGGTTGTTTACATAAGGTGTTTTACACTAATTTTTGAAGAACAAGCATACTTGTTCTTATAAATATTCTATATATATGAGCAATCATGATTAATGATAGCACAAGCTCTCCTACAAATATCCTCATCCTTTAGAACTTTTTTGTCCCATTTAGAAAATACATTCTGAAATCCAAACATTATTATTTCCACAAAGTTCTCCCTGACATCACCAAACTCGCTTTACCACAGACAAAACCAATCATATCTTCCCTGATCATCCTATGTCTTTGTCTATTTTTCTATTTTGCTAAACCCTACACTGTCATGTTAATTGTTTGAGAACAGGAACTATGGCTACTTCTTCAATTAATACTACTCCTCCCTAATGAGCTAAGCACTTAATAGGGCCTCAAAAATACTTACTGGGTAGATAAAACGTTTACATTTTTTGTTAAAAAATATTTATTTAAAACTGTCTATATTGGCTTCACATAAATTGAGATCAAGAACAAAAATGAACCATTATATGTGTTTTTGAATTTGTTTGTATAGCTATCTTTATAGGTACTTTTACTTTTTTTACAGACCAGCAGAGAATCCTCAAGTGACAGTTTGGCTATTCAACATCCATGTCAGTGCTTCACTCAATTACATCCACTTAAAGCACTTAGTTTTTAGTAGGCAACTCAAAGGAAAGAACAAGCTTACAGAGGGTCAACTAGCCTCTTAAGAGGAAGAAGACCAGGTCTAAGTTAAAACACAGGAAAAGAAAAGGGGAGTAGACAAACAAGAAAATAAATAGAAAACCTAGACGCAGAAGATATCACATCAAGTGATATTATTCTATCAGTACAAAGTAATAAGGTAAGTGTCTAATTAGTAAACTTATCTAAAAGGGGTTGTAAAAAGGTACTCCTAGAATTATTTTTTGAGCAATGTCACTATGAAGGAAAGCACTAATGGAGGATATAAAAATTAGGTATGTTTTTGATGACAATAAATTCATACAAATATACTTTCATTACTGTTCAAAATGACATAAAAAGCAATTCATTAGCAATTGGCATTGCAATTCACTCTAGGTATGATGAATTAGATTGAAATACTTTGGTTATAAATAATACAGTGCTTTAATTAAAAATTAAAACAAATTGGGCCCTCCGAGCGGCACATTGGTTAAGTGTTGGCTTGGGATGCCAGCTCTGAGCAGCAAGGCCCCGGTTTGGATCCCACATGAGGGCCAGTGACACTGCGACCTCTACAGCTAAGATGGTGAACAACCAACAGCTTCACTTGGAGCTGGGCTGCCTGAGTTGCCAGTGACAGCATAGGCTGCAATGGGGCTGGCCAGCAGCTGGTGTGCGCTTTTGTGCGCTGCTGTGAGCCGCCACAAGCGGCCATCCAATGGCTGGCAAGCGTCTGCCTCACCCGGGAAAAGCGCAATGATAATACCAACATGGGCCAGAGAAGCAATGTCCTCCACAACTAGACTGAAAAACAAAAGGACAGCAACTTGTCTGTTCCCCTTCCCAGATTCCCCAACACTGTTCCCCTCCCCCAATTCCCCAATAACACCTTAAAAAAAAAAAAATTAAAACAAATTAATTCACACTTTAGATAAAATGTTATAAACAAGAACATATATAAAACATCAAACATGGAAAATAATCAAAAAGACTCATGTTTAAAAAATAAGTACATAACGAAGATGAATTTCCAAGGTAAATTTTGTAATCATTAGATAGCAAGTCTAAAAAGTAGAGCAACTTCATTCATTCATTCATTTATTCATTCATTTCACCATCAAATGTGTACTAAGTAATCAGGCATTGTTTTAGGTGCTATGGATTCAGTAATGAACTGAACAAACAAAAATAGTGCTAAAAAAGTTTACATTTTCAGGCTTAATGAAAATTAAGAACAGAAAGGGGGGGACTTCATATTCAGTTTACAAATATTTTTAATATTTAAAAACTAAACTATATTTTGAGCAGTTTATGATCTCATTTAACCTAAAGTTTTAAAAACGATTTAAAAAACATATTTATATTCTCAACTAACCTTTACAAAAGTCTTCTGAGGCTGATAATGAATATTATCTTTTTTTATTTTACAAATAAATATTCTGAGACACCCGGGGTAGTCAGAATTTCAACCCAAGTAACCCAACTTCAGATTCTACACAATCAAACTTTTTAAAATAGCATTATACTAATTATTACCGTCCACATTTAATAAGAGGATTTTTATAACAAAATACAGAAAATAAGCTTCTGAAATATTTTTTTCAGGAAATAATCATCTCAGAATTTCATACCATTAAATACTATTAAAATGTACCTCACCTTCACATTCTGATATTTAAATGACATTCCAGGAAATCACAGTAAATATTATTCCAGAATTAAGATTAAAAATACATTTCATTAACTTTTTATGACATTAATTCCAAAATTATTTGACATCTCCTAGTTAACTACCTAGTAAACTTTCATAAAGCAATGAAGAGTTGACATGTACAAACATATTTTTTTTTTTTTTTTGAGGGCAGTGTCACTGGCTCTCATATGTGGGACCCGAACCGGGGCTGCCGGCTTCCCAAGCCAGCGCTTAACCACCGCATCACTCGGCCGGCCCCAAACATATTTTTGAAAGATCATTTTGGTATCAATTAATAAGTGCTTTGCCATACAAAATGACAGTGATATTTTTTAAAAGATCAGTAGGAAATGATTTTTAAATATATATATTAGAGAAATTTTTGTAAAGCATATTTTTCCTCTGTACAAGTTTGTCCTTAAATCATTTTTAGAACTAAACAAATAGTTAAATCCTGGGTGCCACAATTTTATTATCTGTAAAAAGAAGGATATGGCCTTACTATTTCAAATTACTTGGAAGCTAAATAAGAAAATAAGAGACAAAGCTCTAAAAAGAGACACATTAACTTCATTTATGACATCCCACCTCCACATGTTCAACTAGGCCTTCAAATATTATTTTACCCATGATATTCAAATCATTTTCCCAGCTATTTTCTTTCAGTATCTCTCAATCTGCAGTTTTATGGGTTATCTTCAAATACCATCTACTTTTATTCTTCATTGAAAACTATTAGGATGTACCACCATATTTCCTCTGTAGAGTGTTCAGATTTTTCATCTCATTTCCAATACCAAAATCCGTACAGCCATGTGGCATAGGCAAAAAAGGAACATGTTTTCTACTTTACAGATTAGAAAGCTGCAACTCATGTACAATAATCATAGTTATCAACTGATACTGCCAAGGCAAGATCTCAAGGCATTTTATACTTCTTTTGGCCTCCTGCCATTGCATGTTGTCACACAGGACTTCATGCCTGGTATATTGCTATAGCAGCTTAGTATTACATCACCATTCTATCCCCTCTAAAATCTCTTTTGGTTAGCTGTAACCTAATCTGAGGCCTCATTTCCATCATGGTTTTCTGCTCATCTATCCTCAAGAACCCTATTGCTATCCACAGTCTGGCTTTCAAGACCCTCTATAAGATGAATACAGTCTCTTCTAATGCAAACATCTTTTTGATAGGACTCCACTGCACCAAACAGAATTTCCACAGCTGACTGGGCTCCTCCAACAGATTATTCTAAACACAGTGGCTTGTTACTGCAATCCCCAGCACCAAGAATGCCCTCTGGACTTCTCTACACTAATACATTGAATACCATGTCAATACAATGGTAAGGTCTCCTCCTCCCATGAAATTAGCCTCAACACTTTGAACACAAATTCATCTCTAAACTCCTGCTGCATTTTAAATCGGGAAGACAAACTTTAGTCTTAAATGTACATTTTCCACATGTGATGGTTTACAGACTCCCAGAAAGTAAGCCATTGTTAAAAGGAGAGTGCCTGGAGGCATAACTTTTAAATCAATGACAGAACTAAAAAAAATTGCCAAAACAACTATTTCAGGACTATGGAAACTGACCAGTCAACGCAATATATTAAGAAGTATTTATTCCAGAAAAACTACTCATTTCTGGTAATAACAGTAGGGATGGTGTGATGGTGTGGCGTTTCATCCCAGGAATTCTCCTGGCTCACTCCCATCCACTGCTAGGCTTTTAGGTCATAAAACAAATCAAATAATATTTTATTGAGCTATAAGAGCACACCTTGATAAAAAAAAAAAATTAAATCATACATAGTGAGCTGTCTAACCAGAGTTAAATTCAAAATTTTAAAAATAATAATTTTAGTAACTTTTAGAAACCACTAAATATATGAAAATTTAAATAAATACTGTTATATAGCCCATGTATCAAAAGGAATCACAATAAAAATTAGAAAATATTTTTAACTGAATCAAAAGTAAAGCACAACATATCAAAATTTATGGAACTCATGGGCCAGCTGAGTGGCGTGGTGGTTAAGCGCTGGCTTGTGAAGCCAACGGCCCGGGTTCGGGTCCCATATATGAGGGCCAGTGACACTGCCCTCACCAAAAAAAAAAAAAAAAAAAATGGAATTCAGCTAAAGCTGTACTTAAAGGCAAATTTATAGCTTTAAATATCCATATTAGAAAAGAAGAAAGTTCTCAACTAACCAAAGCGTCCTCCTTAAGTGAGTACAAAAAGAACAGCAAACTAAATGAAAAGTAAACTAAGGAAAAGAATAATAAAGGAAACAAAGTGGAATGTTGATCAGAAGAACAATGTTACAATGAAAACACCTCCATAATTATTTACATTATGTAAATCCTTATCTATTCTAGCAGTTAGTATGTTCATCTTTAACATAACAATTAGAATAAGTAACTCACAATTCCCTCCCACTTAAATAATATATACACAGCCAAATCTTGAATTGTGAGTAACTTGGTTTGCGAGTGTTTTGCAAGATGAGCAAATATTCCTAATACATTTTAACATGGTAAATGAACGATGTCTTGCAATAAGAGTAGTTTACTTCTGGAATGAATCATGCTCACAAACCAAGTACATTTTAACGTGGTAAACGAGTGATATCTTACAATATGAGCAGATTGTTTCTGGAACCAAGGTATTACTGTATATTTTTTTGGAATAGCCAGTATCTATATAGGACATGAATAATATATAATACATGGAAATCTCATAATATATTATTAGGGAAAAAGAAGTGTAGATAATCCAAAACAGAGAATAATCCTTAAAGCTTAATCTATGCATTACCTAACATTTCACTTATAAAAGGCTGAACTTCTTACATTTTGTTTAGAAGAATGTCAATATAAGTTAAATTAATATAAAATAAGGGAAGAAATCTACTGTGGTGACCATCAGTTTGTCTGCCTAAATACAAAGAATGGATAGGATAGAATAAAGTAGGCCAGGACAGGATAGGCAAAAGGTAGGGAAAAAAAAGAACCCTTAATTAGTGTCTTCTATATATTCAGATAACTGTGTAATACTGAGGATTCGAGCAGTATATACAAATAGAGATGATCTTTTATTTATTAAAATCAAAACCAAAGATTTGGCCTTTTACTCATTTCCTTTATTTGGCAATTCAATTACACAAGGATTGTTTTTACCCCCACAGAAATCGTAATGTCCTAATTAGTTAATCAGAAGTCCATGGGATATAAAACATCAAAACTCTCATCTCAACAAGTATTTGGCTAAAACATTATACTGAGTGGTAATAGACTCCCAGTCTATTTCTGCTGCAGTCATTCAGTCTTGATAAAGACACTAAAAGGCAAGGACATTATACTCTTCCAAGGACCCAAAACTACCCAAACCTTTCATGCTCACATGGACCTCTTTCTTTGAGTCCAGCCTAGGACTGATTCACAGATGCTTTAGCTTGTTTCTATGTAGAGATTTATGCAGCTATTTCCCTATGGCGTTATAAGATAGAAAATGTGACCTGCTGTGAATAATGTCATCAGAAGGAGATCTAGTATTCTGCTGTACATAGGAAAATGAGACACTTCCTATAATAGGAGAAAAGATGGCAAAATATACAACAGATGTGACTATTGAAAGCTAGAACCAACACCTAGAAAAACGCTCAGTTCATAGTAGACATTCTGTAGGGGGCAAGATATATTAATGGCTGGGGGCAAAGGGTTTCCTTATCTCCTTTTAACACTTCTGCATTAGTACTGTGCAGTACTATTAGTACTACTATTAGAAGTCAGCAGACTGCTGCCCTAATCCTAAAACTTAATATGCTTTCAGGAAGACCATTTTCTCAACATATGTTCTTTTTTCCTCTGCTTAAGAAATAGTTTTCAAGTTATCCCTGTAAAAAGAAATCTTCAATTTAATGTTTCCCCTACCTCGTCAAAAATGGCAGTTATCACTATATATATCATATTTGCATCCTAATCATTATTTCTAAATATAATAGGATTTATTGAGCTTCTTCCATTTATAATAAAATGTGCCTACTCTCTATACTTTTAAATAATTGGTTTCTTGTCATATACACTGAAATCTACCCTAAGACTTACATAATCAAATAACTGTTAAAAAGAACATAAATTTATAGGTTCTATGACAGAACAGTTCAAAATAATTTGAACAGTTTGCTTTGTAAGTAATGAAAATACAACACAATAACTTATATTTAAAATGTTTCATTAAAAAGAGGAATATGTAGATCAATGTTCATTTGTTTCAACTTCAGTAGCAATATAGCACAATTTTAATAATAAATATTTTTCAAAATACAGAGGAGTTAAGGAAAAAAATGTGGTCTCAGAATTCCTGTTAAAATAGGAATCTACAATTCATGAATTATATAGCATTTTCAAAGTACACCTCAACCAAATGAAACTATTGCTTCTATGAATATGCATTGTAAAGCTCATATGTGTCTGTCTTTCTCTATGGTGGATATACAAAAAGAAAAAAAAATGCAGTTACTTTGTTCTTTACAATAGATGCATTTTTGAAAGTTTGCATATGAATTTATTCACTTTGAATGTACTGGAGGTACTTTCTATTTAAATTATCTCCAGACAATAACCATCTTTCAATGTATATTATTTAAACATTGCTGCATATCTCCTTAAGGCCCTTTGACATCATAGCATAACATGAAACATGAGTGCTGGAACAATATCAACCAGAGTAACTGAAAGAGTACATATCCTGGGCTGGCCAAGAGACATGTTGGTTAAGAACTGTCTTGGGATGCCAGCTCTGAGCAGCAGGGCCATGGTTCAGATCCCACATTAGGGCCAGTGACACTGTACCCTCTATAGATGGTGAACAACAGTTGGGCTGCCGTGAGTCAACAGCAATGTTGTAGGCTGCAGTGAAGCTGCAGTGGGCTGCTATAAAGCTACTGTGTGTGGCTGGCAGCTGGCATGAGGTGCCAAGAGCCGCTATGAGCAGCCATCCAGTGTCTGACGACCAATCTGCTTCACCAGGGAAGAGCACAATGATAATTCCAACATGGGCCAGTGAAGCAACATCCTCCACAACTAAACTGAAGTACAAAACAACAGCAACTTGTCTGTTCCCCTTCCCTGGGTCCCCAACACTGCTCTCTCTCCCAATTCCTCAATAAAATATTTTAAAAAAATAGAGTGCACATCCTGATTAATATGAGAATCATCTCAGAATTATGAATGTAAGGAAATCTTGTCATGCTTTATTTAACATACAAAATTTAAACAAGAAACTTTAAAAATGCATTAAAGGAGCAGAAATGCTGAAAAATGAAAATATCTTTTTCTTTAAATACTACCCTACCCTTACTTATCAGTTTTTTTAGTTCATAAAAATGTACTTTCCCTCATGGTTAATTTAGACAAATAAAACAATTTAATCTCAAACTATTAAATATAGGGAAAATAGCCCAAGAATAAGTTACCATGCGAACACATGCTACCAAATATTTTCTAGATTTATGATTAAATTTTTCAAAACGGAGTTACTGGATTTTAATATACAATTTCTGACTCTCAGTTCTAGAAAAATAATTTTTATCACTCGTCTTTAGAAGGCCAAACTGTCAACTGATATCAATCTGAAGGAAAATCCAATATTCCAGAATCTTAAGTTTTACTGAGGATGAGAACCTGTTGTCTAATCAAGAGTTCTCAAAGGTATAAAGGAATTCAGATTGCCAACACAGATACTTACTCTCAGATGAGCTTTTCCAAAAATCCTCATTCCTTTGGTAAAAAAAAAAAAAAAAAAATCAATAAATATATTCTAACTACAGTTTTAAAAGCTCCTGAGATACGACCTCTGCCAAAGTATTTTGGGGATGCTCCAACTGTGCAGGGGGCAGGGTGTGGGATTGAAAAGGTGAAAGGAGGAAGGAGGGAGGGAGGGAAGGAAGGAAGGAAGGAAGGAAGGAAGGAAGGAAGGAAGGAAGGAAAGAAGGAAGGAAAGAAGGAAGGAAAGAAGGAAGGAAAGAAGGAAGGAAGAAAGGAAGGAAGATGCTTCTGCATCTTCAAGTTAAAAAAAAAAAATCTGGCTGGAGGACTTTAAGAGATTTGCGTACATATGAAATACCAAATTCCCATTGCACTGCTACTCTGCTTTTTCTGTTTTATGCCCCATTCTTACATTAGCTGTAGTTCATTGCATGAAGTTTTATTTCACATTTTGTATAAGATTGCAAGCAGAAGTCTTCAGTACTGAAATCTATAAAATGGTGTGCTTTATATTCCACAGTAGTAAGTCCCTTATCTGAAACTCCAATATCTGGAAATCAGACCAATCTAACTTACAGTCCTAAATAACGAAACATTTAAAAAAAAATAAAAATAAAAATGTGACACTGCATCAAAACTCAATTAACTTGAGCCAGCCGAGTGGCGCGGTGGTTAAGCGCTGGTACTTAGCAAGCCAACAGCCCCGGTTCAGGTACCACATATGAGGGCCAGTGACACTACCCTCAAAAAAAAAACAACCTCAATGAACTCGACTCACAGACAGGCTCTCATTCAAGACTTAGTCATTCTTTTCTATAAAGTTCTAACAAATAGAAATCAGAAGAAACAGAGGAGGAACACTAACAGATTGACAACCTCTACAAATACTTAAAGATATGCGGAAAACTTAACACTGCCTAGAAAGAGCTTTGAAAACAGTTTTATACAAACTGTCAAATACCTGGGGATAGTCACTTTAATTCAGTAGATGTTTGCCTTAAATTTTTCAGAAATTTTTCTCTACCCAAACAAGATTCTATATAACTGAAGTTTTACTCCTGTACAATTCAAACTAACTAGAAATAAATAAAGTCAAATTCCACTGCTATTTTAAACAAAAGTTAACACCCTTGATAAAGTTCAAAGGATATGTATAAACATGTATGTATTTTACTCATCCATTTTGAAGATATTACTTTTAATTACATATAGTTTATTTCTATATATTATGCATATAAAAAGTAGAGCATATAAAACAACATTTTAAGTTACTTTGATATCACATAATCAAAAGAAGAGAAAATTCTTATCACTCCTCTAAAAATAATGTCCACTAATTTTTTTTTTTAATTAGTTGTTTTCCTTTGGTGGGAAAGCATATTTATTCTCATACCTTTTTAAAAATAATGATTATTGTCCAAAAGCTATCAACACATGTCTTTAAAAAATGTCAGGGCCAGCCAAGTGGCACGAGGTTAAGCGCTGGCTTGGGAAGCCAGCAGCCCCGGTTTGGTCCCACATATGAGGGCCAGTGACAGTGCCCTCAAAACAAACAAACAAACAAAAAAATAATGTCTATGAAAGTAAAACAGTATTTTTCAGAATAGCACGTCAAAAATAATAACATGGCATAATTACTTACCTAAATTAAAATATTGAGATATTTAAATTTACTTGGCACTGAATTTTGTTAACATGATTACTGTATATAACCAATTTACTTTGAAATATGCATGCAAGAGATATGAAGGAAATAACTAAATTTCAAATAAGGAAATGTTTTTTTTTTCTTTTCTTTTTCTTTTTTTTTTTACTTTTTCATTAACAAACTTAAATTCTGAAATTCATATAGGATGAAAAAATGCAAATACAGCTTTACCAATAACTATAAATAAAGTTTTACATGTACTTATTCCATCAAGATACTATTTAAAATGAAAAGACCATCAAACGTGAAGAGTAAAAGAGATGTGAACTGGGCTGACCCAACACCCATGGGTAGGGGTTGAGCACCAGGAGGGATTATCTCAGAGGTCCCCGTAAGAGGTGAGCGTTTCCATCTCCATACTGGACTCCCCAGCTCAGGAGATCAGTGCTGGACAGAGGCATCCCCACAAATTCTGGCTGTGAAAATCAGCTACGATTCAGCCCCAGTCAGTGTTCACCTTAAAAGGCCTGCACACAGACTCATTCATATGCACCTGATTTGAAGATATAATGACTGAAAATTTCCATAACCTGGTGAAGGAAATAAACATGCAAGGCCTAGAAGTGCAGAGAGTCCCCAATGAACCCAAACAGGCCCACACCAAGACACATCATGATTAAAATAGCAAAGGTTAAAGACAAAGATAGAATCCTAAATGCAGCAAGAGATATATAACGTGTTACCTACAAGGGAGCTCCCATAAGATTGTCAGTTGATTTCTCAACAGAAACTTTGTAGGTCAGAAGGGATTGGCATGAAATATTCAAAGTGAAGTAAAACAATGACTTATAACCATGACTACTCTACCCAGCAAGACTATCTTTTAAAATTTAAGGCCATATGAAGAGCTTCCCAGAGACAAAATAAGCTAAAGAAATTCATTACCATCCAGCCAGTAATAGAAGAAATTTTAAATGGGCTTCTTTAAGAGAAAAAAGAGGTAAAAGGAGCATAACTATAAAATGAATAATAAAATGACAATAACTATGCACCTATCAATAATCACTTTAAGTATAAATAGATTAAATGCTCTAATCGAAAGACACAGGGTAGCTGAAAGGATAAGAAAAGAAGACCCATACATATGCTGTCTAAAAGAGACCCACCTCAGATCGAAAGACACACATACACTGAAAGTATATTCATGCAAATGAAAACAAAAGCAAAAAAAGCTGGGGTAGAAATGTTTGGGATCAATCCAAGAAGACTATGTAACCCTACTAAACATCTATACACCCAACATAGGAGCAGCTAAATGTATGAATCAAATATTGTCTGACAGACAAGGAGAGATCTACAGTGATACAGTCTTAGTAGGGGACTTGAAGACTCCATTGACACAATGGACAGATCTTGCAGACAGGCATCACTAAGGAAACAGCAGACTTAAATGACACATTAGGCCACATGAATTTAATTGATATTTTTACAGCATTCCAGCTGAAAGTAGCAGAGTACACATTCTTCATAAGTGCATAGGGAACATTTTCCAAGATAGAACACATTAAGTCACAAAACACATCTCAATAAATTCAAGAAGACTGAAGACATATCAAGCATCTTCTCTGATTATAATGGTATAATCTCTGATTATAATGAAACTAGAAAACAATTATAAAAATAATAATACCCTACATAGCACACAAACACATGGAGGCTGAATAACATGCCACTAAACAATGAATGGGTCAACAATGAGATTAAGATATAAATAAAAAAGATACCTTGAGGGCCGGCTGAGTGGCCCGGTGGTTAAGAGCTGGCTTGGGATGCCAGCGGCCCCAATTTGGATCCTACATATGAGGGCCAGTGACACTGCCCTCAAAAAAAAAAAGATACCTTGAGACAAATGAAAATGAAAACACAATGACCCAAAACCTATGAGAAAAAGTGAAGGCAATCCTAAGAGGGAAATTTATAGCAGTACAGGCTTACCTCCAGAAACAAGAAAAATCTTAAATAAACAATCTAACCTTACACCTGAAAGAAAAAGAAGAACAAACAAAGCTCAAAGACAGTAGAAAAAAAGAAAATAATAAAGATCAGAGAGGAAATTAAGAAAAAAATAAAATTGAGTCTAAAAAATATATAAAAGATCAATGCAACCAAGAGATGATTCTTTGAAAAGATAAAATTGATAAGCCTTTCACCAGACTCATCAAGGAATAAAACAAAACAAAACAAGGACTCAAAGAAATAAAATCAAAAATGAAAGAGAAGTGACAATGGACACTATAGGAATACCAAAAATTATAAGAAAATACTATGAGCAATTATACACCAACAACTTGAACAAGCTGGAAGAAATGGGTAAAATCTCACAAGCATGCAATCCTCCATGGAAGAAGCAGGAAGAAAGAGAAAATCTGAACTGACCAGTACTAATAATGAAATTGAATCAGTAATCAAAAATTCCCAACAAACTAAAGTTCTGAACTGGATGGCTTCCCAGGTAAATTTTATAAAACAGGATGGCTTCACAGGTGATCTTATAAAACAGGGTAGCTTCACAAGTGATCTTATAAAACAGGATGGCTTCACAGGTGAATTTTATAAAACATCCAAAGAAGAATTAATATCTATTCTTCTCAAACTATTTGAAAAAATTCAAGAGGAGGGAAGGTTCCCACCTCATTCCAAGAAGCCACCATTAGCCTGATTCCAAAACCGGATGAAGATGCTACAAAAAAAAAAAAAAAAAAGAAGAAGAAGAAGAAGAAGATAAAAAAGAAAGAAAGGAAATTATAGGCTGATATGCCTGATGAACATAGATGAAAAAATCCTCAACAAAATATTAGCAAACCAAATTCAGCAATACATTAAAAAGACCATACATCATATACCATGATCAAGTGGGATTTATCCCTGGGGATACAAGGTTGGTACAATATCTGCAAATCAATTAATGTGATACACAACATAAACAAAATGAAAGATAAAAATCATATGATCACATGAATAGATGCAGAATAAGCATTTCAAAAAATCCAGCATCCATTTATGATAAAAATTCTCATCAAAGTGGGACTAGAGAAAACATACCTCAACATGATAACAGCCATGTATGACAAACCTATAGCTAACATCCTGCTCAACAGAGAAAAACTAAAAGTGTTCCACCTTAAAATCAAGAAAAGACAAAGGTGCACACTTACATCACTTTTATTCAATACACTATTGGAAGTCCAAACCACAGCATTCAGACAAGTAAAATACATAAAAGGCATCCAAATTGGAAAGGAAGAATTGAAACTGTCATTATTTACAGATGGCATGATACTATATGAAGAGAACCCAAATGATTCCTCCAAAAAAACTATTAGAACTGATAAATAAATTCAGTAAAGTAGCAGGATAATAGTCATAAATTGATTATAGTTTTATACACCAATAATGAACTATTAGAAACAGAAATTAAGAAAACAATCTCATTTACAATTGCATCAAAAATAAAATACCTAGGAATAAATTTAACCAAGGTGGTAAAAGACCTGTACTCATTAAATTATAAAACATTGAAGAAAAAAAATGAAGAAGATACAAATAAATGGAAGCTTATACTGGGCTCATGGAAAGAATTCACATAGTTAAAATGTCCATAACTACCCAAAGCAATCTATTGATTCAGTGAAATCCTTATCAAAATACCAATGGCATTTTTTACAGAAATGGAACAAATAGTTCTAAAATTTATATGGAACCATAAAAGACCCCAAATAGCCTTAGCAATCTTGAGAAAGAAGAACAAAGTTGTAGGTATCACACTACCTCATAATCAAACTGTACTACAAGTCTATATTAATCAAAACAGCATAGTATCAGCATAAAAAGAGACATGTAGATCAATAAAACAGAATAGAGAGCCCAGAAATATACCTATGCCTCTATGCTCATTTAATCTATGACAAAGGAGACAAGAATGTACAATAGGGCAAAGACAGTCTATTCAATAAATGGTGCTGGGAAAATTCGACAGACACATGCATGAAAAAATGAAACTGGACTACCTTCTTACTCCATATAAAAGAATAAACTCAAAATCGATTAAAGACTTAAATGTAAGGCCCAAACCATAAAACTCTTAGAAGAAAACATGGGCACTAAATTCTCTGACATTACCCTTAGTAATATTTTTTTTCTGATTTATCTCCTTGGGCAAGGGAAACAAAAGAAAAAATAAACAAATGAGACTACATCAAACTAAATAGTTTCTTTGCACAGCAAAGGAAACCAACAACAAAATGAAGTGACAGCCTACTAAGTGGGAGAAGGTATTACTAATGATACATCTGATAATGGCTTAGTATCCAAAATTTATAATACAAATAAAAAAAACTCAAACAACATCACATCAAAAAAAAATGTATTCAAATTAAAAAATGGGTAGAGGACCTAATTGACATTTCTCTATAGAGGGTATATAGATGGCCAATGAAGACATGAAAAGATGCTCAACATCACTAATCATCAGAGAAATGAAATTAAAACCACAATGAGATACTACCTCAACTGTCAGAATGGCTTTCAACAATAAATCAAACAACAAGTGCTGGTGAGGATGTGGAGAAAAGGGAACCCTTGCACACTGTTGGTGGGATTGCAAATTGGTGCAGCCACTATGGAAAACAGCATGTAAGTTCTTCGAAAATCATAAAATACAATTACCTATTGACCCAGCAATTCCATTTCTGGGTATAGCTTACCATTTGTGATAACATGGATGAAATCTAGAGGGCATTATGATAAGTGAAATTAGTCAAAGAGAGAGAGACAAATATTGTATGCTCTGATGTATATGTGCAATCTACAGAACAAAATAAACAACAACAACAAAACAGAAACAGACTCACAGATACAGAAAACAAACTGATGGTTATCAGATGGGAGAGGGGTTCAGAGAGCTGGATGAAAGATGCAAATTACAAAACAGTCGTGGGGATGTAAAGTTCAGCATAAGGCATATAGTCTATAATATTGTAATAACTATGTATAGCTCAGAGGGGTATTAGACTTACAGGGTGATCACTTCATAAATTATATGACTGTTTAACCACTATCCTATACAACTAATATAATACTGAATGTCAACTATATTGAAAAATAAAAGTAAAATAAAAAAAACTGAAAGACCATGTACTTCTAGAAAACAGTCACACATCTATCTTTTCTTACATGATTATGTACTTATTATTAACTGTAAGAAGAGCAAACTATGTTATTACATTAAAAAATCAAGATCAAATATGAATGAGGTATTTTTGGGAGAGTGGCAAAGAAGAGTGGGAAAACTTGGCTGAAATTATTTTTTCACCCCCAAAATCAATTTTCTTTTCTTCTAACGCTTGGCAAAATTCCTCCTAATACGCAAAAGCTTTTAAATTATCTATTTTAACTTGTAACTTTAACCTTCATTCTATTAAAATATATGAAAAATTAAAATATCTTTTAAAAGCAAACCTATTTATATATTTAGATTTCAAGAAAATCAATAATCGATCCAATAAAAAAGCCACAGTAACCCAGGAGCTGGACTAGCAAGCAGTGTTAAAAAACTGAATTAAACATTAATCCTGCTATGAGGACACTCACAGCCAATTGTGCAAATTCTCAACAATGTACAATACTCGTGGGGTGAAACTATTTAACTAACAACATTAGGGATAAGAATAATAGTAACAATGACAATAACATCAATAATAGCTTACGAGGTCAACTAATTTAATTAAAGCACAATTCAGATTGCAATTTGGACAAACTGTGTTAATAGCACAAAGGAGTACAGAAGTAAATATACTGAAAATATTGCCTAAATATTAAAGAGCAAATAAAAATAAAATCTTTCTCTACTTCACTACAGTCAAAGTAAAATGCAACTTGATCCAATTAAGCAAATTTAGGATACACAACTACTTAAAGGCCTGAGCTATACAAAGTGATGAAGGCAAAATGGATTCAGGCCAAATCTGCTTTAGTTGCTTAGATGCAATTTATTATGGCTATATTTTATTATACAGCTGTAAAATAAATAAATAAATAAATAAATAAATAAATAAATAAATAAATAAAAATTTACAAGGCAACATCCTGTTATTTTTCCACTGGGAGAAATGATACAGTTGCCCTGTGAATACTCAGCACAGATAGCAACATGCCAAGTTGCATTCTACTTGTTCCATTATCATGTGTCAATAGCCACTGACATTTCTGAGGCTGAGGGTAAAGCTAGCCAAATTATTCCCACTTAAGTGTTCTACAAAATTGTGGCTTTATAGAAAACTAGAAAGTTTTTAGCATCTCTAGGGACAAATTGGAAGAAGAGTTGTTTTAAAATAGAACAACTAAGTACCACTATTTCTTTAACAAAATAAAATGCCTTTTCTCCTTAAAACTAATGTCCTATTTTCAGGGAAAGTAGCTAGCATATTATCAAACTTTAAACTATAAACCTTAATTCAAGTCAGTTATCTGATCAGTAGTCTAATTTGTTGAGATAGAGAATGAGCTTCACAACAGAATTAAGATCACAGCTTTTCTAAGCCCCACAAGTATCATCTTTCTTCCTTTCATCATTATTCTCATCAATCTGCATTCATGTGTGTTGAAAGCGGTCCAGGCATTATATACAATTCAAACTATACAAAACAGTAATACTTGGCTTTTCTTGGTTTTGTTTTTTTTTTTCTGTTACTTGAAAGAGAGAGCAAGCGAAAGAAAAGATAAAGAAACCTGATTTTTTTTTTTTTTTTTTTTGGCTAATATGTGCAGCTTCTAAGAAAGTTGGTATTGTACAACTACAGGAGTTTGAAGAGCTTTTTAATGTTGAAGTAGAAGCAGCTTTACATTTGCTGCCATGAAACACCTCCTCAAAACTTCTACTGATGCAAAAACTAAGAGATCCTGACATGCTGTCCCACTGCAAGCTACACCTGCACCACCTGACAGGGGAGAGCAGAGCTGGCATGCAAGAAGCTACAATCCCCTGGCTTCCAATGGATGGATGATGGAATTCCTGTTGAGATAGTTTGGCTTTAATGACTTTGAACGTCAAGTAGCCTATGTTTGCTGAGAGTCTTGTCCATGTCTTTTCCATTTCCCAAGCTATTGGTCCCTTCAGCAGTCTTTGTAGAACTAAAGAAAATTAGATTTTAAAAAAAATTAGTTAAACTTCTGAGTGGTAGGTTCTATTAAAGTTTGAGAGTTATTTCTGTTTTGCTTTTGTTTTTGTTTTTTGCACTGTGATCTCCAAACTCAAGGAAACTCAATAATAACAGTTTCTCTTTTTTTTTTTTTTTTTTTTTTTTCTGTTTAGTGCAGAAGACTTCAGTTAGGAGGATGCCTGGGAAGTAGCATCTGCATGACAGTCATAATGTCATTACCATTGTTTCATAGCTTGGGCATAATGATATTAGCCTAAAATACTCATCTCATCTTCCATTCCTCTTACCAAACAAGCATTTTTTATGAAAGCCATTTAGAGAATATCCTACTGTTTAATGTTCCCTCTAGAAATTCAACCTAATGCTAAAGTAAGGTTTGTCATAATTGGTACAACAGTTTTAAGAACATCAGAGCAGAATTTTTCTATATTACATCTATTACAATATTAGGCAGAAAACAGTTGTTCAAAACTTGATGGTGACTTTAAGGTATGGTTACTATTGAAGAGAAAAGACCACCGCTAGGGATATTACAGCAACCATTATTAAATTTTGGTGATCTCTGAAATGCCCCGTCCTCATCTCTAACTCCAATCTGTGTACGTATGGTGTCCCAAACTTAGAATGTCCTCTGATTCTCCAAAACTTAGAATGTCCTCTGATTCTCCATATACACTAATGGCTTCATTTACTTGTTCACTCACTTATCTCACAACATTTATTCCAAACCCACTGTGCTTTAAACACTGCACTATTATGTTTTATACAAACATAACACAAGAGCCCTGCTTTCTAAGAATCTTAAATACCCTATGAAGGAAACAGTTGTGTAAATAAATATTCAGAAAAACATACGGTAAATATTTTTTTTTTAAAGAACTGAAAGTACTGGGGATGCACAATAGGATTTTATTCAAGTTATTCGAGACAAACATAACAATCTTGCCTTGGATATTCAGTATTTCAATATTTCATATTTCACATATCATCTACTACATGATAAACCCATAGGAGACAGGATGCACCATTTTTTTTAATGGTGTGACCACTCCCGCAATTTTGTATAACTATTTATACATATAAATTATAATATATATTTGTAATAATAGAAAAAAATCCATAAAGCCTGGCCCCGAAACCAGTCTACTTGATTACAAATTCTAACTCTGATACTGGCTCTATAAACTAAATCACAAAAATTGCATGTGCATCAATTTGCTTATCTATAAAATTGGGACTATGGCCTATCTCAAAGTCTTACTGAGAAAATTAAAAGTAGTAATCCATGTGAAAGACCTAGAATTGTCTCTAGCACATAACAGGCACAGATATTTTCACTATGAAGGCCAAGATTATATATGCATGTTTTTAAAACTCTTAACTTGTATATAATATTATCATCATTCAAAAGATGATGAATGTGCAGCACAATTACTGTGAAACATTGTCAACATTAGAGAGTTACTAAATGACAGAGCTATAATATACATGTAAGATATTCAAAAATGACAGAAATTAAATGCCATAGAGGTTATGTTGAGCCTGATAGCCTATATGCTCACAATTATTTCAAGAGATAAGTATCACTACTAGAAAAAATATTGGTAGAGTGAACAAAGTATAAAATTCTTTCAAACATTTTTAAAAAGTCCTAAATAGCTAAATATAATTTTAATTCAATTGATTTTTTTTTTAAGTGGGGCCTTTGTCTCAGAAATCCTGGCAAAATGAAACTAGATATCAGTATATTCACTATTAATAAACAAAACCCACCATATTATATAATCACTTCTGAAATTATTCATTATACCCATCATAAAAAAAAGTTTAGGAAATGTACTTCCTTGAGTCTTTGGAGTAAGACTATATCATATAAAATATGGACATAAAAATGCATGGTGATGTAGATGAAATTATATACTTGTTTTTGTTTCTTATCCAGTTTGTATTAACCATTTAATAATCATTAATTCATTAGTTAGATTGATGCTAATAACCTTCCCCTGTAGCATTAGAAAGAATTACAATAATTTCAACAATACAATACAGTAATTTCAAAACTACAATAATCATTTCAACAATTGAAAGAGAAAATTCCTGGGCTGGCCGAGTGGCTTACATGGTTAAGAGCTTGCTCAAGAATGCAAGCTGAGCTCTGAGCGACAGCAGTTCAATGCCCAGCCCGATCTGAGCTGCCGCGAGCTGCCGCTGAACTGCCAATAGGTGGCAGGATGGCTCAGTTTAAAAAAAAAAAAAGAAAGAAAGAAAGAGAAAATTCCCTTCTCAGGGGCAGGAAGGCAGGACACCTTGAAGAGTGTTGCTAGGCTTGCATGATGATTACCACAATAATCTCTAAAACTAACATTAGTGAGGACAAATGCTACTGATAGCAACAAATTGCTTAAATAGAGAAGCTCTCATTTTAGTGTCACAGCTATTCAACGGAGTTCTAAAACAGGTAGTTGAAATTTATCAAGCAACAGTTGTATCAACAATAAAGAATTATACCCAGAGTAAAGGTATTTAAGGGCTAGTCATGGGACAATGGTGTCAATAGGTTATGCTCTCAATAAAAATACAGGAGGATGAGATTTTCTCTGGTAAGTGGTTATGCAAAGCTTTGAGAAATAGACATTAGCAATAGACACTGGGGTATTACAGCAGAAGTGTCTAGGAAATAATCATTTTTTACTATATGTACTATGTATATAATAAAAAATAACATCTTCAAATATATACTTGTATCATAAAAAATAACTATCCGTCCTTAGAGAATGTCTCTACTTCAGCTTACAGATAATTCCCTCAACTGTTTCTGGATATTTTTGCCCAATTTTATGATTGAGTATTTATGTCTCAAAATTTATGGTAACTTTCTAAAAAAAAAAAACACTCAACTTTCTGGTATCTTTAGTAACATTTATAACTTCTTTTTTGCTAATTTAAATTTATAGAAGTCTATCATAGTTTTCTGTATCTCCTATTCTCTTTCTGCCAACCCATGTGTTTATTGCTTCCATAGTATCTGTCCAAAATTATAGGTAAATTCCAAATAAAAATAGCTAAAATAGGTGCTATTCTAAGACCTTCTGCATACAGTGACTCACCTAATCTTCAAACACCATGACAGTGAGTTATCATTACTGTCCTGATTTTAAGATGTAGTGATGGAAGTCTCTGAAATTTATTAGTAACCGACAGGGGCCTAGACTAGAAAGAAAGCCCATTTAACCCCAAAACCCATGTTCTGAACCACTTCATTTTGCTCTCTACTGTCTTTGACTGGTTTAATGTTCTTTACATTTTAAGGCTAAAATTAAAAGCAGATATTTCAATAAAGCTTTTTAAAGGCAAGGTTTTCCTCTCTCTTCTCATAACATATAGCTATTCTCTGATCCTTACAAAATACTCACTGTATGCTAGGCACTCTTTCTATACATGAATCACCTAACAAATGACACAGGTAATATAATCACCTCCACTTTATAAATGTAACAAATGAAGGCCACAGACAAAAGTCAAAGGAAGTCTCCAGGCTGATAAAGGAGTCAACACAAGCAGCTGTGTGCTCCCCGTACCACACGGGCATGTAACATTCTATTGCCTATTAGAAACAGAAGAACTGGGATTATGGGCAGCACGCTCCTATCTGGGTCTCCTTCTTATTAGACCCATGGGCTTTGGTGGGTTGCCATACCTCCTAAGCCTCAGTTTCTTCTCGCGTGATATGAATACAAAAATCATATCTACCTCAGAGCATTGTTTAGAGGCCTAATAAGATAACAGAGATACATGGTCACTAAAAGAGCCAGGAACATAAATTTTAGCTATTATTATTATTAATAATTTAGCTATTATTACTATCATATGACACTGTCATCCTCTAGGGGAACAGCTATTTGAAAGTAACCATATACTCAAAAATGTTGTATCTATAGTATGTACTATGCAACAAAAAAGATGCACATTAAATGCCTGAAGGATTTTAGCTTTCCCCATTTGTTACCCTCAGAAAGAAAAAGACTCATTTAAATATGATGCATCCAGCAGCTTTTTTTTTTTTTTTTTTTTTTTTTTGAGGGCAGTGTCACTGGCCCTCATATGTGGGACCCCAACCGGGGCCGCTGGCTTCCCAAGCCAGCTCTTAACCACAGTGTCACTCGGCCGGTCCCAGGAGCTATTTTTATACATCTAAAAATCCAAATTCCTTTCAGAGTTTAGTGTATACATCAATGCAGGGAAAGAGCTTTTCTTTTTTAAAAAAACTACCATGTAAACATAATTTAATTAATAACATATCATCATATTTAACAACTCTTAACTTGTAGGAAAACTTTATATGTTTGAACCAAAGACCATTTCTCAATTTCTTTTCTGTTTTTGGTAGCTATAGAAAATATGAGGTCAATGCCCTCTGCGTATCCTTAAAGCTTACAATTTCTCTTCATTTCTTCAGGCTGAGTAATCTCAATTTCTTTAGAAATTTCACATACATCATCTTTTCTAATGATTTTGGTCACTTTAGGACTCCTACCTCTAATAAATAGCTCATTTTATATTGGATTGAATATCATAAACTGTATTCAAAGTTACCTGAGAAATAATTATCTTTAAAGTCACAATATGAAATTGTCCAGCTTCTAAGTCCAACTCAAGCATAAACTATGTCCTTATGACATCCCTCTAAGGGATCTCTATTGTATCCTAAGTTCTATACATTTTTTACATTTTATTGGAAAAATAAATAAATAAACAAACACACATACATACACACACAGACACAGACACACACACACACACACACACACACACACACACTTATGGCTCTCTCCACTGATAAGAGGGTACCACGTAGGTATTTCAGGAGATATTTCTCCCATAGAAATTCAATTAAGATAAAAAATCAATATTATAGAATGAAGACTAATCAGTACTATATAGAATACTATGTATATTAATTAAAACAATAACATTATAATACTAGACCATATTATGAACTCAATACATAATAACTGATTTAAAACTTATTTGTTCAATAAATTTTTAATTAATTCAAGAAATTTATTGAGGTACCTCTCCATGCTAAGCATTTTTTTCTAGGTACTGGGAATGAAGCAATGAACAAAACAAATATTCCTAACTTCAAGTAAGTTAGACAACAAAAGACGCTGAGTAAAATGTAAAGTATGTTTCACAATATACAGTGATAATAGACATGTGTAAGGATTTTTAAATTTTAGATAGTATGACAAAAGAATCTTTCACTGAGAACATGGCATTTGAGTAAAAACATGAAGGAATAGAGGTAGCAAGCTAAATATGTGGATATCTATAGCAAGAATCTTCTTGGCAAAGGGATCAAGTGCAAAGGCTAAGGGGCCGCAGCAAAGTAAGAGAGGGAAAGAATGGTAGGAAGGATCAGAGAGCTAACGGGGCTAAATCTTAATTCTGATATAATGTTGTAGGCTATTATTCATACTCTGTCTTGCATTCCATGAGATAGGAAGCCACTGGAAAATTCTGAGCAAAGTAAAATGATATGAGTTACATTTTATAATGATTATTACTCTGGCTGCTGTGTTGAGAACAGATTATAGGGAGCCCATTGGACTAGTTAGAAAGATATAATAATCCAGGGGAATGAGGATGGTGGTTTAGTTGCAAGGTGGTGGTAGTGTAAGCGGTGGGAAATGGTGGAATTCTCAATGTAGATAAGGTAGAGCCAATGTGATTTATGATTCACATGTAAACTGTATATGAGATGTGAGGGAAAAAGAAGCCAATGTTTTTTACATTTGCAATTGAAAGAAAGGAGTTGTCATTTTTGAGACTGCCAAGTCTTCAGAAAAAGTCATTTTTAGTACGTGGAAACAGTAAAAGTTTAGTTTCAAACATATTAAGTTGGAGGTATCTGTTACCAAACATAGTAGACATGTTTGAGAAAATAGCTATATATGTAGGCCTAGAGTTAGTGCAAATGTTCGGGGTACAGATAAAATATGGTAACACTCAGCATTTACATAATATTTAATACTAAACTGGAAAAGATCATCAAGTAAGTGAATATAGGGAGAAAACAGAAAAGAAGCAAAGAGTGAGCTCTGTTATTCTCCAAATTTATAAACTGGGGAATGTGAACAGAAAACATTGAAGGAAACCAAGGGATATGCCAGAAAAACACAAGGAAAACCAGGAAAGAAGGGTGAACTGGAAGACAGTTGAAAAAACTGTTTCAAGGAGAGAGGAACATATCAAAGGCCTCTGAAAGATCAAGTAAGAAGAGAAAACGAAGAATTCACATTTCAATTTCACAACATGATCACTGAAGAAAACAGTTTAGATAGAGTGGTCGTGATTAAAGCCTGATAGTTAAGAACTTAAAAGAGAATGATAGGAGGAAAATTCTAACAGTATTTTCCACCTTCCTAACTACTTATAACTCTCTAGGAAAATACAGAAGCTAGGAAATTGCTCATAATTAATCATTCTGGTTCTAAAGCTTGTACTTTACCCTCTGGGCAATACTTAGGTTTCCTTCATATATCGTATGTAAGCGATTGCATCTGATTTACTTTAGAGGAATTGTTTTTATAGAAATCCTCCACTGTGTATTTATGAATTAACTCCTTGATTTGTTAATTGATTTTTGCTTTTTTCCAAACAGATCAAAATGTTTATTAGTTTTAGACAACTTTCATATGTGTCTGAAAACTGTCATATCTGTGTATTTTTATCAAAAGGCTCCTCAGGTATTAATGCCAAATTGCTACAGAAAATATGGCCCTTAATGCCTAAATAAAACCATCCTCAATAAGAAAAATATAAAACAGCCTCAAAAATAATTATAATGTGAACTAAAGGAAGCAGGAAACCAAGGTAGATACATGTAATATTATAACTATGTTTTCAAAACATCCACAAAAAGGTAAAGAACATAATTTCAAAATTTGTTGACCTTGTAAGTGAAAAGTTCTTAATTTCCTCTATTCTACATTTGTTCCTCAATAGACATGTATTAATATGAAAATGAAAAAAGAAATCAATATTCTTCATAAACATTTAATATAACTCAAAAAGTCTACTGCATTATTTAATTCTAATTATGTATACTGAAATCTATGCCTTTACAGCTTTTCCCATACTACTATTTTAATTAACATCATATACAAACTGAAATATGTATCAACCTTTAATAAACAATTTAGTACATTCTCATTATAAGATCAGAAAACATAGTTACTTGATAAAAGAAGGCTATGGGTTATAACTTTACCCAAATCAACACAGTTAAATAAATTTTAAAATTCTTTTATGCTAATGGATAATGAACTGAATTTGTAATGACACTATTGAAAATTAATGCCACTTTAATGGACTAATTCAATCATCTTTGTACATATAATCACACTAAAATTTTATTTAAAAAAAATATAAAGCAGCATATTTTGTCAGTGAATTGTACCAGCAAGTTGCCAAATACCGATGAGTAAGATGAGATACAGCCTCAAAGTACTCAGTGAGGAAAAGTGCCCGATCTGTCAAACAGAAAAAAAAAAGCACAACCTTTTACAGGGCAGGACTTTGCAGTAATGGTGTTTTAATTGGTTATTTTTTAAACTTATCTTTTCGCTGTCTGTGATAAATGATAAAATGCCATTTTTAAGCCATTCTATTTATACAAAGAAACTGCAAGGAAAATTTAATGTTTGTTTTTAATTTAAAATGAGACCAACCAAAGAAAATTAAGCAAAAACTAAAGAAGCTATTTAATGCAATGACCTTGTCAAATATCCCATGGAATGAATTGTGTTTGCTTCACCAGAGTATTACAAATGCTTACAAAATAGAAATAAAAACTAGGAGTAGTATTATGGAAATGAAAAAAAAAAAGCTATTGTATATAGTCATTAGTCACATAACTGCATTTTTTCCTCTTTGAGGAAAAATAATACTGAATTTTCATCTTAATATGTGAAATAATTTTTACTGCATTAAAGGAAACAGTGTTCCATTTCACTAATGAAGTACAAAAGATAGTGCACTTGATATAGCCCTACATGTTCTGCAGAAAAGAATTCTACACAACATGTTTCTGGAGCTTAAATGCATTTGTTTCCAATATCTTTTCTTTGGCAAGCAGAAATCTATAACCTCACCAAGATACCAATGACAATACAGTAGGTTAGTCATCTGAGTTAGTAATAGCAAAAGCTTTTTTTTTTTTTTTTTTTTTTTGAGGGCAGTGTCACTAGTCCTCATATATGGGACCGAACCAGGGCTGCTGGCTTCCAAAGCCAGCACTTAACTACTGCACCACTTGGCCGGCCCAGTAGTAGCAAAAACTTAATTCTTCCACTTTTGAAAAATAAAAATGGAATTTATCATAGATAAAAGAAACAAACTTGTGGTCAAATTTGTAAAATCTCCTCTACTCACCAGTCATAAGTATTACATTTTCCTACAGAAATAGCATCGACATATATATTTTTGTATTGAGAATAAAATCATTATTATGACTAAATTTAAATTGTTAAAACAAAACAAATTTATACATCAACTAATAGTTTCAGGATTTCTTCAAAACTTTCATATTATGAACATTAATTAAGTCTGAAGCCAAAAGTGTATCCTTGAAATATAAATGTATTCTCTATTCATTTAACAAACATTTATTGAAACTGCCATTTATTTTCTTCACTGCTAGATACATAACTTCCATAGAAAGGTTGGCATAGCTATGCTCAGAGGTGAAATGGTCAGCAACTTAATACTGCATATATACATAAATATTTTAAGCAGAGATCGGGTCAGTATCTGCTGTGTCAGCCAAGGCATATTTTGTCTAAACAGACATGACCACAAGGACTCAGTTATATACCCTCCACAGAATCAATATACCCAATTTAATTTTAAAATTGCCAATTTTAGAAATAAGTTAGATGGAGGTTTCCAAATTTTGATATATATACCTTAACCTGAGAACTTCAAAAACATTTTTAAATCATATACAACAGCTACACGTGCTTATAATAACAGGAGCCAACTCAATTTCTGGGGCACGAATAATGCTTTATAATTATTTAAGGATGGAGAAATTATCAGAAAAGATGGGCTATGGATACACAAATTCTGAGAGTAAAATACATGTCTTGGAGAGGAAGCGTTTTTAGAAGAGGCTTAAAATTAATACAATAGTAACAAAAATCAACTATCGCACTATAATGCGCACAGACCCGGGACCTGTTTATAGCTGATGAAACTATTTTATCTTACTTGTCCCTTACAACATTTCTGAGCAGTTACCAAACTATAATATGAGAACATCAATCCTTAGTTACGTTGGATTTAATAGTACCCATCAGGCAAAGAATTGGTATTAGAAAAGAGGTCTCTATACCCCTATTTTCATAGACTGAATTTAGTCCTTATATTTTTTTTTACTTTTAAGGACCTCAATAAAGGGCCAAGGACAAATGATTCTGATCCATTGGCCTTAAATATCTCAATCAATTCACACTGTGACTGTAGGAAAAGTTGAAACCAGAGACTGAGCACTCTAGCAAGTAGAAACTGAGAGGAGAAGAGAGGCCATAAAACTATACCACTGTTCAAACCAAGGCAGAACAGAGGCTCAAGGTGAACACTAGAGGCTTTTAAAGACTCTTAGCAAGGTCATGCTGATAAATTGAAATGAATACGACTTGGAATTACTAATAAATCATGCTAATTTCTTCAGAACCCACTGTCCTGGCCTCTCTGAACCCAGAGGTAATGGGCAAATCATTCACATTCCTGATTAATAATTTTGAAAAATTTATGTATCTTACAATACCTTATTGAGTCAGAGTTCAAAGTCTGTGTTCTATTTGGGTCACTACAGCACCAAAAAATAAATAAAGAAAGAAAGTCTTATCCCTTCTCTCTGGGTTATAGAGGACTTTATATGAAGCATATAATATATGCCTTTATGCTCCATTTCCCAAATAAATACACAGTCATTATTTTTTATTTCTCAAGTTAACCCTTCTTTCATTCTTGTTATTATTTGCATAGCCCTTAACATTATGTTTCCTAAATAATTTTGTTTCTGAAAGTCCATTTTATATTTGTAATGAAGCATACTTAAAACTTCGAACTGTTTGGAACAATTTCATAGAAGCAGCATAGTTTGGTGGTGAATAGCATGAGCAATGCAGCTAGATTGCCAATGAGCCCATTCCTGACCCTCCAATTATTAGTTTTGATATCTAAGACAGCCACTTAATTTCTATATACCTCAGTTTGTTCCCCTATGAAAAGAGAATATATCATTACCTATATCATAGGTTTGTTGTGATATACAATTAAGAGTTAAAACAAGTCAATCACTTAGACCATACATGGCACATAGAAAACAACCAATACATATTTGGTATAATAGTTATTATTTATATATTAAATGTTTTTGAAAGAAAAGAGGAAAGACAAATACCAAGAATGGCTGACGGTAGGTTCTACCTAAAACAATAAAAATGTGACTATTAAATCCATTTGTGGTATTAGGAAGACAAGTGGAAAGCCATACAGGTAAATTTTATTACTTAAAAAATTAATAATAATAATTCCAATTAGAAAAGTGAAGAGAAAAATGAGAAGCATGCATTTATACCCATGATCTATATACAAAAACTGCTTTAAAAATCTCTTTGTTGGGCCAGCCAAGTGGCGCATTGGTTAAGAGCTGGCTTGGGATGCCAGCAGCCCGGGTTCAGATCCCACATACAAGGGCCAGTGACACTGCCCTCTACAGCTAACAACAGCTCCACCTGGAGCTGGGCTGTGAGAGCCCCGGCGACGGTGTAGGCTGCAGCCCCTGCTGCAGTGGGCTGCCATACGCTACAGTGAGTGTCCAGCAGCCAGCGTGAGCAGCTGGCAGCCAGCATGAGCTGCCAATAGCCGCGGTGAGCGACATCCAGAGGCCGGTGACCCATCTGCCTCGTCCGGGAAGAACGAAATGATACCAACATGGGCCAGTGAAGCAACGTCCTCTGCCACTAGACTGAAGAACTAAAGGACAGCTACTTGTCTATTCCTGTTCCCCAATTCCCCAAAAAAAATCTTTAAAAAAAAAAATCTCTTTGTTTCATCTCTTTAAGGGGTAGGTAGAAGCTGAAGCATTTTAAAATAAATTATACTTGGAATGACATGTCACTCCGAAATACTTTGGTATTCACATCTAAAAAATAAGAACATTTTCTATTTAACCACTATTCTATTTCTATACCTGATTTAACAATCATTTAATACCACCCACTAATCAATTTATTTGTGTTGACTTATTGAAAAATGATCTAATGAAATTTACACCCAAATTTAGCCATGGTCTTAATGATGTTTTCATCCAGAAGAGACTGATATATATATATATATTTTTTTTTGAGGGCAGTGTCACTGGCCGTCATATATGGGACCCAAACCGGGGCAGCTGGCTTCCCAAGCCAGCGCTTAACCACCGCGCCACTAGGCCGGCCCGAGAGAATGATATTTTAATCTAGAAGAGACTCCCTCCCATAGTAGAATATTTTTAAATTGCATCTTTCTTATGTTAATCACAACTAGTTTCTATTTTTTGAGGTATAATTGAAATATATTACTGTTTTAGGTATACAACATAAAGATTCCACATTTGTATATGATCGCCACAATAAGTCTAGTTAACATCTGTCGCCATACATAGTTACAGAATTTTTCTTGTGATGAAAACTTTTAAGATTTACTCTTTTTGGCAACTTTCAAATATGCAATACAGTGCTAACTACAGTTGTCATGCTGTAGATTATATTCCCATGACATATTTACATTATAACAGGAATGTTGTACCTTTTAGCTCTTTTCCTTATTTTGCCCACCCCTCAACCCAGGTACTGGCAACCACCAATCTGTTCTCTGTATCTATGAGTTTTGTTTTTTTTTTTGTTTTTTGGGTTTTGTTTTTTTTTAAGATTCTACATATAAGTGAGATCATACAGTATTTGTCTTTCTCTGTATGACTTATTTCACTTAACATAATGCCCTCAAGGTCCATCCATGTTTTCACACATGGCAAGATTTCACTCTTTTTATGGCTAGATAATATTCCATTTGTGTGTGTGTGTGTGTGTGTGTGTGTGTGTGTGTGTGTGTAATTTTTCTTTATCAATTCACCTGTGGATGGACACTTAGGTTATTGCCATATCTTTGTTATTCTAAATAATACTACACTGAACATGGGGGTGCATATGTCTTTTCAAGTTAGTGTTTTTATATTCAATATATTGGAATGAAATTGCTGAATCACACTGTAGTTCTAATAGATGCTTCTCAATTTACAATGGGTTACATCCCAATAAATCCATCATAAGTTGAAAATATCATACACCAAAAATTAATTTAATACACCTACCTTAGATATGCCTACCTTAACACATGCTGAGAACACATACATTAGCCTACACTTAGGAAAATTATCTCGCTGCCAGAGCCCAGCATCACAAGAGGGAATCATACCACATATGGCTAGCCCAGGACAAGACCAAAATTCAAAATTCAAAGTATAGTTTTTACTGACTGCTTATCACCCTCGCACTACTGTAAAGTCTAACTGTCACAAATCAGGGACCATCTTTATTTCTAATTTTTTGAGGAACCTCGTTTTTTGAGGAACCTCCATATTGTTTCCATAGTGGCTGTACCAATTCACATTCCCACCAACAATGCAAAATGGTTCCCTTTTCTTGATTTCCTCACCAACATTATGACTTATATTTTTGATGATAGCCTTTCTAACAGGTGTGAGGTGATAACTCATTGTGGTTTTGATTTCCATTTCCATTAATGAATTTTTTTAATACATAATGAAAAAACATGAAAAGAGTATTGCTTTCTCTAATGTTAGGTTGACATATCCATTATTTTTAGATGACAGAACCACAAGAAATACAGGAAGCCTCGGGCATTCTAGTCACTGCATAAGGCATATTTATTGAGCACATGCTCATACAGTGTGTTGCAAACAGTGGGCTATTATAGAGGAATCTGCCTCCTCCTTCCTAACTAAAGGAATCCAAAAAAAACCCTTAAGCAGATAGTCTTTCTTTCTAGTCTATTTTAGTATTCTTCCTAACTTCCATACAGATTTATGTTGGGAAGCAGGACAGGAGAGAGGAGGCATGTACAAAGAGAGGAGCCTTGTGTAACCTACTTTTTCTCTACTCAAGGTTTTGGAAATACCACCATGCTTTACTCTATTCACTTACTATGCATCAACTAGTTTATTAATATACCAAAGCCACCAATTAGCATTTTTGAACTATGCAATATTTTGTTCAGACTTCTTTCTTGATCTAATCATAAATATGTTTCAAATTTTTCCAAGTTTTTCATTTCTTCCAATACACCTACCCCAAATGCCCCCACACTTCTCAAATCGATATCACAACACAAAGTTTGATATTTCTACCTATAACTTAAAATTTGCAACTCTAATTATATCCAGTAATGTTGCATTTTAAATTCCTTCTTTGCAAGTTAACCCTTAATATATTTGATATCAAAACTTAAATATAAATATTAAGATAATGTATGGGAAAACAAAATTAGCTGCTTTGCTTTCGTCCTCAAAGTTATAAGTGGTGAATTTAGAAAAATAAACATAATTGAGTAGAAAATGCATAAGCAAATAATACAGACATTTATATGAAAAAGTTTTGAAAGAAAAAAATCTACCTATTAAGACACCTTGGGATGAAACTGAGAACATAGGTTTCAAGTGTACAATTATGTAATACATCATCTATATATCATATTATGTGTTCACCATCCAGCACTCCAATAAACTTTAATCAAAAAAGAAAAAAAGAAAAGAAAAAAGAAAATGAGAACATACTAATGGTCATTTTACATGAAATTTTTTATCCAATATGTGTCCGAATGTCCAAATAACTAAATGGGTTTTTTACCATGTTTTCCCATGGAAACACTCATCACAAATTAAAATGCATTAAAAATAGACATTGTGTAAGCTTGCACAGTATAGTATATTTTGTATCTATGTATGTGTATATAGCTACACACACATCTCATATATACACATACATACATATGAACACAAAAATATATATAAAGAAATATATATACACAGTTAACCCTTGAACAACAGGGGTTTGAAATGTGTGGGTCCACTTATACATGGATTATGTTTAATAAATACAGTCGGCCCATTATATCTGTGAGTTTTGCATTCACGTATTCAACAAACAATACATCGAAAACAGTACTTTCACATTGCCAACCGTATATTCCCAAACACAAATTGAAAATACCATTTTCAATCCATGGTGATTACATCCTCAAATGTAAAGGACCTACTGTAGTTAAGACTTTGAAGAGCCAAAAGTTATATGCAGATTTTCAACTGTGTAGGGGTTAGCACCCCAAACCTCCACATTGTTCAAGGGTCAACTATATATATGCAAACTTATTCATTTACTTATTCAAAACAGCACACAAGTAAATGATAACATAGGCCACTTGTCTGCCTAATACAGCTGCAAACTCCTCCAAGGAAGTGCTAGGGTAGGTCTCCCTCAGCTACAGTACCTAGACATAAAAGATTCCTTTCTTGGGATTTTTGAACTGGGGTCAAATACATAGAGAGACTTAGTTCCTTTCTAGCCATGTTAAGCTGTTAGTCTGGGAACGAATGGGCATTGAATATTTTCAATTCATAACTTATTTAAATCATTAGGTGCCTGAATGTACGAAAGTAGTAATTAGGAATAACAGAAAGAGTACCCATCCCTACTCTTAATTTTATACTTCAGACAAAATAGTTATTACAAAGGTCTGGATTTGCCTAGACAGAAAGAAAATATTCCATTAAAGTATTCTGAAAGAGGCATATCTTTTAAATTACACTCTCTACATCATATTTACTCTTCAGTATAGAACTCAAAATCCAATAGGAACAAGGTGTGTGAAAATACCACTCATGAAACAGTAATTCATTCATTTAATGATTCATTTAACAAATATTAACTATGGGCAAGGCACAATTTTAGGAGCCATAAAAAAATATTACAAAGAACAAAGCCCTATTGACCCCATGGTTTAATGGAAAATAAATACATCTAATATTTTTTGAATGTTTACTTTATATAAAAAATACTGGTATTTGTTAATATTTATTTCATTTAATCCTCACTACAACCAACCTATAAGACTGCTACTAATATTATGTTATTTAACAGATGGTAAAAAAAGGTAAGAAGTTATAGCCTTTTATGTGATGGAGCTTTGAGTCTGCACTCAGTCAAAGTTTATAAAGGGTCACTGCGGTGAGCCTTAGAGATACAATAGAGAATTGTCATATAGTATTTTAGGAAGCAGAAATAGATTGTTAAAATAACCATGGATTATCATTGTGTTATATTTTCTATAATTACTCACAGAAAAACAATAACCAAATGCTTAGCTACCTTTAAAGTATATCATAAATGGTTCTCAGTGGAATGAAATTTTTTAAACACTGCTATTGTTTTCGGCTATTCAGAGAATATATTTTATCTCTCTTTTTTTTTCTTTTTTTCTTTTTTGAGGGCAGTGTCACGGGCCCTCATATGTGGGACCCAACCCGGGGCCGCTGGCTTCCTAAGCCAGCGCTTAACCACCGCGCCACTTGGCCGGCCTCAGAGAATATATTTTAAATGTTAAAAACTGGGGAGGAATCCACATTCTGATGGAACACATCTCTCAACACCAAAATAAAAGCCTGTTTATTATCAATTTTCACCACTGTATAATATTCAAAATGTTTTGTTATTTTTAAAAATAGTGCTGCCATTTTACACATGATAACCAATATCAAGATAAAAATTGTATTTATTTATCTTTCAACTATAACCAGTTCTTATAGAAGATAAATATTTTAAGGCAATTTAATTAAATGTATATATCTTAATTATTACCCTTCCTACCTCTTCACCTGAACTTCAAAATTCTCTTCTGAAATTATACCAAAAACTTGGTTGGTTTCAACAACAGGTTTTATTTTTTGTGTCCAGAATTTTTGACTTACATTTGTATTATCACTTTGCCATGTGTGCAGATTTCTACATTCCTTAAGACAGATTTAGCTAATGACTGCAGAAGACAAAGGAATAATTTATTTAAAAAATTAAACACTGAATATTAAAAGGCAGATTTATCAGATTGCCAGGTCTTCCAGTTTATGAAACAATGTCTAATAAAAATGGCACAGTCATGATTTACTAAGGTTTCTAAATTCATTATTATATCTACCATATTTTACACTTTTGACTAGTCCTCATCTCATATTTAAGCTTTCTGTATTACTGAAATTCATTTTCACCGATTAAAAAACCTTAATTCTTCTTATAAAAGTTTAATTTGAGAATTATACTTCTACATTCCAAAGAATATGTTTTGCTAATGTATTTAAGAATATGCATTTATTCTGACAGTGCTACTAGGATACCTATTTGAATGTGCCATGTTTCTTTTCTCACAACTTTGCTTTGTAATAATAAACATTATTTATTACATGATATCATTGAAGTACCCAGAGAAGAATAATTACACAATGTTAAAAAGACCAAGCCATGAATATTTTAAATAAAAAAGAAAAAAGATTACAAATATCTCAATACATATTTAAAAATTACGCTCCTGGAAATTTCAAATAATAGGACAGACATATATTCAAAATATAAAATCACTTACATAGGAAAATAATATTATGATCAACTTGAGTAAAAACATTCACATGTGCACATGAATTAAAAAGTGCCTGTCCCTGGGTTCGAGGGTTTGATTTGATTTGATATCTTATTGTTGGTTACTCCATGTTTTCTATGTTTTCAACAATATTTCCTTTGATTACCTGTCTATAAAGAAGTACTAAAGTGACCTAAAAGTGCTCTTATGTGATCTTAGATATTGAGGAAACATTAACCAGTCAGCCTGTCTGCATTTAATAAATGGTATGCAAAAAATGACCCATTTAGTACAGAATAATTAATTCACTAACAAGAGTCTAAGAATTGAAAAAAAAAAAATAAGATCCTAGCATGGCCTGTTAGAAAGATACAGAAAGAATAAAGAAATTTTCTAATAATGTTTTAACAAGTTTCTCAATCTGACCTTTTTACCATAAAAATCATGCCCCTTTTCTTCTTTTTTCCTGACGCTGGAAATTTTCATTTGGGTATTAATGAAAGGTGCACAAAAAGTGTAAACCAATTCTCTTCATTACCAATCTAGGGAAGTTTTACATACCAATGGAGGTGCTTAAGATCCCTAATAAACTCACTGTACATCATGAAAGTTGCATTAGCTCTCACAAACACTCTGGAAATTTATAGAAGGGCATGGAATAGTCACAGCATGGATTACAGCATCTGACGATACCTATACAAAGTTGTCATGCCCCCAAGTATTCTCTTCCATAGGCTAAGCAGCCTTTCAATATTTCTTTACATAATAGAGTCTGAAATTCATTTACCATCAAAATTTTCATTAATTAGAGCCTCTAAGAATGGCCCTAATTCTTATGGTTCTTTCTATTTGGAACTAAATATATCCTTATTCTGAATAGTATTACTGTCACTATTGACACCACCACATTGCCAAATTATGGTAAGGTAACTGAAATCCCAAACTTCCAAAATGATGCTCATGGTTAAAATGATTTTAATTTTGTTCCTATAAAAACAGTCTACTTCTGACAGAGCATCTATGTTATTGAACTTCACTAATTTGTGCACATCTATTTAGCTTTTTTCCTAAGTTCCTTGGGGACACAGGCACAGCTGAGCCTGGCATGTAGGAAACCCTCCATCAGGTTTGACAAATGAATAAAAACCCCTCAGTCTTATGCACATTGACCACTCCTCACCCACTTCATCCCAACACAGTAATTACTCAAATGGTTCCTGAATTGAAGAAAATAAAGACGCCATACACCTCTTACTCAAGTCATGCAAAATCTTATAACCTGCATAGACAATGTTGAAATTCATTTCTGAAATATAATATTTTGCTACCAAATAAGTGGCTTCTGCAAATGTGGAGAAATTTCCTTTGAAGACTTCTTCAAGTCATTCATGGAATGTTGGACATCTTATGAGAGGGCAAAAGAGACAGAAAATTGTCATATGCCACAGAAAACTTCCAATAATGACCATCCTCTAGGTATAGTGCTTGAATCAGTAACATAAGAACTGACTTTGTATTTGCTCCACAATTTTTATTTTTTCTGTGAAATAAATGTAGAGAATGTGCCATGCTATCAATATGAGCTTTTTGTTTGACTTAGAGAATGTTCTCCATAAAACAAAAATCAGTAAATTAAATGACTGAGAACTCAATCAACATCGCAGCCAATAAAACAATTAATTTTTAGAAATAACAAAAATAAGTAATTATTTAATCATAACAAGTTATCAAAATTAAACATAATTTAATTGCTTATTCAGAGTCATTAATTATGTAGAGTTGAAAAATTACACTATTGAAGCAATCATTTAATCATTAGACCTAGAAAAATGTCTAAGTACTAATTCATTATTTCTGCTATGCTCTTGGGAAATTATATTCCATATTTATAACAAAACCAACATAATTATTTTAAAATGCATAACTAATGACATTAGCATGAATCTTTAATAAGCTAACCTAATATATAAAAAGGGTCAAATATAGAAATACTTTCTCAAAAAATAAGTTTAAGACAATGAAACAATCAAAAAAAAAAAGAGATGTATACAATTTATAGAGCTCTGCCTCACAAGTAATACACCTAATTAGAAGCTAAAGCTCTTTAGCACTGGACCAGAAAAGTCTTAACTATTATTCTCATTGCTCTCATGTTGCTTTACCTTGAGAAAGAAAGGAAAAAAATGCCTGGATAGCTCGCTTGATTTTATGATGCCAGGAAATACCTAAATTTGAAAATTCTCTTGAAGAGAACAGTAGACAGAAGCAGGACTTTTGGCTGACCTTTTAGGGGACATTATTCAAGAATTCCATGGTGTGGAATTACAAATAGTCTCTGATCATGACTTCTGTTAATCAAGTTTGCATTTTCTTTGAACTTTACAATACTGTACTTCTATGTGTCTGTTTAACTTGTCCATAGTTAAGCACCATATCAGAATCACTAAATTATGCAAAGCAAGTACTGGCAATTCATATATATATATATATATATATATATATATATATATATATATACACACAATTCCACCCACTCACCCCCAAAAAAGTATCTACTTTGTTATTTAAGTGACACTGAACGAAGGTCTTAAAGAAACCTTCATTTTCACAGAGTGATGACTGTGAAATAAAAGATTACTCACCATGCTCTAGTTAATAAATCATATGAATTGTATCTTTCTCTCTCTGTTACAGCATACAAAATACTGCTGATCTCAAAAGAAGGCTTCTTAAAGAAGGACCATCATCAATGCTCTATTTTATTTGTGGATGATACATAGCATAAATCTTGCTCACTGAATTATGGGTTGCTGAAGTGTATCTATCCTAGACATTCTTAGTGACTGAACAAGCATGTAAAATGAATTAGAAAATAAAAGTAAAGAACAAAAATAAATAATGCCAAGGAGTAATCTGGCCCAGCATTCCCCAAAGTGTGTTCAATTGAACCCAAGTTCTGCAGATATGAATTAAACACGTGACACACTTCCCAGTCAAATGGGTTGAGGAATGCTAGGTTAAACAATGTTATTTTTGTTTTTTTCTCCCCACAGAATTCTCAGAGTCTTCAAGATATTATTATAATGACTGCAAATTTGCAAGAGGGAAAAATATGCTGTGTTTGCCAAATTCATTTGACTGTGGAACTCTTCTTTTTTTGATGTAACATCTGGGTCTATGATCTATGCGTTTTATATTTTAGAAAATAATGATCTAGTCCAAGCACTACAATGTATATAGCCTAGATTAGTGAAGTAACTTGCCAAGGTTATATTGCCAAGTCAGCACGAGAGCGAAGACTAGAGCCATACCAGGCCAGGGTCCATCTAACACATCACTTTTGACACAGGCTACGGCATCTTGCCAGACTCGGGTGATGGAAGGAGATCTCAAGGCTCTTGAGAGTATTCAAAAGGCTGTGGGAAAAATGATGATCCAAGATCCAACGTGGCCAAGCTAGAAAATCAATACACTAGTGGCATTGATGCTATGAGAAAGTAAGCTGGATGAACAGGAGACAGTAGTCAGAGAGGCAGGACTGACTTTTGAGATCCGAAGGCTGAAATATCTGGCAATACTAAGATTCAGGATAATCGTGACAGATGGGTAAAGTTGTAAGAGACTGTTAGGCCTCAAAGCTAAGGTGGGTTTAAACAATGGCTGTTTGAACTCACTGAGAACAAGGATAAGGTTTGGTGACTAGAAAGCTGTGAGAGTGACCCTTGAATGTTCCTTGAATGAGGAAATGTCAAAGAGATCAGTAATGCCAACAATAAGAAGGGAAGAAGGTGCTAAAGCCCAGAGGCAAACATCTCCAAAGAATACATCCTGTCACATAAAAAAGATACATACAGAAGAGGAAATGGCTACCAAAGAAGACGTTGACCCACTTTGTACCCCACCCAGAGGTACATGAGGTATGTGAGGAATGGATGCAGAAAGCATGGTCTCCTCAGGGAGCACCCAGAAATATACAAATTGGAAATCAATTTTATAATATATGGCATTTCTCTGGAGTGAAAGCCTAAGTTTTCATTATCACTATTAAAGATTTATAAAATCCAATAGTTTGGCATTGGTTACCCCCTACAATGCATGTAAAACTATAAAGTAAGTAAATGGTCATGAACTGTCTAACCACTTTGGCCAACTGGCAGGCTCAAGAGGTTTAGCCCAGGTTGTAACTGTAAGCCAAACTACAAAGAAGTGCTTAGAGCAAATAAGAAGTACTACCCTGGGACTATAAGAAGTGAAATGGATTGTAGCCTTTTAAGCATCATAAAAACCCTTCACCAGCAGTATGCGAATGCTGAAATAGGCATTCTTTAATCCTACAGGAGGGAATGTAATTGACTCAATCTTGGTGGGAAATAATCTGGCAAAGACCATCAAACTCCATGATAATAAAAGAACTATTTTACTAAATATTTATGTAACTTCTAATATGCCCTAAGAGATCATATGTAATACAGAGAAAGCTTTACATGAAAGATGTTTCTTTCCTTATTATTTATGATTGTCAAAAATGGAGTCATATCAAATATCAAAATAAAATAGACATATAGAGAGCATCATGCTAGAGCAACACAATAAGCCATTAGGTCATCAGTATGTTGGTGTTTCAATGTCTCTAATGATACAGGTATAAATGCTTATGTTATAATAATGCCAAATAACAAAATAAGAGTGTAAAATTGTAAGCAATTGACACAGTAAAAATTAAAGGAAAATATGGACTCGAGGTAAATATACCGAAATAGCAATAGTGCATTCTTGTAAATGGTGGAATTATAGAGCTGTTGTTTAAAAAAAGTCTTTAAAATTTCTATAATTTGAAATTGCTAAAATAAATATATATTATTTTATGATTACAAAATGCATTTGCCCTAAAATATCAATATCCTTGTTTGAAACTACCATGTATAAGAGGACCTCCCACATTTTAGAGAGAGTTTTAGCAATATTTAGCAATTTATTACATAATTTATAATTTCCCATCTAATTTCACTTTTACAAATATGGTCTCCCAAAATACTTGCACCAGTAGGTATGCCCATGTCTGCTGCAACAATATGCAAAGTAGGAAAAAACTAAAAACAATGCAAAAGTCCAAGTATAAGGGAACAAATAAATTGTGAAACTTCAGAAAGAACTACTATAGAACTGATAAAAAGAAATAAATCTATCTATACTAAGAGAACGATTTCTAAGATAAGTTTTGAAGTGGCAAAAAACATCTGCATTAACATTCTATATAACAGCTATATTTCTGTTTTTATTTTTTTGTTATACTTTTTTTATTTTTTATTATACTTCTCTTTTTAAATGAATATTTTATATAATATATATGCACCATATATATGCATACACATACACTGTATATATAAATACACTATTCTACATATAACTCAGTATGTGCAAAGTCAATGGCAGGGATTGGGGGTTTATCCATTTGACTTGATATACCTCTGTACTCTTTAATTTTTTCCTAATAATTCATAAATCACTTTTGTAATAATATATTAAAATAAAATTTACCCAAAGGAAAATATGAACTAATATCCTCATGTTAACAAATATCTCCACAGATTAACAGTTTTGAAAATATGAAATAGTTATTCCTCAAAATTATATTGACTTCAATAGATTACACCTCTAACAAAATAGTTTTGCAATAAGAAAACAAAATAAAACACAAAATAAAACACTGCACATAAGACAAAATATACACACATATTTTAAAACCTCAATTTTGCCACAGTTGTGTCTGAGAGTGCACTTAAAGTGAACTATTTTAAAACAATTGTTATTTTCTAATGGCAGAGTAGTATGCCATTGTGTATATATACCACATCTTTATCCAATCATCTATTGAAGGACACTTGATAAAGTAAACAACAGTAACATTGTTCACTCATGACCAGTGATACAGTATTCAAGTCTGCCTTCCAGAAAGGGATCCAAATGACATACTCATTTCACTTTTATTAAGCACTTAGTATGCACTGGACATTACACTGGGGATTTGGAAAAAAAAATAAAGAAAAAAATAAAGCTGTGCAGGAGACAATATGAAAATGATGATTTCACTCCCCTTGTCCTCCAAAGTGAGACTAAAAAAAAAAAAAGTTAGGTCTCACTAATTGCTAATCTAAAGAGAAGACCAGGAGATACGGTGGCAGAGAGGAAGGTGAGAAAAGATTTGCTGAGATGGTGATATTTTGGGCTGAACTTTAAAATGAGGATTAATAGGGCTAATCGGGCCACCCACTAGTAAGAAGCAAGCAGTCAGATGTGAACAGAGCAGAATTATTCCCTAGAGCAGAATGTGCAATTTAGTTTGAATATGAGGGATGATAGCTCTGATACATGTGCTATCTAAAATACAAGCTAATTACCACAGCACAGATGCCAAAATAAAGCACCGTGTCCTCAGACGGAGTACGTTATGAAGTGCAGACAAGCACAGTTAGATACCCTCTCTACCTCTCCACTCCTCTTTATAAGGCAGCCAGGTCCAGCTGAAAATAAATTACCCTAAACAGGGATTCCAATAATGTGGGTTTTCAGTTTTTTTGACCAAACTGACTGTTTCTATCTGCCTGAAGAGTTATTGGCAGAGTACCTCCTCTGAGAATAAGCCAGCTGGCAGAAGGCTGACTCCAAAACACCCTAGCTTCACAAGCCCAAGGACCAAGAGATCTAAGACTGTCCCCCTGGGCTCCATCATCACACAGAACCATTGCCAAACTATGGAACCATCTTTGCCAATTTACATTAATACATATACAAAGGGCAAGACAATGTTAGTAACAAGGCTATTTAAATATCTGTGTACCTACATGTTGTTACTAGAACAAATTAAAAAAAAATTATTTTGAAAATTAAGTACCAAAGAAATTCCATATTCCTGCTAATATTTAAAATGCATACAAAGTCTCTTGCACGTTATAAATGATTATCATATGGGTACCATTTGATGACAATAACCTCAATCCCTGTGAGTGGAAGCACCATAATTTAATTTCCAAAAGTACAAGTGAGGCTAAAAGATGCATATTTCATATCTAGATCAAATAAACCAAATGCAGTGCCAGCTCATTCATTATTCTGTATACATTTTCCTGTTTCTACAACGAAAGATGGTAGCACGGATGTTGACTTAAATATGTCTCAGATCTCTTTTAACATAAAAGATAAATAAACTAAATTGAACTACATTGTTGTGGATAACAAACATCTAAATAAAACAAAACTATGCTGTTTCCCATAATCAACAAATCTGTGGATTGTATGTGTTCCCTTGACACTCCTGACCACCTAATTAATCATTTGCAGAAGTTTTTGTATGTATGGAGCACTGTGGTAAGAACTTGTGCATGTATGTTTTCATAAGGCCTCAAAATAAGCCTATGAGTTAGGAATATTCTTATACTTCTTTAATAGGAAGTAATGAGAAGTTAAGTATCCTGAGCAAAGACCAGAAAACAGTGAGTTTGGGTCAATCACTGCTAAGGGTCAGTATGATGGGGAAGCGTTTAAATATACTATATTGTTTGGTCTATAAAGAAAATTTTAAAACCCTCCCAAAATTACCATCAATACTGATGAATGAGAGCAGTGGCATGGGTTAGGAATGAAATGGAATGTTTATGAGTCAAGTTTGCTGACATACAGAAATGGCATTATTTGATAAGTTCTGTTTAATACAAAATAGACTTTCAAAACACCTACTGTTATATTTTTACAATTTATCTAAAATTTGTCAGAAGACTACAATATTGCACATTCATATAAAAACATATGTTAGGATTCATACACTGACTTTCACTGACTAGTCATTCAACAGTTTTTGAATGATTAGTAGAAACCAATATATGGTGCTATCTACATGATATTTAAATGCATATATCAAAAAATAAGAGTACATATAAATTAAAATGTGCTTCTGGTGATCAAATTTAGAAATGCATAGTTAAATCAGCTCACTTGATTTGGAGCAGAGCCTCCAAAAAGAACGATCCATTTATAAGGTTAGATGCCATACATTGACTTTTCTCAGATCCTCACACTATGATTTCTCATCAGCCTCTTGTATGAAAGTCAAAATGTTTACTTAACATGCAAATCTGTGCCACAACAATACCTGCTAAATCAAACCAATCTCTTCTCTCCCTCTGTCTCTGAATCCCTTTTAAACACACATACACATCAGTGAATTACAAGCACATTAAATTTTGAAAACTACCTACAAACATAAAGAACAGAAAAACAGGTTTCGTTCATTCTGTATTGTTGTGAAAGTCCTTATATTACTCTGAAGGTGTATTAAAATCAATGTTTAAGAGAACACAATATAACAAGGATTTTTTTTTCTTTTAATTACAGTAGCTAAAGACCTAGGGACAGTAACTAACTGTACTCATTAAGATATTAGCAGACATTGCTAAGCATATGAATGTGTGTGTAAAAATTTATGGAAGTCACTACTCTGCCCAAACAACCAAAGTTCTATAACATGAACACATGTATTTATCTTAAAAAGCCAAAGAATATCCAAAGGAAGCACTGACTTTCATGGTCATACGTGTAAGTTCATCAGTTACATGAGAAAATATATATGACGCAAAGGACTCCTCAGATGCTCATACTTTAATGTGATCATTTAAATATCAGTTTACATGGATTTTTCACCAAAAGAGTGAACATATCATTTCCATTTAAGTCAAGTTTTGCAACAAAACAGAACAGAAAAGGGGATAAGAAGGAGAGAGTACATTGACCTTCCTCAAAACTCCAGCAAGCTCCCTGGGAGGAGCAGGGAATGACAAAAAGCAGAGGCATGACATTCCCCTTTCTCTGCTTTAGCATCCAACTGTGTTGCTTTTCTTCATAACTCAGGGCTTTAATTCTGTCTCTAAAATAATGGGTGGGGGCATGGAAGGAAAGAAAACAAACCTTCCCTGTTTGATTTGTAATTGTCACTTGTCTGCTGATGGAAGATTCTGTAATTTTTTTATTTTTATTATTATTATCAAAACCACCTCACACACCAACAGACAAGAGAGAATAAACAAAAGTCAGAGGAGGCAACCATAAAGAAATCAGAGGCATATCTCCCTTTGAGAAGAGAGCTCAGGGTTAAGAATTCTACAGAAGTGCTGCAGACAAAGCAAGAGTTTACAAGGATCAGAAAGGCACTTCTAAAGCACATGTGGCCACCTGCCAGGCCAGGTAACTGCAAGAAAACAAAGGCCAGTTCACCCACACCTCCACAGGTAGAAAATTAGCCTCAAGTGTAGCCCACTTTAGCCTAACAAATCATGTTTTAAAATGACAATCTCCCTGGCTCCCAGAACACCACAATATGAAAGCAGGAAACAGTGTGGCTACATGTATTTTCCATCCTATTTCCAGAAAAACCCCTCTTCAAAGCTAGTTTTTTGTTTTTTATTTTTATTTTTTGTAAGGGGCAATTATAAGGAGACCAGGAAATACAAAGGATGCCTTTGTGGCTTAGCACACTGTTTATACCCAGATATCATGAAGCTTTGCATTCAAACCCCAGTTGTAATGGAGTTCCACAGCAGAATGGGTACAGTGAATGCAACCACCATGAATGTTGGCAGATTATTATACAAAGAGCAGTTATCCCACGGAAAGGGCTGGCAGGTTGACAGGGGACCAACAAACGAATAAACTGAAACGCATAATGAGCCCAGTTTCCACAATCACCCCCCCCCACACACACACACACAGACACATACTTACACACTGAGGAAAACAAGACACCAAAATAACTGGCTACCCTCCCTTGCTCTTTACTGTGCCTTGAGAAGGGAAAACTATAAACGAATAGATTTTCTCAAAACATCACAGTCCTAAACAGAGTGAAAATAAAACAAGGGAGCAGAGGCTTAGCTTCACAGGCCCCCAGGACTGCACAGACTAGTCACAATCCCACAACATGGGCATGTAGGAAGGTGTTTTCAATCCATGTGGTATGAATAATAACCAAATCATTACTCCAACTTATTTTTGAAATGCAAAAGAAAAACAGCCACCCCAATTCATTCTCTCACCAACAGGAGAATGTTCAGAAAGATCTGTCAGGAAACTTATTTTATGGATTTGACTGCCAACTGGAAAACTGAGTGGCTTATGTAGTCTTTCCATTATCTGAATATTATTTACAGTATTAAAAAAATTGTTAAGGTGTACAATGTGATGATTTAATATATGTATACACTGTGAAATAATTAACACAATTAGGTTAACACATTCACATTAAGATTATTTTATAGCAATTTCAGCTGTATATATATTATACATTTTATATATTACAATTAAGTGCTTATAGAATACATCTTATAAAGTCTACATTATTATATACAATCTTTGTTCTCTAGCCAACATCTTTCCCATGTATATATGATATTTTTGGTTTCCTCATTGTTAATACACTTATAAAAAAATATAATTGTAGGGCCGGCTGAATGGCGTGTTGGTTAGGAGCTGGCTTGGGACACCAGCTCTCAGCAGCAGGGCCCTGGTTTGGATCCCACATATGAGGGCCAGTGATACTGCCCCCTATAGCTAAAGTGGTGAACAATAGCTCCACCTGGTTGCCTCTATAGCTAAGATGGTGAATGTTGCTTCTATAGCTAAGATGGCTGGCGATGGTGTGGGCTGCAGCCTCTGCTGCAGTGGGCTGCCATAGGCTATAGTGAGTGGCGGGCAGCCAGTGTGAGTGGCTGGCAGCCAGCGTGAGCTGCCAAGAGCCACTGTAAGTGGCAGTCCAGAGGCCGGCAAGTGACTGCCTTACGCAGGAAGAGCACAATGACAATACCAACATGGGCCAATAAAGCAACGTCCTCCACAACTAGACTGAAGAACAAAAATAAAGGACCACAACTTGTCTGTTCCCCTCCCCCAGTTCCCTAATAAAATCTTTAAAAATTATATATATATATATATATATATATATATATATATAAAATTGTCAATGAAAATCATTACATAAGAGTTGTGAATATTGAGATGTAAATAATACTTAATTGAAAATTTCTTTACTTTCATGAAATCACAATAATGTACTGGGTTGCAATACACAAGTTACTGAAGAGTTTGAAAAAAATAGTTAACAGGAATGAAGATGTATTTCTCAAAACCTGAAATTTAGGAATCAGATGCACTTTTTTTAATACACATTCATGGATCATTCTGATCTGCCCTTCCATTTTACCTCATGTGTTGTCCTAAAAGCATAAACTGTGGGAATCCCGATCCATGTTTGAACATATACTCCTGCTTCCTTAAATCATTAATCCGTCTTTGCCCTGATGGCTGCAACTGTCAAATCTCTTGCTTTTGTGTGGGGTAAACTGCTCTAGGTGAAAGAGAAACCAACATTCTATTCTTAAAAAATGAAGATTTTGACATTTCAGGGTGTTAATAGATGGATAAACTTTACAAGTGGAACATCAATCCTGAAAGAATTTGACCTGAATAGCCACACATTGCACTCATGCATTTATAATTACACTAGGAGATGAATGAGAAAAGATGAAGTGGAACCATTTCTCAAGATGCATGCTGTGATTTCTCATTACAGGGATAATCTTAAACAGTAATGATATTTCTTTGAATGCTGAATAATTTAAAGAGTAAAATAGAATGTAAAGAAATCCACGTACTAAGTATGGCGTTTCCAGGTATCCCCCATTTATGAGAACAAGCCCATGTTCATAATCCAATTCAAATTCTCCATAAAGAGACATGAGGTTCATTTAAATGTCTTTTCTTCATACAAAAATAGATAACTGGTTATGAATTCAACATTTTATATGCTTTCAATAAACTATTATTTTAAGCAAGCTCTTCTAAGAAATGTTGAAATCATTCTATTTTTTTTTCCATAAAAATAGTTTATTAGTGTGTTTTCAAAAGGGAGAATTATCAATTCAAGTCCTATGGATTATAATAGTCATTCTTTTATGTTTAATGAGGAAGCAAGTCTAGTATCTACTATGTAAATCTAGGAAATTTTGTTCCATATTATGGTAAGATACATCTTAAGACTAGATATGTTCCCCATTGAACCTTTTAGAATGACAGTTCTCTTTCTAATCTAATTTGATGAACACAAAAATCCTACCAAAGCTGCCTCAAAAATCTAACTTAACTGAATTTAAAAAATACATTTTATACTCTTGTCTAGGAGTGTTTAAAAATATATATTATAGAAAAGTCTATTCATGTTTGTTGTTCCTAACCAGAGAGAGAGAGAGAGAGAGAGAGAGAGAGAGAGAGAGAGAGAGAGAGAGAGAGAGAGAGAGAGACATAAGTAAAACCCAACTGGAGACATTTGCAGGAGTCTTCCTAGGGTCCTAAAATATGATTAGAGAAAACTGGCTTGTAAGGCACAGTTCCTAGACCTATGGAAATTGATCACAGTTTACATGAGAAAGGAAGGTCACCCCACAGAACGTTTAGTGATGACACTGTTGATAGTGACCACTGTATTTTTCTCAAGAAAGCATTAGGTATCTGATCTAAATTTGAAAACGCTTCCATTTACTTTTATTTCATGCCAAATATACCCTTTTAAACTTTGTTACAAGTAATTAATATCGCTCCACTACACATTATTCTCCTTGCAGTTTCTTTCCTGAATACACTAGAAGGAACATAGCACATTACAACAAGTTCCAAGGGTGGAACTTTTCTCTGTTTTCCCCAATGTTCCAGAAAAATCTATTCTAATCTTTGGATTAAGAAATACATTTAAATTATCTGTAAACTGTGGAAATATTTTTTAAAGTATTTTTGCAATTAAAATTTTAATTTGAAGGATGTTTTGGGAATACGAAGATCAAGAAGTTCCATAAAATATAAAGTTTTAATCACAACTGAACATATCCAGAATAGAGGAAACAATGTATAAGAGACACTCTCAAATAAAATTAAAGCAGCTTCTAATTTAGTACCTTCCCAGGATACCATACAATACATACATATATTGTAATGTTTTACCAGTAGTACCCTATACAACATAACACTAAATGAACCAGAATCCCATTAGTGCATAATTATAAGAATTCAGAAGTTTAAGAGTTCAAATCATGTCCTCGGAATCATTACAACTCTATGTGTAAAACTTTATATAACATATAGCTAATTGATCATGAAGATATTAAGTCCGTCAGCAATATCAGTATTGTTAAGTTATTAGTTAAAAATGTCAGTATTGTTAAAATTTCATAATGTATTATTTTTTGTTTAATTTACAAAAAAAAAGTCCAAAGAAAATAAAATTTCAGTTAATATTGTTTTGTCTTTAGGACTTGGCCTCAAACAAGTCCATTTTTATCTGTGGTTTATTGATAAGGAAACAGCATTTTAATCAAGATACCTACATATACTTTGCCTCATTTCCAAAAGCAGAGGAAATAAATCTCATCATTTCATTTTTTTGTACAGTATGCTATTTATCATATGGGTGAGAAGTTCACTCATTAATGAAATACAGATTCTTTCACCATGCCAGCAAGCCAATTGTCAGAGCCTTCAAAAAAAATAAATTCATTTTTCTTTTTTTTTGAGGTCAATGTCACTGGCCCTCATATGTGGGACCCGAACCGGGGCCACTGGCTTACTAAGCCAGCGCTTAACCACCGTGCCACTCGGCCAACCCGACAATAAATTCTTTAAATACTGTTTTTGCAAAACAAAATTCACAAAGTTTGAGGTGACAGCTTGTTTTCATAGATGTTCAGTGTATGTATTTTTTCAATTAAAATCAAATATATAAAAACGTGCCATTTGTATCAGAATTATGGAATAGTTCAATTTTCCTCACTACCATATATAAGTATATATTATATTTTTAAACAAAAATCAAGCTCAGATAAATATCATAATAGGAGAAATAGCACTTAATTTAAGTGATATTTTAATTTTTCTGTCACCCTCTAATCATTTACTTATTTGAATTAATATTCTATTTTGGTCACTAGCATTGATTAAGAAAACATATTTCACAGACACATTAAAAACTTAATTATCAACAAAACCTCAACTAAGAAGTTCAATTCTTTTTTTATTGTACATGTTTTTAAGAAACAGAGATAAATCACAAGAAAGCATATTATAAATTATTCTTAAAACACTATTCTCTAAAGTAGGTTGTGCACTCAGGAGATATGTCATATAATTTCATTCATAACCTGAATTTACAGTTAGAAACTTCATATTTCAAAAACATGATCCTCAGTCACTATAAGATAATATATCAAAGATATATATAATGCCCTACTTCTAAACTGATGACCTAAAGTATTTTAGAAGTATTTGTAATGTAACTAGAAAACTGAAGTAACTGGTTCACACTTTATCAATTTGAACTTCCTTTAAATCAGAATACTTAATTATCCAAAAATTCCATTTGTCAATGATTTCTTATTTTTTTATTTTTTAAAGATTTTATTGGGGAATTGGGGGAGGAGAACAGTGTTGGGGAATCGGGGAAAGAGAATGGACAAGTTTCTGTCCTTTTTATTTATTTATTTATTTATTTTATTCTTTTTAGAGGGCATTGTCACTGGCCCTCTTATGTGGGATCTGAACCCAGGCCACTGGTATCCCAAGCCAGCTTTTAACCACCGCGCCACTTGGCCGGCTCAAGTTGCTGTCCTTTTTGTTCTTCAGTCTAGTTGCGGAGGACATTGCTTCACTGGCTAATGTTGGTTTCATCATTGTGCTCTTCCCAGATGAGGCAGATGGGTCGCTGGCCTCTAGATGGTCACTCACCACAGCTATTGGCAGCTCACACTGGCTGCCGGTGACTCACTGTAGCCTATGGCAGCCCACCGCAGCAGGGACTGCAGCCTACAGCATCACCGGGGCTCATGCAGCCCAGCTCCAGGTGGAGCTGTTGTTAGCTGTAGAGGGCAGTGTCACTGGCCCTCATATGTGGGATCTGAACCGGGGCTGCTGGCATCCCAAGCCAGCTCTTAACCAATGCACCACTAGGCTGGCCCTTCTTTACTTTTTAATGTCAATTATTTGCATTTTAATAGTAGCAGAGGCCCACTAAAGTTTTCTTTTTAGGGATTAATCAAGTGATAGTTTGCTTTTAAGTCAATTTATGATGATAGTGTACAATAGAAATAGAAGTCACCAATAAATTTCCAAGTGTTCTCTCCTGTTCATAGGTGTTAATTTCTATTACTACTTTATTTGAAAAGCATATGTGATTAAAAGCATACTTTGATTAAATTGCTTATTTAAAGCCAATTATTTATTAGGTTTTGAATGAAGCCTTTGCAGAGAGCAAATTTTAACAAAAAACTAGCCATATTAACTGTTAAATCTTGTCCACTGCCAACCTTGATGATAGATTTAGAAGCCTACGATGAGTTTAAAGCTATGCAATCATCTCTTTTGTAGAGACGACATACAAAAATATTTCACAAGGTTCATTCCAATCAAAAGAATGCCAAGACAAAATCCAGTTCTTTGATAGTTTGAATTGGTGCAAGAACAGCTTGCGCCAAAACTCACTCTCAAGGTTCTGACCTTGCTGGTATATTCATCAAGAATAGTTCAAACATTAATTTAACTCCAATCATAGAGAAAGGACTCTGTAATCTTTTATCTACTGAAATAAACATTGTCTCCTACCTTTAAGGATTTTGCAGGCCAGAGGGGAAACAAGAACAGAAGTCTGAAATGCAGTGAATCCCTTAAAAGCAATATGAACAGGATGTTCCAGAATTGCAAAGGAAGAACACTTATTCCTACACCTCTGCTTTGGGGAAGCTTTCCAGGAGGAAATGTACCTGACCTCAATCAAAAGTTGGTTAGATCTACTGAGGTAAAGAAATAGGGGAACGACATTCGTAGTAGAGAGAAACATGGCCAGAGAGAGTTACAAGAAAGACCCTGAAAAGCAGGGTTTCTTTTGGTAGTTAACTATTAACAAAATTTAAGTGTGAGGGAAGTATTCCGTGAAATATTCTGATAAGGTAAAAGTCAGATCATAGGAGCAGATGATGATGTATACTCTATAACATCATGAAAGCTTGGGATATTCTCTTAGTAAACAAATGTGCCTAGCACTGAAACTCTGGAATAGATGGTAAATGGTGGTAATAGCCATTGTCCCATTAGTGTGGCTGCTCCTATTTGTGGTTATTACTCTAGGAAGTTTTCAGTACATATAGCAAGAGACTAAAGCTAAAAGGCATTGTGTATCCTACCACACAGAAGTAACACAACAGAAAGAAACGTCCCTCATGGAGATCACAGGGAAAAACTGTTGCTCCATTTTCCCCCACAATGCAAAATGGGGTGGTGGGGGAGAAAGGGAAGGATTCTTTGCTCTAGGGCCTGAAAAAGGCATTGCAAAATGTACAATATCCCTGTACCCCAATCATTAAATCCAGTGGCAACTCCCAGTCAATGTGACAAATGAAAATGTTCTTGTATGTTTTCAAATGCTCCAGAGCTGGTGCCATTTTAGTTAGGAATCACAGGTCTGCAAGGCAAATGCTCATTAAATGTATCCTCTTCCCAACTGGAAACCAAGTTTCTAGAGCACAGGGTGTGTATCACTTTAAGATAAATACATGATATAATCAGGGAGATGACGGGTTTCATTCTGACAGAAATAAATTCACATTTCAGTTCTATTCACATACTAACTACATGGTAAGAAAGTTTAGTTCATTTCTCTGAACCTCAGATCCTTCCCACATAAAAAGCAAGCAACAATACCTATCTTACAGGTTTGAAATGATGAATAAAGAGCACATGTAAATAGCCTGATAAATTATAGACGCTACATATTTGTGAAAATTATAGTTCCAACTGTCCTGTTTTACGGTACCTAAAAGACTTGGCCATTCCAACAGAAAAATGAAGGTGCCCACCTTTTTACTACCAGTCACATTAGAAAGTGTCAAAGGTCATGCTCCTAGTGTCCCAAATCAGGAAAGAAAAAACTGACTAGAAATTTGAATATATGCATTCAAATTAGAAAAAAATAACTAAATTCTGCAAGTAAATGTGTGTATGTGTGTGTGTGTGTGTATACGTGTGTGTATATGTGTATATATATATATATATATATATATCTTTTTGTATATATATCTTTATATCTATACTAGCAATTTGTACCTGTTAGAAACTATTATTTACAGCTAAAGTTAATGTTATTGAGAGTGTGTATTTCACAAACTCAAAATTTCATATTGCTTAATAATTGACTAAATAAAAAAAGGAATGTGTGTATTACAGAACTAGCATGAACAAGGTAGAAAGTGGGAAAATAACCTATAATCAATGATAGACAAAATACTAATAAACCAAATATTAAGAAGAAGCTCCTATAAATTGAGCAAAAATAACCAATAAAATACCTCTGAAAATTTAAACAGAAGGGAAACACACTGGGCATTATATGTAAAATATTTTAACTTTGCTTTTAAATAAATTTCACTGAAACATAATTTGTCATAATTTTTTGACTATGATATAGGTTCCAAGTTGAAAGACTGATGACTAGGTACTGTTGGTATAAACATCAAGGAAAAAAGTATTTCAGATATTTTTGGAAGGAGTCTCTACTGGAAAAACATTTCCGATAATCAAGTTGGCTGGATATGTTAACATTCACAGTATGTACTTTTTATCTTCAAATTTTCCTTATAGGTATTTATCGTAGGGTTATAATCAGATGAGCACAAAAGTACATACATGCAAAAGTATTTTCTGTTATCACAACTACCACCTTGTGCCTGCTAAATGTACAGGCTACGTTACCCCTCCGTTGAAACTAACTGATTAGAAAAGCAAGAGCCACTTGACCCAGGCCGACCAAATGCTTTCTCTATCCTTGGAATTTTGAAATAAAAATAAAAACTTTAATGAAAATTAAGTTGTGAGGGCATGTAGCAGTGGAACAGCCATTTTCCGCTAAACACACAGATACGAAGACTACCAGTCAACACTAAAAAGAAGCTAACAGAATGAAATGTACCCAAAAGTGACCCCAATTTATTTCTTGATTCCAAGCGCTAAAGGAGCCCCAACTCCACTGAACTTCTTTAGGTTCTAGGAGGTTTCGGCCTTGCTTATATTAGAAAACTGGAGGGGGCCAGCCCAGTGGCGCAGTGGTTGAGAGCTGGCTTGGGAAGCCAGCGGCCTGGGTTCGGATTCCACATATGAGGGCCAGTGACATTGCCCTTAAAAAACAAAACAAAACAAAAAAAAACTGGAACACCTCCATATGCCCATCATTACAAAATCAGTTAAATACCTGAATCCTGTACAGTGAAATAAAGAGAAGACAGACCTATAATTATTGCCTTACAGAGCTGTCATAACACACTGTTGAGTAAAGAAAAGCAGCTTACAGAACACCATCAATTCAATATATGAGCACTAAGAGATTATCTAAAACAATAGTGACCTAAATTTAGCAAAAATTATTTTTATAGAAATATCAGGTGATTTTATTCTCCTCTGCATTGTGCAATTTTCATTGAACATCTTTTTTTTTTAATAAATGAAGAGAAAACTTAATTCCTTGTTTAAAACAAATAAGTTAGAAACATACACACAAAAAGAATGAAAGAAAAGAGGAAGAGGAACAAAAGCCTCAGGGAAACATCAAAAAACTCACTTTTGATTTCAAACAAAGGATGGTTTGATCCCTATAGGAAGGAAACTGACATTACTATCAGCTTTCAAGAGCACATACCAAGAGCAACGACAAATGCTGTCGAAATCTCTTTGAGTTTCGATTAGCTACCTAAATATGTCTCTTTTTTTTCAAATATAAAACTTCCCTTGTTTTATAAAGTTATGTGAAACCACATCAGGAAGACTTGTAAGAGTAGAGGAGTATTTTACTTAAATGCTGAAGGCACTGTATTTAAATTTGTGTCCTCTAGCTGCTCAGAAGCAAGGGGGAAAAGAAATCAATGAACACCAGTCCTTCCTTTCTGCTCAATTTAGCTCTTTTGGTGAACAAAGAACTCCTTTTGGCAAACATCCCAAGCATCCAAATTTCAGTCAGCTTGACAGCCCTTTCAACCAGGTCAGTCCTAACAGATAGCAATCAAGTCTCCCACGATGAATTTCATTCACAGAGCAGGAATGATTTTGGAGCAGATTGAATCACTGCATACTACTGACTGCAGATCAATTTTCATCTTGAAGGACTGTGGACAACAGTACACAAAAAGGCAGGAAGAGGACTAGGTCAATTCAATAGTGTAACAAACCAAACGAGACCCTCTTAGTGTAAAGAGAAGCCAATCATATCACCTAACATTCTAGCCACATTATCAGGAAAATACTCTAAAGAAAAAAAAAAAAAAAGACTTAAAATATGAAATAAAGTTTTATATAAATCTTACAAGTCCAGTATTATATCTGGAAAAAATAAATCTGGCTATTTTCTCTTATAATGTATGGTACTTGTCTTTGTCATATTCCTTTACATGCTGAGGATACAAGCCTATGTAAAATTTGTTTACCATGTCATATGCTGTGTTTATGTCATTCCCTTTCATTGCAAAGAAGATACTCTTTAATATTTAATGAAACAATTGGCATAGGCCATACAAGTTTTGCCACTACATTATAACCAATCATTGGGAAAGTGTCACTGGATTCAATCTCAGGAATAAATATTACAATGTTTTTGTTCTCTATATCACCTAGAATCCTGATAGCGTCCCATGTTACCCCATCCTGCCCACCCAACAGGTTAGAATTAAGAACTATTTAGGTTAATTCCCTCTACCTATATATAAATAGTGTATCTATTATATCCTAGTTTGCTGGGCACAGTTTCAGTACGTGCCTATTGTCAGGTAGTAAATACTAATAGCCCTTTTCACTGTCTGAGGTGACCCAGCTTTAACTATAAATTAATACATTTTTCTATCAAAAAACATGCAACCCTTGACCATGCAAAAGAAACAAATGAACAAAAAAATTCTCCATTAATTTCTGCTCTATAGCATACTAACTTGATTCCTTATTCTCATGACCAATTTCTTGATATAATTTTTGAGTGTCTTAATGACAGCTTCAATTTCTCCATTTTTCCATTCACATTTTAATATTTTAGAACCCAAGTTCTATCTCTTTCAAACTACTAAACATAGTCATGGATTAATACATTAAATTGCCTTTTCTCAGTCGATATGCCAATACCATTACAGAACATTTGATTATTTGATCACTTCATCTTTCTTAGAATTGTTTTTTCGTTGTCAATTATTTTCACACTCTCTTCCTAACTCTTCAAATTCTTTCTCTTATTTGTGTTATTTCTTCAGCCTTTTCACCTCTTATTCCACTTGTCTTTTAGTGATCTACTCCAATTCTAGAATTCCAACTACCACTGCTCTGCTCAAGACTACAAAATCTGTCCCTTTAACTGACTTCTTCCAAACTGTGGACTTTCAATTTTAATCTAACTAAAAACTACTTCTTTATGGCATCTCAAGGCATTTTGAACTCAGTAAGTCCAAACCAGTTTTCATCACTCCTAACTGTATACTATCTCACCTTAAAAGTACTTTATACATCTATCTATTCTTTAGAATAGTTAATGGTGATTTATCCCTAGATAGTAATATCTAATAACATCATTTGTGAATGAAAAAGTGCTCCTGGCACTGGGAAAGCCAAATTTTGTAAATGAAATCCATTGTGGAATTATTCTATGATTGTATGATGAAAATCAAAATAATACCTTCAATAATACCTTCATTTCATTTTCTTTAAATATGCTGCATCACTATAATATTCCATCTCATTTAATATATATTTTCAGATTACATTTACTTGTTGTATTTCATCAGAAACATCCTACATCAAAGTTTCTTCACACAAGTATAAAGCAGTAACAGTCAAATCAAAAGTTAGGATGTTTCTTACTTGGACCTCGTTAACCAGAAAATACTAAAGAATTGTTTTATCATCATTCTTTGATGATAAAAAAATTATTTTCTGATTATAAAATCACAAGGTTCTATAACTAAATAATACCATCCAAAATCAACATATAATACAGTAAATATCTGATAAATTAGCTTGGCAATAGATTTGAATTTCTCTAAATCAAGCATTTAAAAAAGAATGGCAAATTATTTTAATGACAAAACATCTACTCATACTAAAGTAGAAAACAAGCTAGGAGCAAACTTTATAGGATACATGTATGAGTATGTACTTTGCCTCAACCAGCAAAAGGGAGGAAAAAAAAATGGGTGAAACTCAATGTGTAGCTTCACTAGATATAATGTTTTTGGAGATTTGGATGTACTTAGACTAAAAATAAGAACCACTGAGAAAAACAGGGCTATAAGAATACGCTTAACATATGGCATTATATTAACAAATCCATTGGGTGTTCTCATTTTGTTCAGTAGAGGCTTCCTTTCCAAATCATAGCGCCGAGTAAAATGAAGGCAAAATGCAGCATAGCATCCCTGTCTTGTTTGAAGTAAAATGTATAGTGTACTTCACTGAATACCACTATTTTCAATATTAAAAGGTAGTGTATTAGATTTGAGCTTGACATAAAAATCCACATAACTTTATATCAAATAAATATTTTTAAAACTATCTAAATATATATTTAAACAGTGGGCCATAATAACTCAATTTTAGCATACATGATAGCAGAAAAACTACTCAGACGCTAGGGGGTACATTTTCAGTACAGCATGAGCGGATTTAGCCCAGAGATTCCCATTAACTTCAATGAGAGTTGCATGGTTCAAACTTAATACACACAGTGTATTGAATATTTACCCAAAGCACCTGAGCCAAAGCTTCCCCAAAGAAGGGAAATTTTAAATTTTCCAATGCAAATCTAGCCTTTTCAGTTAATTACCCATTCCCTATTCTTAAAATCATAAGATAAATTGGTAGCTTTTCTTCTAATGTTAGTTGTTTTATCTTCAAAGCAAAAATAAGATACTTTATTGGTATTTTTTAATAATGATGGCTCTGTTGCCCATTAATATTAACATCATCAAGAAACTCTTCTAAATATTTTAGAGATTTCACTGAAAATAATGTGCTGTTAGATGGCTTAATAGTCAGGTGCTTACCAAATATGCTACTTTAACTGGGTGGATTTCTGTTGACTGGATAACTTTCAGTACAAAAAGAGTACTATGTTTGTGTGCCTTATGTCTTCAAATTTGTTTTACATATTTTTGAAAGTTTTGGCTCATGTAAATTTAAATTCAGTTTTGAATTTAGAGCTTATTGTATAAAATATGAAAATAGTTTCGCAAAAAATACCATTCTCTAATAATACAGATCCTCAGACACTTCTTGGCTAAATATATTCTAATATTAAACTTTGAATATTTGTTTCTAATTACATTTTTTTTTTTAAATATTTTTTTTTTTTTTTAAAGATTTTATTGGGGAATTGGCGGAGGGGAACAGTGTTGGGGAATCGGGGAAGGGGAACAGACAAGTTGCTGTCTTTTTGTTCTTTAGTTTAGTTGCGGAAGATGTTGCTTCACTGTTGGTATCGTCATTGCGCTCTTCCCGGATGAGGCAGATCGGTCGCTGGCCTCTGGATGTCGCTCACCGCGGCTATTGGCAGCTCATGCTTGGCTGCCAGCCGCTCACGCTGGCTGCGGGCCACTCACTGTAGCCTATGGCAGCCCACTGCAGCAGGGGCTGCAGCCCACACCATCACCGGGGCTCGCACAGCCCAGCTCCAGGTGGAGCTGTTGTTAGCTGTAGAGGGCAGTGTCACTGGCCCTCATGTGGGATCCGAACCGGGGCCGCTGGCATCCCAAAACCAGCGCTTAACCAATGCGCCACTCGGCCGGCCCTCTAATTACATTTTAACTGGACAATTGGTTAATTGGATATCAGTTACACTGCAAAAATAATTCATAATTAAAATTAAATTGTTCTAAATAAAAAATATCTAATAAAAGTTCATGTATTTTTCCACATTAAACAAATAATTGTAGCTACTACTATAAATAGTATTAGTTTGCTGCCTAAATTTTTAAATAATTTTGTATTATTTCTTTTACAATGCTTTTAAAGTAAATTAAATGAATAGGTAGCATGATAAATACTTCCCCTATTGAGAATATCTAATAAAACAGCAAATGACCAGATATATCCTTATGTGTTTCATACAACATTTAAATGAAGTGCATATATCTCTAAATACAGAGGGTGCCAAAAAAAATTTATACACGTTTTAAGAAAGGAAAATACTGTATTAAAATTGTAATACAATGAATGACACTAGCATTCATTTGATTAACACCAGCTTTTGAGCGAATGTCATGACACATTGCTACCGTAATTCAATTCAACTTCAAAAAGTAACATAGATAACATCTCTTAAAATGTGTACTTTTTTTTTTGGCGCTCCTGGTATTTGGCTCCTTAGGAATGAGATTGGCAAATTCATCCTCTTAGACTCAGCACATAGCAAGTAGTTACTGCTCAAAAAAATGCTTACTGTAGAATCTTCTTTAATAGATAGCATTTTTATACATTAACAAAATAAACTTTTCTTACATTGACAAAACTTTTCCATGTATGTGAAAAATAAGGAGAAAAGTCACTGGTAAATTTCAACTACAGAAAATGATTTTATGCTTAGGACGATTCAAAATTAAATTTCTTGATTAAAAAACTGTTTACAGAGGACCTATTTTTCTTCTATAATCAAACAAGCAACAAATATTTGAAAATAGTATAGGAAAACAAATACTTAAGTGCTCATTTGAAACCTATAAGAAAATCATATTTCCTAGAATTCCCACTGAAATACCGACAAATGAGCCTTTTTTTTTTAATCCGCATTAAATCCGATTCCAATAGGTTATAATGGTTCTGAGGTCAGAGGACTCTTGTGTAATAATACTTACAAACAATGTGGCCAAAGAGACTTCAAATTCCTCATATCACAGTGTATATTAACAGCATACAGACACTAGAAGCATCTCCTCAAGAGAATGAGAAGCTTACAAACCAAGATGTCAGGCTTCATTTGGGCTAAGAATATTTATGTTGGAATGAAACACAGCTGGTTTCAGGTCAGAGGCGGGTTCTGCTTCCTCACCTGTATAACCATAGGCAAACTATTTAACTCGCTAAGTCGCAGTTTCCCTGTACCCTGTTTCTTAATTTCCTATATGGAAGTTATACTTTTCAATGTAGAAGTTTCTCATATTTCTAAAGAGATATAATGCTCTGCAATGTGCAAGTAATCAATAACTTTTTATTCACAGAAAGACTACCCTTTCTCTTCCTATTTCACAGTAAGCTATTTAATCCTACCAGTGCAATATTAACTTTTTTTTTTTTTTTTTTTTAGAGGACAGTGTCACTGGCCCTCATGTGGGATCCGAACCAGGGCCGCTGGCGTCCCAGGCCAGCTCTTAACCACTGCGCCACTCGGCCGGCGCAAAAAGATAGTTTTTTGTTTTAAATTTTTATTTATTTATTTATTTATTTATTTTTGAGAGGGCAGTGTCACTGGCCCTCATATGTGGGATCCGAACCAGGGCCGCTGGCGTCCCAGACCAGCTCTTAACCACCGCCGGCAGTTTTTACATAACATTACATTACATATAATTTTACTCCTCTAATTTATTTCATATAACCAGTAATAAAAATTATTAACTTAAAATTTCCAGGAGAGGTTAAAAAAAGATAATAGAAGAAACAAACAAAAAAAAAAACGTTCGAATATATGATGCATAGGGCAGAGTGTTATCTATCTTGTTAACCTGTATGCACCACCTAGAACAAATATTGGAACACGCTCAACAAATATTTGTTAAATGAAAAAGATAGAAAAAGGAAAAGCCTGTTGAATGAGAATTCACATGCAACTTTCAAAGTGATAGTTTCCTATTGAGCTACTGGAAAAGTTTTTTTTACTCACATTTCAGTAGTTCTTCTGCCTTAGTATATCAGGATATATAATATCCAAATATTGCACTATAATATAAATAAAAATAACAGTACAATATCTGTTATAAATTTTGTATACACTATTTTTAAGCAATGCCTTCAGTTAACAAGTCAGAATTCCACATAATAAGAACCCTATTGTAACTATGATAATAAGGTTATTTATTTGAGGCTCTTATAATTTAACCTCTATTTCATGTATGATTTAATGGATTGTATTACCAATGTGCTTAGTTAAAATCTAGCTTTTCCCTATCTATGCCAATGTAAGTAGTAAATTTACAATAGTTTTCATAAAGTGGAATTGTGAGAGCGAAGACAGAAAATTGCAAAGAAAGTTTACTATGTGGCCATTGCTGTCAAAAATCTTAAAATTAAAAATGCTTACCAAATGTTTCGTAAATATTCTCCAGTTCAGGATAAAGAAGATACATCATCTTTGCTGCTTCCATGTTTACCTGTTGAACTACCTGGTCCTAGAAATATTTGGCAGATTCCTTCTCATTTCCAACAATAAAAAACTAGAAGCAAACACAAATCAATGCTTGAAGTCAATTTTGTAATCTAATCAGGTTTTGCTTTTGATTTTCTACTGGAAAATTTAATATTTAATTATAAGGCTTTATATCCTTAGAAATAATCAAGGCTACCTTCTTGTATATGTTTTTAAAACTCCCACCTCCTTCAAATCAGGTGAAAGTCAGGACACAATCAATCCCTCCTTCAGACACTTTTATGTAGTTTAATATGCTCTTTAACCTTTCTGGCAATGCTTTGTCTATTTGTTTCTATTTCCAGGAATGAAGTATCTTTTACAGAGTAGGTACATGTATATATAGAAAATGTCACTGTGTCTCTAGATAACTTAAAACAGAAAGAGTTATACTGGACTGCACAAAATCTAAAGAAAAGCTATGAAAGAAACTGATTACCATATCTATCTCCTTCCCCCTAACCAATTATATTACTTTTAATTCTCTAAGACAACCATACTTGAAACCTATAATGAGAATAATTACAGATTTCTTGGTATGTGCTAATCAAGTTTTCTAGGTCCTTACAAGTATCAACCCACTTAAACCTCTTAAAAACTATTAGTTCAATCTATAAATGAGAAAATAGGGGCAAAATAAAGTAACCTGCCAGATGAACTTGATAGTAGGAGGAAGAGATAAGACTGCCAACTAAGGTGGATTCAACAAAAAAGGTCTGTTCTCAACAATTACTATATTCTTCTTTGACCACAAAGATCAGTTAATGAGGTAGCCAGAACAATATCCACACCAAGATGTCCAAGTCCTAAATCCCAGAACTTGTGAATATCTTATGTTACAAGGCAAAGTGGAACTAAGGTTGCAAATGGAACTAAGGACACTAATCTGCTGACCTGTTGGATGAGATTATCAGGGTTGGGCCAACATAATCACAAGGGCCCTTGTAAGGGGAAAAAGGTAAATGAGAGAACTAGACAGATGGCAGAAAAAGAACTTGGCTTTGAAGATGGGGGCCATGAACCAAGGACAGTGGACAGCATCTAGATGCTGGAAACAACAATGAAATGAATTCTCTCCTAAAGTGTCCATGAAGCCCAATTCTTGGCTGTAGGCCAGTGTGAACTATTTCAGACTACTGACATCCAGGCTGTTGTCTCAGGTAATAAATTTGCATTGTTTTAAGTGATCAAATTTGCAATTTGTTACAGCAGTGCAATGGTTAACTCGGTTAAGTTACGAGGACCAAGTATTTGGCTAAACACCAATCTAGATGTTGCTGTAAGGATATTTTTTAGGTGTGATTAACATTTATAATCAGTTGACTTTAAGTAAAGCAGACTGGCCTTCATAGTATGGGTGGGCCTCATCCAATAAGTTGAAGGTGTTTAGAGCAAAGACCAAGGTTTCACAAGGAATAAAGAATTCTACTTCAGGCTGCAACAAGGAATTTTACCTGAATAACTGCTCAGGACAGCAACATCAACTTTTACCTGACTCTGCAGCCTGAGTCAGTTCCTTAAAATCTCTCTCTCTATCCTTGTGTGTGTAACTTACAACTACTAATTTACTACTCATTCTATTTGTTACAACTATTGTTAAATATATTAGTATATCAAAGATGGTGTAATAGTGACCTGGGGCTGCCATAACAAAATACCACAGACTGGGTGCCTTAAACAACAGAAATTAATTTCTCAAGAGTTCAGGGGGATAGCAAGTCCAAAGTGCCACCCAATTTGGTTCCTGGTAAGCTTTCTTCCTAGTTTACAGACAGCTGCCTCTCACTGTGTCCTCAAATGGAGGAGAGAGCTCTGGTCTCTCCCTTTTCTTTTGAGACTGTTAGTCCTATTGGATTAGGGCCCGACACTTATGACCTCATTTAACCTTTGTCACTCCTTCACAGTCCTATCTCCAAATGCAGTCACATGGGGGTTAGGGCTTCAACATATGAATTGAGGAAGGGTGCAAATTCAGTCCATAGCAGAGCCCATTGTTCAAAGCACACGCACATATTTTAGTAGCTTTTATATTTTAAAATTTAACAAAGTTACATAGACATGAGCACCTTATGTTACTCAATTGCCAGTGACCAATAGTTTATTACATAATACTATAATTAATATAATTATTTATATAGCATTTGATAGTTTACAACACACTCCCAAACAGATTACAAAAACTTCATTAATAGTAATTCTCATTTCATGTGTGATCAAATTTGAGCATGGCGGGATGCAATAAATTTCAATACATTAGTCTCACAAATAGTGAGCTGGGATTGAATTTTTATGCCTGTTGATTCTAAATGTTAAAGCTTTGTATATTCAGAACTGCAACACAAGGGAGGGGACAAGAATTTCTGGGCTAGTACAATATGTTAAAGTCATTTTTCAGGAATTAGCCAAACATCCCCATCCTTTTCTTAGCTGTAAGTAGAAACACATAAAATATACCCAGGTTTTTAACAGAATGAAAGGTACAGAAAAACTTAACATACCTTAGGCATAAGAGGCAGAAAGTACTACTGATGTGAAGATTTCTAGCAAGCTACTTAGTAATTGATTCCTAATAGTTGTAGAGAGAATTGAAAATTCCTTTCCTCAGAATGAAGCGAAAGTGAAAGATCATCATGTGTTTTCCTTGAATAGCGCTTTTTGAGTTTCTGAAATGCTGCCTTTCTATATGAAGTCATTGTTAGGTTTTTTTACCCATAAATTATCCTGGCATAAGGTATTATAAAGTAGAATTTTGGTGGATGTTTTAAAACCAGGCACTTTGTTCTTAACTATACCATTTATAAATCTGTTGTCACCTGGACAAGTTATTTAATATCTCTAACTTTCAAAGTTTGTTTTTTTGTTTTTTTTGTTTTTGTTTTTTTAACTAAAATGGTCATTATAATGCAAGAGAACAATAAGGATTGAAATAGAGAATCTATAACACTTGATTCACTAAATATCAGACCACTAAAAATTGCCAAATATGATATTTAATTAGCAATGTGACTGTCAACATTGTCATTTTATTTGAAATATTTTAAATTCTTTGGAATATTAAATTTGTCAAGAAAAAAAACACAAAACAACATACCATTTAACTGATGGAGTTTTCATAATTCAGAATCTTACAGATCTTGTAACTGGGTAAAATTGTGGTGTGCACTAAGCGTAGTTGTAGTGTATTGGGGTGATGGTGAGCTGTTATCCTGATGGTGCTTATCTGAAGACTGTAATCATAGTGCATTTGTCATTTTGTGGACCAGCATGGGCTAAGTCCATTAAACACAGTGAGAAGGCTTCTGCAGACAGTGTGTGTCATCAATTCTTCTGAAAAGGAGTAATGACTCAAATGATGAGAACGATAATGACATTTCTCTACTTCATGATTTATGAACTTTTCCAAGCATTACCTCATTTGATCCTCAAAACAACTGATACAAATGCAAGGCAACTTTGGCTGCTGGAGACACTGGAGTTCTGAGAAGGTAAAAGTTTGGCCCATTAGCAATCCAGAGTTAAACTGCCTATTTTGAGTCTACTTGTCCAGTGTTCCTTCTAATAATTTTCTTCCAAAGTTAAGTAGATTTGAGTTTGAAAAACCTCATTGATTTTCAATAATATCCTATTCATTTTCTTGTTTATAGTGCACAGAAATAATACCTCCTTTAGAGTTTTTTCTTTTTATTTAAATTTTTTTAATTGGAAAATTGGGGGAGGGGAACTGTTAGGGAATTGGGGAAGGAGACAAGCCAAGTTGTTGTCCTTCAATCTTCATTCTGGAGGGCGCCGGTCGCCATCTGGCTTCCAGTTGGCAGCTCATGGCATTAAAGCTCAAGGTGCTATGTTCAATCTTAGTTGCGGGTGGGCATAGCCAGCATTCCATGCAGGAGTCAAACCAGGAGCCTTGTTGTTAAGAGCGCATGCCCTATCCACTAAGCCATCCTGCTGGCACCTCATCTCAAGGTGCCCAGTTCAATCTTTAGTTGTAGGTGGGCATAGCCCACCAGCAAACAGGCAATCTTGTTCTTACACAAATTGAACAATTCTTACACTTGTTCTTACACCAGTTCTTACACTATCCTACCACCTGTTGGCAGCTCAGCGACTGCTCAGCTAGGGCACAGCTTTCACTGGTGCATGTGAGAATTGAACACGCAGCCCCGTTTCTCAGAACACGTGCTCTATGACAATTCTTAACCAATTAAGCCAATCGGCTGGCCCCTAGTTTTGAGTTTTTACATCAGGATGAAGAAAATTAAAAAGGCATTAAAATACAATGTTTTCTATTAAAACTGTTTGTGTGACATACTGGAAAGCTAATATTGTCTCTGGTTACTCTATAAGGATAGAATCTACAATCTTCATTTTTGCCTTTCCTTCCCCAATCCAAAAAACAAAAACAGACAAAAACAAACAAACAAACAAAACAAAAACAAAACAAAATTATATATATATTACATATATATATATACATATATATATATATACATATATATATATATATATATATATATATATATATGAAACAAGCTACTTCACTCTACACTAATCTACATTCACAATTCATTCTTACTGCACCCTTCAAAAAAGAACTAAACACATTACAGAAAAAAAAAGCCTACTTAATGTATGCCTTATGCAAGAACGGAAAAATAAGTTAATAGCTTTTGATGGGAGGAGATCCATTTCCAGCCCGTCTGTAAACCCCTTTAAGGGTCCTGGCAGTACATAATAAAGGTACTCTAACGACTCCTTGAATTATGACATAATTCAGAGCCTTTGTAAGGATTCTTTTAATCTTTGGGTCAAAACTGAATTACAATCTACTAGAGTACTTGTATATGATTCCACCAAAATCTGCTTTATATTTTAAAAAGTTAAAATAATTGCTGCTACTTTAGTCCCAGTAGCTAGGCTAGTAGTCTGCCAGATCCTCTCCCAGATTCAGCTCTAACAAATATATTAATGTGCTCGAACAACATGTAATTCAGCCTTCTGCTTTATCACAAAACAATTACACAATCAGAAAGTGACCAAAGCTTTCAGAGCTGTAAGGCAATTTAGAAATCAATAGTGCTCTATCATCTACAGTTTCAGAATTTACTTCTCTCTTATACCTTTCTAGATTAAAAGAAAACAAAAAAAACACCAAAGGTAAGTCTGGATAGAAGCCTGCAAGTTTCAAAGTCTTATTAAGAAAACTTCAAAAGAAATCAATGTACACTGTTCAATTTCTGTATTATCAGGAATTTTGCTGTCTTTAACAAAATACATCTTGAAAATGAGACATTAGAAAAATTGCTTAAAATTCTCTACTTCCCTTTCCATGCTTCCCAGAAATGTAAAGAAGAAAGGAGAGTCCATATTATATATCAAATACTTGATATGTTGGCAAAAAATGTATTCAAATATTTCAAATGATCCCAAGGTAAACAGTCCTAAAAAACATGTACATAGCACAGAGCTGAATGGAACATTCCAAATCACTTCTTGAACCACAATAGTTTTTTATAGTTCATTTCAGCAACTTACCATTATCTCTTACCCAAAAAGCTACAAAGGCCTTTACTGATCTACCTTCTAGTCTTGCTCCAACTCATCCCCAGTTCTTTATCCATCCAGTAACAAGAATAATCACCGACAATGTAAATCAAATATGCAATTCTTCCTTCTTATAAGTGTCCAGATGATTTTCAAGAAAGTAGATGATGGGCTGGCCGAGTGGCACGTTTGTTGAGAGCTGGCTTGGGATGCCAGTGGCCCAGGTTTGGATCCCACATATGAGGGCCAGTGACACTGCCCTTTACAGCTAAGATGGTGAACAACAGCTCCACCTGGAGCTGGGCTGCTGTGAGTCCCCAGGATGGCATAGCTGCAGCCACTGCTGCAGTGGGCTGCCATAGGCTACAGTGAGTGGCCAGCAACAAGCATAAGCGGCTGGCAGCCGATGTGAGCTTCCAGGAGCCGCTGTGAGTGGCTGTCCAGAGACCTGCAACCGATCTGCCTCACCTGAGAAGAGCTCAATGATGATACCAACATGGGCCAATGAAGCAACGTCCTCCACAACTAGACAGAACAACAGAAGGACCGCAACTTGTCTGTTCCCCTTCCCTGGCTCCCCAATGCTGTTCTCCTCCCCCAATTCCCCAAGAAAAATCTTAAAAAAAAAAAAAATAGAAAGTAGATAACAATTTAAGTTTCTTCCTATGGCATTTTGAGACCCTACATAATTTACACCCTGCCTATCTAACTTTATATTTTACCCTGCTTGGCCTACCACACTAAATGCTAAAGTGGTCTTTTCTGCCCATGAAATAAGAAAAGTTTGTTCATGTTTCAGGGCTCTTACATTTGCAATTTTCCCAGATCCTCAAGAGACTTTCTCTTTGTTATCATTTAGGTTTCATCCCAAATCTTACTCCTTCATGGCACCTAGGTGAGCCTCATCCCCAGATCATTCTACAAACCTTTAAATTGAACTATTTAATTATATTTAACACTATCGGAATCATTTTTTTTTTTTTGAGGGCAGTGTCACTGGCCCTCGTATGTGGGACCAAACCGGGACCACTGGCTTCCCAAGCCAGTGCTTAACCACCGCGCCACTCAGCCGACCCCAAAGCCTTCTTTTTTTTTTTTTTGAGGAATCATTTTATTCAGTAATTTATTTAATGGTTTGTCAAAAAAGTCATGACACATTTTTGCCAAGAAAAACAGAAAAAATACGTCATGGCTTTTCCGACAACCCAAAATAATTTTTTCATAGTCTATCTCCCTCAAGTAAAAATAAGTTTCATGAGAACAGTCATAAACTTTCATTTACTGTTATCCCAGGGTCCTAAACAGCTTTGGCACATAGATGTTCAATAAATATCCATGCATGTAAGAGAAATTATGATAATCCAGAACTATATTTTTATACATGATATATATCTGGAGAAAATGAGACACACTTATCTTATAAATCCATTTAGCATTTAACTTGCTGCTAAGAACTCATTTTGAGGATTCTTTACTATGATTGAGATATGGTTGTATGGTGATTTAGAAAACAGCAGTCAAAGCCCCACAAAAGCCAACCAAATCTGGTTCCTGTTATGTCTCCAGGTACCTAACTTTCTTTCATGGTATCCAGAAGTTCCTGTTATGAGAAAGGGACCTCTTAAATCTACATATCAAAGACTTAAAAATCAATGTCAGCCTGGTCTCTCGCCTCAACAGTTTCTCCTTCAAGATCACTTAAACTACATTTTTGAACACTGACATTGGAGGCTTAGTCCCTAACCTCATACAAAGCTCTTTCCTAACATCCTGAGGTTCACTACCAAGGTATTTGTGACTAGTCTAGATTGGACATCAGAACTTCTTCTTGACCCCTTTGAGTGGTTTGGGGGGGACCTATGAAGCACAGTCCTTAATTTTGTGTTTTTCAATTGGGTTAGATATTCAAAGACTCACTGTCCATGGCCAAGCATGGGAGTAGATATCAGATCATAAATCAGGGAGAGCCAGGGACAAGGCATCTGTGAGTTAAGATCTTGGTCAACAACTGAACTGTTCCTCCCCTTTAGAAGTTGGACCTGATTTTCATGAGTCTCAGGAAGTGTTGTCTCTGCTTTGAACATTCTCCCCTTTCCGACCTCCATCCCTATGCCACTGTTACAACTTTCACTATCTCTTATCCTTCAAATCTCAGCTTAAATGTCCCTTCCTTATGTAGACTTCCCTGAAACCCCAGATTATAGCAAGTCCCCACATATGTATTCATGCTTAAAAACATTAATTACAATTTCTTATTATAGTCATTATCCAATAAGTATCCAATGACTGAATTAATGAGTATGTAGATAATTAGATAATAGATTCCATTTCCAACAAAGCGTAAAAAATGATAAGGCTAAGCAGGATTTCTTAAATGTACATAGTACTGCTGACATTTGGAAGTGAATATTTCTTTCTTGTGGGAGGCCATCTACGCATTATAGGATGTTTAGCAGTATCCAACCTCTACTCACAAACACACACACACACACACACACACACACGTCCCTCAATTGTGATAACCAAAAAATGATTCTGGACACTGCCAGATATCTCCTGGAGAGCAAAATTGTTCCCAGGTGAGAAGCCCTGGGCTTGAGTAAACTACCACAGCAATGTGAGAAGCCATATATTCCAGAAGGAATACCAACAAAATAGAAACAACCTGCATCTACACATAATGATTTAGACAAGTGGCCAAGAAAATCACCTGATATGCAGTGTATATCAAGCAAGCAACGAAACAAGCAATAAACGAAACAAATCTTTAGTGTTAAAACCTTTTATTTGTTACTGCAACGTAACCTATACAAAATAGTATGTCAGTTTTTGTTTGTTTGTTTATTTTTGTTTTTCTTTGGTCAGCATCATTCATCAGTCAGGGTGAGAAGCTCAGAAAACAGACTCACTTTACCTAATGTTGAAATTTGTCACACAGTAGAATGTCCTTCCTAAGATCTGGATATTTTTTTAAATTATTTTCGTATCAAAATATTGGGTTGCCAAAAAAGTCATTGCATATTTTTTCTATGTTTTTCCTTGCAAAAATGCATCATGACATTGGGTTTCTGACAACCCAATACAACAAGACACCTAAGAAATCAAAACCTAGACTGGAATATACCCATTCTACTCTTTCTAACTCCTACATAACATGCATAATTTAGTTAAGAGTCATTAAATTTGTAATGGTCCACAAGCACTCAGCCTAAGCTGATTCAATTATCTTCCCCTGAAGTGGGAGAAGTAAAAAGCAGCAGATAAAGAGAAGGGAACAATAGAATTCTAAAATAAATAAATAAATAAATAAATAAATAAATAAATAAATAAATAAATAAATAAATAAGCAAGCTAATCTTAGGGCATGGAAAAAGGTTTCTTAGAAAGTAATAATTCTAATGAGGATGCTCAGCATTTTCATATAAACTCAGGATTTTGGATTTGGTCTTGCAACTTCAATACACGTGTAACTGCTTGAGAAAACTAATAATTCTCATAAAACATTCTCTTTGAAGGCACCAAGGAGGATATAATCATGCATCCCAATGGACTGATCACTTGAGTACACCCCAGAATAACCCATGCCCTTGGCAAAGAATGGAATATTGGTATTGTTCTTCAAGGGGGAAAAAAAGCAAAATTCTGCATTTAAGCAGTCATTGTATAAAGTCAGGGGAGACAGCAAAACTACCTGTACATATATCAGAAGCGAGTACCATGAGTAGTTTACCAAGAGCATAAGCACTCTAGTCCTCTACAAACCTGGTCCTTTAATAAATAATCTTTGAATGATTAATCAGAATAAGAGTTGGCCCATTTTTATATATTTTACTTATTAGGTTTTAGCCAGAAAAAAGAAAATCTCTACTGTTTTAATAGCTCTCATATTCTACACATGATCTTAGAAACTGGGCAACAAGAAACTAACTACCTGGAATATTTTCTAGACCTTAACCTTCCCAAGACATTTTCAAATTCAATGAGCAGAAGACCCTTTAAGAGATACTGCATTTATAGGTAATGTTTACAGATTAAAAGGTGCCTATGCATTCAACACACAATTTGTTTTATGTACCAAATGCCAAAAAATAATAACTTAGATTCAAAATGGGTGAGCTCCTTATATGTAGAATTGCTTACAAAGAACAAAAACAGATAAATTAGCATAACTCCTTCTTTCCTCAATATCCTTGGCAGCAGAAAACAAAACCCCCCCTTGATTAAAAAGCTGCTTCATCTGCCATCCTATTGCAAGAACAGCTCACTTTCTTTGAAAGATGATTTATGGGACAACCCAATCATATCTCCCATTGTATCTGGATGGAAGGCTGTGGTAGTGAGGTTTTTGTGGATAATGTCCATTCCTTGGAGGTCCACTGGTGAAAACAATTAAAAAACAATGCTCTGAACCAATGAATTATCAGCAATCTGCCTTTCTTTTCCTTTTAAGTTCTTTAAAGCATGTGTTGTCATTTGTATCTCAAGATATCTCTATGCCATACATGATTTGTTAGGAAAGCTGTGTACATAAAGATGAAATTATTTAGTGCAGATAAATGATCATTCCCACAGAGCAACAAGAAAAATTATGGTGGAAGGAACTCTTGCTAATTTTGCCACATAGACAATGAGTAAATAAGGTGCTAGTACCAAACCCCAGTTGTCACTCTCCTGCATTTCAATTTGTAGAGCCTTGATAGAAGCAACAAAAAAAAAAAAAAAAAAAAAAAAAAGGAAAAAAAAGTGTTTAAACATTTGATCCCCACTATACAACTGCAGCAGAGTCAAATTAGGGTACCAGATGTCCTCACTTCAGAATTGAACCACATAGTAGACCAAGCAGTTTCTTAATTTACTGAATTTAAACATATTTCCAAAAAGTAATTGACAGATGTGACTTCCTTTCTGCCTTCACATTTTTCTCCCCTCTGGAAAATCAATTAGAAATGAGCAATATTTAAAGCTTTACATTTCATGACTCAAAATAAATTTTGATCTTTTGAAATTTACTTTGAAGCCATATAATTTTAAGGGGTATTCTTTTATCTACAGATGCAGCAAAAAATATAACTGAATAACTGCAAATGAATGTTTTTTTAGTTTATTGTAAAGAAAATAAAAAATAAAAAAAAACAATGTAGTATTATTTCCATTGTATTATCTTTCTAAGTAATTCAGTAATGTTTGCAAAAATTTCTCCTTCCTTGGCTTCATGACCTTCAGAATCGCAATCCATTATTGAGAGTAAAGTTTCAGAGATCCTTTTAAGACAAAGTAAATCTTCAGTACTATTATCCCATTCAGTTTCACATATGTATTTTATTTTTTCTGCTTTATGATGCCATTAATCTCTCATTCCTAACAGCCCCCAATTTTTAATTAAAGCACAAGTTTTTCAGATATTATTTTTATTACTGTCTGATGCTTTCACTAATGGTTTTTATTTCACTGTGAATTTCAAATGTAGTTATGGTACCAGGAAGAGTTAACACACTAGCAGCAGACTCCAATGAATGAACAGGTCAACTGTAGTAAGTGTCCCCTCAGGAAGACTTAAAAACACTCAAGTAAGAGTACACTAACATTTTACTGTCATTCACACTGAAACCTTGAAGTGCGTAAAAACAGTGACCAACAATGTAATATAGGTGGGACCCCTTCCAGTCTTCCTGTCTTCTCACCGCCACATTTCCAGGCACATGTTGGTGTTCTCCTACCACCTTTCCATCTTCAGGAGCAGTGTTAGAGTGTAAGGTCCTGCTCTCTCTCCATCCCATATCTATTCCCCCCAAAGGAGAAGAATTTTAAGACACTAGCTTTCAGTGAGTCAATGTATCAAGGTCATCATTCCTTTGTGGCACCCTCTCTGGGCTCTTCCCCTTTTTCATAGACCTGCCCACCCCCCTATAGCATCTTTTCCTTTCTTGTAGAAAGTCATTAGGACAAGTCTTGTGCTTGCTTTCAGAAAAATCTTGATTCTCCAGCTTCCTGTACAAATTGGGAAGTGACACCATTTCAGGGGGATGCAATTGGAAACTCCGCTCTTTCACTCAAGCTACATTCTCTAAGTTAGCCCTGATGAGTTTAAAAAAATAACAGATTGTTCTTAATTTCCCAATTGGTTCACAAATGAGACAAAAATAAAGGGGAGGGGTGTGATTAATTTTTATTATTCACTCTCCAACCAACAGGAAAAAAAATTAAATTGCTAATCATCCAATGTCTGGACTACAGAACTCACCCTTTAGTACAATATGCTGTACATCTTAGTTGCACTTTAAATTGTTTTTTTCTAATATCACATTATAGTTATATACAAAAATATACTGTTTTTCTATCCTTATAGTTTCCGTAATTTTGGAAACATTGTTTGCATACTTTCATATTTCATATTAATTGATATTTGTAATTTATGAACATTTGTCACAGAATGAAAAACTCATCAAAACAGTTTTCTGTCGGGTCAACCAAGTAGCTCGTTGGTTAGGAGTTGGCTTGGGACACCAGCTCTGTGAAGCAGGGTCCGGTTCGGATCCCACATGAGGCACAGTGATGTTGCGCCCTCTACAGCTAAGATGGTGAACAACAGCTTGACCTGGAGCTGGGCTACCATGAGTTGCCAGCAACTGCATAAGCCACAGCCCCTGCTGTACTAGGCTGCCATGAGCTACCATGAGTGGCTGGCAGCCAGCGTGAGTGGCTGGCAGCCGGCGTGAGCTGCCAGGAGTTGCCAGGAGCCACAGTGAGCAGCTGTCCAATGACTGGCGACCAACTGCCTCAGCTTGGAAGTGTGTAATGATCACAATACCAACATGGTCCAGTGAATCAATGTCCTCTACAACTAGACTGAAGAACAAAAAGGACAGCAACTTGTCTGTTTCCTTTCCCCAATTCCCCAACACTGTTCCCCTCCCCCAATTCCCCAATAAAATCTTTAAAAAAAAACAGTTTTCTGTCAAAATAAAAATCAGTGATATTAACACATTAACATGTAACAACAAAACAGTTTTATAAAAAGTATGGTCTTTAAAGTTAAATTCCAGCTCCATGATTCATTTGATAGGTGAATTTGGACAATGTACTTAGTATCTCTAATCCCTGTTCTCCTAATCTGTGAAATAGAAATAAAAATACCACCTCATAAATGTAAATGTAGAGTTAGAAACAGTATCTCAGGATGGTGTTAGGCAATTAGTAAATGATGAAGATATTTTACATATTATCAGGTGGTAATCTTATACATAACAATTTTTCATTATTATATTAATTTTCAAAAATATATTGTCAGGCCTATAGTAATAGAAAAACAATCTTTAAAATTACAGTTGTGTCAGGCCGGCCGAGTGGCAAGATAGTTAGGTGCTAGCTTGGGACGCTAGTGGCCCCAGTTCAGGTCCCACATATGAGGGCCAGTGAAACTGTCCTCAAAAAAAAAAAAAAAAAAATTATGGTTGTGTCTTTTCTTTCTCACCTTGGCCACTAATTGTTTGACATTGGCCTCATCACCTTTTCATTATGAGACTCAATGCCTATATCTAGAAGATGATACTTTTAAAACTAGAATTTTTACACATGGGAATTCCATGATGGAAAAAAGTGGGTATCATAGAGTAAGCATTGAACACATATTATTTCCCTTCTCTCCTTCCACTGAACAAAGGCACGAGTTCATTTTGTTTTCTTCACAGCAGGAGATGGCAATGGTAGCTGCAGCCCTTGGGCTTCAATCTGAAGTACACAGAACTTCTTTGCCCTTTAACAAAGTTTTAGAAAATGGTTACGCACGTATGGGATGGGGAGTTGACTGGAAAGGGTCAGTAGGGAACTTTCTGGGGTGATCTCTGTATTCTAAATCTTGTTTTAGGTGGTGGTTATTCAGTTCTATATAGCTATCAAAAACCCTTGAACACTTAAGAGGTGTGCATATTATTTTATTTTAATTATGTCTCAGTCTTTTAAAACCCAGGCTGATATGAGAGAAAACCAAAAGGCTTTATGCAAAAATATGTACATCTTTTTTTTGCTATGAACTATTTAGTATTAAATACAGGAAAATAAGGTTGATTTAGTAGGAAAGTTCACATGGAAATGGAGATGTCCTACTTATCTTTAAAGATCAGCTCTGGTAAGAGTGAACCCATGTTTCTTCAAGGCAACAATTACTAAAATTGAGTAAAAGCTAACCTTCTAGAAACAGTTTGCCCCAGGCCCGACCAACTCTAGTGTTTCCTACACCAACCATCATATATACTTAGGTAAACAGAAGCCTCACTGATATTATAACTCATTCTACAACAGCACAGGTAATACAGTTGTTTTGATACTTCACACTTGAACTTTCCTAGGAAGGGAAACAAGATATGACACAGTTCTGTAATGATACAATAATGAAGAAATTCTAATGCATGAGTCCTACCGCTGAATGCACAAATGCACTCTAAATCTCATTTTTGTAAACAAGATATTCCAAACGTAAGTGTTGTATATTTTGTTTATTATAGACTAAAAGTAAAATCGTTGAAGGAAATCATTTGCATGATCTGCTGTTTCAAGGAATTAATAATTTCAAATTATTCCTGCAAATGGTTTACAACAGGCACAAGGCTTATGATTGATAACAAACACTAGTTGTTTGATTTTGAATAATACAATCTTGTCTTTGTTATCTAATAATTCAATCTTGTCTCCTAATTTAATAAGATATAAATATGGTCTAGATCTCTGCTTTCTTTGCCTACCACTAGAGCTGTAGTATCTATGACAGGATGTTAAGGCAAGTACCAGCTATCAATGGTCCAAATGGGTCACTTCCAGGACTGCCAGAATCACTCCAGGTAATTCTTATCTTAGGATGGGAACAAACTTCCTTTCAAAGATCTATAATGCTCTCAGGTTTCAGTAAGCACTCACTGTATTAGTAATACTCATTTGAGATTTAAATCAATGAGAAACACCCAAGAGAAGTTACTCCAAGGCCCTTTGGAACTTGTTAAAACATACATAATTAGAACCACAGAAACATGTTATTACGAGGACGTGAGACACACACATGCACACAAAAACTTCTCCTAAAATGAAAATCTGAAAATTATAACAACCAATGCAAGAAGGCAAAAGACATAAGCATACAGAAGCCAAAAATTTCATATACTATTAAATATACGAATGTATAAAGCATAAAACCTCAAGTACAGAACTTAAAAATAATTTTAACAAAATTCCTCCTCACTGCTAGCTGCCATTCAGGAGTTTGTCAATGTCATAACCTAAAGGTGTAGTGGGGTATTTAATCACTTTACCCAACATTATAAACAAACAAGCTGGAAGCCTCATGACCTGAAGTGCAAAGAGAATTTTATCTCTTATAGTACGGTGTGTATTCCCTTGAGAGTTGCACAACTACTGAATTAAAATCAAATGTATTTCACTACAAAATGAGAAACAAGGATTGAATCAATTACCTGAAGGCAAAACCAATCACACAACGAAATCTTTACCACTATGAATGCAGCAGAAGAGCAAGGTAGGCGGGCTACTGCACAAATATTCTACAATTATCAGCAGCGGCTACACAAACAACATTGTAGCTCTCGTTTACCTGGAGAGTCTGTCACATCTGTGCACAGCAGCCACAGCTGCTACCCAAGGCAGAGAATAAATGTGTTCACACCCTTGAAAAAACAAGCTATCCATTATCATCTGCCAATACTGAATACGATGCCTGTGAATAGAGCAGAAACTCTGTGTTGCATTTAAAGCTATTTTTTCAAGGTTTTATATATCTTTATTTTTCTGTAAATACATGTTTTATCTAACCATGCAAAATAGGTGTGCATTCTTTAGTATTTATTAAGTGAGGAAATTAAAATATACTAGGTAGTTTGTGAAACCATTCATAACATTTACAACTTATACCATTATTATTTAAGCTACCCTCCCAAGAAGCAAATGTTTGGTGTGTTAACTCAGTAAAGGTCATTTATAAATTGGGAGTCACATGGGTTGATATTATAAAATAATATAACTTACTTTTAAAATGTTTATTAGAATGTATAAATACTAAGAAATGTGATTCCTTGCTAGGTCACCTTAAAATTGATTCAATAATATAGCAAATTTTCCATTAACTTTAAAAGATATATTGTAATCACTCTGAATTTAGGGACCTCTGTTAGAATTAATTTTCATATTCATTAATCACTAGTGTTTTGGTGGTACTAGTGAAGTCCATATTACATTTAACAGTATATTGCTTTTTTGGGATTAGATTTCATGTTTTGAAAACTCAAAATATATTTTAAGCCAAGCCGGTAAGTGAGGGACAGAAATAGTTCATACAGTTTTTGGCAAAACAGCAGGACTTACTTTTTTATCTATTACATTTAAAAAATGACACAGCAATATCTTCATCACTAGAATAAGTGTATAGTTTCCCAAAATGACTACTTTAAATGATTGCTGTATTTGCATTAAATGCACAAATTCTGTTAAGGTTGGTTTTTAAAATCACATTATTTTATAGTTATATCTCAGAATCTAACATAAATAATAAGTTAAGATATTACTTTGTGAATATTTTTAAACATTATTAATATGCATAATGATATATGTTCACCATTATTGAACCTGTATAATAAACGCTTCATAAAATTTTAGAGGTGAAATTAAATCTTTTATAAAAATATCCATAACTAAAAATATTTTTTCAGCGTTGTGCAAAAAAAAGAAGAAAAAGAAAGTGAAAATTGTTCAAGGAGAAGTAAACCATGCTCCATTCCCCAAATTGTTCAAATTTAATTTAAAAATTCCCAGTATCTATTCATTAGATAAAAACATACAAGGACAGGATGAATTTTTAAATCGTTGGCTTCAAAGTCTCCACTAGCAACCTTCTTTCACTTCAACCATCTTAATTTCTGCACATTTTCCAAGCAAAAGAGTGAGATCTTACACATGGCCCTCATCTCGTTCCTTCACCTCTTCTGCTATCATCCTTATCCTACTATTACCCATCATCACCCTTTAAATAAAATCCTCCTACTCCAGGAAACAAAGATTACTCCAATCTGGCCTCAAGCACAATCCTGTCAATTTTTCCCTCTCGATTTATGTCTGCAATAATACCATGAACTTTTCATTTTCATCTACCTTAAAGAAATCTCCTTTAGACCACAGATTATGACATAATCTTTATATTGTACTCTAAGAGTCAAGCAGATAATTATTCTCCTGTGTTTATCTGTAATGGCTACCTTCAAACTAATTTCTAGGCATGTATTTCTTACCCTTGCCATCTTGATCTGTATGTTTCTGAAGGTCAAATTCTGGACTTCTTGTCTTTAAAAAAAGCTCTAGTAATAAACACTAAGTGAGCATATTACACGAGTGTTTGCTCAACTAGTCATAGATTATACATTATTTTACATTTTTCTTATTTGTTTGGTTATTTCAGATTTGTCTTCATCAACAGACAAATTGAGATTTGTTCTTAACTCCCTAATATCCCAAGAAATCTCTCCTTCTCTACCAAAAGTGCTTATTTGGTTATTTCACCCCCAGGGGAGGCAAAAGTGACACAAAGTCAGAAAGAGTTATCTGTTGGCCTTTTTTTTTTTGGAGGGGGGGCGGGGGGGAATTTTTACACAAGTTAAAATGGGTATAGGTGAATTTACAATATTGACATGAGATTGGCAGCTGCTCACATTCTGCCTGAAAGGTTTACTACTGGCAGGAACTCCCAGCAGCTGCTTGTTTGAAACGTGAGAAAACATTTGGACAGTTAGGATAGCCTGATTTTCCCCTTAAAATCTGTTTGGCAAAACTTCCTGGCAATTAATGTGATCCTGTGAAAAGGCTTTAAAAAAAAAAAAAAAGTGTTCACATGTCTTCAGAAAATGTGTTTTTACCAGTATAAATAATATTTTTAAAAGTGATATTTTAAATTTAAAATCTTTTTATACTTTTGGCTAATACTTTTCTTCATTTAGCCAATACAAATGTAAAGATGATGGCATTGTATGTTTGTATAATAAATGATTAGATGGTCCACAGTGTAATATTTTGAAGACATTACCAGTATCTTCCATGAGAGTTAATTTTCTTATACCAAATTGGGATCAGAACAGAAACCATGACCTGAAGCTTTAGCAACAAGTTCAAAATCCTTATTAAGAAAGAACTTTAACAATGCTACAATTTAGAGAGCTCTTGCTTAAGCATTAAGGCCAATCTGCAGGAACAGTTCCGACAGCATAACTCAGTTCTGCATAAGTCACATAGTGAAAATCAGCATGATCCATCTAATTCATCCATGTATTCTGCATCAAATAACCACTGCGCAGAGATGGGCAATTTGTGTACTCAACTTTCAAAATAATTTTCTGAGCATTTCCATTCCTTAATGGGTGTTCCTCTCTCACAGTAACCGCTTCCCTCTCAGCCACTTCCAAGTAGAGTGTGGCCTCGGGAGTACTACCCTTTATCTAAGGCAGAGCAATCTAAAGGGTATTGATTTATGATGAGTGTGTAATTTACACACTCTGCAATTTTACTGTATGATTTATTCAGAAAATAGATTGTACATTAAGCATGGCATTCATTAGGCTGGCTGGTTCTAGTATCATATTAACCCTGTATCAGGTTTGTTTGGAAGATTTATGCATTTAGAGCATGTATAGTTGTTTGGCACATTTGAAAGTATTTGCCAAATCATAGTAACCCTTTAGAAACATTTGCATCAAAATAATGAATGAAGGCCATGACACCAATAAACTGGGATTATATGGAGATAAAATCTTGGCATTACATAAGAGAATGAGTTACTCAGTGAACATGATTTTTAAGAAAAATTTCATCTAAGTTCTTTTTTCATTGAAAATAAAATAAGAAAACTGTGAGAATTATCCATCATTACTAAGTATAAGCTAAATATATTCTTTAACATAAAATAAATCTATTATTCAGAATGCTGATGTGATAGTCTACAGAAAGAACACTGGATCCCTCCCAAAATGTGATGAAAAATAAAAAAAAAACGGTAGTAAAAATACTACTACTAATAATAGTAATAACAGTACTTACCATATACATTTTCTACTATAAACACCAACACTTTCTTGGTAACATTTTAGGAAATCATCTAATACTGTGTATTGGCTAATTAACAGTAAGCTGCTAATTATTAGGATTTTGCCAATAACAGAGAAAATATACAACATAAATCTTGAAGGGGAGTTTATTCAGATTCTCACCAACAGACTTCACATATATCATAGAAAAAGAAAATGAGTTTTCAGGTCATCTGACAGGTGCTTCTTTTTTTCACATAGCCAAAACTGAATTTCAATTCATATAAAACCCCTCATTTGTTAAAGTTGATACCCACTCCAAAAGTAAGACAAGGGCTGGCCGAGTGGCTCAATTGGTTAAGAGCTCGCTCAAGAGTGCGAGCTGGGCTCTGAGCAATGGCGGTTCGATGCCAGCCCAAGCTGAGTTGCCGTTGAGCTGCCAACAGGTGGCAGGATGGCTCAGCTAAAAAAATTAAAATAAATAAATAAATAAATAAATAAATAAATAAATAAATAAATGTAAGACAAACTTTCCAAAGATGGAAAGCCTTCAGCAGAAGGTGGCAACGTTGTACACCGGCTGATGCCTCTAATTTCATTTGTTACTTAAAAGCAAATTGTCAGCAAACTAATCATCTGAGTTGACATCTACATCTCATTTCCTTTATTTTAAAAATAAGAAGGAAATTAAGTGAGGATGCTGACAAAAACATGGGCTTCCATTTAAGACACCTAGTAGAGATGAACATAAAGAAGGACATTTAAAGTAATGAGAACCTGGGCAAGTTGAGTGGCGCAGTGGATAAGAGCTGGCTTGGGACACCAGCAGCCCCAGTTCAGATCCCACATGAGGGCCAGTGACACTGCCCTCTAAAAAAAACAAACAAAAAAAGTAATGAGAACCTGACATTATGCTAATGAGTTCTATGAAAGTGCTCCTGAAACAGCCTCATGATGATGCTATGTCAATTAATATTTATATTTATACTTTGTAATATACGAAGTGTTATTTCAATGTACTAAACAGTGATATGCTATGGAATGCCAGAATTGACACAACACAGAAAAGAGGGGATAAATGATGGGGTGGGTGCACAGGGTGGGAGAAGGATGCAGGGGAACATCAAATTGTAATTTAAAATAATAATTTTCTAATTCCATCAAAGACATATTACATATTCTTTGCAAGAAAGCAAGCTTCTTAATATATAATGTGCTTATTATCTCTAATGTAGGAAAGTGAGCTTGTGATATTTGTGTACATGAAAGTTATTTCAAAATTTATAATTATTCAAAGACTTAGAAAAATTTGATTGCTCATTCAGGGAACTACAACAACAAAAGCTGACATCTGATTGAGTTATGGTAGCCTGTAATAAATCATTTGGAGTCATTTACTTGAAAATGGAACCTTTAATAACCTTTTCTATTATTAAAACATATCAATCTAATCAATTTAATTTTCAACACAGATATTGCTTTTCCCTGTCTGTCAAAATGTATAATGAGGTTTCTACTGAATATAAGTAATTAATTTTTAACTAAGGAAGTAAAGGACTCTGGTATGAGGATTTTATTATTATTTTTAATGTAGCAATGGTTGTCGTGATGGTTATTGTTTGGATGAATGAATTGAAGTGAGGCTCCCTGGGCAGCTGCTGACATAATGACTGATTGTGTGTAGAACTGAGAATGTGAATGATAAATTTTGAAAGGCTCTGGAATTTGTGAATAACAAAAGTAGTTACACTTCCTAAAATTTAACTGTTTGTTATAAGCAACAAAAGAAGACTTAAGGCTTTTGTTTAATGAAATGATTAAAAAAAAACATGATACAGAGGAATTTACAGTTATCTCTACCAGCACAATTCAGCAAGCAGCATGTGCCCAAGTAGATGGATCACAAGCACAGGCTGGTTAACATGGTATAAATGGGATTAACCTGATAATATTCCCCTTAATATTATGATACTCTCATGACAGCTTTCTTAATATGTTCATGTTTTTTTACACAAAGAGAAAGAAGACATAGAAATAGAAACCATTTAAATAACTTTTGCATAGACAGGTTAATAATTCAAGAATATTCAATAATTAAAACACACACTCAAATTAGTTTGTAACGAAAGTGTCATGAATCAGTAAAAAGTCTAAAAAAATAGCTAGAATCCTTGGTTATTATATATAGTACCTATGTAACCTTGAGGAGCTGATTCTTTCTATATCTTAGTTCCCACACAAGTAAAATGACTATTTGGAGGATTATACTAGATAATGCAAGTAAAACACATAACAGCAAATGGAAAGTGTTCTAACATTGGGTGGTGGTGGTGATGGTCGTGGTAACAGCGGAAAAAGTACAAAGTACCATTCCAGAGAATATCTTACTTAATCCTCATAAGAATCTCCTAAAATAATTAAAACACACCCTAAAGGGTAGCAGAATATGCCACCCCAACATAAGAGTTCAGAACATCCTACCCCAAAATACGCTGCTTGGAATACTGATTATTTTGAGCCATGAGCACACACAAAAAAACCAGCAAATACAGGGAGAGGCTTTTTCTGAATTCTACTTAAAGACAGAGCTCCCAAAAGGAGTTCAAGTGTCATATATCCCCTCCCTTGGAGTCTCATCAACCAGGAAAGATGAACACTTAGCCACAGGAGAGAAGACTGCAGTTGACACAGCACCTAGACAGACTTTGCCACAGACTATCACACCTTCCATCTATGTTTCTAAAGGTCTTCTTCATCTTTCCTAAAAATCATTTATTTTTCCCTAAGAGGCTTACATCCCCCTACCCTTTTTGCTATTAAGATGGTGCTTATGACTATATTCTTAGCCACCTCAGGGAGTTACTCATTTATTCCTAGGTATCTCCCATGTATATTGAGGTATACATCTTAATAAACTTGTTTTTCTCTTGATAATCTGTCTTCTATTATAGGGATTTCAGCTAAGAACCCAAGAGGATAGGAGGAAAATTATTTTTCCACCGTTATACCACACATCAGAAATGACAGAATAGGGTAAACTGACAAACTAAAAAAATAAGGTGAAAATTTAGTGACTTCTCACTCTAAAGCCCTCCTTTTCCCCAGGATACATTGTGCTTTGAATTAAAGGGACATGATTCAAGTTAAAAACAGAAAGGGGAAAAAAAAATTCTTAGGAATAAGAACTCTAACCCTACCTTTACAAAAGTTCAAGGTAGAAACTAAAAATGCAGCAAAATTTTATCATTACTATTAATAAATCAGAAATTAACTTTCAGTGCTCCTGATGTTTCCCAGTTTTTCAAAGGACATATAAACATTTCCATTCCACTGACAAAGGCTTGACATCTGCAATTTATAAGGCATAGGGCCAAACTCATACATAGATTAGGTGGAAGTATATTCAATACAACTAAAAGAACACAAGAAAAAGAAGAGGATATATTTTCTTTTATTCTACATCATAAACTGTCCTTGAAAAAAAAAAATCTTGCAACACAGGGAAAAAAATTTCTTTTTCAGAACATATCTCTGGGATCTCTTCAGTAATGTTTTGCAATATTGCCAATCAGAGATCAGAATCATCCATTTTATCAAAGAAATGAAACAGAAGAGTTTTAAAATAAACTGTTACCTCTGGAGTTAAAAAGTATGACAGACAATATCTGTCTCAAAAATAGCCTCATTGACTTGACTTAATGTGTCAAATAGACATATAAATTATATATTTGAGCACTGCTACTTTCACAAAGTAATATTTTATAAACACAATTCAACAAGTTTTGCTTTGTGAAAAGCAGGCTACTTACTGTCAGAAATAAAGGTACACAAAATCATATCTTATAATGATAATATATTTTGGAAATATGAGCCTTCATTTCCAAATGAAGTTTCAAGTAAAGCCTTTTGCTATTTACACTTTCTCAAGTCATTGTTTTGACACGAAATAATCTTGGTTTTCTGGGAAAAAGAAGACCAAATAAATCCCTTAATTCTAATTCAGTACGTATCATCCTTACTGTGGGTGGATTTTTAAATCCTTAAGCAATTTATCTATTAAAATATAAGGCAAGGAACTGACTCCCAACAGTTTTGTTTTTGTTTTGTTTTTTTTGCAGATTTTTATTTCATATGTCTACTGAATTTACAAATCTGCTGAAAGGCATACCAGGGTATCAAAAGTTCCTTCCTAACTAGGTTTGCAGACATTTACCATGAAAGAGCAATGAGTTGTCTTTGTTTCCAGCCCAAGACTTTCATTTAACCTGAGAGATTTGTTCAGAGTAAAAAGAGTCACTTTCCCTTCTGTTTCATTTCCTGTGACTCTCAACATGTCATGTTCTGGTTCTGATTTTTCACCGCTGCACTCGGACACTGGTCTCCCTCATCACATCATTTGCTGAAGCAACAGGAAAAAACGGTGTTATTAAGCTAGCTTTCCTTTTGTTTCCCATCAGAAAAATTTAATAGCTGCTATTTCACAATATCCTTTTTGTGCTGCACATATAAATTACACACATCCACACTATTCTGCCACAAGAATCAGTTTACCTTAGATGAGAAATGATAGAAATATCCCTTCAAAAACACATAACATATACTATCCATCCCTCCCACACTGGAGTCTTATGTCTTTTTAACCCTTATGTATTATGTCAAGATCAATTGTTTTTATAGGAAATGGTGAGGTGTGAAAATACATTTAGCAAAATCATAGCAACATTAGCTTGATGTTCAGTAACAGAAATTTCAGTACTTGTCTAATTTGTTTAATATTTGTGAGGTCTATACTTTATTCATCAAAAATAATGTATACATATGTATATATACATGTTTATTTAATTTGAAAACGACAAAAGGAGCCTAAATGGAGACTTACATCACCATTAGTATTAAACAATGCCTGGCAACACCATAATAACTCCACAGGAAAAGAAAGGGGACTAATAGTTAGGGAGTGCTTATTCCCATGTTCATAAGATAATAAAACAACTCTCATTAAAGGTCAGAATACTATTTAATATGCCATCTTATAAAATATATTTCAACAAATATAAGATGCCTCTGATTATAAGACAGAACATAGTTTTATGTACCATGAAGGAAATAAGCATTTGCCATTTAAATTGATAGACTATTCATCATTAAGATACATCCAATTTCAGATATGTTAAAATATGAATATGAATATACCTCTTGGAAGGGATAAATTACAGTATGTTCCAGTCACTGTGCAAAACTTGTAAGTTTTTAACCTATTTTATCCTTAAAAACCACAAGAAGGCTTTTCATATCTATAAAATGGAGAAACTGGTGGAAAGAAATGTAGTTACTTGCTGTATTACAAACTAGGAAGGTCAGAGCTAGGATTTAAAAGTAGACCTACATTGGTTGACCACTCCTCAAAGCTTTCTGCTCACTAGATCTGAATTCTTATTGAAATCAGGTTCACTTATTAAAAAGTGAGTAAATAAATATTTGGGATGAATAGAATATGCTTCTCTATTCAGTCACTTTCTTCTAGATATCACCAACCAACATAGCATTAATTAGAACACTCTTATCTGAGTCTATTAATATATCTTTAACAAATGTGGTAGTGATGTGGAAAACATAGATAAGGCATTTGCTAAGATTATATTCAGCACATATGTGTATATCATAACAACCAAAATAAGTTGTAAGTATGAATTTTGACTACTTCAGCTATTTGTATACTTCCATTTACAAGAGAAGATACAGTTTTAATATCATTGTGAGGAAATGAAAATACATCAATTTTAGAAAGGTCTGAGAAAATGCTTTAAATCATGGTTTAAAGGTAAAATCGAGTAGGCTTTATTCAATGTATTTAATAGAAAACTAGAGGAAATCATGTCTTATGTAGATCTCTTTCAAAGTGCTATGGTAATAATGGTTTAAAGGACAAAAGAGGAAAAGGAACATAATTATTCTCTCCACTCCATGTATCTGCACCCTTCCATCTGATGAGTCAGCTCTGTGACTCTTTTCCCCTCAATGTAACAGTCATTTGAGCTTGACTTCGGTGTCTTCAACTTCAAAAAACCTCCAGCTGTTACACAATGTATCTCAGGAGTCCAGCAACTCTGATCCCTACTCATCTCTGCTCTGCCGAGGCAAATGTTCCATGTCTGACAACTAGCTGTGGATGCCACTGACAGAGGAAGCAAAGATGGTTCACCTGAGTTGCCTGTGATATCCCTCTGTACTGTTCCTTTGGGGTTTTGAATTGGACAAGTGAACTTGGGAAATTACAGGTCAGAAGATCTAGTCAAGCCACTCAGGTGCACACTTTGTTAAAATGAGGCTTATTTCATTTGTCAAGGAGGCTCTATTTGTCTTTCCAGTGGTGCTATCTGAAGAAAGAACATTTTGAGAACAGAGCTTTTCAGTGTTTGAGAACATAGAAAAGCATCTCCATCTTTGTAAACTAGAGTATTTCCTGTCCTACAGCTGGCTACCTCCCAGCTATGAGGATTTTTCTCTATTTGACTCTAGGTCTCTAAATTTTGTATTAAAAAAAAAAAGCCCCTGGGAAGACCCAGTGCCATTTGTATTATTTACTCCAATACCACCATGAATTATATATATATATATATATATATATATATATATATATATATCATAGTCATGAATGGACTATGTTGTAGACAATCTTAAAATTCACATTAAAAAAATGTTCGCATTATGGATACACAGTTACACATACACACACAAGTATATTTCTATGTAAACAAAAGACAATTAGAAACATGCACAACCTTGCTATTTAATTGAGCAAAAATCTGATTCCCATAACATTATTAGTGCCTTCCAGATATGCTGTAGGAAATGTGACTGGTCTCATAAATATAGCCCGAGACACCCAAAGATTGTTTCATATTATTATATCCCCTTTTTGTCATGAAATGTAGATTATTCTCATTGAAATAAACAAATTAAATTGAATTTATTTTCATTCCCATAATGATATGTAATACTTCAGCCATAATGAAAATGATTATATTTTAAAAGCATTAAGTTTGTTTTAATTACGAAGAGATTTTGGTCTCTCTATAAGTTGTACCCGTCTATTTATTGAGGTTCATGCTGATTTCAGGATAAATAGTGACCTACATATTTTTTTTAAATGTACTTATTTAAGCATGGTTGGTAAACAAACTTATATTGGTTATATTAGTTTCAGTATAAAATATAGTGATTCAACAGTTTTATACCTTACAATGTGATCACCCCATTAATTCTAGTAATCATCTGTCATCAGGTAAACTTGTCACAATATTATTGACTATATCCTTCTTTCCCTTTTCACCTATCACTCACCCTCTCCATTCTGATAATTATACATTTGGTCTCTATTACTATGAGTCTGTTTCTGTTTTATTTGTTTTGTTTTTAGATTCCACATATAAGCAAAACCATACAATACTTGTCTTTCTCTGCCTGACTTACTTCACGTAGTATAATATCTTCTAGATCCATCCATGTTACTGCAGATGTCAACATTTCATTCTTTTTTATTGCTATGTAATATTCTATTGTGTGTATATACACATCTATCTCTCTCTCTCTCTCTCTCTCTCTCTCTCTCACACACACACACACACACACACACACACACACACACCTTCTTTATCCACTTATCTAGCAATGGACACCTATATTGCTTCTGCACAACCAAGGAAATCTTCAAAAAAACAAAAGGCAACCTACTAAATGGGAGAATATTCGCAAATTATATACCCAATAAGGGGTTGGTATCTAAAATATATTAAAAATCATACAACTCAATAACAAAAAAATAAACAATCCTATTAAAAATGGGCAGAGGACATGAAAGGATATTTCTCCAAAGACATATAACAGCCAGTAAATATATGAAAAGATGCTGAACATCACTAATCATCAGGGAAATTGAACTCAAAACCACAATGTGATACCTCCTCATATCAGTCAGAAAGGCTGTTATCAAAAAGTCAACAAATAACATTTGTTGGCAAGGATACCCCTGTGCACTGTTGGTAGGACTGCACATTGGTACAGCCCCTCTGGAAAACAGCATGAAGAGTCCTCAAAAAACTGAAAATAAATATACCAATTCCACTTTTGGGTATTTAACCAAAGAAAATGAAAACACTAATTCGAAAAGATATATGCACCCCTATGTTCACTACAGCATTATTTACAATAACCAAGATATGGAAGCTTTCCACTTTTAAGTACGGACTTTATGGCACTCAACAGACACTGATAAAATACCATTTCCATCTCATTTACTCTAATGGGAGCAATATTTGCCTCTCTCATCTTAGCTGCATGATTTAAAAATTATAGATTAAAACTGACATTTTTTTATATCACAGCTTAAAATTGATGCTTTAAACAAAGAAAAGCAGTGTATTTCAACTAGCAAAAATTTTCATACCATAAAATGTAAAGACCTCACCTAATGAGTGAAGATTAGACATAAGATAAACTCTTCTCCTAAATAATAGAAAATGGTCATTATATTATTCTTATTATGTCTCAATTTTATTTTCCTGCCTCAACAGTAACTTTTTTATATACTGAAACTGTTATAAGGGCAAATAAACATCTTTCATGGGCAGCTATTTTTTGGCCTCTATTAAATCATTCATTCCTTTACTGAAACACAGACACACATGTATGTTAACCCAAATACAATCCCAGGCTTTTGAAATTCAAAATAAATACAAAACAGTTCATATTTACAAGGAAACATAATGATCTTTCTTTCATCAATTTCTGACTTCCCCTTTCAGTCAAGGTCAGTATTTTCACTAGTGACCTTAAGTAATTTAAAGAAAAGGTAAGTGGTCCATCCTTAAGAAATCAAGCATACACATTTTTAAAGCTCATTCATTTATAATATTTTGCATTTGTAATCTGTTGTACTTACAATGTTATATTATTTATATTTAGAAATATAACTTCTTGAACTAAAATATAATGTGCTAAAGACTTACAACTGGGCAACATAAAATAAATCAATGGTCAACTTGATCAAGGTCCAACTCACTGTAAATAAAATCATACACAAGGACAAAATAACTTAAGCATGATCCTATATTCCGTAACATTGTGCGTGCATGTGTGTAAACATAGATAAATAGGGAGACAGAATTTTAATACATGAAATGTTTAATTATATGGCAATACCATATAATTAGGATACTGAATTTTATAATTAACTATTTTAATTTTCATTAGCCAAACTAACTGAGTGTTCTAGTAATATAAAATGACAACTCTAAGAGGTCTTCTACTCTAATCTCAGATAAATTTTGTAAAAATTACAAACGTTGTGGCTGACTCAGATGGATACATTGAAGAAATATTGTAGTACAGCATATGGAATAGAGTAGTAATTTTGTAATAACTATATATGGTATCAGATGGGTGCTATGGATAGAGGGCATCACCACATATGTTATATAAATGCCTAACCACTTTGCTGTATGCCTAAAGTGAATATTGAATATCAACTGTAATTATAAAATATATTTTTAAATGAAATGTGGTACTAATCAACATAAAGTTGATTATCAAATATAATTATGGAACCTGATGAGTATTCCAATCTTTTTAGTAAGTAGACCTACTATTAATGGGCATATAAAGACCCACAATGCTTTGGTAATCAGAGGGGAGATATACTTTGTTAGTTTTTCATTTTCAGGGAATATATAATTTTAAATATCATTTTCATACAAATTAAATAACAAGAGCTAACAATTACCAAGTGCTTATCATATTTTAAACACAATGCTAAGTGCCTACATGAGTAATTTCATTTAATATTCATAAGTCATTTTATAGAAAATTAACCTGAGGAACAAAGAGGTAAAGTAAGTGACCCAAGGGTCACAAAGTTCATAAGTAATAAGCTTGGTTATCAGCCTAGACATTCTGTCGTCAGTGTCCCATGACTATCTTCTTGTATTATATGGGAATCACTAAATTTGCCTTTTTTCCTTTTTTATAAACTGATCCAACCTGAACAAATACAACAACCATGAAGAGAATCTTTGGTATATCAATATCCAAATATTTGCCTACTTCAAAATTTGAAAAAATTAATTTGGAAGCTCTGACTCTCATGGCATGTGAAAAAAACAAAAAAAATCATCTATTATATTAGAACTTATTTCTAAATGGGTGCCTTACTACAATACAAATTATGACCATGCCATTTAGATAATTATTACTATAATGTGTGTCCCTATAATTTACTATACAGCATATTAATAGTCTCCTAATGTTGCAAATGACCAGCGAAACAAATTATTTATGTCATAATTATTTAATTCTGGTACAATGATAAGTATCTCATTAGTCAGACATAAAGTAAGAAAAAGAGAAAGATGGTACAAAATGTAATAAGCAAACATTTCTCTGAGAAGACACTAATATTTTATGGGTAAAAATATATCTAAAGCATTTCTTGCTAATAGGCTACAATGATCATATAATTCAAATGGAAAGATAGAGGTACATGTCTGAGACTAAGAAAGGAGAAAGCTTGGAAATCAGGATATGAAAGAAAAATACTATGAGGTTATTTTAAATTATTGGAATTCTTCAATTGTGCTACATCATGAAAATGTAAACCTTGACAATGTATGATAACAAGGACACATATCTAAGTGTGTATAATATTCTCTGTGTGTATATATGCTTAGATGTGTAATTTTAATTTTTTTCATTATTAATTTTGACTCATCCTCTTTTCACTACATGTGCCCTAGTTGAAGAAGCACACAAGAATAACAAGTTTAGCGTAACCAGCTTCTGTTATGTGAAACAGTTTATTAAAATGGCACAAACTTAAAAATTGAAGACGATTAAAAAAGTACAAGAACTAATTCAGGGAAAGTAGATCACAATACAAAGTGCTTAACATAGGACTGGCCTCTTACTTCCATGACTCTACACAAAATCAAAGAAGATGTCTCTTACTTACTTTAAGCAGTTGTGGGAGCCACTGGCCACACAACTGTTCTAATTCACATTCTACCTGGCACTGTCCCTATATAGGTATTGAAACCCTGACATTTATTTACCAGCCTTGCAACTAGGAGTTATTACGTGTCTTAGTTCTGGCTAATGATATGCAAGGGGCTTTTAATGGGTGACTCCAGAAAAAAAATATCTGTTCAGTCCACTGTATTTCCATCTTCTGCTATCTCAGGACCCTATGCCAAGCTATTTGAAAACCATCTTACTACCTAGAGTTAACAAAACTACACACCAAAGATGTTGAAAAGAGAATGAAGACTCAAAGGACAAACCACCCCAGGTACCACCTTTTTGTGAAATTCTAATTAAGTAAACAAGTGTTCTTTAAGTTAACACAACAGCTAGCTTGGTCTTCTAGTATGTGGAGCCAAAAGCTCCTAACTGATTCATCTTAGGAACTGGGTGAGGGAAGGGACACTGCAGCTAAAAAGCAAACAGCAAGGTTTTCTCTCAGCAAAACCCCCTTACACTATCGATGGTATGTATAGAAATGCCCTTCTTCAAAGAGCCCCAGGTTAGGACAGGTCTAAAATAATCACATTACATTATGGTCCAGTTATAACTTTTCATCCACTTTTACCAATACACTGTATGAGAGGAGTAGCATGAATGAAAAAGATGCTAACAATAAGGGAGAAGGAGTGAATGTCAGTGTCCAAAAGCATAAAAATTTATGGATAGCCCTCTCAACCCATCAATGGTTTCAGTGTCTATGAGCTCCAAAAACTAAACACACTTGCTATTGCAGTGAACACCTGTTAGTTGCAACCCGTATATCCATTAGTGTTTCTAAACAATACCCCAAATATCCTACAATGGAAAATGGGTCTCACACATATCTAGACATCTGCCAATTAGTATATGCCATTATCATTGCCCTGCACATGGATTAGGATAGGTATGCGCTCCACATCAAGCTGGTCTGAGACAATAGCATTGATTCTGAGACACTTATAAAACAATCTAGGAAGCAGACTGTGCCCCTTCTTATCAGAAATTTAAAGAGAAAGCATGTAGTCCTGGAGATGGTAGCTACCATCTTTGGATCACTACAGAATAGTCAACACTGAGAAGGCAGGACCAAGAAATGGAGAAAGAGAAATCTGGTTCTTATTGTACCTCTTGAATCTTGTTTAAAGCTAATGCTTAAAGCCATATTATACCTTTGCAATTCGTTAGTTAAATCAATACATTCACATATTTTATTAAGTCATCTGGGTCAGGTTTTACCTGTTCCTAAAGTCATCATCACTGCATTCAATTATAATATCTCAAAAATTATCTCAGCCATTTAACACATATTAAACAATTTGTTCTACCTTACTAAAGTTACATGTCAAGGGCCGGCCGAGTGGCACGGTGGTTAAGCGCTGGCTTGGGAAGCCAGCGGCCCCGGATCGGGTCCCATATATGAGAGCCAGTGATACTACCCTCAAAAAAAAAAAAAATAAATAAATAAATAAATAAATAAATAGTTTGTAAAGTTACATGTCAAATGATAAGGACTATTACTCAAAAACAAGTTTTTCTCAAGTTACCAAGAGTCTGAATCCATTCCTGTATTATCAATTTGTTCTATAAAGATAGAGCTATAAACAGTATTTTTGAAAAATGTCAGATCAAGCAGAGCCCATATTCCCATGCTCTGATTACCATTCAGAGAGCTGCTTACAGAATTAATTTACACTTTAGTTCATATATAACACAGTACTATTTATTCAAACAATTATTTTCTTACAATGCAGAAAGAGTTAAGTTAGATTAACTCTAATATCTCAGAATGGACATTTATTTTATTTTCAGGTAATTTTTTAAATGTTTCAAGAACACATTAAAGTTTTCCTCACCAGACAGGTATAATGTGTTAAAATGGAAATATCAATATATTGGAACAGGATGTATCATCTTAACAACATCATCAAACATATTTATACTCTTGGAGGCAAAACCACAGCATAGAAGGCTGCATTATAGCAGTCTATTATTAAAATCTCAAAATGTTCAAGGGGCAAATGGTCACCAAAGTGCAACTTCTATACTACTATGAGTAAACTTCAACAATATGACCATAATTACTATAAGTATTTTGTACTTGGACTGTTTCTACCTTGATATGTTAGGGTATTTTCTACTCAAGTACAAAAGAAATGGTCTTTCTACATACTGAAATCATCTACATACTGAGAACCCCATATGTGCTGGTGATATTGAATCATTAAATATGAGTCCGTGAAAGTAAAGCTGGACAGTTTTTCTTCTAATAAACTGAGAGAGGCCTCTGACTTTTATAATTACTAAAGAATGGATGTGCTATTGCCTAAAATTAAGAACAAAAAATTTGAAAAAAGGATAAGTGCATAAAATTAGTGATCTCTATTTAAAAAGAAAAACTGTGGATTGTACAATTTTTAAAGAAGAATTATTCCCAACTTTATACATGGAGAAAGTATATGTGTGTGTGTGTGTGTGTGTGTGTGTGTGTGTGTGTGTGTGTGTGTGTTGAGTGTTGGTTTTCACCCCCTCCCTTTTCTTATCTTACTCAAATTAGGGTCTCTAGAAACCACATATTGCTTCAAAAAAATTCAATAAATACAATGAATTTACGACTATCCACAAGTCTCCCTCTCCCCCAAGATATACGAAAGAGGGGGAAAATTCATGTCAAACTTAATTATTATATTTACCTATTTGCATAGTACCCCAATTCATTGGATAATTATATATAATTCATCAACATGGCTTAGTAACATAGTCACAATCTTAAAGTGTCACACAGAATTTTTCTTCTCTTATTTAATGACTTCTGTCACTCATCTCAAATGCTCTAAAATATTCTAAATATTCTAAAATATTCTAAAATATTCTAAAATATTCTAAAATGCTCTAAAAAATTTAAAAACTTAAATTTTACTTCCTAAAAAAATGACTGTTAAAAATCAAGTATTCTTTTAAAATTTCACTGTCCATGCCAGCTAGCTTTCATGACTAATTGAAAAACTTAATAGTTGAAAAAAATACCAAACAAGTGACTCCATATTCTAATCAAAAAATGAACTTCATTGTTTACTGAGAATGACATGAATTTGGCATTGCAATTCATGTGAAATATTTCATGGGCTCAAACATGTGAGCCAAAAAAATAAATCAAGTTTCAAATAATTATATTTTAAAAAATACAGTATATATCCTGATGCCAGGATACTGTGAAATAGTGGACCACAAAGGGGATTAATTTTACAGTAGAATAAATCAAAGTATTTTAATATATTTAAGATCTACTTTTATTTTTTAAAGGATTCTAAGGAACTTAAACATTCTTCTGTCAAGTAAAAGCAAGTGATTTTTTTAACATTTCCTAAAAGAGACTAGACTCCTCTTTATATTTCTTTGGTACAATATTATGAATTCAAGTTCAGTGCAATGTAGGAAGAGCACCAAAAGGACAAAATGTTTCACAAATTCTACAATTTCTAGCATGACATCACAATCAAAATTGGGTTCTTTTAAATCACTAACTAAAGCAAGAATAAGTCAGAAATGAGGTTAGAAAACATATCATTTTCCCTTGTTTACAATAATGAAGGACTGTCCTGTTTCGCCACCCTGTAGCACAGTTTACCAAGTGGCACACAACAGTGTGAGCAAGACACTGACAGTGGGATTTGCAAAATGTGACCTTGGGACCATGTTGCTCAACAAAAATTAAAATGCATAAGGATCAAGTCAATGGACTAGTCAGCAACCTACGTGCATAGTCAAGGAAACTGAAAAAAAAAAAGTATAGATAAACATTTTATACGTGATTAAACAAGAGTGTCGATCTCCAGTATCAAAATGTATGTTTAGTAAAAGGAAGTTCTTCACATCTAAAATCTTTCAATGGATAACAATAATAGTTGGTCTTCCAAGTAATAGTGAGAAAATGAAAAAAGTACTGGTTGTCACACTCTAAGAAACAGGTTTCAATTATTTGTTAAATTTAAATTATTAATTTAGAGATCAATATTAAATCTTGATTACTGGGGAATTTCAGATTTGTATTGATATCAATGCTACTTATTTTAAATCTAGGACCAATAGTTACTCTCAATAAACAGTTCTAAGCTGTGTGAGATAAGATTAAAAACATATAAGTACAGTATAGGAATTTTTAAAAATTACTATGTTATATATAAAAAGTGTAGGGATCTCTTAAATGAAGCCACAAATCATCCAAAGAATTATTCAAAAAACTCATTAAATGTTATCAAGGACCTTCAAAACATTATGAATGTAGCTTACTGACTCCAAAAGCCACCTTTCCACTAGGCTACACATGTGCAAATCACCCTCACAAAATTATATTATGTGCATATTAAAATGATCACCAATCAACTTAATAAGCAAAGGTGGCTTTTATGTATTTTTTTTTAAAGATTTTATTGGGGAATTGGGGGAGGGGAACAGCATTGGGAAATTGGGGAAGGGGAACAGACAAGTTGCTGTCCTTTCGTTCTTCAGTCTAGTTGTGGAGGACATTGCTTCACTGGCCCATGTTGGTATCGTCATTGTGCTCTTCCCGGATGAGGCAGATCAGTAGCCAGCCTCTGGATGGTCTCTCACCACAGCTATTGGCAGCTCACGCGGGCTGCTGGCCACTCACTGTAGCCTATGGCAGCCCACTGCAGCAGGGGCTGCAGCCTACATTGTCGCCGGGGCTGGTAGCCCAGCTACAGGTGGAACTGTTGTTAGCTGTAGAGGGCAGTGTCATTGGCCCTCATATGTGGGATCCGAACCGGGGCTGCTGGCATCCCAAACCAGCTCTTAACCAATGTGCCACTCGGCCGGCCCCAAAGGTGGCTTTTAAATGTGATGTAAAACCTCATCTGAATCCTAAACTTGATCTTGTGAAAGTAGCCGGTACAATCTTAAAAATTATAAGGCTTACCTTCTCAGTCCTCTTTAACTGAAAAATTCTATTAACTGTCAGTATTTCAGAGAAAGAATAAGGACATATAACTGGCTTTCTTTTCAAACTACTTATAAAGCATTCCACTTAGAACTTCAAGATAGGCAAATGATTCACAAACTTTATCTCAATAAATGATTAAAGGAGACTGAAGTTATCGCTTTTTATTTTACTTTATTTTAATGTTCCATTTTAGGAAGACAAGCAAAAGCGGCAGTCACCGACCCTATTTAGAGCCTAGACAGGAAAAAAACGATAGAGAGACTGGATGGAGTTCTCAGACTTAGAAGGCCTAGACACTGAGGTCCAAGTGCCTCACCAGCACAGAGAAACAAAATGGGCAGTTTCTACGGTAAACTCACTTTGGTGACTCTAGAAAGATGATATTGATAATAGTAAGATGAAAAGGTTTTCTAACCTTAAAAAATACCTAGTTTTCTAATCGATTACTCCCTATTAAAAACTTTTTTTTTTTCACAAACCAATGTTATGGCTCTGTCAATGTAAAGAAAAAAAATGCTGTACAAGTAGACTGTAACCAGACAACCAATGTTCAGTCAAGGTTAGCTAACATACCTAGATCTAAAAATGAAATTCTACACAATCACTTTGCCCTATTCTCTCTTGCCCTGGCTCCCTTGACGCTAAGGCATTTAGAAGGAATCAAATGGAAAAAATACTTCAGTCTAAGGATTCTGAAGTCCAAACCCTGCTTTCTTTTCCACACCTGTTCTTAAGTATTTAATTTTTCATCCAGGAATCAAGTTCCCATCGCTGTTCTTAATGATTAACAATTTCTACAGCAAAAAAAGTATAGCAACCTCTGAGTATGAATCCTCTTAAAATATTTAGTTCCTCATTAAAATACCATTTTATGTGCAAGAGATTTTACTCTTGAGATGCCAAAAGGTTAGGTCAGAAAAATCTTGCCAGGTTCATAACCAATGGAAGCTTATATGTAAGAAGCTTTAAAATAATAGCAAAAATGCATATAGCTAAAACCTGGTTTCAAATATCATAATCTTACTGGGCTTTGGAATAGCGCCTCATTTAGGCAATATCGTTCAAACAATGTTATCTTTTCATAACAAGCACTGAAAATAGCTTTATTGCTTTTTCTGATAATAAAGTAGTATTTGCTATCTTTCAAGATTCTAGACATATCTAAAGGGATATGTAAAAACAAAAAATATCAGAAATTATGAGAAGCCTTAACTAAAATCACATTTTGATGGATAGTGCTCCAGAACTTTTTATATGATCATATCTATCAATATGTTTTATTTAAAAATAGGTCATATTATGTGACCTATCTTTCTTATTCAGTAAAATATAACAACTATTTTCCAGGTCAATAGTGTAAATTTTGCAACACTTTCAATTGCTACAAAGCATTCCACTAAATAAATCTATCAAACATATTTAATTAATCTCTTTTTGTTAGACATGTAAATTGATTCTGATACCTTACTATTAAAATATACATCTTTGCATAGATTTCTGTGGATTTCTGTTTCCCTTAAAAAAGCTATAGGATAACTTTTTAATCATTAAACAATAAAAACAGCTTTGTAATCAGAAAGCCCGTCTACTCTGAAATAATTCTCTCAGGAAAAAATTATCTCAGATAATAAAAAACTAGAATCTGGAGGGAGGAATTTAATTTAACATTATCCATTATTTAATACCAATTAATATTCTCAAACATGGTATATTTAAGGGCAACTTAGGATATTAAGTGTACAATAGATGAAAAACAACACCTTATAAAGAAACCTCTTTTACCCCCATTAAATTATCCTTTTTCTTAAGAAAAAAAAATTAAACTGATTATAAAGAGCAACAAATTGACTTAAGTTTATATCTGCTCTAACAGTGTCAGCCTCTCCTTGAGTGAAGGTATGATAACACATTATATTCTCAACTTATTTTTTACATCTCAAAGTCATTCATATGTATATTAATACATTTAACACTGAAATATTAATTGCTTTCTAGTAACCATGAACTAGTTACCATATATAATTATCCTCTTTTTTACAGATGAGGAAACCTTGGCCCAAAGAGGTTAAATGACTTGGTCATAATCATCTATTTACCAATATCAATCTCCTAAATGCAAGTGCTTTTGTTGTGGGGCAGGATGGAGGTGTGGGCATAAGAAAATAAAACAAATAATATATGGAAAAGGAAGGGGAAAAAAAGAGCAGAAACCTGGAAAGCCCTCAAACTGGAAAAGAAAGCTATGAACAACATAGCAAAGCCAATCATAGGAGACTATTTTATTACTCATGCAAACCTAGAATCACAGGTGTAACCTTAGATATAAAAAAGTCCAGCCTTGGACCAGACGAGTGGCTCAGCTGGTTAAGAGCTCACTCAAGAGTGTGAGCTGAGCTCTGAGCAACAGCTGTTCGATGCCCAGCCCGAGCTGAGGTGATGCTCAGCTGCCAACAGGTGGCAGGATGGCTTAGCTGAAAGAAAAAAAAAAAAAAGTCCAGCCCTTACATAGATGAAGGGCTAGTAATGTTTAAATCTCTGCTTAAATGTCATCTATTTCAAGACCCTTTCCTTCATCACACTCAGTCTCCTGATATCTCACTTTTATAAGGTGCTCAGTAAATTCATTCAGAATTGACAGATCGGAAGACAGTCAGCCAGCTGATAGGAGAAAATGAATTTTGTTCAGGGAAACAAACATTTCACCTAACAAATGCTCAAAATACCACTCAGAAATCTTAATGAATACCCAGTTTTTGATGGAACAGTTTTGTTACATACAAGGAAACTAAGTTTCAGAAGTGATGTATTTTTGGCTTCAAGACCCAGTGCAAACAGTTCTACATTGTAAAAGGAACTGCCCCTAAGCTGAAATATTACAACTCCCATTATCAAATAATGCAATATCCTTTCTGAGACCAGTCTAGACAGACACGATCTGCTGGAGTCTGAAATATTTTTATTTTATGATCATGAACAGACATGGCAAAATAACATTTAAGGCACTGAATTGCAGCCACATAAGAACTTTATTATTAAAGGAGTTTTGTTCAATGTGAATTACAGTTGGCACGCCTATATGCAAAACATACAAAACCTGTGGTACAAATTAGGTTCTGGTAAGGTACTGTGCTCCTATCTGTTACTTCTTGTATATGTACTCAAAACCATCTCTACTAATAAAGGGTTTCTTTTCCCTTTGAAATATCACTGCAATGTTTTCGAAAAATATTGTGCAATTTTGATGTCATGTTTCATATTTTCAACTCAAAGACTAACAAAATATTATAAGAAATATTTTAATATTCTGAAAAAAAAACACAAATTAAATTTGTTACTTGCTCATTATTATTCTTGCTCAGAACCCCAGAGTGTTGATCTGAGAAGAAAATACCTTTGAGGAAAAGAAGAAGAAGAAGAAGAAGAAGAAGAAGAAGAAGAAGAAGAAGAAGAAGAAGAAGAAGAAGAAGAAGAAGAAGAAGAAGAAGAAGAAGAAGAAGAAGAAAAGGAAGGAAGGAAGGAAGGAAGGAAGGAAGGAAGGAAGGAAGGAAGGAAGGAAGGAAGGAAGAAAGGAAGGAAGAAAGAAAGAATCTTTTAGATCCTAGCTGCATGTTGGAGGACAAGAGAAAGGGCAGATGAAAGAGACCATCTTTTCAGAATATAAACATGATTCATGCCATACCTACAGGCAGCTAAACTCAGTTACAATAGTTTAAATTAAAAAAAAAAAAAAGCCTCAGCTTTGTCTCCATGGAACAATTTCAAGTATAAAGATTTAGGGGAAACATTACCCAATTTTACTTTAATCTGTTCTCTTAATTTCCTGACCAGCTCTTTGGAAATTGTTGACTGCTCACAGACACAAAGGCTTACATCTGAGAATTTACCCAGCAAACATAAATTCTTGGCTGTCTTTGCTGAGGGGATTAGGCCATTACTGAGTATTCTACAGGTTTGAAGGTCTATCTACCTTCTCCTGAAGAATCTCCTCCTAATATTTACATCACTTGGCCTGGAATGAACAATAGCATCGTTTATTTTTAAGGAGCAATATAATAGAGCTTATGATACATTTTGACATGTATTAATTTATTTGATCCCCCCAACAGTCTTTGCTGGTACTTAGGACAGATATCATTATCCCATTTGAGAAATGAGAGAGGTGGATTTCAGGAAGGTTAAGTGAATTGTTCTGAACAACACAGCTGGCAAGGTGTGGCTCTGGGACTGGAATTAAGATTTTGAGACTCCTTTTCAAACATTCTTTCTACTATATCCCTGTGATTTTAGATTCGGGCTTTCAGTCAGTTCTATGCCAAGATGTTGGCTCTATGTAAGTAACTGAAACTTTGAGCCAAAAATAGTAGTTAAAGTAAACAAATATGCCATACCCCAAGAAAGGGCAAATGTAGCTAACTAATGTTGGTGTGTGTCTCTACATGGCAGCTATGTTACATGTTATTTGCACCCATCGAGATAAAGCAATATCAACTATTTCATCCATGTACTACCCTATGATTCACATGCATAACTATAATCCTTTTAACTAAGGCAGGCATATATTATCATCCACAAAATGTGGGAATTGAGGTTCAAGAGGTTAAATGACTTATTTTCCCCAAATTGCACAACCACTCTATGACAGAGTCAAAAAGTGAAATTTGACCTCTCGACCAAGTACTGTTTAAGGGATATAATGTATATATTCCAAACTTCAGCCACAGGTAGCCAGAAACCACTGAAAAAAACTTGCTGAAAGTTCAGCCATTATTTTTTAAAATAAATTAACAAAGTCTGAGGTGTTTCTTTTATAATAGCTACAATAAGAAATAAAAATTTGAACTTGATTAGTACTTTAAAGCTTTCAGTTTCTTTCACAAACAGTCATCATTTGATTCTCACAATATCTGTTATGGATACAGGATATTATCCTTATTTTACTTAGGAGTACACTATGAGAAAGTTAAGTAACAGATCTGAGATTCCATGGTTAAAATCCTTAGAAAAAGAGAATTCAAATGCAGGGTTTTTTTCCTAAGTTTTTGCTATCTTCTTACAAATGTCCCAACTTGCAAAAAAAAAAAAAAAATGGGAAGACCATCTAAATAAGGAAAACAGGCAAACCTATGTAAAATTAAGCTGAGTTACATATTATCAACTAGGTTGACTAAAATGGATTAGAAATGAACAATGGAGATTCCACAATCTATAATACAAAACGATTCTTTAAACACACTGGTGGAAACCCCAATAAAGAATAAAGTACTTTATAGGCCAGAAAGCCAAAAACAAAGAACAAATGTAATCAAAATCAGAAAAAGCATGACTAGTGGAAACAGGTATTCACTAAGCCTATATACAGCAGAATTGAGAGCTATTCTTTTAAGTTTAAAATAGGGAAACATATAATAAATAAAAAGAGATATCCTTTATACTGCAATTATTACATATATGAACCCAAGAAGTCGTGTAGACTGAAAATATAAATGACTTTAAGATGTTTAGATTTATAGGTGACATGCTTTTCATGGGGCTAGTCAGGGAAGCTCTAGAGTTATGAGAAAAGAGCCCTCTTTATTGTAGACAGAAACATTTGGAAGATGCTGAGAAAAATAGAATATAGTCTTTTCTGCTTAGCAGCATGATTTTTCTTTAAATGGACTGGCTGCTGAATAGGATAATCAACTTCTTTTGTCCAACAGTGTTTGCTCTCAGGTACCTATTCCTTACTGTGCCAGAATTAATCTTCCATCTTTCTGCTTTGGGCCCACACTCTTATATCATGAAGTCTGATTCCAGCTTATTGTCGTTTCTCCTAATATGTGTCTTTGACCTATGTTACAGTCTCAGACCTAATGCTTAAAAAAATAAAGCACTAACGCCAACTTCTTTAACCTTTATTTAGTTTTCTACTTCTATTTTTAAGAGAATAAATAGATTCAACAGGGTGTCACCTGAGGCCAGCCGACTTCATTTTTATTTTGGATATGTAAGTAACCAAATGCCCAGTCTGATCTGTCTGAACATGGTTCACACTCAAGGGCCTGCAGGAACCAGTTATGGAAAAGAGCCAAGCGGGCTGGGGAGAAGCCATGGGGAGTAGGGAGGGTTATGGTAAACTACGCATGCACATGCACCTTCTAAAGGGATCTCATTCCAATTTTTACAGTATCCTGAGAGAGAATCTGCAGCCTAGATCGTGCAGGACATTGTAATATTCCTAGAAAAAGCTGCAAAGTCCCAGAGCTTCTCTTGGGAAAACACTAGTGACAGCATGGTAAACTCCTTATCACCATGAACTCCTATATGTACATCCTATCAAAATAGAAGCAAATACCCTTAGCTACCACAGTAGTCAGATGCTCTTAGAAACTTATTTATAAGAGGTACTTTTCTCTTGTTATTGAAGAGGGCGTTTTTGTCAGGTATAAAAAAGTACTATGACAGACACCATTCAGTGCTGATAAAGGCAAGATTCCTACCCTCAGATAAACGTATTATGTAATTGAGTAGATAGTTATCAGATAATACTAGGAAGTGAAGTGCAGGTTTAAATAGTACAGCAGGCCATACTGACAACAAAGAATAATTACTCTGTCCAAGCTCTAAGGATAAAATGCACTGTCTGGGAACAGTATAGCAGGTTGATTCTATCCACTTTATAAAGATTAAAGCTAAAAGTGCCCTTTGTTGAGATTCTAGACCACTGTTTTCCAGAAAAGAGAGTGAAGCCCAGAAAAATAAATTGACTTGCCCAAGGTCACAAAACCAGTTAGCAAAGCCAGGGGCAGATTTCTAAGAGTCCATCTAGTGTTCTTTCCTGACCAGCACTCTACCTCTAATAACCAAAACATCTACAGAGAAGATACATCATGAACCTTAAACACGTTATTTTGTTTTTTTTAAATCAGTCATTCCAATAAACACAGTCATTTATTCAATACATTTACAGAGGAGTTCCAGCAAAGCTATTAAGGGTGTAAGTTGCTAAATGCAGCATAAACAGTTATACCTCATGGAAATTCAGTGTCACGGGAATTAGATGTTCGTAATATGGGGCCAACATAGTTAGGGCCCATACATATTCTCTTCTTGTCTTGCACTAATGGGATACAATTTGGAACTCCTCAGCTTCATACTGGAGATGGCAGTCACACCCATGGTTTTATAGGAATATTAACATCTATCATTTTTATATATGCTCATTAAACTTTTGGTGATTCTTCATGTTGAAAGATAGTGAAAAACTACTTATGTCAGGACTCTTTCACCAAGTATATCCCAACCTTCCACACTTCAGCTTTTTCTTACCAAAGCTATTCAAATTGCAGCAACTTCTTCCTCTACTACTGCTACATATGCACTATAAGATCTCTTAACTCTGTGCCCATTTATTATGTTGCATGTAGATTCACCTTTTAATAAAAGACGAATGTCATCTCAGCATTGTTTATTATAATTGAGATTGCTGAAGACAATAATATATTGGAAAAGTCAGAATTCTCACAGTTTTCAAACATTAATGTTTATTATGTCAATTTCTCTTTAAGTGGCATTTATATGCCTAGGAACAGATATAATTGTGGGAAGAAATATTTTTGAATACCTATTAAAATACATATTAGGTAAATAACAAAGCACCATTAAGACTTAACCTGCAAATTTCATTTGAGAAGACAGATGTTAGTTAACAGAGAAAGAATTCATTAAAACCTTCAAATGTTTTTTATAGTAAGCAGCTCTGAATTGGTAAGTTTGAAATAGTGAGTGAAGAAGCCTCTCATATGCCAGATGTTGGAGGGTTGGGGAGGGGTATAAACAAAAATTTTACCACAGTTTTTATAAAACTATGCTTCCATGTTCAAATGCCACTTCGCTCTCTCTCGCTCTCTCTCTCTCTCTCTCTCTCTCTCTCTCTCTCTCTCTCTCTCATCAGCTAAGAAACAGATGGTAGTAATTCAATGCCACAAAATATGCTACAAGGCCTTTACACAGAAGCCTATTTTCAGCAAGTACAGGACACCTCTGTGCAAGACACCTCTGTACAGCTCTGCAGAAATGGCTGGGTGGATGGGCACATGTGCGGAAAGAGTGGGGATGGTGCCACTCACACAGAGTCAAAGGCATTACACCAGCTCTCTTCATATCGAGGACACGGCAGTACTTGCCTCTGCTAGCTGCAAAAAGGCAATATATTGCATAATATCCTTCAAATGACATGCTTAGGAAAAGACAGCTTCAGACTAATAACGGTGGTCTTATTAAATATTTATTTTCCATTCTAAATCAAATAAACCAGCACAGTAAACTAAAATCTGGTCCTGAGTGAGTCGACATGTGTCCTATCTCTCTGTTATAAACACCAGGAACAACAGTGAGCTAACACTCATACCAGACATTGTGTTATAAACATTTACAGGCACCCTCTCATACCATTCCCAACACAAAACACCACAAAAAGTAAGTTTCATCATTATCCCCTGTTTACTGATGAGGGTATCATGACTCAGAGAGCGTCACTAACTTATGCCAAGTCACACAACTAGTAAGTAGAAGGAGGCAAATCCAGGCAATCTGATGTTAGACTCCATGGTACAGTCTATCACATCAACCCAGAATACTACACAATAGTTTAAAGCAAATTTTATTTATTCTCAACCACTGTCAATGTTGGATATACTTTTTACAGCAATCCGAATGCTCTTTCACTGGCATTGGATTACACATAATCTCCAGAATTTTTACTTTAAATGAAGGTTCCTCACAGGTATCAAAATAAATTCAATATTGTTCCAATTATGGTCATTTAAAACCTACTTTTCATTCTAAATATTACACATGCCATTAAGGCAGCAGAATTAGTGGTTTTAGTTAGCATTACATCATGGATTCTTATAGAGGCCAGACCAGTATTCTCACTAGGAGTCCATCCCAAGCTATCTATGGAAATATTAGTACTGGGCATTTCCACTAAATGAAAATCATGACTGTATTTCTTTTTATTTAAAAAGGATGCTCAAAATATAAAATCTACCCTATAGTCCTCATTACATAGAATGCAGGATTTAATTATGCACATATATGGTTTACATAAGTGAATGCAACATTAATCTTATCAATAAATTACCTTTCATTTCATTTGAAAAATGTAACATATTACCCTATCTTTGTTTTTAGATTCACTTTGATTATTTTTAAAATGTATGACTTCAGAAAATACCTGTTTATTACCATAGATTTTTTTTCCCCATTAACATTTCAAAAGTTTGTACTAAAATCCAAGAAATGGACATGCACAAATTTAAAACTCAGTGGCATAAACAGTATTTTAAAAAAATAAATAAACAAAAACACCGTAGAAGCTCTTGTTCAGCATAAGTGCTTATTTATATGCAACAGTAATATGTTCTTAGTGTCCTATAAGACACCACTGCTTGGAGAAATCAGATAACAATTCTAAACAATTCCCAAATATCCAAATTGCATGGAATTGTGAATTCATTCTGTTATCTGAAGGACCCATAAAGATGAAGCACTTAATGCATTTACACCTCTAATGGTAAATTTAATACAGACTGAAGGGTTATTTGTTAAACGGACACATGGTTTTCTTCCCTCTTGCTTTGTATGAAGCGTCGCACAAATGAACTGTGAGAACCAAGAATTAGATGGAACTATATATCACCCATTCATCCTCTAAATAGATTGAACATCTGTGAAAAGGAAACCCTTCTACCATTTAGCTCAAAGAGAAGAGAGGTTTGTGACATCTAAAAATCTACCTCTTCCAATGATGAGTGACGATTTCCTCTGTCTCGGTTCTGAGAAAGGTCACTTCCACATTAATTCTGGGCTGGCTATGAATGCTGCTTCTGAATAACCTGAGGCTCAAAAGCAGTGAATACTCATCCGTAAATTAGTGAGCGCTGGGACACAGCGGCCTTCCGTAGAGTTCAGAAGCAGAGCGCACTTGTTTCCTTACCCATCGCACCCTTCAGTAATTCACTTGTTTGTTCCTTTAAATGCCGCAACATCAATCTTACAAGGACCTACTCTACACTGATGTGTACATGAAAGTGCTGTGTATATAATATAGATTTTGTTCTGCAAATATTTCCCATTAATTTTAAGATCTGAAATACTAAAAAAAAGAAGGGGGAAAAAACGTTAACTGTTTTTCTTCTGAGCCACCGAAGGCTCTAGGGTAATTAATTACACTTCTTAATGCCATAACATAACCTCATGTGGGATGAGATGTTTGAAAAATTGGATTTCATTCATTTCTGTCAAATCGTGAGAGGCATGGACTTAGACATTCAATGTCACATAATAAAGAAGAGCAAAGATTTACACCACACATCCATTACACAAGTTAATGATACCTTCTTGGCGCCTAAAGGCATTTGAGTTTACAGTCCTGACTTGGACTCTTAAAGATATGGCTTTGAAATCGGGTTCTACTACTTCTTAGCTGTGTTGCCTGAGCATCCATTTTATAGAAAAAGAACAAGAGTACCTATCGTCAGCATTTTCTTAGAGAAGGTCTCTTATATTCCTCTAGTATTAGAGACACTCAACAACTGCTATTGCTTTTCCGTTGTTCCTTTTAACCAGGAGCTTCCTCAGTTTACGAGACAGCATTTTTTTGTGTTTTGTTTTGTTTTGTTTTTTTTAAGGAAGGAACATAGCAAGGAAATATTACCATTTCTACCAGCATCAGGTCTTCCAAATTAAGTCTCGACATAATTAGGGTCAATGAAGGAACTGATCAGAGAAGTCATAAAAATAAAATCAGCTGTTTCTGGCAGAGCATGGGCTGGACTCCATATTTAAGGAAATGCTTGCTTTCTTAGCTGCGAGCTGTTATAAATAGCAGTTGTTTAGGACATTCTGCATTTCTTGGCCATTCTTCCATTTCATCTGCCGACTTGAAGCAATAATAAAAATATGCTTCTGATACCATTAATTTCCTAACAACCTCTCCAACTGCCTTTGAATTTTACACACTTTCCTCCGATGCAGCGTCAGATGCAAAGCCTAAACTCCTGTAACTGCCGCTCTCCTGTGATGCTTATTATGATCATCATGGTTTGACAGACATCTGCTTCCAGAAATGTCTAATCTCAGAAAAACAGATTTTTTTTTTTCTCATTAACAATACTAACTGAAAAGTCATACAGATAATGTAATTCCATTGTGGGAAATATTGATGCTGGTCACATGTGACATTCTCTCAAATTCCCACCCTCTATGGAATTCAATCAGTCATGCAACAATGTTCTGTGAGTACTTTAATCTTTAAGGTTCTCTTTTAAGAAACCATAGAAGTAAACAGGGTCCATATACTAAGGAGCCCACAGTCTTCCGTGTAGGCTTAGAGGCTATACCTATTATTTCTGGCCTTCTAACATTTAACCTTTACATATTCTGACATTTAAAATGTGATTGTTTTTGCAAGCTCCACAGGTCTAAATTATTTATAGTCTGACAATTCTAAGTAAATTGGAGTCTGAAAACAAATTGGTTTACATAAATAAATATTAAACAATCATCGTTTGTTATAAACAGTAGCAAATCTTTTTGGCATGATATTTTGAAAAGGAAACTGGAAGTTAGGGGAGCCAGCTTTTTTGGCAACATTTTGATATATGTAACTTTGTGCTTGCCACTTAATCTATCTTGGTCTCAGTTTCTCCATCTGTGACACAAGGGAGCAGAACTGAATGATTTGTAAAGGTTCCTGCCTGTTCTTAAATCGAAGACCTCATTTAAATCTTTTACCCAGATGAATTAAATGGCAAGTTAAAAAATCATCTATTAGATTCAATATGATGTTCTGAGTAAGTTTTTGCTGGTGAGCAACAAGGACTTGCATTTTGGCTTCATTTTTTAAATAATGGCTTTGGCCAAATTTAGAGTTAGTCCAACCTGACAGCTTGTTCTGCAATGACATTATTACTCGAATAGAGCATTAGGCCGTATGTGGTAAAGTGCTCAAAGGAGCAAAGCAAAATAGATTTTATTATGGCTTTAGTTAATGTGATGATCCTTAAGAAAAATCACAAATCAGTTTCATTAAATGTAAACACAGATACATACACTTAAAACTCAGGGAAGATAATGATGATAATGAAGAAGGATTATTTATCTTCCTATCTGGTACAACCAGTCTGTACACTACCACAATAAGATTTAATCTATTCAAACTCAAAACAAATGTGTTCAGTACAGAGTTCAAGTGCATGATAATTAAATTTCTCAAAATCAGACCTATTGTTCTCAAATCTTTTTTAGAAATCCCTTCTAAAAGGAGCGCACACAAGAGAGCAGGGAGGAGAATGTAAAATGCACTAACAAAGCACTTGTGCTATTAAAAAGGGAGAAAAAGAATGGAATGTCTGAATTCTCACTTCACATTGATGTTATAATTAAAATTAGTCATACAGCAGACACTGCATCTGCCAGCCAAAAGTTTATAATGAACAGAGAGACTTACTGCAGAGTCTCTTATCAGTGTAGCTCCCTTAAGGCCAAAATATTGATCCCTTTCATTGAGTAAATACTAAAGTAACAACAAGAATCCATTATGTCTGACCTAACAAGAATATTTAATTGAACAAGTTACTATCTGAATGCCCAAGAAACAGTGGATATACTATCACTTAGCATTCACTTCTTAAAGCTCTAAGAATAAAGGGAAAATAATGAATGAGTTGACAAAATTAGTCATTTTTCCCAGAATTCTCTCCGAATAAATGTTCTTAGTTTGAAAAAATTAATATCGTTTTTCCACCTGAAAATCTTAATTCTCTATTTTCCATAGAATAGCAGTGTATCTCAAGAAATCACCCTGCCCAATTAAAAATGATGTATTACAGGTTTAACACTTAATTTTACATAACGTCTCTTTCCAAATATTTCATATTTTAATATGTCATACACAACTGGAATAAAATGAAACAAAGGCCATTTCTTTCTCTTCAGAGTCGGTTATTAGAACTAAAACTTAGCTAGCAACTTGATGTAAATAGTTCACAGGGCATTTCCATAAAAAATTAAGATACATGAGTATCTTCCTCAAATCACAAAATTTACCTAAAAAAACAAAAAAACAAAAAAAAAAACATGGCTGGGCCCAATAAAGTCTTATACACTTTATTGAATCCTAGTGTAAAACATAACTGATTGTAAGAAGATGTAGATTTGTTACATTAATTCGTTACATTAATCGAGTAAAAGGGATAACTATGTTTAAGATAAAGCTTTATATTCTGGATCTACATAGAAGGAAAAAAAAATTCAATAGAGAAAAATGGCAGTTATTTCAAATTGGAATATTAGACCTGTGACGTTCACACTCGGAAGTTAATTTTGCCCACACAAAGTACAAATAACTTTCAAAAGACTTGAAGCAATATTAACACTGAGACACACTCTTTTTTTCCCTAAATTACCTATACTTTTTTTTCACTTTGATCAGTTAATAAACTGCACTCATAAGAAAAGCAAGGTAAATTTTATGGACTCTCTAAAAAGTGAATCCATATGGTTTAAAGAATCAATCATACGTTTACATGCGATCATAAAAAATGGGAGGTTGGCCAATCTGATAATTATACATATTCATAAATTTTAAGGTCAGTCATCAACTTTTCCTTGCCAAGATTTTAGACTAATAGCATGCTCATATACTTCCGCAAAGTTTCCCTAATTAGCATTTTGTGTTTTTAAAAGCATTTCAACACCTCTTTGCAGATAGATTTGTAAATACTACCCACTATATAATTACAATACTTTCATCAAAATATTGAAATAAAAAACTGAAGACAGCTGAAATGTTTTAAACCCTATTCTAATTTGAGACAGATGCTTTCTTTGAAATAGATTCAGTCCATGTACACACAGTCGGCCTTTTAATTGAGTAGCCTCTAGGTTCTATGAGCCAGTACATGACAGACAGGGAAATGGAAAAGACAGCACCACTGTTTTTGTTCTTACTGAACCATGTTTTTAGGACTCACATTAAATGTTCGTTCAAATCTGTGCTGGAATGTTAAGGGTAGCTTTAAGTAAGCTAAAATTAAAGCAAGGATGAGAAAACAGACACAACTTTCAAATGAGTCAAATCTGGTCCCTCTCAACTCCCTGGGCTGATGGGGCAATGGAAAATAGGTAGGTGTCTGCAGGTTAGCCAGTCTCAGAGATCAATGATGGCATACCAGTGTAACAAATATACTCTTTGTGTAACTCTTACTTAAAACACGTAATTTTTTTTTGGGGGGGAGCACAGGGGTAAGGGGACAGAAATTTTTATTCATGCTAATTTGCAGCTGTGACCCTCACTGAGAATTTTTTTTTTTTTTTTTTTGAGGGCAATGTCACTGGCCCTCATATGTGGGACCCGAACCAGGGCCGCTGGCCTCCCAAGCCAGTGCCCAACCACCGCATCACTCAGCCGGCCCTAATTTTTTGCCGGCCCTAATTTTTTTTTTTTTTTAAAGCTGATTGATGCCTCTTAAATATCACATGCCAGTAATTTATTAAATGAGATATTTATTTTGTTTTTAGAAAAGACTATTATAAATATATTCCAACAGAGTTAAAGGATTCAGTTTCCAAAGAGAACTATAACTTCATTCATTTATGCAACATATTGGAGTAAGCTTATATCTTTTAAATATATTTTAAAATATGATATTCAATATATCAAAATTGTTCTTAGGCTCAGTATTATAATACTTAGACAAAGTATAATATACCATATTTTGAAATATATTCAAAACTACATTAGAAATTATTTACTAGTGAAGTCCAACACATTTTCATTACTGAAAATAAAATTCTGAACACTAACTCTCCCCTGTGTTACTTCAGTAATGTTCCTGTGAATTTATTTTTAAAGAACAAAGGCGATGACATTAGTCCATGACTTACTTTAAGAGTCTCATGCTCTACCGACTGAGCTAGCCGGGCGTGCTCATGGCTTACTTTAATTACTGGACCACTCTAATTTGGATCAAAATGATTTTTTGAGTCAGGCATAAAATATTTTTGAAATTATTGGATTTTTCTTACATATAAAACACATTTCATTCTACAAGAATGAGCATTAAATTCTAAATGACTAGATCAGAAAAATTACTTCCTGAAAATTCTTATTCCAACATTTTTATAATAATTTGTAAAAAATACATGTACCACAAATCTCATTGTGGGAGCCCCTGCTAAACATTCTCTGTCCACAAATTCTGTCCAAACATATATCCAGTAAGAATTTAGAGAAACAAATCAATATATGGCAAATCTCTTTTTCCAATAGAAATACTGTTAAAATTGAATGGTACATTCTTAAGAGTCTAGAATCCCTACTATCTAAAAAAGTATCCCAAAATAAAAGAATCAGCTCTTTATTCTACCTTATGAATGTGTATGAGCACAATTTAATCTTTCTAAAGTCTCCCAAAAATGCATTCAAAAAGGTAATATAGTGAAGCACAGAAAAAGCCTAGAAAATGGAGCTCTGTGTATAGTAGTCCCAGGCCAGAAAGACCATGAAATGAAGAACCAAGTGCAGAGTCAGAAAGACCCTTAGGATATAATTGTGCAAGGTCACTAAAGGAGACATGGAGGAGGAAGCCCTGAGAACCTCTCTGAAAATGGAATCACTGTTAGACTCAGAACAAAAATAAAACTAAATATCTAACATGAAATGGTACAAGTTGCTGTTGAGTTTGTTGATCAAAGTGTAACTCCCTGATTAAAATTTTGGGCATATATCAAGTCTAAAAGATGTAACATTCAAAAGTTAATATGGGGCCGGCCGAGTGGCGCATTGGTTAAGCGCTGGTTTTGGGATGCCAGCGGCCCCGGTTCGGATCCCACATGAGGGCCAGTGACACTGCCCTCTACAGCTAACAACAGCTCCACCTGGAGCTGGGCTGTGCGAGCCCCGGTGATGGTGTGGGCTGCAGCCCCTGCTGCAGTGGGCTGCATAGGCTACAGTAAGTGGCCCTCAGCCAGCGTGAGCGGCTGGCAGCCAAGCGTGAGCTGCCAATAGCCGCGATGAGCGACATCCAGAGGCCAGCGACCGATCTGCCTCATCCGGGAAGAGCGCAATGACGATACCAACAGTGAAGCAACATCCTCCGCAACTAAACTGAAGAACAAGAAGACAGCAACTTGTCTGTTCCCCTTCCCCGATTCCCCAACGCTGTTCCCCTCCACCAAATCCCCAATAAAATCTTTAAAAAAAAAAAAAAAGTTAATATGTCAGAACTCATTAAATCGAGGCCCCTGTGGATAATTTTCCCAAAATATCTATGAGCATCAGTGTGTTTTGTTTTGCAAGGACTACGAAAAAGATAAATCCCAAAATGCAAATTTTGAAGATCATCATTTTTTTTTAAGTTAATCTCTCTTAACGTAAAATGAAATTACACCAAAAGTCAAAAATCTTAGATTGAAACTAATTATTTATATTATCTTACTGTGTGTGCCAAGACCTTCCACTTACTGGAACTGACCTTCGCAGTTTGTTATATCGCTTTTATTCAAAAGCCAGTTTAATTCAGCACTTTTCATCATTGTTTAAGGCTAGATTTCAAAACTTGTCCATGTTAGCCAATTATCTCACTTTTTCTTCCCTTACAAAACCCCGCTGTTATATTTTTTCATCCTACATTGCTTAGAGCATTTGCCCATAGAGATTAGAGGTTATTTACAACCCAAGGTATACTTGCTACATTCTTCGGCCACTCTTTAAAGCCACCTTATTAACTACTCTCCTTTTGTTTAGCCCGGGGAGATAGGGAATAACTGCTGCTAGCATGGGGTTGTCAGGTATATGCCAACCCTGTCGTGGAGTCAGGGAAAAGTCAGTCAGTCAAAACCACCTTAGAGAAAATCTTTGGAATCACAAAAATGAGAAATGATGATAATCAGTAGATAACAAAGCTTCATTGATTAAAACCTGGCATCTGTGGCAATGTCACAAATAGTTTTTAACAAGGTGCTCTTGGTAGATTCTAATTTCACAGAAATATAAAAATATTAATCAAGTTAATGCAACTAATAAAAATAGCTCAAATATTCTATATAGATCATATTAACTACTGCTCATTCAAATAAGCATGTTTTGAAGACTTTATCATTTTGTTTCGACCTTTTACAGGTAGAGATAGATGGTTGTGAAATTCCACTACTTCTTGCCTCTTACTAGCATCAACAATACAACTGTATAGATGACTGGCTATATTCATGACACATAGATGCCTTTTATTGACACACATTGTTACTGAGACCTATGACCTTGGCCTTCCTAGCTTGTATCAATACTTATTCAAAAAGCTTTGTTTATTTAATAAAACTTTTTCTTTCCCCACAGTGTACAATTTCAACATGATTTGTTTTTTTCCCTCTCCCACTGTGGAGAGCACAAAAGATAAACAACAAAATTTGGGTACTGGTAGTATTGGCCTGTCATACTCTTTTTATAATCCACATTTCATTAGTAGAAAGTATGTCTGACCAAGTTTCCTAATATCTTTCAAGCACAATATTTAACATTATGGATTTAAAGTTTGACATAAATAAAACAAACCTTTGTGTAATACCCATTGATTTTGCTCTTTGAATACACACATCAGTGGTTTTTAGAAAGAAAGAAAGGGAGGGAGGAAGAATCTAAATTTTAATGTGAGTTAGAAAGACAAAACATCCTTCATGTTCTTATTATGTGTCTCAAACATATTTTATAATGTCTTTCCAAGTTTATAATTATTGTGAGCAAAATCTGAATCCAGATAACATGGTCCTTTGCTATGTTTGCCCATTTGGAGTTTTATGGAGAGAGTGCAGTTTAAGGAAAAGGTTAATTAACACAGCTGTGCCCTGCATGGACCATTTTCTAGGCTAAGACAATTTCAATTCTGCTCTCCTCGAAATCAGTTGACTAGAATTCTTGGCTTTCTCCCAGACAGTTTCTTAAAAAAGGTTACGAGCTTAATTGAATGAAATCAGTGTCTGCAACTGTCAACAATTATCTACAGAGTAATACTTGTTATTAGACTGACTAAAATAAAAGTTAGAAAGCAACCACAATTATTTATGAAGCACTAATTCGCAGTATTGGACAGTTTGACTGTGTAACTACTATGGGAGATTCCTGAAATCTCTTTCTTTTTTCATGTAGACACCACACAGATAATCAAGGCTTACAACAAGTGTATTTCAAAATGATTTCCATTTATTTCAAAGAAAGTCAAAGTCAACCTGGAACAAATGAAAAAAATCAACCCTAAAAGGATAAATGGAGTCTATTTTATCCATAATAATGAAGCTCTCTACATTACGCTTGCTTGGCCAGTTATTTCTATTTTATAGCAAGCTTGTTCCTCACTATTTCAGTACTTATGTCTTCCTAGCCCTTTTTTAATTAATTTGAGAAACAAGTGCCCCCCCCAGTTTTGATGGATACAACTTGAAGTGACCGAGAATCATAGTTATAATCACACTGCACTGAATGCCTCATTAGATGACTAGTGGCACATCACATATCGTTTAAGTCTTTTTTTTGTTTTTTGGCACCTCATAGTAGGCAGACACTCCATCCAAATGGGAAAGATTTAGAAATACTTATTCTTCCTGAAAAATGAAGGGCTACAATTATACATAAAAATTCATACATATCAGACACTCAGGGGTCTTTTTTAATGTAATACACACACACACACACACACACACACACACACACACACACACAACTGTCACCAAGTTCCTCCCCTTAGGAATAGCACAACATTTTTTTAAATGCCAAAGTGAATTAATACATTATTTTAAATGCCTTCTTTCTGAGAAAATTAGGGGTATCTTTACTACAAACCTCAATTTCTATTAAATAGTAGTTTACATATTATAAATCTCATTCCAATTATTTTAATTTAATGATGTTAAAGAAATGGTATCTACAACATTATAGTAATTATCCATCTGATGACTAAATATATCAAGACTGCATTCTACAATTTACAGAAATCTCAAATGTGAAACTTTCACCTTTGTAGTGCAGTCTAAACTCTTCTAAATATGCACAGTTCCCAACATAACTGGGCATTATTTATAAATCTTATCTTCCACCACCCCCAAGACCTGAGGTGCTGGTAGTCTGTCCAGAAATATTTTAAAAGACATGTCCTTTTGTGGTTGTGAGTTATAGCAGTTTTTAAGAGCGGTGATGGTAGTACATCACAGGACAAAAATAATGAACTGGTTCCTCATTATTCAGAATAAGAAAGAAGGCTACGATTCTTGGTGAACAGATGGCACTGAATAAAGTAGAACAAAACTAACGAGAAGAGACAGAAGTCTTCAACTTTTCTCCATCAAGGTAAATGGTCTTGATATTGACTATGATATTACAAATATGAAAGGAGGAAACTAGGGCCCAAATAAAGATAATGAGAAGAAACCAGGGAAGGTATTTTAAATAAGTCCAGGATGCTGGCCCAGGCAAGAAGCAGCCCAGAATAGTCAAAGATCTGACAGTGGTGATTATCAATATGCTGTTCAGAGCATGTGAAAACAAATGTAGCAAAAACTTTTTCAAGGGAGTAGAGTCTAGTAATAATAACACAATGCTGAGATTAATATTTCTTGCTGGTAAAACTGAAACAGCTATAAAATAGAATTAGCACTTATAGACGAAAGGGCCATTCCTAGGAAAGTCATGCCAAACTAACTTTATTTTCTAATTTTAAAAGAGTTACTACTACCAGCAGAATTCATATACTCAGCACACTGAATTTCACAAAGGCCTTTATGAAAAAATAATACACATAATACATATGAAATAAAAATGTATTATAATTATATAGTTACAGATAGTTGAATGGCCATACCCCATAAGTGGCTATGAGTGACCCTAGATTTTCTAGAATCAATGGTACTGTTAAAAAAATAAAAATAATTTATCACTGCTGCATATTAAAATGACTCTCATAGATTAGTCTTGATTCCTTCAATGTGGAGTAATGTTGAAAATCAAACCTTCTAACCATGGCATCTAAGCCCTCCCTGATCTCTGTTTTACCTCTTCATCAATCTCATTTTTCCCTAACATCTCTATCTCCCATGGAAGTCTAAGATCTAGCCCCACTAAACTCAGCTATTTGAAAGAACAATCCTCTCTTACCTTTAGACCCACATACATGTTGCTTCCTTCTGCCACAGATATTTTTGTCCTCTCACTGCATGGCAAATCCTAGAATCTTTCAAAACTCAATTTATTTTTATTTTTTGATGGTTAGAGCAATACAGTCTAGTAAACAAAAAAAGTGACAATTCCCATGAAAATGACATTAAAACTTAGTTTTGAGAAACAAAAATGAAAGGCCCATTGGCTAAATCCTGGAAGCTACGTTTCTCAGAATCAAAAAACAAAGAGAGCCCTAATTAAGAGCCGGCCCCACTCCTCAGGAGTCGCACAATTGTTTCTGTTGCTTTTAACTAATTCATCATTTTAACACAAATGATATAGGCTTTTCTTAACCGAAAATTAAAACTAAGAAGTCAGGGGAGTTGTGATGGATATGTATGATATGGGGGGGGAGTGGGGTGGCGAACTGGGGGAGGGGGGTTTTCACTTTGGGGGGTAAAGAGTATAACTTGCATTGTGTTGTACACTGAAAACTAATAAAAAAAAAATAGAAAAAAAATTAAAACTAAGAGACATCATAACACTTTTCAGAAATGCAAACACCTTGAGGTAGATTATTACCAGAATCGACACAAGAATTTGCTATTTAGGCACAGTGAATAGAATTCATATTTAAAGGCACTCCACAACAGTAACAACTGCCCCAAATCATTCAAATTCCGTATGCTCTTATGATCACCAAAGCTATCTCTATTGTAAAGACGTCTTCATTGCTTGAATGTAGAGCCAGCTTAGTAAAATTTTCCTGCTCACTTTCAAATTCAACAGCTTTAAAAGCTTTGAATTGTTTTGTATTTTCCTCCAATTGATCTATTTCATTGAAAAATCTAGGAACTTCTTCTTCCGGATATCTTTGTGTATTCTCAATTTGTTAGCACAGGCAGACAAAAGTGTTTGTCATTTCCTGTAGTACTTGATGGCTGCAGTTTGCACTCTTGGAGCTAACAATCATCTTCAGTTTTCCAGTTGCATAGTTCACAAACTTGGCAAGGGTGGTCCAGGTCAGCCTTTCATAAAGATACAAAGCTCCATACATACATAAAGCAACAGATATGAGTTTCCAGTCTACAGTTTTCCAAATCACTCCTCCAACAACAATGATGCCAATAGACATTCTACATGTAAAGGAAGCTAAGCCTGTTACTAAGGTGATCATGTGTTCTTCCTATGATGGATTATCCTGCGTTGCAGGATAGGTAGGAGCCAGTGGGAACAGAAGCTAAAGGTCTGGGGAGCTGAAAGATGGACTCCGAGAATCCCAGAAGCACCCTACGAGCATTCGTAGGACCCAGGAAAAAATGGACAAGGGATCAGGAAAAATGAAATACAATAATATTCTCTTGAAAATCTTAATGTAACTTGTGGCAATTTTGGTGATAGCTTAGATCAAATTTCTTACAAGGAATCGCTGTGTGTAGTTCATTCTGTATAGCAGACATAAGTAGTGTCTTGAAATTTTAAATAATTTCTTACTGGCATTGAAGCATTAAAGTGTTGACTTCACTGGTGTACCAATGAGCCAAATATCTTCCCACACCATCTTCTATGTGCTTATTTAACTCACCTTTATATACTTTTAGTACACTTGGAATAGGATAAAACTGAGGACAAAATTCACCAACTAAACGAAGAGTTGACAAATGTTGCTTGTCATTGCACAGGAAACCTCGTTTGCCACCTCCTCTGTGACATCCCTGGTTTTTTTCTTAACATCCAGTGTCAAAAGGTTCTTCTGGTTCTAGATAATGTCCAGTCTGCCAATTTGGTCTTCCTTCTCTCCCATTGAATAAACCCATTTTCTCTGTGGCCATCACGTTTCAGAACTCAATTTAGACCTTACTTCTTTTCAAAAGAGATGCTCCCCTTGACCTCCCTGGCTGGTTCCAATGTCCCTGTAAATACTACATTGAAACACTGCATTATGCTTTATATCACACTTTACTGTGATTGTTTAATCGTTTGTCTCTTTTATTCTGTACTGTGCTGGTAAACTAGCTCTTGAAAAAATAAGATCCCTGAATTCTAACATTTGTCAATTTCTATGGCAAACACTCCCCAACACTGCTACACACACACCATGGGTGATTTCAAAATATAATCATTTAAATCCTTAAAAACACTTTGCTAAATTGATATTTTTTTCTCTTAATACAGATGAAGAAACTAGATTCAGTTGCATAAGATTACAAAGACCCTAAACAAGTCTCTTAATTCAAGTCATAATTAAATTTGTATGTGTTGAGGTATATTCTATACCAGACACTGCGAAACACTCTTTACTTAACCTTATTTAATATTCACGACCACCCTGAATTACAGACTTATGGATTTAAAAAAAAGGAGACTCAGTGATATTAAATAACTTTTCCAAAAGAAGAATGACAGTATATATCGAAACTAAACATGGAAACTACATTGTCTACACCAAAGCCTTTGTTCTGTTACAGCCTACTTCTGACATAAACTATACTTTACCACACTGTCTCTAGTCATCTCATTACTTATTAACAAGTAAATAAAGCAATGCCCAGGGAAAAGAATAGATAGAAATATATGCTCCTGATTCTTCCTGTAGTGACTAGATTCTTTGTTTGCAGATACTGAAATTGATACAGTTCATTTGAGTCTTTATCCATTTTATCTCTCATCCATATAACATAAAACAATCAAACCATTATCAGGTTCCAGATACTCTTCAAATGCTTCGTATCTTTATAGGTTAATATTTGATAAAACCATCTTCAAATATCTGAATCATTCTCATCTCTCCCAATTCTGACCTCATATGATATTAATATCTAGTATGTTCATTGTGTATTTTGACATTTAATCATACACATCTCATAAACACCAATAAAATTTGAAGTCCCTTGATTGTAAGAAACATGTTTATATTAATAGTTCTTTAGGAATCCCTAAAGTCTCTGGCACAGTGTTAGATACCAACAGCTTATTCAAATGTTTCCTAAATTGAATCATAAAATAATCATCTTTGAAATTGTAGAAAAGAGGAAATCTAATATGTCACTGGCATATATCTTGGTAACCTATTTGAGTCTGCATTGATTTACATTGTTTTATAAGAGAATCTCATAGATTTCCAATTAAAGTGAGTATTTCAAAATACAAACATGTTCAAAGAATAAAAAAGACAAAGTACAAGAAAAAGATACAAAAGCCAATGTTTCTGTTGCTTTCCTTACTCTCAGCATGTCAGTGAGAGGACTAACTGCAGCTCAATGAGAATACAAGCAGTACTAACATCATATGGGTCACACTGCAAAGATTCTCAGCAGTGAGAAAAATTGCTTTGCTTAGTTCCTTATATTGAGGAAGAAGCTGGAGCAATTCTGAACAGTGATGGTCTTCTATTAAACCATCATGCCATTTGTCTTAATTAAAAAGCAGAATTAAATATAGTGAAAATGAGAATATGCTGGTGAAATATTTTATTGGAATATATCATAAATTAGTTTTGAAATAAGCTCAATCAATGGAGAAATGTGCCTGACTTGCTTTTAAGAGCTAATGAGGCAAATGCTGGAATGCTTCAAAATCTTGGAGAGAAATGTCAAATTACTATGATCTTATCTTACATATGGGATTTAAGGAAGCAAAATACATGAAGACTATTTTTATTGTATTTGCAAAATTCAATGTTATCGAATTATACTTCCTAAAACTCAGTTACCTTATTTTTATAATATATACAAATAATATGATAACTGCTGAGGTAGTTACAGACACATTGGTGTTATAGTTTTAGAACCTACAAGGGATGAGTAGGATTAGTACCCTAAATTTACTCATTCTCCAGTAAGACAACATTTCAGGAGTGTCAATGACAATCAACTGATTTCAATAACATTGATTGAGCTCATACTATGTGCCTGATACAAAACTAACCATTTTATATGTATAATGTTATTTAACATAACAGAACAATCAGAAGTCAGGTACTATTCCTATCGCCCTTCAACAAGGAAGGAAACAGATTAGAGCAATTCAGTAACATCCCCAAGGTCACACATCCCACAGAAGAAGATCAAAACTTTGACTTCCAGGACCCCACAAACAACCTTATAATGATATAACATATGCCACATGCTTATGCATGTGGCTCTTGTGGATCCTAAATATTTTAAGAGTTCTATGTAGAGAGGAGTCTAATATAGATGGAAAAGTAATCATCAGTACCAAAACCATGGTGGCTTGTACAGCAAATATCTCCTCCTTTTGGGATTCACAGGTGTTGTAAGAAGAAGGAGGATTTTTTTTTTAATGGAACTCAGATAATCACAGTTTACCAAAGGTCTGTGAGTCCATTCAGTGCTAACAAGCAAGATAGCTTGGGATTACCAGTATTTAGTCTTGGTGGGGTAGAAATGCTAACACCCAGGCTAAAGTTTATAAAAATATATATTAATCCTGGGGAAAATATGGAGGTAGTAATAAAACTAAGACATTGGAGGATCCTAACCTGTACCTACTCGCCTCTTCTCACTCTCAGACAAAAATAGGCAGTTGGGATAACATACACATTCCCCTCACAAACTGCTGTGCCTTCTGCCCAAAAGTACAGTATTTTGCTGTGTACTCGTATAATGTGCACCTCGTTTTTGGCTGAAATTTCCAGGGAAAAAAATACCTTTCATTTTAATTTTTTAATTCAAGTTTTTATTTGTTTACATTTAAGTACTTGTTTTGTGTATTATGAAGGGCTTTTAGCATTTATTTTTTTAACACATTATGGTACAAGACATTTTATGTAACAAATAATTATGAAACACAGTAACAAATACAAGGTACAAGAAATTGTATGTACCAGTAACAAATTTACGATATGTAAACATCATAGAAGGCCAAGAACTCCTCGGTCGTTACAAGTTTGTCACAAGTTCAACAAAAACGATGATCATATTCCAGGGTGTAATTTTGCATATGGATCATGTAATTGATTTCTAGAGTTATACTTTTAACTCATAAACATAAATAAAAGAATTAAAAACCTTAAATATTGGGTTGTGGAAAAGTCATTACATATTTTTTTCTGTTTTTCATTGAAAAAATGCATCATGACTTTTCCGACAACCAATAGATACATAATTAGTACTACCCATGTATAGTATGGATCCTATTTTTCCCTCACAAATTCGGGGGTAAAAATGTGTGGCATGCACACACACCCTTCTACTCAGTTAAACAAAATGGACCCTAAAATGGTGTGAAGTGAAATAATCTTCAACAAGTTCATATAAACTGACTACAGAACATCAGTTATAACACAATAATATTAGAATGTTTTATTTTTTGACTTTAATACTGTTAACAATCATATGTACCAAAACACATAAACAGTGGGGATTCTTAGTTGAATTATACTTATCACCATCTTTTTTAAAATGGCATTCACAGTACACATTTAAAGTGTTCCTGAGCTATCCTTGTTAGTGTAACTAATACCAATTTCAAAGAACCCTGATCTTTTGTACAATAATGCACATCTGGTCTATAATTTAAAACAAATAGGTTCACTGGCCCACCCAATATAAATTTGCTACCAAAGAATTATAATTATTTTTAAAATAACAATAATAAACAGCACTAATTAGAAAGCATGAAAAATATTATAACTGTTGTTTTAAATAACTGTCTTTTGTCTTCACTCCAAATTTGAAAGGAAATGAAACTTTTATTTCATCCAACAGAGCAAAAAATTGGACCAAGATCTATTTCTTGACATTTTGATCAATCACAGACTATAATATTATTCCTAGGAGGGCAAATGTATCAGGGATAGACTTGGGAATATGGATCTAATAGAAATACCTCATTTCAAACCTGAGGAATTCAAGATACTAGAAGGGGAAGTAAAAGTACTGTATGTATTTTACAATGAAATTTATTCTAAAAACTATGGGCAGGAGTTGTCATCGGCTTTGCAGAATGTAGATTAAGACTTTTTCAGGATGCTTCTGTGTTCAGCTGGAAAATATTCTGTTATAATTTTCATGTTTCAATTCATGATAAAACTTGAGTGTGTGCATGTGTATGTATGTGTGTGGGTGTATGAGACTTCAAACATAAGAAATAAGAAAGGGAATCACAAACATGTTATGATTTTCAATAGTAAAAATATTAAATTCAGTTTTTCAAAGGCACTGATTATTTTTACATAAATAAAAATGACAGGACAGGGTATAAGACTACAGAGAATCAAATGCACTACAAATTTAACTAGGTTTGCATGTTAAAAATTTGGTTCTATCTGGCCAGCCAAGAGGCGCGGTGGTTAAGCGCTGGCTTGGGAGGCTAGCAGTCCCAGTTCGGGTCCCACATGTAAGGGCCAGTGACATTGCCCTCAAAATAAATAAATAAATAAATAAAAATTTAAAAAAAAAAAAATTTGTTCTATCTTGAACGTCCTCAATCACCCTTAGAGTTTATAAACTCAGTTTGTTTCTAGATTATACCTGATGGAAGGTAAAATTTAACATAGAGTGAATCATTGGCAAAGCAAAACAGTGCTTCCAGTGTTTGATTTCGTGTTAACGAATTCACAATTCTTCTTGCCACAAAACAAATAAACAAACAAAAGAAGCTAACCTTTGGAGATTTATCTTAAAAGATATAAATAATGTTCCTGAAAATGTCAAAATGTGAAGTCTTTTTACTGGCTTATCCTGAGAAAAGAAAAAAAAAAAATTGTTGATAACTGTTGGTACCAGCTCTTGAAGTTTTTGTAAAATCTACTCAGATTTACAGAAAAGATCACTTGATTTACTTTTAAATTATTTATCAACTAATACCAAAAAAGCTATAATAATTTAAAACAATATGTGAATATCCACAAACAAGGAAAAAAATAAGGCATATAATTTAAGATTAAGGGTATAAAATTTAAAAGATAACCAAAAGGATGATTAAAATATAGCCACATAACTGATGTTCATTTTGTCTCAGAATTCTCTCAAAGAGAATGACCCCTTAACTGAAAAAAAGCAGAAGAAAAACTGGTCAGAAAGAAAAGTGAACTAAAGATAAGAAAATGTTTGTTTGTTTTTTGTTTTTGTTTTTTGTTTGTTTATTTTATTATTAGTTTCAGGTGTACAAAACAATGTAATAGCTAGCTAGACATTACACCACTCACAGTGATAACCTCCTCCCCCAATCTACTGCCCCTCTGACATCATATACATCTACTACAATTCCATTGACTCTATTCCCTATGCTATCCTCCATATCCTGTGGAGAAAATGTATTTTTGAGAAACACTCAGTTGCTCCAAAAGTATTCCAGTCTCCTGTACCATTTGACTAAGGACCTCACTTCTTGAGAGGACCTGCAAAATAGATCCAACAAACTGCAGTAATCTTTGAAGGAACTAAAAGATTGGAGAGAGGCTAGAAGACTGCAGGCAGACAGACAAATGCATTTTCAGTTTGCAAAAAAGAACAATAAATTCTTCAAAATATCGACAGAAGAGTTTTACATTATTCTTTAAAAAGCTCCCATACAACTTATTAGGAATTGATCTGTATGGTGCTAGAAAAGGATTTGTTATTTACCAGGGGCTACCCTGGCTACACAACCATGAGTTATCTGAAATGAAGTAATGAGAGACACACAGTATAGCTCAATGATTAACAGTGAGAGCTCTGTGTTCAACTTCCTGGGACTAGTTTACCACCTACCTGTTATGTAATCTGGGCAAGTAATTTCTACTCCCTATATCTTGGTTTCCTGTCTCTAAAAAAAAATAATCATAGCACCTTTTCATAACGTGGCTGTGAAAAATATATGCATTTTGGGCTGGCCGAGTGGCGTGGTGGTTGGGCACTGGCTTGGGAAGCCAGCGGCCCCGGTTCGGGTCCCACAGGTCCCACATATGAGGGCCAGTGACACTGCTCTCAAAATAAAAAAAATATATATATATATATATATATATATATATATATATATATATATATATATATTATAAATATATATTAAAAAATTTTAATAGACCCTCTGACAACATAAAACAATAATGCAAGTCTCCCTCAGAGGAAACAATCTAAAATGGAAACTCTAACTATAAAATCATCCTTTCAGGACATATCAGACATATGTAGCAGGGAAATGCAGAAGCTAGAGTTTAACTGGTTTCAATTGGTAAGCTCACTTGTGACAGTCTTTTCCGTACATTGGGAAATACAGAAATAAAATCAAACTGATGTTTAGTAAGCGAAACCATTTCATAAGAGCACCAGCTGAGACATTTCAAGAACTCGAGCGCACCAGGTGTATACTGTAACTTCTGGGCCATAAGGACTACTTCAGAACTGAAGCTCCTGTCTGGAGAATTTTCCACTTTAAAATTTTACAGAAATGAGCAAATCTGGGTTCATGAACAATGGGATATCCCTGACTGCCAACAACAAATGGATCCAGCAGTCAGGCCATGTCATTCTGATACCAGCCCACAGCACTGTTCCTTAATTTAATGTGTGGCCACTATATCTATACTACAATTTGAATTACTCTGGGTACAAAATCCATCCTTCTCTTTCCATTAATGTAAAAAGTACAAGAGTGTTAAATGCGATAAGAAAGGGCTTATTATGACAGAAATGAAAAGATAATAAGAATGAAGGAAACCATTGGGGCTGAGATGTTCACTAAGTCAAGAGCACGGATGACTCTGAAAGATGAACAATGAATCAGGAAACATGTAAATAATTCTGGGCTGACCCACAAGAAAGAAAAGTGACTGGCAAAAAGCAGAGTTTTGAGTGTATGGATAACCAGAGGATTAGCATAAATCCTGGACGTGAACGTGATGTTAGCTCAGGAGACAGACATTTTTTAAGACACTCAATAAGCATAGTAACTTCTACTGAGGAACGTCTGTCAAAATCCAGGGAAAATTATAGTTTCCACACAAGTTCCCACTTGTACAACACAGCAGTGAGGAGTTGGTATTCCCAAGGGGAGGGTCTATTGGGGGAACGATTCACATTACCTAATCAGCTGGAAGTGAGAAAGCACAGCTTTAAAATAGGGATTGAAGAACCCGTATACCTGGGCATGAGGAGCCATATCACTTTTATTCCTTTTCTTTTCATAGTTTTCAAATAATTTCAAATAGCACTAAGGAGGTGGAACATTTGACAATAAAAATCTGAGGTTCTCACTTCTTGAAAAACAATCTGAGGAACTGGCAAGGTTTACACAGTATGCCTAATTCATTAAGGGTACCTGTTTGGCCTTCGAAGTTTCTGAGTTTAGGATCCCAGTTTTCAAACTTCTTAAAGACTGAACATGATGGGAGTGAATGGTGGGGAGAGGGGTGAACAGTGAATATTTACCCACTTTGACTAAACCCAAAGGTGCTAAATGTAAATGAACTCCTGTAAATGGGAAGAAAAAAATGCACAATGAGGTTGAGAAGTGTTTGAAACAAAAAAAGCTAAAAGTAGAAAGCTTTCCTTTTCTCCACCATTAATACTGATAATGCTACTTGATTGTTCTTTACAGCACTTTGGTCAGGATAATGTTTACACTTAGAATTAAGCAAAGGTAGCCAAGAAAATTAGAGGTTTAATTTTAGAAAAATAATCAGGATCACAGAATCATAGGCACTCAAAGCTGAAAAGCTTTTTGAGACTATCTGGTTCGATACTGGCTGTTAGAATTAACTAACCTATATGTAAAATTTCAAAGCATTTGAAGCTTTAATTATAAAGTACACAATCATTCTTGAAATACACTTAGACATGTATACATTTATAAAAAGGCGGATTATATAATACTAAATCACAAACCCATAGATATATGTGTCAAACTGAACATATAAACACAATTGTATACATGTGCCAAACTAGGCTCCTCAGCCTCCTCAGCCCTCACCCCTGTAACCCAGTCAGGATGTTTTAATGAATACCCAAGAGGACCCCGCAGCACAATGTATTCCCTGGCCTGTTTGGAAATCAGACAACAGTTCTTGGAGTTAAGTCTTTGTCCCCAAGACTGTCCTCTCTCTTTCCCCAGCAAATGAGACTACGTGCACCACTAGAATAAGAGAATACTAGTTAGCTGCCTCCAAAAAATATTACACTGATTCAACACTCTAGAGGTTTGAGACAGTCAAGGAGGCTAATAATGAATGTCCTATTCATAGTGCAAACACAAAAGTAAATGACCAAATAATAAATGATGAATCTTTGGAATTTGGAATAGCCGGCTTAAAAAAAAAGTCTGTGCATGAGTCAGAATCATTAACATAATGTTGCTGTGTCTGCACATTTCTGGCAGGTTAATTTTTGATAGCTGGGGAAGAGCAAAGCTTCCAACCAATTTTCTAAATCATCTTTAGGCAAACATCCAGGGGCAATCACCTGTAGAGTCCTGCCTAAAGGCCCAGGTATGTTTTGAGAAACCAGTCAGATTCCTGAATGATTTACAAGGTTAACTGTCAGAACTGCTCATATAACTGGCTTAGACTTACAATGAATAACTGAAAAAAAAAAAAAAAAAGTCATGACACACTTTAACCTCAGTGTCCTCACCTCACTCACAAGGGAGCAACATCAAGGAAGGGTGTGTTTACCCTGTCTAGTCAAGTAATTTTTAGACTCTTTCTTATACAAGGTGCTCCTAGTATGAGGTCATCATAAATAAAAATGAAATACCAGGCTGAATAGTAAGCAGAAGAGAGTATGGTCACTTAGATGTAAATGTATTTCCTTTTTGCTTTCAATAATTTAAGAATAGCATTATTTACCACTGGTGCCAGGTTTTGAAACAAGCTATCAGTGCTCTTCAAAAAAACATTCATTAAATTTGAGTCAAGTGAAATTTAAATAAGAAATGATCCAAAATACAACAATGTGAACAAGTAAGATATTAACTGCATTTGATGATATGCTGTTGCTTCCAAATAAATAACAGATTAATGTGGAAAATTAATGAAACATTCACATCTGAAATACAATTGTAACTATGGCCCTTAGAAAGAATATTCATTCACTGTCATTAAAAAAATGGAATCACTAATTTGATGACAATGAATTTTGACCCTTAAAAATATGTATCAGCTACTTGTTTGGTTTTCCAAATCTTTTCACAAAATATGGTTATGATAACCTTAATAGTACATATTAGTAAATATTATACTGAGTAAAGAATAATGTGCTTCCTATTATTCCTTATGGCATTTTAAAAGGGCTTTACAGGATTTTCTTTTATGTAATAAACATATTTTGTTATGTTGGACTTTGGCATACCTAGTACTGTTCTAGGCATTTTAAAAACAGGCAATGTAATCCTCATGAAAACCATAGGAATAACAAACTTCTATATGAGAAAAATAAAGTATGCATGCTTACAACCACATTGAATTTTAAAACTTTTTAAAAGAAAAATTTATCCTCAAGTTAAGAGCATAAATGTCTAAGATTAGCAGAATTAAAAGCTAGGATTCTATTTACCATGATTTTAGGCCTATGATGAAAACCTTTAACTGCTTGCCCATATTAGATAGTGACAGATTAGAGCTACATTAGTTTTGAGAATCGTTTATAGAAGAACTTTTTGTTCATTCCTTACTATTTTAGTATATGTGCTGCCGAAGTGAGCACTATGCTCATTCCTTACTACTTTTCATCCTTCTACAAGGAGTAGTAGGGCAACTGGAGGTGGCCCCAAGTTCTTTGACACTCCTTCCCATGACAGCTAAGGTATATGTCCCTTCCCCTTCAATCAGAGAGGCTTTGTGAAGGCTTCAACTAATAAAATGTGGCAGAAGCGATGCTATGCGCCTTCTGAAGCAAGGTCATAAAAATGCCATACAGCTTCCTCTTGGTCACTTGGAATGCTCAGTCTATGAATGTTCCCCCTCTAAACACAGCTGTCATGCTGGGAGACATCCAAGCCACATGGAGAGGCCATGTGTAGGTTCTCTAGTCAATAGTCCAGTGAGACACAGCCTTCACATCACCACAGAACAGAAACCAGACGTGGGAGTGAAGGAGCCTCCAGACGACCCAGACCTCAGATCTGAGGCACCCCAGCCTTTGGAATCATCCCCCACTGTAGCCCTAGACAACTGTGGAGCAGATTCAAGCTGTCACCTCAGTGCTCTGTCAGAATCCTGCCCACAAAATTTGTGAGCCTAATAAAACATTTGTTGTTTTATACCATTAGATTTGGGTTAAATTTGTTATGTAGCAATAGATAAAAGGACCATCCCCTTAGTTAAATTATCTATCTAAGTCCATTTCCATAACAGTTATAGTCGTAGTACTTGTAATAAAACAATAATTATAATAATGTCTTGTGGAAGATATACTGTTAACACTTCACATTCATAATTTTATTTAACTCTGCCTCACAGACCTTTAAAATTAGTATAATAAATATTTCCATTTTTACAGATCAGGAAACTAACCTTTGAGAGTATATGTACTTCTCAAAGATACAAAACTAACAAATACCAGAACCAGTATTTAGCTGGAGTTATTTGGGAGAACTCAAGTTATTAAGTAATGCACTCCTCATTTAGGAGGAAAAGTAGTACAGTTCCTTTCATAAAAGTGCATGTCGAAAATGTATTAATGTAAAGACAAATAATGCATAGTAATCCTATAGCCATTTTGCAACAACAAAAACTGTATTATTAAAAGTGTCCCTAAACTAGTTCATTCTCAGGAATATTTACTTCGAGTAGTTCAAATCTGAATAATCTACAATTCTTAGAATTCAAGAGAGGAAAACAAGTCAGTATCTCAGGCAGTTAAATTCAATAGTGTAAAACTATGAGGACTCATTAGAGCCCACCAGATCAGCCCCTCACTGTCCATCTTCATATAAATCCTACTACCAAACACCACAACAACTGACATGGTCTTAAAATATCTGAAGAGAATGGGAATCCTACAACTACACATTTATGAGGTCAGAAAGACCTCAGAGATGAGCCAATCCAACCCTCCTCTAACAAGAACAGCCATGTGACTTGCCAAAGGTTGCCGTTTTCTGACTCCCACTCCATGCCCTTGATAAAGGAGCAGGCTGCTTCTTTAGGTAGGCTGTTTCAGTGGACTCTGTAGTCCCCAAATTTCGGAATAGATTAATCGCTGCTTTGGCTAATCCTTTTTCACTTCAAAGATTGACCAATACCCAGCTCTCAGTTCTGTAGAGAGTATGAAGATGGAAGATATCCACACCAGAGAAGGCAATATACAGGAGAGACAATAGAAGAAGACACCAACTGCAAACAAAGCACATATTAGTCCCAAAAGTGAAATAATTTACAAGTTAATGTGCATCATCACATCATAAGGCTCCATAAAGCCTTGAGACTTCCCACTGCTCTACTGTTACAATAATTATAAGGGAAATGAAATTAGAAAAGGAACCACAGTAATGTTTACTGAGTTCCAGGACTAAGTATCATTCACACAACATCCCCCTTAGCCCTCATACAAGCACCATGGATAAGATACTCCTTTGCTCATTTTACAGATAAAGAAATTGAAAATTGGAGAAGTAACCAATCACATATATAAACAATGACAGTAACTACTAGTTGCACATAAAATCCATCCACCCCCATTTTATTTTTCTTTATTTTATTTAAGGGGACAATGAACCCAGTTAAAGACTTTCTCAACTACCCTTTCAGCTAAGCATGGTCATGTTATTACGTTCAGTCTAATGATATATTAGTATTGTGTGGGATTTTCCAGGAAGGCTGTTGATTTGTCTGAAAATGGATTATTTTTGTCGTCCTTGCTTGCTTCCTTCCTTTCTGCAATATGGAATGTAAATGAGATAGCTACAGCTCCGGAAGCCATCTTGTAACATGAGGATATCTTGAGAATGAAAGCAAGGGTTAAAATGTTCAAGGAGGAGAGAGGAGTCTTGCCAAGGCCTCTGAAAATCATGGAGACAACATAGACGCACACATTGCCTGCTGATAAACATTTTTTCCGAGAGAGAAAAAATTTCTATACTGTTTAAACCCCTAATATGTTAAGTTTTCTGATAAATGCTGTTAGACACAACTACCCCTCACTAATGTAGGAAAAATGTTGACAAAATGTTGAAAGCTCCTTAAAAAAATAATAATAATAATTTATACCTAATAATCTACTTCACTATAATTTCTATTTCATTCTGCAAAGGACCGATGCTTCATTTCAAGACTGAATGTACACATTTAAAGATAGACACTGAAGACTATAATTGTCTAAACTGCGTAATTCTGTTTGGATCATATTGCAGGCAGGAAGGTGAGATGGGGAAGGGAGCTTAGCAAGAAAAAGATAGCTTAAGAAAGAAACAGAAATGCTGCAGTTAGTTGAATCTAAGCCTTATGCTGTTCACGTAGAATAAAACCAACCAAGAAATTCTACCTATTATTTACGCAGTGACAGATAAGGGAAAATGAGGTGTAGCTCGATAAACAAACTCTCTCCTAAAGCAGATTTAGACACTATTCATCCCTTCTTTTCAGCCTAGAAGCCTGCTTAGCTGGAACTGTAAAATAAATTCCGACTCTCAGAACATTTCAAGGAGGAATAATTTTCAAAACTGGCTCATGCTTTATTTTTCTTCACTTTGAAATTGATTAGATGTGCTGTTAAAAGAAAATTTGGTTAGTGTCTAAAAGAAGAGAGAGTATTTCAGACAAATATAAGATAGCTAATTTTAGATCTTTTAGCTATTAATCATTTCAGTCCATGTGTCACCAACCCACAAACAAATCATCTCAGATTAGGTTTTATTGCAGATCAAATTTTACCAAAAGGCAAAACAATTGATATTTTAATATTAACCCAGTGTTTGCTGTTTAGTCAACTGATTATAAAATAGCAGAGAAATTTGTTTGTTTCAGTAAACAAACAATAAATAGACTAAGGCAGTGGAAATGAAATCACTGATGAGTTGTTTAGTAAGTAATGGAAATCAAACTCAATACTTGGAAAGAAATGTTACATACGTAGTAATTTAATTTAACTTTTCAATTTAGAGCATGCCTAGTCATATGTAACTTTCTGAAATGAAGCATTTCAACAACTCACCATGGGTCTGTTTTAGAAGATAATCTGAAAATCTTTAAGAATGACAAAAAAATTTACAGCAGCACTTGATCTAACTGCTAAAGAAGCAAAGTCAAGTAAATGAGAAAGTTTCAATTCAGTGAGTCAAAACTGGATTTCACACAAAAAGCAATTTGCCCCTTAAATTTTTAAATAGTGTTCAAACCCAGTTACTACCTTCTCCTTGTGGGGGGTGTTTGAAGGAAACAGAGTAGCTCTAAATCATGAAGCAAACTAATTTTGGAACGTTTTCATGTTTTTTAAACATTAAGATTAAACTGAGAATTCAAATCTGTTTCTTCACTATTAACTCTATTAGCAAGGAAACAATCATGGGAACAGAGTCAGCATGCAGTATATATATATATATATATATATATATATATATATATATATATACACACACACACACACACACACACACACACATATATTTTTGTTTTTAATTGGGGAACTGTGTTTTTCCAGGACCTATCAGCTCCAAGTCAAGTAGTTGTTCCAGACTAGTTGTGGAGGGCTCAGCTCAGTGGCCCATGCAGGGATCGAACCGGCAACCTTGGTATTGTGATCACTGCAATCTAACCAACTGAGCTAACCGGCCACCCCAATTTTTGAAGGAATAGTGAGTCAGAGAAAGTTGTACCAGATTATGTTCTACAAAATCGGAATATTCCACCTCCGATAAACTGGCTAAATGACTTGGGATAATTCATGCAAGACAGATACATGGTATGGCAAAAAGATACTCAAAGGAAGTTTTAGGGGCAAATTTGAGTTCAAATCCTGATGTAGCTAGGCAATAGGGAAGGCATTTACCAAAACTTCCATTTTCTCAACTGTACAAAGACATTTTCGATGCATAACTTCCATGATTACTATAATGTATAGTTTCTGATATTGTTCCTGACAAACATGTGTTCTTGATCTATAAATGACATCCATTATTATTGCTATTGTTATTATTATTATTATTATTGACATCTTTAAGTATCATTTTAATATCTAAGAAAGGTGAATGATAATTCCTGCTATACCCAAATTGCTGGGAGGTTGGGAGGATACAATCAGATTTTATGTGAAAATACATTCAAAATATGAAACTCCATAAAATATAAATAAATGATAGCAGAATTATTCATCTGTTATTCAACTAGAAACCCCTGTAACTGACTGAAGTTTGCCAGAGAAGTATTTGTCAATATTTAAACACCATTCTGGGACAGGGAAATGGACAACTCTGAATTATGACAATAGGTGGGAAGTATGGTGGAAAATAAGCCCTTTGAAATCTTTTTAACTCATATCACAATTTATAAAGTATTTGAAAAACTACCAAGTTCTACAATTTGTACTATCAAAAAGTGAATGTCCTGTGAACTTTTAGAAAAGAGTTAAACATTTTATAGAGTATACAACACACAAATCGCCATATGCATCTTGATCGGCCTATAGAAAACGTCCGCAGGCAAGATTTCTCTATAAAAGTGCCCCTGACTTAGAATAGAATACATTAAAGACTCTTTGTGTTCTCCTCAACTCCTATCCCCTGAATATAGCTTAGTATCTGGAACATTATAAGACTCAGTAAATATATGTGAAATTAATGGCTAAGTGAATTGAGTTAAAACTAAAAATGATTGATTTTCATCATGTTTTGAAAAGCCAGTAGGGTCATAACAATATTTATTTCTTGTTCTTTAAAAAAAATTGAATTCTTACATTGTTTTATTATATATAGTGTTTGCTTAAAAGATAACCTATTAGCAACATTCAATTTGTGTCGTCTTACTATTGTAAATCGAGTATCTTTCCTGTAATCACATGGAATCAAAAATTTGATGACACAGGGCCAGCCAAGTGACGCGGTGGTTAAGATCTGGCTTGGGACACCAGCGGCCCAGGTTCGGATCCCACATATGAGGGCTAGTGGCACTGCACTCAAACAAAAAAAAAAAATTTGATACCACACAATGGGTAATCCCAGTAAAAAAGTCATTCCAATTCTGATCCATAACCAAAAGAATAAAAAAAAAAGAAAATTGAAACCTCATTTTAGTTTCAAAAATCTATTATTTTAGAGCATAGTGAATCCTTATTTGTTCTGGACAAAACAAAATAACTGACAAAAATAAGTAAAATTTGCATCAGACTGAGACATCTTCAAAGCCAATATTGCTAAGTTGCAACCTAAATACGTACTGAAGTTTAAATATATGGCAAATCTATAAACAACTTGGACACATGCAAATAATCAGGTCCTAAAGGTTTATAAACATTTCCATGAAATCACAACTTTAAGAATCCCAAATTGCAGCAGTGTAGCAATGACCAAACTTACTCCTTATGCTGATGCTAGATATAAATCTGCCGGGTACCACCTTCTACCCCAGACCTATTCCCACTATTAATCATCCTACAAAAACTCGTCCTTGTCACCTGTTACAGGATAGATAGCATCTGGGAAGTTGTATGCAATAAGGGACTTGGGTTTTCAAGGTGGTGAGGGAAAAGAACCAGAGGCTTGACAGCTCTGAACGATTGGCCCCACCCTTTCACTATGTAATGAAAATCAGCTGTTTCCTCAACAGCTGGCTCGTGGCTGATGAAAATGAGATCTGAAAATAGTAGTAGATTTTATGTAGAAGAGAGTTATAGTTAGGAGGCAACAGAGAGTAGCAAAGAGAAGTGGGGATGAGGGTTAAAAAGACAGATAGAAAGCTCATGTAAGTGGTATAAGCGGTAGCACACAGATGCTAACAAACTATGGCAGGAACTAATTACAGAAAGTATAGGAACTTAGAACCTGGGAAACCTTATTGGGAAAAAAAAAAAAGAACAGGTAGGTATCTACCTGAAGGTATTTTATTGCCCTATCTGGAATCAGGAAAACTAGATTACCTTTTGAACAATTTCTGTACCTTTCCATCTGTTTATCACTCAATGGCATTACCATGTAGTGATACGTTAAAAACGAAGTATACTAACTATACATGGGAAGATATTTGTGACCAATGTTAACAAGATGATGATGACACTGCCTTCTCTAGCAGACTACATTTTAAGACTGACCACATATCACAGGCATTGATTTACTCAGTAGATCTACAGTGATGTCAAACATGGGCCATGCACCAGGCTGGACAATAATTAATGGGGCATGGACATGGCCTTTGGCAATGTGGGACACAAAGGCATAAACACTTACCCATGCACGTGGGCCACAAAGGCATAAACACTTACCAGTGTGCTACTTGTGATAGGCTAAAAGTACACAAACGGATGACGGTACTTCTGCTGGGGAACAAGACGTGGGGAAGGTGGGTGGGAGGAAGGGGCAGATCATAGAGCTTCATATTCCAGCTGGTCTTGAAGAATGACTAGGTTTTATATGAAAAGGATCTTTTTTAAAAGGCTATTTCAAGAAAAGAATAGTACATGCAAATATAAAGACCATGATCGATGGGAAAGGGGGCTGACTGGGAGACAAGTGAAAAGATTAAGATTTGCTGAGCAGTACTCAAGGTTCGGCTGAGGCTAAAAACCTTACATGTGTAATAGCACTGATCCACAAGTCTATTTGATTTTGCTTCAGATGTCCTTGACAGTTTGGCAAGAAAGCAGAAGGCCAGCAAAATGGAATGTGCTTCAGAGAAAAGAGGACAAGAAGGAAAGAGAAAGAATGCCCAGGATACTACCTTTCCATTTACCACTGCCTATCCCACTCACCTGTTTGCAGTCCAGTTCTTTATGCCACTCTCTACAGAAAAGTAGAAGCAAGGAGAAGACTCTGTGGAAAGGGCCCCCTTTTAGTATATCCTTCGCTATTGTAAACAATATTCTTTTATTAAAAATCAAAAATAAAATCAGTGCCTGGCATAATAAGCAAGGATGAGTGGTAGAAATTAAAGAGTAGAAAAGCAAACAGGCAGAACAGAAGTAAAGCCATATCACAAGGTTAAGGGCAAATATGTAGGTGAAGATTATCAGGCTGCTTACTTCTCCAGCCATTGTTCAATATTCTTAATAGTCTTTCTCTTCCAGAGTACATAAGTTCTACCAAATTTTAGACTGGTTTTTATGGGGCGGATTCCATCTGTGTGTTCAAAATTACTGACTCAGGGCATATCTGCTCCATAGCAAGAAATCCAAGAATGGGTTTTATTTGGCTGTCTTCTGAGTTTATTTTGTTATTGCACAATAACTCTACAAGATTAAATGCTTGTTTTGCTTTCTCAGTATTACAGATTTAAACTCACATTATAGAATACACCACACATACATTTACACATGCATATATCTGAGAGAAAGAGAAACCTTAGTTTTATGTTCATTACTTGTACAGTTTCTAGGCCTCACAGAGGGAGAAAAATCAAGTTCAGCAACTCTTCTCTAATACTATTCATGTGACTTCTATTTCTGTTCTATCAAATGGACATTCACATCATTAAAACATTTTTATAAGGAAAATATTCCCCAGAGAGTTGACGACATGAAATACAAGTTTAATTCCCAATCTGTTTTCTGATAAATAAAACATAATCCCTCCCTTTTCATCACATTTATAACAGCATAAATCAGTGTAACAGAGCCAACTAATAAAATTTCATAGCCAAAGGTCTCACACTAAATTCCAGAACCCACAAATATTTGCTCCATAAAATATGACAGGTTGAGAAGGTTAGGTACATCTAGGTAACAACAAATGATCCTAATCTAAGCATTCTATCAATACACTGTATTTCAAACCCCCAATATGAATTTACTTTCACTAAGACAAAAAAAAAAAATCCTAAGTGCAAGGATACTATTTCATTAAAATATTTTAGTAGTAAAGTAAAATTGAATTTAAATCAATTGTAACAGTGTGGTTAGCTTTATTAGATTGCACAGTAAAATAACATCCCTTAACTTATTTTATGATGACGGTATTAAAATCAACCTTGGGCTTCATTCACAAATCAGACATAATAGCCTTTTAACATTACTTGCCAAAGACTTCCACTAACGCAAATATGACTTCCCTTTAAAGGTCTTTGAAGAAAGGATCCAGAATGCATAGTTTTCTTTCAAAACAAAATGTTAGCTTTAAAGAAATGCCAATATTCTAACTAAAAAGGCCTTATTTACTTATTACAAGTACATATCATTTAAAACTTAGGACAGTTTCTATTAAGATATATACTGTTAATGGGAACCCTAACACTCTCTCGATTGCAGCAACTTTCATTCCCAAGAGAAAAACATATTTGAACATCTCTTCATTTTTAGTCACTGAAGCCCATGGAAGAAGCAGAGATCAAATGGTGGGTAGAAACTTGAAGGTCTGACATTGACATCTACATTCTTCACTTTAGCAAGATAAAGGTGTAAAAAGTCACAGTGTGCCCATAACACGCGTCTCTTCTCTCTTGGCCTAGATAAGTGTAACTCTAGGGGAGAAATATTTGGAAAACCATTTGGCTGCAGGTCCAGACTGTGGTTTCTAATTGAGATCTACCAATAATAAAATAGATGGTTTGATCTCGACCTGAGGCTTGTATTTAATTCCTATTTGGTTTGAAATTCAACACCCTACACCAAATAAACACTGCGGTCAATGTGGTCTTACCAATTCTCCTCATAAAATTCTACTCATCTTTAAGTGTTCACATCTAACATCACCTATTTCAATGGACATTTAACTAATTTCCTTGTTCAGACAGTGTCTCCTCAATGTTCCCATGGCACTTTGTATTGGGTTATGGAAAAAGTCATGATGTATTTTTTTCTATGTTTTTCATTGCAAAAATGCATCATGACTTTTCCAACAATCCAATAGTTTGTTATAGCTCTTTTCATATTTCCTCACTAGCTTACAAATAAACTCCTTAAAGCCATGGACAACAAATTATTGGTATGCTCTTTAAACAGAGCCTTGCACAGGACTGTTCAGTAATTGTGTATTAAATTAAACCCTAAAATTCATATATTCCTTAATGTTCAAATATTACAATTAAATAACAGGTTTATGTAGTATGAAGAGATGACAATCTGCAAAAATAATATCATCACATATATTCTATTTACCCAACAAAGAAGAGCACATTCCTAAATAGTTCAGGGGAAACGGTTAGCCAACAGCCTCAGGGCAATGATAACTGGTACACTGGGAATTTCTACGTATTTTCTGCACCACTAGTTCTAATGTTCATGAAAAATGCATGCAACTGTTTCTCATTGGAAAGATCCTCACTGATAAACCCAGGCCCTGGTTTTCCTTGGGATTTCAGACATTACTCCTAATTTTAAGCTTATGAACAGATAAGAGGCTTAATGTTAAAAATAATACAAATGCCCTTTGTTTCCAATATAAATCAGTGTGTGGGATACTAGGGGGAAAAAAGGAAAATTGCAGAAGCACTCTAATGAAGCTCTACACAGGCTTCCTCGTGACAAATAACAACCCTGTGTGTTTAAAAAACACTGAAGCACAACTTCATCCTTCTAAAGACATCCATTTGCCTCATTTAACAAGTATTTACTAAACACCAACTACATGCCCAGTCCTCTGTGTGGATTGGAAGTACAGCCGTGCAACATAATAGACACAATACTCATCCTCAGTGAGGTTACAATTGGTACAAAGAGTGAGATGATAAACAGATAATCAAGCAAATAAAATTATCACTAAGCATTGCCCAGGAAAAGGGGAGGGAGAGGGTAGATAAGACAGGAAAGCAAGGCGTTACATGATGAGATATATTCCGACATCCAAACCATGGCACATACCTCAGTAAACTTAATATTTTTAAGGTTTACATGTATTATTAAACATAAAACATGTTACTAAAACTTCAGAATGTCTCAGATTAAAAATGGACAGGGATGGAAGGGAGGTCACTCCCAAATCAAACTACAAATTCTGTTTAGAAGTAGCACTATATAAAAATCAAATATAAACAGCAGTTTCATTTTTTTTTTTTATAATACCCATCCTAAAAATAAAAGTAATTTCCTTCAAAAGCATTTCTACGACACTTATAGATGATACTGGCTAAATTTGGTATTGATGAAAGTAGTTTCAATATTTTGATGCCTAATTCAAAAATCTACATGGTGACCAATTTCCTGATGAAGTAAAATAATCCTATGCCTGTCATTCAAGATCTTCTGAAATCTATCTTGACCTACACAGCCTCTACCAAAACTTTTACCCTAAACATGTGTAAGAACTGTCATGAATGTCTTTGTCATCTTTATTGAACCATCCTATGTCGTTATTTATCTCACTGCTAAATTATTTCTACCCTTTAAAGCCCAATATGAACTATGTTTGCTTGATTAGATGCATCATGTTATTCCTAGAAACTACCAAATATTTATACTCACTATAAATCTCACCGCATATGTTTAATGTGCATGTGTGTATAAAGATATAGTATTTTTTTAATCTAAAAATTCTGTGGTTCAAATGAAATATAGGATGAAAGGCCCAAGAATAAATGCTCATTAACTATTATATACTATGCATAGATAGGACACCCACTCTTGCTAGTTTCAAAAAAACTTTCATTAATTCATTGAACAAATATTTATTAAGCACATACGATGCATAACGTTGTAATGAGCAAGATAAATGTATCTCTCATGAAATTTACATTAAACAAATGCATAAACAAAAATATCATTTCTCTTGGCAAGTTTTAAGAAAGCAACGAGAGGCCGGCCGAGTGGCGCGTTGGTTACGAGTTAGCTTGGGGCGTCAGTTTTGAGCAGCAGGGCCCAGGTTTGGATCCCACATGGGGGCCAGTGACACCGCACCCTCTACAGCTAAGATGGTGAACAACAGCTTGACCTGGAGATGGGCTGCCTTGAGTCGCTGGTGGTGGCATAGGCTGCAGTGGGGCTGGTCGGCAACAGGCGTTAGCTTTCGTGAGCCACCATAAGCAGTCGTCCAATGGCCAGCATGCAACTGCCTTGCCTGGAAAGAGCGCAACTATAATACCAACATAAACCAGTGAAAAGACGTCCTCCACAACTAGAGGGAAGAACAAAAGGACAGCAACTTGTCTGTTCCCCTTCCCCAATTCACGAGGGCTGTTCCCCTTCCCCAATTCTCCAATAAAATCTTTAAAAAAAAAAAAAAGAAAGAAATGAGCACCTATGAAGAACCTGATGGTAGTTCATGAATATATCCCTATCAAAATATCTTGTATAGAGCTCTACATATCCATTGAAATTTCCCTAAAGTTTGCTAATAAAATATGAAGTTAATAAACATAGAAAACTGTCACCTATTCAACTAAATTTTATTTCTGCATTGAAAGAGTAAGAAAAAAAATGTAGATAAAGGTGTTTACATGTTTTATATTTGTTCAAGTAAGCTCTATTTTTTTTCTGTCTACATTGCTCGTTTATTCAGTTCTTTAGATTCCACATATAAGTGATTTTTTTTTTAGTAAGCTCTATTTTATTTAAAAGAAAACTGGACTTTAATATACCTTGAACTTGTGAAACAGAAGGTCCTGCTTAGAAATGGGCAGATAAGGAAATATTGTGAGATCAATGTGGAAAACACCTTAATTAGTTAGTTCTGAAAACAGAAGTGGTTGCCAAAAAAATCAATGGCCTTATTATCTTCTGATACTAAACTAAATATACATTCAGGTAAACAGACATTTGGTTTTATGAACTTCCAACAGCTGGTTCTTTAAGAATGTGTTTTGTAAGTAACAGCTCTCCTAACTAACTTCAATGTCATATTTTGTTTTATCTATTTTCAATGGAGTGATATCCTGAAAGAAAAGCCTATTTTCTCTTCACGTTAAATATTCATTACATTCAATTCAAGCACCACTTAAGCTCTCTTACAGAAATGAAGCATTACATCTAGTTTCTTCTTGGTTTTGTTTTGGGGCTTTGGTTTTCCTTCTTTGTTGCTTTTTTTCTGGAACTCTACCTTGACTCATTTGTTACTCTTTCTCTATGTTTAAGTAAGCAAGCACCAACAAACAGTGGAGACAGAGATTTTGCAGGTCAATTATTCTGCTCACTCAGAGTTTAAGTGTTTTGTTTGGTGTCTCCTGGGAGAGAGTAATATCCATAGTAACAAATGTAAATGTACTTTAAGGCTATTTTAAATGCCACCATTTGTTTAAAAAACAAAAATATATATATATATAGGACCATGCCTCTCCTGGCACTAGAAATCAGCAATAATTTCCTCTTTAAATACTACTGCCTAAAGTCTCATCACGTTGAAGTTTTGATATATTAATACATGAAGCACTCAGACACTCTGTTTAGCATCCCTATAAAATACTGCCAGTTCTTTACCTTCAACCTAAAAAATGTAGCCTGCATTGTACAGTATGATAAGCTGACTTGAATTTATATGAATATTTCATCATCCATGGTTTGACTTTTTCCCATTACCATTTTTTGTAGAAACAATTTAAATTAAATAAATAAATAAATAACAGCCACATTTGGGCAGCAGTTTTAGAAAGGACACCTCAACCTAACTGTAAGAATTCCTACATGAACAAGAGTTAGGACATACACAAATGACTGACAGGACAGGCAGGGCTTTCTAGAGAGCAGGTAAAGCCATAAACAATACTCACAAAGCAGTGTAAAAAGCCTACCTGTTTGGGATAAGAAAATATATTTATTCTAATTAGTTACTCTATAAGTGTTTAATAATTATTTTCCTTGCTAAGCTTGACTAAACTAAAATAAATCATGTTTCTATATGTCTTTTTAAAAATGTAGGTCATACTAAGTATTACTTAATATGCATAGCAGGTTTTTAAAAACAGTTGTAGTTGGGGCCAGCTGAGTGGCTCAGTTGGTTGAGTACGAGCTCTGAGCAACAGGATCGCTGGTTGGATTCCCACATGGGCCAGTGAGCTGCATCCGAATTGAGCGGCCATTGAACTGCCAACAGGTGGCAGGATGGCTCAGCTGGTGAGAGCATGTGCTCCTACTAATCATGCTCCTAACAACCTTGTTAGGTTGTCAGTTGGACTCCCGCATGGGATAGTGGGCTAGATGCCCACCCGCAACTAAGATTGGATGCAGCACCTTGAGCTAAGCTGCCTCCAGCTGCGAATGGAAGTCCCGATGGTGGCTGGACTTGGAACTGAGCTCTAGCTGCGCCCTCTACAACTAAGATTGAAGGACAACAACTTGGCTGTTCCCCTTCCCCAATTTCCCAATAAAATATTAAAAAATATATAAATAAACAAATAAACCAGTAATAGTTACTCATTATTTAATGCATATTATGTGCTTTAGGTAAAATACCAGTTTTAATCTTCACAATAATTCCATTACAATCTTCATGTTACATATGACACTGAGAATTGAACTGTCAAATAATGTGTTCTAGGAAATGGCATAGTAAGGATTTGAATTTAGATTTGCCTGAACCAAATGCCAGTTCTAAACCCTTTCACTCTACTGTCTTTAGCTGGGGCAAATCGATTTTAAGTTGATTCTCATAATAACTTGGGAAATAGAGTTAGTGTTACTGAAATGAACACAACCTGGAAACTTAGACTTTGGATTGTTTCACATAACTACACAGGTAACTACACACACACACACACATAGGAATAATATTTACTCTTTCACAAAATAGTGTTTGATTTCTATTATGAAATATTTAGTAAACCTTGAAACAGAATCATACCTATACAGATAGTATATAAAAGAGGGCCAGCCGAATGGCGCAGTGGTTAAGCGCTGGCTTGGGAAGCCAGAGGCCCTGATTCAGGTCCCAAATGTAAGGGCCATTAACACTGCCCTCCAAAAAAACAAAACAAAACAAACCTCAGATAGTATAAAGGAACTGAAAATATTTTTCTCTTATGTGAATCCTCAATTTGTTAAAATGTTTTTAGTGCCACCATGTCATTTTTAACATATCTTACAAAGAAGATCTCAAGGGTCAATGGAAAGATAGGGTAGCTCTATTTGCTGCAGCACTTAGTTTGTGCTCTTGTACTCTAAGAACAAATGCTAATTACTGTTCAGCCCTAATGCTAATCTCAGCATCTGCTAATTAAAAGATCACATCATCTGCAAAGTCAGCATTACCACGCAAATGAAAACATTAATCAGTTTGAAAAATTCAAAATCAATCAGCTGAAAGGAGAAAGTTGTTGGCCTTCAGTGCAAATTCAGGGGTACCTGAGCAACACAGTCACATTGTTACAAAATTCCCCCCAAATCCATTTTATTGTGCTTCCCTATTTCACCCTAACCATTCATGTAAAAACAGTACATAATGTTTTTTATATGCAATATCACAATACCATCGGGCTCCTAAAGAGAGCTTGTTTTACATTTAATGCACTACAGATGTGATTACTGACCAGATTTTCAAAATAGATGTTACACAGCTTTCAAAAAGCTAATACGACTTAGTGAGATATTTCCAGAATAGTAATAACTGTAGAAAAGCTTGGCTGCATTATTTTACAGCTTGTTTTTTTTGTTTGGTTTTTTTTTGTTTTGTTTATTTTAAACTAACAGGTCTATTTTTTAATGATCTTTATCAACATTCAAAATGTCTGAAGTGCAGACTGGGATTATTCTTCATGTCAAAGGAAAAAAATAATATGTTTCTCATCTTCATTTATGAAGTTGTCACAGACGAAAAGACTCTTGGATTTTGTTAGAGGTGATCACTTCCATCCACTTGGTGCTCCTCCCTGTGTCAAAGAACAGAGACTAACAGGAACCTTCTCTCTGTTGAGCAAACTGCAGGTAACCTAGCTGTAAGCCAAAAGAATACAGAAATTGCCACCAGATCTCATTTTGCAAAACTAAAAATTGTGACATATGTCTAGATAAAAGATGACAAAAGATACAAAACAGTGTATGTAATGTTTTCAACTTGTTAAATTTGAAAAATTTTACATATATCAAATTTCCAGCAGCCCAAATGTATATATAGTTAGAAAATATAAGGATTCCTAACATTTTCAAATTATATTGCTCAGGCATTAAAAGAAAGCACTTTTAGGGAAAATAAACTTGAATCATTTCTTATTAGTCAGCAGCAATAAAATAAAATATAAAACTAAAATCCAGATGGAATACAACTGCAAATGAGTAACATTTCTTTTCATCTGGAAAAACAAATGAATAAATAAAAGTATGTAAATTCACATGTAGGGGAAAAGATGTAGCAATATCTGAAATTTGAAGTCAAATTCATAGTCTTGTTTATCTAAAACGATAGGAAGAACACAGGACCAGACAGATTTACAATGATTTCATCAGGCAGACAAAGAGTTTTGATATATACCACACTGAGGAAATTTAGTTCTAACTCGCTTTATTGATTATGAATAAATAATACTTTCTCCAAAACAACTTCATGTGACAATTGTAATTTGAAGGAATTATTATTCAAATTTATCATGTTTTTCTCAAACCTAATAAGACAGACAACACAAAACTATATATCTTACACTGACCTCCCCTTTAAGGGCTAAAAAATCACTAAAAATAGTTTGCTATTTTTATAGCATGTTGATGGATGCTTATAAAAAATTTATTTCATATGTATAACCCCTAAAAAGCTTTATTAGAATAACATTCATATGTAGTAAAAATTGTTTTCACATAGTAAGAAAGAATAAATAAAAGCTTTCAGTGGTATAAATTCTTATTTCCATGATCCATAGAGTAGAAAAATGGTTGATGTGTTTAGCAAAGAAAAAGCTGCAGGGTGTCTCCTCACTGACCACATTCCAGAAAGAAGGATTCACTCTCACATGCTTAAAAACACTGATGAAGGCTGCACATCTAGAAAAATAAATGATCTCTCAAGAGCATATTCACTTTTTCCAGGCCCACAGAAATGGATACACATAAACAGAATGGCAGCTTATTAATTTACAGGGAAAAATAACCTTCACAGGGACCACAATACCAGAGGTCTCATCTATCATCCGTTCTCTCCCTGAAGGCAGACTTCAGGGGAAGTCAAATAAACAAGGAATCAGAACTAGAGGAATCAATTGACTAAAGTATGTAAAGACCTCTATTGATAATCAAATTATCTATCTCACAAAAGTGATGTCCTTACCAAGGGGAGCAGAATTTATTTTCTGCACATCTACAGTTAGCCAGCTCTTCTCCTGATTGACCCCATATTTTATCAGAGCTAGTAACACTTCAACCCAGCCCTAACAAAGGGCTCCAATCCAGGGAGCAATTCAGACACTTTGAGATGGTTTCATACACCTTCTGGTTTTTTTTATTCTGTGTTCATCTCACCGTTTGAAGAATTTTTACTTTGCTTCTTTCTGACTTCTTTATGCAACACTTTGGTCCTTAAGCTTTAACACAGGGCACAATCATTCTGAACCATATTAAGATTTGGACTGCAAATTAAGAGTTACAGATCAACTAGTTCAGCACTTTTTAAATGATCATAAACATATGATAAGTAAACACATAGTGCAGTTAAATACTTTCATTTAATACATAACACTGAGTGCAAACTATAGGTCAGCAAGGCACATTTTTGGAGTAACGATTTGGAGGCTGAATGGGCCTAACATGATGTACTGAGCTTCTGTTACTACTGAGCGTCTGTTACCACCAGGCACTTAACTAGATAAGTGAGAACATTCCTTCTCGTTAATTCTTTACAGCCATAAGATAGTTACTGTTATTTCCGCGTGCATAACAGCAAGCTAAGGCTCTCTTTCCATCTTCTCTGGCCCTTACTCTCTTGTTAGTCCTTCTTTGGCTTGCATTTTCACTTCTGACGGACTTCTACAACTCATAATCATGTTCCAGCCTCTCTCGTTTGAAAGTACAAGTGAACAAGGCAGTAAACAAATAAAAATAACCCTGATGACTGTCTATAATTCTCCTTTGGACACAGACAAAATTTTTTCTTTCCCTTTCTTCCCTACAAAGAGGGAAATAATGTACACTTGTTGTCTGTTCTAACTGGTCATTCAATCACCAACCCACTGCAATTATCTTTAAGGCAACACCATTTTTCACTAAAACTGCTCTGGAAAGGTCACTAATTAGATTTCAACAGGAACGCCTGAAACTCTCTTTCTTTGCTTCCATTTTTAAATTGAAGTGTTTCTTCTCCAAGCTCTTTCACCATTCCTTCTTGTTTCCCTTTTCTAGTTTCCATTCTTCAATGTTAAGAGTTCTCCACGGACTTATCTTTAGCCATATTCTATGCCCACACTTTGTCTCCTCCTAGTAATTTAACCCATCACCTTGGCCTCAACCTCCACCCGAAGATGCCAAAATCTATTATCTGTAGCCTAAAACCTCCCCTGAGCTCTAGAACTCTATGTCCGGCCAATACTTACATGTTAAGGAAAGAAAGTCCTATACTGAATGCAACATCTTTCCCACCAATTTTTTCATGGTATAATAAGGCCATAAAACGACACCACCATCTTCTCTATCCCAAGAGTAAGCAATATGTAAATCAACTTTGACTCCTTTACTGCCCACCTCTAGTTTAATCATCAACTCCTGAATATTTTACTTCCTTAAAACATCATACATCAATACACGTTTCACAATCCCCATGGATACTGCCTGACTTGGTCCTTAACATCTTTCAAAGAGGTATCTAGCCGGCCTCCCTCCTAGGACTAAAGCCATCGCCTATGCCCTGCTAACTGTAAGCTTATCCGAGTTTCAAGGCCCAGGGTTAGGTTTGTACCTATATCTTTAGCTTTAATCCTCAGAATTCCTCCTGACTCCCTCTAAAACCAACACCAATACATACACAACACCAAGTGCATTGAGAAGCTCATACTCTTTCTGCCACACCACAGAGCACAACATTCAGGTCAGTGCCACATTGATCCAACACCTAATGCAGTCTCTGGAAACAAAGTTCTCTTCTTTGTTGACTGACCTGACCCACCATATGTTTTAACACCAGAGTATAATCATTACCATTGCAGAATTATCTTCCCACTTCAGTGTCAACAGATAATTCTTTACCAGATTAGATGGGCCAAACAATTCCCAAACTGCAAGTTCCACCATAAAAAATATTTTGAACAAAGAGGAGTATTACAACATTCTTCTCTGTCACAAATTAAGAGCTTTTCTATTAACATCAACCACTATTAACAGGGCTCATACTTTAGCATACTAGGACTTCGGAATTACTTAGCAGGCTTAGTGCACCATAATACTAAATCCCTATACCAACAATAGCGGTTATGTTACTGAGGTTGGGAATACCGAACATGTGGTTATATAGCTCAGGTATTGCCAAACAGTTCTGAGATTCTATAATGCCCGGGTAAATAAACAATTTAAATATGAGGTTGAATCATGAGGGCAAGATGACAACATTTGCATATGCAACAGAATACCAAAATTGATGTAAATACAATAAAAAAATATATTCAGTAATTATTATACCAACCATTTTAAGATATAATAAGCTTACTATAAAACTACTACAGGAAATTTAATTTTTCAAAATGAAAAATCTTTACTTCCCAAAGAGACTGTTTTCATTGTGTGACTAAAGAGAATGCTAAAATTCTTAACCTAAGCAGGTCATTTACATCTATCATCCTCATTCTAACAGTAAAAGTTACCTTATGCCTTATTAGTAAATTAAAATTTTCCCTAACAAATGTCCTTGAAATTCTACTGTTACCAGTACAGCCAGGTTCATACCTATAACTGGATTATGTGCCACAGTGCTCAAAAGGTAAAGATAATGAGTAATAAATTTTTATTTCCATGTTCATTTTCTAATTTCTATGCAATTAAGTTACTATAAGGAAAGTTGGATTAAGCTTCCTTGCATCTGCTAAAATCCTTCAAGTCTGTTCAAATGTGACCTCAATGACACCTACCTTGACCTCCTGTTTAATATGATAATCTGCCTTCCATTCCCCTCCTCACCTATCACTCCAATTCCCCTATCCTGTTTGCTGTAACACTTGCTATCTTCCAAAGGCAATATATTTTACTCATTCACTAAGTTAACCATGCAATATCTATACAGAGGGTGCCAAAAAAAAATGTATACACATTTTAAGAAAGGAAAAAAAAAAACTATTAAAATTACACTGATGGTAACCACTTTCAGCACCTCTTGTAACTACAGATATGAAATGTGACTTGTTTTCATCTTTTGTTATTGGTATATATTGAATATTATAATTTTACTACTTTTTTTTTTCCTTTCTTAAAATGTGTATGAGATTTTTCTGGCACCCTCTGTATATTCCAGGAGAACAGGATCTTTTTCTGTTGTTCATTTATGATCCTAACTAATCAGACCAATGCCTGGTTTTGAGTAGGCATGCAAATATGTATTTGTTAAATGTTGGCTACATAACTGAAATTCACCTGTTGGTCTCTTATTCACTGGTTAATAAGCATAGGAATCTATGATGAATGTGATACTTGTAACACTGGGACATTCCCATGGTCAGCGCCATGGCAACTAACCTCATTATATCTTCTCATATATTGTCTGGGTCACCCCGGAACTCTCCTCACTGTCCTGCTCCCGGGTTCATGAGAGCCAATCTAACCAAATAGCCTTCCGCCTGTCACAGCTGAGAGTTTGCTGCCACAGGGGCTTTTTGACTGAGCTGGGAGACATGGGACCTGTCACATTACTCCATCATTGTCGTTTGTTCCTCTGTGGATGCTCTGAGAAGTTATTTTAACCTTTCAACAAGTTCTACTCCTTGGTCTATAAAATGAAGGATTTAATTGGTAAATGTAATATTTTGTCCAGCTCAAAAAATTTTAGCAGCATAGCCTTGGAAGAACAGCCAGCCCATCTTGCAATTAAGAAGATGAAAGAAGAAAACCATAAAAGGAATATATGGTATAAAGAGTGGGGGTGCGAGGGAACGACATCTTAAAAAGATTGAAGGTTTAAGCACAGGAAACTAAAATAAAGAAAAAAAAAAGATTAATTTAAAAAAGAATTTGACCCACATGAATTCACTCACAATTCCCTAAACAGATGACATGGGTCTAAGTAAAAGTATGTGTGTGGAAACACTTAAGTAAAACCTAAGTTTAATATGTTAAACATAGGACTTTATTATTGTTATTATTAGAGAATTTACATTGTCATTAATGAAGTCAAATAAAGTAGATAATGGCTTTTTTCATGATGAATTTTATTATTAATTATATAATAAAATACATAAATCTGTTTTAAAAGTCTATAATAAATACTCAGCAGTAGAGCTCTGTTATAGAATGACTGTCTGCATTGAAGCTGACAAGGAGATAAAACAGTAATCTTGATTGAGAACATTGGGTGACTCATGGTGGTGACAGTTCCATAACACAGTATGGCCTCCTGTGGCTATATTCTGGTGAGGCTCTCATGAAAACAGAGAGACTCTCTCTAACATAATACTTTGAGTGTCTTTACATATAATAATAACTAAGTGCACTGTATTAACATTTTACAGGTATTATGTGATTTAACCTTATAATAGTCCTGTGAGATAGGTGCCATTATTAGCCAAATTTAAAGATAAATAAACTAGGTCCGGGCCGAGTGGCTCAGTTGGTTAAGAGCTCGCTCAAGAGTGCCAGGTGAGCTCTGAGCAACAGCAGTTTGATGCGCAGCCCAAGCTGAGCTGCCACTGAGCTGCCAACAGGTGCTGGGATGGCTCAGCTAAAAAGAAAATAGAATAATAATAATAAAAATAATAAATAAATAAAGATAAATAAACTTATTTTCCAAAGTGACACTGCTAGTAACTGGTAGAAATGGAATTCAAACCTAAGTAAACAGTCTCCAGAGTCAATATTGTATCTCTTTAAATCCAGATAAGAATATATAATAGAGTGTAATATATTCATTAAAAAAAAATACTTGATAGCTTATACTATACTCAGCATAATTCTGGGTGCTTCACACACATCATCACATTAAACCTTGACACCAATCCCAGATAGGAGATACCACCATTATCTCCACTGTTTTCACATTAGGGAACTGGGGTGCTGGGAGGTTAAATACTTGCCAAATGTCATAGCTCTACAATTTCCCTCAGCTGTCTGTCTAGCAATGCTTCCTTCGAACAATGTTTCCTTCATTTCCTTATTCCAAGCCAGCAGTCTCTCATCCTGGCATTGTAGTACTACAGCACAATCATAATTAACCTCCTCAGTGTTACACACTCAAATACACTCCTACCCAGATACTGTAAGTTACAATGCAGATATATGAGACTGTGGATATCTTAGATTAATTTATATTTATCATTTACCATGTGCCAGGCAGTGGGCTAGACCCAGAGGAGAAAATGAAAAACATGGATAAAATATGTGAGAAATAAAGCAAGTAGATAAATTATTACAAAACCCTGACTAGTGCTGCGGCAAGAGAAGTGCAGTTGCCAAGGAAAACCTTAGGGTAACCTTATTCAGGTTTAGGGAGGTAATGTCTAATCTGAGACCTATAGGATAAGCCTGAAATAGCCAGGTCAACAGGAAAAGATGAGGAGATGGAAGGAAATTACAGTATTCCTGAAGAAAAGAAAGTGGTAAAAATCCAACACTGTTAGCTTGTTTGAGTTTTTCTTTGTTTGTTTTTCCTGCCTCCCAACAACTCCCATTAATTACATCTCTGTATGAATCACTAGTGAGCTGTTGGCCTCTTCATTCTTCAAACTCACCTGGAATCACAGGGTATCTTCCAGTTTCAGTTTCTGCCCCATGCAATCACCAGTGCAGAATCCAAGTATAAAAGGAGTTTAAGTGCTCCCATTGAAATCATGTGGATTTAGTGTTATTGTCAAAAACTGTTCATTTGGTTCCCCTGGGTCCAGTCCTGTCCACTGTTGTGACCATCTCCTCACAGACATCTTTCTACCAATCATTGTATTGGGTCATTCTACAAACTTCCATTTACTTTTTTTTTTTTTTTTTTTTTTAAGATTTTATTGGGGAATTGCAGGAGGGGAACAGATTTGGGGAACTGGGGAAGGGGAACAGAAAAGTTGCTGTCCTTTTGTTCTTCAGTCTAGTTGTGGAGGACGTCACTGCACTGGCCCATGCTGGTATCATCATTGCGCTCTTCTTGGGTGAGGCAGATTGGTCACCGGCCTCTGGACACCTGCTCACAGCGACTCTTGGCAGCTCACACTGGCTGCCAGCCACTCACTGTAGCCTATGGCAGTCCACTGAAGCAGGGGCTGCAGCTATGTCGTGCCCAGGGACTGACAGCAGCCCAGCTCCAGGTGGAGCTGTTGTTCACCATCTTAGCTGTACAGGGCAGTGTCACTGGCCCTCATATGTGTGATCTGAACCCAGCCGCGGGCATAACAAGCCAGCTCTTAACCAACAAGCCAATCGGCCAGCCCTGGACTTAACATTTCAATGATTTCTTTTATGTTTTAGATTTTCATGTAACTCAATAGGTCATTCTTTTTCTTTTTCTTTTTTTTTTTTTTTAAATTGGGGAACCAGGGAAGGGCAACAGACAAGTTGCTGTCCTTTTGTTCTTCAGTCTAGTTGTGGAGGACGTTGCTTCACTGGCCCATGTTGGTATTGTCATTGCGCTCTTCTTGGGTGAGGCAGATTGGTCACCGGCCTCTGGACACCTGCTCACAGCGACTCTTGGAAGCTCACACTGGCTGCCAGCCACTCACTGTAGCCTATGGCAGCCCATGCAGCAGGGGTTGCAGCTATGCCTCCCCAGGGACTCACAGCAGCCCAGCTCCAGGTGGAGCTGTTGTTCACCATCTTAGCTGCAGAGGGCCCTGTCATTGGCCTGCATATGTGCGATCCGAACCAGGCCGCTGACATCCCAACCCAGCTCTTAACCAACGCACACTCAGCTGGTCCTCATCTGGTTCTTATTGGCACTATTCCCCCAGGAGGTTGGACTCTTTTATCTAAGATTAAAATCTTTCAGACTGGTTTGCAAGTTTGACAAGTAAGCCTCAAGGTATTATTAGGTGTATCAGGATATAAACTTTTAATTAGTATGTAGTAAATATTTTATTGAATAGACAATTAAAGCTATACTACACTTCATATATGACAGCTGGTAGGGATAACCAGTAACAAGCACTTTTTTGTAAACAAAACATGCAAATAAACACACTGGAGAAGAAGGTTTAAATAAACTGGAAAAATATCTCTCTTGTTACAATTTCTTATTAACTTATGCTATTTGTCCCACATTACAAATTTACAAATGATAGGGAAAGGCTACAACATTTGGGAGTATTGAGAATATGTGACAGTTCTATCTAGTACTGTTTCATTGTAATCAAACAGGGACTAATCTAGATAATCTTTTAAACAACTCAAAAGCAATATAGTAACAATAATAACAATAGTAGAATGGCAACCAGACTTGGAGGACTCACTATGAGCCAAGAACTGTGTTTAACAGCTTCTATAGACAGTTCTGGTCACTTTTGGAAAGGTTTACTTCAAAAGCTTGCTATCTATACAACTCATTTAGCATAGGCCATTTTCTAACTGCTCATTATTCATAAACAGATAAACAAGGCTTTAATGAGCACATAAGTAAAAATACAAACACATGAAAAGCTGAACAGACCTGGCACACACCGGAAGTCCGGCAGTATAATATGACTGGTTCAGAGTCAAGAATGAAGTTGCACATGACCTTAAAAAGGTCAGGGACTAGCACTACAGGTGAGAAGATAACAGCAGGCCCTATGTCCCCTGCTTTTTCTGTGTCACCATCTCCTTCAAGCAAACAGATATTTATTGTGTTTATACCTGTGCCAGAAACTTCACTGAGCAGAAGCATGCAAAGATAAATAAGAAAGGAACCTTCCCTCAATGAGTTGACAATCTACTAACTGTTGCTGACAAAATAAAAGGGACTTAATTTATGCTGCAATATTCAATTAGGCATAGACAAATTTATTCCCATAATAGGTTGTTAAACATGTTAACTACTAAGGAATGTCTTTAAAAATAATCCAGGTTTTCATCAATCAGGGTTTACTATGCTTAAAGTTCCTTGCAAGCCTGTTTTACTGTGGAAAATATACATTTTGCCACTTGCCGCCTTCTACACTAAGAATAGTGGTTATTATGTTTGATGAAGTATATAATTTTATATTATCACAGATCTAAAAATCAACCTGGAATATTTAACTTGATTCTATATCCACAACCACTTGGAAGTACTGAATTCATCATGCTACAAAAAAGGTCATTTAAATGTACATACAGGGCCGGCCGAGTGGCGCGGTGGTTAAGCGCTGGCTTGGGAAGCCAGAGGCCCCGGTTTGGTCCCACATAAGAGGGCCAGTGACACTGCCCTAAAAAAAAAAAAAGTACATACACATAAAATGTTAACATCAGTAATATTTTAAAATTTCCTAAAATAGTAATGATACTCCTCTTCTCATATGCTAGCATCCAAATATGTACTTCGGGATAAGAAAATGGGAACACCATTCTCATAGCATCGTGTATTAAAAGAGGCTTGTCCAAGTTCTGTCATTACTATTTTAACAAAGTATATAATGGCCAAAAATTATCAACCTTACATAGCTCCAACTATAAGTCACTCCATTTAAAAACATACCTAGTATAATGGTGACCCTATATCTTCTATTTTTGAGATTTAAACCTCTGATATAATTTGATTTGACAATGGTTTGGCTAGGGACTTTTTGAAAGGTTTTTTGTTTGTTTGTTTGTTTTTCCTTTCTCTGCTTCCCTCCCCTCCCACCGAACCTTGATGCCTGTTTGCTGTACATTCACTCCGCACACCAGTTCCAATGGTTCTGTTTACCTCAGATCAGTGTGCACACCTGGGCCAGTAACTTGGGAGGGGTTTTACATCTGTATAGGGTTCACTCCTGACCCTGGGGTGCTTTATCCTGAAGGTGCCTGGCCAACTTCTCCTTCCTTTGTTCTGCCCCTCCTTGCAAGTCTATAAAACCTTTGGCAGTATTCAGAGCGGGAATGCAGTCTTTGTGACAGGGAGTCCCACTGTCTTCCTTTAATGCTGGCATTGTGGAATAAAACCTGCTTTTCTTCCTACCAACCTCACCTCTCAAGTTTTGCCTTTCGTGCGGCAAGCAGCCAGGCCTTTTGCACAGTACACTAGTATATTGGTGTAAAAACAGGTAAATTTTGAACAAGATCTGCAATTCAGAATTAACCAATGTTAATTTCCAGATTTTGAAAGATGAATTATACTTATCATTTAGTCTGTTGGGGCTGCTGTAACAAAATACCTGACACCGACTAGTTTATGAACAACAAAAATAAATGTATCTCTCACACTTCTGAAGGTTACAAGCCCTTCAAGATCACGGTGACTTGACAGGGCTTTCTGGTTCATAAACTGGTGGTCTTGTCTTTTCACAGCGCTCACAGGCCACAGGGGATGAGGGGCTCCATGGAGTCTCTTTTAAAAAAGCATGAATCCCATTCCTGAAAGCTCCACCCTCATGACCTAAGACCCCATCACCTAATACCATCACATAAGGCCTTAGGATTTCAATATCTGAAGTTCGGGGTAGCACTTTCGGACCATAGCAGTTATGTAAATGAAAATCTTAGAGGCAGCAGATTAAGAAGTATATGAGAACTCTTTTTACAACTTTTCTTGAGTTGAAAATTGATTCAAAAATAGTGATTTTAAAAAAAAACAAACAGTTCTTTTAACATACATTTTTAGAATGCTGAGCAGTCCAGATGTCACAGAACATGAAATGATGACCATTTCAAATATTCAAAGCTTTAGAATATCAGCATATCACAGTTTCTACTGAATGTGTTTAACAATTAGGGCTTATTAACATTTGATTTTTGACAATAGAGTGGTTTTACAAAGATAGATCCATGAATGAAAAATTAAAATCTACATTTGAACTTGAGAAGAAAAATACCGTATTTCATTAGTTATAAAAGTTCAAAGCACAGTTCAGTCAAGAAAAGAATTAAAAACAGATCATTCTTTTCCATTATGATTGTAATAGAATTCTAATAGATAAGAAACACTTTATGGGAAAATGTGTTGCCAGAAGGAAAGGCAAAAATTCCCCAAATCATCTTTTGCAGACATCTTTTTAAAGCAAAACAAAGCTTTACCATTTGTTCATGCAACATGCATTTATGAAGCATGTGTTCTGTGCTAGGTATGAGAATTCATGTTAACCTACAGAAAACAAAATTTAAAATAAAAAGATTTTTATAATCATCAAGATATATAACTTACTGCTAAAGCACAGATTAGTAAAATAATTGAGTTCTAAATATCAAAGAGGTCAAATATAGTTTCTCAGTAGGATATCTTTTCCATTTGTCCTTCATGGAGAGTTTAAATATCTCAATTTACGATGATAATGAGGCTCCACTTTCACATACTTCTACTTATTCTGAGAATAGCAGAAAATAGTTGGATTTTTGTAGAGTATCCATTTTCCATTAGTTATTTTTTTTCTTTTCTCCCCTTTTTTTTTTTGTTTGTTTTTCCTTTTCTTTTTCTTTTCCCAAGTAACACCTAAATATCTCCATAGTGGAATGAAATTACAACTTCATGCCACATTCCCACCTAAGCGTCCCTGAGGTAGTTTGCTAGGCAAACCCTCTCAGGGTTTTCACTTCCTCCATCTTCCCATAAACTAAAGCCAATAAACAAAAGTCAAATATATTCTCTGTAATTCAGATTATTCATCTCAGTGATGGTATATATACTTCACCTAAGTTCAAGATTCTGAAGAGTCTCCTAAAATGAAGGTTCTTCTGCCATACACTCATTAAATCTCAGTTCTGCTATTAATGACCCTAAAGTTAAAATAATCGCACATGCAAAGAAAACAAGAGATTTTCTGACATTATGGAAAGCAATGGAACATCTCAAATATATATGTATTTTTTCTTGTCTCCAACACTTCAAAATAAAATGATTTATTTGCTGTTATAATTCAAAAGATTGTCTAGTTATAGCTAAAATAAACTCATTTTATTTTAAAGAAGCAGTCATGAGTCACAGCCAATTGGATAACTATAGATTCTGAGACCTTCCTCACCAAGTCAGGAGGAAGAGCTATGCTAAGGTCTGATGGGAAGCAAGATCCTTGTAATTGGGTTTAGAAATGTTAATGTTTATGCTAATACTTGAACTGAAAATGAACAATAGAAAACTAAATCTAAGCTTGGCAAAGTGACAGACCCCTAACCCAAGATGAGCCTTCTTAAATTCTAGATGGTAATTCTTGGGGAGACAAGGGATGGGGGTGGGGAGCATTCTGAGAAGCTTTTACAGAAAAAATGAGAACTTGAGAGCTTTTAGGAAAAGAATTCAGGGAACAAGAAGGTAAAAAACAATGATAAACAAGATATTAAGGGGAACTAGGGAAATGGTCATTGGATTTTCACTCTGACCATAGGCCAGAAAAGGAAAGAGAATTGAATTAAAAAAACTTAATGAGTTAGGGTTGTCAATGAAAGAACAGTTTTGACTGTTGACCTTGTTTCTCTAGGAATGAAGTAAGCTTAGCTCTAGAATTAAACTGGATATCACTAAAAGATCAGAAGGAAGTAAAAAAAGAGATGCCTATTAAATAAATGCCTGTTAAATAGATAGCAATCTATATTTTGCTAATTAGAACAACAAGGTGGTATTTGTAATTACCTGCACAGATAAATCTTAACTATGGTATTTTCACCCATCTTCCAAAATGAATCATACTCTTGATAATTAAGTGATATTATGTTTATGCTCCCAGGACAGCACTGGTTGAAGAGGATGAAGTGGGAAAAATAATGTCCCTAGCAGTACAGAGACAAGAAGGGGAGAAATGGAAAGGCTATACATTGTCCCAGTAGCTACATAAAACTAGAACGTTTTTAAAATTTTCGGTCTTACATAGCCCCTTAATGGTAGGGTGATCGCCTCCAGGAAAGGAGGGTTGGACAGGAACTAACTATCCCACAGTACCATCTAGAAAACGGCATGTCACAATCTGATACTAAAGGAATGTAGCTGTTCCCACTTTCTGGAGTCACTGGATTGCCCTTCCACGCAGTAATGCTGAAAGCACCACAGTGCAAACTGCCTAACTCCAGGGATGAGTTACAATCTTAGGGTGAAAGGATCATTTTTTTTCCCCTCCCTTTGCCAAGGGATAAAATACAAAACAAATTCTGGGCTAGAAGGGCGAGTTCTGGAGGGCAGAATTGAAGGAGCATGAAAGAGGCAATTTGCTGGCCACCATTCTCCAGAAAGGCGTTCATGCCGGCAGGAGTGGTTGGTGTTACATTTAGAAGATGAAGTTTAATGAACCAGAGGGCCCTTCCCTTTTTGTGTGCAGGCTGTTGCAAGTTCCACTAGCCATAACAGAGGTATCTTAGTTGGAAGCAGTGGTGGCTCACGTATAGGCACTGTGAAACTGCAGCATCCCCTATTTCCACTTCATATGATCGATAACATTCAATATAATGATTTTTTCTTTAATTCTTTCTTTATACTTGTACAATATAGAATCCTTAAGCTTAATGTCAGTAGCCATCCCTCAGTTTATGAAAAAAATACAAAAATCTTTGTATGGAACTGTGCACTTCCCAGTTCCAGCGGCGTGGTGGTTGGCTGTTGTGCGCATTCGCACATAGGAAGCTGCAGGCGAGGCTGCGAGGGAGAAAGCACTGTGGCTCCCGCAGTGCCCACTTTGGTGAGCTGGTGGAAGGTACTGTGTTTTTTTTGACTCCAAGTATGTTGTGCTGAAAAACAGTGTACCATATTCTTGAATGTGATAAAGTGTAGAATCAAGCCTGAATTGTAACAATTTAGGTTATAGTAAGTTGATTTTGTTCTTTTAGGATTCTATCAAGTTTCTGAATAAATTTTCTTATACCTGTTTGTTTCCTTTTACACAATATTAAAACAAAGGCTAAAAATTTTCTGGAGAGGCACCCCCACTAATTTTAGCTATGAGCCACCACCGCTTGGAATGCTTGCAGACCCCTGGAGTCCACCATTCCCACTCAGGTGCCCTGACAAGGATTCCTAAAGGACGATGAGCCTAGGGTGACACAGAAGTTAACCAGGCTGCTGGTCCTGGACCAGGTCTGCGGAAGAGTCAAGGGGGTGCCCTCATGTGAGCAGCTGTGTGTTCATTTTGTACCTCTAAGTGACCGCTATTAATTTTTAACCTCTACTTATGCATTTTAAACACCACCATACCCTAGGCATGCACTTTTTTCCTGGACTTAAAAAAAATATAAGATTTATAATACAACTTTTCTTTATTTCCTCCCAAGAAAATCTGGACGATCCAGTCCATTTTTTTGATCCTTCAATTTAAAAAAGGACACACACACAATGCTTTAGTAGGAAGCAATAAATCTGTAATTTGGAAACTTTTAATTTGTGGACCAAAATAAATCCACACATTTAAACTTGTTAGCCACTACTTTATCAAAATTGTAATAAGTTGTCGAAGAGTGGCTACCACATTCAGGTAGCATATATTTAAATGTCAATAAAGACCCTAACAAATGCATATAAACACACTTTATATATTTATAAGTCTACCAAAAAAAAAAAATGACAGTTATGGGAAATAAACATATTTAAAGCTTTCTGAAAGCTGGAAGAAACAGTAATAAGAAAGGCAATTTATTAGATATGACATTTTCATCAAATCTGACTTTGAGATCCCCACTCAGGTACCCAGAAAGGCTGTATATGGAAATACAAACTAAAGTATAATTTTAAAAAATTGTCCCCAAAATAGGTTCTCACTTATCAATATAGATGTTTTATGAGAAGAAAGATTATTGACCAAATAAGCAATGCATTAAGAAATTAAAATGAAAGGTCAACAAATACAAAGTCACTTACCTATTACATGGTGAACTCCTATTTCTGAAGGCAATACTTGTCCACTTCATTTAAATCATCCATTTAAAGTCTGGGATCACGGACTTTTGCCCAGATTATTTTTGATCACTGATCATGGCATGTTTCCCTTGGAAGCTGATTGCTGCTTGCTAGACTGTTGAATTTTTTTTTTCCCCCACAAAGAATAGGGAGGCAGACAGAAACTAGACAAAGTAAGAATGACAAGGTAACTCAAAACAATCTACCTTTTCTGTCCAGACAATCACTAAGTCACAAACACTCAGATACACACCCTCAACACTATAGGAAAAAAATAAAACTCAAATATGTGCTGTTACCCCATAGTGTGTGGGCAAGACACCCACAGTGCTGACATACATATCTAAAACACAAATATGCATTTGACTGACACCACCACTTGCCAATCTGGTTCTACACCTACATTCAAAAGCACTGTGTCCCAGGAGAAGCCATGAGTATTGTTTTATTTCTAATTCATCAAGTCACTGAAGCAAGAGAGCCAATGAGAAATCCATAAAAGGACAATTTTGCACCGCTCTTCTCCCATTGCTCATATTGTAGGTGTTATCTGGGACTGCAGAGAAAACCAATCAAATATGCTTTCTACTCTTTCCTCGAAACGCCATAGTGAAAGCAAGAGAAAAAACTATATCTATGATTTCCCCCTCTTTCTTTGCATTTTAATCTCTCGCCAAAAAAAAAAAAAAAAAAATTTTTGTGAAATGCTTCCAACCAACTTTCTATCCACCGGTAAAAAGGAACCCTTTCTTCTTTTTTTTTTTTTTGAGGGCAGTGTCACTGGCCCTCATATGTGGGACCCGAACAGGGGCCGCTGGCTTCCCAAGCCAGCGCTTAACCACCACGCCACTCGGCGACCCAAAAAGAACAATGTCAAGACTTGCTTTCTGAGGAGAACATGAAAAAACTGAGATGAGAGAGAATCTTACTCTCAGAAAAAAATAATAATAATAAAAAATTCTGAGACACATTCTTAAGACTTATTCTTAAAGGTAGAAAATTCCAACTTCAATCTTCATTTTCGGTATTTCCTCAATAAATAAACTAGACAAACATTGGAACAATCAATTAGCTCTGGTAATTATTACAGCTCATAGTGGCTTTCAGCTATACTAACAGTTTTCCCTGCAAGCTTTTCATACACTTGACAAAAATCAACAATCACAACCATTAAGATCAAAGACCTTACTACAGCCCTTTGTATGTAACAACACTGGAGACCCATAAGACAGAGTATAAATTGAAAAATCAAAACTCTTATTAGTATGAAAAAGTAATGTTGTTGATATTGTCTTAAGAAGAAATTACTCTATGGTTGGAGTTTTCCTTTCTACCTCTCTGGACTGAACAATCAATATGATCAGAATATGTAAACTCCTCCCTTACCAGTTTGGCCCATGCACTTATCTTGCTTTCCTGCCATTCTTTTCACTGGCATTTCTAATGGAGCTTGAAATTAACATTTTTTGGCCTTATTTTGTTTTGTTAGTCGGGCTTTGTTTGCCTTTAGTGTTTTATTTTATGTGCCAATTGCTGACAAGTAAGCATAGTTCTGGAAATAGTTGTCTTAACTAATGCTACAGAACAAAAGTCAACAAGGGATACATAAAATATTAATACTTTAAGTTCTCCCATGAACGACAATAGAGTTCATTTCAAAGTGAGGTAAAGATAGAGGTTTAGGGTGCGGAGGAATAAAATAATCTGGACCATGAACAGCATTGCTTGGAGGATGAAGTACCCAATAGTGCCTCAGCAAGTAGCCTTAAGGTACTATACGATTAACACAAATCTCCATGGACTTATAATCTAAAGGAAAAGGAGAACTGAATTCAATGCCTCCAGAAGGATAAAAATAAGTAAAATGAATAAAAATAAAAAATCTAAAGGGCTTCTCTTCAATTATGGTTATGATAGAATTGGCACAGCGTGGTTTTAACCACATAGAAGATTAATATTTATTTTCGACAAATGTAGCTAGAAAAATGTTATTATTATATCCCCTCTCTTTTTCACTAGGAGCATGCTGATTGAAATGGATTCATTTATCTAAGCTGACAGCTAGACAAAACTCTATCAAGGATATTTTTTTGTCTCTCATTAAATAAGAACTTAGCAACATCTGGTTTGCTACAATTACCCACAATTTTTTCTAAATAAGATTCTTTTTAAAATATGTTTAACTGTGTCATACTGTGCCCAATAGTTCTTCTTCATACAAAATTCCGGAAAAAAATAAATAATAAAACAATTTAATTATGGGAGAAAATGTTAATTCCAGTGAGAGACTCAAAAACTCAGGGAAAAAATTACTAATTCACTTTTAGAGAAGTTAGGATTAGTAAAATTTGGTTACCCAGAACAAGAACTTAAGGGTTTTTATGTTCTTTCGAAAAGTCCTTTCAGCTGTCAACAGTGGTTTAAAATTGTATCTCTTCTACATACTATAATTAGAGAACAGAGAATATCTTTTATTGAAATAGCAGTTCTTCAAGAGGACACAAATATTGACATCATATTAAAAGCCTACCTTTGAAGAGCAAGTTCTCACAGGCCAAGTACAAAGAGCACCAAGTCCTAATTCATACACATCTAAAACTAAAAAAAAAAATTTTTTTTTGAAAACTCTACTATTTGTATTATGCCTGTCACTTGATTTTTTTTTCTCAAAACCACAAATAAATTTGCTGAATATTACTTAACTATAATTTCTCATTGTGTCATGTGTTTATAAAACTGTGTTCCATTCACTATAAGAGATGTTTATTCAAGATAAAGAACTCTGACCTCATACTGTCCTCTACAACAGTTGTTTCTTTGTGACAGTAATAGTATTTTCTTACATTGTCACTTTAAGCAGTTTTCTGCAAATCCTAAAAATAGTTGATTTAAGGGGAAATGTACATTGGGACAAAGGGAAGATTATGTGCGCCCTGAAATATTAACTATACAAATTGTATTTTGTAGTCTGTATATATTAGGAATATATGCTTACAGAATGTACAAGAAATAAGTGATAAAGACATTTCTGGCATTCTTATCTGACAGTGCCTACAAGTATTCAGGATTCCATTTGTAGCTTATAAATTACTAGATAATCATTCCTTTCAGAATATGTCAGAGGTAAAAAATTAAAAAAAGATAAGTATGGTGTACATTAAGTAACATAACAAAATGATTCCAAGTGGAAAGCCATGAAGAATGAAGGCAACAGATATAAAATGTTGTATCAATCTTGCAAAAAGTTTGGGACCAAAGAGAAAAAAGATGACTTGAGTAATTGTGTTCCACTCTTCCTTGCGTCATAAATCAAGGGTGATAGCACCTATCTTCCTCAAATCTGATTCTCATATATAATAACCAAACCTGTACCAGAACATTATGTTACAGGAATTAATTGAATTCTCACAATCCCACTATGAAATCGAGATCATTAGCCCAATGAGAGAGAGTAAACTGAGGCTCAGAAAATGATTAAAAGTCACACAGCTGTTGCACAGTAGCTCCAAGATGTAGGCTCAAATTCACCTGACCCTGAGGCCCATGTTTTCAATCACTAAGTCTCACTGACACTGCCAAGTTATTAGAGACTTGCTGTTAATTTATTTTAAATCATACAAGACACATTTCATGTACAATGTATCTTTATCTAACATATGACAACCCTATCTTCAAAAAAAAAAAACAAAAAACAAAAACCTGTCAACATAAAGCACAAACCTTATTTACATAATCAGGTATTCTAGGTTATAAAAAGACTAAAAGCAGTCCCAGCCTTCAATGAATTTATATTATTTCCATAGAGGTATAAAACAAGAAGAGAAATAATCAAAAGCCATGGTAGAATGTCATAAATGCAATAAAGAGATATAAAAAAGGGGCTACAGGGAAGTAAGAGGACAGGACACAGGGTTGAAATAAAATACTTAAATTATTGAGGAAAGACATAAAAGGTAAAATATCTTAGAAGTGCTTAAATAATATACAACTTTTTTGCATTTGCCACTCAGACGATCAGACCGCTGTAGTGTTGCAAGAAACATGTACTACTTTCTTTTATTGTTAAAATAGGAATTCCTTTGAATGACTTCAATAATTAGGACTTATAAATAAATTAATTGGACCTAAACAAAAGAACTTTGTGGTTTGAACCCTCTTAATTAAATTAAGTGTAGTTCCAACATTTGACTTCATGATTTATATGTAACATTTAAAATACAAACATATTAAAAGCTTTAGTTATACTATAGGTCTCCAAAGAATGGATTTTAACTTTCAGGTAAAAAGTAAATCTAATTAAAGAACTGGATATAGCGTTACAATAGTATATCACTAGGCAGATCAGTAAAAATTAGAAACAATTCAAATAAGGTCATTTAAAAAATTATCACCATCATTTAGCTCCTCCATGTCTATATAATCAAATGCAAGTACAGCATATTAGAGTCAAAAGGGATATTCTTTTTTTATTTTATTTTTTTGAGGGCAGTGTCACTGGCCCTCATATGTGGGACCAAACCGGGGCAGCTGGCTTCCTAAGCCAGCGCTTAACCCCCGCACCACTTGGCCGGCCCTAAGGGATATTCTTTGATACAAGCTCCTTCTTCATACATGAATTGGTTGAATCCAGAAAGAGGCAGCTCTGTCCTACACTTCCCAGCTGATAAGGAACATGGCAGATGCCTGGACTCTCATCTAACTGGTCTCTCCTCACTCACTCTCCATGCCTCCTCCAATTACATCTACACAGAACAGCCAACATGATTTTCGTAAAATGAAAATCTGATCTTGTTATTGCCCTGCTTAAAACCCTTCATGACTTCCCATTGCTCCTAAAATAAAGTCTTAATCTTTAAAAAAACAAAAAAAAAAAACTGCAAATTTTGGACTCCTACTGACTTGCCTAGCCAGATTTCAAATCACTTCCTCCTCTCTCAATCTTTACATTCCAGTTACTTGGACCTTGTCTGAGCTTCTCAGATGAACCGAGCTCATTCTTCCTCTGGTTCTAGAGACAGGAGGTTCCCTTCTTCAGAAAGGCTGCCTGCTTGCCCAATTCCTACATATCCCCAGGGCTTAGCAGGATGAGAAAACCTCTCATCTGGAAGGCCTGAGATCCCCGTCAAGTGTTCTCATAAAACTCAGTAGTTCCCTGTTCTAATCTCTACTGCAATTGTGTTTAATGTTGTCACATTGGAAGCATGCAATGAATATTTGTAGATAAACTGATGAAAAAGATTGATTCCAAATTTACTATCTTCTCACTATAGTATTTTTATTCTGTTAAAAATTTTACTCCAGTAACATAATTTTCTTTTTTTTTTTCTTTTTTTTTTTTTTTAAATTTTATTGGGGAATTGGGGTAGGGGAACAGTATTGGGGAATTGGGGAAGGAGACTGGCCAAGTTGTTCCCAATGGCAGCTCGTGGCTTCTAAGCTCAAGGTGATGTGTTTAATTTTAGTTGTGGGTGGGCATAGCCGCCATTCCGTATGGGAGTCGAACCAGCAGCCTTAACATAATTTTCTTAAACCACACTTGTCATTTTGCCCAAACTCCTAAAATACTATTATCTTTTTTGTAGAACATAATTTACCATTTTTTTATTATTATTAAGTGATTTGCTCTAAATAACAACAAAATGAGCTTTATCATGACATACTGTGGAAAACCTTCCAAAATTTTAAATAATAAGCTTAATTCTAGCAGTGGAGAGATGATAGACAAAGTCTACAGTGGTAACTAAATGAAAATACCACATTTTTCTTAACAATTGTTTTCAAGATTTATATTTTACTGCCTTTGACAAAGAATCTAACCATAGCATTGCTAAACTTTAGCACTGGTATTCTAAAGCTAGTTCCTCCATTTCTACAGAATTCCTCAGGACGAAAAACAGCAGACAATTAGCCAATGGCCATGGGAAGAAGTTAAGATAAGGATGGAGAAACCAGCCTTCTGAAGTGAAACACCCTCCCAGTCAAAAGCACACAAATATGCATCTCCAAAGCTAAACAATGACAACTTGGTTTCAATGTCTATGTAGACATGAAGTATTTCATCTCCAATCTAGTGCCTGATCATTCTTTATGGTCAACAGATCCTTTATTTTATGATATTCTGAAACCTAGTACTACAGGCAGAAAACTGATATTAAGACATTTTCCATGTGAATTCACTTTCTCTATAAAATGAAATTTTAGAGTGTGTCATCCCTAGTGCCAAGTCAAGGCAACTGTGCTCAATTTTCTTCCCTTTACTTAGCTCCATTAACCTCCTTAACTAGAACATGCTTGGATCTGTGATCAGTTCTTCTCATGACAGAATATGAAGGAAGCAGTGAACCAGCACATTCTCTTAGTATTGCCTACATGACCTTACTACTTCAGCTCAAATGTCATTAGCTCTGGGAAGTCTTCCCAGATCCCACTCACCCCAGAAATCAGACCTGGTCTGATCCTGCTGCTATAATTCCCATAGCATCCTGTACTTAACCTTTGTAGCACTTACCACATCTTAACTAAATAATTAATGACAGATACACTGCTTAATGCCTTTTACTTCCATGATTTTGCAAGTGCTATAAACTCAGAGGCTCTTTCTGCCATGTTATCTATGCTCCATATCCCCAGCATCCGGCAAACATTTGGTGCTAAGGAATATACAGCGAATGACAAACTTAGCGACTTCATGAAGCTGATCCTTTGAGAATTGCAGAAAAAAAAGGAGGTGATGTAAAGTTCCACTTAAAAGATCTGCTTCAACAACAGATCAAAAAATTAACACAAACAAGAAAAGCTATCAGTGTGCTATATGTTTTATGTATATTATCTGATTTAATCCTCATAGTAACTCTGGAATTATTTTATCCTGTTTTACACATGAGGAAAGTGAGACATGGAGAGGTTGAGTAACTTTTCCCAGGTCATAGAGAAAGAGGGTTGGAAATCATGCATTTCTGACTCCCAAGCTTATGCTCTCTTTCTACTTTACCTCTTTGCTTCTCATAAATGTACATTTTATTGCTGTATTTTGTATTTCTCTATGTGTGTGTTTATTACTTTCAGTAAAAAAAATCATTCAATGAGAATTAAATGCAAGTTAATGCTTAAACCTTAAAATATGTAACAATTTTATTTCAATAAATTCAGCCATATGGGAAAAAAAAAAAAGGAGTGAAAGGAAAACACGGAATATTCAATATTTAAAATACATAAAATATATTCATTTGTCAATTTTTTAAAAATCTTCACAAAAACAATGTCTAATCTATTTGATTGTTTTAAAATATGATGGTATCACACACAATGCTGTGTCTTAGTTCTTTAAGAAGGCTGTAATATGAAAATTATTATAAAATTAACTCCCTATTTAAGTTTTTTGGAAAGATTAACTTGCAAGCAGAGGTATTCTATTCTAATGAGGGTGTTTTTAGAGCAAAAGAACCTCCAGTCCTATTCCCTATTTACATATGAAACATTCCTAAAGAAGTTATATGATCAATGTGATACAGCTACTTAGTGACAATGTCATGAGTAAAATCAATCAGAAAGAGGAACTCTTACAGGCAAGACAGAAATTCCTTTAAAGAAGGCAGCATTAGCTATAAGCCAGCCATGCCACTTTGGGAAAGCTACTACAATTCTTGACAACTTAATTTTATTTTTATTGTGTTAAGAACACGACATGAGATCTACCCTTTTAACAGATTTTTAAGCATAAAATACAATATTGTTAATTGAAACACAATATTATACAGCAGATTTATCTCTAGAAATCACTCACATCACATAACTGAAACTTTACAGCCCTTGATTAGTTAATGGGGAGTTGCTATTCAACAACATTTTTTTTTTTTTTTTTTTTTTAGGAAACTTCGCAATAGTGTGCCTTTTGCAATGTCTTCTATGCCTTCACTAGTCCACATTCAGGTACAGAGCAATTTTCAACAGCACTTAAATTTATCTTGCAACAGTAACTTCAAAAACTGCTTTCAAGTTCAGTTGTTTCTTCTAGGTCCATAAAGCACATTCCTGCAGTTATACACGCACTTATTAATCAAGCATTAAACTCTTTCCTATAAATATGTTCTGATGCAGGTTTAAAGAAAATACAGAAAGGGAAGAATAGGTTTCCAATTTGACTGCTGGAAATGTACCTTAAATATATGTCTATATGATTGGAAGCAGAGGTCACAAAGATGCTTTTAAAAATTAAACTGTTGGTCCCTCCAGCCAAAGAATGAACTCATGAAATTAAATTCAATAGGTACTGCATTATTGTAAAAATGATAAAAAGCTACATTCTACATCTGCACTTTTTGTCTTCCATTTGACTTACGAGCTACCGAGCACCTCATATTTTGTACCTCACTTTTACTACTATGGACAGATCACTAACTGATCTTACACCTGGCAAAACTTGAGTTCATGTTTACTAATTATGAGCCATAATGTTCTGTTTAGTTATTTTCTTTACTGATCTCTGTCTCCTTCTCCTTCTGTAGACAACCTTCAATTATTTTAAATGGATTTACAATAAGTTACTCCTACTTTTTTGTGCTTAAAAGTTTAGGATTGCCCAAATCAAGCCCACCAATTTTCTGGTTCCACAAGAAGTGTGGTAAAAAGCTTCATGAAGTTCATGTTTCAGGTGAACTTAAGTGCTAAGAGGGGCATTTAGAGCAAAGACAAAACTATGAGTTTATGGGGACTTCTTAATTCTTCATAAATCAGTTTCACCGAATAGTTTTGTTTTAATACTATGTTTAATTCAAAGACATTAGGCGCAATTCTATTTAAATGTTAATAACTAGTAAATCTAATTTTTATTATTACTTTATTGACCTCAGCTTTTATACATTGATATACATGACAGTTAGCAATTTTTAAGAATTGCCCAACCATTAGTAAGTTACTCACTTTACTAACTGAGAGTTAGTATTCTCAAGAAAGAATTTCCAAAAAGCTAGGAGGACCAGATATACACAGAGGACAACGATGCCTGTTAATCACTGTACCCAAGTAGTAAAAGTCATCAGAGAATGGCCAAGCTTTACATTACTTATCCTAGCAAAATACAACGCTCCACATGAATAAAGTTTAAATAAGTCATAGTATAACCACACTATGAAATATTATACAATATTCAAAAGGATGCTTTCAGAACAATTAATGGCATTGGGAAATGTGAGAGATTTATAAAAACTGTCCATGTGCGGGGCCGGCCGAGTGGCTCAGTTGGTTAAGAGCTCGCTAAACAGTGCAAGCTGAGCTCTGAGCAACAGCAGTTTGATGCCCAGACCGAGCTGAGCTGCCCCTGAGCTGCCAACAGGTGGCAGGAAGGCTCAGCTAAAAAAAAAAAAAAAAAAAACTTTCCATGTGCTTGTGTGTGTGTGTGTGTGTGTGTGTGTGTAGTAACCTCAATTCCACCAACACAAACACACATGTAAAATACAGCTATTACATGGATAATTAATCAAGCTAAAATATGTGTGAAATAATCTCTGTGAACATTACATACCACTGTATTATCATATATTAGGTTATTTCTGTTTTGACTTTATGTACCTCTGTATTTCATGAGTATTCAACATGAACATATAATCAGGAAAAAAATACTATTTAAAATATGATCATTCAAATGTAGAAAAAGCTGCATTGGAAAGAATGAATGGAAATCAAAATTCAGCAAGTGCTAGCACCCAAGTAGGATCAAAAGAGCATACATAAATGATATACATTGGGATAGTAGTAGAAATCCCAGAATAACATCCACCAAGCTAAGAAGAGTGGCAAGAAATGAAGTAACACAGCAAGAATACTAACACAAAGCAAATGAACTAGCATAAGCCATCCTCTGCCACTGATACTATGAGCCCTTCATACAGATAGTTTATTCATTTGTAATAAAGTAGGTTAATTTCTCATTTATAACCCTAATGCTTTCTTTCCTACCCCATTACATTTTCATTGTTGTTGCTCTAGCTCAACACCCATATAATTCAAAGAAGAAAACACACATACACACCACTGCAATCTCACTATCATCCATTATTCAAGAAAGGTCTCATTGAATAAATGTCTGCTCAGAGGCTCTAAGCAAATTTCATTTCTGAACACTATTGTCGGCAGCCCAGGGGGCTATTTCACCACAATAAGATCACATATTTAATCAAATGCACCTAAAAAAGAAATACTTGCAAACTTTGCTTAATAATGTCAAATTATAAAAACACAATGTTGACAGCCTACTAATTTTTAGTGCTCTTTCTTCTTCAAATATCTGCAACAATATGGAAGATACATCGGAGTTCTTCTCATTAATATTTCTACTAACATTTAAAAATTCGCCAAAGTATCTTACATGCTACTATTTGTATTGGGTTAGCACTTAAAAATGGGAAATCAGACAACTTTTGGTTTTGAATAAAGAAAAATAAAACACAATAATTTTAAGAGTTTTTTTTCTAATTTATATAAATACTTCCTCTAAAGCACCATTTTACTTCAGCTGGGCATGTGTCAGCATAAATCACTATCCAAACTCTATTTTTTGTAATAATGGATCCATATTAGATGTCTGTCATGTGAATAACATTATCACCAAATAGACTGAAGTATATTTTCATTGCATTCTTTAGGAGCTAATAAAGTCATCCATACTCAATTATTTGAAATATCCTATTTGATCTACTTTTGAGTATTCTGCCTCTAAATATAAGATTTACTTGAATATACATTTATTCGCATCAGTCACATGACATAATAAGTACACTAGAAAGAGCAAAATAATTAGATGTCTCAAACAGGTAGATGGATTCACAAAACCCTTTTCAGTCCTGCTTTTATTCTGTTTGCATTTATTTTATGCTGTATTTATTCTCATTCAATACGTTTTTATTGATTTAGTAGTTTCTTCTGGGATAACATTTTATTCTGTGCAATCTCCAGTTCTGGTTTAGGAAAAATCTGTTCCTTTTCAGTAAAGACCATCTTAACATGGCTGGTGGAGATCATACATGAGTTAATCCAACTGAGTTCTATGTCCCATGTATATCTTGGGATCTTTGTTCACTTGGATATGCTCAATGCTCAATTAAATAATTTATATTTAAACCTGTAAGATCAGCATTACTCTCTGCCTTTGTAAGCATGAGCAGCAAAAATTCAGCATTCTATGTGCCGCTGAACCTGTGTCCAGTGCCAGTTTGGCATTGTATAATGACAACTATACCATCCTATGACGGAATGGCATATGGGGCTTATGCAAATGATATATTTCAGATATTTGGTGGCTTTTCTGATACATATGCATAGCCTTGATAACTTGGGAAGTTTCACAGGTGTTTTTGAACCTGAAGATTTCAATCCCTTGATTTGCATGTTTTTATTGGGTTTTCTGGGTCAAGCAAGTAGGGAGCCAGTTTCCAAGATCGCTTTGGCTGCTTATAGGAAAACAGTAAATCCATGTCAAATGGTTTTCCTAACCAAGTCTCCTAATACCTGATCTGTCTCAGTTTAACAAAGGATCACTGTAGGTTTTATCAGCCCCGCTGCCTTTCTCTGTGGACAAGATCCTTCTCTTAACTGAGCCTTTCCCCCTTCAAGTTATCAGTCCATTCACAGAGTAACTGCAATACAGCTACTGTCTCCACTAAGCCCGGGATAATAGATTGATCTAAAACTGGGTACCTAATTCAGACAGTGGTGAAAGGGAAAGAATCCAGGAGGCAGAGGAAAGGAAAAATGGGAGTCTTCGTAGGGACATGCATCTGGAGCAGAATCCTAGGGGTATTCAAGGCACTGATGTTTTCTAATGCCTAGATGAGCTTCCATCCTTCACCAAGATTCTTTAGGTGAGAAACACAATAACCTCCCAATAAATTAATCATTTGGCCTAAAGCTAGTTGGAAGTATCTTTGCAATTAAGAGAGAAAAAATGAATTATACCCAATCTACTAAATCTTACAAATGGAATTTAATTCCATATGACAACTGAGATGTTATCACAAAACACGCAGCATTTTGGAATGTCTGTAAAATAATATTTAGCTGTCATATATAAAAATTACTGTAAATTAAAGTGATATTTAACTGAAAATGCCTAAAATTCAAAAAAATGGTTGTGTATTATTTTAAAACAGTCCCCTAAGCTCTTCTTCCAAAGTCACCTACAGTTAATAATACAATTAAAACCCAATAGACAGTTGCAAATGAACAGTTAAAGCCAATACCAAGAAAAAAAATCTAGGTATACACATGCCTCGTGTTAACACAAAACTAGTTCTCAATAGACCCTTTGTCCACTCCATGAAATCATGATCAGTATTCTAAGTCAACGTTCAAACAACCATCAGCAACTGACAAATAAAGAACACTGGAAATTTGAAAAAAAAAAAAAAAGATATAAATGTAGCCAGTTGAGTTCTTCCATTCCAGCCAGAAATAAAATCTCATGTAAATGATGACCACCAGGACCAATTCTTCTTACCCAAAAGCATTTGGAAGAGTTTTGAGGAAAGGCAAAGAGGGAAAATACAAACCAAAACAAAACAGGAGACCGCTGAAAAACCTTTTACAGGGTCAGCTGTCAATGGAATGCATTTTAGTATTCAGGTTATCCACCCATGCAGAACATCAAAAACTGGGCTTGACTCTCTCCCCTATTCTCACAAGCTCAGGCCACTGTGGAGTCACTGGGGCTGTCATGAATAGCAACACATTCTACCACTGCAGGACACATAAACAGCAACACAAGCTGATCAAACAGAAGGGGGTGTCCTTTCTACTTGACTTACATTTCTTGAATGATAATTTAAAACACTTAAGTCAGCTGTCTGATGTGCAGCTTATTTGTTTTATTCATTTTTACCACCTACAGTGTGGTATATTCTTCGCATTTTAATATAAATGCTGGGTAATAATAGATAAAAGTCACACATTTTAAGAGCTTCTCTTATTGGCAATTGTCACTGAAACACAAAGGTTAAGTCTAAAATTTGGACTTATTTATGACCCTTTTCATACTTGTAGTCTTTAAAGCAATTTTGGGATCTGAATTTTAAGAGTTCATCTGCATTTAGAGCAATCTTATGAGGACCTGAACTTTGGGATTATACATCTTTAAAAGTATAGGAATCCTTAAATCTTCGAAGCTTATGATGACTTGATTTGGTGACAACATTGCAGAAAATCCTGATGCAGTTAAAGCTTAAAGAGCTGCTGACACCATGTGAAAAGCAGACCATTTTAAAAGATAATTTAAAATGCTTTCAGTTAAATTGCTACTTTCTTTTTATATGTGATTTAAAGTCAATCTTCAGGCAGAGCACTTGGTGGCTGTCAAAAATATTTTCCTGTCAGGATCATGATTTTTGGTGGGGAATTAGTAGCAGAGCATAAAATTTTAGATTAAGAGGAAGAGCTCAGAAATAGTTACTAATAGTTAGCAAAATATTGAAAAAAAAATTTAAAAAAGGAGAAAAGAAAAAACATAAAAGACAAAAAGACATGAGAAACCTTTCTCAGCTGCTTCAGAAAAGTGATATTGATTGACATATCTCATCAAGAATTTTTCAACTAAGAAAATATTTGATTTGGGTAAATTTTCTTAATCATGGTAGTTTAGGACATTTCTACTAATACTATGACTAGTAATGGCAGGTACCACTCATTAAGTACTCACTCTGTCAAGTACTTTTCTATTTACTTCCTATTCCTCACCCCAAACTAACAATGTAGATGCCACGACCTTTATTTTAGAGATTGAGATGACAGAGCTTGAAAGTTTTGGAATTGGAATTGTATCCCAGTGTCTCTCATTCCCAAGCCATTTCTGAGTCGTTCATAATTAGGGACAGTGCCCAGCTATACCCATCTAAGTAGCATCATTCTGTTTCTACAAATGCAAATCAGGATTAACCAAAGTACAGGAAAAGATAAGTGCTGCTGTACCAATTTCATAGTGGCAGGCAGAAGAGAAATACTAAACTAGCTATGGAATATACCCAAATTTTATATACATATATGGTTTTCAAATAGATGTCAAAATGCCATTCAGATTTTTACAGTTCACCAGTTCAACTTAAGCATGTAGCAAAACTAGTCTCTATGTGGAGCTTCTGTTACTCGTTAGGCACATTAGCACTTACAAACAGAACTATGGTGTATAATGACCCCATGGATCCTTTTCACTGGAAATGGCCTGTTGTGATGTTTGGAGGGTGATTCACAGACTAAGAGTGTGGTGAGTCGTCTTGATATCACTTCAGAAAAATGATTTCCTCCCTAATAATTCCCAAGATACATAAATATTCCATTAGGGTCTTTGAAATCTACTTTTAATTGCACATTCATACTTTACCCAACTTCAGACTTTGCCCAATCTAAGGAAAGTATTTTATTAATTCATACTATAAAACAAAAACAAAAATCCCAATAATTCTTCATGAGATTTAAATGGGAGGGTAAAATAAAGCCAAAATTATCTTTTATATAGTTTTGGGTTTTTTTTCAGATTTAATAGCATTTTAAGACACAGTCTAAAGCAATGAGGTGAAACAGAATTTCATCTCTGAATCACATGGGGAGTTGATTAATGTTTCCTAGGGACCTCAGAGGCCTAGTAAATAATAATGATAATAATAAAGGGGATAGCAGCAAATAGTTGTATACAAATTACCATGTGCCCAGAACTGTTTTAAGCACTTTGTATATAGTTTCCCATTAAATCTTCACAACAACTGATGAGTTAGGTACAACTGTTACACCCATTAAACATATCAGGAAATTGAGGCATACAGAGATCAGGTATTTGGCCCAAACTCAAAGAATTTATCAAACATAGGCAAACACAACACAGAGTCCCTTCCCTTCACAGCCACACCATTCTGCCTCTCCAGATTCCAGCATGTCAAGACCTGAGGCCTAGATTTCAAATTCTCCCAGTAGCTCCTTTGCTACTACTGTCAGCAGATCAGGCTGGAAATCTTACAGCTTTAAAGTTTCTGTTTCACAACTGGGAACCAAAATTAAAAAAAAAAAAACCATTAAAAACAGGCTTTCTACATTAAGAAGAAAATTTTTTTTTAAATGTGATATAATGAAATTCCATTCGTGTCTGTGTGTTTTTAAAGCTTTAACAATCAACTTTTTTTTTTTTATCATCCTAGATGGCTCCTTAAATGGGGTGACACTTTTAAAGAGTACAAGGAGGCAGATCTTGGAAGAGTCAATATCAGCAGTTCTCAAACTCTCTGGTCCCAGGGCCCTTTTAAATGCTTAAAAATTGATGAGCTGAAGCAACTTTGGATTATCTTGGTTTTAACAATCAATATTTATATATTAACAGTTAAACTGGGGAAATTTTTAAACGCAGTACTACACAAACATACGTGCCATCAGAGCAACACGTCATCATATATCACGTATCTCGGGACAACTCCATTGCACAGTTGTTAAAGTATGAGAGTGAAAGACAAATAATATCAGCATTATTGAGAAACTCTTAACTGTCCCTCTGAGAGGGTCTTGGAGACCCACAGGCTTCCCCAGAACACACTTGGAGTAAAGGGCTGTCTGCACTACAATATAACTGTCAGAAGTTTCACCAAACAGGAATATTCAGTTGGGTGATTTATTTTTCCATCCCAGAGACCATTTTCACAATAAATAAGATTGCTACCAACAGTATTCCATTTAAATTCTTGGATAATATGGACCAAATATTAACTCCTTCTAATATATGTATTCATTCTTACAAAAAAATTCATTAATATTACGTTCTTATTTTCAGTGCCAATAAGATATAAGCTAGACAAAAATTATTAAAATTTATAGAATCTATTATAATCAAATACAGAAGAACTCTCCCTTTTCACCAACTCCCTAAAACAAATGGAAAAGTTCAATTAATTTAGAATAAGGCAGCTGATTTTTAAATAGATTTTATATCTGTGAGTACATGAGCACACGTTACAATGGTTACTTATGCAGTAGTACAGTTCATTTAATTGGGCCATAGAGACACTCAGACCAGGGTAATGACATTAAAGTGTTTGAGGGAAATATATATATCTTAGGACTCATAAGTACTATCAAGAGGCATATTTACCTACTTTCTCAAACTGGCCAATAAATATCGAAATCACAATGAATTAAAAATGTGGATTTTTCTCCCCACTGATCAACTTCCTAACCACACACACACACACACACACACACACACACACACACACACAGGTAATGTCAGGAAAACCTTACTAACATTTGAATGTTTTACATTTTATTATAAAATAGGGTATTCTATAAAGAAATGCATTTGCATAAAAGAAAAAGAAATAAATGCAATAGTAATCTAAGCATAAATATGTCCTTGAAGGCAAACAAATGCTAAATTACAATACAGCTTCTGCCTTTAGGGTTCCTCCCTATGTGAGCAAATGCATATTTTGCATGTAATGCAAATCTAAGACATCAAAGGGAAAATAGCTATTTGCAAAATTTAAGGAAAGAGCATCTCCCTCTAACTCCAACAGCTCTAGCTATTCAGACCATGCTAAATTAAAGCTGCATAGCATTTCTCAAAATCACTCTTTGTTCTTAAATCACAAAAATCACAATCTGTGTTTTTCTTACTGAATTCTAAGCAAAAATGCCCCACTTCTAACAGTAACTGTCACTCCTACATGGCAACCCTTTTAAAGAGAGTTTCAACCAGCGGTTAAAATGGTCCAAGTGAAATCTGAGAAACAATTCAGTTTACCATTACATATATTATTTGACTAATTTCTATCCTGTTGATTTTATAACCATTTTTATCTTCTATTTAGGATTTCCTTGGCTATAGCTCACCAAGGATTCAAAGGTAAATCAAGTTCATCAAAATTGTGCCTTTCCTAATTACCAGAAACAATGCCAGGCACAGTAGCTGGAGCCAGTTAAGTCTCATACTTGTATTTCCAGTAGAAAGGAATATTTAAATCACCAAAATGTAAGATCATTATGAAGAAAATAACTTCTAAAAGGCACACCATTCAAATTTTGAGGAGAGCTCTCAATTTAAAGGATAATCACACCAAGCAACTTAAAAGGAGACATCAAAAGCATTTACCCATTAGGCAAATCACATGCTGGCTTATCACTCTTGAGGCCAAGGATGCCTGATGCAGCCCGACATGTCTTTCAAAAAAATGTAAATAGTTCATATAAACCTTTATACTACTCATTCCTCTTCCCCAAGTTCACAGAAATAATCCAGTTAACCTTGTACCCCAATGGAGCAGGTTATTGACTATTTCATGATAAAGACGTGCTAAGGAATGGCATGCAAGCATTGTAACACATTCACCTTCAACTAAAGACAGCACAATAATACACTGACAGATACATTTCTAATGACATCAGGACCTGTGGAATGTATGACTGCTAGGAAACACATGCTGCTAGGAAACAAAGAACAGATCTGATCAAATCTTCTAATGTAAGGACTGGGAATCATGGCGATTAGATCTTCTAAAATGAGAGCCCAAGTATCCTTTAATCTTCAGAAATATTTGCAGGTGTAAGCTCCAACACAAACCATCAAAAAATGAAACAAATATAGGAAGCTTGATTCTCAAGAATTCTCTAAGTTTTCTCTTAAGATGACCACCACGAACAAGCTCTCATAAAAATATAACTTAAAATCAGGCATCAGCAACTCTGTATGCCTTTTTGTTTGGTTGGTTGTTTTCAAGAAGACGGTATCTTAAAAGAAATCTAAAAAAATACAGTAGCTAGAAACAAAGCACATTTTTTTTTTGCAGTGCTATTAACTTTTTAAAACAAACTAGAATATAGCCACTTGCAACAAACACCAAAGCAGTCAGATATTCTCTACAACTAAGGCATTTAATATAGTTTAATTATGGAAACTGAGAAGCAGTTTTAACTTTTTGAAACCATTTATCTTTGTACATTTTTAACCCTTGCTTTGGTTACCAAAAAAAAGATAGGGTGAAACAAAACAGAGATTGAGAGATATTTCAACACAGGTATCCATTTAACTCCTACACAAATTATCTGGAAAGCTCTTTTGGTGATACTATAAAAGAACTGACAATTCTATCTGTAGTCCACATACAAACTGGGTGCTAGAACTCCAGGTCGTTTAGTATCCTCACAGATTGAAAACATATACCAGGGAAATCTGGCTAAATTCTGTTTAATCTCAGAGGGGAAATAAAGAATATTCTCCAAATGAAAACTTAATAAAGAAGTGTGTCTTTGTAGATTCTAAAATGACATTATTTAACTAGTGTTGGTAGCCCATATGACAGTAAATTAGCAGACTGCCTCTTTACTTCATTCAGAGCAAAACACAGAAGGCAATTTTTCCTTCCTGCCAGAGCCTATGAGTCTCCTCATTTCCCTAACAGCTGGCTAGAAGGATGTAAAATCAGAGGTGCAAGAAGGCTCATACTTCCTAATGAGTAACCCTTCCAGGAAAGTAAACACAACAGGCACCACTGGGTTTGGGTGTAAAGGAGACTGTGGCAGGGCTGCTTACACCGTTGTTTACAATGTGTTCCAACTACCGCAGGCAGGATCACACACAGGCAAAGGGAGGAGACAACCAGAGGTGGATCGCACGCCTCGAGTTCACCCACTTGCTCTTGTATCTCTGGCCATAAATAAAACAGCGCACGTTTCTATGGGAGAGAGGAGGAAAGTGGTCATAGACCTTCAGTGACCAGGGGTTATTATGCTGGCTTGACTCGGTTATTTTAATCTGCTCGAGAGATGACTACTCTTGGTCCTCATCAGGGCCAATCTGGGGTGCGTGGAGCGCTGCACCAGATTCTCACGCGCCGCACGCATCTAGTCGAGTTGCTCCTCATTGGGAGAAAGGGGACACCGTGAGGCTTCCCCGCTACCCCTATGGGGCCCCCGCGGCCTCCTCAAACCAGATTTTCCAGTTAAGCGGATCCCAAGCGATTTCGACAGCAAGCTCTCAGCTCAAGTACTATCAGCTCAGTCATCCCCGCAAATACCTCCCGGCCATCCCCAGAGCGCACGAACGCGCACACACAGACACGCACACGCCGCACCGCCGCCAACTAACCCTGGTAGCGGAGGTCGCCGCGACCCCACACACATACACACACACCCACCTATACTGCTGGGGGGCTTGGCACGCTTAGCAGCTGCTGAGCTCCAGCGGCGGGGGCGCGGTGGCACCGACACTGGAGGCAGCCCGAAACCTCCCCTTCTCCCGTGAGAAGCTTCAGGGCGCCTGTCCTCCTACCTGTAACCCAGTCGACCGCGGCCACCAATGCTCTGCCCACCTCGCCCCGGCGACTCGGCCACCGGGGTTCATGCAACACCGGCCCCCGCCCCGTGCCCATCCCAACACCGCGCCGCCCCGGGCCACCCACGAAAGTGGCCGCTTTCTTCAACCAAGCCGCCTAACAAAGCCTGGGCAAGCAGGTCTACACCAAACTGCCGTGAAGGGGACACAACAAGAGGAGTGCGGAGAGGCAGCGAGGCTCTCCAGTCAGGGGCGCGACCTGGGCAAACGCGTCCACCAAGGGCGTTCCAGGCTGGCGTCTAGAGAGGATCGCGACAGTCTGGCCGCCCCGTAGTCCCCAGAGCCCAGCTCCTCACCCGGTGTCTGTTGGTCCTCCAGCCTTCTCCCGCCTCCAGCCGCACCGGCTCCGCGAGGGCGGAGAGAAGGCGTCCCCTGGTCTGCTTTCAGCCCCCTCCAGAGGATGACACTGGGGCGAGAGAGGAGGGAAAAATTCCCGGGGGTGGAAACCGTTTCGGTTCCCCAGAGTGTTGGACTGAGAATGCGCCGAGTTTGCTCTCCCCTTCATCCCGCTTAGCCGCCAAATCGCCCAATAGCAGGAAAAAAAAACTCGAACCCGTGCCAAACCCGTGGCGCCCACCAGCCATGAAGCTCCCTTGCTTCCCCGCATCACAATCGGATGAGTGTGTGTGCGGGCGAGTGTCTGAGTGGGAGGGTGAGTGTGCGTGAGTCCCGCACCCCAGCCTCGGTTGCCCGCCCCGCGGATGCCGGCCACCACTATTAGGAAGAGTGAGAAGAATAAATTACCTTTCGTAACCGCCGGTCCCTGAGATCGTCCCATCAGTTGCTCAACAACCTGCAGCAGGGTGCAGTTTCCACAATCCAGCCGTGGAGCCCGGGGCAAAAGACCGATCGGCCGCCGCGAAGACACCCCCGCTACACGCGGCAACGAATGGGAACCAAAGCGCAAGGGGCAGCAGGAGGGTGGAGACCCCAGCCAAGGAAACAACAAAAAGTCTCTGCTTCCCCCTCTTCTTCTGTTACACAGCCACGGAGAAAAGGGAAGAAGGGGGGAAAAAAAAGGCAAATGCTTGTCTTCCTTTATGTTTCCGAGCTTCACACACACACCGAGGGGATAAAAACGGAGCCAAGAGAGAGGAGGGTTCAAATGTCTCTCCCAGTCCACAGTTGCACAACTTCAGAGTCAAGCTCTGTCTCCAGCAGCAGCTGAAGGACCCAAGCGGCAGCTATTAACATGCGGCATTCATAACCGGGGCTGCTGCTGCTGCTGCTGCTGCTTCTGCTACTGCTTAAGAAAAGACGTTGCTGAACAGACCAAAAATCTTCCCCCATCCCCCCCCCCGCCCCAGCCGATCTTTATATCCAGTTATCCCACCCCACCCCCTTCTTTCTTTTTCTTCTTCTTCCTCGTCCTCCCCTTTCCGCCTCGGAGCGGGAGCGATGGAATAGGTAGGGGGAGCCGCGAGGGCCAGAGGTGGCTTCTTCTCCGCCAAACCCTTCTCCTTCTTCTCCTTCCGAGGTTCTCTCCCCGCTGAGGGTCTCCTCTGGTGCCCGCAACCTGCGCAGAGAGCCGGGGCGAAGGCCAGGCAAACTCCTTCCCCGGTGCACAGCGGAGGCGCACGGGCGTAGAGGGCGCCGGGCCGCGGAGAGCTGCGTCCCGAGAGCCGCTAAGCCCGGAGCCCGGAGCCCGAGCGTTGGCTGATTAGCTCGCTGGCCGGACCCGGCAACTGCGGGCATGTGGGAGCTTCATTGCGCGGCCCCGGGCTCCGCGCCGCCGCCTCTTCGGTTCTTTCTCTTCTTCGACTCCCCGAGAGCGAGCAAGGCTCGGGCGCTTTCCAGACACGCACACTCACACACGCGCACACACGAGAGAGCTCTTGCCAAAGCAGACCGTGCAACCCGCGCGCGCGCACAATCGGAGAAAGAGGACGGAGGCAAAAAGAGAAGAAAGAAACGGGAGGGGGCGAGTCACTGGCAGCAGCAGCAGCAGCAGCAGCAGCTGCGGAAGCCGAGGCAACACGCAGTCCGAGGAAAGCCAACAACGGCAGCAGCGGCGCCCACCCGGACCAGCCGCAGCATCTGCATCCCCACTCCTGGGAACTGAGGCGAGCGGTGTGGGGCAAGCAGGCGACCCGGGAAACCCGCGACCCGGAGACGCGCCGAGAGCCGGTCCGAGCGCCGGCGCGCAGGGGCCGTGCAGCCTGCGCTCAGCGGACACTGCCGGGGCCGAAGCCAGGGCCAGACTGAGCAGCGGGGCGGGCGGGCGAGCGCCGAGAGCCGGGGAGGGGGCTCTTGCTGGGGGAAGGGGGTGGCAATCAAAACCCGGATCTGGAGTGCGTTCGGGCTTCGTCACGCGGGCTCCACCTAGCAGCTCGGCTTACGCTTGGAGGTGGGAACGAGAGGGCTGCTACAACAAGAGGCTTCCCTTTCAGGGTTTGTCAAACAAAGGGTACCTCTCCTCGCGTCTTTGAGCTCTCTCTCTCTCTCTCTCTCTCTCTCTCTCTCTCTCTCTCTCTCTCTCTCTCTCTCTCTCTCTCTCTCTCTCTCTCTCTCTCTCCCTCCCTCTCTCTCTTTCTCTCTCATCGTTCTCCCTCCCTCCCCTGGTCTTTTCCTCCTCCACTCCACCCCAGGTGAGTAACCGACATCAGACTGAAAGTCCTGCCAGTGTCTCTTTTTCCAGGTGCACACAATTCCACATTTTCGGGTAAGGAGTCCAATGCGTTTTCTGCCTCTGGTCCATTTTATGTTCCTTCAAACTTACCTCAATGTACAAGTTCATTGCAGACTTTAAAGTATCCTTCTCTGATAATAGGATATGAGGATTCAATTATTTTATTTCACAGCATCAATAAAAATTATCACAATGGATATAGAAAGGTACCGATTTCAAGGCAATACCCTCTGATAGAGGAAAAGTCTGCTCAGGTTAACTGAGTTACCTTGGTCTATTACTGAACCCTTTTGTGCCTTCTTTGTAAATAAGAGGGTTAAGTAGGTAATTTCTGTAGTCTTTTCCTACTCTAAAACTTTGTGATTTGAAATGGCCATGGTGTTTCCTATAAGTAAATTTCAGTTATAATTATGATTGAAACTAAGTCATATGCATCCAATAAGCACATTGTATCCAAATTGTATTGGAATGTATATATTCAGAATGATGTAACACCCTCCCAGAGCTCCTAGGGAGGTAACTTCAACCTCAGCACATCTGAAGAACTTAACACCTCATTAGAATTAACGGACCATACCCAATGCAAGTGGCTATCAAAATCTCCTTCATTCTTCAAAGCTCAATTCCAGTGCCAACTGCTCCAAGAAGACTTTTCTCACCAACTCCAATCAAAATAATCACCCCTTCCATTATGTTCCCACAGCAATATAATGGTGGTATCTCTACGATAACCCATTTCATTCTTTTTCTTGTTCTTTCAAAATAAATGCTTGTCTACATTCCTCCTCAGATGATAGGATCTTCCTTGAATGCAATTTCCAAATTTTAATAATCTGTGTAACATTTTACTCTGTATCCACAGTACTTAGCTCATTGTATATAATTCCTTTAAGGTGTGGGGTGGGGTGTATGTATGTGGGTGCGTGTGTGTGGGGTGCATGTGGGTTTAATGATATTGCTAAATTCTGGCCAACTAGATTTTTACAGGCTCAGGTTAGGCTACTTGAATTTCCCTAATATAGGGCACCAGTGAATTCTCCTGTGTACTTAAATAAAACATAAATTGACATCTGAAGTCACTTGTTACTTAAATAATTTTGGAAAGAGTTGACACTAGCCAACTGTAATAAGAGGTTCTTATTTGTAAAAGAGGCAAAATGGAAACCACTAAATTCATCTCCTAGAAGGATATATAGAGAGAAAACTATAAAATAATAGAATATACAATGAAAGGTGCTGTATAGATATTGAATGTTATAAATGGTAGCAGCAGGAATATAAACAGTACCTACAGACCAATTTTTAGAGTTAACCTTATCATAACTTAACAGGTCTGGAAGGATATGGAAAATGGATGAAATTTCAAAATGGAATTAATATATTTATCAAAATATGAAACATTATTAACTGAAAACTAATCATAATTAACAAGTAAATATGAAACATTAAATGAAAAGTAAGCATTTAGGTTAAATAAGTAATTGAAAAGAACGAAACAGCACGAGAAAGTGCATAAAAATAACCGATGGTTAAAGAAAAGCAGAGAAAATGTTAATTGCTTGCATGATTTAACCAAATGTTAAGAGAGCAATTTTTACATCAACTACATATATTTTAGACTCAAACGTCATACTTTCATATCATTTTTAATCTGATGAGCATCATATTCCATATTTAAGATATAAAGTATCTCACTTTATTGCCAGGAAATCCTTGACTCTTGCCAATATTTTTCTATGGTGAACCTTCCACAGAAATAAAATCAAGTAAATCCTCTGCCCTGTTTGCTACACAACTATATTTAACACCCTCTACTCAGGGACAAGATAGCATCACAGATGTTAGAGAAAAGATGCTACTACACATAGTAGCTCTGTGTGCTAGAGTGGTTTTTGAAATAAGATGGCACTGTTGGCTTCAGGGCCATTAAAATTGAAAAAAAAAAAAAATCAATGTTTACCAAATGGAAAAGAACTCCCCAAAATTAAAAAAGCTGAATACCCAATCAAATAGGTATTGTACACCTAAAACTCATTTTAAAAAATAGGATAACCAAAATTAAAATATTTTAATAACTTACAGTTTTCTGACCAAAGAGCTCTTTGCAAATTAATAAGAAATGCACTGGGCCAACCGAGAGGTACATTGGTTAAGAGCTGGTTTTGGGATGCCAGAGGCCCCGGTTTGGATCCCATGTATGAGGGCCAGTGACATTGCCCTCTACAGTTAACAACAGCTCCACCTGGAGTTGGGTTGCGCGAGCTCCGGCGACGGTGTAGGCTGCAGCCCCTGCTGCAGTGGGCTGCCATAGGCTACAGTGAGTGGCCGGCAGCCAGCGTGAGCTGCCAATCGCCGCAGTGAGCGACATCCAGAGGCCGGAGATCCATCTGCCTCATCTGGGAAGAGCGCAATGAGGATACCAACATGGGCCAGTGAAGCAATGTCCTCGGCAACTAGACTGAAGAACAAAAAGACAGCAACTTGTCTGTTCCCCTTCCCCGATTCTCCAACGCTGTTCCCCTCTCCTAATACCCCAATTTAAAAAAAAAATGTAAAAAAAAAAAAAAACAAGAAAAGAAATGCACTAAGATCTCCAACAGCATGAAACTCAGGAAAACAACATGAATAAATAAATACAAATGGCTAATAAATGTAAAGAAATATGTTCTGCCTATACAAACTCAATACATAAAAATATGTACAATCACCAGATGCATCATATTTTATATTTCACCCATGAAACAGGCTAAAAAGTAACAGGGCCCTACTACTACACTCTTAACAAAAGTATGTTGAGACAGGCTTGCCACTGTGCTAATGATGTACACTGACACAATTTTTCTAGAAAAACAGTTTATATGTATCAACTGCCTTATATATATTAATGACATATATATATATATATATATATATATATATATATATATGTCATTAATCCAGTGTTTCTATTTTCAGATATCATTTCTACAGTGGGGGGGACAAAACAGGTATAGACAAGAATTTTGTACAATGATATACATCTCACTCATAATTGTTATGCAAGGGTACTGAGTTATGAAAGGTATGCAAGTAGTGAGAGTGACTTTGTTTTTTCATATTCAGTAAAAGCCTTCTTATCTGATTGGAATTGGTAGTTATTCAGTTAAAAAACAGTTGGTTAAATCAAAAAAATATTTTTTAAATGATTCATATACTCTGTATTAACTAGGATTTATTTGGGCTGCAAGCAACAGAAACACAAAATCACAGCGACCTAAACGAGATAGACATTTGTTTGTTTTTCAAGTGAAATTCTAGCAGTTGGTGATCCAGGGCTGTGATGGTCCTCCAAAGCATCAGGAAGTGAAACAGACACCTTTTTTATCTTCTTGCTCAGCCTTCTATGGCCTTTATCCCCAATTTCAGTTCTAGCAATCAGACCTACATCATAGGAGAAAAGAAGCAGAGCGGGAAAGTGAAAGGAGCAGGAAGTGAAAAGTATGCTCACATCTAAGGAAATTTTCCTAAAGTTGCACAAACCATTTCCCCTTTCATTTCATCCTCAGCAATGGGAGGTGGTAATAGTCAGCTGCAATGTTAAGGTGGAATGTTGACTCTTCCAGGCAGCCATATGTCCAAAGGAAAATCAAGACTTTTCCATGATTCAGCTTTTCCTCAGCCTATGATTTACATCGTGCACCACCCTGGGTTGAGCTCTGCATACATTAGGTTTCCAGTGACCAAATGAATGGCTAATGCAAACACTAGACGATGTCATCTTCTCATGAAATGACCACTCCTCTTCAACCATATGGAAACGTTCACGAGATTTATAATGACTAAGTTTTTGCCATCAAGAAAAATACCCTCGGATACCCAATGAGGTATCAGCAGACATTTACTATCTGAAATGCCCCTGGGGCCTGACACACTGCTAGATCAAGGTAATGGGGGTTAACTCACATTTGCAGGGCAGGCAGCAAAGCATAATACTTGGATTCCAAGTATGACATGGCATAATTAGAACTCTAAGGGCTCTTGGGTTCACTAGATAATGACTCAAGCATAGATTATATAGACTATTAGAATGTATTTTATAGCCCTACGGGATAGCTTAATCCTAAGAATTACCCAGAGATCCTCTCCATTCCCTGAAATATACATCAATGGACCATTTATAAAGATGGTAAAATCTTTCTCTTACCAATTTGATATCACCTATTGTCTCCTTGCTTCAAGCAATTCAGCCTTATTCTTTTTCATTCCAAAATTGGATCGGCGTATTCTATATTCTTAATGATCTGGAATCTTATCTATAAATCTAGATAAGGTGAATCAGGTTCTAGATATTTTTTAAAACAGCCTCTCCTAATGAAGGCTTTCTTCTTCCCAATGCTCTTTCTTAAACTCTTTATCCTAATTTCTCTAATGTTTGCATATATGCATCCCAGTTCTGGACGACTGTAAAAGGAACAACAAGCTTCTTTTTTTTTTCCTGCAACTTTTTCAACTACTTTGTCTTACATCCCACAATTAAATTGCCTTCCATAATTCCAAATTAAGCTCACCACCAAATGCTTTCAGCCGTTTACTATAAATGTTCGTGATAGAACACTGGCTTTTGCAAAAGTATTCAGCACACATTTAGACATAGTGGGTTTAAAAGCATCACATCATGGTGTCTAAATTCTAGTGTTTGGAAATATGAAAATATTTTAAAACCCAGCACTGTTCTCTTAAGGCCTCCCTCTTGTAAAGGCAGATGTGCTTGTATTTTACAAATGAAAATGTTGTGGTCATTCAGAGATAGTCAATAATGACTGTCATGGCCTGGAAAGGAAGGAAACAGAGTACTTGTTTCTCTGTAAAATATTGCCACTCTCTTAGGCTCTGCTCCTCAGCCCCACTCCCTTAAGACCATGCCAGACACCAATCATACATACCTGAGTCATAAATAATCTCACTTCTCTAAAAACAGTTCTTACACATGCATGTGTGAGGTGGCTTTGCCCATCCTATTTGGCCTTGTCCCTTGGACATGGTTGATCAGTTTAGACAAGGGCAGCTGACCCAAACTTGGCTAATCAGAATCCTTCCAGAGGATTTTTTTTAGACTATACTATGCAAAGGGTCTCCGTACATCCCTGATGGTGCCAGGCTCAGTAGCTATTCATGGCCATGTTTTCTGCTATGTGGGGCTCTGTAAACCTGACTTAGTGCAGTATTTTCCTGGAGTGTGCAATCAGATTTTTAAAATACTGCTAGCCTTAATCAGAAATTTCTTTTTCTTTTGCATCTATATCTAAACTCCCCAATAAGATGTATACTGAGGGGAGCTTCTATATGGACATGTTATAGTGCTAACATGCAATCTTGGGAAATGATGTTTCCCCTTAAGATTGCCTACTGGATTTTTCTGAAAGCTGAGCTCATAGAAGGCATATGGTATTATTCTTCTAGGAATCCTGGTCACATTCAAATTATTTTTGCAATACTCCCAAATAGATGATTTTCTTATTCCTGGTGTCTGCTTCAGTTCTCTTCCTATAAAAGGAAAATGAAGAGTGGTAGGGAAAACAATGGTTATTGCCTACTTGGAAATACAGTACTTAGACCCATAGTAATTATTCAATAAATGTTTGGTGAATGAAATAATTCAAGGCAAGTATTATATAATATGTTGTAAAATATATAAGATATGTATGATTAATATTAACATATCTATAATTTTACTAAGATTATTTATTAATAGAAATTATAGATCTAAATGAGGTCTGTCAAATTAAAATTAGTCAGCTGCATTGGTTAAGGGAGGCTAGGAGAGGCTACTGTTGCTCAAAGCAAATTTAACACTTTTTTCAATCATTTTATTTTATCACATGGTTTGGAATAGCCTTAAGATATTAGCAAACCTCTTTGCTTTTAAAGTACTTTTTTTTTTTTTTTTGGCTACTGGTTTATAATCAACTAAAAAAAAAAAATCACTGCCAGTAAAAAACTAGAATAGAGCTTGGAAATTGTCTAATTAGTTATCAACATAGGAGACAATGTTTTTTTGTTGTTCAAAATAAAGTATGGCTAATTTTTTTCTATGATTTAATTTTAGACTACAGCTCCTTTAAAGTAATGAACACTACCTTCTGTGGGCTAGGCCTAATCCTCCCAAGAAACCAGCAGCTTAGATATTATTCCCATTTTGTGAATAATGATAATAAATGTCAGACAGTATAGTCACTTTCGCAAGGCTGAACATTCAATAGAGCACACCATTTAGACAAGTTTACCTTACTAACCCTCTGCCTACATTGGTGGAGATCCTAAAAGCAAGGTTTTACAGTAAGGTCCTTCCTGTTTGACTATAGTTCATGGGATCAGGGACAGAAAGAGGTAAGTTGTTTAAATAGTAGCCTAACCAAGTCTTCCCAGGGAAATTGGAATTGGGGTTGACAGAGTCATTGTTGTGTTTTTTTTCCTCTGAATAAGCCATGTAAACTATCCAGTGATGGTGCGGCCCTCTTTTCACTGCCATATGAATTCAAGAATCTGAGGAAGTTCTCTCTTCATAGGAGACATGGACTATTCTATCATCAGTAGAACTTGTTGTTAGTCTCCCAAGCAGAAGTGAACAGAATGCTAATCTGAATAAAGGAGCATAAAATGCATACACACAGAAGAGCCTAGATGAAATGCAGAGAGGTTTTGAATGGTTTTCTGGATGCTGGTTCTATTTTCTTTCTGAGACCCAGCTACATTTCTGTACTTAGTTTCAGGAGAACAGTGCGTGTGGTGTTGCAGTTCGTTCTTCTTTTTGATGAAGACAGCACAATTTTGGAGGAGTTATCAATGGATTTCAACTGGCTCTATCTCTCTTTCTATTCCTGGAAATAGCATGCCTCTTCATAGGGTGTCCTTTTCCTCCCCAATTTATATATTAGTAATGATCTGTCCATTTGGTACCCAGCCTACAAAGGGAAGGCAAATGATCCAGGCCAAATTAGATATTGTAGCCAGCTCCACCCCACTGATTTGTTACAGGTGGCCACAGGACTTAAGCCGGGTCATCAGAGTCCTTCCCTATGACTTTTTAAAATACATGAACACTGGAATAGAGAGATTTCCTCTCCTCTAGTGTGTTTTCAAGTGGGAATGGTGTAAATCTGAAGTATTTGTTTATTTATTTATTTATTTATTTATTTATTTATTTATTTACTTGCTTACTTACTTGTTTCCAAACTGCCTCCCAGGGATTTAACAAATAGGAAAATAAAATAATAATTGCCTCCCAATTTATCTCACAAAATGGTGAAAAGATTAAACATATACTCACCAACAGCTTGATATATTGTTACCTTAATTCATTCAATGGTAGGTTTAAAAACTAAAATTCCAATTTTATACTTTAAGTCTTACTCTAAGGTATTCACACTGTGTTTCTGTTTCTCTAGTGATTAAGATAATCCTGGACCAGGTCTCTAAACTGGGGGACAGAGGGCTGGCAGACAGGTTTCTTTGCTTCTTTCAGGCTCATAAAGATCCTTTCATCTTTAACACATGGGTTTAGAGGTGGCACTGGGCAGGCCATGGGGAGCAGAGAAAAAGGATGATTTCTTAGCATTTTATTTATACACTTGCATGATCTTTATCACTTCCACTCAGGTTCCAGACCTAAGAACTCAGTTGTATGGCTACACCTAACTGTAAAGGAGGCTGGCAAACGCAGTCTAGCTTTGGGTTCAGGAAGAAATTGATGTGAGTTTGGTAAACAACTATGCAGTTCTTCCCACACACTCTCTCGGTGGTTGCGAAATGACAAAGTACAAAAAAAATATACAGAATTATGTAGCCCAAAAACCACTACTACATAATTGAATTAATATTTAGGCCCCATGACATGGTACAAAGAGCTCAGGACATGGATTCAGAAGACCATATTTTCAGTCTTGTTCTTATCACTAAATCACTGGGCAAGTCACTTGATAGTTCTAGGCTGTATTTTCTCTCTCAGTAAAATTGCCACATTAAAATGTCTGTTTTACGTACAAGACCAGTTTATCGTGGCCAGCAAATAGAGTATATTATAAATTTAGAGTGGTACTTAAATGAAAGGTCCTTGTTAGGACACACACATACACACACACACATACACACTTTCACCATTTATACACACAAAATTTTATGTGCTATCCTCTAATTCCTATGTTTTTCCCTTATGTTTTAATCTCTCTTCTATAAATGCAATATCTGCTTTTCGGGACACTATGAAGGACCTTGCATATTCTTCTCCCCAGAACCAAAGGACCCATTTCCACAGCTTGAGAAATGTAGGCTGCTGACAGATGAGTTCCTCAAGTATTTCCCTCCCTCTGCCAGAGGGATATGTTTTAATCGAGATTATGTTCCCTCCCCAGGAGTCAGCCTAGACAATACCTGTCCTTCACAAGTACTTACAGTAGGTCCATTTCCTACTTCTAAATGACTCTGAAGGACCTTCCCAGGCTCATGAGCCTCTTCCACTGGATTGCCTGAGGGCTCTACTGCAGTTATAATTTCATCATGCCTGACCTTCATTTATGAGATATTTCCCTTTCTTATTGAAGGTAATGATATTTTATGGCTACATTGGCATAAAGAAAAATATAATTCAGGATAGATTTATTATTGTCATATTTATATATATTTTTATTCTGGCTGAAAAAAAATTAAAACATTTTCGTGGGCTGCTAGAAGTATTGTGGGCCTTAGTCACTGTGCATAATGGATAAGTTGGCCCTGGTTCATACTGTCTCCCCATCTGAATGTAGGCTCTTGGAGGATGAGGAGTTTTGTGTTTTTGCTCATTGCTATTCCTCCAGCAAGGAAAACAGGGTCTAGCCCATAGTAATGTTCAGTAAATATTTGCTGAACATATGAATGGATAAAAGTATCATTTTGATTTTCCATTAGAATTCATTTTCCGTTCCCTTAGTAAAATAGCTTTGTGTGGTCTACACCAGAATATGTTGTTATTTCCACTTCAACACTTAAAGCTTCAAGCGTAATTCTATAATAGGCCAACCGACCTTTGAACTAACCACAGGACTCAGCCTTATACAACTCTTGGGAACCATGGTCCCAAGCTTTTAATAAGCTTATGGTAAGTGAGCTGGGGGAATTACTTTTCTGCAGCCCATCTTGGTACACTGGAGAGTTCTGTGCTCTGTCAGGAAGGTATTACAAATATCATGGGAAACGTTTTTTAATTTTTTTATTTAAAAAACATTCTTTAAACAATTATAAGAAAAACATTTTGCTGGTACTTTGAGGTAAACAGTAATATTGAAATACCTTCTAAGCAATGAAAGAAATCAGGAAAAAAAAAAAACTTAAAATAATTTTATAGAACTAAACTCGTGTTGTTGCCATATTACAGAGATTTGTTCTAATGAAAAAATTTTTAAAAACTCTAAGAAAACTGATGGGTCTCAGGTGGTAGAGCAAGGATAAGAGAATGACTAAATTTGCTTTGTGTTTATTAGAAAAAGAGGGATCAGACTTTCAATATGATTTGGGAAAACTGAAGTGAAACTTGCAGGGGTATAAATATTGCTTATTTTCTACTGGAGAATTGTGGTCCTTATGAATTTCTTAGAATAAGAGGTGACCACTGAAACCCTTTTGAGAGGAAATGTTATTTCATGGGAGGCAAATATCATTACAGCACAGCATACATTTGATAATATGCAGAATACTTTAATGTACAGCTGATCAGGAACATTCATAGTTATTTTCTTACCCTTTCTGGAACTACTGTGACATTTTCCATTTGTTCTACCTTTAACAATCTCATGTGTTTTCCTCAGAAATTGACTAATGCTCAATATTTAGTTACACATATATCTGTCCTCCAATAGACTGTTGGGGAAGCATGTAGAATTTATTTTAGTACATATGTTACCCAGCATGATTCTTTTCATATTGAATAGCTATTCAATTCAGTTAATAAACTATCGAATGTAAAACAATTTAAACACTAGACATAGGGTTATTTTTCTTAAGATCATTTTAATTGTATAAATATTTAGAAAACTCTTTCCTTTGAAGGTTTCTTTCTTACTGCTGATAAGTTCACATTTCATTTACTGATATAAGATATAGAGTCCTAATCCCATCAGAGCAGAGCAGAGGATAGAACCATTATTTATCTAACACTTGCCTAAAAATTTGATAGGGGCATTACATACGTGATCTAATTTAATAAAAACAACTCAAAAATATAAGGGTTATTTATTTCACATTATAAGTAAACAAAACAAAACAAAACAAAAAAGCAAAGAGCTAACTCACTCAAAGTTAAACAGCCAATAAGCTGAAGAGCTAAATTCAAACCTAGTTCTATCTAACCTAGTTCTATCTAATTCCAAAACTCACATTCTTTCTCCTACATCTTTGCATGGGCAAAAGATCAACTCTACAGAGTAATATGACATTGAGGACTAGAGCAAGACATTGAGAGATAACATAATGAATTTTTACAAAATGGCTTAAATTGTTAATTCAGTAACCATTGTGTTAAAACACGAGTTCTGAACCATAATGACTTCTGCCACAGAGACCTATTTGAAAACGATGAATACATTTTTTAAGGAAAAAAGTAGACATTTACAGTGACAGATATTGGTCCGTGGGATTTTACATCATTTTTACATATGTATTTTGTCATGTCCAGGTCAATTGTGAAAACGATTTCACCACTTTTATCTTCTTTGTGGTTCTTTACCTTTTTTGATTATTTATGTCTGCTGTCTCCTTTAGTCTTATAAGTCTCATCTTCACTTGCATTGCTGATTTTTTTTCTATCTTATTTCTATGAATTCATTATTTCTCCAAAATGTCTTTATATTTCCTTTTCCTCTCCCTCTCCCTGTCCCTCTCTCTCTTCTGCTCGTCCTTCCCTCCTGTAAGACCTGATTACAATACTATCTGTGTGATTTTAAAAAATCCCAATGTAGACCCATGCAGTGTTTCTTCTTAGATTTCAGAGCTAGGGAAATACCTCTTTCCTGATAATGTGGTTTTCTACCTTATTAGCTATTGAGAGCAATGTATCCTATTATGTTCCCCTTTTACTTTGAATGCCTGAAAGATAAGCATTTGTTTTTTGCACAATAGCAATAGTTTTTCTAGACTTCATTGTCTGGGATGATTATGGTTCCCATCATTACTTGTCTGTTGTCACTGATGTTGTGGTTTAAATGATGTTACAGTTTTGTCATGGGTGACCTTAATTTGTGAGAGACCTCCCTTTTTTATTGAAGGTAAGAAAGAAAAAGAAAAAGATGAGAAAAGTGCCAACAAGAGAAAGAGAAGTGGGAAAATTAAACATTTCATTAGTTTTGCTTCAAGTCTGGCTTTGCCCTGCTTACTTCAGTTTATGTTAATGATTCCTGTCTTGATTCACTGAACAAGGTCTTGCCCTGTATCCAGCTTGAAGTAGCTGGGAGAGCTGCTTTATTCTTTTTGTGCTTGAGAACATGTCTTCATATCTCATTTCCTCCAGGAATGGAGTACTTCTTTATTTTGACAAACTTTAAATATATATATTTGCTTAAAAACATTATATGAATTTCTAGTGTACAACATTATAACATTATAATTTGATATCTGTTACTCTATTACGTGCTCACCACCCCAAATCTAGCTTCCTTTTCTTTCATTGCCATATATTTGACCGCCTACCTTATTCTCATTCCTTTTATCCCCTTCCCCTCTGGTAACCACCATTCTGTTTGATAAATTTTTCTATAGCCTCTCTTCTTCCCAGGTTGGAGCCTTCCTTTTGAATACCAGATCTACATATGGGATCTTTTTACCATTGAGCAGATAACACCAATTCTGAATCTGAGTCTCTCTCTCTCTCTCTCTCTCTCTCTCTCTCTCTCAACATATACCACATATACCTCCTCTATGTACACAAATATATATATATATATATATATATATATATATACCCTTAATATTTATACATACATACCCTTAATATTTTTATTAAAATATAGCTAACTTACAACATTACATTGGTTTTAGGTATACATCATAGTTATTCAATAGTACCCACCTGGCACTATACAGAGTTATTACCATGTTATTTATTATATTCCATATGCTAAAGAAGCAATTGCCATGATAAGTCCAGCAACTACCTGACATCATACCATGTTATCACATACCACTGACTATATTTTCTGTGCTGTACATTACATCCCCAAGACTTGCTTTCTACCTGGAATTTTGAACCTTTTATTCCCCTTTATCTTATCCTCCCTTTTATTTTTCAATTACAGCTGACATTCAATATTACTTTATATTAATTTCAGGTATACTGCATAGTGGCCAGACATTTATATAATTTAAGAAGTGATCCCTCTGACTAGTCTAGTACCCACCTGGCACTATGCATAGTTATTATCATATTATTGACTATATTCCCTATGTTTTACTTTATATCTTGATGACAATTTTATAACTACCAATGTATACTTCTTAATCCTTTCACCTTTTTCAACCTGCCCCCTTAACCCCCCTCCTATATATCACCCCAATAGATCTAGTGCCCATCGGACACCATACATAGTTATTACAATATTATTGACTATAATCCTTATGCTATATCCTACCTCCCCATGACTACTATGTAACAACCAATTTGTATTTCTTAGTCCCTTCCCCTTTTTCACCCACTCCCAACACCCTTCCCATCTGGAAACCATCAAAATGTTTTTTGTATCTGAGTTTGTTTCTGTTTTGTTTGTTTGTTTATTCTTTAAATTCCACTTGTAAGTGACATCATATGACATTTGGCTTTTGCTGTCTAACTATACTCAGCACAATACTCTCTAGGTACACCCATGTTGCCACAGATGACAAGATTTCGTTCTTTTTTATGGCTGAGTAATATTCCATTGTATATATGTGCCACCTCTTCTTTATCCATTCATCTATTCAGGGGCACCCAGGTTGCATCTATATCTTGGCTAATGCAGATAATACTGCAGTGAACATATGGGTGAGCACATCCTCTGAAGAAGTGTGCTGAGTCTTTGGATAAATACCCAGAAGTGGAATTACTGGGTCCTTCTTTGTCTCTTGTTACAGTCTTTGCTTTAAAGTCTATTTTGTCTGGTTTAAGTATTCCTACCTCAGCTTTTTGTTTGTATGTTTGTTTGTTTCTATTTTCATGAAATATCCCTTTACTTTCAGTTTGTGTGTATCTTTCAATCTGAACTGAGCCTCTTATAGGCAGCAAATGTAAGGGTGTTGTTTTTTAATCCATTTTGTCCCTCTATGTTTTGATTAGAATATTTATTTCATTTACATTGAAAGTAATTGTTGATAGGTATGTAGTTATCTATTCTATTATTTATATTTTTTATTATTTTCTGTCTTAAAGAAGTCATCTAAATTCAGTGGTGATGAACTCCTTTATCTTTTCCTTGTCTGGGAATCTCTTTATCTGTCCATGGAGTCTAAATGACAGCTTTGCTGAGTAGAATACTCTTGGTTGTACATCCTTGCTGTTCATCACTTTTTCTGCCAATATTTTCTGCCAATACCTTCTGAATTTCAAAGATTCTATTTAAAAATCAGCATGGAAGCTCCCTTGTACATAACTAACTGCTTTTCTCTTGCTGCTTTTAAAGTTCTCTCTTTGTCTTTAACCTGTGGCATTTTAACTATGATGTGTCTTAGTGTTGGCCTCTTTGAGTTCATCTTGTTTGTGACTCTCTGCATTTCCTGGGCTTGTATATGTATTACCTTTGCCACATTAGGGAAGTTTCCATCATTATTTTTTCAAATAGGTTTTCAACTCCTTGCTCTCTATCTCCTCATTCTGGTACCTCTAGAATACAAATGTTGGTCAACTTGATGTTGTCCCAGAGGCCTCCTAAACCCTCATTTTTTTTTTCTTTTTGCTGTTCTGCTACTTTTAATCTCTTGATTCCTTCTACTGTATTCCTTCTAAAGTATTCTTCATTTCACTTATTGTAGTCTTTATTTCTGACTGGTTCTTTTTTTGTGTTTTCTATCTCCATTTTTATGTTATCCATCTCTTTGTTGAAGTTCTCCTTGAAATCATTGAGCATCCATATAACCAGTGTTTGGAACTCTGCATTTGGTTGATTGCTTATCTCCATTTTGTTTAGTTATTTTTCTAAAGCTTTGTTCTGTGGTTTTATTTGGGAAATGTTTCTTTGTCTCCCCATTTGGCTGCCTCCCTGTTTTTGTTTCTGTGTATTAGGTAGGACTGCTATGCATCCTACCTAGTCTTAGTAGAGTGGCTTTATGTAATAGGTGCTCTGTGGGACTCAGTGGCAAAGTCTCCCTGGTCACTTAAGCTGGGTGTTCCAGGTGTGTCCCTTGTGTGAGTTATGTGTGTCCTTCTATTGTAGTTGAGCCTTGGTTGTTGTTTGCATGTCAAAGGGAGATACTTACTCTCTGGCTCATTGGTTGAGAGAACTGGCCCTGACTTCAGTGGAGGAGCTGTGGTGAAGGGGCTGACCCTACAGAGCAGGATCTGCTTCAGCAGGGCTCTGGTGCCTGCCCAGTGTGCCCGTTGGTTATGTCGTACTTGACACTAGCTGGATGATGCTTCAGCTCATTTTGAAGCTGGTGACTGGGCATGCCAGCTTCAGGACCACCTAGGAGGGGACATGCTGTAGGTCAAGTTCAGCCACAGCCTGTGTCCCACCCAGGGCCACCCAGCAGGAGCCACAAAGAAATCCACAGTTGGACACCACCCTTGCTGTACTTGGAAGTGCCTTGAGAGGCCAAGCTGCAAACCAAGGCTGACTGCCTCTAGTGCCGGCTTAGGGCTGCTCAACCAGGGGTACAGTATATTCTCAAAACATATGCTGCTTGTCTGGCTTCAGTGAACCTTAGAGAGACCCTAGAAAAGTTGCAGAATCAGCCAAGGCAGGAGGTCTGTAAGGAAAAAGCCACTGGAAGCATCTTGGCTGTGTCTGAAAGTTGCACAGGGCAGGGTCTCAATCACTAGGGTGGGATAAATGAGCAACGTTTAGCCAGCTTGCTGGCAGCTCCCTGTGTCTGCATGCCAGGAAATGGGAGGGCTCAACAAAGAAACAATGGCCTCCCCAGCTCCTCCATCCAAGAGAAAGATATCTCTCCAGGCCCGTCCCAAAGCCAGACAACTCAGTTTCCCTCATATGTCCCTGCCGCCTTTCCCGCTGCTACCCCAGCACTGGAGCTCAGAGCCAGTGATTCCTTCGGTAAGCCCTTGCATGGTCCCTATACGAGGAACACCTGGGACTCCACCTGCCTTTTATCTCACTCAGCCACAATCTCTGCTGATTTTCACAACCAGATATCATGGTGATGTCTCTCCCTGGCACTGGAGCCCTGGGCTGAGGAGGGGGTGGGACCCCTCACTTTTCCAGAGGGGAGCTCCACAGCCAAGATATCCCTCCTGATTTTTAATGTTCACAGGTGAGTGTGGGACCAGCTTGTTCCACGCCTCTGCCCCTCCTACCAGTCCTGAGGTGGCTTCTTCTGCATGTTAGTTGTAGGGCATTGGTTCATTAAGATTTCAGGATATTCTTAAACAATGTTTTTGTTTGTTTGTTTGTTTGTTTGAGGGCAGTGTCACTGGCCCTCATATGTGGGACCGAACCGGGGCCGCTGGCTTCCCAAGCCAGCGCTTAACCACCGCGCCACTCGGCCGGCCCCTCAGGATATTCTTAATGATGGTTGTTTTGTAGTTTAGTTGTAATTTAGATGTGGCCTCGAGAGAGGATAAGCACAGCATTTACTTATTCTGCTATCTTGACTGGTAGGGCCCAGACACACATTAATTGCATTCAGAATGTGTAGTAAGAAGTGCTGGTATGTATTTATATTAATGGTAACCACTTCTATAGGCTATTCCTCTTACATGTCCCATATTTTAGTTGGTTGACATTTCCTTACTATTTGCCTTGCAAGGTGGCATTTACAACTCAGTATCTATGTCTCATTTGCGATTCATGCCCATCACAACCAGTTTTAACCCGTGGCTGGTGTTCTTTTTGTTGTTGGATCAACTGGTTTAGGTTGAAATTCTTTTATCACTATAAAAAGTTATTAAGAGATTTTGTTTTATAGCCCTTTAGTTTGATTTAAAGTTTGATGCTATATTCATAGTAGATTAGATGAACCTGTATGTATGTACATACATACGTTTATACATATATATTTATATTCTGCCTTGTCCAGTAAAAAGGACATTATTCATTTATACAAATTAGTTGTGCCAGTAAAATATTATCCTTCTCTAGGGCTGGCCTAGTGGCTCAGTTGGTTAAGAGCTCATTTGAGAGTGCGAGCTGAGCTCTGAGCAACAGCAGTTCGAAGCCCAGCCTGATCTGAGCTGCTGTTGAGCTGCCAACAGGTGGCAGGATGGCTCAGCTAAACAAAACAAAACGAACAAACAAAAATATTATCCTTCTCTGATTTAATTCAACAGAACTTTACTGGGTCTCTATTGGGTACAAGGCACTCTACTAGTTCCACTGTAACAAATATGAGGTCTACATGGTGTATTATATATGGAGTCACAGTCTTTGCTGGAGACAAAAAATATCTGTAGCATAGATAGAGATATGGATATTGAAAGTGATTACAATTCTATGACTGAAAATATTTCCTAGTGGCACACTCCTGGGGCAGACCTAGGGATCCGTGTGATTTCCAGGGTTCTAGCTGTCACTCTGACTTCTTCCTTATACTTAGTAGTGGTGGTGGATTGCTTTAGGAATGGTCTCAAATTCAAACCTATGTATGCTAATTATGTGAACCTTAATAAGTTACATAGACTCTCTGTAACTCACTTCCTTATGAACAGTAGGTAGTCATATGTATTTATTAAATGAATGAATACATGTAATGTATGTGCTTGGCACAAAACTATTCTAGGGGATACAGGGCTGTATAAGGCAGACAAGTTTATGTTTCATGAAAATTAGATTTGAAAGGATGGCCATACTGGTCAAACTACAGTAACATATACTTACATACACAATATAGAGTATAATATAGTCATGTTGTGTGTAATTATAATAATATATTTGAAAGACTATTTAATTCAATGTATTCTATATATTTCTTTATGTTTATAGATAATAAAAAGTGAACATTTTCTTACATCATCCCGGAATCAAGGTGTCAAAGATATTATAATCACAAAGTGTTATATATATATCAGATGCATTTAATGTTTTGTTTTAAGTTACAGAATACAATATAGTAAGTGTATTTGGCAACTCACTCAATGCAGAGATGTCCCAATTATTGTAAAATGCTGTTTGACTTGACATTCCACTGATTCTTGAGTCTGGCAGCTGAGACAAATACCAGAGTTCCTCATAAGCTATGTCCTAGGCTTTAAATCAACTTTTGGCTCCTCTATTATTCTCTGAACTTAATAAGGACATTATGTCCATGTGTTTTCCAGATCTCATAAAACATAAGGAAATGTAAGCTAAGGTGTTAGAGGAAGGAGTCAGTAAATACCTCAGAATGGCCTCTTTTATCCTGATCACACCGCATGGGATGTGAACATAGATCTATGTTCTTCTCCAGCAGCGGAACCCCAGGGTAACTTCTGAGAACTGCTGACCTCTAGACTGGCTTTATACAGAGATAAAAGAAAGCTGTGTGTGTGTTTTAAAAGCAGTGATTAAGGATTTTTCAGGCTTTCTGCTATTCTTCCATCATTTACCCAAACCTATGAGTGTGATGAAGTGTATTGGTAGAAGGATTTTGTTAAAATGTAAATAAGTGAGATGTGCTTAATGATGTGTTAAACAGTTTAAAACTAGTAAATTTAGATCATTTTGCTCAGTGAGAAACAATGTATGTAAATGTAGATATATTGAGCCTCAGTTTACTTACCTGTAAAACAGCAATAAATCGAGACACCTTGTGAGATATATATATATATATATATATATATATATGCTTTGAAAAATAATTGACACATAAAAAGCAATATATTATTCCTAAATAGTTTATAATCAGAGTACCTAAGTAATTATAAAATAGTTACATGAAGGAAATACATCTAAATGTTAATAATAGATCTCTGGGTTAGATCTCTGAGTATAGATGAGTTTTATTTTCCTTTCTTACCTACCTGCATTTTCTAGATTTTCTAAGATCAATATAGCTTTTACTTATATAATAAGAATACTGTTGAAAGTATTTTTTTAAAGTTAATAATAAAAATAATCCATTAGGAAATATTAAATGTATTATCATGAGAGGAATGAGGGACAGCAAGGCACAAATTAAATAGTCTAAGAACTTAAAGGGTAAAATAAAAGAGAGGATAATTCCTGATTTAGCAGTCCAGTGCTTTTCAAGGGGCAAGAAGTGAGTTTAGCCAAGGGGAAAATATAAGAAGAAATTGGAGTAAATCTTTTTTGCTGCTTCTTTTTCCAGAGGTGAGTTAGTCTACGTGTGAATGCCAGTTTTAAAAAAGAATGATATCTTTGGTGTTTACCAATCAGATATTTTATTATTTCTCTATTAATGAATAACAAATTACCCCCAAAACGTAGTTTAAACAACACATTTATTATCTCACGATTCCCATGGGTCAGGAATCTGGACGCAGGTTAGCCGAGTCCTCTGTTTCAGGCTATACCGTGGGGTGCAATAATGTTAGAAACTGGAGCTGAGGCCACCTCAAAGCTTGAGTTGAGTAACATCTGTTTCCAGCTACTCATGGGGCTGTGGACACACTTTAAGTCCTTGCTGACTGTTGACTAGAGGTATCAGTTCTTGGCCTTTTGTGTGTCACCATAGGACTCTTACAACATGGCAGCTCGCTTCAGAGAGAGAGAGAGAGAGAGCAAGAGACAGAGGGAGAGTTATATGGAGGTTTTAGTTTTTAGGTAACCTAATCTCAGACGTGATATCGTTCATTTTTCCCATATTCTATTTGTTATGAGTAAGTCAGTATGTCTAGCCTCATACTAAGAGGGGATTCCATATGATTACCAGTACGTGGGAACACAGAGTAGTTTAGAGACTGTCTACTACAGATGTCCTGAAGGATGTTTATTAAGCTATGTTTACTGTAGCTTGCTCATGTTTCTTTCATTCATAAATACTTAAACAACAGTTTAGTACTGATCTAAACACACACATTCTTCTTATCTATTGGTGTCTGTGATAGTTATGACTATCCCAGTATGATGTTAAATTAATCAAATTATAGTTGAAGGAATCTTAGAATAAAATAAATAAAATAAAAAGAAGAGAAAAGAGCCATGTGTACTACTTGAGAAATAGCTAACTTTAAAGCAAGGGTAGAGTAAAAGAAATCAAATGAGAGTGGTCAGGGAGTCAGAAAGACAGGAAGAAAAACAGAAGAGCATATTTTTTGTGAAACCAATGAAACAGAATATTTCAAAGGGAAAGTAACTAACAGTGTTAAATGTTGCAGACAGGGCAAATAAAATTAAGACAAAAGGACAGTTTTCCATTAGAATTATCAGTGAAAAAAACCAAAACATGACTTTAACAAGAGTAGTGGAGGTGGGTTAGACTTAGAGTGCAATGAGCATTAATTCGAGGTGAGACAATGAAGACAGTAAGTAAAGATCACATTTTGAAGTAAATAGTTTGACTGTGGAGGGAGAAGCATAATGTAGTAGCTGAGTGAATTGGTGTTGAGGGTTTTTTGGGGGGGTAGTTGAGGAGGATATGTTGTGAAGGAATTCATAGAGAAGGAGAGGCTGATGATGCAGGTAATTGAGTGAAAATGAAGGTCTTGGGAGCAAACCAAAAGAATGGAATCCAATATGAAAGACAAAGGTTTATATTTTAATTTGAAGGAAGGTGAATAGGATAGATGGTGAAGCAAGTAAGTATGTAGAATTATTTTAGTTGAGGAAGTTAAGACAATTCTTCTCTGATATGTTGTATTTTCTCTCCAAAGAAAGATGTAATGTCTAGGATAACATCGAGGGAAAACACATTTGTCCATTTTTTTTTTTCTTTCACTGTTGTCTTCTGAGCCATTCTTTTGCTTGCCATACATCATTGCTGGAATACTTTTTTGATTTAGTAATACTCATTATCTGGAAATGTTTTGCACTGTAATTACTTGGTACTGTACAATGTCTCTTGTTTACTATGCTTGATTAATTTCTCTTGGGGAAGACATGAGGATGACTAATACTTAGAAAATAAAACAGGGGTAACATAAAATCCAAGGTCTCAAGTACAAAAAACGAAGTAAAAATGTTGCCTCTTTACTTTCCTTTCTCTCTCTCTCTCTCTCTCTCTCTCTTTCATCATTGTCATTCATTCATTTTACAGCAACTCTCTGTCTCTTTAGATATTCTCCTTGAAGATAGAGACAGTGAGGTGTTCAATTTGTATTCCAGCCAACACTAAGTGGGAGCTTAATAAATGTCTGCTGAATGATTTCAGTGAAACAGTGGATCTCAAAATTATATATGGTGATGGGAGAGTCTGATCTCTCTCTCTGAGCTATAATTTTTTTGGACTTACTGTCTTACATTTAAAAATCAGTTATTTTTAACATTCATACATACATACATATGTAATGTATGTATTTATATTTATATGTATTCACATACACATACACATATTTAATGGTTCTGTGGTTTTGTCACTTAACATAAACCAGGTAGGAGCCATCCCGGTTTTGCAGATTCTGAAGCTTATAAAAGTTTGTTGGCTCATTAAGAAAATGAATACAATATTGCTACTGGGATAGGAAAAACAGTTTGGGGAATATAATTAATAATGTTGTAAATATTCTGTGGAATGTCAGATGATCATAGGTCTTGTTAGGGAGACCATTTCATGGATGGAGTAGAGGTTTGATCACTGCACTGTTTTACTAAAGTGGAGGTGGTATACCTACTGTAATTGAATATATATAGATAGTCACGGGATGTGGATTATACTGTAGAAGAGAGTCAGAGGAAGAGTAATAGATATATATGATATGGGGGTGTGTGGGGGGGTGTATTGGGGGTGGGGGGTTTGTCACTTTGAGGGGTAAAATGTATAACTATTGCACTGTGTTGTACACCTGAAACTAATTAAAAATAAAATAAAATAAAATAAAATAAAATAAATGAATATAAAATTGTGTACAAAAAATTAAGTATGTAAGTGAACATTTATTTAGTATGAGGAAAGAAATCACAACAAATCCCACAAGGATGATAAAATCCAGAAGTAAATAAAACATCTTTATTAATTACATGCATAACCCAACTCTGTTACTTTCTTTTCCTTTACTTTTGTCCTCATACTCTTTTATTGCCTCTTTATATGATAAGAATGACATAATATCATTTTCTATAAAGAGAATATAAGGATAATTTAGCTTTCTAGCACAAAGATTGGTTATTATTTTTAAAAGTAACACTGACATTAGAAAAACTTCAGCATCACAACTCATTTATAAGATCATGTAAATGTTTTGGACTGAATTCAAATTTTGGAAAACTTTTATTAATTTTATTTCATGTATAAGCTAAAAACTTGGAAGAATTTTCTAGAAACTAACTTCTGACTGTATATGTTCCAAACCTTGTTTCTTCTTAACTCTCCACATGGTTCTACTGCCAGATTAGTTCACCTTGCTAAAGGACAAGTTTATCCTCCTGTCCTGTAACTTCATGTCATGACACTGCAGATGAGCACAGTGGAGTAGGAGTAACCTTGGAATTCATTCCATCAGTAGAGACAGTAATATTCTAACTATACATGCATATGATCCTACTAAACCTAAACTCAGCATCTCCCCAACTCAGCTTACCCTTAGCTGGTTCTGAATCCCCAGGGCCACTCCAAAACATGTGACACGAAAGAAAGCTGATGAAAAGGGAATCAGTGGAAAGACAGCTGTCTTTAGTGATTATGGATAAATGTCTTATTTTTGCATATTTACAAAAAGATGTGAGCCTGTGAAAACCTTGTAAGGTGTCCCCTAAGACCAGGAATGAGTGATACAAGGGAAAGCACTTAATGCTAAGAGTTATAGCTTCATGATAATCTAACTTTGATGTCAGGCATTTTTTCTTTTAAGTAGTTTACATGTATTATTAGTTTAATTAATAATCATATTAAATGTTGTACTATCATACTAATGATTATTCTCATTTTATAGACTAGAAAATTTGAGACACACATAGGTTAGGAAATTTGCTGAAGTTACATTTGCCATGTAAGATGAACTCTCTAGCTTTAGAACCTGCACAGTTAACTATTTGTTCATTGTGCTTGCTTTGATATTATACATTTAATATCCCTTTGGATTTCTCTAAAATTTAGCCTATAGGAATTTATCCTATGGAGTTGTCAGGTGTCTCCTGGTACACTATTATATGCACTGCCTAAACACCATTTTAAGATGTATAGACGAAGCATATCATAGTGTTTATCTTGTATTCATCAAAGATGAACAAAGCAGGGACTATGTGATTTATCAAGTTATGTACTTGTACTCAATACCAGGAAATGTTTCAGTATCTAATACTATTTAATATAATGTCAGCATATTGCCTATCCAGGTCTATAAAGTAACATATTGTTTATTTAATCATATCCTCTGACTACTACCCAATATCAATCAAACACAATGCTTAGAGTCACTTGTAATTATGCAAAAAAAGAAAAAGCATCTGTTTATTTAGTACTCGTTTATCTATTTTCTTGCCTTCAAGATTCTTAAAAGTCACAGGTACATCTTAAATTTTTAAAATCTTAAATAAATCTAAAGAATGCATAATTTTTTTAAAAAAGAATGCATAATTTAAAGTCTGGGGTTATCTGTTTTATTTATTATGCCACTATCAGTGCTCTTGGTAATTGCAATCAGCAATGAACCCTGTATAACAGCCATAACTAATAATGTTAATGTTAATTAATGATCTGCTATGTATTAGATAACATGTATATTTCATCTGAATTGATCTATGAAAATTTTAGAAATCTTATAAGGTAGGTATCATCATGTCATTTTTATAGTGATGTTTAGGCTAGGAAACCTTAATTAATTTACCCAAAGGTACATGTCTAGTAAAAATGGCATAGCTAGCATTTAAACCAGAATTAAAGCTCAAGTTGTTTTCATTAAAGCCTACTGCAACAGAAGAGCAAAACTTCTGGAAAACATCTGTTTTGAGCAATGTATTCATTTCTTAGGGTTGTCATAATAAATTACCACAACTTGGTGGCTTAAAACAACAAAAATTTATTGTCTCAGAGTTCTGAAGGCTACAGGTCTGAAATCAAGGTGTCAGCTAGGCCAGGACCCTCTGAAGGCTGCAGGAAAGAATCTTTCCTTGCCTCTTATTTGCTTCTGGCGTTTGCCGGTCATTCTTGTTCCTCGGCTTTTAACTGCATCACTCCAATCTCTGCCTCCATAGTCACCTGGCTTTCTTCCCTATGTGTATCTATGTGTCTCCAAATTGTTCTCTCATTATTGTTCTCTCACCAACAATGGATATGGGGCCCATCCTAACCTAGCATGGCTTTATCTTAACTTGATTATATCTGCAAAAATGCTGTTTCCACATAAGGTCACATTCACAGGTACCATGGGGTAAAACTTGAATGTATCGTTTGTGGAACATAATGTAACACACTTAGAACATCTCTAGTCTGAAGAGTCTAATGATACTTTTATCTCCATTTTGACTTATCAACACATTCATTACTCCGTTAAGACTTAGCTCAGGCACCACCTTGTTTTAATCTTTTCTTATTTTTCAGCTAGAAATACTCTTATTTTCAGAACTCATGGAGTACTTTGTTCCATTTACCTTCCAAATCAACAATTCCTTCATCTTATATTCAGCTACATGCCTTATTTCACTTAAAAATACTGTTACCAATTAAAAATATAAAGTGATCATTTCTTTTCAAAAGTTATTCATTTATTTATTTTTAAATTACAGTTGACATATAATATTATATTAGTTTCATGTGTACAACACAGTGATTAGACATATATATAGCTATGAAATAGAAATGATCAGTTCTTATGTATATTCGTGGCCCATAATGTCTAGCCCCCAGATAAATGCGATAAGCATTCAATGATTATTTGTTGAATAAATTCAAGTTTCTTCACTTGATAGTAAAGTTTTTCATTTTTTGTTGTCAGCTGTTAATTAACTTGTTTAAACTGCTGAATAGAACACTTGCCAGTGGAGGGCTAGGACATCCAGGAATATTTCTGGATTTTGGTGTATAGTATATAGCATACTATACATCTTCGTTTTAATACTTTTCAATTCAACAGATTATTTATTTAAATTTAAGGACAAGATAGATTTCTTCAGATGTCTAGAGAAAGGGGGAAAACATCAAATTATTTAAATATGCATAATAAATATTAGATCTATTTTTCCCAATATTCAATATACAATCTCAGTTTTATAAATGAGAACACTGGGACAACAGAGAGGTTAGGTGTCCTACACTAAGTAAGCAACTGAGTCAAGATTAAGATTAAGGTAAATATTTTAAGGCCACACAAGTGGGTCATTTGGAGGCTGGAATATCAACCTGAATTTGTGACATCCAAAATCCACACTCTTTCTTCTCCCTCATGCTGTCCCCAGGTATATAAAACATCAGCAATGAAAATGACAACAAAACTGAAGCCATGCGCGTACAAGACTGTAAGATGAGGCCAAGTATGATATGAACTGAGAGTGTTATAAATTGCTGTTGGAGTTCAGAGGAGGGCTGGCCTGAATAGGGAAATGCATAGTGGAGTTGACCTTCTAACTGAATCTCAGTGAGTCAGATTTAGCAGTAGCACTTATCTTACATAATTTCAATAAGTGCATTCATAATGTTCCCTAGAAATTCTGTAGTTCCTTTGTCTGGATCCTCAATCAGGTAAATGAACACCCAATAGGAGGTAAAAACCAAGAGAGAAATGAAAGAATGTATACCTCGATGTATGCAAAAAAAAAAAAAAAAAGTGTTGAGGAAAACAATGATTCCCCTTGAAAGGGAAGGTGAACACTGATGTTTATGACAGAAGAGGGTGGAAAGGAGAAACACACTTAGACATGCATCACATTTTCTAGTTTTAATGAGCAAGGAGAAGAAAACAAAGGTATCCAGCAATGTTATGATAAAAAAGAGAGGCCTCCCTCATCTAAGCCTGAGATGTGCTCTATGCAAAATTGTCTTGAGTGCCTAGGCAAGAGTCATACCCAGGACATGACCTGGCAGGGATCACCATGAAAGCAACTGTTGAGAAATTTATCGCAGCACTTGTGTATTAGCAAGATAAGAGATATTTATTGTGGGATTTGTTTCTAAGAGGTAGATCATATCATGAATTTTTACACATGCTTCAGATTTACTTTAGTCAGTGTTGTTTTCTGTTATAGTAACACTTTTGAACCACTGAATAGAATACTTGCCAGCAGAGAGCCTCGTTACCCAGGAAAACCCACTATCTATTGAATGCCTAAGAAGGCCAAAAGCTTTAAATATATCTATTCCTGTAGAAATACCTATAAGTATATCACTTTACTGATAAAGAAACTGAGGCTAAAATAAATGAAGTAACTTGTTTAATTTTTAAAAACTAACAAGGGGCAGGAACAGGAATGGAACAAAGATCTGTCAATTTTAAAGCTCATTCTCTTTCATCTATATAAAGCTGATGAAATCCAAGGAAATTATTTTTTGCCTAAGTGTTGAAAGGGGCTCAGGCTAACCATGTTGTCATTTCTTTGTATGCCTTGCCTCCTGTAAAATAGACTGCAAGCCCCAGGTATCTCAGACATGAGAGTTACGTAAATCATAAACCATATTTAATCATGATAAATATGGGTAATATATTTCTTGAATATTCTCTCATTTACTTAGTGTTTATTAATCGTTCTTCAGCCTAGCAATTAGAATCTGGGAAGCTGAAAACCACAATATTACTTGTTTTGCCAAGTCATTTTTAACACACATCTGTAGTACACAGTTTAAGAATCTAAGTTCAGAAATAAAAACCATTCACATACCAATATGAAATTTTATACTGACCAACCTTAAAATAAATACAAGTGTTAAATTATTGAGAGGGTCCAAAATTCAGAAAAGGTAATTCATAGTGATATCTAAAGCTTAGATTTTAAATGTTTTATAGGTTTGTTTCATTTTAATGACTACTACTAAAAAAAGGAAGCATTAGCTACTGCTAAAAAAAGGAAGCATTAGCAGAAAGAGTTCATTTTACCTCATTTAGGAGACTCATCTGTAATATTCAATAATAGGTGTAAGATTAGAAAATAGTGGCTTGTTTTAAGGGTAAAGGTTTATAATTCACATATATACATATGAACAAATCTGTAATCTATTTTATAATGATTTACTATAAGTCCACATATTACTAGCTTACATATGATTTCCAAAATGATTTTATATGTGATTTCAATTTGATTATTGTGAAACCTTTTACATTTTTATTTTATGTAAAATATGTTTTAAAATCCTGTGAGATATAGTTAACTATAATCACACAAATATTTTCTTTTTTGAGAAAAATATAATTATAATCCTCTGTTTACTAAATGTCAATACATTTCTGTTAACCATAATTAATATTTTTTATTTTTATTTTGGGGAATTACAACTTTTAAGTCTGCAATAATAATAGTAGCTAATATCAATTATTAGTGTACTATCAAGAATCCTGCAACAAGTAGAATTTTTATTCATAAAAACCAGCCTTTCAAAAGAAAGCTGACAGCATATTGGGTTCATAAAAATTTTTGAAGTAGAAATGAAAAAAAAAAAAAAAGTTTAATGAATCTTCAAGTAAAGTATTTTAGCTAGCTCACATGCTCAACCCCCCACCCCTTCAATGTTATACTTATGACCAAAACAAACAATTAGTATATAAATGGAATCAATGCCTCATAGGTAAATGAATACTGTGTTTCCTTGAATCAAGTAACACGTAATTTGCATAGAACTGCTTATTTATTGTTAAGCATTTTCTGAATTCCTTTATGACAAGGGATTAAGAAGTAAAATTAATCTTTGGATTAATTTCTCACATTTCTGAGAAAAAGCAAATTAAAGACATTTCATAATAGGACACTTGTGACAGGCTTTATGAATTTGAAAAACAGTAACAAGGAGGAGTATCTCTTAAGATAACTATTGAATCTTGAAAAATTTTTTTAGCCTGAAATCATCAGAGAAGTTTAACTTTAGACTCATGGGACTTCTTAAACTTTACCAATCTATGAATTCTCTTGCCTCCAAAATTCCAGTAACTTTAGTGGCAAAGGTTGGGTATTACTTCGATTAACTAATATATTGTTTTCCAGTTTTGAAGAAAAAAATTAAAACTGTTTTCAAGTGTTTAGCTGGATGTGAATAATCTAAATAACTAACAAGCTGTATTGATCCTTTTGCCATGAGGAATTTGGAAATTGGTTCTTAGGGGGTATTTTGTAAAATCACATTATATTTTTTTAATTAAAAATGACAATCAAGTTAAACAATGACTATTTGGTCATTTTCTGTCATTTTAGTAACCTCTGACATGGATTTTCTCATATATAATAGAAGACCATCTATGATGCTTTATTTTAGCTATTGCATTTTTTAAGATCAAAACCCCTGTGTGTTTATATATTTTCATAGTTCAATTATCTGGTAAAATTCTTTATCTTTTTGGTCACTGTCTTCATTTATTTTCTAGAACATATCAGTCACAGTTACCTTAGAGTTTTTTATTAACTAACATATGTATCATTGGTGGATCTGTTTCGTCTATTGTTTTTCTGATTTTAACTAGGTGGTCCTGACTTTTGGCATGGCTAGTTATATTTGATTGATTGATTGATGGGTATTGTAGAGATACCAGATAATGGTATCTTTCTCTGGAGAGGGTTTATTTACCCTGTGCATTAGTTGAAGAGAGTGGTCCCTTAATCCATCAGAAATTGTACTGAGTCGAGGCTGCTTGTAGCCTTGGTAAGGCTCAGTCTGTTACTGGTCCAACCTTAGTCTCTCTAGGATTACAGTTGAGTCCAGTTAGCTTTCTTGGACCTTACCTCTGTTTTACTTACCTGCTGAAAAATCAGATGTGCTTTACAGAGGCTTTCCACTTAATTTTTAGGATCTTAAAAATTAAGATCCTAAAACTGGCCACCCATTTAAAGTTTCTGGAAGTCTCCACCAGAGCTTTTTTGTTTCTCTGTACAATGGCCCTTCCTTTGATATAAATAACCAAATTCTCAGGCTTCTGTCTTTGCTTAGCATTTCTGTATAACAAATTACCACAAAATTCACACCTTAAAATATCACTGCTTATTAGGTTATGTTTCTATAGGTCCTATGTCTGGGCATGGCATGACTGAGTTACCTGTTCACAGTTTCACCAGTCTGATCTCAGGGAGTCACCTGGGCTTTGTACTCACCTGGAGGAACGATCAGCTGTCATGCTCACTCAGGCTGTTGGAAGAATCTAGTTCTTTGCCATTATAGGTCTGAGGTCTTTCACTTTTTTGCTATATGTTGGCCAGGGGTTACTGTTAGCTCTTAGGGACTGACTGCTTTGTCCTGCCACATGACCCCCTCCATTTTCAAACACAGAAAAGGAGGATGTCATTACTACTTACATCTGGGTTCTCTCACCAAGAACAGCCCCATCCCTTTTAAGCACTCACATGATTAGATCAGGTCCATCAAGGAGATCCTCTCTTTTGGAAAGTCAGCTGTGCCATATAACATAACCCAATCCTAGGAGTGATATTTATCATATGCAAGGCTCCTCCCACATTCAGGATTGGCAAATGCTCCAGGGCAAAAGCTGCTGTAGAAATAAACTTAACTTTTCAAGATTCTCTGCCTGGAGTTTTAACACCTCTGACTCTCATTGTCTAAACAGCTCTCCGAGCTTTGCATTTTATCCAGTTTTTCTGGTTATTCTAGGTGAAGTACTGAGCTGTAGCAAGCTGCTTCATTCCACTTGAAAACGAACATTCCTATTAAGTTCTTTAAATCCTTGAGTCACAAATTTCTAATTAAAATCATAATAGTGAACAGTGATTTAATTCTATATGTACATATAATCTTACAGTTCACTAAACAAAAAGCAATTTCACAAAGAAGTCTCTTCATTACTTGGCTTGGTAATTTGCTCTGCATAACTCATTATATCAGAATGCTGATTTTGTTAGATATGATTGTGTTTGGCTTTAATTCATTTATTTTTATTTTTTTATTTTTTTTATTTTTTTATTTTTTTTGAGGGCAGTGTCACTGGCCCTCATATGTGGGACCCGAACCGGGGCCGCTGGCTTCCCAAGACCAGCGCTTAACCACCGCGCCACTCGGCCGGCCCTCATTTATTTTTATATACATGTATATTTTAAAAAAATTAATATTCATAATCACAGGATTAGATGTATAAAACGGTGTTAGGATTTCGAGACTGGGATTTACATTTTTTTTCAGTTTTAGCAAATTATATTGAAGCCTCTATTAATAATAAAAGTATTTCTAATTGCATTTAGAAAAAAGATAACTACCTTTTTTAAAAGTTGAATATATACTGGGATAAATGAATTCTCTGAACAGACTTACTCAATGGCATGATTAATATATTTTTAGGAAATGTGCAAAATTCTGCCATTATAGTACAGTAAGAAAACATTATTTTTTTTCTTGAATTTCTATAGATTTTGTGGGAGGAAAATTTAGTAATTCACTGCAACCTGTGACACTTATTATCTAGAAAATTAAGATACTTTGGCCTTACTTTAAAGTTTTAAAGTAGTCCTAACCAAGTTGTCACATTGTTTCACCCCAAAATACATACAATTAATTTGAGAGTAAATTGAAAAAAAACAGTAATTTAAAAATTTAGTTCCTTTCCTAGCTCAGTTGAATTAGGTGCATTATATATAACTATCTGATTTTTTTTGTACTGTATTTATTCATAGAAATATATGCCAAATGCCTACATGCAATTAGGCAATTAAAAAAATCAATAAAGTAATCATTCAATTCTGTTAGCACTGGAACACACTATAGAAGTAACACCCAATATGGAAAAAAAAAAAAATTAAAGGTGTTTTATAAATCTTAAGGTAAGGCATTTAAGTGATGTCATAAGCAGGTACGTGTAAAATTTCCCCCATATTCTGCAGCATGGCTCATTTAAATTCATTGCAGATAATGATATTAAAATAGTATTTATTAAGTACTACCTGCACATACTATATAGTCTGTTAAATATTTTAAGCAATGCATTCTTAAAACAAGTGATATTTTCTTAGCTTTAGATCTCAAGGAAGATTTCATTTTGGATTTTGTTTTCCAGAGGTTCTTAATCTTAGTCAGTGGGAGACCTTTGCAATGTTAAAATCTTCAAATTATCCCATCTTTTTGCCCCACTCTCCACAAAATCTTTGCTGAAATAAGAAGATGACTTACCTTTAGTAAGAGTGTAATAAGAACTGTCAAGGACTGTAATAAGTATACAATGGACTAGCTCCACTTCAAGAATTAAGCCATTTACTACCAAACACTGATGTTTCTTAACTGTCAATATCTCTAAGGGTAGAAGCTATACAATTTTGGTGGCCAACTCTTCATTTGTTGGGAAGCCAACACTTTTGAGAGTTTTAAGTTACACAGATATAAGATAAATATCAAAATATAATTCCATTTTTCTATAGCACACCAAAATTGGTAATAATCCCAAAGCAGATGTTTCATGCTGGGATGAAAAACAAGCTGTTTCATAATATATTTGTTTTAGGTAAGGATGTCTCTGTACAGATACTTATTATGTTATCTTAGGACTCAGACGAGATGTGGAGTGCAGGGGCTTAGAAAAGAAAGAATCTAAGAAAGAGACTCTAGTCTAAGTAAAAACATGACTAGGACGATGGTAACAAATTAGGTAAAGGGGAGGGACAATCACTAGGGACATGGAATACAAGGAAGGCTTGAGGATCAGTTTTTTGCTGCTGCTGTGGCTAATTATGTTATTCCTAAATTCTTAGAACGTTCAATTCAAAAGTCTCAGATGAGAGGTAAAGAATGGAGGGAGAGGTTGGTGTGTGTACGAAGATCAGACAATTAAATTTTTGAACTTTCCACCAATATTTTTCATTGCAAATGATAGTTGCAGATGTTCAGGTAAAGGTGTGCCTAGAAATATTTTAAATACAGGAGCCTTACCTTGGAGTGGTACCACTATGAAAGTTCTTAAAAGATGTATACAGGTCCATCAAGAGGAGTGCTGGTCAAAAAGAATGAGGTGACAGGGTAAACCTTTCCTAGAGTTAGCCCTGCCTTAATCCTGAAACCAGACTTCTCTTCTTTTCAGGTGGAGTTACCTATTTTCCTTCTATAGCCTTTTGTACATAAATCCTTTTTTTTTTAATTGAAAAACTATTAGGAGACCACATTTCACACTGATTTGTAGCTGTGTATTTCCAGGCCCAACGCCACCATTAAATTGGATGCTTCTGAGGAGTGGGGCCATGCTGATTAATTTTTATACTTTCTGTTTCCATTATAGTGCCTGATACATTATAGGTTCTCAATATATATTAATAAATGGATAATTGTTCCAGAGACTAGCATTTTAAACTGCTTGCTGGTTATTTCCAATTGTATGTCCTACAGTCACCCCAAATATAATACATGCAAAACAGAATTAATTTTCTTATTCTGAAAATGTTCCTTTTATTTTGAATTTTCAGTATCATTTAAGGATATAACATTGCAGAAAGATCTATTAAAAGGGAGCTTTTCAATGTTGACTCTCTTATCCAAATTTTATGCCACTATGTTATATGTGCTATTAATTCAATCTCTGAAGTGTCTTGGAATTCATTCCTGTAGTTTATTTACATCTCTATTCCCTACCTCATACACTGTGAGTTTTTCTACTCATGCTCATTTGTTTTCTACTTTCCCCCTATATCACAACTAGCTACAATTTTTGAAGTCCCAGCTTAAACCCACATGTGGCATGAAGTTGTCTTCAATTGCACAGTCAGCATAATTTGTCTCTCTTCCCAGTAGAACACTGTAACTGTATAGCAGATTTGGCATTATAGTGGACAAAATGACATATTTATGTCACATTAACTTGAGGTATTCTCATCTTTGCACCCCTACACCTAGTACATTGTCTTTAATAAAGAAGACATTCAATAGGTGATTTTTGAGTTGAATGCTTTCCTATCTATGGATCCTGTTTTACTGATTCATTGATATAATAATTTTCTTTAATGAGGAAATAATTGCCACTTGTCAAAATTTATTCTGATAAGTTTGCTCTTCACTTATACTAACCCTTACTTATTTAGTAGCAGGATACCTCTGAAAGACAGTTTTTAAATCAGTATTTTCCAGGTTGAAAAAAAACATGTTCAATCTTTGACCATAAATGATTTTTGTGTGGGAGGTCTACTTGGAGATGATTTGTTAGACTGCTGCACCATTGTATTAAAATGCCGTGCTAAATGCAGTAGTTCTTTGCATTTTAAAGATTTTGTGACATCCTCTTTGTCTGATTAGGGGGACACAATGTTTTAAAGTTGTATTTAAGTGGTGCTAACAGATATTTTGATAATGCATTACAAGTGGAATAGTGCACATAAATTTTTCACTGTGCATTGATTACACTCTCCATCCCTTCAGAGCATATGAGGCAAATATGCTGTCAGGGTATTCTTGAGAGTAGAGAAAACTGAGTCTTTGTCTTTTTAGAAAAGTGAATGGTCATTGTATCACCTCAAAAATGAGGATGTATGGCTACAAGTTTACAAATTAGAGGAAAATGTTATACAAAAATAATTTGATATGTCAACACTAATTGGAAAACAATGGGATGCTCAACATGACATGCTAAAAAGGATCAACCAAATATCTTTAGAGTGCAGTGAAATTCTATGGACAGTCACCCAGGCTGTGAATTTGATTCGCTCTTGTGAATGAGCTACTGTCCCAAATAAAGCATCTAATGCACCAGTCACCTACTGAATATGTGCTCTACATGAAAAACTTTCTTAATCCTAGAACTCCAAATCCCATCTCATTCATGGTCATATTCGACAGGTATGCAAACACATAAATATAATGATATTTCTGGTATTTAAGTTCTGGAATGTCTCTCATTTTCTCTTTTCTCTCCAATTCTCTTCTATATTATTTTAAAGTCTGTCTTTCTTTCAAACTAATGCCTCAAAGTATATCTAAGTGTAAATAAACAATAATAAATACCCCTTTTCAATATCTCCCCAATCAATGCAGACTTTTTTTCTTTATTTTCCAATCTCTGATTATTTTATTATGCACACAATCTTAGTATTTCATTAAAGGTCTTTCCCTACTCCATCTACTTCTTTCTTCTTTCTCTCTGCCTATTACATGATTCTGCATCATGATATTCTAGCAAAGACATACTTCATAAAAGAGTATAAGGCAGGGAGAAACAAAACATGGAAAGAATATATTTCATTTATTTAATGAAAAAGAAAGGCTGGGAAATTTATGAGTTAAAATTTTCAACCTTTTAGCACATTTACCCTGGTCAATCTTCACAAATGCCTCCAAAGGAAAAATCCAATATTTAAATGGGACTTTCTGATGGTCGTTTTATTGACAAACTATCACACACTGACTTGTCTTCTTTCCATTCTTTTACTGGGGGCAGGGCAGGAGTAGAGCTTCGCAAGTGCTGTGCGATTTATCTGGAAAACCTCCAGAAACACTGCCAAGCAGAGCCTTCCTGGGGTCATTTAGGCTGGGGGAAGGGGCTTGTCCTTTACTTTCCTCACATCCAAGTGTCACTAGTTTGACAAAGAGCTTTTATTTACTTTATAACAATATTAATAGTTATTTACCACTGAAAGATGTTCTTCTTAGCCACAACCAGAGCAAGTGCATAACCGATTCCACCCCAGCTGAGTTCTGAATGAATAGCTAACTGAGGGGAACATGGCGATTCTTCTCAGGTCTAGTCCTAGCCAGTAGTTAGTGGAATTCACTGATAAAGACTGTGGAACCTGCTTATTTCAGCCCTTTAGTACCTTCCATCCTTCAAAGGCAAAGACAAACTTACATTTCTTTTGGTTTATCACATTCATCCTTGTATCACAGTTGGAATTTCTTCAGTTAATTTAATTTACAATAGCTAATTTATTGTTAACTAATAGCTAAAATAGTTATTTAATTTACAATTTCCTCTTCTGCTCTGATGTGTTTCACCAACAGTGAGACTCTGGGAGATTTTGAAAGAGCCATGGATTCCAATAGAACTTAGTAGAACTTAGGAATCCTTTACTCCAAATCATTTCCATTTTAACTGATCTCTGAGCCTCCATGTCCCTTGGGGAATTGTCCACTAGAATTATAAAGCCTGTCCATGAGACAGAATACATTCCCCCTAGTTTTAACTGACAGTTACAAAATTGATAGAGGCAGGAGTGTCCTCTATTCTCTTATATTCTTCATCTAGTGCAGTGGTTGAGACAGGAAAAAATGTAGGCTTTACAGGCCATATGTGGTATCTATTTCCACTTCTCATCTCTGACTTTGTAGTGTGAATGTAGCCATAGACAATGTGTAAATGAATGAGTTTGACTATGTCACTGTAAAACTGTACTACAGACAATGAAATTTGAATTTCATATCATTTTCTTGTGTCACCAAATATAACTCTTCTTTTGATATGTTTTCCAGCCACTTAAAAGAGTGAAAAACAATTCTCATAAGTAGCAGGAGAACATGTAACAGGCCAGATTTGGCTCCAGGGCCATGTTTTCCTACCCCTGTTCCTGAGATATGAGTTAATGTCTTTGTAAAAATCAGTTTCTTTGCAGCTTTAAGGCCCAATGCAAGGCTTGAAAACTAATTAAAACCAGTGGCTCTTCTCTGCCTCTAATCTTTTATATTTCTAGTCAATGTCTGTGGTATATTCCAGTTATGGCTCAGTATCTTAATCACTTTGTACACTATCATTTCTTGTCTAATTTCCAAGTTCTTTTGGCAAATGACTTGCACAGAAAATTAAAATTTTCTTTTAATTCTAAGTCCCCTGTTAGCATCCCTCACCCCAAAGATTTGGTCTTGACCACAAAGCGATGGAAATAAGCCATTCATTTATCCATGCAAGGTGAACTTGGAACTCTTCTTCTAATAAGGATTCTAATTTCTTAAGAAATTGGATGTGTAGTTGTGCACATGAATGGATGGGCAAAAACCATATTCTATTTCAGCACTTCTTAAGGGGATATTTTTAGTTTTCTCAATGTAGTCAACAATGTAAGGCTACATTTGGTGTGATCTATGGCTGGTATATCCTCTTCTAAGTAGATATTTTTCTGAATATTGTACCCCTTCATTGTATTGTCATCCTAATAATACTTCTTTGACTTTCTAATTTAGAGAAACTTGATTGCATCATTATTCTAAATGCTTAGTACTTCTGAATTTTGTATCAGGATTATTTCAGAATCTTAGATGAGCCCTCTAAATCTATCTCTTTTGATTCCTGGGTCCATATGTCCAGGGCATTCCAGTGCTGGGATGATGATAAAGCTCCCTCTAATAAAAACTCAATGTGTAGTCATAATCTATTCTCTCTATGGGTTGCAGTTACGTTCACCACCCAAACATTAAATATTCTTCTGTCTTCTTGCTACTCTACCCTACGTGGCTTCTTCCGCACCCCATCTTCTCCATTTTATTACAGGGTCATCATGTGTATGATGACCTTTTGTGGCAAGTTTTCTTTTCTCATTTCTCACATATTTTCTTTCTCTGCACAGTATGAGATTCAGAACCTCAAAAGAGATGGATTATACAACATGATTTATGATGGATGGGACCTGGATGTGTGCAAGATGTTAGGACCATTTGCATACTACTAGTTTCAGAATTTGATACACTATCAGGAATTAAATGAAGGGGGAACCAACAGTTTCTTTCAAATAATAATAACAACAATAATAATAATAATATCAGATCGTAAATATCTGTTCCTGTTCTTCAATTATATATATTTTTCCCAATAACTATATTTGATTTTAGGGAACGCTTTGAGAAACTACTTTTTACCTCTTGTTCATGTAAGTAACTTGTTTACTTGCTACCAAAATACAAATGTTAGGATGGCTGTTTTATTTACTATATTTTTTTTTCCAGTTACAGTAAAAACACCATGTGAATAAGCTCCAAGAAACAACATAATGTCTGTATTTTCTTTTAAAAATGAAAGAATTGTTAATTCATGAGAACTAGAACAAATCTAAAATAAAATGAATATGAAATGAAATAGAAAGTTGTAACACTTATAGACTCCCTGAAAAATTATTTAAATTGCTAACCTAGACCTTATAAAACTTAGTTTGCACAATTTCTCCTCACACCTCATATAGATGTCTACAGTAACTGTTTGGTTTCAAATATTAAAGGTTTTTAAATATCAAGCAACTTGCATATGAAAACTGCACCAATATCACAAACACTTTTGTTTTTAATTTGAACTTTAGTATTTTAGTCCATAAAACTGGCATTTCAATATAGAAAATTTTAAACAGACTATAAACATATTTTTGTATTGGCCAATATAAGTCCTAGCTCCTTTTTATTCTTTCTGCAAGTATCTCATGAAGAAACGGCTTTCAGTATTCATGCCTTCTCTTCCTGACCATCTTACCCTGAGGTTACTTCACTATCTTGAGTTACAAGCCCTTTCTCCCATCCATTCCCAACTAGTAGCACTTCTTGTTGGTCTGCAGATTGAAGTGTCCAAGTTTTTTCTTCTTACATCTCAGCAATTTCAACATACGGTTATATTCCACTTTTGCTCTGCCTTTTGTAGGCAAACATTTTTTTTAATTTTTTAAAAAATTTTATTGAATTTATTGGGGTGACATTGGTTAATAAAATTATATGTTGCAAGCATACATTTCTATAATACATCATCTGTACGTTACATTGTGTGTTTACTACACAGTCAAATTTTCTGTCACCATACATTTGACACTTTTAGCCTTTTCTACCAGGCCACCCACCTGACCCTCTGGTAACCACTAAATTGTTTTCTCTGTCTATGAGTTTTATTTGTTTGTTTGTCTTGTTCATTTGTTGCTTTTAGTTTTATATCCCACATATGAGTGAAATCATATGTTTGGTGAATTTTTCCATCTAACATTTCACTTAGCATGGTATTCTCAAAATCCATCCATGTTGTTGCAAATGGCAGTATTTCATTTTTTCTTATGGCTAAGTAATATTCCATTGTGTATATACCACATCTTCTTTTTTTTTTCTTTGAGGGCAGTGTCCCTGGCCCTCACATGTGGGACCTGAACTGGGGCTGCTGGCTTCCCAAGCCAGGGCTTAACCTCTGCGCCACTCGGCTGGCCCCATCTTCTTTATCCAATCATCTACCACAGTACACTTTGGTTGTTTCCGTGTCTTGGCCACTGTGATTACTGCTGCATTGAGCATAGGGTTACACATATTTTTATGAATAAATGTTTTCAAAATGCCAGATTGGCATGGTAAAGTGAGAGGTAGCTGCCCAAGTGGCTATAAAACAAACACTTTTTATTGATTGGTGCTTTTCATGAATTCTTTTCATTTCCCTCATTATGACTTTATCAGATGGATGCTATCTAATCTCCATTTCAAAATGAAGGAAAATAACACTTAAAGAGATGATGTTTCTAGTCAAAGGTAACATAATATGTGAATGAGACTGGAAAACTTCAGTGTTATTATAATCCTGCTCCATATCACAGGCTGAACTTATGTATTAATTTGATTCATGAACTTGCTCTAGTTCCTTAATTTTCTAATTTCCCAGTTTCTGATTTGCTAAGTAAAGATAACAATGCCTTTCCTTATCACTTCACATGAGATCAGGCTGACTCTAAGATGATGATATGTAAATATCCATCAAATGTGAAACATTTGCACATGTTATCATTTAAGCATCTCTGCCTCATTCTCTACTCTTCCTCCACTTTTCCCTTTATCCACAGAACATACTATTTCTCTTTATGTCAGAGAGATAAACAGAGATAGATAGATAGATGATAGAAATCATTTCTTACTCATATCAATGAAAGAAAAATCTTAACGTTTTGAATCTGGAATCACAGCAAATTAATTTGAAATCTCTAGGACCATTACGAATACCAAGAAATGTCACTTAGAATTTTTATGAAATCTTCCTATTCCTTTTTTTTTTTTAGCTGAGCCATCCTGCCACCTGTTGGCAGCTCAGCGGCTGCTCAACTCAAGCCAGGAATCCAACCAGCAACCCTGTTGCTCAGAGCTTGCACTCTTTTTTTTTTTTTTTTTTTTTTAAGAGGGCAGTGTCACTGGCCCTCATATATGGGATCCCCACCCAGGCCACTGGCATCCCAAGCCAGCTCTTAACCACTGTGCCACTCAGCTGGCCCCTTCATATTCCTTTCAAATTAAAAATTATTTTATACCAAACACCACACAGAGGTATTTTCATTTGAAAATTTGAAAATAAACTGAATTATTTTACTGGATAATTGCTTGTCTTCCCTTGGACTTGGAACTAGAGGTATATTTATAAATGAGCCTATGTTCTCAACAGATTTACTATCTAATAGAGGAAACACACACCTAGTTACAAATTAATAGAATAAATGCTAAAATCCAGTGCTGTATTTTCTAAGAAAATAGATTCATTCAGTCTGAAGTGTTTAGTATGGCACTCAGAGAGGACAGGGATAAAGGGAAGGTGATGGGTTAGGTGATGGAGGACAAATGGAGAATATATCAAAAAAGAGGTGACTTGTGCCTTGCTCAAAGCAACATGGCAAAAAAATTAAATGAATCAATCAGTGATTGAATGTTCTGTGCTAATTAAATTAAACAATCAGAAATGTTATTGGTAAAGGTCTGTTATGATTGGAACTTTAAGTCATTGAAAAGTGAGACAATTTACAAAATCTAGGGATTCTGGGCCAGCTGAGTGGCAAGATGGTTAAGCGCTGGCTTGGGACGCCAGCGGTCCCAGTTCGGATTCCACATATGAGGGCCAGTGACACTGCCCTCTACAGATAAGACGGTGAACAACAGCTCCACCTGTAGCTGGGTTGCTGTGAGTCCCCTGGATGGCATAGCTGCAGCCACTGCCCTCTAAAAAAAAAAAAAAAAAAAAAAAAAATCCAGGGATTCACAAATATTCAGGGAGCCACCAGATGAATCAGATGATGACTTCCTTATCTTTAAAAATGATATTTGAAGAAAGACTTTAAAGTTCATGTTCTTGAGGATTTCCCTGTTGAGTTGAAGCCTGGCCACACCCCTCGACCTTAGCGGTCTCTTGGCTTCTCTGGATCTGGGTTTGTTACAGGGTATGGATACAGGACTGAGCAGATGGTGACTTCAACCCCTAGTAGATTATGCCTCTTTTGAGAATTGACAGATGGTCAGTTTGATCTTGAAGTTGTTGAATGTAGGAATTACCCTGGACAAAGAAGACGAGTCCATGCTTAATTATTTATTCATTCATTAATTCATCCATTCATCTACTTGTTCATTATTCTTTCACCTGAAATGGTAGCCCTTTTAGAGAGAAGCAATAGTGTTCAAATTTTAATTATACTTTATTACACACCAGCACGCACCTTCATCATAGTGAGAATTTTCACATGAAAAACAAGCAGCTTTTTATAATCCATACAGAAGACACTGGTAGGTACAATGACCTTTATTTCTGTTTGCCTGTTGTTTATATCTTTTTAACAGAATCCATTATTATTTGAGGCTTATATGTAGCATTTTCTCAAATACCACAAGGGAGAGCATGTGGTTTAGCCCTAGCCAATCACAGCATATCATTTTTCACAGCCACATTGATCGGGTCAGGAAAAGACAGATATGTCTTTTGGCTGGGACACTCAAAGTCCCTCTGGGACACATTTTCTTGAACTATTGGTAATGAGGCTCTTTTGCTTTTTGGCACCTAACAGGTAATATGTAAACTTAAAGCTGTTATAGGATGTCATTTTTGTAACATGTAGAGAGTCTTCCTGAGATGAAAGCCACCAGAGGGGGAAGCAGAGATGAGATAGAGATGGATGGTAGGTAGGTAGATAGATAGATAGATAGATAGATAGATAGATAGATAGATAGATAGATAGATAGATAAACTCCTGGATCTAGGCAGGTATATTCAGCTTTCACTGCTGTTCTTATTTTAATTCTGCTTAACTTTGTTTAAGATGGATTTTATTTATTGCAATATTATTGACAATTGAAACATCTAAAATCTGCTTTGATTATGAAAGTAAGAGAACTAACTCACCTGATTTTTTCTTTTTCTGGTAATTATTATGAAGTGGCACTCTACTATGTAGATTCTTGGAAGATTAAAAAGCCAAAAATGTGTATTTTTACTTTTTTCTATAGCTGCATTTTAGATCAAGATCATTTCAAAATATATTTAAAAACTATGATAGATTTTAATCAGAGTATGAGTTACATTTGGAATCTAATTCTTTAAGAGTTTGCACAAGTTTTTGAATTTTATTAAATTCTGATCAGCCATTATGATTAATATTGGGATTAGCAGTTAATAATTGAAAGAGTCAAATATGGAAAATTGCACTGGTGCTTTAAAAATAAGCATGGTTATGCAAATATTGAACTAAATAACATTTAAAAAAATTCTTGAGAATTATAAAATGTAGGAAAAGTCTGAGAATCTAGGACCAGCTTTATATTTTGCTTTAGATCTGTATGAACAAGGCACATTATATTTTCATGGTGGAATAATGGCCATAAGAGACAGGAGAAGGGAAACGGAGCTCAACAAAGGCCTAGAAAACAAGTAAAGAAGCAGAGGCTTAAGATCACTGCTATGAAGATTAAAGTTGCCCCATGGATGTCCGGGTTCAGAGCCATACTGAAGGCCAAGGATAGAGTAGTTGGAACCTTGGATCACGCAAAACTGAAAGCCAAGGTGAAGAATGTAGTTTCAGCCAGCAACAGTATATAAATATATTGCTGGGGGAAAAAAGGAGATGAAATGCACTACAAAAAGGATAATTTTGTTACACTGTTTTTCTAGGTTGTTGTTAAACCAGGGTGTGGGAGCTTAAATGCTGTTTAAAACCTTTCTGTAACTGGCAGATGAATTTAGAGAGCCAAGAATGTAGCTACACATGGGTAGCCAAACACAAGGATTGGGGCAAATGTATATGAACCTTACTCAGGGAAAAGTTAAGGATAGCCCCTCTTAGAATACTGATCAACAAAGGCAAAGATGTATATAGAATAATCTTGCTGTCGGGTTTTGTATTACCAAGGCAGAAAATTCACCTAACATAGTTTAACATTGGGATTAACATTTTTTTTTCCTGTAGAAGTCCATACTGTAAATATTTTAGCATTTGTAGGTCATACAATCTGTGTCCCAACTACTCAAATCTGGCTTTGTTGTGTGAAAGCAGTAATAGGTATTACCTAAATGAATGGGTGTAGCTGTGTTTCAATAAAACTTTATTGACAAAAATGTCATTATAGTCTGTGGATCCAGTTAGAGCAGATAAAAATTCACATGAATGGTGTCCCTGAGAGAAAAAATAAATGCCCTGACTGGGAGTGTTTGATGATTACTGTGGCCAATTTCAAACTACCAGTGGTTTAAAAACCAACTTGCCAAATTCCTGAAAATTAACAATGATCACGTGGAAGCCCATACAAGACAATCACCAGATACCACAAAAATTGTTCCACTTACATAGATGTAAAGAAGCTGGTATCCTGAACCTTAGTTTTTAAGATCCTGCAATCTTACATCATTACTTCCCCTCTTTCCATGTTTCCCTCTCCCAGCCCCTCATATCTGCTTCCTGGAGTCACATTCCCAATAAACTATCTGCAAGCAAGCCTTTGTCTTGTGTAAAGCTCAACCTCAAAATTGTAAAACATTTGGGCCGGCCTAGTGACGCAGTGGTTAAGCGCTGGCTTGGGAAGCCAGCGGCCCTGGTTTGCTCCCACATATGAGGGCCAGTGACACTGCCCTCAAAAAAAAAAAACAAAAACACAAAAAAAAAAACGGAAATTGTAAAACATTTATATTTTTATATTCTTTATTGTTATTGAATGGCTTTATTGTTATTTATATATTATTGAATGGCTTATTTACTTAAATTTTTCTAATATGAGTAATACAATTTTGAGCAAGTACCTATATTAGCAATTGTCAATGGGTTAAGAAAAGCAGAGATCTCTAGGTAGAGATCAGTTGGTGAATTTATATTGTTAGACCTATCATAGAAATTACTATATCTAATGAGTTACTCACAATCAAAGGAAACAGTACAAAAGAGAGTATGTTTAGAAGCAGACCACAGAATAGACTGAAAGAGAACATAATTATGAAACAAAGAAATGAGAAACAAGTTTGGTCTCATTTAGGTATTGATAAAACTCTAGGTTCAACTACTTGTTATTAGGCCATTTTCACAATAACCTGTTCCAAAAAAGTCCAAGTGGATACGCACTTGGTGCTAAGTGAGTTTAGAAATTATTTTAGAAAGCTGTGAAAGCTTTCTTTTATCCTCCGTCAAATTAGAAAAACCAAGTAGGTCTTTGTTCTTGTAATAGTCTATTCACTTAAATACATAGACAAGTGGCAGGGGAATCATTTAAATGTTTGCAGGCAGTCAACCACATTAAAGAATCACAAGAAAACAGGCTGTACTCTGCAGTCAAACTGCCAACTTTATTCTAATTAATAACCCTAAATTATGTAGCTATTCATGGATTGCTTACATTTGGGAGATATGAATGTTGAGGTTAGATGTTGAAATTAAAGGTAAAAATAGAACAAATCCATCACCATATATGAAATTTTTGGTAATCCATGTAGAACTAAAGGAGTTTGAGTGTCTTATGATTTAAAAGATTCTATGATACACATAGTATGTGACAGCCAAAATGCATTCATTTCATTGTTTTCTCACAGTCCTGTTTTCATACTGGTTTATTCCTCACTAGTCTGTCATAGAATCACCCTGTTTCCGTCTAGGCTGAAACTTCCTTCCTTAAGAATTGCTTATTGCTGCAAGATATGAGAATGGGGTTCATGGTCTGCAAAATATCACTATTTAGTCTTTTTTAAATGTGTGAAATCCTGAGAATTTAAGGTTCAATTCCTGTCCTCTAGAAACTTACAGTTTTTATCACCACTTTTTCTGTTTTACTTTCATGAGAAGATCTTGCTTCAAATTTTACTGAAATAATTAGAACTTATCATAAAACAGATTGAAATTTCCAGTTGCAAATAAAAATAATTTCTGCCTTAGTCAATTTCGGATGATATAACAAAAGTACCATAATTTCTCACAGTTCTGGATTCTGGAAAGTCCAAGACCATGGTACAGGCAGATGGTCTGAGGAGAGCCTGTTTCCTCATGCACAACCCTCTTCTCACTGTAATGTAACATGAGGAAAGAGGGGGAGCTTTCTCAGTCCCTTTCATAAATCCCATTTATGAGGGATCTTCCTTCATGACCTAATCACCTGCCAAAGGCTCCATCTCCTAATACCATTACTTGAGGGTTAGCATTTCAACATATACATTTTGGGTGGGACACAAATATTGAGCCAGTAGCAATTCTTAAAGGCTGATGTGTCAAGTCCCTTTCCTACTCCACACCTTTGGATGTCCTGTCTTATCAGGGTGCATGACCCATGGTCAGAAATTAATAAATTATTTTTTATTTATTAGAAATTTTATAAATAAATGTATGATTTACAGCCAAAGAAGAAATCATTAGTGTCTGTTATAGAATGTTCTGGAGGCATTTACTTAGCCCAAAAGTCATACCCTCATCTCCCTTCTACAAAGAAGGATCCTGGGCAGCTGTCTTTGTTCCACATGATCCTAGGTCTTTGTCCACAGTTGACTGAGCCAATAGGGCTCTCTCTCCTTGGAATTTGAATTACCATTCAGGAATGGCTAGTGAATCTGTGTATACCTCTAAAAATAGGATATGTATTAGTTATGAACTATGGAGAGCCTTCATCAACCATGTGGCCTGACAAGAAGGGAGAGGTCTACAGGAAGAGAATAAAGTAGATGAGCAGAGACGAGAGAGGAGTGATCAAGGGACATAGCACTGCCTACGTTCTTAGAGGCTTTCTGAGTTCTAATTTTAGGGCCTTCCTGAAGCCAAGCTAAAGCCCTTTCCTGTGTTATGTGAGATTCCACCTTGTTCTTACCTTAGTTAGTTTTAATTAGTTCTTGTTAATTGCAAAGTTGCAACCTAAGTTGTTTAGTAAACTACCTCCTTCATCCCTTTGCCCACATGCTTCCTTTCCATTGAAACCCAACTTGATCAACCCATTTAAAATTTCAATTTGACTTTATGGAATGAGTTGTGAGTCCCTCAAAATTTGTATATTGAAGTTCTGATCCCTAGAATCTCAGAATATGACTATATTGGGTGATAGGATCCTTAAAGGAGTAATTAAGTTAAAATGAAATCATTAGGGTGAGACCTAATCCAATATGACTGGAATTGTCATAAGAGGCTATTTGGATACAGATGAGTGCACAGAAGGAAGAGGATGTGAAGGGAGTAGATGGTCATTTACAAACCAAAGAGGGAGGCCTAGAACAGATTCTTCCCTCATGGCCCTCAGTAGAAACCAGCCCTACCAGTACCTTCATCTTAGATTTCGAGCCTGCAAAACTGAGAAAATAGAATTCTATTGTTTAAGACTCCCAGTCTGTAATACTTTTTATGGCAGCCTTATAAAACTAATACACTACCCCCCACCCCAATAACTGATTTCCCTGACCTTGTAGTATTGCATTGTTGAATATATTTCTTATTTATTTTCTTTCTCCCATCACTAGAAAGTAAATTTCATAAAGGCAGAGAGTTTTGCCCAGTTTGTTCATTGATGTTATTCTTGATGCTTTGAACAATGTTAAACACATGCATACACAAATAAGAATTTTTATTAATGTGTAATCTTTTAGGATAGACACTAAGCACCACATGAAGAGCGGAGATTACAGTGTAACTCTGGGTAAACCAACTCACTGTATAAGGACCTTAATTATCTCATATGTAAAAATGTAATGTCTAGATTCTCTTTAAATATAGAGAATCCCATCATTCTTTGAAGAGGAGACTATTCAAGCTTTATGTTTTTAACTGCAAGGAAGACTTTTAACTTTTCTGCTTTGAAGTCCTTTGATGAAGTTCTTTGGATCCAGAGATTTTGTTTCTCCTATTTTTCTGTAAAGACCTTAGGGAATATTTGGGCATCTCCTAGTTTTTAGAAATTCATCAGTGAGTCTACTACACAATGACCTGGGATGTAAATAAAGGTGCTCATCTTTAAGTGCTCAACTTTATTTGCAAAATTAATCTTCGGTTGAAAATTCTTATTAGTTTTGGTAGAACTTGAATTTTTAATAAAGAAAACTTTTCAAGGCTGTTTGTGAAAAGAAATGATTATTATAGAAAACTAGGTATCATAAAACTGTGTTAACTTCCTAACCACCTAATTGAAGTTCCTTTCTTTCTTTTATTCTTCAAATTGACTAGTTAGCAGATATCCCTTTAAGTTAATCAAACCTCTATTTTGGAAGGAGTTATAATTTGCATTGCAAGGTTAGTTCAGATTTTATTATTTATTTTATCCTTGACCTCAGTGGTTAAAACTATTAACTAAAGTAATGCTAATTGTGGTGGTGTTTTTTGATTTAGACACTTGTCCACTCGGAATTGGACTGAGACCAATTCATTTCATTATGGCCACTGAAAAGACATCAAGCTGTAATAATTTTTGATCACTGTTCAAGAGTTTACATTAATATAAAGGGCACATAGGGTAAAACGCAATAATAAATACTACCCTAAACATTTAGGTAGATATTTATGTACTAAGCTGTGTGAAGTAATAGGGAAAATTATAAATATATTTTAATATTTTACAACTCAATATGAAGCATCATTATGTGTTTTGTTTTGATATATTATCTTTTTTATCATGAAAATGACAGAGCTTGTCAATTTTTTATAAAAACATACTAAGAAAGAAATTATTTGCTTGATCCAACAAAATGTGATTCCTAGTATTCTTAAGGTATTATAGAATACATAGGATCCCAAAGTGAATAAAGCATGATCATGGCCTTACTCACTAAATAAAGATAAAGGTAATGATATAAGTAAATGGATAATGAATGGCAGATTCAAGATAACGGATAACATTTATTGAGTACTCACCATGTGTCAGGTTCTTCTAAGATATACCTAGAGATGGTGCCAAAAAATGTATGCACATTTTACTCAGAAAATTATAAGACAATGAAGAAAGAAATGAAAGAAGATACAAATAAATGGAAACACCTACCATGCTCATGGATAGGAAGAATTAATATAGTTAAAATGCCCACACTGCCTAAAGCAATGTATAGATTCAATGCAATTCCTATCAAACTACCAAGGACATTTTTCACAGAAATAGAAAGTATAATCCTAAAATTTATATGGAACCATAAAAGACCCCAAATAGCCTTGGCAATCCTGAGAAATAAGAACAAAGTCGGGGATATCATGCTACCAGACATGAAAACATACTACACCGTTACAGTAATCAAAACAGTATGGTACTGGCATAAAAATAGGTACATAGATCAGTGGAACAGAACAGAGAGCCCAGAAATAAACCCATGCATATACTGACAGTTAATCTATGACAATGGAAGCAAAAATTTATACTGGGGTAAACATGGTCTATTTAATAAATGATGCAGGGAAAAGTGGACTGACACTTGTAAGAAAATGAGACTGGACCACCTGCTTATGCCATATACAAGAAAAAATTCTAAATGGAATAAAGACTTCAATGTAATACCTGAAACCATAGAACTCCTAGAAGAAAATATAGGGAGTAAATTTGAAGACATTACCTTGAGCAATATTTTTATTGATACATCCTCTCAGGCAAGAGAAGTAAAAGAAAAAATGAACATATGGGATTATATCAAACTTAAAAGTTTTTCACAACAAAGGAAATGATCAATTAAAAAAAAGAAGCCTACTGAATGGGAGAAGATATTTGTCAATGATATATCTGATAAGGGGTTAATATCTAAAATTTATAAACCACACATGAAACTCAACACCAAAAAAAACAAACAACCCAATTAAAAAATGGGCAGAGGATATGAAGAGACATTTCTCTAAAAAGGACATACAGATGGCCAACAGGCATATGAAAAAATGTTCAACCTCGCTGATCATTAGGGAAATGCAAATAAAAACCACAATGAGATACCACCTCACTCTGGTCAGGATGGCTATTATCAATAAATCAACAAACAACAAGTGCTGGTCGGGCTGTGGGGAAAAGCGAACACTGCTGCACTGTTGGTGCAGATTGGGTTTGCAGATAGGTGCAGCCACTGTGGAAGTCAGTTTTGAGGTATCTCAAAAAAACTGGAAATGAAACTACCTTTTGACCCAGCAATTCCACTCCTAGGTATTTATTCTGAAAAACCCAAGTCACTAATTCGAAAAAAAAATATGCACCCCTATGTTCATTGTAGCGCTATTTACAATAGCCAAGACTTGGAAACAATCGAAATGCCCATCGGTAAATGACTGGATTAAGAAACTGTGGTACATTTATACAATGGAGTATTACTCCGCTATAAATAAGAAAGAAATCGTACCATTTGCAATGATAAGGATGGACCTAGAGAACATTATATTAAGTGAAATAAGTAAGTCAGAGAAAGACAAATACCATATGATGTCATTTATGTGTGGAATCTAAAGAACTGAATAAATGAGCAATGTAAACAGAAATAGTCTTAGATACACAAGGGAAAATCTGATGAGGGCTAGATGGGATGGGGATGGGCTTGAGGGAGAAGGGGAAGGGATGAGGCAACATAAACTGGTAACTACAAAATTACTGCAGAGACAGAAGAGACAGTTTAGGGAATATAATAAATAAGGTTGTAAATATTTTTTTTAGGGGATCAGAAGGACTCACGTCTTGTCAGGACGACCACTTCATGGATGGTATAGTGGCCTGACTATTGCACTGTACATCTGAAGCTGCCGCTGAATAATGTTAGATGTTTACTATAATTTAACATAATATATAGTCATGGGATGTGGAATATAGTGTGGGGATGGAGTCAATGGAATTTTAATAGATATGTATGATATATCGGGGGTGCGGGACAAAGGAGGCGGAGGGGGTAGTCACTTTGTAAGGGGTGAAAAAGATAACTACTGCATTGTTTTTTACATCTGTAACTAATAATAATAAATAAAAGAAAAATAAATAAATGAGTCTCTGGTACATACAAAAAAAAGTGTATGCACATTTTAAGAAAGGAAAAAATTACATTAAAATTGTAAATATATATATATATATATATATATATATATATATATATAACACAAAAGATAAATACAAGTCATATGTATATTTTTTTTGGCACCCCTGGTATATGTCTCATCAATAGAAATGTTAGATATGAAATTAAGTCACACAGAGTTAACGCAAAATTCCAAGGTCATGAAGTTAATAAGTAAACCTGTTGGCTTTGAGCTTGTGATATTGATTCCTGAATCACCCCTTAATCTCTTTATTTTACCTTAAGAGTAATGTAAAAACAAACAAACAACACCCCCACACACACACACCCTCTCCACCCCATCCGGACCTCCCAAACTTGTTTAATGGTTCTCAAATGGCAGAAATCACATCTGTGTTGAGGAAGCCCAGAAAGCTTCTTGGGAAGGTTGCATTTGGAATGGTCCTCAAAGCACTGGTAAGTAGAAGTCTAGAATGAGACATTATCTTCAGTTAGAGACTATGTCTCAGTCTAGAGAGTTTGTCTCCAGATCTTCTTGTGTGCAGAGCTAGGTTGCTTTTCTCATCCTCCTTTGTAGTTAGGTGTAACCATGTGACTGAGCTCTAGTCAAAGGGATATAAATTGTATATACATTGTAATATATAAAATAGACAATGTATATACAGTATAAATGCTATTAAGTGTGCAGACATCTAGGTCAAGAGTATAAAACCTCCCATTTATGATATTTTTTCCAGCCCTTCCCCTTGTTTTAGATGGTCCATAGATCTTAGAAGCCAAGTGATAAAGATGAAAGATCACATTCACATTTATGAAAGAGTCATAGGTCCCTTAGTCACAGCTGGAAGGAGAGCCACCCACTGATTAGGAAAACCCATTTGAGGCATTTTGAATGAGAAATAATTGTTCATTGTGGTAAGCTACTGAAAGTTTGACATTTGTGGACTATAGCAGCTAGCCTACTTTCACAAATATAGGGAACATGAGAATCAGAATATCATCTAAGGAGAACAGATTCAATGTGCTTCTCACCAGTGGATGGGAAGTGTAGCATTAGGTTTTAAAGCCATTATGAAAGGTTAAAATTGCACGTGGCAAAACTATCCTTGAAATTCCCTCTACAACTTGATATATATGATATAGTACAATTTAAAATATAGTATACATAGCTGACCCTATACAAACCTATAGAAGATTATGTCAATTCTTCTCACTCTTACATTGCTAATGTTTTTCTAGTAGCAATTAATTATTCAAGTTCTTCCTTTAGGATATTGATTAGGCCATTTCCACTTAAATTCATCTGGCCACCTGAATCATATGTTCCAATTCTTTTTAATGGAAAAGAAACATAATCTTACTAAAGTATTTGGCAAGATGTGTTGGCTATTTCAGCTTAGGTTTCCATTATTGCCTCAAACATACTTACATGATGTGTTCTCATGGAGGTGAGAGGCAGTTTATTATCTTAGAAAGAACACAAGTTTTATTGACAGAGGGCTTGAGTTTGAATCCCAACTCTAACATTGTTTTAGGTGTGTTGTGGAACTTGGGTTATTTGCTTAAGTTTTCTGAACTTCTCATTTCCAGTCAGTAAATTGAAGATAAAAATACACACATCGTACGACTGTTCTGAAGATATCTATTCATAATAACGAGTACTTATTAAGTACTTATCATGGTACATTTTCTAAAACAACTGTTCTGCCATATCACAAGTTTATATTTTGCTGGTTTCTGTGTTTTATAAACATTGGTTTTGGTCTGTACATATCACACATTCTGTTCAGTGTTTATAGAATTCTTGACTCAGGAATAGACAATATTTTGGTTTACTCTCTTTTCTCTCTTTTCTCATCTCATATCTTTCATCTACCATTATACCTATTTTTAACATATCTTTAACTATACTCTACCTCCTTTAAGACTGAACACTTATATTAAAAAGATCCTTTTAATTTAATATGTAAATTACTAACATTTTAAAACTGCACTGATGGCAAACTTAGTAACTAGTTAAAGAAGGTGATATGATCTTCACTTGGCAAAAGAGAGTAGATGATTAACTGATGTTCCACATTTATTAGTGACAAAGCTAGGGCTAAAACATGAATTAACAATTATTGAGCACTTGCAAGTTGCCTAGCACTTTTATTTTTTATTTATTTTTTATTTTTTTTGAGGGCAGTGTCACTGGCCCTCATATGTGGTACCTGAACCAGGGCTGCTGGCTTGGAAAGCCAGTGCTTAACCACTGTGCCACTCGACCAGCCCATCTAGCACTTTTTATAGATTGACTAATTTCATGTTCATAAAAACTCCATGAGTTAAATACTGTTATTATCACCAAATCATACATGAAGTAAAGCAGGTGCAAAGAGGTTTGAGAAACTTGTCAGGGATACATAACTACTAAACGACAGTTCTGGTATTTGAATGCAAATATTTGCATGTCTAAACCATTCTAATATGCTGATTTTCATTAGAGTATATACAGTGTTTGGTGCTGTGACTAAAACATGATATCAGTAAGTGAAAGATGTTGCCAACGGACTACTTGGTAATCTGAGAAGGTCAACAAAACTGAATCATCCTGTTACTGTACAACAGGAGAACAAAGTTTAGCTAGGAATATATAGTAGGCATGCTCATGGAAGACTTTAAATGCCATGCTTTGCATCTACATGTTTAAATAGCAAACATTGTTATTATTTAATTTTAAAAGCCAAAAGTTAAAAAATATATAAACAAATGTAAAATACACAAAAAGAGATCTTTAATTCTAGGACTGAAAATAAAAGTAAAAAAAGAAAAATAAAATAAATTCCCAACTGTACATTTATTGGAAAATTTCAGTTTTTGGGGAAAAAAAAAACACAAAAAATACATACAAAAAGGCAAAACATGATTTTAGATGATTTAAATAATTAAATTTAAAGTTCTGATGCAATCAGTTTTTGCTTTATATTAAAATATTATGAGAATCTGTGGCTACATAATATGTATCAGTCTAGTGAGATTATTATTTTTATTATTATTATTATTATTTTTTTAATTGGGGGGAATTGGTGGAGGGGAACAGCGTTGGGGAATCGGGGAAGGGGAACAGACAAGTTGCTGTCTTTTTGTTCTTCAGTTTAGTTGCGGAGGACGTTGCTTCACTGTTGGTATCGTCATTGCGCTCTTCCCGGATGAGGCAGATCGGTCGCTGGCCTCTGGATGTCGCTCACCGCGGCTATTGGCAGCTCACGCTTGGCTGCCAGCCACTCACGCTGGCTGCGGGCCACTCACTGTAGCCTATGGCAGCCCACTGCAGCAGGGGCTGCAGCCCACACCGTCGCCGGGGCTCGCACAGCCCAGCTCCAGGTGGAGCTGTTGTTAGCTGTAGAGAGCAGTGTCACTGGCCCTCATGTGGGATCCGAACCGGGGCCGCTGGCATCCCAAAACCAGCGCTTAACCAATGCGCCACTCGGCCGGCCCTAGTGAGATTATTTTAGACAGCTATATGCATCATCTGTCGGTAGGCAAGATGAGTTTTCTATAACATTGGAGGTATCCTTTCTAGGTTGGCTGGAATCTGAAATGTATGAGAAAATACACTACCACTAGTTTAATATGTATTTTTTTCTAAGTGGTTTCCACATAAAAGGAACTCATTTAAAAAGTTAACGTGTACCATTTTCCAGCTGACACAGTAGTCTCAACCTGGAGCTTGAAAATGAGGCTGTGCTCCTTCTGCAGCTGGGATTCAGTTGACAAACTTGTTTGCGATCCACTAGTCATAGTTCTGTAAAAAGACAGCAATAGGTATGGTGACAGAACTAATTATATTGATTACGAACGTGTTGTTTTTTTTTAAAGTGAACTTTGTAATACCTTTGTGCATGATATATAATCCATTTATTCATGAGTAAAAATTAATTCTATTTACACACACATATATATATATACTTTTGTATTTTATATAATGTATCCAAATTAAATCCACTTCTATACTTACACATACTTTCACTTTATAATCTTGCACAAACATTTGTTACTTAAAATCTTAATGTTCAACAACTTGTCACCTAATAAATACAATGATTAGTTGGGGGCCATTGATAATATTTTAAGGAAGACTGGGTAGCTTTTTGCTTCAATCAAATTCAATTCAAATATTTACTGTTTATTATGATCAAAGTATTAGAATTAGAAATGATTCCAGAATAACCATATAAGTTGTGCTTATTGGTTGCAATCTGGTGGGAAGGTGAGGTTAGAAGACTTGTGTTGACACTGTTTTCACATAACAATTATGCTTTTTACTTAGATTATACATTGAGATTGCTATGGGGAGGGACTACAAACTCAGCTACTCATGGGTACCACCAAAAATTAGAGGATGTAAAAATACTTAAGGTGCCTTTTTCCTCCCGTTCTTTAATATGCTGATGGACAAAGATAAATGCAAGTAACTCTAAGACTGTAAATTCATAATAGAAATATAAACTGTCTAAATTATTACAGAGTGGACAGTTGATTATGACAAATATTACCAAAAAAGTTTATTTTGAATTGAGTTTTGAAAGATAATTAAAATTTCGAAAGATGAAGAGGAGGAAGGATTTTCCAAACACAGGCAATAGAGTGACAAGAAACATATAAGCATGTTTTTATAACTAAATCAGCTTTTATAACTAAAGACAGGTACAAAGTTGTGTGGGAAGCAAGGGATGGTGGAGACAAAGCAAAAACTAGGCATAAATTTTATTATAAAAATCTTAAATGCCACTCTGTTATGGATATTTGATTTTGGTCTACCCACCAAAACTCTCTTCATTTAACAAAAACACCTCATTTGTGGGGGGATTCTGAGATTATCTTGCAGGAGCCAGCCAAGGGTTTGTGCTGAAAACAGGCCTTTCATTGGCATGTGCAGAGCTTGAGTAACTCAGGTCTCCCGAGTTACCGCTCTGCTGCCCACAGACAACTCCAAAACTGTAGAGAATCACCAGTGTCCAAAATGCTAGTCCATCAGCAACCAGAGCAGGAAAGATGAGGTCTAAAGGCGAATGTTAAAGTACCATGAGTAATCAAGAATTTGGAACCAGGAATCTACAGTGAGCTTAGGCATGCCAGAGATGGTAGCTGGAGAAGGGTGCATGTCCTGCATCATCGCCTAGCTGTCATCTGTGATTAGTTTTTATGAGCTTGCAGTGACTTTATGCAAAGTTAGCTTAATAGGGCCAAGGCCCAAAAATAAGTCAGGGATAAAATTGAAATAACCAGAGAAGCATAATTAATCATTTAAAATTTTGTTCCCTCCTCTTGTCCCCTGGTTCTTATTTGTGTCCTCCTCCCAGGATTCCGAATCTCCTCTTCCCAGGAGAACAGGCGGCCCAGAGTTAGGTTTCACCCTTTTGTCTTGAAGGCAGTTGGACCTGAGGTGGAAGGATCAGCAGGTGCTGTTTACCTAACACATTGGTTCTTATCTTTAGCTGATTCTTCTCCAGTACTTAACAAATGAGGGAGCATTTGAAGATGTACAGTTTACACTTTAAAGTGCAGGGAGCTATATCCTTTTCAAGAACAAATTTTCTCAGTGTGTGGATAGAGAAGCACTAGTTATACGAAGTAAGTCAAAATGAGTTATTGTTTCCATGGAGCCAAAGAGAGTGCAGAGTGGAGTGGCAGACACTAAATGTGCACTGTTTTATGCTTTTACATGGAATTGAGCCTTCTTTCCTCTCTGCCAGATCAAATCAAACTCTCTCTTGTTATATTCCCATTCTACTCCATTGTTACCCTTCTGATCTGTAAGCTTTGAGTCAGAGTCCTTGCTCCTGACCTCTCCTTGATTGCATCCCCAATTTATTAATCCTCAATTGCTTTAGAGTTGCAATGCTGATTGTTCTATAGTGTATTTCGAGGAGTACAAAATTAATCAAATGAGTAGGTAGAGTTTCTTTTCATGTGAATGAGCTTTCCAATTGGTTGGATAGATACAGTGTTCACAGGGATTGGAAGCAGGGAATCTAACTAGGTATGTTAGCTTTTGAGTGAATGTCTTCTTTTAAAAAGTGCGACTTGGGCCGGCTGAGTGGCACATTGGTTAAGAGCTGGCTTGGGATGACAGTGGCCCTGGTTCGGATCTCACATATGAGGGCCAGTGACACTGTCCTCCTATACAGCTAAGATGGTGAACAACAGCTCCACTTAGAGCTGGGGCTGCGAGTCCCGGCGACGGTGTAGGCTGTAGCCCCTGCTGCAGTGGGCTGCGATAGGCTACAGTGAGTGGCCGGCAGCCAGCGTGAGCTGCCAATAGCCACGGTAAGCGACCATCCAGAGGCCGGCGACGGATCTGCCTCATATGGGAAGAGCGCAATGACAATGCCAACATGGGACAGTGAAGCAACGTCCTCCACAACTAGACTGAAGAACAAAAAGACAGCAGCTTGTCTGTTCCCCTTCCCCGATTCCCCAATGCAGTTCCCCAATAAAATCTTAAAAAAATAAATAAATAAAAAAATAAAAAATAAAAAGTGTGACTAAAAAACACTTGACATATAGTAGAAGGTCAGTAAATGTTTTCTTTTGTTAATCAAGGCCAATAACTTCTTAAGTAGCTTATGGAAGAGATTATCCAATAGAGAAAAATGCATGAATTGCCTATTTGTCCTCAGTGGTGAAATGAACCCGTTGTAGCATGAGTACATAGCACTCAAATATAAAACAAAAACATTATTTTGAGATTTATTTGTGAAATTGCTGTTTTCCAAGGACTTGCAGATTGTGGGCCAGATTTTAGCCTTTATAATTCTGTGTGACAGCTCTCTAATCTGCAGTGATCAAAAAACAGTATTTTATGACAAGGCTTTGCTATTATATTATTTATGAAAGCAACTTTCATTGTTAATACTTTGCCCCCTACCAGGGTAGTGAAGTACACATGAATCAGTATATCCTCACCAATTTGTAAATACTGTGATGACTAAATGGATTTTAAAGTTTCATATTATTATATTAGGAAAGAAACTAGAAGATACTAGGAAGCAAATCAAAACTGAAATTTTGATTCATTTTCTCCAATCCCTGATTTTTAAAACATACATTTATAATTGATAAGGATCTTATCGCCATCAAACACTTGGAAGTTTTCACCTTAGCCTTGCTTTTTTTTTTTTTAATTCTTTTATTGTGAAATAAACATTGTTTTTTTGTTTGTTTGTTTGTTCGTTTGTTTTAGTTAGTTTCAGGCGTACAACACAGTGCAACACAACAGTTATACTTTTTATCCCTCAAAGTGACTACTCCTCTCCCCCAATTCCCACCCTACTCTTCCCCACCGTATCATGCATATCTATTACAATTTCTTTGATTCCCTTCCACAGTATAATCCACATCCCATGACTATCTATATATTCAATTACAGTTGGCATACAATATTATACAACATCAGTTTCAGGTATACAGTGCAGTGATCAAGCCTCTACTCCATCCATAAAGTGGTCTCCCTAACAAGACATGTGACCGTCTGATTCCCCACAAAATACTTACAACATTATTATATTCCCCGAACTGTCTTTCACAAACCTATGGCAATATTATAGTTACCTATTTATGCTGTCTAATCCCTTCCCCTTCTCCCTCATCCCCACTCCCCTCCCAACTAACAACCATCAGTTTTTCCTATATATCTATGAAACTGTTTCTGTTTACTTTGCTCATTCATTTAGTTTTTCAGATTCCACATATAAGTGAGATCATATGGTATTTGTCTTTCTCCGACTGACTTATTTCACTTAACATAATAGTCTCTAGGTCTATCTTTATCGTTGCAAATGGTACAATTTCATTCTTCTTTATAGCGGAGCAATACTCCATGGTATAAATGTATCACAGTTTCTTAATCCAGTCATCTATCGATGGGCATTTCTATTGTTTCTAAGTCTTGGCTATTGTAAATACTGCTGCAGTAAACATAGGGGTGCATATATTTTTTCGAATTAGTGACTTGGATTCTTCTCGGTAGATACCCAAGAGTGGAAATGCTGGGTCATATGGTAGTTCCATTTCCAGTTTTTTGAGATACCTCCATATTGATTTCCATAATGGCTGCACCAATCTGCAGTCCCACCAGAGTTTCCAACAGTGCACCAGAGTTCCCTTTTCTCTACAACCAGACCAGCACTTGTTGTTTGTTGGTTTATTGATGATAGCCATTCTGACCAGAGTGAGGTGGTATCTCATTGTGTTTTTTATTTGCATTTCTTTACTGATGAGTGAGATTGAACATTTTCTCATATGCCTGTTGGCTATCTATATGTCCTCTTTAGAGAAATGCCTCTTCATATCCTCTGCCCATTTTTTAATTGGGTTGTTTGTTATTTTGGTGTTGAGTTTCATGAGTGTTTTATAAATTTTGGATATTAACCCCCTATTAGATATATCATTAACAAATATCTTCTGCCTTTTAGGAGTCTACCTTTTTGTGTTATTGATGATTTCCTTTGTAGTGAAAAAACTTTTAAGTTTGATATAATCCCATATGTTCATTTTTTCTTTTATTTCCCTAGCCCGAGGAGATGTATCAGTAAAAAATATTACTCACGGTAATGTCTGCAAACTTATGCCCTATGTTTTCTTCTAGGAGTTTTATGGTTTCAGGTCTTACATTTAAGTCTTTAATCCATTTTGAGATTGTTCTCATATATGGTGTAAGTAGGTGGTCCATTTTCATTTTTTTGCATGTGTCAGTACAATTTTCCCAGCACGATTTATTAAATAGACTATCTTTACTCCAATGTAAATTCTTGCTTCCATTGTCATAGATTAAATGACTGTATATGGATGGGTTTATTCCTGAGTTCTCTATTCTGTTCCATTGGTTTATGTGTCTGTTTTTATGCCAGTACCATACTGTTTTGATTACTGTAAGCTTGTGGTATGTTTTGATGTCAGGTAGCATGATGCCTCCCACTTTATTCTTATTTCTCAAGATTGTTGTGGCTATTCGGGGTCTTTTGTGGTTCCATATAAATTTTAGGATTATATATTCTATTTCTGAGAAAAAATGTCCTTGGTAGTTTGATTGGAATTGCATTGAATCTATATACTGCCTTAGGTAGTATTGACATTTTAACTGTATTAATTCTTTCTATCCATGAGCATGGTATGTATTTCCATTTATTTGTATCTTCTTTGATTTCTCTCTTCAGTGTCTCATAATTTTCTGAGTACAGGTCTTTTACTTCTTTAGTTAAATTGATTCCTAGATATTTTATTGATTTTGAAGCAATTGTAAAAAGGATTGATTTCCTGATTTCTTATTCTGATGGTTTATTATTGATGTATACAAATGCAACTGATTTCTGAATATTAATTTTGTATCCTGCTACCTTACCAAATTCGTTTACCAGTTCTAGCAGTTTCTGGTGGAGTCTTTGGGAACTCTCTATATAGTATCATGTCATCTGCATATAATGACAATTTTAGTTCTTCTTTTCCAATATGGATGCCTTTTATTTCATTTCCTTGTCTGATTGCTGTGGCCAGAACTTCCAGAACTATGTTAAATAGAAGTGGTGAAAGTGGGCAGCCATGTCTTGTTCCTGATCTTAAGAGGAAAGCTTTTAGCCTTTCCCCATTAAGTACGATATTTGCTGTGGGCTTATCATATATAGCCTTTATTATGTTGAGATATGATCCCACTATTCACACTTTGCTAAGAGTTTTTATCATAAATGGCTGCTGGATTTTGTCAAACGCTTTTTCTACATCTATTGATATGATCATATGATTTTACTTTTCATTTTGTTAACGTGATGTATTACACTAATTGATTTGTGGATATTGAACCAACCTTGCATACCAAAAATGAATCCCACTTGATCATGGTGTATGATCTTTTTAATGTGATGCTGAATTCAATTTGCTAGTATTTTGTTGAGAATTTTTGCATCTATGTCCATTATATATATCAGCTTGTAGTTTTCCTTTTTTTTGTAATATCTTTGTCTGACTTTGGAATCAGGGTGATAGTGGCTTCATAGAAAGAGTTTGGGAACCTTTCCTCCTTCTGTATTTTTTGGAATAGTTTGAGGAAAATAGGTATTAATTCTTTTTTGGATGTTTTGTAAAATTCACCTGTGTAGCCATCTGGTCCAGGGCTTTTGTTTGTTGGAAGATTGTTGATTACTGATTCAATTTCTTTGGCAGTAATCACTGTTCAGAGTTTCTGTTTCTTTTTGGTCCAGACTTGGTAGATTGTATGCTTCTAGAAATTTATCCATTTCTTCCAGATTGTTGAATTTGTTAGCATATAGTTGCTCATAGTATTTTCTTAAAATTTTCTGTATTTCTGTGGTATCTGTTGTCACTTCTCTTTCATTTCTGATTTTATTAATTTGGATCCTCTCTTTTTCTTGGTGAGTCTGACTAAGGGCTTGTCGATTTTGTTTATCTTTTCAAAAAAACAGCTCCTGGTTTCGTTGATCTTTTGTATTGTTTTTTTGTTCTCTATTTCATTTATTTCTGCTCTGGTCTTTATTATTTCCTTCCTTATACTCCCTTTAGGCTTATTTTGCTGTTCCTTTTCGAGTTCCTTTAGGTGTAAAGAGAGTCTGTTGATTTGAGATTTTTCTTCCTTCTTTAGGTAGGCCTGCACTGCTATGAACTTTGCTCTTAGGACTGCTTTCACTGCACCCCAGAGATTTGGTGTCGTGGTGTTTTCATTTTCATTTGTGTTGAGATATCTTTTGATTTCCTCCTTGATCTCATTTTTGACCCATTCACTATTTAGTAGCATGTTATTTAGCCTCCATGTATTTGTAAGCTTTCCAGATTTCTTCTTATAATTGATTTCTAGTTTCATAGCATTATGGTCAGAGAAGACACTGATATGATTTCAATCTTCTTAAATTTGTTGAGACTTGTTTTGTGGTCTAACATGTGGTCTATCTCTCCTTAACCTTTCTTATATTTAGAGATTCAAAGTGGTTATTCAAACTGTCCAACAGCCAATAAAATACAATAAATTCAAATAACAATATGAAATCTTTATAGCTTTCTAGATGTGATAGCCCCAGCAAGTTCCAATAATTTTATTTAATTTGTCTGTTCCATCACTTTACTCTCTGAAAGGCCTAGCTAACAACATAATCTCTTAATTGATATCAAGTTATGCATTCTCCATCATAAACTAATGTTTATGGAGTTGTCCTTTGTTATAAATTATTATACCCATGATCTTCAATCCACTTATAAGGTGAATCAAAAGCATTTGAAAGTCCTTTTTTCTCTGTCCATATATTTTTTCCTCCAAAAGATAGACTAGAGAAAACAAGTTCACAAGGGATAAATTCCTAGGGGAAAGCTTATCCTCATTGTTATAGAGATATCTATTTATATTTAAAAAGGACAATGATTTAATATGCCCTGTAAATTATGCCTTTTTGTTGTCTCACTATTCTAAGTGAGAAATGGACTAGCAATTAACATATGGCAGCTCTCTGATGCCTTGATACAGAGAAAGGAGTTTTTGCTCAAAGTGGTTAGAGCTCACTCACAAATTAATTGACCCTAACAGATGGATGTAGCACAGACCCATACTACAAAGGGGGAAGTGGGCACAGACAGTTCAAAATAAATTTTAAAGTTGTAGAACATATCTAAAAGATATACACTACTATGAGGTGAATTTGAGGACAGCTTTACCTTTTCCTGTCTTAGTCTGGTAACAGATGTACCGTTTCTGTCCTTTCTGTCTGACCTCAGGTATTATAGAACTAGTTTTATCTTCAGTTCTAAGCCTGTGGGCAGGCATCTAAGATATATTTCCACAAAGTTACTTTAATTAACTCTACATGATTATGTTAAGGTTTTTTGTTTGTTTTGTTTTGTTTTTGGTTACTCTTGTTTGTACAGACATATAGTTTTCCATATGTAAAGTTTACATACTATGTATTTCATTTGTGTGACACTCTGGAAAAGACAAAGCTATAGTGAGGAGAACAAATCAGTATTTGCCCGGGTTTGGGGAATATTGATTATAGAGGATGGCACTAAGGAATTTTGGGGGAAGGTTGATAGACCTATTATGAACCCAACTATTGTGGTGGTAACCAAAACTGTATGAGTGTTATAATTTCTTTAAATGAACACCAAAAAGCATCAACTTTCCTGAATTAAATTTGAAAAATAAAGAAAAAAGTTTAAAAAGGTGATTTGATTTTTGGTGCTAAGTCTTAATTTTTTATTCTTTTTTCTTTTTTATTTTTTCTTAAGAGGGTAGTGTCACTGGCCCTCATATGTGGGATCCAAACCTGGGCCGCTGCCATCCCAAGCCAGCTCTTAACCACCGCGCCACAGCCGGCCCTTAATTTTTATTCTTATTTTAAGAGGTAGAATGATGTTTAAATGGTTTTTAGGAAGTGCTGATAAAAATATTTTCAGAAGTATGAATATTTTACTGAATCTTTAGATATCTGTTAATTTTATTGAGGACTGAAAGGATACTGTGAAAACTTTCTGTAATGCAGTCCTTGAGAGATCAGAGCAAGAGATCACCTTAGAGTTGAGATTCTTTTTTCTATCTTTACCTTCCAAACTACTCTGGTAAAATGCAAGATAAACTTTTTTTCTGCTGAGCTCTCCTTACGATTAAGTGCTCTGGTGAGATTTCAATGTATTTTGCCATCTAATTTCCATATTTTTGCCACAGTGGAGGTTAGAATGTTTTCAGATTTTTTAGTTAAGTTGTGATTAATTTCTCTATTTTTGTATATCTGGATTCACCTTCTTTAGCTGGCTAAAACTATAGTTTATAGCTTATATCACCATATTTTAAAAATCTGAGTCATGTATTTCATAACAGAGCAAACATATGAAAGTGAACAAAGCATATAAACAATAAAAAGTATCACAAAAAGTAATCAGGTAAATGTCAATCCATTCACATGGGTAGTGACTCTCGAAGTGTGCAGCTTTCAAGTTCTAATTGAATTGGATAATTCAGTACTTTTTTATGCCAGTCTGCAGAATGTACCTAAAAACCCATCTCTCCCTTGAGTAGTTTTGATAAACAATTAAATATTTATACAGTAATTTATATCATGCTGAAATTAGATGGTTGTTCAGTCATAAGTGGCAACTGAACTGTGTCTGGGTTTTTATTTTTTATTAGCCTTAGAACTTTTCTACTTATATTGAAAGGTAATGACTTCCTTCATCATTTAACATTTATCAATTTTCACCCTCAGATGTTCAGTTTGTTATGAGCTCCTAATGAAAGGAAAAATAAAAGTTCAGATAGATACATATTTCTGAATATATAAAGTTGCCCTAAGAATTTAAAACAAAGGAAAATAAATATGACTTTGGGACTTGCTGAACATTCAGTTTAAAACACAGATTTCAGGATTTACATTGGTTGGGGTAAGATTAGGGTTGCCAGCCAATATTTTCTTTCTCTCTCTCATAATGATTTGTTTGCTTCTTTGTTTTGTTTATTTTGTTCTTTGGATTCCATATATATGTCAAATCACTTGTATCTGTCTTTCTCTGTCTGACATACTTCACTCAGCAAGTACCTTCCAGGTCCACCATGCTACTGCAGATGGCAAGAACCCATTCCCTTCCATAGCCTAGCAATATTCCATTATAATATGTATTACCTCTTCTTTATCCATTCATCCATTGACAGACACCCAGGCTGACTCCATATCTTGGCTATTGTAAATAATGCTGCAATGAGCATATGGATGCACATGTCCCCTGAAAATAGTGTTTTGGATTTCTTTGGATAAATGCCCAGAAGTGGAATTACTGGACCCTTCTTTGTCTCTTGTTATAGCCTTTGTTTTAAAGTCTATTTTGTCTGGTATAAGTATTGCTGCCCCACTATTTTTTTTTCTTTTTTTCTTTTCCATTTTTATGAAATATCTTTTTCCATCTCTTGACTTTCAGGTTGTATGTATCCTTTGATCTAGAGTGAGTAATGTGTTTGCTTGTTTTGTTTTCTGAAAATCTAACTCACAATTTTCAGGAATCCAGATATCCTGGGATGATGTTTTTTACTGATTCCATGTCTTGTGAGGTTACTAGTAGGGATTCTCCATTTTAATGTTTATGCAGAATTATCTATCCCTAGAGAAAATCAAATAAGTGAAAGAATAATATTGAATTGGAGGAATTTGTGGGCATGGAATAATTTTTTAAAAATCCTAGTTTCCTTTGGAAACTCTCTGTTTTGCTCACTGTTTATACTACAATTATTTTAACTTTAAATGTATGTTTACAAGTGAGTTTTTAATTGTAGATTGTTCCTCAACATGGTATATATTGCAAAAATTTTTTCCCTTGATGATTTTTCAGGCTTATCATTTGTTAAATTGCACTTATAATTAATTGTGTTGAGTTGAATTTGTATTTCTGTGTTTTTAGATTACTAAGTGACTCAGGATAGCCAGTTGTTAAAAAAAAAAATGTAACCCTGTATGGTAGGCCGAGTTCTAAGATGGCCCAGATTTCATTCCCTCCCCTTGAGTGTGGGAAAGACCTGTGAATATGATGACATATCATTGTTTTGATTATGGAACCTTATATGGCAAAAAGATTCTGCAGATATAAATAGGGTTTCTAATCAATTAACTTGGAATAAATCAAAAAGATTTTCCTGAGTGAGCCTGATATAATCAGATGAGCCCTTAAAAGAAGCCAGAGAGTCACACAGCACATTCTTTAGCTGTCCTTGAAGAAGCAAACTGGGATGCCGTGAATGGCCTGTCTATGGGGAGGACTCTGGGAGGTGGCAACAGCCTGATCTATCCCTAGCAGGAAAATGTCCCTACAACCTCAATGGACTGATTTCTGCCAACAACCAGTACGTCTGGAAGAGAATCCTGAACCAACAATGAGACTACAATCTTAGCTGCCACCTTAATTTTATCCTAACGAGATTCTGAGTGGAGGTGCCAGCTAACCTGTCCTCAGATCCCTGACCCAAGAAAAATGTTTGACAATATATTTGTGTTTTCATACATAGTTAAATTTGAAGTACTATATTCCATAGTAAAATAAAGCAATTACAGTGCAAACAGGTTATTTTTAAAAAGGCATATTTAATGAAAACAAACTTTCATGGAATAATACTTGTGAAAATTACTATTTGTTAGTATGAATAAAATACTTTCTTAGGAACATTAAAATTCCAGTGTTTGGGTCAATTTGATCAGGTAGGAGTTTTTCACATTTCTAGGCAGAATGGTGAAATTCCTAGGAGGCCAGATCACTAGACAAATTTTTCAATAGTAAAGGACAATTGTTTATAGGTTTAGAAATTCCTTCATCATTAAAAGTACAAAGTATGAAAAAGTTATTACCTTCATCAATATAGATTTTGGTTATCTATCTTAGATGAAGCTAAACTATAAGTTCTCAAATATAATATGATTCATATTTTAAGTGTCAAACCATTATGCTCACTATGTTCATGAACTAATTACATTTATTTTATAAGAAGTGTTGGTGAAGATGTAATGTTTATTTTCATGAGATAATGATGTATGCATTTTTGCTGTGTGTGGGAACTAGAGATAAGACCTAATATACTGTTCATGAGATCTTTAAAATTAAATTGCTTGATGTAGATGAAATAAAATTAAAAATACATAGGCATCACAAATGTAGACTTTGAAATCTATTAGCTGAGATGATTTTTAATTTTGCTTCCTTTTCTTACTGGAGGATACATACTTTATAGAGTTGTAATATGTCTTCAAATTATTGTTTGAAGTAGTCATCCTTGAATACCATTCCTAAATGCTTCATTCATGATAAATCTACCACCTATGTTCTTAGACCTAAGTAATAAGCATGGTGATTTTAAGAATGTGACCTTGCTCTGTAATCTTATACTTTTATTTATTAGAGTAACAAAAGTATATTGAAGCATGGGCAAGTTAGAAAGTGTGGTTGATCATTTTATTGTTCCTAACTATTCTTTCTTCTCTAATGAATGTTATATATCTCCTCTCCTATCTCCTTACCATGTGGCTTATGATACCTTTTATATGGTTAAGTACCCTTTCTGACCCCTCAGCCAGTCTTGGTCATCTGACTTGTGGGAGTCAATGGAATTGGGGCAATAGGGATTGTGCTGTTTTGTTCAACTTATCCCAGTACCTATTATATTGTTGGGACATAGTAGAAGTCTAATAAATGCATGTTTAATGAAGTAAAAATGAAATAATTTTTAAAAAGATTTTTGTTAAAAATATAGCTACGATGCAGTATTATATTGAGTTGTCAGAAAAGTCATGACGTAGTTTTTTTATGTTTTTCATTGCAAAAATGTGTCATGACTTTTCTGAAAACCCAATATTAGTTTCAGGTGTACACCGTAGCTTTTAAACATTTATATACCTAAAGAAGTGATCATCATGATAAGTCCAGCAACCATATGACACATGCTTTGACAATATTATTGACTTCATTTCCTATGCTGTACATTACATCCCCATGACTTATTTGTTTTATATCTGGAAATTTATTCCCTTCACCTTTTCCCTCCCTTTTTAATTTTTAATTTAAAGTTGACATTCAATATTATTTTATATTTCAGGTATATAACATAGTGGTTAGACATTTATATAATTTAAGAAGTGATCCCCGTGTGTAGCCTAGTACCCACCTAACACTATACATAGTTATTATCATATCATTGACTATATTCCCTATGCTTTACTTTACATTCCAATAACTACTTTGTAACATACAATTTGTACTTCTTAATCCCTTCACCTTTATTTACCCACATCCCCAAACCCCTCCCATATGGCAGCCATCAAAACATTTTCTGTGTCTATGAGTTTGTTTCTGTTTTGTTTTCTCATAATTTTGTTTTTTAGCTTCTACATATATGCAAAATCACATTGCATCTGTCTTTCTCTGTCTGACACTCCATGCAGCACAATACCCTTCAGCTCCATCTATGCCACCTCAGATAGCAAGAACCCATTCCCTTGGCCAAGCAATATTCCATTATATGTATGTCCTACCTCTTCTTTATCTATTCATCCATGATGGACACTCAGGCTGCCTACACACCTTGGCCATTGCAAACAATGCTGCAATGTACATATGGATGCATGCATCCCTTTCAAGTAGTATTTTGGGTTTCTTCAGATAAATACCTTGAGGTTGGATTACTGGGTCCTTCTTTGTCTCTTATAGCCTTTGTTTTAAAGTCCATTTTCTCCCATGTAAGTGTTGCTACCCTGGCTTTTTTTTTCCCCCATTTTCATGAAACATCGTTTTTCCATCCTTTTACCTGTCTGTGTGCGTCTTTCAACCTGAATTGAGTCTCTCGTAGGCAGCACATGTAAGGGTTTGTTTTCTAATTCACTCAGTCCTCTTATATCCTTTGATTGAAACATTTAGTCTATTTACATTGAAAGTAAGTGTTGATAGGTAGGTAGCTATTGTCATTTTATTATTCATAATTTTGATTTATTTTTCTGTCTTAAAGAAGTCCCTCTAACATTCCTTGTAATACTGGTTTTGTGGTGATAACTCCTTTAGCTTTTTCTTGTCTGGAAAGCTCTTTATCTGTTCAATTTTAATTGATAGCCTTGCTGGGTAGAGTAGTCTTGATTGTAGATCTTGACTTTTCATCACATTGGATATTTCATGTCATTCCCTTCAGGCTGAAAAGTTTCTGTTGAGTAATCAGCTCTCTTATGTTGCTACTTCCCTTTCTCATGTTTTCTTCAGGATTCTCTCATTGTCTTTAACCTTTACTACTTTATTTATAATGTGTCCTGATGTGGGCCCTTTTAAGTTCATCCTGTTTGGGACGCTCTGCACTTCTAGACTTGTTTATTTCCTTTGCCAGATTAGAACAGTTTCAGTCATTATTTCTTCAAACAGGTTCTCAATCCCTTGCTTTCTCTCTTTTCCTTCTGGTAACCCTATGATGTAGGTTTTGTTATGCTTGATGTTGTCCCAGAAGTCTCTTAAACAATCCTTTTTTTTTTAATATATTTTTTTTGTTTTTGTTATTCCAATTGGGTGTTTTCTACTACCTTGCCTTCCAAATCAATGCTTCATCTCATCTGCTGGTGATTCCTTCTTGTGCATTCTTCATTTCAGTGATTGTATTCTTCACTTTTGACTGGTTCTTTTTAATGGTTTCTGTGTCCTTTTCTATGTTTTCTATCTCTTTGTTGAAATTCTAACTTCCTTGAGTATCCTTATAACCACTGTTTTGAACTCTCTATCTAGTAGTTTGCTTGCCTCAATTTTATTTAGTCCTTTTACTGGATTTTTTTCCTGTTCTTTCATTTGGCAAGAATTTCTTTGTTTACTCATTTTGGCTGCCTCTCTGTTTGTTTCTATGTATTAGATAGATCTACTAATGTCTCCCAGTTTTGGATGAGTGGCCTCATGTACTAGGTGCCCTGTGGGGCCCTGGGTCACCTGATCCATGTGTTCTAGGAGTGTCCCTTGTGTGAGTTGTACATGCCCTCCTGTTATAGTTGAAACTTGATTGCTTTGGCATGTCAATGGGTGGGATTTACACTCAGGCTGATGGACTGTGGGGTTTGGCCATGACAATAGCTTATGGGCTACTGTGCAAGAGGCTTACCCCACTCAGTGGCATTTGCCCCAGTGGGCTGTGGTGTCTGTTGAGGCTGCCCTTTTTCTATGCCAATTGTGAGGCTAATTGGGTAGTGCTCTGCTCTGCTCTGATGCCAATCTCCAAGTATATTGGTTCTGGGGCCTCTTGGGAGGAGCTCTAGTGTAGGCCCATGTCATCCACTGCCTGTGATTAGCCAGGCATTACCTAGTAGGAGCTACAAAGTGATGCATGGTTGTTTGTTGCCTGTGCCAAACTTAGAGGCATGTGGGAGAGGCCACACTGCAAACTGAGGACATCTTCCACCAGTACTGGGCCTGGTGTAGCTTCACAAAAGGCCAGGGCACCCTGAAGCTTGCTGCCAACTGCCAGCTCCCTTAAGGTTCAGCCACTGATAGCATCTTGTATGGTTGGCAAGTTAGATAAGGCAGGATCTCAGGGAGTTACTAGAGTAGGAAGAGTTGTGGTCACCAGGTTAATGTAAACTTTTGTTTGGTGCCTGTGCTGAGCCTGGAGGAACTCAAAAAAAGTCTCAGAGCACACCAAAGCCAGTTGTCACCCGCCTGGGGCCTACTGGACTCAGATAGTTTTCCAAGAAAGAGTGTAATTCAGGTGAGGTGGCTAGTTGTACAGCAAGTGCCTCTGGCATTAGGGGAGTTGGATGGAGTGGGGTCCCAGCAGAGCACACCAGACTAATTCAGATTCAGATTTGGCCTTGTGGGAGAGGGCTCAACACAAGAAATATGGAGCCTGCCTGTCTGTCAGCTACAAGGGAGAACAACCCCTCCTGGGGAAAATGGGGATTGTCCTAAAGCCCTAGTCCTAAATCCACATACCTCAGTCTGTCCCCCATATGTCTTTGACACCCCTAAGTCACCATTCCTTCATCAGGGCCCAGGGTGACTGGGAGTGAGTGAGTCTGTGTGTGGGCCATTTAAGAGGATATCTGGGTTTCCCATATCCTTCAGTCCCATCTGTATGGTTGGAATACCCACTGTTCTTCACAACCAGATGTTGTGGGGTATCCTCTTTCCAACACCAGTACTCTGCACTGGGGAGCCTGCTGTGTGGCTAGGGTCCTTTGCTCTTCTGGGAAAAACCTCCATGGTCAAGATATGCTTCCTGATTCTCAACCACCACACACAGATGTGGAGCCCATTCAGTGTTTCTGCTTCTCCTTCAAGTCTTGACATGGTTTCTTTTCATATTTTTAGTTATAGGACTTCTGTTTGGCTAGACTTCAGATGCTTCCCCAGGTTTATTGTTTTATAATTTAATTGTAATTTTAATGTGTTCATGGAAGGATGCAGGCACAGCATTTATTTTGAAATAAATTCTTTTGATGTATGATCTTTATCATAAGACACATCAACAATGTCATCAGAATTAGAGCTGTGATTACTTAATTCAAAAAAGAAATATTTTCCAATACTCAGAGCATAATGTTTCTGTAAGAAATGTACTTTTAAATATTAGTAGAATCTTCATTAAGTCAAAAGTGTGACTACTATATGGCATATCCCTCTTTAATATTTATCGTGGAGCAAGAATTCATTTTCAGCTTTTTTAGCCTAAGACTAGTTCAATGGTTTTCTGTTGCCATAGTGACAATACTTAGTTATTATAGTGGTTTTTCCCATATTTTAAACATTATATTATTTCATCAAAAAAACTTAAGAATTTTGAGGCAAATGATATTCTCCATTCTTGATGGCTAAAATACACATAATTTCATGTGCTTTCTGCATATATTTAAATTTGACTTTTAAATTGTACTTATTTAATGTGATTGCATCCCTTTTAGGTTTTGAACTTTATGTGTTCAAATTTGCAAAGTCAATCTTTATTCTTTCTTAAGTTTGTTTTTCTCAGTATGTGTTTTTCATTAAAAAAAGTATTGCTTTCATCCATTATATGTAAGGTTTAGCTATTCATACCTAAAAAGAAGCATGGCTTAGCACATTGTGGGTTCAGAAAGGGCAAGGGCAATTCTGGAAGGCATACTCAGAATTCCATTACATTAATCAAAGATGGGAGGACATATGGCTAAGGTGTTGTCAGTAAATATGAAAGGATAATATACTGGTGAATATAGACTGAGATGGTAGGATAAGTACTTTTCATTCTGACTTCTATGCAGACATAGTTAATGCTTTTCTAATTTTTAGGAGACATAAATATAACCTGAATAAAGAGAAAATGTTGGAAAGGGGACATAAATATGGTTGTATATGGTCATGGCAGATATTTCCATGAGATAGAATTTATGGTCTTTATACTTATTATTTAATAGGTATAAAGATATTCAACACTCTACTTTGATAAGAAGTTTGGGATAAACTTATAAATGTGTGCTCTACATGCTATGTAGCTGGATTTGTGTGTGTTTGGTGCTTCTGTTTTAATATATATATATATATATATATATATATATATATATATATATATATTTATTTATTTTTTTATTTTTTTTTCTCTAAGTTTTGAGTCAATATTTTGGGATTTTGTAGAGATGCAAATTGGAAAATCTGGCAAACAGGCTACCCAAGAGTTGTTCAGATTTTCAGGGGCCAAATTCTTATACTTGGAAATGTTTGTTTGATGATTTAGTACTTTGTTTTAAACAAATGTAAAATAACACCTTTCTTCTTTCCAAAAATAATACTATAATTCTTATCTGGAATTTATTTTATTTTTTTTATATTCTAGAGTGAATGAGTTTTTGAGATGTTCTTGGAAGGAAAGGGGATGGAAAAAAGATTCTGGGGAAAGAGATATAAGAACAAAACAATGAAATAAAGAGAAACAGTGAGTAAGTTGTTTTATTATCTTAGAATATTGAATTAATTTTAAAATTTGGAAATGGAGAAAGAAAAAAAAAGGAAGTAAGGAAGAAAGAGCAAAGTTTTTGGTTAGTTTTAGCTTCCAAGGCACAAATTTATTATTTGGGTATATAAATTTAGATTTTGCAGACAAAAAAAATTATAGTGTCATGTTGATAGAATCTGTACACTATGAATGATAAATGATATCACAGTCATTCTCTATTTTGTTGTATGGGGGAACTTTTTTCCCCTTGAAATTAGTGCTTTGTGTATACTAATTAATTTAATGGCTGTCAATTAGCAGGTATTGTTCACAAACTAAAAGAAAATAAATTTCAATAAATTGTGTATATAAATGTGTGATTAAGAAGTAATTCTAACACCATTGTGTTAACTTGAGTTCTGTTGATGTTGATGATAATGTAATAATAATTTATTTTGTGCATAATATGTAATAGGTATAGTGACTTTTCATGTTAACACTCAGTAGGGTAAACATTCAGCTCCAATTTTGCAGCTGTTGAGACTGAAGCACAAGTTATTTAACCTTTCATAAAAATTATAAACATTATAATAAGTATTTTTAGGGATATGAACAAGTATTTTGGGGGGATTTTCCATGTGTTTTTTTTTTATTATGCCACGTTGCCTGTTTAAATGCAAGTCAGCATATGAAAACACAGAAAATAGTAGAGAGATTGTGTCTGTCCAATAGTACTTTATTTTTAGAACACTAAAAATGGATTATTTTAATTACAATATAATAATATGTAGGGGAGGCAGAAATTTTCCTCTTTCCCCTATTAGTACTTATGGCTGGCCTAGGAATTATATTGACATGAGACAGGTTAATGGGAAAAATTAACCAAATTTAATTATGTATGTACAAATGGGCATTTCCCCAATAGGTAATAGCTCATATGGTATTTATTTTTTGGAGTTTTATTTGGAACTGAGAGTCAGATGTCATCCATTCAACATTTATTTAGAATTATTATTCACAAAGCATTATTGTAGTTCATGAAATAGAAAAATTGCAAAATAGCTCACACTATCAAACAAGATTATTTTGCATAAATTTTATCCATCAACAATTGTATGAGGGTGGAGGGCAAATTATCCTCATGTCATGAAGAAATTATGAACAAGTAGTGTCCTTATGAATCAGAATGGAAAAACATCTTTGAAAAGATATTATATTTGGGATTAAGAGCAATATGTATGCAATAAGAAATATCAATTAATTTGTGACTGAAATTTAAAATGTACTGTTTTCTAGTAATCATGTGGTTTGGGATACTTATAATTGGACATTTTTTAGGAGACTAAAAGTTTTCTAATTATTGGTCTGAATGACCAACTCAGGGGATAGGAAATGTTGGCTAAATAGAATTCATATATATATATATATATATATATATATATATATATACACACACACACACACACACACACACACACACACACATACATACACACACAAATATATATATATATACATATTTTATATTATATATATATATATATATATGCACGATTGTCAACATGTGTGTTTTCAAAAAATTTACTAATTCTCTCTGAGCTTCAGTCTCTTTGGATGATATTAAATGTGTGGCAGTAATACTAAATATTTAGTGTCAAGCACAGTAGAAACTTTCAATCCTCCTTGCCAGTCCCATTTACTACTTGTTTTATCTCTGCTGTTCCAGACTGTCAGAATCTCTGGTTTTTCAATTTTCTCAAATTTTTTATCTCAAAAGGCATGCTTCAATCTTTCTCAAAAGATTTTAGTGATATATATATATATAATTATAATGGAAAATCTGAAGATGTTTATGTCAGTATTTGGTTTCTATCTTTTCACTATTCTTGAAAACCTCAGTAGAATTAATTTGCTCCACCCTGTCCAATGGGAAAATGGGAGGAGAAATACTAACAACATATGTAGAGTTGACAGAGAGAAAAACAAAAGGCTAAAGGGAGAAAGAAATTTCTTCTTGTTGACCAGGAGCAACCCCCATTATTGAACAAGAAGCAAAAAGTATGACCGGGAATCTTCTGAAACTTAATTTCAGTAGGAAAAACTTGCAGAGGAAAGGTCAGTGCATGAAATGGACAAGAACTCCTCATTTAGATAAACTCAGTAATTAATTAATTGAACAAAAATCAAGCTTATGAACTGTGAAGTATCTTATTTCAAAACAATTAGCTGTTCTCTGTCTTATGGTTTGACACAGACCAGCTAGATAGGGAGGCTGTTTGGAGTATTTCTGAACTTAAGTACTGGTGTTTAAAGCATCTCTTACAGAAATCATGGAAAATACTTAGGTGAAGGGGTAACAAACAAAGCTGCCCTGGTTTTCAACATATATTTTGTTATTTATTGGAATATTACATTAATATTTAACTTGAGTATTTTAAACAAACTATATGTATAATTTTCTTATTAAAATTTTCCATTTGCTTGAATGTTGTGAGTATCTGATATCATGACAGGTTTCTATAAAGAATATCCAAAAGACTGGGAAAGTAACTAAGCTTTCAGACACTAACTTTGTGTCAGGCATCGTGGCAGTGCATTATAGGTTGTATTATTTAATTGATTATGTAACATAATTGCTTTAACACCAGTTCTCTTAAAATCCATGTAATGGCAGGAGAGAAGTAATCAGTAACTGGAAGGGGTATTTTAAGAGGGAAAAAATCGCAAAGGTACTGTTGTGTTTTCAGGGTTTCTTAATACTTTAAAATTCTTTCCTTAAATGTTTATCTTCATCCCCAAATTTCCAGAGTACTTTTGTTTGGCTGAATCAAGACACTACTATGCCAGAAATAGATTAGAAGCCATTACCCATTTTGGAAATCATTATACCAGGTATATTTTCTTGATCTTCATGCGTAACTTCCATTAGTGATAATGAGAGTTGCATTCATGCATGTAGTAGTGAATAGATCCATTATCTCTAAAGGGCAGTTTCCTTTTTAATACATTACTCAAGTTTTATTACATGTTTCCCTTTTGTTTATATTGCAGAGACTCTCTTCTTCGTTAATATTAAGGGGCATATAGCTGTGGGATGGAACACCTTTGTTGGAAGTTTCTTCAGGACAGCTTTTAGGTTCGGAGAGTGTGGAAGTGTCACATTTTAAAGGCTCTATTCTTATAAAACTATTACTAACCTAGATTCACTTAGAACCAATAAAATAGGTTATAATTTAATCAAAGTCATTCCAGTAGTTCCTGAATCAATTGTTGACATTTGCAATTATTTTCAAACCTACAAGAAATAATTTCCCCAGCAACTTAGCTTGGCTAGGAGGGATTGGAAGCTATTAGTAAATACCTAGGTGTTTCAAGTTGTATAGTCCCAAGTAAAATATTCTGGATTTTTTCACATAGTTTAATAGTCTTTTTTTAAAATATGAAAGGAATGGGGATATTTTTCAACAGTTTTTATATGAGTGGATTTAAATAGTGATAGAAAATAATCATAATTAGAATTGTGTAGTTATATCCTATATTTTCCTACTTTCATATGGATTTCTTTTTAGGTGTTCCCTTATCATTGGTATAGATGGTGAAATGAGCTATCCTTCAATGAGATAATTCTTTATTGGTACCTTTATTAACAATAAAATGTTAATCCCTTTCTGTCTCAGGTAGAAGCACCCTATTTCATGGTTGATGAGCAGGAAAGATATCTAGTAGCAACAGTGGTGATAGCAGACCCACTGGTGCCTAAAACTGAGAGGGAGGGGAAACTTTCTCTTTTTTCATAGGAACTGTGCTCCCAAAAGAACTGGGTAAACCCTTGTTGCTCTGAGTCTGTTCCTGTGCTACATTGACCCTCCTCCATATGCAGGAAGCGTGTGTGGAAGAGTGAGGTAAATCTATTCCTAGGTTTCTGGATGGAGGCCTGAAACAGGGAGCTCCAGGGAACTGGCAAGTACCAGGGAAATCATAAAAAAGAAGGAACTTGAAAAATCAACCCACATAAATTTGTTATGTACATTTGGAATCACCCCTGAGATGTGTATACATAGGTGTGATCCTAAATGGCATATCAATGACTTTGAGAACTGAACTAAGATATTGACTCCCACTGAAGTTCCAGGCTGACCAATAAGTGGTACATACATAGGACAGATCCAAATAGCATCATAAAGGCTTTAAAACTGGAAGTGGCAATGAAACCTTAACCGTGGAATGTTTGGTCACTTTTTGTGCTGAAAAATAGGCCATTGTGATATATAATTTGCAAAGGATTTTTTCCTATTTTGTGTGTTGGCTTTTCACTTTCTTAGTAGTATCCTTTGAAGCAAAAAAGTTTTACATTTTGATGCAATGCAATTTAACTTTTTTTAAATTTTTTTGATTTTGGTGTCCTATCTAAGAATATTATTGCCTAATCCAAGATCACAAGAAAAACAAAACAAAACAAAACAAAAAAGCTATGTTTTCTTCTGAGAGTTTTATAGTTTTAGCTCTTACTTTTAGGTCTTTGATCATTTTGAGTTAATATTTGCATATGGTGTGAGATACATGTCCAAATTAATTCTTTTGAATGTGGCTATGCACTATGTATCATTTGTTGAAAATATAAAACTATTCTTTCCTCATTGAATTGCTTTGTAGAAATCAATTGATCGTAATTATATGGATTTATTTCTGGATTATCAATTTTATTTCACTACTCTGTATGTATATATTTAGGTTAGTAGTACACAGTATTGTTTGCTGTAGCTTTGTAGTAAGTTTTGAAATTGGGAAGTGAAAATTCTCCAACTTTGTTGTTTCTTGAGATTTTTTTTTTTTGGTTATTATGGTACCCTTGCATTTCCTTATGAATTTTAGGATCAGCTTATCAATTTCTATAAAAAAGCCAGTGGGGTTTTGAGAGATTGTGTTACCCCATAGATCAATTTTAGAATCTATTTTTGTTAAAGGTTTTTATCCTGATCCAGTCTATCTCATAAACTGATAAATTATTTAAATGTATTACAATTCATTATATAGAAATGAAAGGAGACAAGTTGTGGGAGGGTGATAACATGAAATAAATGGTAGCTTTCGACGCATGCTGAGGGGTGGTTAGGAATATACTTTCAGCTGAATGTTCTAGAGCAGTGATTTCCAAATGCTTGTGGAGTATTATTTTCCCTATAAAAAAACTGTGATCTTTGCCATGAAGTGAAGTATGATAAATGTAAAGACATTTTTAATTCAGAATTGTTTATCTTAATTTTTTAGTATTATAATGTCATATAAAAAAATTACATTGAAACATCATATTTGAATATCATGATTTGTTGGCCAGTTCTACGTTGATTCCATACATTTTTAATTTATCTATTTTAGTGGCTTGAAAGCTTAAAATTCTGGATTGTATTCTTTAAAAGACCTCTGTATCCATCAAAATTCTCAATGGTAAGAAACAGAAATAGCTCTGGATAATTGGACACTAGAATGGATTCATTGACAGGCTGCTGCAAGGTTCATTAAATCTCTAGAAGGAGCAGGACTAGAACACTATTGCAGGAAGCTTCCATTGTGACCACACGGGTCACATATACAAATTATAGCCTACACCACAGGAAGTTTCCAAAAACACCCTTGTAATCACATTCTGAGAATATGAATCTGCCACCATATTTTAGTGTTAAAAGCTGGAGCATTTAGTGGAAACTTTTTAAAGCTCCAGTTTAGTTTAAAGCTCTCTGTGATCATTCAATTAAATTAGACAAATGTGCCTTGACCACCCACTATGAGCACTTGGCTGGGCTCCGATCGTGAGCCCTGTTATGTTTGACTTGGCTTGCAAATAGCTGAGCCATGTTAAATGTGTGTCTTGCCTACCAGTGAATGAGTAAGGGGAACTCTCCAGCTCTGTTGGGTTTTGATACTAAACAGCACATCCCCCAGAGCCTGGCTGCACCTGATGTATACACAGAGAGCAGGAATAAGAGTAATTACAATCAGGCTTCTGCTGGCTGTGCTTAAGATCAAGGAGCCAGCAGAGTGCCAATCAGTACGTTCCTGCACGAGCTTGTGATGGGAGTTTCTCTTTAGTCACAGCAAGATGGCCAGCTTGTGGGAAACAAACAACGCTTGCATGCCTTCCCAATCTGTAGTGCCCCTACTTCAAAAAAAAATTACAACAAATTGGGAGGACAAAAGTAGCTTCCTAGGGAGTTAAATAGAAGGAATGTCTTCAAGACGATACATGTCAGAGTTTTTCTTGACAAGCAGGCAAACCAGCCAAAACAGCAAAACAATCCACTCCTATATATTTGTTTATGTATTATGGTAAAGGCTTTAGCCAAGAAGCATTTTGGGTTGATGGCAAACTTACTTACATATCTAGCATTGAGTATAAAGATTTTTGTGGTTCCTGAGATGACCTTAATGCATGTGAAAATGAGAATGTCTATGTTGGTACCATAAACTGTCTTAGTCATGGGAACACCAAATGCCTGAGAATGAAAATAGTTTATTTTTCAATGAAACCATTATATTATAGACTTCAAGATTACTATTCTTGGTAAGTGGCTGATAACTATTAGATTAAATTCATTTTGGCATAATACACAAAAATTAAAAAGTAAAATTAATTCCTGTCTTAAAAAGTTGCAATAATTTTAAAATACATTAAAATTATAGTAACTATTAATGTGCATCAAAGGTAACTGAGAGGGAATTATTTAGAGAAGATGAATATTTTTTTGAGTACATTTAGAGTAGAAAATATCATTTTTGGAATATGTTTTCCATTTGTACATGTGCAAGTGAATGCATATGTGTGTGCTGAAATAGTGATGACAAGATGATTTTTAAAAAAAATAAACATCAAAGGCTTTTAGTATTGTATTAGTTATCTATTGCTGCCTAAAATTTACTCCTTAAATTAGCTAATTAAAACTATAAACATGTATTATCTTACAGAGTTTTGAGGGTCAAGAATTCTGGGGTAATTTAGTTGGATAGCTTTGGTAATGGGTTTTCTCTGGTGTTTGCAATCAAGATGTCATCTGAGGTTGGTTGTATTCATTTGAAGGCTGGAGGATCCACTTCCAAGATGGTTCATTCAACATAACTGCTGTGTGGAGATCTTAGTTCCTTAGTGGCTATTGATAGGATGCTTCACTTTTTTTTTTTTGAAAGATTTTATTAGGAAATTGGAGGAGGGGAACAGACAACTTGCTGTCCTTTTGTTCTTCAGTCTAGTTGCAGAGGACATTGCTTCACTAGCCCATGTTAGTATTATCATTGTGCTCTTCCCTGGGTGAGGCAGATTGGTCTGGGCCTCTGGACGGCTGCTCACGGCAGCTCTTGGCAGCTCACGCTGGCTGCCGGCCGCTCACGCTGGCTGCCGGCCACTCACTGTAGCCTATGGCAGCCCACTGCAGAGGCTGCAGCTACGCTGTCGCAGGCGACTCACAGCAGCCCAGCTCCAAGTGGATCTGTTGTTTACCATCTTAGCTGTAGAGGGCAGTGTCACTGGCCCTCATATGTGGGATCTGAACCGGGGCCCTGCTGCTCAGTGATGGCGTCCCTCGCCAGTTCTTAATCGATGCGCCACTGGGCCAGCCCACTTCACTTTTTTTTTTTTTTTTTAGCTGAGCCCTCCTGCCACCTGTTGGCAGCTCAATGGCAACTCAGCTCGGGCTAGCATCGAACCACCGTTGCTCAGAGCTCAGCTTGCACTCTTGAGCGAGCTCTTAACCAACTGAGCCACTCGGCTGGCCCACTTTTTTTAATATAGATTTCTTTATAAGGGTGCATGTGTACATCCACAGCATGGCAGCTAACTTCTCACAGAGCAAGCAATCCAAGGGACAGTGTAAGACTGAAGCCACTGTATCTTCTATCATTAATTTTGAAATTCACTTTCATATCCTTAATACCCTATTGGGTACAGACATCAGCTCTATCTGATGTGGCCAGAGCTAACAGGCCATGAACGTTCCTAAGAAGTAGAGATATTTTGGACCAGTCTTGAAGGCTGACTGTCATAGAAGACATAAAAGTTTTAGCAGGGGCTTAAGATCCTTTCATATCAGTCTATTTTGACATAGACTTAAGATGCTCTATGCTGGTCTACTGGACCACACTGTTCTGCTGGAAGGGGAAAAGGAATAATCAACCCTAAACCAGTCTAGGTTACACAAAGAATGTATTGTGCTTCACTGTTTAAATGCATGACATATAGCTCTGATTTCCTCACATTGTAAAATAACTATCTCTGTGAAAAACATGTAATGACAAATGTTCATATAACTGAGGAATATTTTATATAAGATTGTTATGGCTAGAGGACATAGTGTCTACTGTTTGATATATCTTCGTTATTTTTTAAGGAAAAATAATCACATTACTTTTTGATTTATATGTATTAATAAAAAAAATTAAGCAACAAAGATAGCTATGTGGTATTGTCCACAAAGCTTTACTTTTATGTGTGCAACTTGTAACAGAAAGATGTAACTAGTGAGTACGTTGTCAGAATGGCTGAGTATTTCCTATAAATTTATAGTAAATAAAAACAAACAAAAAACAAAACAAATAACACCAGCTGTTGTGCTTAAATCTTTATTACATTCAAGAGGACAATTTCTTTTTATCCTCAAATACATATTTCATTCCAAATGAGTCAAAAGCACAACTGTAAACATAATTTTTGAAAGTTTCCAGTATAAGAAGTTGTCTTTTAGCTATGAATATTTATAAATTTTCATTATTACTAATTAGTTTTTCATACATTTAAATCCCTTGCCATATATAAAAATGGTCTTATCATACATACAATCTCAGAATTTTATCAGAGTCCTTCATTTTTGTGGTTAGATGTCTGAGACTGGGATGTAAAGGTTTTAAATGGTGAACAGCTGAATCAGGATTAGCACTAGAATGGTTTCTGACTCTGAATTGAGTTTTCACACCTTTATTAGGGATATTATTTCTTTGTTCCTATTTTAGAATTTTTACATTTGGATTATAAAAAGAGGTGAGGCTACCTAAGCCTGAAGATGTTGGTCATTATTTAGTAGGACATTATTTCTTCTACTTAAAACATTGTTCATGTCCTGTTTCCTAACATGTTGTACTTTATTCCATGTACCTAATTTATCATTCACATATATAAATGTATGGTTTTGTTTTTCCATTGAACCTAAAATGCCAAAAACACTGATAAATATATTAATTTATGTTTTGCAAGTACAGTCAAAATTCCTTCCACCATTTTATACTTCCTTCATCTAGTTCAGTTATGCTGCAAGGATCCACCATGCACAATGCCTTTAGATTTAAAAAGGATAGAAACTTTCTTGCTAGATATTTCTATTGTAAAGAAAAGCTAGAGAACAGGTGTAATGTGTGTTTCTGTAAAAAAATTGCTGGACAATCTGAGTTATCTTCCCTGTTCTTCTACTAGAAGAAGGATAAATTGGGAATAAAATACCTGTATTTCTTTGGGAAAGAGTCTTACAATATAACACCTCTTGAGAGAGGACACAAAAATGGCCTAACAACCTTGTCAGTGTTTTTTAAAAGTCTATTACATTCTGAAGTTTTATTTCTAGACAGAAAGCTTTTTTCTTGCTTGATAGCTTTGATTTTCCCATATCGTATATGATTGCTTGCCTTCGTGTGCAAATTCAAATTTCAAAGGCATTTTATTTTTCTCCAGGAACATAAAGGTTGTGTTTTGATTTATGCTTTAACCTTGGTTTCATTTCCAGTCAGAATATTAGCATTTTTAGAACATGACTTCAAGGTGTTTACACTATTCAGATTTTTATCTACCTTAATATAATTTCATTGATGATAATCTTTCCTTTTCTCCCCACAACATCATTTTTATTTTTTTATGATTAATTTCAGGTGTACAGAACAACATAATGATTAGACATTTACACTCCTCACAATGTGATAAATGCCCCCAAGTCTACTACCCATCTGACACAATACATAGCTATTACAATACCATTGACTGTATTCCCTATGCTGTACTTTACATCCCATGACCATATATGTATATTTAATTATAGCTGACAATCAGTATCATATTAGTTTCAAGTGTATAGTGGATAATCTTTCTTTTTCATTGAAGAAAATGGAAATTTAAAATGGTTTCAAATGCATTATAAGTTACTCTGTTTTATGACTTTTTACTGTTTCTTATTACCTTAAAATTAGTTATATGTTATTGAAGTTTATTTATTATAGATACAAATTTTTTATCAGCAAAAAGGAATAAATTCTAAGATACTGTGATTTTGATTTGAATACTACTCACTTTAAGGCTTCTTTATTCTTAGATAAAAGTGAAATATTTCTCATATGTTAGATAAATCTGTCTTGTTCAATTCTGTGAACCTAACTAATTGTAAAAGGATCATTGAACATGCATTATTGAACTATTATTATAAGTTGAGGATTTTTCTGCACTCCCAAATATAACAATTAAGATGGTAATAAAAACAAGATACTTTCGAATGAGCCATGTCTTAATCTGGTTGGAGTTTGTAGGGCACATTTTTCTCACTGTAAGTTACCTCCAATGTAGTTACAGATAGTGAGTAAAAGAGAATGCAATTCCAGATGTAGCTAGGGCCATGGTTGGGAGACAGACCTCAAAAAGTCTTGTAGGCTCTATTAAGAGATATTGTCTTCAATATGAAAGCGTTGGAAAGCCATTACATCTTTTTAATTAGGGGATAAAATTATCAGATTAATATTTTTAAAAATTTGCTCTGAAGATGTATGGAGATCCAATTAATGGATGGGAGTGAAGCTGAGGAAATTAGAAATGGGAAAACTATTGCAGTATTTCAGGTAGAAGATAGCAACTTGGACAAAGGTGGTGACTGTGGATATGGAGAGAAGTGAATACATTCTTTATGAAGTAAATTGATAAAGCGTGGAACGGATTTGATAAGAAGGAAGAAAAAGATGCTCGACATTGCTTCCACAGCTTTAATCTTCTACAGTTGATTTGCTGGTCATATCAATCACTGAGATGTGGCTCCTGGAGGCTTCTTTACTTTTTCATAGGAAGAAACCTGGAAGGCTCTACACCAATGAGGTATGTGTGGTTTTTAACATTGTTTAATTTTGACAAATTTTTAAAATGCACCCAAGTTATTAGCATAATATATAAGGAATTCATAGGTGTATAGGCTCTACTTAGAGAGTTTCCAAATTTACCTTTAAACTGTATTGACTAGATTACTTCTGGCACACAATGAATTTGATTTTTTTTTTTCCCAAGAGTAACTGGCTGCTTATCTGCACTGGAGCTTAATAATCTTTCTAGAACTGGTAAGCAAATCTTATCTATTTTTTTGATTGCATACTTTAATGCACGTAATGAAATGCAAAAGGCTGATAGACATAATTGTTGCTTGTCAAGTAGTCATTAAAAGTGTTTTCAGAGCAAATACACTGCATTTTAGATAGTACTTTTTATTTTTTTTATGATCTTGCCATTTGTGGGTGGGTCCTGTCTTTAAAAGTAGCTCCTTTTCCTTTGCTCACTATACAGCACGTCCACCTCTCACCACTAAAAGATGGGCTGCAGCACAGTGCTCAGGAGAAAGATTCCTTAGCCATATTCTGTTAGAACACTTTTGTTTTCTTGCCACCCAGAAAGGAATGGGAATGGGGGTAGGCACAGTAGGTGAGGTTATAAGAGGCATCATAACTCCCCTTCACTTTTCCCCATAGGAATTGCTTCCCTCCAAGTAATGTCTGCCATTAAACACTTTTGGCAAGATCTTGAAAACGAACAAACTATTATTTTACTGCAATGTGAAGAATCTTGAAGTTCACTCACAATTGTTGGAGAGAGATTGGTAAATTAGGACTCTACTGTCTGACTTTGTTCAATTAGTTCAATATAGCATTTTTCCAGTTTCCTTTATTTTTCTCCTTAGAAAGTCTGGTTTGTTCTCTAATTTTGACTATGCAATCATCTGTGTATTCTTCATTTCTATCTAGTGAAAGGCCAAACTAAGTTATTTTCTACTTTATGATTAGTGTTCAAATAAGTACTATTTCAGTTTGAGTCCTAACTCTACTTACTACTAATTTTCATTTAGAAGCTATCTGAATCAGAAAGGTATTTGAAATCTGACTTGGTGGCCTCCCCCTGCATCATACACAAAATTTAGAATTGATCTTTTCTGAAATTCAAGCTGTTAGCACCAGCCTCAAGCTGCATTTTTTTTTGTTTCTATATTTATGCAATTACTATTTGTGATAAAATGGAAAACATAATTAACAGTTGGCATCCAAATCTTTGTTAGGAAAGAATCTATATTTATTTGGGGAAGACCAGGCAAATATTTATGAATAGAATAGAATTCTGAAAATGCAGGACATGAGTGGAACTGTTCTACAAATTAGAGGTTAAAAGATTTGTCTGTTTCCCCAGAAAGAAAGAAAGAAAGAAAGAGATGTCAGTGAGCTGTTGCAAAGTCACAGTCATGAGCCCTGGCACATAACCTCTACTTGTGACATTTTCTTAGTTGCAGTAGCCCCAGCCCCAACAACAGCAACAACAACAAAAGCAAACAAAAAGAACAAAAACGGTAGGCACAAGACACAAGCTTGGGTGGAGGTAGTTATTAGGAAGTGGTTTTATTTGTTCAATGTGAAGAAGTAGGGAGATGAGATAAAGAACATAACAAGGAAATGAAAGATACATTGCCAAGTCTCCTGACGGTTATGAAATCCACTCCAGTGAGGCCCCTTTTAGACATTCTCATGATGTCCCACTGGAGGACAAGGCTGATGGGGATGCTGGGGTATCCAATGAACCCATCCATCCCCATTCATCTAGAGTGGTCTGTGCCTCTTTCCCACTTCACCCTCAGCTTTCAGAATTGTGCTTGTGGGAATCAGGGCAAGGTACTGATTCCAGCGACTATGATTCCCTCTAACACCTGCCCTCTCTTCCAAATTTTGAATAAAGTGTATGGAAATCCTCATATTATTAATGGGAGGGGATGTTATGTGAAAACTGGTTAAGAGGTTGAATTGTTTCTAGGGTTTCTCAAGGCAGGAAGATGAACGACTTTCATTTTTTTTTTTTTTTGAGGGCAGTGTCACTGGCCCTCATATGTGGGATCCGAACCGGGGCCGCTGGCTTCCCAAGTCAGCACTTAACCACCTCGCAACTCGGTGGGTCCGATGAACAACTCTCAAGGATGCAACATGGTGAAGGAATAAAAAGCCATGACTAAATAAATTGCAGAAACTATCAATAATGGTGAGGACGTTTTTAAACTGTGACAAACTGTGACTGCCTGAAGGATTGGGATTCAGATCCAAATTTGGCTAGATCTCTGAGAGGCAGGGGATCTTGACTTGAATCAGTGAATCCTACAGATCCCAAAGCTAGGGGTCCCATGAACTAGACAAGCAAAATAAATGACTGAAAAGCTTTGAAAAAAGGGATCTCAGTATTTCGTTTTACTTTATTGTCAGAGGCATGAGTTATTATTTTTTTAACTTCTCACGAAAATCTCTGTCTCTCTCTGTTTTATCTTTCTCTCTCCAGTTAGAAGCTATGGCAGTTGAATGGCCCTAGAGTTTGCATCAATCTGTTTAGAATGGGCACCTACTACTTAGCTCAAGTAGAAGATTCTACTGAAATAATCTCCATGGGATTAGGGAATCTTTCCTTCTTTCCTTTATATATATATATATATATATATATATATATATATATATATATATATATATATATATATATATAAAACTGTAACTAGAACAGTGCCTGGCCAAAGTCAGAGCTCAGTGAATATTTGATGAATGAGAGAGCAAATTGATTACATGTGGGAATGCAGATATAGTGTTATCAGATTTTTTAAATATGCAAGCTGGGAGTGTGAATTTTTAGCTGAGATATTCTGTTTTCTTTTCTTTTCTTTTTTTTTTTTTTTTTTAAGAGTGCAGTGTCACTGGCCCTCATATGTGGGATCTGAACCAGGGCTGCTGGCATCCCAATCCAGCTCTTAACCACTGCGCCACTCGGCCGGCCCTAGCTGAGATATTCTAGTTTTTAGATATTTGAAACCAATTAAAAATGTTAAATGCTTCTGTTGGTCCCATCTTGGCAGACAATCAAAATATACTGAGGAAGACTGCTACTTTACCACCTGTGCTCTAGGTTTTTAATTTGATTTTCTGTGTGTGTGTGTGTGTGTGTGTGTGTGTGTGTGTGTGTTAGCAAACACACTTGGCACCCAGTGTAACAATCCTCAAGCTTTTAATAATTGATGGTCATCAGAACATATCTATTGGGATCTCTAGTCACTTTTGTACACTTCAGAGATGTAGTATTTTTTAATTCACAATGATTTTCAGAAGAGTTTTATATATATATATATATATACACACACACACACACACACATATATGTATATATATGAAATATTTGGGAGGGAGAGGACAGGCTATAATGCATGCAAAGTTTTATCTGCAGCTGCTACATGATTTGGCTATCTTTTTGTGTTTTGTGATGCTGCTGCTGAAAAGCTATCTTGAAGTCCTCATAGTCAATATTCTTTCCTTCAATAATTTTTCTCTCAACTTGTTTGCCTTGTTTTCATTCTTTTCTGAGTATCTAATGAGCTTCTAATCTTGCCATTCATTTTTATAGTCTTTTTGTGAAGCTATTTGTATATCGATTTATTTAATAATACTTAAAGTTTATTATAGACAGGGACCATTTTAATTTTTCTCTTATATTTTATCGAGCTCCTAGTACAGAACTAGACTTATATGGATGTTCAGTAGTCCTCTGTCAGAATGAATCCTATTAACAACTTTAACAACTGAACAGAGGGAGACACAACTTTTTAGAAAACAAAAACTTTTTTCTCACTTGACTTTTTGTTCACTTTAGTTTTTTTTTTTGTTTGTTTTTTTTTAGGGCAGTGTCACTGGCCCTCATATGTGGGACCGAACCAGGGCCACTGGCTTCCCAAGTCAGCGCTTAACCACCACGCTACTCGGCCGGCCCCACTTTTGGACCATACCTATTTCTCATAGTTCTCAAACATGAAATCTTATTAGCCTTTGCTTCTTGAGTTTTTCCTCCTCCATTGATTTCAGTTGAATTCAATTTCTTCTTTATTCTTAGAGCCTGAGTCTGAATAATATCATGCAGAAAATTTCAAATTAATTTTTTATGGGTTGTTGTCTAACGGCTTCTTTTTTTTCTGGTGTAAGATTATAAAATATATTTTGTTGGTTTGACTAAATCCCAACCTTTCTTAAAACCCTGTAGTTCCTCCTTATCAACATCTGAATGAAATTTGAATTTTTCCCAATTTAATTCCAGTCTTCTCATTGCTCTTCTTTTCCTGTCTTTCTATCTTTTATTATTAGCCTGGTATCTTTGAACCAAACAAAATGGCCAGTGAGGAATTCTGGTGTCTGTGTTCAATTCTCTTTCCTAGATCCCAGAATATCAACTTTTTAATTTTCAACAATAAATTTAATTATTGCCTTTTGAGAACACCTGAATTTGCCTGACTGTTGCAGTTTTTTTCTCTTGGCAATTGTCATGGGAAATCAGTCTATAATCTAAGCCACTTATTAATTTTTCCACAAGACTTTATTGTCACAGAAACCGTAAATACTTTAAATCCTTTTGATCACTGCAGTCCTTCCCTGTTGCAGAACCACATGGGAAGCCAATTCATAATCAGAAGGTACTTGGTAAGCGGGGAATTAGAAGAAATAGCTCTAGATGAATCAAATATTAGTAGGATGAGGCAGCAATTGCTTCTGAGAAACTCTTTACGCTTGCAAGGTGTTCTAATAGTGGTTCTGAAATATGCGTAGGTAGAAGCTGTAGAAACTATTATATAAAAGCCACAGGCAACTTCTGTAATGGGTAAAAACTTGACTATTTTTTGGAGCTGATTGCTTCTTCACCCTGGGAAAACCTCCTGAATGGGTCTTTCATTGCACAATTGTAAAGCAAGAATCACTTAAGGAATTATACATTGTTCTTAGAGAAAAATGTGATGTAATTGCTCACCCAGATGAAAACATTTTGGACTGTAAAGCTAAGTGGACTGTTTGTCAATGTATAATTTTGCCTCTGCTTGGACTTAGTGAACCTCTCCTAGCCTCAGTTTCCGCCTCAGTGAAATGGGGACAATAATATTTGGGAAAATTAAATAAAGTAATAGAAAGTAACCTCTTTGAATTGTGTCTCACTTCTAGTAAGTAGCTTAATATTAGTGATGATGATGTCATAATTTTTTTTTTTTTCAGCTGAGCCATCCTGCTACCTGTTGGCAGCTCAGTGGCAGCTCATCTTGGGCTGGGCATCGAAGTGCTGTTGCTCAGAGCTCAGCTCACACTCTTGAGCGAGCTCTTAACCAGCTGAACCACTCGGCCATCCCACAATGTCACAATTTTTAAAAATAAATATTTAATTTGTTTGTCTGGATTGAGACTGCACTGTGCCAGTACATGGAATGTTGTTTTTTCCTGAAGATGTGGATACTTTGGAGAGAAGTCGGTAGAATGAAAGCCAAGTCTGGTCCCTGCTGCTTACAGGAGCTCCATGTACCCAGTTTGTGGCTGCAAGTGCCATGTGGGAGTGGCTGTTGATTCTGCACTTGATTAACCCTGATGGAAATAGTAACATGCACTACTATGCTCTGATGGGATTGCCTCTCCCTGGAAGGGAGTTTTTCTTGAATTAACTTTCCTACCCACAAGTACCTTGAGTACAGGTTGATTCTGGGACAGAAACTTAGAAGGTAGGCTTTTCAGTGAGGTGGAAGGGGAATTTTTTTTTTTTTTTTGCTTTGACCACAGGACTCTTTGGGTATGTAGATGTGAAGGTGGGTTGGCATCCTTTGGTGTGGTGGTGGGATATAAATCAGTCACTATCCTGTGAAAGTAGGCTGGGGTGGGGCTACTTTCGGCAATGTTGCTGCCTATTAAAATTAATTCTCCCTTTTTTCCATTGGAATTGAAGTGTTGGGCAAATGTTTGGCCAGCTACACTATACTCCTTAGGTCTTTTTGCTGTTATATATTGCCATGTGACTGAGTTATCTCTAATGGAATGTGAGTAGAAGTGATGTATCTGCTCCCAAGCCTGGTTTCTAAGCCTACTGAGCATTTTGGCATGCTTTTTTCTCCTTCTGCCTAACTGGCATGACAATAGCCAGAGATCTTATAACCTGCATGTGATGGAAATGGCAGAGTCACCATCAGACTAACCTCACTGGCTGTATGGAGAAAAGCTGAAGTTGGCCTGGCACCCTTTCTATGTGAGAAAGACATATTTTTAAAGCATTGCGTTTTTGGTACTTGTTTCAACCAATTTGCCTATTGAAACCAATCCAGAAATTAATGTTTGGGCAATGGTGTCACAGGATGAAAAGTTGGAGAAATACATGATATCATGGCAAAACACTGACATTTATTAAAACTATCTCCAACTACAACTTAAAATGCAGACCACATGCTCATATAGTTTTAGGTGTAGTGGTTGGAAAGAGCTGGAATGTTTATACGTGTTGGCTGCTATTCATTGCTTCAAGTAAGGTACTGTATTACAAGAATTGGCTGGTTTGTGCACAGAGATTGAAGGGGAGAGAGAGAATTCACAGAGGAAGGCCTCATAGGGTTGGAAAAGCTAACTGCTTCTGAAACCCAAACAGGAAATAAGACTTTAAAAAGCTTCAAATGCAAAGGCCCAATAAGATGTCTAAGTTAAATTACGGTACTTAGTCTTGCTGCAAAAATCTGATATTTTCTCACCCAACCGTTTAAGATGTAGCTGTCATTAAGTCCATACATATGAGCATGTGTATACACACATACACATACACTCACTCTTCAAAGCAGTTATTAAAAAAGAGCAGACTGAAGAATTATATCTAAGAAATTGTCTGGGTATGGCCACTGGCACTTAGAAGAGACAGGAAAGAAATAATCCGAAAATTTACTTAATGTTTGAGGGAATTGTACTGCCAAAGAAACCAAAAGCCTCACCTGAGAAGGTTCTTGACTCTTTGACCTGTAAGAAGGGCATACACTCAATGCTAGTTACAGATGTGCCATGGAGGATGACAGACAAACTTGGAGGTCGAATCAAGGGACCTCTGAGTATGGTGGACAGCACAGCCTCCCCCAGAAGTCAGAGTCACACCAATGTGGGGTCCCCTCCATTACTAGGGCAGTGTCTTACACGATGCCCATCTAGGAGGAATACATTGTTTCAGCAAACTGTGATTGCTGCATGCTGTCGATCTTCTCTATAAATAAAAGATAATAATAGATTTCTTGTCCTCTTTGGGCAGCTATAGGTTTACAGAAAAAATTGAGTGGAAAGTACAGAGCATTCCTATGTGCACCCTCACCCCAACTCCACCCCCTGCAGCTTCCCCTGCTGTTCACATCTCCCATTGGTGTGGGGCATTTGCTAACATTGATGAGCCGATATTGATACATTATTAACTAGAGTCCATAATTTTCATTAGGGTTCCCTCTTTGAGTTGTACAGTCTATGGGTTTTGACAAATGTAGAATGATATATATCCATCATTATAATGAAATACAGAATAGTTTCACCGCACTAAAACTCTCTGTGTTCCATCTGTTTATCTCTCCTTTCCTTCTTAAATCTCCACCACAGACCTGCCCTGCCCTAGCCCCTAGTAACCTCTTATCTGTTTACTCTCACCATAGTTTTGCCTTTTCCAAAATGTCACATGGTTGTAGTCATACAGCACGTATCCTTTTCAAATTGACATCTTTCACTTAGCAATCTGCATTTGAGGATTTTCATGTCCCTTTGTAGCTTGACAGTTTTTTGTTTTGTTTTGTTTTTTAATCAATGGGTAATGTTCCATTGTATAGATGTACCACAGTTTGTTATCTGTTCACTTATTGAAGGACATCTTGGTTGCTTCCAGGTTTGGTAATTATAAATTATTCATGTACAGGTTTTTAAATGGACATAAGTTTTCAACTCCTTTGGTTACATACCAAGGAGCATGACTGCTGGATCATGTGGTAAGAATATGCTTACTTTTGTAAGAAGCCCCCAAATTGTCTTCCCATTATTTCTACCAATAATGAGATTTCTGTTTCTCTACGTATTATCGTCTTTAACAGGAATTGTATCAATGTTATCCTGCTCCATCAACTTATATTGACTGGGGCTCAGGCAAGAAAACTTTTATTTTGATCTCTGTACTACAAAACAAACACACAAACAAACAAACAACCCCCCTCCTCCCCGCCAGAAAAAACTACAAGCAAAAAACTCCAACAACAACAATAAAACTCCCCCAGCCCTGGTAAAGAAGCTTCACATTACTGATATACTGAATTTTGAACTCCATGCAGCAACTGGATAAGACTTTGAGCTTTGTCTCCCTGCGAAGAGAATGAGTCTATTTTATCTAGATACAGGTACTTGATGGTCAGAGAAGTAGACCATGTGGAGACGGCTCTCTGTCCCTATAACTTACTCCCCCTTTCTTCCATTGTAATTGAAGGGCTAGACATATGGCTAGCTAATTACACATTGTTTTCTAGCATTCCCTTGCATTTAGGGGTCATCATGAGACTATGCCTTTCCAATGGTTCCACTATTCACTTATGGGAGTACAAATAATGTGTGCCATTTTTTTTTTTTTTTTTTTTTAGCTGAGCCATCCTGCCATCTGTTGGCAGCTCAGCGGCAGCTCAGCTCGGGCTGGGCATTGAACTGCTGTTGCTCAGAGCTCAGCTCGCACTCTCGAGCGAGTTCTTAACCAACTGAGCCACTGGGCCAGTCCTTATGTGTGCCATTTCTAAAGTTGGCTATATAAACTTCCAGACATGCCCCTCATGTTCTTTATTTTTCTTTGTGCTGGAATGGTAATAATCAAAGGTGTCTAGAGGGACGTTAGAAACCATATGCTAAAAATGACCAATCCCTATGAGTTTGGGTTTCTGAATAACAGCATTAAGAACTACCTGCTGACAGAAATGCTTTCCCCTGGACTAGTAAGTCAATGAAGAAGAAACTTCTACCTCATTTGAGTGAAGCTTGGTTCTGTTTGTAACTTGCTTCTGGTTTTACCTATTTTAATGAACACATGTGCATATTGTAAAGTGCAATATTTTTTCTTGTTCTCAACAACCATAATGCTGCCTATTTAAAAACATAATAATGGTCATAGACAGGAAGGTCATGATCTCATTCTAAACTGATTGTTTTCTCAGTGTCACTGATGATCTGAGAGGCAACGTAATACAGAAGTAAAGAAATGGTCATCCAGTAGTTTCTTCACTACCTATCCCTACCTATGTTTAAAGGTCGGATTTTGTTAACTTGGGAACATTTGTTTAACTTATAAAACTTTAGTTTACTTATCTAAATAAGGGGGATAATAGTACCTAGTCCATAGGTTTGTTGTGGAAATTCTTTGAAATGAATCATGTGAATAATTAGCATACAATTTGGCACTTAGGTGCTCAGACAACATTAGCTATTAGCTAGCTCTAAACTCTGTGAAGTTGGATTTTATACCCACATTTAGTGGAAAGTCTGGAGTTTAAAATAAAATAAACAGAAAATGTTCCTGCTATGCTCATAGCCCCTGGGTGAAATTCCTTTTGACTTTAGTCAGAGTGAGAAAATGAGGAAGTATAAAAGACAGGGGTTTTGTTTGATTTCCTGGGGGAATAGCCAATTTCCCCAAATAAAGTAAAATAATAGCACCTCCCACCGGGCAGAGAGTTTGTAAAGAGAATTGCTAAACCTATTCATACAGGAAAACCCAGCAGTCAGGGCAGATGCCAGAAACAGCACGGAGGGGGTAACACAATGAATTGAGAATGTGTACAAAAGAGTTCAGCAACTGGCAACCGGAATGAAAACTGCAGTGAGCATGTGTTGCATGGAAGTTATTGGTAGATGAAGTTCAGAAATCCAGCAGCAGCTGAAGCAATGAAGACAATAAATAGTTTAATGACAAGCAACACTTTTACCAAACAGTTACAATCACATAATGGGAACAATACAAGAGAGAGTGTGAAGGGAAATGAGAATGGGGGTGACTGGGATTCGTACAGAGGTCACAAAGCCCAAATGTCAGGATTAACTAGACTATGCCTTACTATCACGGGTCTCTGCAAACCCCCTATGTGGCACCAAGAAATAAAATAGAAGAGCAGAGAAGCTAAGAGCAATAAGCCAAGTCATACTTTCAAAAAGAGGACAGTGGAAAAAAAAAAAAGGAGGAAAGAGATTTATCATCTTCCTTGATAAGGAGGAGTTGACGGTCATAGCCAAACTTTAAAAAATATTCTGCTTTTGCATTGTAAATTCATTTACAGTATTCTTGAGATATTCTCAATTAAATTCTTCTTTGTTATAATTCCCAGTTCATGATTCTCACCGGGAGTTATTCTATGTTAAAAACAATGGAGGATTTGAGCCCTAATAAATGTCTGGCTATTATAATAATATCTAGTCAGTGATTGATTATATTGAGTTCAATCCATCACCTCCTAACGTGTAAAGAAAAATGGCAGTGAGGCTTAAACAATCAGAGTTGAATTTAAATTCTTCTCTGATATCTGCAAATCAAGTGATGGTGGAAATGAATCAAATTTAAGCGAAGAAAAAAAACAAAAAAAACCTGTAGGTGAATAACTTCAGAAGCCAGGATTGAATATTCTTTTTTAAATATTTTCTTTCTCTAAGGGATGCAACTTTTAGAGATTTGAGATAGACTTTGATCTTCTGTTTGTTTTATAGCAGGACAATCTAATAAATGTTATTCATGTTTTAGCCAGTCTGTCTTATCTCCTACTGTTTCTCAACATGAAGCTTCCAGCCCCGGCATGCTGGACGCTCACTCTGTCACATCGGCCACTCCCTGCTTCTGAGCTCAACTTCTGCACTCATACCATTTTCAGTCTTTATGTGATAGTTTTAATTTTTCTCTCTTTCTCCAAAACTTGCTCATTTTCTAGAGCCCAGCTTAAATCCTTTGACCTTCTTCCTATCATTGAACTCAGGTAGCATGTAATTCCTCAACCCATATAATTTAACACTTTATTATATGGTCTTTTAATCATTTCATGCATGTAAAGCATACTTTTCTAATAAAATGATACATTCTTTGAGTGAATGGCACAGGTCTTTTTTCAGACACATGGTAGACATTGAATAAATATTTATTTATTGATTGTTTAATATGCTCCCTAATGCACATAAGTTACTCTTAGGAAGTAATTATGCAGTGGAAGGCTGGCTAAAAAAAAAAAAAAAATTGATGCAAAAGGAAGCTGAGCAGAGAACTGGATAAAACAGAGCTTACATTAATGGTAGCAAATGACATGATTAACACCTTTTCTGGCAGCCTTGCAGCTTGAATTTGATAAAGAAAACTAATTTTTCCAAAGAACCAAAAGCTAAATCAAATGATTGAATTTAACTCCATAGTGTAAGGATGTGTTAGTAGATTTTTAAAAAGATGACTTTTGAGTGTAATTTAAGTGCAATACATCAATCTGCCATTGAGCTAATGAACTTCAAGTAAAAAAAAAATCACTGAAGAGTTTGGTACAGATGACTCCTTCAAATATCCTTGGGGAGGCAAGATGCATAGGTAATTGAATGAAAATCTATCTTGACTGACCCCAATGACAACAAAGTTCAACTCACATTACACATCACCTGTTGTCATTAATGGACTATTTTTTGATTGCTTTAAAAGTATTAATGGTGACAACAAGGGAACAGTGTTTCTTATTTATCTATTCCTCCTCAATACAATGAATTTCTAGTGGATTTTTTCTTTAACACTGCCAGATTACAATAAACTTTTGTCGTTGTAGTTTAAATTTCATCAGAGGAGAAAAAAGCACATTTAGTTGTCAGTTATTTGCCTAATCTCTCTGTCTTTATGAATGCCTGGAGAATATGGGATCAAATTAGTTCAACCATAAAATGTGGGAATAAACAACTAATTGGTGACTGTAAACTAATAAAAAGGAAAATAAAACAGAAACACCTTTTCCTAAGAGTTTTAGTGGGCCTGTGTCCAAGTTCACAGCTCAATTAAAATATGATTTTCTGTTTTTCCAAAGGGAATCATAAATGTTTAGAGACTGTTACACAAATAATACATTATGAAAGAGTCATAAAATGAATACATTTTTAAGAAATGGTGAAAATTCATGTAACCGAACAACATTAAAACATGGAGTAATATTAATAAAAACACAGAACACATAGCTAGAATATTTAAATTAATACTTGACCAAATGTGGTCTTGAAGTCCATCAGCAGAATAACTCAGATGTTTAAAATGCAGATTCCTAGTTCACACACCATATCTATTGAATCAGAATTTCTGAAAATGTATCACAACAATCTGTATTGTAAAATAGCATCCCTGATGATTCTTGTAAATGTAACAATTAGAAAACTATTAAAATCCACTTAACTTCCTAATTCTTGATTTTCAAAAATAAGTTTAGAAAGATAAACATCACGTTATTGATAGTGTTAACTTGTGACTGCAATGTTGAAGGTAGGCAAACTCTCACTTTTTAATTATAGACCTTTGCATTGCTTTTTCTGAAAGATCTGGCATCTTTTAGTAATAAAAACAAAATACATCTAATTTGATGGTTTCTGATATTATGAATTGTTTCATCTACAGACCCCTCTCCCCCCATCTTATGCTTAAGAGGAACATATTGGGGAAATTGTGGTGTGGCAGTGAGGAATCTAGGTATGGTGTTTCAAATCTGGAACTGTCTTAGTAGGCTCAGGCCATAACAAAGTACTACAGACTGAGTGATGTAAACACCGGGAATTTATTTTGCAACAGTCCTGAAGAATAGAAGTCCCAGGTCAAAGTCTGGAGGAGTCAGTTTCCGGTGAGAATCCCCTTTCTGGCTTGCAGGTGGACACTTTGTCCTCACATGTCCTTTCCTTTGTGGTAAAGAGAAGGCTCATTCCCATGTCTTCTCAAAAGGACACTAAAACTATTAGATCAGGACTTCATCTGTATGACCTCATTTAACCTGAATACTTTTTTACTTCAAATACAGCCATTCAACGTATGAATTATGGGGGGACACACACATTCAGTATGTCACATAAATGAACTAATGTATTTGATTGAGCCATGGAGGGGAGGAATGGAGGAAGAATCTTTGTCAGGGTCCTTGAAGATAAGCCAGGGTCAAAATGTATACCAGATGCCAAAATTTAAACGGTAGAAATGAAGCAATAAAACTAAAATAGGGCAGAGATAAATAATTGGGAGGAATAAGATTAAACTGAGAAGAATCTAGAAAGATGACCACAACACACAATGGGTATTTCCTTTTAGAGGGAAAAGAATGATAGCACAAAGGGATCCAGCTAATTTAAAATTTCATTTGTTAAGGGTTCAAGAGTCAGAGATGATCCCAAATTTGTTAACCTTTTTCATGATTTAACTTTCTCAATCACAAAATGAAAACAATATTTAATTCATTTGTGTTTTAAAGGGAACTGCACTGCTTATATCAGTATGAGAACTGTGAATTTATGATTGAAGTTCAAATTGTTGATTTTAAACATTTACAAATGAAAAATCAGTCTGTTAACGAGAGAAACAGAAACAATATAACTTAGAAACATTACTAGTAGAAATCTAAAATGATCTTGATCTATTCAGGGACATAATCTAAATTGCTAAGCTTAGTTCATCTAGAAAAAAAATCTGTGATGGGAAAAATGTAAAGATGAATATTTTTCTAAAATAGAATTTTCTGTTTTTCACCCTATCATTGTCTCATTCCTTCTGCATGTAAGTTTATGTGATGCAAAAGATCTTGTTGACCTAGAACAAGGAAAGGTGTTGTTGTATATGTGGGCTGGTGGCAGTTCTGCCTCTCCCATTCCTGCTCAGCTCTGTTCTTCCCTGACCTTTATATGAAGATGCAACTTTGCTTACGTCTTGAAATCATGCTGACGAACACCAGAAACACATTTGTTATTTTGGAAAAGTTTTGAAATAGTTTCGGTGTTATCCAATCAGGATCTTATATGTCTAAACTGAATTTCTTGGATCTGAATGGGTACTCAGTCTATAACTTCCATATGGGCCTTATCAATTAGCTCAATTCTGCCTTCATGTACTGGTAAGTACTAACTTTCTCCAGGAGCTAAATTTTGTCCTGAACTGCTTACTTAAAAATAACTCCAAAAAAATAAAAAATAAAAAAAATAAATAACTCCAAGACTTTCCTTAGCTTTTAGTAGTACCATAACATAAGAAGGTGTATCTTGTGCTTGGTATAGTCATTATGTGTTTGGTATCTTCTGCATAGTTGATTGCCTGATATCAGGAATCTATTGTAGACCTGATTTCAAGTCTTGCCTGCTTATGTGAATTCCTACTCTGTGTCCCCATTTGCATGGTTGGAGTCCCTTGGTAGTTATTGATACAAACCATGACCTCTTTGGCCACTATCCTTTGTACTGTGGGCCCCCCTTCAGAACCCTGCCCTAATGAAATGTCCATTTTTTCTCAGTCATCTCTCTCTTCCATGGTCTTAGTGTCCTCCTCCATTCACTAGCCATGCTTTTTGTTCATCAGCTTGCTTTAAGGTCAAGTTCATTCAATGTGCACTTAAAAGAAATTTTGAGTTATGTTTCCCAGAGATAACCTGCATGATAAAAGATATCTGGTTCCATGGGAAGGATGTACATTCTTGAATCATGCACAGACTTGGTAGAATTATCCCCTGTAAGAATTCTCCAGGGCTAAGCAACCTCACATAATGTGTGGAATGAGATGTTTAATAATATGAGTTCAGGAAAAGAAAAAAAAAATTTCCTTGAGGAAACTAGCTACCAGAAAGCATCTTTCCCTCTGGACTAGGGCTTCAGGAGAATGATGAACCTGGTGCCAGTGGTGATTCCTATTTTTGAGAGGCCAATGCAAACCCTTCCTGAGCAGTTTTTGCTGTTTTGTGCTATGAGAGTATAAGATCTCTTGAGAGTGGAATGTTTTATGCTCCAGTTCATGCTCCACTCTGCACTTCTCAGTATATACCTGGAGTATAAGAAAGTAAGCCATGAATACAATTTTTAGGAGTCTTTTATAATATTCTATTAGCATTGTTGTAATGCTATTCTTCTTAGATACAAACATAGCAACAGCCTTCCTACTTTATGTCTACCTACTTTTTGACTGACAATTTCATGCTTTTACTAAATGATTCCAAATACTCTTACATAGTCTTACATATTCAGGTTGAAACAATGCCATTGGCAGCAACCCTAATTTGTGAAACCAATTATATTCTCATGTGCTGGCTATGTACTTCTGCTCACAGCTTCCTGTTATTACAATGTAAGAATCTGTATGAACTCCATTACTCTTTTCCCCTCCTTTTGCTTAGGTACCTCGAGCTGTGTGTGTTCCCCTTGCCTTTATCACAAGGAACCATTTTTAAATAAACTCTGAACCTAGATCATCTTTCTTTTACCATCTTTCTTGTAGCTGGTGGTTCAGCTGTTGGTCTGTCTCCTTTCCCTTAGGCTTGTTTCATAGAGTATTTCAGCTGAAAACATGGAGGAATATTGTTATTCAGGTGTTTTATGGTTCAGTACATTGTAGATTATAAAATAGATTAATTTTTATGCGGAATTACAAATAAAAGAAACAAAACTGAGCCTCAGAGAGTTTCAGTGACTTCCCCAAAGCCAAATCACTAACAAAAGATAAACTCAGATTTAAAACGGGGTCTTCTGATTTTAAGTTTAATTTTTCTTTTAATGATATTGTGTATTAATACATATGGGTATTATTGGCTCTTTTATTGGTGGGAAAGTAAAAAACATGAATTTATAAGCATTCATTGATGTATCAGGTAGTCATTTTATGTAGCTGCTCAACTCATTGAAGGATGGCAGCAAAACCTCAAACTGTAATCCATAACTGTCTTCAATTCCATCATGAGTCTTCTTTGCTGAGGTCTTGATGTAATTAAATTGTCATCACCCTGTGAAAATATGGTTAGAGGGCATTTTATGAAGTTTAGTTGAAGAGGAGGAGAAAAAGCGGAATTACTTATTTGATATGACAGTATCACAGATTTCTTTGTTGACATGTAATTTGAAAGTTAAACCATTTCTAGAAAAGAGGAAGAGACATTTTTGTGTGAAGTAAAGGGGAATCCCACTGGGAAAAAAAAATCTTTACACATAATCTAGAACATAAAACTCCACATAATAGTTTAAATTTCTCTCTTTTTACTTAAATTTTTACAGAGTGAAGGACTATTGAAAAATTTAAAAAATTATGACCTATTTATGTATTTGATTAGGACATAAGTAGATATAACTGTTCAGCCAGCACTAGAATTTCAGAAGAGTTAGTTTTACTGAATATATGCTCATTTTTATTAACTCTGTGCAAAACAAAACAAATATATATATATAGCCAACTGGAGATATATACTGTTTATTAAACCAAAATTTATATGGAACTAAGTTATGGACTGGACTTAGTTCTGGATAGATTTTAGTTGTTTAACTGCTAAGGTGTAGTATCCTGCTAGTGGCCTAAGTTAAAAACAAAACAAAATATAATATTATCACTGGTGATTATTATTATTAAAATTTCTTTTATATTCAAATTGAAAATTTTGGAAAATAATCTAATCTTCCTATTCTTTAGCTTTGGTATCAGTTTATGATTAGATTATTTTCTAATCTCTTTAACCTGGGATATAGCAATAACTTTCTAATTGATCTCCCTTCTTCCAGTCTGTTTTTCAAACATACCTTTCACACTGTTGTCAGCTTAAGCATGCTAATATATCACTTTCTTCATGTCACTCAATTAAAACGATCAATAATATATAATGAGTTTAGGTACCTATGAAGAATAAGTGGCAATATTGAAAAGTTGGCTGTGAAGTTCGGAAGAGGGAGCTGTCAGAGATAATTATGGGTCAAAGATAGTTAGAAGAGAAGAAGATAATATCAAACAGGTGGGTGTAAGAATAGAAACTAGCAAATTAAATTGAGGAGAAATGTCTCTAGAACCATAGCTTGCATTATTTTCACCATGACTTGCAATGAGAAATACATTTTTTATTTTGGCCAGGTATACTAATACACTGTAACCCATCTATACACATAGGCACGTGCATGTGTACATGCACACACACACACACACACACACACACACACACACACACACACACACACACATACTTGTACACATGAAACAAATATCTCCAAACAAGTCTTACTATAATTTGTGTGATACTTCTGATGTTTTCAAGTCAATTCTGCTTTATTTTGTTAAAAGAAAAAACATGTTGGTGATCTACTATTCCAGCCCACTAGTAAGTCTTGATTCACAGTTTGAAAAATACTTCTACAGAGGAAAGTAGCTGCAAGTATAGTGTCATTAAGACCTGAGATGAAAGAGTTTCAAGTAGTGATTGATTAATCAAGGGCATCAAAGACAACGGTCAAAAAACCTCAGATGGATTTAATGGTCATAAAGTGGTAATTAGGGGGTGACTATTGCAGTGCTGATTCCAATGACCAGAAGTGGGATGAAACCAGATTTCTAAGGGCTCAGAAATGATCAAAAGGGCAAGGTTGTATCCCTACAAGAAATTTTAAAAAGGCAGGTGGATATTGTTAACCTCCACTTACAAATAAGGAAGTGGGTTCACAAAGGATAAGAAATTTACCCACACTTGCACAGGTAGTGGTAACAGAGCCAGTATTCAAACCTAATTATACCATACTCTGCAATGTAAGATTTCCCATCATATCACAGAAAGTGGTAGCTGATGAAATCCCTGGCAGGATTGATGTTTTGCCTCATATCTGTCTTCCAGTAATCTTTTTTTGTTTCTCTAGCCACATGCTTCTTTTGAGCATCGATTGAAGAGTGTTTGTTGTAGTCATTAGACACTTTTCAAATACTGCCTTTTTTTTTTTTTTTTTTTTTTTTTTTAAATTTTATTTTATTTTTAATTAGTTTCAGGTGTACAACACAGTGCAATAGTTATACATTTTACCCCTCAAAGTGACAACCCCCCCACCCCCAATAGTTTCAGGTGTACAACACAGTGCAATAGTTATACATTTTACCCCCCAAAGTGACAAACCCCCCACCCCCAATACACCCCCCACACACCCCCCCATATCATACATATCTATTACTCTTCCTCTGACTCTCTTCCACAGTATAATCCACATCCCGTGACTATCTATATATATTCAATTACAGTAGGTATACCACCTCCACTTTAGTAATACAGTGCAGTGATCAAACCTCTACTCCATCCATGAAATGGTCTCCCTAACAAGACCTATGATCATCTGACATTCCACAGAATATTTACAACATTATTAATTATATTCCCCAAACTGTTTTTCCTATCCCAGTAGCAATATTGTAGTTGCCTATTTTTGCTGTCTAATCCCTTCCCCTTCTCCCTCATCCCCATTCCTCTCCAAATTAGCAACCCTGATTTTTCCTCTATATCTATGAGACAGTTTCTGTTTACTTTGCTCATTCATACAGTTTTTCATATTCCACATATAAGTGAGATCATATGGTATTTGTCCTTCTCTGACTGACTTACTTCACTCAACATTATAGTCTCTAGGTCCATCCATATCATTGCAAATGGCACGATTTCATTCTTCTTTATAGCGGAGTAATACTCCATTGTATAAATATACCACAGTTTCTTAATCCAGTCATCTACTGACGGGCATTTTGGTTGTTTCCAAGTCTTAGCTATTGTAAATTGTGCTGCTATGAACATCGGGGTGCATAACTTTTTTGAATAAGTGTCTTGGTTTTTTCAGGATAAATACCTAGGAGTGGAATTGCTGGGTCAAAAGGTAGCTCTATTTCCAGTTCTTTGAGATACCTCCATACTGACTTCCATAGTGGCTGCACCAATCTGCAGTCCCACCAACAGTGCAGCAGGGTCCCCTTTTCCCCACAGCCCCGCCAGCACTTGTTGTTTGTTGATTTGTTGATGATAGCCATTCTGACTGGAGTGAGGTGGTATCTCATGGTGGTTTTTATTTGCATTTCCCTAATGACCAGTGAGGTTGAACTTTTTTCATATGCCTGTTGGCCATCTGTATGTCCTCTTTAGAGAAATGTCTCTTCATATCTTCTGCCCATTTTTTAATTGGGTTGTTTGTTTTTTTGGTGTTGAGTTTCATGAGTGTTTTATAAATTTTGGATATTAACCCCTTATCAGATATATCGTTGGCAAATATATTCTCCCATTCAGTAGGCTTCCTTTTTGTTTTATTAATGGTTTCCTTTGTTGTGAAAAAACTTTTAAGTCTAATATAATCCCATATGTTCATTTTTTCTTTTACTTCCCTTGCCCGTAGGGATGTATCAGTAAAAATATTGCTCCGGGTAATGTCTGCAAATGTACTCCCTATATTTTCATTTAGGATTTTTATGGTTTCAGGTCTTACATTTAAGTCTTTAATCCATTTTGAATTTGTTCTTGTATAAGGCGTAAGGAGATGATCCAGTTTCATTTTTTTGCATGTGTCAGTCCAATTTTCCCAGCACCATTTATTGAATAGACTATCTTTACTCCAGTGTAAATTCTTGCTTCCCTTGTCATAGATTAACTGTCCGTAAATGCTTGGATTTATTTCTGGGCTCTCTGTTCTGTTCCACTGATCGATGTGCCTGTTTTTATGCCAATACCAAACTGTCTTGATTACTGTGGCCTTGTAGTAGGTTTTGATGTCTGGTAGCGTGATCCCCCCAACTTTGTTTTTATTCCTCAGAATTGCCGAGGCTATTCTGGGTCTTTTATGATTCCATATAAACTTTAGGATTATATTTTCTATTTCTGTGAAAAATGCCCTTGGTAGTTTGATAGGAATTGCATTGAATCTATATATTGCTTTAGGCAGTTCAAATACTGCCTTTTATTATAATTATTTTTGCATGTATTATCTGCCCCACTAGGTTTTTAGTTGCATTTCAGCAGAAATAATATTCCATTCTTCTGATTTTGTTGGTGATTGTGGTCAGAGACTGAATATGGTGTGTTATTCTATCATTCAAAGCATAGTATAATACCTTATACTTTGAAAATATTCAAATAAACAGAAACACTAGATGTTGCCTAGTCTTTGAAAAGATTGTCGCTGTAGGAACATGGGTTGGTTATTTCATAATTAGGGTGATTTGACACATGTTATAAGACTAATAAATAGTATTAAATTCTTCACTATTCTTTGTATTTTTTCAAGGACTTTATAAACATGTAGTGTCTTTGAAAATTCTTTCAAAGTAGGATATTTCATCTTTTCTGTTTTCTTTCTAAAAGTACCTCTACCTCAACTTAGTTAAATAGAGCAGCAATTCTTCCTTTTAATGAGACAAATAATACCCTATTGCCCTGTTTTTCTACCTTTACCATTCTTTCCTACCAGATTGGAGAAAATCTGTTCTAAGAGCAAAGCAACTCAGCAAATGTCTTATAAATATCCTGACAATTAGAGCAATTTTTCATTTTGTATGTATGAAAAATCTAGTGATAATTGGATATACAAAACCTGCATTTTTATTTGTGTTTTTAGTGTCGTATTTTACTTTGGTTAGTGTTTTTATAGGAGCTACAAAATATTATAGACTAAATATACATCTTAAAACTTGAAGTTTGGATTAATTTGTCTGCAATTAAAATATTTCTTGTTGTATAAATTACATAAGCTAGCTTTATTAAGCCAAGTTAAGTTCAGTATGGTGTCTTAAATAAAAAACAGTACATCTTTTACATCCTTAACTCTGTTTCTAAAAAATCACTTCTTTTTAAAACTATGGAAAGAAAACTATTGGATACTAAGCTTTTAATAAGCAGCAACATCTGTAGAAGTGAGGGCATTATTTGACTCTAACACAAGTACTTCTCAGGAATTTTGTATCCTGTTGATATTGGAGATACTTGCCATCTTTGAATAAAAGGAGGAGCTTCCTGCGCTAACCAGAGACAGGTCTGACAATGTTCTGAGTTCCCCTTGGAACTTAAATGGAAACTTTCACAATTCCAGAGCGCTTGATGTCCTGCAAATAAAGGAGGAGGATGTCCTTAAATTCCTTGCAGCAGGAACCCACTTAGGTGACACCAACCTTGACTTCCAAATCCAATAGTATATCTACAAAAGGAAAAGTGATGGCATCTACATCATAAATCTGAAGAGAACCTGAGAGAAGCTTCTCACAGCACATGCCATTGTTGCCATTGAAAACCCTCCTGATGTCAGTGTCATATCATCCAGGACTACCGGCCAGCAAGCCATGCTGAAGTTTGTAGCTGCCTCTAGAGCCATTCTTATTGTGGGCCACTTTACTCCTGGGACCTTCACTAACCAGACCCAGGCAGCCTCCCAGGAGCAAAGATCACTTCTGGTGGTTATTCATCTCAGGGCTGACCACCAGCCTCTCACAGAGGCATCTTACCTTAGCCTGCCGACAATTGCTCTGTGTAACACAGACTCTCCTCTGTGCCATGCAGACATTGCCTTCACTTGCAACAAGGAGGGCGCTCACTCAGTGGGTCTGATGTGGGGATGCTGGCCTGGGAAGTTCTGCGTATGCGTGGCGCCATCTCCCCTGAGACCTGCGGGAGGTTATGCCTGATCTCTGTTTCTAACAGAGATCCTGATGAGATTGAAAAGGAAGAGCAGGCCGCTGCTGAAAAGGAGGAATTTTGGGGAAAATGGATTGCTCCAGCTCCCAAGTTCACTGCTGCCCAGCCTGAGGTCGCAGGCTGGTCTGAAGGCGTGCAGGTGCCCTCTGTGTCTACTCAGCAGATTCCTACTGGAGATCAGCCTCAGGCTGCCTCTGAAGACTGGTCCTCAGCTCCCACTGCGCTGGCCACAGAACAGGTAGGAACAGCCACTGAGTGGTCTTAGGCTGTTCTTTCACAAACTCTTAAGCAGAAAATAGAAATAATGTTAATGGGAAACAAACAGTTTCCAAAAAAAAAAGGAAAGGAAAAGACCATTGATTAAGTGCCTGCTCTGCCATTTACAGTGCTGGGTACTCTACATTAAATGTATCTTTAAAATTATTTTTTCAGTAATTAGTACATTGACCTATTAAAGATAATTCTAAAACTATGAACGGTATTTTTGAAAAATGCCTACTTTTACCCTATTCTCTCAGATGCATTTTTGTTTGCTCAGACTCAAAACTTCTTCATTTTCGTGGGCATCTTCCATAACTACCCCATGTAAGTTTTAAATATGAAGCCGTGTCTTTTTCACTGCAAAGTTTTTGCTCTTTCTGTAAAATTACACCTCTTCAAAATATTTTACATATGATATTTGTTTTGGATATCTTAGCATCAAAACTGAAGAGGGGAAATGTGTTTATCTTTTACTCAGAATTTTGTCTGCTTGAGGTTACAAGTACTTAACCTGTACAGGTTATGGGAACAGTGGCAAGTGCATGAACTTTGGTATGCTGTGTGGGCTGAGTTTCGAAAGCTAGTCCTTGGCCCATTCGTTGTGGGCTCTAAGAAAGGTGTTTGAAATTTTGGAACTTTAGTATGTTTTCCTGTAGCTTGATTGTATAGTAGTATAGCCTAGAGGATAGAAATGTTATCTCTGGGTCAGGCATCCCAGGACGTGACTCCAGGCTTCATCTTTTTTTTGCCACTCTGGGAAAATGACTTAACCTTTCTATTCCTTGCATTCTTTATCCACATTCTGGGGATTTTAGTATGTACCTTATGGATTTGTTAATAAATGAGGAAATACATGTGCTGTGCTGGCTTGTAGTATCAAATATTTGTTGATCATTTTTATTCATTGGGTTGATTAAATTAGATAATGCCTGCAAAATGCTTGGCACATAGTTAATAGTAAGTCAAATTTCCCCTTTTTCCTGTAAATCAGTAATGAGTTGCTTTATAAACCAGATGCTATATAATTTTATATTGGGGATTAATATAGACAACATTTATTTTTTGTATGTGAAGTTAAAACAACAGGAAATCAATTTGATAAAAAGCTTAGAGTTAAAAATCCCATTTTTATTCACTGTTTCATGAGAAAGGTGGTCATGATGGTATTGAAATGTAATGGTTGTCTAGTTTGATCTATGGCCATAAAATATTTGTCACTGTATATAGGTGGGGAACAGTGGGGAAGGGAGACTATTTCCTTATAGAGATTATAGAAGGGGTTTAAAGAGTCAAAATTTATGTAGAAGGGTGACAAAAGAATTATTTTACTTGCAGCCCTTAGGGGAAGAAATGTTTTTTTAGAGAAAACTCTTGATAAGCTACTGGGTGGGGATGAGAGAGCCCAGTAAGATGAGACTTGTGAAATGATTAGGACAAAAGGCTCCATAGTATTCTGGAATATGATTTGAGAGAAAAGGAACAGAACTAGATTCTGAAAATTCAGTTGAAGGAAAGATAAATTAATTTTTTTTGAAAAACATTTGATTTTAGGTGGTTTGTGTTTCTGTAGCATAACTGTTCTGTCTTTAATACATTTTATTCAAAATATTTTGGTGAAAATATAGGACAAGTAAATTTTGCTTGGGTCTATGATGTATAAAAAGGGGACATAGGAGATACATGATGAAATGTTGCTAAACTGAATTGTTTTAATAGGTATAGTTGGAGATGACCATGAGAACCATCCTTAGTTTTATAGTCCATTCAAATTTGCTGGAAGGGTTGGCTCTTACAATCAGTGGACTGAGGATTTGTTTTTGTGATTTTGATTATAAGAGGCAGGGAGATCCTAGTTGATATCTGGTTTATAGTCAGTGAAAAAAATATTTCTAAATGAATATAGTATTTGCTTTTTATCTCTGCCATAATACATTACTCCATATTTACTGGCTTAAAGCAATTCAAATGTATTATGTTACAGTTCTGTAGGTCAGAAGTCTGACCTGGGCCTCCTTGGGGCCCAGGGTGGGAAGCTCGAGGAAAGGATCCTTGAGGCTCTAGGGGACAGTTGGTTTCCCTTCCCTTTCCAGCCACTAGAGGCCAACTGCATTCCTTGGCTGGTGAGCCCCTTACAACATTTTCAAAGCTCACATAAATGGACAGAGTTCATTTTACATCTCAAGTCTCTGACCCTGTTTCCAAAGCATCATCTCCTTCTCTGACCAGAGCTGAGAAGAGTTGCCAGCTTTTAAGGATTCATGTGATTATAATAGGCCCATTTGGATAATCCCGGATGTGCTCTCATCTCAAAGTCCTTAATGTTTGTCACCTCTACAACATCTCTTTTGCCATGTAAGGCAGCATAGTCACAAATTCTGGGGATGAAGGGTGAGATATGTGGGGCAAGGGCAAATATTCTACCTACCGCATATACAAAAGCTGAAATAGTAAAGAATGTATATATTATCTACTCAATATTACTAAGGAGAACTGTAGCATTTATTTTAGTAATACTTAAGTATAAAAACAATCAACTATTAGGGCCAGCTGAGTGGCTCAGTTGGTTAAGAGCTCACCCAAGAGTGCGAGCTGAGTTCTGAGCAACAGCAGTTCGATGCTCAGCCCGAGCTGAGCTGCCGCTGAGCTGCCAACGGGCAGGATGGCTCAGCTAAAAAAAAGAAAATAATAATAAAACAATCAACTATTATTCTGTCAGTGACAATACCTAGACAGCAAACCTATTTAAACATACTTTCCCAACTTTCGGGAAATGCTGAACTTTCCACTCTAGCAACTGTGTTGTTGTGTGTGATACACTTTCACTGTGGAGAAACAGCAGAAACTTCTCTGGGGTGTTTCTTGTTTGCAGAGCTGGTACTGAGGTGTTTTCAGCTCAATGAATTAAAATCTTGTGCACTGTTTCCCATAGTGGTGCTTTTGCAAATGGCATTTACGTGCTGTAATGCTACCGATATTACACTTTGACTGACTCCTAGGTAAATGCACTTATATGGGCTCATTTGCCTAGAGGCATAGTATTATTTTTTCCCAGGAGAAAATGTGCAGTTTCTTCACAGCTTCATTGTATACAACCACATGCTTCTCATCAGTTAACAACAGCCTGCATTGATAATCCCCATTTGGATGTGGAAAGATATACATGCACATTGGAGGAGGCAATGAGGATAATGAGACTAGCCCTTGCTTGAGTGGGAGACTGGAACCCTGAGTTCAAGCTCCATTGCTGAATAGCTGTGCAGATAATTGGACCTGATGATGACCAGGCTCTTCTGGCTGGAACAATCTATTCTTCTGTTTTATTTATTTACTAGCAAAAACCAGAGGCAGCTTTTAACTCTCCTTTGCAGGGTAAGCCTTAGGCTTCATGAAGAGCACCTGTTGCAAACTGGTCAGGCTTCAGGATAACCGTGAGGCTCAGCATCTCAATAGAGCACCTATCTTTTATCTTCTTACACTTAAGAAACACCAACATCTTCACACCATAATCTCTTGGTACCAGGACTTTGAAGCATGTCTGAGGCTAAGCAGGATGAGTCTGGAATGTAGTTTTTCTTAAACTGGAACTTAGGCCCTCGATTGCATTGGAAAACAGAACTATTAAGCCTTTGATCGAGTGTTGAACAACACAAAGAGGTTCTTTATTCTACCAGTGGGGGATATAACATGATAAAGTGAACAATAAAAGATAACCTTAGATAGTGGTAAGTTCCATTTAGACAATTATAGTATTTGGAATAGAGTGGAGGATGTACCAGGGTGGTCAGGAAGGACTACTTTTAGTAAGTTATATTTGAACTTCTTTCTGAAACATGTGAGGGAAGCATCCATACGAAGAATATTCTTGACACATTAAGTGCAAAAGCTCTGACACAGAAAACCTGATCTCTTGGTGAGAAATGAATAAGAACAGTATGGCTGGATGGTACTGAATTATGAGAGCCACCATGCAAGGTGAGATTGAAAAGGTAAGACAGCATGCGAAGATCTTTTTTTGTTTGCCTGTTTGTTTTTTTAATAGGAAGCCTTAGAAAGTCTTACCACAGAATTAATATGATCTGATTTACTTTTCAGAAAGATTAGTCGGGTAGCTGTATGTAGGATGGGTCAAACAAGGCAAAAGTGGAAGCAAAAAGACCAGAGAAAGGGATTCTATTGCAGAAGTCCAGATAAGAGTGTCTCTGGCGAGGGTGCCAGCAGCTGAGATGCCCAGATGTTATTGGCATGAAATACATTTTTGAGTAGAGTTGATAGGATTTTCTGGTTTTGTTTCCTTGCTTCTCTTCCTCTATATCTTCTTCCTGCCTTGCACAAACACAATGGCAGTGTGCGAGTACTGGGGATCCTAAGATAATTGTGGTGTATTTTCTGACCTTAGAAGAATAAAGCCAGTGGTGGGAAGGGTGGAGTGAGAGTGCAAGAGCAGGCTTGTAAGTGATGCTATATGTGTGGCTTGTGTTAAATGTGAAATGATAGGTACATAATAAATGGGAGAGTGATAATGCCACTGGTGTAGATGTTCAGGGAACAGGTTCTGGAAACTCTTCATAGAAAAGATAATGCATGAGCAGAATTTTGAAAAATGAGTAGGTGTTTGTTTGTTAGGAAAACAAAGATGGAAAGAGCACTCCTGGCGGAACAGGCAGTATATGCAAAGTCAAGAAAGCATGAAATATCCCGGTGTTTTTGAGGAACTGCAAGTCATGCAGTTTTGTACGGTTTGAAGTTAAGAAGAGTAGGCGGATGAGTGGGTAGAAGGAAATTAGAAGCTAGATGAAAAATGTAGCCGCAAAGTTAGGCTGGGTCACTGAATGTCTTGTATGCTCTGATAAGGAGCTTGGGCTTTGTCCCTTAGGCAAATGAGAACCTTTAATGGGACAGATAAATAAGGAAGCTCTTGATCCAGTTTCATTGTTTTTTAAATGTCATAATGTTAACAGCATAGAGAATGGAGTAGGAAGTAGGGAAGACAGGAGACAAATAGGGGATTTTCTTTTAATTAGTAACTTTGTTTCAAAGGCAATTATTAAATTAGTTAATAATTGATCACAATTCACAAAAAATCATTTTTTAATTTTCTTCTATCACATATTCCAATGAAAATTAATAAAAAACACCACTTATTTTTGTGTCCATGTGTAGTATTATTATATGGAAAATGTCCAATTTCTCTCATAATTTTGAGAAAATTTGTGATACTATGTAAGTCTCATGTTGGGACCTGCCAGCCAGATGGTTTCACAAGTCCCTTCAACATTCTGTGAGCTTGTGACTGGAACAAACACGTAGCTCTTTCTCCCTTCACTGATGTTAGAGAATGGTCCAGTTAAGATAGTATCTATGCTGATTGTATCAACTACAACCTTAGTAAGTTGGTCCACTTAGTAGGTGAGTCAGATACACTTTGAAGCTGCAGCCACCAAATTCCACCTGTAGCTGGCAGGGGTTAGGTATAAGTCATATGAATACTACACAGAGATATATGTCTTATCTAATAATTCCATCACTGAAAACCAGAGAGAAAATCAACTCAAGCCTATGTGTCCTTTGGAAGGTCAACAGCATAATAATGTTACTGCAACTACTCTTTTATATGTATAAAACTTTTTAGTTTGCAAGTTACCTTTACAAATAGCCAGTAAATTCTGTATTAAGCAAAACGTCCACAACATAGTCATTTTCTCTCTTCATCTGCGTCTCCATGACACCAGATTCTTTACACTTTGGTGAATACCAAATGACAAGATCAATGAAAACAACATGGTCCTAGAACACAGCCAATTTGTGATCATTGGAATTACAGTGTTTATAATTCTCCTGGGCTGAATGAGGCATATATGAAAAGTGGAAGGAATATAGCACCGTATCTGAGCACCTGCTTTGTTCTAGTTTTGTTTCAGAAAAGGCAGGAGAAAATGCTGATGGGATTCTGAGCTGTACAATCCTAACCCATAAGGCATTGCTTGTGATAACTCAGAAGCAAGTGCAGCTGGAAAATCGGTCATTGGATGTCAGGATTGGGTCAGCTCTATTGGCAGAAAGGATCAACCTTGAGCCTAGAAGGTAGCTTCCCCAGACATGATTGAGACAGTCACCAAAACAGGATCAATTTTATTTGCCCACCAGATGGAAAGGGCTGGTAGTTTCACATTATCATCTTTTTTTTTTTTTTTTTTTTTTTTAAAGATTTTATTGGGGAATTGGTGGAGGGGAACAGCATTGGGGAATCGGGGAAGGGGAACAGACAAGTTGCCGTCCTCTTGTTCTTCAGTTTAGTTGCGGAGGATGTTGCTTCACTGTTGGTATCATCATTGCGCTCTTCCCGGATGAGGCAGATTGGTCGCTGGCCTCTGGATGTCGCTCACCGCGGCTATTGGCAGGCAGCTCACGCTTGGCTGCCGGCCGCTCACGCTGGCTGCAGGCCACTCACTGTAGCCCATGGCAGCCCACTGCAGCAGGGGCTGCAGCCCACACCATCACCGGGGCTCGCACAGCCCAGCTCCAGGTGGAGCTGTTGTTAGCTGTAGAGGGCAGTGTCACTGGCCCTCATGTGGGATCCGAACCGGGGCCGCTGGCATCCCAAAACCAGCGCTTAACCAATGCGCCACTCGGCCGGCCCTCACATTATCATCTTCTATCTTTCTCCTTCACAAAGATTTTGGTTTTTCCTTAAGACCCTGGACAAATGCCATCATTTCCACATTATAGTCTAACAAGAAATTATTTATCTTTTCTCATGATAGGTTCTTTCTAAATGTTGAGTGAGTAAAGCAATGTCATCTTGAAAAAGATACACAGAGATGTCTGCTCAGGTATCTTTTACTTTATATTCATATCCACACAGGACTCTTCAATCTGAATATGGATTTACCAATCTGTAATATGCTAAACTTTATCTCTTCCTGGCTTTGTTTCAGTTAGGCTTCTTTTAAATCTTCCCTTTTTTTCCGAAGCACTGCTGCCAGACAGTTAACATATTCAGATGTGTTCGTGAAGATTTTTATTCCCATTTGCATTCTCTGGTCAATTTTGAGATGGGTGTCTGCTTTGCTCTGATTAGTATGGAGAAGAAGCAGCTGTGAGTAGAGAAGTGCTGGCAATGGGAAATTTGCTTCTTTAGTTTTTTGCTGTTGGTAGAAATTGTCTAAATAACAGGTGTCTACCATCATAAGTGTGAGAAAATGTTATTTTTATCACTATGAGGGCCAGATCCCAGCCTCTAGGTACTCATCTGAACTCAGAGAGAAGTCAGCTGTACTCAGAATCCCTGAAACTAGATTTGTCCTATATGATTCTGTGTTCCGCCCTTCGATTGCTTCCATATGTAAAAATTACACTCCTTAAGCATTTCTACCAACCTTTGCCATAAATCTCATGAATATAAACATACCATTGGCTTTGACATAATACAAAACTTCCCTTGAAAATGAAAACAGACTATTGGCATTTAACACCTACAATTATAAGTAGCAGATGAGGTAATTTCAGTCATTCTGCGAAACACAAACCTTCTGTCACCATTCTCCCACCCAGCCCTGAAAACTTCCTGATGCTGATTTGAGACACTTTCTCATGCCTAAGATACATTTGAAGCATTTTTTTTGTGCTAGTAGCAACACACATTAGCAACATACAAGATATTAAACCCTTTCTTATTAATTATTTTAATATGCAGTGACTAATTATGTGGAATGGGAAATCCTGGTGCATGAATGCACAGAAATGCCCCATGCATGAATCCGTTCTGCACACTCAGAGTTCAGATAGCATAGCGAATTACTCTCTTTCCAATCATTTAGGTCATCAGAACCCACTTGCTGTGAGTACATAGCCTTTTAATTTAGCAGTGCAGCTTCTCTACCTAAATCAGCATGAGCCAAGCAAACTATGACTGTAAGAAAAACAATAGGTTGATTGCTATAATCCTTCAGCATGTTTTGCTGAGCCATGATATAGAAGTGGAAAGGAATGCAACATTTGGCAAGTCGAGAGATGGATTTGAAAATTGATATAACAATAAGCCCAAACTTCTTGAAGATAGAATGGATAGATGTTTATTTTATAATCGCTGGTAGCTAATTCCAGGAGAAATTGTGTTTTTCATTTTGATTTTAAATTACTTGCTGCCAGTAGCACATTTTGCTCGTCTGTGTAACCACCTTTTATTCTTAGCAGTGCTGTGTTCACGGTAGGCATTCAATAAATGTCTTACATGATTTGAAAGCATTATCTAAAAATTAGTTTTCTAGTTAATTATATGTCTCCTATTTTTGGTAGTTGCTAAGAGCACAAATGGCATCTTTTGTTTTTCCTGTAGGTCTTATCAGAGTGCTTTGCACATAGTAGGCTTGTAATATGTATTTTTGAGTTTAATTATATTGTATTAAAATTAAAATATTTGTTTACAATAGAATTAGTTCAACAAGTAACTTTAATATGCATCTAGCTTTAATTTTTCAGTTTTTTCAGATATATAATTAACTGGGATTTAGAGTTAAAATATGTTTTCTCTCCATTCTCTATCCAATTCAAAACAAGTTCTGTTGCTCTACCACTGAAATATAGCCTGAAATTTTCACTTCTTCCTATCCCAATTACTACTACCCTAGTCCAAGCTACCTGGACACTCTCCCTGAGATCTGCAACAGTCTCCCCACTGGTCCTTCTCTCTACAGTCCTGTCCCCCTGCAATCTATCCTCTATCCATCACATAGCAGGTAGAGTCATCTTTAAAAAAAAAAAAAAAAGAAGATAATTTCACTCTCCAGCTTAACAGTCTCCACTAGCTTCTGCATTAACTCAGAATCAAATTTGAATTCCTTACTAAAACCTAAAAAGCCCTCTATCATTTGTCACATGCTTTTTTCATCCTGATCACCTTTCTTCTCGCCTCCTCAGCCACTATACTGTGGACACATCAGCCTTCACTTTGATCTTCACATCTTCTAAGCTTGTTCCCACTTTAAGGGCTTGGAATGTACTCCTCCTTGTTCCTGGCATGTTCCTCCTTCAGATCTTTGCGTGGCTTGCTCCGTGGTGAAAATTAGGTCTCAACTTGAAGGTCATTTACTCAAAGTGTCCTTTGCTGCCCTCCTATCTGAAGTGTCATCACATTATCCACTTACTGTCTTGTCACTGTGTTTTATTTTCTTCAGAGCACCCATTCTCATTTAATATTATTTTATTTGTTCATTTTATTTCCCTTTCAACTAGAATTTAAATTCCATGAAAGGAAAGACTTTGTTGGTCTTGTTTATATTGGCATATTAAAAACATTAAACAAAAATTTGGTGAATGAATGAATAGGCATGCATCTTTTGAGGGCAGATTTGACTCTAACTTGTAAGAAAATGCAACGAAAGCCCACTATTTAGGTTGGTTGGTATTAAATGGAACTCCCTGTGAAGATCGCAGATTTAAAAACACAGTTAGCTATTTTCTTTGGATGTATTGGGAATCATCCAATTGATGAAAACGTCCAAAATATAATCCTGAATATTTTAAATATTCTCAGATATATAGAAAAGTTTTGAGAGATTTAGCTTTGAGTTTCCATATATGCAGCCCCCTTTTGCAGCCTAGAGAAAAGGAGTGAGACCAAGTGCTGTCTAAGTTGGTTAATGTTTTATAATATTTTAGTGAATGACCTGGATTTCAAACTGAGGAATATAAGAATGAGTGTGTGTGTATGTGTGTGTGTGTGTGTGTGTGTGTGTACATACACTTGAAGAACTAATCAGAAACAAAGGAGCAAATAGATTAAAATTCATCAAGAAAAAGTACAGAGCAATGTTTTAGGAGTAAATGAATTATGTTATCTTTTTACCCATTTAGCTGTCTAAAGTCATTATAAAATAGTTTATGCCAGATTTATGTATTATGGTAGATAGTTCTATGCATAATGTTGTTTGGGTTTAAATATTTTTTGTAGAACAAGAAAATATAAAGCCTTCCTTACTATATCTCCCCATCCCAATATATCTCTTTACTGTGTGCCATACTATCTGAATGGGAACTGCTGCAGTGTCATTGCACTAGATTTAAGTCTTATTATTTGACTTCTCCATTGAAAACACAACTACTTTGTCTTTCTGAAGTAGTTTGATGGAGTTCTGGTATCCCAACCTCAAGTTCTGAGAAAAGATAAAAGCCAGAGAGCCAAGTGGAATTGCAATGTGGGACAGTGCCAGGCTAGGGGGCCACATGTGACAGCACTGAGTGCAAACTACCTGGAGGTCTAGGCATCAGTGGGGATAAGATGGGTGTGGAAAACAATGGTCAGCAGCTGCTGAAGCCAAATTCACTTACCTTGCAATTGTGCCTCAGGCAGACCCTGTCATCATACTCCTTTTGATGCTAAGCCCAGATCTGTAGGGACTGATTAATGCTGAGTACCTTATGGTTCTTACATTTTATGATCCTGCTCATGTATCCCACTATTGTTACCCCTTCTTAACTACAGTCCCACACTGGTGACCCATTGTCATCTTATCTACCATGATTCTTAATCCTTTTTCTAGACACTCATACATCTGGTCATATTTCACCTTGTAATTAGGCAGTCCTTTTATCTGAGGCACTAGAGTTTCTTTTCTTTTATATATTTTAAAATGAAAAGACCTGAATATATGATTCTGTCAGTGTAAACTCTGCTGATTACAAATCGAACTGCCAACCTGAATGAAACATACATCCATATCAGAACATAAAGATCAGAGTTTGAAAGTGCGCAGTAATATATTCAATGAGTTTTTGAGTGCTTGGGGTTGGCATCAGGGACAAAGGAGATTACAGAAAAAAAACCACAACGGATGCAGGAATAAACAGTGAAGAGCAGCAGACAGATCATGTAAGGTATCTGATAAAAGAAACCCAAGCAGGTGGCAAGTGAAGAAAAATCAAGAGACCCTCCTCACTTGTATCCGCCTTCTATTAAAAGAACAAAAAACAAGCAACAAAACAAAAAAAGACAATAATAAAGATTAGAGGGGAGAGAGATAAAAAGTAAAACCTTAATTAAAAAATAGTGAACTTGATATGCTAAAGTCCGTCTTATACTTATTGCTTACTTTCTACCCACTTCACATCATTTCTACCCAATTAATCTTTCTAAAATGCACACACACACACACACACACACACACACACACACACACGCACGCACAATAGCATTTCACTGAATAATTTCCTTTCCATTGGGTGGTGCTTCTGTACTTATAAAAACAGAAGTTGATAAAACATCTGTACTTATTCTTCTCAGGCCATTACCAGACTGTGGACTCCATAATGTATGATAGAAACTCCTTAATATTAATCATCATGTTGCCAGTACTAAGTCTAGTGTCTGGTCCCCAGTAGAATTAGCATGCTCAACCCTTTACTGCTTCCAAGCTTCTGCTCATTCAGTCCTCTCTTTGGAATGCTTTCTACCACTTATCTGTAGATATCATTTACAGATCCTTTTCAGTTAGTTTTTCATGATTCTACCCAAGTGAATGTATTTGTTTCCTTTAATCATTTTAAAAATATCACTTTAAAAAATATGCTTATTGTTTTTCTGCCTAGGAAACTGCAAGCTTTTGAAAGCTACAGTCTGTTTCTTAACTTTGGCATCTAACGCAGTTCCTTGCACAGAAAAATGTGTTCCGTATTTCTTATAATGAACTAATGAAGTGACCAATAAGTATAGAGAATACACTCCCAGTTTAAATACATTATTGTATTCTGAACTCAGTCTAGGTTGAAAACAAATTGTATTTGTTTATCTATCACCTAGTAATTCATGCTTCTAAAGAGATAAATATGTTTTTGAGAACTGTACTATTTAATTGTGCAGAATTAGGAACTTAGAATGATAGACATATCTTCCAAAACGAAAGACTGTGTGATTCATTTCTTAGTTGTCTTCCTTGGATAAAAGTATCATTACTGTTAAAGATAAACCAATTGAATTGAGACAAACAGTTAACTAAAACAAGACACTGGAGAGATGCTCCTCAGTTTAATACATATACAAATATATTTCAGACTGTTTTGTAAACCTGTAGAATAATGTAGAATTTGCTAAGAAGATCTAGAACTTCTAACATTTAACTATAGTATGAGAGTATCAACATGCACATTGTCACAAAATAATATGCCAATACCATGCAGAGACAGAGCACTATTCCCAAACACTGATGGAATTGTTCTTTAAGGCACACAGAAGCCATTTGTGCTGCCACCATCTTGTCAGGACAAGACAGCAGTCCTCCTCCTCAGGGTGTGTTTTTGTTTTTCTCTCTCTATGTACGCTGTTTCCCAATGTTCCTCAGTCTGACACACCTGTGACCTTGCCAGGACTGGTAGAGAGATGGGATTTTGATAAAATTATACTCAGAAAGAAAGGAGATGACAACTTGCAGCTGCCAATGTTTGCAGGAACACTCACATATTTTCCTATATATCTGAAACCCCCCTTCTCACTCCATGGGGGTTATCACCATATCCTTTGTCTACCTTATTGGTTAAAAGAAGAAAAAGATTAAAAAGAAAAGGCAAAGAGTAGTGAGGAAATCCAGAATGTCAATAAAACAAGATGTCCTAATATACTTTATCATAGATAGCAGTCTGTAAGACTATCAGTCCCAAAAATAATGATAATAATAAAAAACCTGACCAATCTTTTGATTTAAAACAAAACAAAAACAACTTAGTACTTGCTATTATTAATTATTAAGCTTTAAAAACATTAACTTCTTAGGACCCCAAGTAATGAACTTGGAAGATACATAAGGTGGAAAATTTTCTCAAAAGAAAAAAAAAAAATCCAGTGAAGAGCAGGTGGAAAAACAAAACAAAAACTCAAATAACAACAACAACAATAACAATCTCAAACTAAGATTGGTACTCCGGAGATTTTATTCTTAAAATCCTGACTTTGGGCAGTGCTAATTAACATCTTTTATAAACATAGCTATTTTATATCTGGATATCTTTATTCCTTTATTGAACGCAAAAGCTTTAAAATGGATGAATGAAATATTGCAAAGCATTTTTGAGCTCTTTAGAAAAACTAAATGACACATGAGGTTAATGTGTTTTTACATTTTGAGTGAACACATTTTAAAAGTTCTTTGCATCTGTAAGAAAACAAGATTCTTACCTATGCTGTCTACAAGAGACTCACTTCATATTGAAACACACACAGATACTGAAAAGTAAAGAAATGGAAAAGATATTTTGTGAAATACTTATCAGAGAAAATAGACTTTAAAACAAGAGACAAAGAAGAACTCAATGATTTCACTTATCAGTATTCATGTGAAGAAATCCAAAATGCTGCTTTGAAGGAGTATATATATCCATACATTCATTACATTGTTTACGATAGCCAGGGTATGGAAGCATCCTGGATATCCATCAATGGATGAATGGTTAAAATAGAGGTGGTACATATATAAATGGAATACTACCCAGCCAATAAAATAATGCAGTCTTGCCATCTGCAACAACGTGGATGGATCTAGCGGATATTGTACTGAATTGAGTAAATCAGAGAGGAAAAGACAAATGATTTCACTGATATGTGGAAGCTAAAGAACAAAATAAGTGAACAAACAAAACAGAAACAAATTCATGGATAAAGAGAACATTTTGATGGTTGCTAGGTGGGAGGGGCGTTAGGGGTAGGTGAAAAAAGATGAAGGGATTAAGAGGTACAAATTAGTAGCTACAAAATAGTCATGGGGATGTAAAGTACAGCATAAGGAATATAGTCAATAATATTGTAGTAACTACGTATGGTATCAGGTAGGTACTAGATTTATCAGGGTGATCACTTTGTGAGTTATATAAATGTCTAATCATATGCTGTACACCTGAAACTAAATAATGTTGTATGTCAGCTGTAATTGAAAAGTTAAAATACTCTAAAAGCTTTTTGCATCCAAATTCTTCCTCAAAGCATCTTTGGTAATAATTGAAGAGGCAGTGACTATTTGTTGTATTTGCCTTTATGCTTTTCAAAATACACTGATTATATTTATCCCCAAATAGTTTTGTTGTGTGAAGTTACTGGATATATATAGTCCATATGTCAGGTTATAACATAGTCCTCATCTACTTTCTCATCCAGCACTGGATATATAGATATTAAACTATTGATGATAAAATAAATGTTTTCATTACACTTAGGAATTGGTAGGTCTTCCAAAATGCAAATATTTGGATGCTCCTCTTTGATCATTTTTGTTAATAATACATAATCTCTACTGGCTCCAAGTTTCAAGCCATAGAATGCATATGACTTAGATACTCTTCATTTTCCAGGGCAATTCTTGCTCATTCTCTTACGAAGTTTCTCTTCAACAGTTTCAGAAAGATTAAGTGACTTGCTCCAGGTTTACACAGTTGATTTGTTTCAGAGCCAGGTTTACAGTCCATGTCTGTTGACTTCTAATCCAGGGCTCTTTGACTATATCATTTTGTCTCGGAGCTTGTAAAAGAGCATATATACTATATTTTTGGTGAAAGACCCTAAATAGTAAATATTTCTCTAGAGAAATTTCAGGTTCTTAAACTTTGTCAGTAAAATCTTAAGCTCATTCTTTCCTGTTGCCAATATTTGTTTTTCTGGCAAGAGCTGTGTTTTCATCAAAACTGTCTGGAAATTTTTTCTGTTTGAACTATGTAAAATAATATCTAAGTTGTGCACTTTCAGCTTGCGAGAAACAAAGATAGGCTCAGTGTTTCAAATGCTGGGGCAAGTCAAGCAAACAAGGTGAATGGGGATATAGCACACACAGAATAAGCCTTTTGGAAGCTTTTTCAGGGGGAATCTCACAGAGATCAGAGCCATAGTGGTCTACTGGTGACCATCACCATCAAGAAGAGCAAACTGGATGTGTCCTTGCCAGAGGTCAGACTTGAGGGCTTGAGCCTGTTACACATCATGATGAGGAGATCACCAGTCCCTCCCATGGCATGCATGATCAGGAGCTGGGATGCAATAGCAGCATCAACAAATGGCAAACCCTGGTCTTCAGCCCTATCTTATCACCACAGTGACCAGGCCTTCTCTTGAGGTAATCAGGGAGGATGTGTTCCAAAGTTCCTGTTACAGCTTTTTTACACTAGTGAGTGGACCAGTTAGTTCTCTGGTAGACCACCTCCACATTCTACTGGGTTCAAGCATGCAGCTCTAGCCAATTTCCATGGGGCTCTGGGATCCCCGCCCAAAGATGAACAGGCAGTTTCATCCTTTCCTCCCATGCAAATAAGAGAAAGAGAAAATAAGATCCAAGGTTCCTAAGCTAGGTCACATTGAAGTGCAGCATTGTTTAGGTAGATCAGAAAGTGTGGAGACGGAAAGACAAGTCTAATGGCCATCCTCCATGTTAGCTTTCATAATCAGTCATATATGTGATTTAGATTATTTGTGTGTTTGGGATACAAATTTACAGGAGGGAGAATTTCCCTTTTTAAAAGATCATCCTGATAACCTTCACATATCCTTAAGTCATCTTTATCTAAACAGGTTATTGTTAGACTAATAATTCTCTTATCTGTAAAAAAGACTATTTCCATGAGTTCATTACAATCTCTTAGAAAACATGTTTTGAGGTGTTTACGTAACAGTCTCTTCAAAAATCATCCAATTCTATTCCTAGCCACAATTTAATTAATTTTAGCTTGCACATGGCTGGAGGTATAAGTATTTAGATCACTCAAGTCTCCACAGCCTGCCTTGTCTTTCAGTAGAGGCTGATGATGACACCAGGCCCTGGTAAAGCCATCCATTTTAGCCACTGTCATGATTGATGTAGCTTACATCGGCCTAACAGTGGTTGATATCAGCCCTTATGCTGGCTGAAACAATGGATTGATTGTGTCACCATTCATATATTTCATATGTAAAGACAAGACTTTAAATGATGTGATCAGAAGAGGGGCTGACATTCCAGGCTAAGGTAAAATTGAAGCAGTCATGGTGAAAAATTCAGCTTACAAATGAAAATTTTTTTTCTGTTCTATTGTCACATTTCAGCTGGAATATAATACTATATACATATAGTATTATATATGGTCTTTAATTTTAAATAGTATTTTTGGTACTTTTTTGCTTTGTCTTTTGCTACTATTTTTAATGCTGTTATCACAGCATTAAAATGCTGGAATTCTGGGATTTGGGCAATAATGGCTTTAGTGAAATATTTGATAGAACATTTACAATAAACTTAACAAAGTGAACTTTTGAGTTTCAGAACAGCAAATGTCTTCTGGTTTACAATCTAGAATTGTAAAACCATTTCTATTGAGTCCAGTGACAGAAAGAAATTATAGTTGGAAGTTTTTTCTTCCCATTATATTAATCTCGTTTAGAAGACAAGCCACTCACTGTAAAGAAGTGCATCATAGAATAGATTAAATATTATTTTTATGATTTCCAGTTTGATTCATTGGGCTTCAAGTTATTTAATAAATTAAAAATTACATTTAATAGTTTAATGAATAGAACAGATTTATTTATTGTTTTATTTAGTTTAAATTAAACCCCACTTATTGGATGAGTGTTAGAGTAAAAACAAACTGAAGTTTTAATTATTAAGAGTAGTATAAGATTTTGAGTCTGCATGACTTAACTCTTTTTGCCTGGTGGAAATCCTCAGGTATATTGGAAGAGGTAAAAATAGAAAAAATATGAAAATAGTGTCTGTTTTTTTGGTTAAGTAATATCATCTTTCGAGATGTTATAAAATTCTCAATCTTTATAATTAGACACGTTAGTGACAAAATATTATCGTGAGATCAAGGACATGAATTTTTATAAATGCTTAACTTATTCATATAATAACAATATTTCTGCACATTTGCAAAGAAACAGAAAATTGTCTGTAAGGAAAGGTTAAAGATAAATAGTTCTGTGGTTTGATATGCTTAAAAGAACAAATGGACCTTCCATGTTATAGTCTGCTCTTTTAGAACATTACCCTTTGGCATTATTAGTAACCATGTGGCCTTTATAACTGCTAAATATGTTGATCATTTTACGATTCTTCCTACTAAGCAGATTTACGGATTCTCGTATAGTATTAAGAAAAGAGACTCAAGCTTGGCAAAGACAGTGTTTTGCTTAAGATGATTGTTCCTTCTTTTATTCCAGAGACTATTAAATACTTTTTATGGAAAAAAAAAAAAAAGCTCCTGAAGGCAAATAAATTTGAGAAACATGAAATCAAAAATTTATAAAGTTTATTTTTGCAAGATTTCTTTGAGTGTTTAACTATGATAATGTAAACTGTGAATCATGAAATGGGGATTTTTTTTTCTCTCTCAATATGTTTTATAACTGTCCCTCATCACCACAGAATGTCTGTGTCTCTGTGTTCTGAACAACAAATTTCAGTAAATATTGATTATATTTAGGAGGTAAAGGGACTAGAGATTTTCTATGTTTTTATTGAATGACTCATTTAATTAAAGTACTTGTATGCTTCTGATATGTTAGACAAAATGTTACATGATGGCATGTTAGTTTCCTATTGCTGTCATAACAAATTACAACAAATTTTGAGGTTCAAAGCAGTAAAAATATATTACCATACAGTTCTACAGCCCAGAAGCCTAACCTGGGTCTCACAGGGCTAAAATCAAGATATTGGAGGCTTTTGGGGAAATGTTCCCTTGCTCATTCCACTTGTTGGCAAAATTAAGTTTCTCACAGTTGTAGGACTGGATCACCCTTTTCTTGCTGCATATCAGCTGACAGCTTTTCTCAACTTCTGGAGTCCTTCCTTGGCTGCTCCTTCCTCCATCTTCAAAGCCAGGATGGTGGGTTGAGTCCCTCTTCAAATATCTCCTCATCCTCTGTTTCATCTTTCTGAGCCAGGAAAGGTTCTTCACTTTTAAGGAGTCATGTAATTAGATTGGGCCCACCTACTTAATCCAGGATAATCACATCTGTAAATTCCCTTTTGCTGTGTAAAATAGCATATTCATGGGTTCCTACCATTATTCTATCAAAGATGGCAACAGAAGATTGAAAGAAAGTCACATTCTGCCCTTCAATAACTACCAGGTAGTGTGGGTCTCATGTTACCTAATCTCATAGGTAAACAGTAATATGATATTTAAGAAATTGATGATAAGATCCCAAGATCAAAATACTCACATGCTCATACTTCCTTATCATCAGCGTACTGGAGAAACTGCTAACGTAGTGATGATATATTTCCATGATAGGCATGAGCAGGTATCCTCAGATCTACTGTGGGAAATTCCACTGTGGGTGTTTCCTGTCCCTCTCTTTCTTCCCTCCCCCCCTTCTCTCTCTCTCTCTCTCTCTCTCTCTCTCTCTCTCTCTCTCTCTCTCTCTCTTTCTCTCTCTCTCTCATTGTCTCCTTCTCATTATGATAGTCTACCACATGAATTTGGACCTAGTATGTTTAAGAGTGAAGAGGTGTTCTTATATACAAGACAATCCATTCATAATCTTTTGAATTACATGTCTCTCCTTCATCCAGGCCAGATATAGAAACTGGATTTGTTAAAGACAGATGCTGATAAAACTGAATTGAAAATAAACTACTTTTTACCTCCAGTGACTGCTTTTTGTGGTTAGAGACTTTTCATTCTCCTCCTGCCAAATGGCTTCTTGGTTTCCAGTCATTATTTTGCACTTAGTTTTTTTGTTTGTTTTTTTTAAATGTGGTGATTCTTTCAGCTGCAGTGATTCAAAGCAGTGGTGTGGCCTTCGGCTAAATTAAATTAAAGGCTGCATTTCTCCTACCCACCTCTTTGTTTTAGTAACATTGGTTTGCTAGTTCTTTGGGTACTAAGTTTTAAATAAAATAGGATGTAAACATTTTTCTTTCTATTTTTTTTTGGGGGGGACCATGCTCTTTATTGACTACAATGAACTTTATCTAGTCCAATCTAATTCCATTTTCCCTGGAAACACTATAAAAATGCCAAGTTTTCCTTCTTTGGGTTGGCCTTTTCTAAACTCTAAGCAGACCATCTCCCTGGGGTTAACGCATTCTTCTCAGCTTTAGACATGGAAATGAATTTAGTTATCCTCCCTTGAGACTATCTCCTGGTCACTTGTACTAGAACTTGAGTTTCTCCCAATGTGTGACCCACCTTTTCACAGAGGATTTCTCAGAATGGATTACTTTTATACCCCATTAAGCCCAGAGAATACTTATATAACCAACTGAATTATGAACATGGAGCAATTAATTCAATCTCATTCTGTTTATGAATACGGCAATTTCTATTGGCATGACCTATGTCATAGCTTTCAAATAATATTATCTCTCCAGATTCCACCACTCCTTTCTCTAGGAAAACACAAAACGAAACAAAAAATAGTCTTTTAGGTGTCAGAAGATCTGTACATTGATGCACTTTTTGAATCCCATAAGGTTGGTTATTGCTAACTAAAATTATAAGAAATATTGTTTCTGATAAGGAATTCACCAACTCTGTGGCCAATGAGTGCTCAATATTGGCAGTATTTAAATTTATGTGTTAAGAGAATGGACAAGTTACATCTGTCCCAGATATTTTCACCTAATACTGTTATTCATTTTGATTAGACATATAATTCCCATTTTGGAAATTATGTATCTGGAACACTAAACAATGTGAATCATGTTCATTGGAGAAAATCGGCAAAGTTCTAGTTACTGAATAAATAACTACACCTTGTTATAATCACTGATTTTTTGAGATCTGTCCATTGAGTAGTGAGTTATGCTGCATCATATAAAAAGAAATAAAAAATAGACAAATGCGCTCAACCATCTTGCTTAATTCCAAACTATTTAAAGCGCCACTCTAAATATGTATTTTAAAAAATAGTTTCTTTTTTGTTAACATGTTGGCATCCACAAGGAATATTTTTGACCCATTATTATTACTAAAAGGGGCTGCAATGTCTTTAGGGTATGGGTATTGTCAAAGGTACTCCTTGCTTAGTAGGTGCCAGCATTCTAATTAGTTTCAGGTAAGGAGTCCTACTGAACTCTGGGGCTATGGAGAGGAAAGGAGGCCTATGGACAAGGAACTCAGAAATGTCAAATTCTGCTGCCCACCCCCAGGAAGATGTGAAATAAAAACATAATATTCTAATTTGATTTGCCTCTGATTTCCAATGCAGAGAATGGGTAACTTGATCTGGATTACTAGAATACTTCTTCTTTTTACTATGGTACATATTTCCTGCTCACATTCCCTTACCTCTTCCTCTCCACACAACATGGATCTCAGAGCTTTCTACATTTCACTGAGTAGAGGAAAGAGGCAAATCACCTTATGTTCTATTGGTGGGAGGCTTCATGTAAGGCTATATTTGGTTGCATACAAGGAAAGTATAAAAATAACATTGATTTAAATAATATAAAATTTTATTTCTCTCTTAAAATAAAATAAAAAAAATGAGATAGGTGATTTTCAAGGCTGATTTGGTGGTTTCCCAATTATCAGGGCCCCAGTTTCCTTCAAACGTTCCGTTCCACCAGCCTCAGCACATGGCCTCCATTTCCAAGGTTGCTTCATAGACAAAAATGGCTGTTGAAGATCCCCCATCACATCTCCATGACAGGAGAAGGAAATGACAAAGAAGTGTCTCTTGAAGCAGGTATCTTAGAAGTCTCACATAGCACTCATGCTTAGATATTAATTGTCAGAACTTAGTCACATTGACATTCCTAGATACTGAGGAAGCAGGAAAGTTAACTTTCAAACTCTGAGAAATTTCAGACTCTTTCATCCCTAAAATTCTGAATTTTTCTATATTGGTTTTGAAATCATTTACGCTTTGGTGTTTTTAAAGTAAGTTGATGTCAACCTGAGGAATAAGATACCTAGATTAGATTTTCATTATTTGCACCATCTTTTTTAAAATCTAAGGTAAATCACAAATTTGAGGTACACCATTCTTTCTGCTATATGGATACAAACACTATATTTGATGGCTTAGCAGCTTACAATTTTTTTGTTTCTGCTCTTGCTGAATGTCATTTTATATATTGTTTTAAGGAATGTGATTTGTTTCTTTATTATCTTAGACTCCCTTCACCAACATGTATAAAATTAAACATTGTTAAATTTTGTGATATTTACCTGAATAGTATTCATTAACAAACATATAATTTACTATGTGTCAATTACTAGTCTAAGAGCTTTATAGATACTGACAGCTTGAATCCTCATAACCACCCTTTATGATGAGTGCTAGTATTATCTATGTTTTATACATGAAGAAACTGAGGCAGAGAAATGATAAATAACTCACTCAAAGTTGTACAGGAGGTGCTATTATTTGAATTTAGGCAGTCTGACTGTGGAATGCATGCTTGATACCACTGTGCTACAGTCTCTAGAAATACATGCTTCATTTCTAAAGTACCAAACTTATTTCAATAGCACTCTGTTACTCTTTTAGTTAAGCACAGTCATTGTTTTTTTGTTTTGTTTTAATTTTTATTAAATTTAGGTGGAACAAAATATTATATTATTTTCAGGTGTACAACATAGGGATCTGATGTGATCACCACAGTAAGACTAGTAACCATTTGTCACCATGCAACAAGCTCAGTAATTATTTGATAGTACAAATATAGAAACTTCAGGAAGAGTAGGTAAAATGTTTGGCCTTAGCTGATAATGTCAATCAGAGCTGTAAATAGAACTCAGGTTTCCTGACTTCAAACAAATGCTAAAATAGCATGAAGCCTCTCATCTATTTGCAGACAGCAATTTTCAGGACAGTTTTTCTATAGAAAAACACATTCTGATCTTTTAAAATTAATTGTTGAGAGATGAAATGTGAGGCCAAATTATTTAACCATATTTTCTTTCCTTTTATAGATTTAATAATTTTTTTGGTCACAAAAATACTATAAGTCATGAAGTTAAAAACCAAAGATTGACAGAATAAACTATGCTGCTTTTGTCACTTATCAAAGTATACTATTTGTGCATTTGAAAACAAATTACCAGAAGTCTTATACCTACACTCCTTTAAAAATGAATTATGTTCCTTTTCCAATAAGTGTTTGTATTTATTATTTGATTTGCTTTATTGCTTTAATTTTTATTAAAGATTATACACATAAAATGATAGGGTAATGGGAGATCTAATATATTTGGATAGAAGAACAAAAAATAATTTCGAGCCTATTGAATTTTGTCAACTAAAAGCAGGATTCAAACATTTCAGGCCTTCACAGAGATACTCATGAAATGAAAATGTTTACAAAGCATATGTATGCAGCATGTGTTTTCCCACCTTTGGATTTTTTTTTTTTTCAGGAGTGTCTGAACCATTGCTGCTCTTTATAATCTGTATCTGTTATACAATCAAATAAAAATGATAAAAACATAGTTCATATAAATAGAAAAAACAAACAAACAAACAACAACAAGTAAGACATATATTTGTTTTAGGAAGTAAATGAGGCAGTAATGAAGCTGGGATGCCGTGAGGAAAAAACATGATGGCAGTCTGCAGGAAGGCCTCATGAGATGGCCCTACCTTGGTGAATTCACAAAGGCTCAGGGTGTAAACAATATTTACTAGGTCTCTGACAAGACTCAGGAGACAGATGGAACAGATTTAGAAGACCCTGGAATATATACAGTAGCTGCTAAATCATTGTTTATACCTTTTTAGTTTAAGCCTGAGCAATATTCCTTCTTGGGATTCAGATACATTTGGAAATTTTAGGCAGAGTCTGGGCAGGCAGAGCTTCCAGAAACCTTTTACTGTGAGAGAGAAGCCTTTTGGGAAAGAGCACCTTCTAAGGGATGAGGGACTTCAGCCTCAGTCCTCAAATGGGAGAAATGATTCTGAGAAGAACATTGTATCTGTCATGTAAGGTAATCCCCCTCCTATCTTCCGTGAACTCATGTCTGAATCCTAAGTGAAGAGAGCTCTGAGTAAGTAATGCAAAGCATGGGGGATCATAGCTATACTGTTGAATTTCTCTAAAAGAGTGTGAAAGGAAAAGGGAAGAGACATTCATTCCATGCAGCCAAAGATTATGAAGGAGCCTAGACTTCTCAAGGTCTCCCATGTAACAACAGTATTGGAAGGGAAAAGCAGGAATAAATACTAGGAGAATCTCCTATTCCTGAAACACTGATGATGAGGGGGCATCAGTCCTTGGGTGAGGTGACTGTAGGATCAGAGGAAGTAGAGGTGGTCACAGATAGGGCACTGGCCCATGGAAGTGGTGATCTATCAGAGGCAGGAGCATTGTTGAGAAGAATCACGGTGGTAGAGTGCACGCAAAATGGTAACAATCAATGCCTAGCAGAAATGTTTGTATCAAGCAAAAGAGGGTGCGCTGGGGGAAAGCAGTTTTCTCTGTCTAACCGTGGGAAGCAATGGTGATAGTAGATGCTGTTGGTGCCTTCTCAGTTCCTGTTTCCTGGTTAGGGTACTTATTCCCAGTTGCTAAGGGTTACCTGATTTCAAGTCACAGAGGGTCCCTTACCCCTGGAATTTCCCTCAGAGAAACATAGTCCTCATTATTCCTCATATGCAGCTGCAGAGGAGTAGTAGTTCATGATCACAGTCAATTATTGCCTGTATGGTAACTCCTTTCTTTGCTTTCTGGAAGCAAGCTCCCCATTTGTGTCACTGCAGCTTCTACCCTTTGTTCTCCAGACCCATGTATTTTTTTTTTTTGAGAGCAGTGTCACTGGCCCGCATATGTGGGACCTGAACTGGGACCGCTGGCTTCCCAAGCCACAGACCCATGTATTCTAATTACTAGGGACACATCACCATGTAACTGCATTGATTGACAGTATATACTGCATTCTAAAGAGCAGCACCCCATCCGCTCTATTTAAAGAGAGACATTGTCTGAGGCACGTGTGTAGGCAGATACCCAAGCAGTGTCAAGTTGTTTTGCTTGTGGTCAGTGTCTTAGAGGAGCAAGACTGGAAGATGAGGACAAAAAGTTCTGAGGAAGTGACATGTGGAGGTCCCATAGGTGTAGACACAAAGGGTGAGCAACTTTATATCCCATGCTAATGCCCACCAGGGAGGATCCACTCCAGAAGAGGCATTAAAGAGCCAGGTGGACTAAATGTTCCAGCTAGTAAATATCAGCCAGCCTTTGTCCTTGGCCAGGCCAGTGCTTGTACACTAAGGTGGCAGTGAAGGCTATACATGGATCGAATGGCACCAGCTCCCTCTTACAAAGGCTGACTATTCAACCTGCCCACAACAAAGACTAACCTTCAGCCCTCATTATGGCACCATTCTTTGAGAAGACCAACTCGTGACTGAGTATTAAGTGGTTTCTATCAGGCGTTACATGCCATGGAAGGGGAAGTGCTTCTGACTGGGGTTGACATATGATCCAGATATGAGTTGCTTTCCTTTCCTGTGGTGCCTCAGTCCACAATACTGTTTAAGGGCTATGGTGTTAGATCTAACAACATGGGGTCTTGTAGAACACTGCCTTGAACTAAGGGTCTCATAGAAAGAAGTTGTAGCAATGAACCCCAACCAAGGAATCCACGTAGCACACCATCCAAAAGCTGCTGGCCTGACAGAATCAGTGTGGAGATGAATTCCTGAGATGATTGGATGCTGGTCTCTAGACCATCTTAAAGTAATGGCTACTCTATGGAACTCTGTATCCAATAGTTAGAATACGTGGTCCCAGGAAAAAAGACTGGCTTACCTTTTCTACTGGTGACTTATTTAGGGATTTGAGATTTCCATCCCTGTAACTTTGCACCCCTATACTCATAGACCTTGAGGTTCTGACTTGCAGTTGGACTCACTTCCACTAGGGGACACAAGAAGGTTCTCACCAAAGTTAAACCCACCTCGACTACTAGGTCTCGGCACACCGCAAGCTAGGAGACCAGTAAAGAAAGAAATGAGGAAACATACTGGTCATCATGAGGAGACCTTGCTACTGCCACACAAGGGGCATCTTTATAGCTGTGACTGAAAATAGGCAAATAGGAAAATAGGCATGGTTTGAAAAAGGCATGGTAACCATGGGCGCAGAGCTCTCAGGAATGGTAGGTAAGGTCATGTCACAAGGCAAACCAGAAGTGCCAACAAGCAAGAGAACCTAGAGAGGGTGATGGAAGAGTGAGATGACTCAGTTATGGTTCAGGACCAGCTGCAGTACACTAGCCCTTCTTTAGTAGTTTTCCCAGAGAATGGGACTAACTGGAATCCTAGAGAAGCTATGTGGATAAAACACATTCAATGTGACAAGCACGTGGATCTGAGCCATGAAAGGAAAAGAGGTTGTTGGTGCCTCACCTGTGTCCCTTTGCTATCACATGTGCCCATCTTCCTGCTGCCCTGAATGTAGCCTGATAACAACCCATAACACACCCTTTCTCCCAAGCATTGTTATTGGACAAACAGAAGCCACTTCCCCTAACCTCTTGCAAGTAGACCTTGGCCAGTAACTGTGGGACATGAATATTCAAAAGGGCAGCTTCCTGTGTTGAGACTGGGTTACCTCTGTGGTGCAATGTAAACTTCAGACCTTCACTGTGGGATCGGAAGGAAGGTATTCTCCAGCTGAGACAAATCCTTGCTTAGGTTTTCCCCCTGTTGTATCCTCCTTCTCCCATCCTACTTCTCATAAAAGCACTCTCCCAAAATACCACTTAGGCTGTTTTTATGGAGCACAACCTAAGAGAGGGGTAACATGCCTTTCTGCCTTTCAGCAGGGAAGGAGGTATTAACTCTAGTCATGATTGGAGGCAAACCAAAACAAATAACATACAAATGGTGTTGCCACATGGTTACTGAGCAAATTGCTTGTGAACACATGATGACAGCTGTTGGGGCTTTCCCAACATAACTGGAAAGAATCTGTCAAGAATTGGAGAAACTGCAGGTCACAACAAGAATAAGTAAAATTTACTGCTAATATGTCTCCATTTTATACCCAGGGTTGGAGTGGCCTGGGAAATGTGTTACATTACCATATAAAACAGGCATTTCCAGTCACTGGATTGCTTTTTAATCTTCTATTCAGATTACTACACTTCTTGTTATATGAGGGAAGTCATTATGGTAATCCAAACATGGCTTATTATGCACAGACGCAGAGCTAATAGAGTACATAATTTTGAGGCATATTTCTTCTGGGCCATAGTGAACCCTGATGAGTGATATCTACTGAATTTTGTGATTTACCTGCATGACATTTTTAAATACTGCAAACTTGAGCCTTATTTGGAATAATTTTCCAATCTTCTGCTATTACATTTCTCTTCATCCAATCTTTTTCTAAATATTTTATTTGATTCCTACTTTTTGAACTTGGAAATTATAATTCAACTTCTCTGAGATATCACTAAGGGCAATTAGACTTAAGGTTTTTTGTATGTTCCTATACACATCAGTCATATACAGGCACACAATTTCTAGGTTTATTTTCACCAAAGCTACTGACATTAGTTTTGTATGGATTTTATCAGTTGGCAGCGTAGAACAATTTTAATTCCTTCAATTGCAAGTTCTAAGTGTACACCTCATTTTTCTCCCCTTCTCAAATATTACCCATCACTTTCAAAAACTGAGCAGAGCTGAAATAAAAGAAAGGACCTAAATATCAATCACTAACAAGATACCCAGTGCATTTTGTCTTGGAAGAAAACTGATCACAAGAGTTTACAAGGCTGTTAGTCTATCTTCATGCTTTCAGGCCAGCACTGAACCTAATAGTTGAGAGCCCAGGATTTAATCTCTTCTTAGTTTATCTTTAAAGATGATTACATTATATTTTAGGAGTAACCCAGAAGCTAAAGATACCACAATTCTTTCAAAAATCACTATCATTTCATAAGTATATAGCAAGCAGGATATCTTTAACATCTAAAACAGCTAGAATAAATTTCTTCATCAGAAAGTTGTAGTCTATCAGTTAGGAATCATGGACTGCTGACTTGAGGCATATAATTCTTTTTTTTTTTTTTTTTTTTTTGGAGGGCAGTGTCACTGGCCCTCAGATGTGGGACCTGAACCTGGGCCCCTGGCTTCCCAAGCCAGCGCTTAACCACTGCACCACTCAGCCGGCCCTATAATTCATTTTTAAGACTAGGAAGTTTATTTGTAAATACTTTCAGGTTTGCCCGTCAAAACCACTGTGGTTCCATCAGTAGAGGTTCGTTTATTTGGCTTAGGGCTTTGCTTTTCTGTGATTCAATTTAACAACCTGGATGTTAGGCATCAAGGCGGAATTCACTGGTATCCTTTTCTGGGAGTGTTTTGCACAGGGGAAAAATGGTATTTTCCTTCTGGCCCCATTCTTCTTTCTTTTTAAGACTTTAAATCAGAACAAATAAGATAAGAATACAATTCTTAAGGACAGTTTTCCCTATCTGTAACATAAAACTAGTCCAGTATTTCCCAAAGTGTGTTCTGTGGAGCTGTTAATAAATGATACGGTTTTCTTTGAATCGATGGTACTATGGCTACTGTACACCACAGAAAAGAATTGTAGTGCAATTAGAAGGTGTGAAAAATGTTACAGGAAAAAAAAACAAAAAAAAAACTTGTTTCTTTGTATAAACTTTAACTTTGTTTTTCAGACTTGAGTGACTAATCAATAATTTTTGATAGTACATTGTTTAATTTCGTGCAAGAAACTGATTGGGGCTACTAGTTGGAAAATACTGGTTTAGTATAAAATCAGGATATTTATAGACCAAATCAAGGTCATATCTGATCCCTGTAACACAGCTCCCCTGTCCAGCCCCTGTCATCGATGGGCATATGAATTATACAGCATCCTCACAGTAAGGACTTACAACATGAATGTAATCACTGTGGGTCCTTGTACTCATTTTTTTTCAAGAATATTTTTTTAATTATAAGATGAATATATATTCAGCATTAGCAATATAGAATTAAGGCTAGTTGATAATTAAGCTGATAATGAAGATTAACTAACAAGTATCAGTTAAAATTGTTAGTTACAAGTTCCAGAAATACATCTCAAATTTGCTTATGCAAGTTATCCGCTGATAAAATTGAAAGGTCATAGAACCAAAGACAGAACAGATCTGGGCATGTGAGACTCCAGGACTAGAGCTGTACAGTTTGCTCTGATGTAGGATTGTCTCACTGCTTTGCTTCATTTTTCCCTCACCTCAATCAGCTTTTTACCACATGGAATGAAAGACAATGAATGCCAGTAGCCCTCAATTCATGTTCTTTAAACTCCTGATCTCAAGTGGAAAGATCTTTTGCTCTTCTTTAAAATACCAAAAAACAAAAAACAAAACTCAGGGCAGGAATCTATTTGACATCTATAGATCATAAAGCAGGCCTGGACCAATCACTGTGGGCATGTGAATGGACAAAATTAATCTGGACCAATCACTGTGGGCATGTGAATGGACAAAATTAATCTAGACCTGGATCATATGCCCTCCTTTCAAACGTGGAAGGTTGATTATTGAATCTCTTTGAATTGAAGGAGTAGTTTCCAAAAGGAAAGGGGGAGGGGGTATTTCCTAAACAGGCAAATTAAAAATAGACATGTTTATACCTTTTACCAAATACATTAACTTGCAACAATGTCCATACCTAAGATAAGACAGTGAGTACATGTATAACTGAAAACAATTTATTCTCTTCCCTCAGAACACCACCTGAAGTCTGGTTCAGTTACTGAATTTAGGATCTATGGCTGATGTTCAGTTCCCTCAATCAGGTCTGAATATGCCATTTCACGATCTGGTCATTTGTGAGCTAACTGATTAGTAAAACCACCTCAACGTATCCATTTTAAAACAAAAGCACAAAGAAAAACATAATAAGACCTCCCTTTTAGAAACAGGGAAAATGGAAAGCCATATAAAGTGATCAGAGTGTCAGAATGCAGATTTTATTCTATTAGATAATGGTCAATAAATTATTTTTTCCCCTGGCTGCAAAGTAGTTTTACAAGGGAGCAGCCATATTTTCTATAAATGAAAATGGTTGGCGTCTCCCTCAGCCAACATCCTCTATGATTACTTTTCAGAGGAATATTGTGAGGATTCCCATCTGTGGACAATACCACTTTGGAAGACCTTTTCCTACAATATTTATATGAGATTGGAAGACCTTGAATTGCTTTTCGGGGATTAAGTCGTCATAGGCCTCTGATAGCCAGGACTAGGGGCAAATACTGCACGTAGATAACTGGTTGGATGCCAGGCAATTCGACTTTTTTTCCTCCATCTACACTTACTTCATAGGTGAGTGACATCACGTATTTTCATGGATCTAAATACAGTTGTGAAGCTGGGTTAATATGTTTAGCGCTCACGTTTCCTCTGAGCATCAGACTTGCATTTCCAACTCCTTAGAACCTCCACATGGGAATTTAAAACTTCACAAGTCTTAATATCGGGCTCTATGGTTTGGGCTAAACAGTCTCATAAACATATCCACAAATTCAAGTTTATTCTGAATCTGACTTCTTCTCACCACTTCTACTGCCATCATTCTGGTTCAAGCCAATTTACTCTCCTCTGGATTAAAAGATTCATATGCAAAAGCTTCATACTATCCTCCTACCTTTACTCCTGACCCAGTACTAAAAATTCACTACATAGCAGCTAAATAAGATTTTGTTTTTAAATCTACTATCAGCTCAAAGAGACTTCCCTGCTTAAATAATCCTGTCTTCTCATTATTTTAAAGTAAACTTAGAAATCTTGAGCACACCCTGCAAAGCTCTGTATGTCCAGGCCATGATCACCTCTGAAACCTCATTCTCTGATGGGCTCCACCTTGCTCACCCCATTCCACCCACACTGCTTTCCTTGCTGTTACTGGAAGAACACTTCAAGGTCAAAATGCCCCAGGGCTTTTGGGTTGCTATTTCTTCTGCTCTATCTTTCCGTCTCCAGATGTGAACATAACTTTAATTCTTTCAAGTTGCTCCTCTGATGTCACTTCCTATTTCTTAAGTTGTTTTATTTTTCTTCGTGGAGCTTATATTTAGCTGATAATATCTATTATGTGTGTATTCATTTCCTGTTGCCCCACTAAAATGCTAGAATGTGATATCTCTCACAGGAAGGCTTTCTCTGTTTTGTTCATTGCTGTTTTCTAGAATGGTGTCTGAAATATTTAATCTATCCATCCATTCATATGTAACACATATTATAATACATATAATTATACACATCATATACAATGGATGTATTATTATTTTTATATCTAGTCACCAATGCCTAACTCATGATCATTTAATTCGACTGACTTTTTAGGTTTTTGATTTTTAGTAACAAGCTAGCACAGGCTCTTTTCATCTTATTTCTAAGTTTAACCATAAGCGTCAAGCACTATTCTAAGCATCTTACATTCATATTCATTCTTCCTTCTCAGCAACCCTGTGGGGTAGGTAAAAAAGTATCATCCCAATTTTAGAGTAGAGAAGTGAGGCATAAAGGAGCTCACTTATTTCCCTGAGTTCCATGGCTATGAAGAGGCGGAGCCACAATCAACGGAGGCAGTGTGGCTCCTGAGTTTGTGCTTGTGGCCCCTGTCATGACATTTTGCCCTGGCTTCTTCCTCAGAGCAGTTTTGAGGGGTGTCTAAGGGCACAATATCCCAGGATGAATGTCACAACGAGGCTTCTGCAGCTGTCTGGGCCAGGAGCTTCTAGCTTTTTCATTCTCCTAGCCCAGTCCTCACTTCTATTTGGATTTCTACTTCGTCCTTGCTCACATGAAATGGTACAGAGAATTGAGCTGCTATAATCATTCAAAGACCTATTTGACCTGACTCACTCAGTTGTGCTGTAGACCACAGACAGAAAAAGCCTGTCGTAATAAAGTTGCATTCTGTTTCCTTTTCTGCTTTCAGTTTAGGTCACCTCAGTTTTGGTTCTCCATTCTGTTTGTACATTTGAATCACCCAGGGAGCTTTTAAAAATATTTGGCCCGGCGATCTAACAATTAACTAAAAATCCCTGAGGATGGAGCCTTGGTAACCCTATTTTTTTATAGTTCCCTTGGTAATTCTAATGAGCAGCTAGGGTTGAGAACTGTTGCCTTAGATCAGTGATTCTCAAACTTTAGCATGTGTCAGCATCACCTGGAGGGCTTATTAAATACAGATTGGTCTCTCCCCCAGAATTTCTGACCCAGTGGGTCTGGGGTGGGGCTGTAGGATTTGCTTTTCCAACAAATTCCCAGGTGATGTTGATGCTGCTGGTTCCAGACCCCACTTTGAGAACTACTGCCTCAGTCCAAAGCATGGTGCTTTTTTTGGCACCTTACTGAGGTTTTAGAATAGACAACCTACAGGCTGGCTGAGTGGCGCATTGGTTAAGAGCTGGTTTGGGACGCCAGCAGCCCTGGTTCGGATCCCACATATGCAGGCCAGTAACACTGCCCTCTACAGCTAACAGCAGCTCCACCTGGAGCTGGCCTGTGCGAGCCCCGGAGACAGTGTAGGCAGCAGCTCCTGCTGCAGTGGGCTGTCATAGGCTACAGTGAGCAGCCAGCAGCCAGCGTGAGTGGCTGGCAGCCTGCGTGAGCTGCCAATAGCCACGATGAGTGACCATCTAGAGGCCAGAGACTGATCTGCCTCATCCGGGAAGAGCACAATGACGATACCAACATAGGCCAGTGAAGCAACGTCCTCCGCAACTAGACTGAAGAACAAAAAAAAAGACAGCAACTTGTCTGTTCCCCTTCCCTGATTCCCCAACGCTGTTCCCCTCCCCCAATTCCCCAATTTTAAAAAAAAGAAAAACTGCTCTGACACTTTAATATTTTTTACCAAGTCTCCTAAATTTCTATCATGCACAGGACCTAATTATTAATATTCAGCAGATAATATTTTAACAATTTGCTGAGGGGGTAATGTCACAAATTGCCAAATCAGTTGATGTTTGTTGTGTCTCCAAATTTCTATTACCAGTAATGCCCAATAAACATCCTTGAATATATATCCTATTGCCCTGTGTAGGTGGTCTGCATTCTCTAATATGAAAGCCACCACATACATTTGGCTATTTACGTTTAAATTCATGAAGATTAAATATTCATTTTCTTTGTCAAGCTAGCCATATTTCAAATGCTAAATAGCCATGTATGGCTAGTGCCTACCATTTATTTAGTCAGGGAAATAGCACATTTCCATCATTACTGAAAGTCCTATTGCAGTGCTGGTTAGATGTCTGTAAAAACTGTTTTCTTTACCTGGGCATGCAGCTAAATACATTTTCCAGTCACTTATATTGAAGCCTGGTGATGTAACTAGTTCTTGTGTAGGGATTATGAGGAAATAATATCTCTCCTGAGCAAAGCATGGAAGGAAGCTGTGTCCCTGAATGATTGCATAGAACAAAGCTGGACCCATTCTTTACACCAAGGTGAACTGTTACACGCATGAGAAATAAATCTTGATTGTGTCAATCCATGAACATATTGAGGTGTTTAGTTATAATTTTAGACCAACTTGATTAGTATGTACATTGCCCTATAAATATGTTAGAAAATTGTGATATAGCACTCTTAAGTACCAATATTTTCTTCAAAATACTGCAAACATTAATGAATCTATTCTTATTGTAATTCATAATTGTATAGTAAATACTTGAATTTAGTTTCATTTTGTATTTCTTTGTAGATAAATTTTTATCTTGATACTTGCAGAAATGTTCTTTGTTCATTAAAATATTTACTTCTATGTTTGTATACATGTTTTTACTTGGTGAACCCTTTAAATATTCAAGTGAATGTTCATTTTCGGCTTAAGAACATTTTTATCTATTATTTCTTTCATTATTGCATTATTGTTTTGAATCTGTTTGCTTTATACTATTCTGAATTATTTAAGCCTGATTTTTCTCTCCCCTGCCCCTGCCTGGATCTAGTTCCTTTTCCTTTCATCATTGCTTATCAGTCTGCTCAGATGGACATAACAAAAGACCACAGGCTGAGGGTCTTAAACACCAGAAGTTTCTTTTCTCAGAGTTCTGGAGGCTAGTCTAAGATCACGGTCTTGGCAGGTTTGGTTTCTGGTTAGGGGTCTCTTCCTGGCTTTCAGATGGTGGCCTCCTAAGTATGTCTTCACATGGCCTCTCCTTGGTTCATGGGAACCTGGAGAGAGATAAAGAGAGCTTTCTTGTTTCTCTTCTTATAAGGACACGAATCCTAAGGGATCAGGGTCCTATACTTATGACCTCATTTATCCTTAATTATTTCCTTAATTACTTTCACTGTATAATAGATTTTCTACAAGAAATTACACTGTCAGAAAACTATTTTTCACCCTGGGAATATTAAAACTGCTACAGCAAAGTATGATTGAAAAAATATTTTCCTTTCTACCCTAATACTGATTAGTTTTGTCTGTTCAATAGGATGTACACACTTTATCCCTAAAATAACACTTTGCAGGCGTAGAAAATATAACTTAAATGAGGTTTTATCTCCAGGTAATTTGAATTTTAAGCACAATCACATGGGGAATGAACATATTTGGAACTCAAGCATTTGATGACAGTCATTTGAAATTCCTATCTCCATATATAGCCGCCCTGGGCCTTAGGGTTTCAACATATGAATTGGGGCGAGAGGTAGACATTCAATCCATGATAGTCACATATTTTTTTATTCCTTTATGATCCTCAGAATTTTGGGTGAATTCAAATAGCCTTCCATTTTTACTAAATAGATTTTCTTCAGTTATTAATTTGTTTTTCAAAGCCTACATCATATTTTAAATTTTGACCTCATGTTTTTCATGTTGTTGTAAATTTTTCCAGGTATCATGTTTTCTTTTTCTCATAATTATTTGCTCTAATTTCAAGGATGTGTTTTGATTTTCATGGTATAGAAATTCAATGACGATCATTTGTTGTTTTAGGAACTGAAACACTGAATCCAATAAGTAAAAAGGGACTTATTGGAAGGATCATGGGCTAATTTAGGAAGCTGAAGGGCAAGCTGAACCATTAAGCATTGAAAAATTAAAATACTTTGTCATCAGGGACTGTATGTCTGAGCTCCAAATATGTTCCTTTTCCATGTGATTTTGCTTAAAATTCAAATTACCTGGAGATAAAAATCTCATCAGCCTCATTTAGGTTACATTTTCTATGTCTGCAATGTGCCATTTTTGGAATAAAGTGTGTATGCCCTGTTGAACAGACAAAAATAATTATTATCAAAGTGGAAAGAAAAATATTTTTTCAATCACACTTTGCAGTAGCATAATTTCATTCTTCCCAGGATGAAAAATATTTTTCTGACAGTGTAATTTCTTGTAGGAAATCTATTAGACAGAGAAAAAATATTTTTTAAAAAAAAATATTCTTTAGGATGGGCTTTTTCTTCTTCCTTGTGGTATCATTTCATTGCTTCAGTGACTTTCTAGGTAGTAAGGTAGCTTAGTGTTCATTTTGATGACAAATCAAAGCCTTCACCTGTCTTAGAGAGTGCTTTATATTTTTCTCAGGGCCTCCTCCCCCAGTTTTATTGAGATATTTTAATCACATATATTATTTTAAAGTGTACAATGGAATGATTTGATATATGAGCAAAATAAGTTCTCATTTAACATTACTGATAGGTTCTTGGAAGCTGACATTAAGTGAAACAACACATAATGAAATCGATTAATGATAGGCTAATTGATATAAATAAGAATTAAGTTCCTGCAGCATATTTCTGATTTAAAACAAAACAAAACAAAAAAACCATGATACTTCTAAAGACCCAAAACACTTCTAATATAAAACACTAAAATAAATGAGAACATTTAAAAGTGGTTGCTAAGAAAAAAGTAAGACAATTCCTTTTTAACGTTCTTACTCTAGTTTAGGGCTGTGGGTGGCCAGAGCCTGTCCAGGCAGCTCAGGGCACCAGATGGGACATCACCCTGAGCTTGATGCCTTTCCATCATAGGGTGCACTCACACACACTCAGACTCACTCAGACTGGGACAATTTAGACATGTCAAGTCACCTCACATGCACTTCTTTAAAATGTGGGAGGAAACTGAAGTACCTGGAGAAAACACATGTGGACATAGGAGAATATACAAATTCCACACAGGACAGTGGCCCCTGCTGGGAATCCATTTTTTTTTTCTTATCAGCATTAGAATGAACAGGTTATTCAAGGATGTGGTGCATATTGAAAAATGATTACCAAAATAAGGTTAATTAACACTTCCATCCCCTCACATAATTACCTTTATTTTGTGGTGATAATATTAAAGATTTACTCTCTTAACAGCTTTAAAGTATATAATGCAATATTGTTAATTACAGTCACCATGCTGTACATGAGATCCACAGAACTTTTGCATTTTATAACTGAAAGTTTGTATCCTTTGACCAACATCTTCCCTATTTCTCTCACCACTAGCTCCTGGTAACCACCATTCTACTTTCTATTTCTGAGTTTAGCTTGTCTAGACTCCACATATAAGTGAGAATATACAATATTTGTCTTTCTCTGACTTATTTCACTTACTATAAAGCTCTCAAGCTCCATCCCTGTTGTTGCAAATGGAAGGATTTCCTTCTTTTTTATGACTGAATAATACTTCATTTTGTGTCTGTATATCTATATTTGTTTATCTACATCTATATCTATCTATATCTATATCTATTTATGTATTTCACAATTTCTTTATCCATTTGTCCATCTATGCACATATTGTTTCCATGTCTGGCTGCTTTGAATAATGAGACAATAAACATGTAGATGCAGCTATATCTCTTCAAGATAGTGATATCAAATTCTTTGGATACATACCCAGAAATGGAATTGTTAAATCATATGCTCGTTCTATTTTTAGTTTTTTTTGCAGACCCTCCATATTGTTTTCCATAGTGGTTGTACCAATTTACATTTCCACTAAAGTACACAAGAGTTTCCTTTTCTCCACATCATCTCTAACACTTGTTATCTATTGTCTTTTTGATAATAGCCATTCTAACAGATGTGAAGTGATGTCTCACTGTGGTTTTGATTTATGTTTTCCTGATCATTAGAGAAGTTAAGTATGTTTTCATGTACTTATTGGTCATTTGTAAATCTTTTTTAGAAAAAAAAAATGTATTTTCAAGTCCTTTGCCCATTTTTTAATTGGATTACTTGTTTTTGTTTATTTGTTTGTTTTGTTTTTCTATTTAGTTGTGTGAGTTCCTTGTATTCGGGATATTAACCCTCTCAGATATATGGTTTGCAATTTTTTTTTTCAATTTCATGTTGCCTTTTCATTTTGCTAATTTTTTTTCTTTGCTGTACAGATTTTTTTTTTTCATTTGATATAGTCTTAGGGCCTTCTTTGTGTATTTCCTGGGCACACAGCTCTTTTACAAAAGTGTTGATAATCAGTTGGTTCTCTGTGGCTCCTAAACTGGGCCTACCAGCATTGTATAATTCAGAAATAACTTGACCATCTTAATATATGAATGATACATTTTTTTTCAAGGATTAATGTGTAATGACTCCTATTTTTATATTTCAAAAGTCATTTCCATTGATACGTGGAAGGGGAGATTTAAATACCATGATTCCTGGTATTGCTGGAAATTGTAGAGCATAAACTATGTACACTTTACATTTTGGCAAAATAATGGCTTTGATTGTTATTGAAGTTTATTTACCTAAGGCATGTAGAACACTCGGATATTCCTTCCATTTAATAGCTTTTTATTGTGGATGTACATGAACATTATGTTCTAGCCTACAGATATGCTTAGTGTAAGAAAAACAATAAAACCTTCAATTCATGTTATTTCCATATACATATGTATGCATGTATCTATACTATATATGCATATGAATGTATAAGAGAATGAATATATGTACAACCATACAAAACTTGGGCCTGCTGCGTGGCGCGGTGGTTAAGCGCTGGCTTGGGAAGCCAGAGGCTCTGGTTTGGGTCCCACATATGAGGGCCAGTGACACTGCCCTCAAAAAAACAAACAGACAAACAGAAAACTACCAGCTGTGTTATTGTGAATGACCTTAGGGTCATGAGATTGGGTACAGTATGACAGGATGTATAGCTGTCACCAGGTGGTGCCATTCATTAGTAATGTAGCACCATGCACAATCTAGGGGGTCATAGGTGGCTATTTTGACTGGGAAGATAGTTTCTTTCTCTTTATCTTTTTATACTTTTTAATTTCTTGAGCTAACGTGAGTATATTAACTATTCAAAGTAATAAATGAAAAAGTACAATAAATTGAATGTCTTGAGGAGAGAAAGTATGGGACTTGAAAACCAATTTAAATTGCCCAAGTGTGAGTTACCTCTGCTTGACATCACAACTAATATTTTTCATCAAAAGATCTTTTTATAGAAATCATATTTTGTCATTAAAACTTGTGTTCTTTTTCTTATTTTGTCTATTCTTTTTCTTCCATAAAAGCATAAATCAAAACAGCCTTTTTGTGATTACTTTGATATGTGCATTAAAATATTTCATGGCAAAATAGTAGATATTATTAAACTATTTAACTAAAAGTGCTATAAAGCTCTTTTTTATTTTTCTTCAGTAAACTTGTGACCTGCAGTTTAATTTTCAAAGCAAATTTCATAGTCTGTTTTTTTTTTCCCCAAGCATTTGAATGGATTGAAGGGCTTCTTAGAGCAAGGACATTAGGCATTAAAAACAGATTCTTCTCATGAACCATCACTCCCCTCTAAAGATAAGTTAAACTATCTTGAAATCTGAATTGATAAATTCATTTTCCATTTTAATCATATTTCAACCTGTTTTAATCACAGTACTTATGTATTCAACAGATATTAAATCCAACATCAGACCCAAATTATTTAAAAATTGCTTGGTGAAAGCTCATTGTGCTCTAATTTCACTCAAATTACAAAATAAGTTTGTCAGTTAGGAAAAGCTAGGCTATGTTGTGATAACACACAAACTGAAATTCTTAATGGTCCGGAATAGCTAAGATTCATTTCATGCTTGTGATTCTTGTCCCTTTCTAGACAGCTAGGGACTACCCTCCAGATCGTCCTTACTCCATGCCAGGGTTTCTCAGACGTGGCACTATTGACATTTTAGGCTGGATACTTGTGTATTGCCCTGGGGATGACAGGGGTCATTGTTATCCTCTGCATTACAGAATATTTAGTATAGACCTGGTTTCTACTCACTAGATGCAGGTAACAATCTCCCCAGTCATGACAACTAAAAAAGTGTCTTCAGTCACTGGCAAATATCCCCTGGATGGCACAAGCAGTGCTTGAGAGCCACTGCTGTCAGTAATGCTGCCGGTTGTCAGGACAGAGGGAAAGAGCATGCGGAGAACTGCAAACTATCTGCAGGCCTCTGCCTAGAAGTGATTCCCACTACCTCTGCCTACATTTGTTTGGCCAAAAGATCACCACATTAACTTCCAGGAGGCAGGGAAACATCATTCTATCATTTTTTCATGAGGAGAATAAAAAATATGTACTTTAAACATTAAAGTTTAAAGAATTAAAGAATTAAAAGCATGTACTTCCATGTAGGACAACTCAGTTGAAACAAATAGTGAATAGATGGAATCTACTGTATGATAAAAATGTTATAAACACCATTTAGTTGCTACCAATATGACATTTACTTGTTGTTTTTTTAAACCCAAATGCTGTCATTGTCCAAAAAAATTTAACAGGTTTATTTATAATTGTTGTAAAGTTGAACTGCTGAACCTTTTTCACTGAAACATTTTAACTTGTGTTAATGCTTTAATGTTCCCATGTTTATAATAACAATTCACCAACAAATGAAAATGATAAACTAACAATAGCTGATTTCTGTCCCTTATTATTTCACTTGCAATCACATATATACTTAGGTATTTTTGACTCCGTGGGGGAGAACATATTTAATGTTCAGAATTACCAACAATAAGAAGAAGAGAAAACTGTTTTTGAGAACTTGCTCAATCACTGTCTCTCATTAGTAAGGCCTCTCCTGACAGGTGCAGGAAAAGGAACCAAGATAATTTAGCAGCACCACAGCTGTCATCTGGGAATCCTTTAGGGTCAGGTATGTCATACAGAGTTTGATATACTAGCATTTGCAACCATCATCTTCAGAGACTGATTTGTCCCCTCGAGTTGACCTGAGAGTCACTTTGGAAGATAGTTTTGTAGTTCCTCAAAAAATTAAACATTAGGCAGGCCAAGTGGCACAGTGCTTAAGAGCTGGCTTGGGACGCCAGCGGCCCCAGTTTGGATCTCACATATAAGGGCCAGTGACACTGCCCTCTAAAAAAAAAAAAAAAAAAAAAAAAAAAATTAAACGTAGACTTACCATATGACACAGCCATTTCACTATGGTGTGTGCTCAAGAGCTTTGAAAATGGGTTCACACAAAATCTTGAATTTGAATATTCCTAGCAACATTCTGCATAACAGTCAAAAAGTGGAAACAATCCAAATGTTTATCAACTAATTTATAATTAAACAAGATGTGGTGTATCTATACAATAAAATATTATTTTTTGCTCTCATGCTTGCATTTTATTGGACATGGATTTTTTTTTAATTGGAGAAAGGTCTGAATGCTTTCTTGTACTTTCTGTCAATACTTGGAAATTTCTTTGTACATTCGTACCTCAGAGCTCTTTGGTTGTTAAAATTTGAAGTTGACTCGCTAATTTAAGTAAAAGATTAGTTTGTTGGAAATATACAAAGAAGCTCACAAAATTGGCATAAATGTCTGAACATTGTAAAAAACTAAAACTAACCTGTGGGAAGGAGAGAAACTAGGGCAAATTCAAGTATGAGAAAAGTCTCCTTAAGTCCCTTTCTTTGGTATAGTTTTTTTCTCCACCCAAAAATAGGTCTCACATGTTACTAAACCAACCTACTAGTATACAATCATAGAAAAAAAAAGAAAAATTATTATTTCCCCAGTAAATCATGTCCAAATGTCCAGATAATGGTGACCTTTTTAGCTTGTTATGGTAAGATGTTAGAGACTTTAATACAGCATAAATATGTGTGCCATTTTATGTATAATTCCTAATAGATCCTACTGGGTTCTTTTCCCATATTTCCTCTTGTCATTGTACTACTTGTCATTTTATTACTAGCTTTCATCTGAATTCATCGGGGAATGGGATTATTCTGCTTTTCTTTATTGTCCAGCAATCTCTTATCCCTCAAAGTTTTGTGAGAAGAAATAGTAAAGAATGGAGTCAACTGCATATACCTCAATAGCAGAAAAAGGGGGCAATTTAAACTGTGTTTTTAACTCGTCAAGATATTGGGTTGTCGGAAAAGTCATGATGTATTTTTTTCTATGTTTTTCGTTGCAACAATGTGTCATGACTTCTTCAACAACCCAATACAAACATCGAGGGAAGAGATTCTGATTGACCCAGTTTAAGTCATATGCCAGTCCTTGTTCAAGCATTTGACTGTCACAACTAAATTGCATGAAGAAAGGTGGTGTAGTTTCCCAAGGAAGGTATCAGGTGACAGAACTGCCTCTGAATTGGCATCATTCCATGCACATGTTATATTATTTCCAAGGTCACCTAGCATCAGCATCAGCCACTAATAAAAGGTCTTCAGGAAAGGTGCAGTTTCACTAGTGGGGAAATGAATCTATTGTCTTCTAATTTAACAATTGTCCACCATTAGACAGGGAACTTTCTATTCTCCAAAATTTAGGGAAGCATGGAGCAGTTTTAGTGTAATTGATTTAGATGGAAGAGTGTCCTGGCCTGACTCATGAAAGTAAAACAGAATAAAGTAAAACACATCACATAAAGCCCTAGAACATAAATAATAATTAATGAGCAAATGTATTTTACAACTATTTAGCTCACTTATAATGTGGTGTAATTTTGCATTTATCTAAATACATAGGGAATTTTGCTCTTACCAAGTAGTGATGCTGCTTCATTCAAGAAGCAGGAAACAGGAGAGAAGGTAGTGTGATGATGCAAGCAGAGGTTGAAGTGATGCCTCCAAGAACCAAGGAATGAAGTTAGCTGGAAAACAAGGACTGGATTCTTCCCAGGACCTGCTGCAGGAGCCAGCCCACTGAGAATCACTTTGAACTTTTGACATGCAGAAGTTGGCTAAAGGACAGGAACCTGTGGCTGTGGAAATTAGATCAGACATTACATCTATTCCATACTCGTTCCAGGCACAGATGCATGTCGGCGGTGTCTAGGCAGAAGGTTAAAAAATTGATGGCTTCATGATAATCTTGCTTTATTTATAATATTTCCACATTTCCCTATTTTATGTGTTCATCCATCCATTTGTACCAAAAATATTTATTGACTGTTTGTTATATGCAGGATATAAAGCAGAAAACAGCAAAAACATTCATCATATTCTCATGTTTCTTACAATATTGTGTCAGATTTTGTGAATCATGTACAATAAGAGTGATACTACACAGTTTCTGCCTTGATAAGCCTTACAATTTAGTTGAATTGTCCTGACTGCATTTGTTGGCTATATAATCTTGGAGAATTAATTTACCCTCTGCTTCCTAGTCTTTAAAATGAGGCTAGTTCCTGTCTATAGGATTGTTATGAAAATCTTACAATATAAATGCAAATTTCTGTATAAATTCCTTGCTATACGAATGCAAATTGATCTTCTCTGTTCAGTTTTCTTGACCTCTGGAACAAACATTGACAGTTTTGGTACAATTCACAGGTTAAAGAACAGTATGTACGGTACAAACTGCCCTCATATAATAAGTACATTGAATTATGTGTAATATGATTTGTATGTGCTTAGAAAGTCTGGAAATGTATAGACTACGCTGTTAATAATTGTTATATCTAAGGTTTACTCTTCCAGGGGGATTTTAACTTCCTACTTCATATACATAAACATTGTTTGAATTATTTAAAACAAGATCGAATTTTCTCATAAAGTTTTATATTTCATGAAAAAAAAGTAGCAGGAAACAGCATATTTACTTAAATGATCATTTTTAGGGCTCATGAGTTCATAGATGATAGGCTATTTGTTACTTTTTTTTAAAATTAATTAATTAATTAATTTATTTTTTAATTAGCTTCAGGTGTACAACACAGTGCAATAGTTATACTTTTTACCCCTCAAAGTGACAACACCCTTCCCCCAATTCTCCACCCCACTCCTCCTCCTCATATCATACTATCTAGTACAATTCCTTTGACTCCTTTCCACCATATAATCCACATCCCGTGACTATCTATATACTCAATTACAATATTATACAACATCAGCTTCAGGTGTACAGTGCAGTGATCAAGCCTCTACTCCATCCATGAAGTGGTCTCCCTAACAAGACATGTGACCATCTGACACCCCACAAAATATTTACAACATTATTATATTCCCGAACTGTATTTGCTACTTTTTAAAACTTCCTTGTTCTTATGGAAACAAGGAAGTTTTAGATATAAAAAAATTAAAATATTTTCATTAGTTTTACATATTCTGTTTTTATCCATGCATTTAATTTATGCCCATGTATATTTTTGTAGAGAGGCAATGACTCTCTGTTTCCCAAATGTTTATTATCTACATTAGTAGTGCTGTGATTTATATGGCTTTTTTTTTTTTTTTTTTGTGGACAGTGTCAATGACCCTCATATGTGAGACCCGAACTGGGGCTGCTGGCTTCTGAAGCCAGAGCATAACTACCACGCCTCTCGGCAGGCCCAGTAGTGCTGTGATTTATGAAATTTATTTTATAGGCCTGGCAATAATAAACATAATAAATGTGTAATAAATATATATATAATATTTTTATTGTTTATTTTTTGCTTCATGCAAGCTTCTTGAAGGCAGGAAAATTTTCATACAATTTTTCGATATTAAAACTACGTTTTTTTTCCCCTAGATATTTTTATTTTTTATTTATTATTTATTTTATTTTATTTTATTTATTTATTTTTTGAGGGCAGTGTCACTGGCCCTCATATTTGGGACTCGAACCGGGGCTGCTGGCTTCCCAAGCCAGCGCTTAACCATCGCGCCACTCGGCCAGCCCTAAAACTGCATTTTAAGTGAAATAATTATAAATAACTGCGAAAAATATCTGATGTATTTCTTCTATGAGTTATGTAATATCACCTTTGCTATACACAGGTGAGAAATTTGGAGCTTAGAAAGGCTGCCTATATTATATATGTATTAAGTAGAAATGTTACATTTCAAATGTAGGAAGTTTGACTTCAGGGCCTTAACAGTTTTTAAATTATGAATATGTATTTCTGCTTTAACATGGTTCTACACATGTACTAGATAACTTCATAAATATCTGTTGAGTTGAATGGAATGATTTTAATGCTCATCAATCAGAATATTTGTTAACTCCACAATTTCCATCACTGGATAAAGAAATGTTTGCAAGACCTATGGAGTCCTTTAATGATTAAAACAAGCTTATTTATCTACATCAGTCAATATCCTGCTAAAAGGAAAGCTGCCTTTCCTGAGAAGAACAGTAGCCAGTAGCAGTGATCTTTCAATACTTTTCTAGAGGGAGACAGTTTATCATTAACAAAATGAACACTTTCTCAGTAGGAACTGCAGAATTCCCAGGTACTTCAGAGGTTCCCATAGACTCTGACAGTCAATACACTTCAAGAAGAGCAAACAGCAGTGGGGTGTCCCATTTCAGCAACTCTCAGCAGTAGAAAAGGAATCAGTTGCTTCAAGTACCTAGAGAGTAACACAAAATCTGGTACTTACCAGGTTTCCAGGCTTCCTGTCTCCACCTGTGACAATGAAAAACAAATACCAGTAAAAGCAAGATTGAAGGAAGAGCAGCAATGAGATTGAAAAAGAAAGGAAAAAATGAATTGTTTTGGCACAGGTACTTAGAGTAATGGACTTTGAAGGAAGTATTTGAACGCATGTTCACAGGTTAGAAAAGAAATAGCAATAATCAAGTAGAAAGTCCAATTATCATAAAGTACAAATTCAGTTTATTATCTCTTGTTAAATGAACTCATACTCTTTTCAATTATATTTGCAGATGAAACATCTGTTTTAAGATTATGGTAAGTGACATGAAACATTTTTCTTGGTTTGTTTTTAACCTCATAATAAAAGTTAAGTGTTTTGCCATCATAGGAGCATCACACATTGATACCTTCATGATATTTCTCAAACCCTGGTTTTGAAGAATATGTGCAGGCTACAGGATTAATTATGTTTGCCAATTAACTTACAAGGACTTTAAAATTGTTATAAGTATCTAAAATGATATGGAAAGAGATAGAATGGGTAAACAAATGCAGAATTTACAAAGTATAACAGAATAAGTAGAAATTTTAGAACTGAAAAAATTATACTATCTGAAATTTTTAAAAAGTTTATTATATTAACCAGAGTGGACACTGCAGCAGAAAGAATCAGTAAACTTGAACACTGGCTAATGTAATTATATTGTATTATAAAGTTCATTTTATATATACTATATGTAATATTTATATAAATTAGATACGCATGTATATGGTAAAATGTCTATATAAATATATTACATAAGTTATATTATGTTACTATATAAATTCAAACACACAGAAAAAACGTACTAAAAATAATGAACTGAACTCTGCCTGTGTAGCCTGTGGAGTTGATAAGAAGTGATCAAATGTTCATGTAGTCAGATTTTCAGAAAAAGAGGAAAGAGAAATGAGGTACAAAAATTTTTTTAAATGGCCAAACATTTTACAGATTTGAAGAATAACACAGATTCAAGAAGCTCAGCCAAACTCAAGTAATACAAAGAAAGGTACGTATAGGAATGTCATATTCAGATCGCTGAAGACCAAAGATATAGAGAAACACTTGAAAGTAGCCAGAAGAATAAAGGACGTATTACCCATAGTGGAGCAATGAGCAGAATCATGTTTGACTTGCCATACAAAAGGAAAATAGAAGCCAGAAGACAATTGAATGACATCTTTACAGGACTAAAAAAAACAAACAAAACAAAATTGAACTATGTTATGTGAACTTACATCCAATGAAACTATCTTTCAAAGTGAAGTTAAAATAAAGACATGTTAGATAACTGAAATTTGAAGATGAAACACATTCCAAAGAATAAATATCAATCTGAAAAGAAAAATGTCAGGAAGGAAAATTGGGTCTAGAGAAAAAGATAATGAATAGCATTAGAAAAGGTAAATTTTTAGGTAAATGTGAAAACTATCTTCATCTAATTTTAAACTCTATAAAAGTCATTTGATAGCCGGCCGAGTGGTGCATTGGTTAAGAGTTATCTTGGGACGCCACCTCTGTGTGAAAGGACCCCGGGTCAGATCCCACATGGGCCAGAGACACTGCGCACTCTACAGCTAAGATGGAACAACAGCTCGACCTGGAGCTGGGCTGCCGTGAGTCACTGGCATTGGCATAGGCTGAAGTGGGGGCACAGTGGGCATGAGCCGCCATGAGCGGCAGTCCAGTGGCCAATGAGTGACTGCCTCATCTGGGAAGAACACAATGATAATACCAACATGGTCCAGCGACAACCTCCACAACTAGACTGAAGAGCAAAAGGACAGCAACTTGTCTGTTCCCCTTCCCGGAGTCCCCAACGCTGTTCCCTTTCCCCAATTCCCCAATAAAATCTTAAAAAAAAAAAAAAAAAAGACATTTGAATATTTAAAGCAACCATAACAACAAAGTATTGTGGTTTACAGTATATGTAGAAGTAAAATGTATGAAAATATGAGCCAAAGGATGGGAGAGAAAGATGGAAATATAATGTTGAAAGGTTATTATACTATGTACTGTAAGAAGTACAGTATTATTTACAGGTAGAATATTATAAATTCATTTCAATAAACATGTATTATATGATATATAAATTATGTAAAATTGTAATTACAATGTATATATAAAATTTATACAATAAAATTATATTAAATAATGTAATAGAATATACAACTGCAAATATATAATACATATTTAAAATACTAGAACAATTACTAAAGACAAAGCAAAACAAACAAAGTGTATCACTAATAAGAGAATAGTGGAAAGAAAATGAACTTAGTCCTCAATTAATTAAAAGGAAGGCAGAACATAATGAATAAAAAGAAAACTTCAAATAGGATTACTAGAAAACAAATATCATGATGGTAAATTGAAGTACACTCATATCAATAATATTGCATTTAAAAGATCTATAAATTCAATAAAGAAGCGGAATTTTCAGATTGAAAACAAAAAGCAAAATCCAACTACTGCCTACAAGAAATTCACTTTACAAATAAAGGCAGAGATTGAATGAAAGGAAAAGATTAAGTGAAAGTAAAAGGTGGAAGAGCATATACAAAATTAATCTGGAGCTGTTCATACCAATATTGGATAAAGTAAATGAGGACATGGAATATTACTGGGATAAAGAGGGTAATTTCAGTTTTATAAATCAATTTATCAAAAAAAAATCCTAAATGAGTACACACAGAAATATGATTTCTTTGAAATATTTTATAAACTATGAGAAGTACCCAGATACGAAAAACACAAAGCTGAGAGATATTTTTTTAAGAACCTAACTAAACAAAGAGATAGCCCAAATTCATAGATTGGAAATTGTGGTATTATTAACATGTCAATTCTCTGCAAATTGATCTGTGGATTCAAAGCAATCCTACAAAAATTCAAGCAAATTTTTAAATAGGAATTGACAAGTACATGCTAAAATTTATATGAAAAAGCAAAGATCTAGACTTTCCAAATTAATTTTTGAAGAAGTCAGAAGACTTAAACTACATAATTCTAAGATTAATTCTAAAATGATAGCTTCCTAGGCTGTTCGACATTGGTGCAAGGATACCATGGATCCATGGAAAAGGATAGATTCACACATGTATTGTTAATTGATTTTTGTTAAATGTTCCAATGCAGTTCAATAAGGAATTATTTTCTCAAAGGCATTATTTTAATGAAAGACTCTAGACACAAGAAATTCTGTATTGTACGATTCCATTTACAAAATTCTGGACCAGTCAGTGATTATCAGAGCCTGAAGTGATGGCAGAGTTTGACTGATGTGAGGGAAGATGAGCACAAGATAACATTTTACATCATGAAAATGTTCTATATCATGATTGTAGGGACTGTTATATGATTTTATATGTATATATTTGATCAAACTAATTGAATAACTCTTAATATTATGGATTTTAAAAAAGTAAGTTATGCATTATTAGTGCTATATTCATATAATGTAATTCACCACATTTACAGAACCAAGGAGAAAAATCATATAGACATTGTAGTAGATGCAAAAAAAACAAAGAACCTAAACTGTACCAAAACAAAACAGATTTGATAAAATTCCCTGTCCATCAATTAAAAAAAAAACAAACCCTCAGCAATTAGGAATAAAAAGGAATGTCCCCAATCTAATAAAAATCATATATAATAATCTACAATTAACTTTCTTAATGGTGAAGTTTTGAATCCATTTCCCTAAGATCAGGAAAAAGGCAAGGATATCTGCTTTCACCATTGTATTCAACATTGTGCTGAAAGTCCTACTAGTGCAATAATTCAAGAAAAGAAATGAAGAGTATAAAGATTGGATGTAGCATCTTCCCGTGATATAAAATCAATTTATAAACAACATTGCATTTCTATACACCAGCAACAGCTCATTGTTGAGTTGCATAATACTGCACAATATTACAGTACATTACTGAGAAAAACTAAATATTAAATAAATGGAGAGGTTCACCATGTTTGCTTTAGGAGATCTTGACATATATAGTATTTAAGTAAATTTACCTCAAATTTAGCTATTTCAATGAAAACCCTACATACTCCTAGTAAATTATTTTTTACTGTAGAGAATAATGAGCTGATGTTAATATGTACAGGAGAATGCAGAGGTCCCAAAAGAAACAAAAAAATATTGAAAAAGAACAAAGTGAGATGACTTATATTACCTAATTCTTAGATTTACTTTAAAGCTGCAATAATAAGGACAGTGTGGCATTGACATTAAGCACAGACAAACAGATCAGTGGACTATAGTAGAAGTGCAGAAATAGATACAATATAGGATCAAGTTATTTAAACAAATGTGCCTATACAACCCAAAGGGGAAAGCATTTTAAGCAAATATTTCTGAAACAACTCGATAACTATGAAAACGTAAATAAATGAATAAAAGAATGCCTATTCTTGAATACCATTCCCAAAACTTAGTTCAAGACAGATCAAAGACATAATCATGTTAAGCTAAAACTTAGAGAAGTTCTAGGCCTGAGATTAAGCAAATATTTTTTTTAGATGGGAAAATGAAATAAAAAATAAGTGTGCTTGATTAAAATTAAAATCTTTAGCTAATCAAAAGACACTTTCACATACAGTAAAAAACAAGTATCTGACAAAGGTCTTCCATGTGTGATTCATAAAGAATGTCTATAAATCACTAATAAAGAAAAAAAAACACATCAATATAAGAATGGGAAAAAGCTTGAGCAGATGATCACAAAAGAAAGTATTAAAAATGGACAATAGGCCATGAAAAGATGCTCAAAATGATTCCTCATCTGGTAATTATTAAATAAATTACAAAGGGTAACACTTCACATTTTTCTAGATTGTTAAATTTTAGATTGACAAACAACAAATGTTTATGAGGGTAAGGAGCACCTGGAATGCTAACATATTTCTGGGGCCTGAGAAATTGTACTTTAGAAAGTATGTGGCAATTTCTTAGGAAGTCAAATATCTCCCACCTTTTGACTCAACAATTTCACTGTTAGTTATTTATCTAGGAGAATGATAGAACATGTCCTCAAAAGAATGTAGACAAAAATGTCTATGGCAGCTTTATTCATGACAGCCTTAGACCTGGAATATCCCAAATGTCCTTCAACAAAAGAATAAACAACTAAAATCTAGCACACAAAGAACAACTTCTCTGCAATAGAAAAGAAAGAAGTCTCGTTCTAGACTGGACCCTGTGTAGGAGAGAAAGATAGCATAGAGTACATAATTTAGTCTCTTGACAAAATTAGAATATGGGATAGTTTATTAAATAATCTTATAGATGTTAAATTTATTGAATGTAATGTGAGTTTGTAAAAGAATATTTTAGGTAGCCCACTGAGCATATACTGGTAAAGAACTATGATACATGTAATTTTGCAAATGTTTGATGAAAATATGATATATTATATAAAAGTAAATATGAATATGTTTATATACATGCATACATATGTATGTGTATATATACACATGTATATGTATGTTTGTATAAAGCAAGATAGTGAGCACATGCAAATGTTAAAAACAAAAGGTAAATGCCTTCAACAAATGAACTTGGTTAAGAGGTATACAATTTTTTGTGTTCTGACTATAATTCTTGTAAATTTTCTAAAAATTTGGAATTGTTTCTAAATAAAATACATTTTTTAAAAAGAACTAAGCAAAAGGGGGCAAATATATGGTGATGGAAGGAGAACTGACTCAGGGTGGTGAGCACAATGTGATATATAGATGATGTATTATAGAACTGTACACTTGAAACCTATGTGATTTTACTAACCATTTTCACCCTAATAAATTTAATAAAAAAATATTGTAGAGCTGACAATAGAAAAAAAAAAACCCACCAAGGGTGAATATAAAAATACTATTTGGAGTGAAAGAAGTCAAACCCAAAAGTATACATACTTACTGTAGGATTCCATTTAGATGATCTAGAGTAAAGAAAGTCAGTCTGTGATGTTAGAAATCAGAACAGTGGTTGCCTGGGTAGCGAGTACAGGGATGATTTCATTATTGACTGAAAAGAAACAAGAGAGCATTCAGAGGTGATTGTAATATTCTAGATCTGGATTTTGTTATCTGCATGGATTACACATCTGTTAAAACTCATGAGCTGCATTTGGAGCTATGTGTTTCACTCTACATAAAAGTTATCTCATTAAAACTAGATTATTAGAAAAAGTGCATTTATAAGTTATCATTCCAGCAGACAACAGAACTAAACAAAAAATCAAATGCCTTTTTGCTCATATTAAAGGGTCTGTATTGAAAATTTAATTTCTGGGCCTAAGATTATCATTAGCCAGTGTGGCCTGCCACTAATTAATTATTACATTATTTTATACTTTATTTTATCCATCAGAAGAGTCTGTATATCTGAATATATAGTTCACAAAATACAATTAAGTTTCCAGGGAAGTGTGCTGACAAATTAACAACTGGTATTATGTGAAAAAAGAAAAAGGGAAATTTCCATTGAAATTTCTTTAGTGATGTTACTAAAGAATCAAAGTTAGGAAGAGATAGTCAATATCAGCTGCCAGGCTGACTTCAGCATAGTACTAGGTTTAACTACATATCTGAAGAATGCTTTTCATAACACCAAACAATCATCTGAAACAATAATAGAAAATCACTACCTACTGCCTGCTATTTGGCAGTTCAGGCACCGTTGATTATTGGCGAACACATACCTATTTTGATTCTTTTCTTTTTAAATGACTTTTATTTTTTTAGTTGAATTTCAGCTTCCTTACTTCTGTAACTCCTGCAGCAGAAATATGAGTAAGCATCATTTAGGTCCAGGACTAGTTGAATAAGCATTGGATACTGCTGATGGTGATTAGTTTTTACCAGGTGGCATTAGGAGATGTTTGCAGACACTGACATTGTCAGAATACTTACCCTACACTGAAGGTATTGCCTGAAAAGTCTCGATTTTGTGTCATCTCTGATTAAGAAGGGCCTGTCCTCTTCTAAGCTTGTAAGGCAGCTCTTCATCCAGTGGATTTCAAAGCTAGGGGTTCTTTGAAAAATATATGAAAAAGACAGCTCCTTTCTCCATTTATTCTTCTCTTCCTTTCTGCTGGTTTGTCTTGCTTAAAGAAACATAGACACTCATCTTAAATCAGTGGAAAGGTTCAGCGTTTAAAAAAACAAAAAACAAAAAACCTGTTTGTAGTTATATGTTGATGGACAAGCCCTAAAGACATCTATGATCGTAAACAAGAATTTTGCGAATTTGCCATCTGATTGGGAATGTAACTTCATATTTCTTTCCTCACCATAGTTTTTTTTTTCAGAAACCCAAACAATTTTCAAAAGCTCATCCAGTTCCTGCTAATGTTTTCCGTGTGTATATTTTGAGACAGTATCCTTCTCCCCTACTATCTAAACTCATCATAATATCTGCACTGTTCTACAATATTAAAAAAAAAATTCTAGCTATTTCATAATGTCTACAAATATATATTCCTGCTTCAGTTTTTTTTTTAAATAAGTGTAATTCAATTTAACTTGACTGTTGAATTTTTACTATTTTATAGTTGTTTGATTGTGACTCAGCAGGCAAAATAATGGCAAAAATTGCTCCTTGAATTTATCCTAAGGAAAAATCATGATGTATATAAAAACTTCATTTTATGAAAGTTCATCTTGACATTATTTATATTTGCAAAAGTTCCAACTAATTTAAATTTAAACAATGATAAGCTATATGAAATTATTCATATTGTATGAAATAAAATACAGACATGAAAAGAAGTGTATAGAAGGATATATAAAGATGTGGAATATTGTTGATATGTTAATGAGTAAAAGATCAAGTAAATTATGTAGATTATGATTTCACTTTTATTTAAAATGCATGCAAAACATTATCTGTGGTCATCATCAGGTAGTAAGGTTTTGGCAGGTTTTTACTATTTTTGTGCATTTCTGTACTTTCTAAAAATTTCAACATGAATATATTTTTACATTAAGGAGAAACCTAACTAGATGAAATAATTTGTATAACAAGATAATAGAAACTAAAAACAAATATAAATATTTGAACTTTTCTCCTTTTGATTAGTAAAGAAATAAGTAAAACCATTTTATCCTTAAATCATCATTTTTTCTCTACCATTATTTCTATGCTTGTAAGAGTTTTTCTTCTTTTATTAAGAAGGGACTGAAATTTATACAAGCTACTTGACATAAGTGTTTAATATAAAGCTTTATGTACATCAGACAACCAGGAAAATATGAACTTCAGGCCACTGACAAAGCAGGAATGTATAATTGTCAAAAATCCAAGGACTCTTGGAGGAAAAGCAGGATCTAAAATAAGAGAGACTGCAAAGCAGCTATAAGGATTTGTCCCAGAAGTTTCTTTCCTACTTCCTCATACTTGCCATCCCTCCATTTTTAACTCCCTCCCTTCTGCCTCCTCTCCTTTCATTTTTTCATCATTCCTTTCTTAAAAGTTTTATTGACTTTCTACTATGTTCTAAGCACTGGGGTACAGGCAAGGCCTCTGACAACAGACCTTAACCAGGACACAAATAAGAGTACTTCAGCTGGTGAAAAGTGCTAAAAAGAAAATAAAACCAAGTGATGGGTTAGTGACTGGCTGAAGGATTGAGGGATACTGAGGGTGCCCTTAGAGTAGGGGGTCAGAGGCATCCTTTTAGAAGAGCTAACATTTTATTAGAGCTCAGAATGAAGAAAAGATCTGGAGACACTCGTTTAATGTACAGTTGCTAAGTTAGCAGAAGAGAAAGGTGGTGCAAGATGGGTTGAAGCCATAGCAACTGGGTGGCTCATGTGGGACCTTAGATTTTATTCTTTTTTTTTTTTTTTTTTTTTTTTTAAGATTTTATTGGGGAATTGGCGGAGGGGAACAGCGTTGGGGAATCGGGAAAGGGGAACAGACAAGTTGCTGTCTTTTTGTTCTTCAGTTTAGTTGCGGAGGGTGTTGCTTCACTGTTGGTATCGTCATTGCGCTCTTCCCGGATGAGGCAGATGGGTCGCTGGCCTCTGGATGTCGCTCACTGCGGCTATTGGCAGCTCACGCTGGCTGCCAGCCGCTCACGCTGGCTGCGGGCCACTCACTGTAGCCTATGGCAGCCCACTGCAGCAGGGGCTGCAGCCCACACCATCACCGGGGCTCACACAGCCCAGCTCCAGATGGAGCTGTTGTTAGCTGTAGAGGGCAGTGTCACTGGCCCTCATGTGGGATCCGAACCGGGGCCGCTGGCATCCCAAAACCAGCGCTTAACCAATGCGCCACTCGGCCGGCCCTAGATTTTATTCTTAATACAATGGGAAGTTCTTGGAGGATTTTGAGCAACAGTGTCACATGGTACGATGCATGACTTAAAAGACTCCACTGGAGAATGGATAGTTCTTAGTGAGCAAGTATAACAGGACTACGGGTAAAATGTTATTACAGTAATCCAAATGGGAAAGGACATATATCTCCTATCTAGTCATTAACTAGCTCGCTTCTATCTTTTATGTAATCATTAACTCATTTTTCTCCTTATTTCTGTATTTTTGTATGTGTTTATGTATTTATTTATTTTGCATTTGATTCAAGTTTTCGTTCACTTTCCTTCAACTCAAGTTTCAGTACCTAATAGCTTGTATGTCCTCATGAATTGGGCTCTCCAGTGATTCTCATTCCCATATTTCCCTTTCCTGCCTCTAAGACCTGATTATACCTTCTTGATCCTTTGTAGGCAATTGTGCAACTTTAAGTCCCTTCATCAATTGCTCAGTTCTCTCCAAGCTGACATGCCAAAGAAAATCAGCTTAATTAAGCTTGCCTTGCCATAGCAGGCAACCTCACACATTCCTGGAAAGCCTATTGATTGTTACTGAACTTGAATTAAGTATCTGTTTCTGGTTTGGCCAAGAAGGAACTAAGGCCAGTTGTATGCGTTATGGCCTCCACGGCCTGCCTCTTCCTCAGGAGCTGTGAGTAGAATGGTTTCACATAAATGGAGCCAGGGGAGTATTGGATATCAGAACTAGTAGAGTTATGTAGCATTTTCCTTTTGGCTGATTAGTACATGCTTCTACTAAGAAATCCAACAAATCAGAAGAATTGAGAGTTAAAAACTCATGCTTCCAGGGAATAAGTATGTGTGTGTGTACACGTGTGTGTGTGTGTGTGTGTGTGTGTGTGTGTGTGTGTGTCTGCTTAGTAAGCCATGCTGCAGGAAGGAAGCATAAGTTGTTGTTTTGGAAGTCTGAAATTCTAGGCTTAGGATAGACAATAATATTCAATTTAGAAAAGTTTGTAAATGCTTCTTCAGTTTGCTAAAGGACAAACTTTGAATAACTGAGTTGATTGAAAGCAGATTCTGATTACTTGGGTCTATGATAACTGAGAAATGATTTTGGTAAATTTTCAGATTCAACTAAAGCTAATGCTTAGAAATGTCAAAAGTCTTGAAAATGCCTCTGAAACTAGGACTGTTTTTTTTTAAACAGAGTTCCCACTGTTTTTTAAACAGAGTACCCAGTGAGGGTGAAATGTGAAGTACTAGCCACTCAAGATAGATCTTTGTGCCATTCTAGTCTTTTACTCTGTGAAACATGATTAATGATTCTAGTCAGTTGTTTTTCCATATCACTGGGAATACTCCCTTAGAGATACATACACGTAATAATTACTCCTGTAGAGACATGTACACGTACACAAACGTAATAATAACTAAACAGTTTATGTTCTGATAAATATATAAATAGATAAAAATGAAAGAAGCCAAAATGATAGGAAGATTGTTTCTTAAACTTTTAGTAATTTGTTTAATGTGATATTTGGTGACACATTTTGTAATTTATTTCTCAAAGCACTTTGGTTAAGAAGATTGCATCTTATTTTGAGCCCAAAACACAATTGAAGAATCTCCTGTGAAGAGAAGAAAGTATAACTCTAAGTCACTTATTCTTTTGTATTTCTTAGCCAAGATCTAGATTCTGCAATGCACACTCTCAACAACCATCATTTTAGCCTAAGAGAAAAAGCATTGTGTCATCCATTTTAATTACACATCTTGTGTCTGGCAGTAATGCTACTTTTGGTGCTGCCAAAACTGTGAGTCTCTTAACAAAGATATTCCTTGGGATTATATTCAATATTATGCATGATTGGATCAGAGTTGGGATGCAGGGAATTTTTGGCAACATTTTAAAATTTCATACACATAAAAGAGAAAGATTTAAGTTATAAGTGTTTTCCTACCTTAATCAGAGGGGCTGATTGGCATAATGGGGGGAAAAAAAATGATTGAAACCTTAAAAAGTTACACTGATCTACACAACACAGCTGAATGTGCTGGGGTACAAAGAAAGGGTACAACAGTAAATGCCAGTGCTGGAATATTGAAAGGAGTTTTGGGAGGAATGATTTTGGTAAGCAAATATAGGGTATTATATTAGTGATGTTGTTGAGAGAACGGAGAGATTTTCTGAGCCAGCCATTGTGGTTTTTTGAGAACAGAAAGTAGCAAAGAGAAATTCTAGAGCATATTGCTCTGTGTCATGCAATGTATTACCCTTTGTCCATCTTCAGAAACTTGAATAAAAATACATTTCAGTGCATTTGGAGTGTGGGGTTTTTATCAGTTCAATGTGATGGTGTATGGAAATGTGCCACAAAGCAAAAGTAAGAAGGCCCAGTTTTATTCATGTTACTTAGGAAAAAAAACACTAGTCCTGGAAGACACCTCAGTTTTTCATTTTCATTCTGTCAAGAGGGAGAAATGAGCCCAGGGAAGGTTAAATATTTTGCCTGAGGTCACACAGCTAGTGGGAAATCTGTATTAGAATCCAACTATTCTTGTTCGTGTTTTAGCATTTATATATAATCTCAGTTAATGCTCCACAGTTTCATGTTATTAATATATATGGTTTAATATTGGGAGTTATTAGGGAAATTTATATTACATATGAGAAAACAATTTTAACTGAATGTTAGTGTATGAAGAAATAGCAATAGTGATAGAACTTTTAGCAGTTGCATCAACAAAGATTAGCAATGACATAAGAGCTGTGGGCTACCAAGAACCATCACACAATTTTCAAACAACTGCTCCACTGGGGCATTTTGCTGTTGGTTTAATTAATAGCAATATTTAATTGATTGCTGATTGTTGGCTCAGTTACTTGCTTTATTAACATATTTTGACACTTCAAAATTGTTAATCAATTATCACCATTTATTAAGCAATGATAGTTTATTTATTCATATAACATTTTCATCTTTCTTGACTGAAATTCTATACTTATTGAAATGCAACTCCCCATTTCCATATGCCCCTACCCCCAGCCCCTGGCAAGCACTATTCTACTGTCTGTTTCTATGAGTCTGACTTCTTTAGATGTTTTATATCAGTGGAATCATCCAGTATTTGTCCATTTGTGGCTGGCTTATTTTGTCCTCAAAGATTATCCATTTTGTAGCATATGACAGGATTTCCTTTTTAATTTAAGGTTTAATAATATTCTATAACAGATGAATTCATCTGTTGATGGGCATTTAGATTTTTTTCTTTATTCATCATTTGAAGGGCATTTAGATTTTTTTCACCTCTTAGATATAGTGAATAATGGTGCAATGAAAGTGAGGGCAAATATCTCATGGAGAATCTATTTTCGATTCTTTTGGTTAAATACTCTAGAAGTGGGATTGCTGGATCATATGGTAATTCTATCTTATTTTTTTTGAGGAACCTCCATATTGTTTTGTATAACCGCTGGACCATTTTATATTCCCAGCAATAGTGCAGAAATATTTTAATTTATCTCCATCCTTACCAACACTTGCTATTTCCTTCCTCCCTCCCTCTTCCCCTCTCCCTTCTCCTCCTTCTCCTCCTCCTTCTTCTTCCTCTTCTCCTCCTTCTTCTTCCCCTCTCTCTCTTAATGATAGTCATCCCAACATATGTGAGGTGACATTTCATTGTAGTTTTGATTTCCATTTCCTTAATGATTAGTGATGTTGAGCAACTTTTCACGTACCTGTTAGCCATTTGTATGCCGTCTTTGAAGAAATATCTATTCAAATCCTTTGAGCAATTTTAAACCCTTATACATTTTAGATATTAACCCTTTATCACATATAAGATTTACAAATATTTTCTTCTATGTTGTAGCTTGCCTTTCATTCGGTTGCTGTTTCCTTTGCTGTGTAGAAGCTTTTTAGTTTGATGTAGTCCCACTTCTCTATTTTTGCTTTTGTTACCTGTGCTCTTGGTGTCACATCTAAGAAATCCTTGGGAAAATGTCATGAAGCTTTTCCTCTAATTTCTTCTCAAAGTTTTATAGTTGCAGGTCTTATATTTAAGTTTTTAATCAATTTTGAGTTGATTTTTGTGTTTGGTATGAGATTGTCTAACTTCATTCTTTCATGTGTGCATATCCAGTTTTCCCCACACCACTTGTTGAAAAGACTATCCTTTTCCCATTGTATTCTCTTTGTCACTCTTGTTGAAGATAATTTGACCATATATGTATGTGTTTATTGCTGAGCTCTCTATTCTATTCCATTGGTCTAGAATTGTGGCTTTATGCCAATATCACACTGTTTTATTACAGTAGCTTTGCAATGTATTTGGAAATCAGGAAGTGTGATGGCTCTAGTTTTTTTCTTCTTTCTCAAGACTGCTTTGGTTACTTATGTCCTTTGTGATTACATATGAATTTTAGGGTTGTTTCTTTCTTTCTTTCTATTTTTGTGAAGGATGCCTTTGGGATAATTATAGCAATGGTTTGAAGTTGTAGATCAATTTGGATAATATGAACACTATAACATTATTAAGCCTTCTAATCCATAGACACAGGATGGTTTTCCATTTATTTGTGTCTTCTTTAATTTCTTTCAACAATGTTTTATAGTTTTTGGTGTATAAGTCACTTGTCTCTTTGTTTAACTTTATACATAAGTATTTTATTATTTTGATACTATTGTAAGTGGGCTTACTTTCTTATTTTCCTTTTCAGATTGCTAGTTGTTAGTGTACAGACATGCAACTGAGTTTTGAATTTGATTTTGTTACATGACATCCTACTGAATATGATTATTAATTCTAATAGTTTTATTGTGGGTTCTTGAGGTTTTATACATACAAAATCATGTCAACTTGCAAATACAAATTCCTTTCAAATTTAGATGCCTTTCATTTCTTTCTCTTACCTAATTGCTATAGCTAGAAGTCCCAGTACTATGTTGAATATAAACGGTGAGAGTGGAGCATCTTGTTTCTAATCTTAGAAGAAAAGTTTTCAGGTTTTCACTGCTGTGTACGATGTTACCTGTTGCTGGTTATATGTGACCTTTATTTTGTTGAAGTAATCTCCTATTCCTAGTTGATTAAGAACTATTCTGTAGTTTATTCACAAAATAACTCTGGGCTGGAAGTTAGTAAAATATACAAGCTGGTCTCATGATAAGCAGGCAAAATATTGCCGATAGATTTTACATATGTATGTTTATAGAAGTGTGTCTCAGCTACACTCTATTTTGGAGTCACTCTTAAGGAACTTTCAAAGTGTCTGGTCTTCATCACTAACCAAAAAAATCAGAGTCTCTGAGGTTGGGATGTAGTAATGTTTTCCAAAGACTTCCCAGGTTATTCCAGTGTTGCAAGCAAGGCTGAGACCTACCAAATAGCATAGGGAAAAAAAAAAAAAAAAGAAACCCATGTTGATAAAGTAACATCATGTCTCATACATTGTAAAAGCATCAAGATGCTATTCTGTGACATGAAATAATATTAAAGATGGGAATTTAGAATGCAAAAAATCCTATGAAGTGGAATAAAATAGTGTAATAATCATTTCTTAAAGAGTAAATCTTTGGGGCCAGTTGAGTGGCTCAGTTGGTTAAGAGCACGTGCTCTTAGCAGCAAGGTTGCTGGTATGACTTGCGAATGGCTACACCCTCCTCAACTAGATTGATAGCAGCAACTGGATTTGGAACTGAGCTTGCACCCTCCACAACTAAGGTTAAAGAATAACAACTTGACTTGGAGCTGGGGTCCTGGAAAAACACAGTGTTCCCCTTCCCCAATTCCCCAACACTGTTCCCCTACCCAACTACCCAATAAAATTAAAAAAAAAAAAAGTAAATCTCAAATTTTTTGATTATTTTCCTTGTGCTATCTGTTATCATATAGATTGAATTATAAATAACCAACCTGCCTACCTAGAGGGCTCTCAATATATAAGAGAAGCTGCACCATCAAACTAGGTGAGGTAATAGTTCTTAATGAGTGGTTTTCAGAAGTAATAAATTCAATTACAACATACCCTTTCATCTCTCTTTCTTTGAGGAATACTCTAGGTTTTACTTGAGCAATCTAAAAATTAAAAAAAAATCAAAGTTACAGATGAAAATCTTAATTAACATTTTAGCATGTAGACTTTTTTGTTTCAAAATCAATAATTATATTGAGTTTTAAATACTAAGAACCATATAATCACTTTCATTTCAAAAATATTTTTATTGTATATTCATATAACTGAATTAAAATACTTTTCTTTTACATGATGTACAATTAACTGTAAGTCCTCAATATATATACATATAGCAATAAAATATCTTAGGACCTTAAAGGGACCTTCGGATTCACTCGTTATTTTCAGTTGACGACAAAAATCAAAGATCAAAATAACTTCAAGATTACATAGGCGTTTTCAACAAGAAATTTTTTTTTTTTTGATTAATTGGTCTGAGCTCTGAGGAAACATGTATTTGGCAGAAAGACTTGCAAAATACCTTTTAAAGGACACACATGTAAATATTATATCAAGGGTCCTCAGAGTGTTTCTGTTGATGGGACACACTCTATGGAGGGTGAGGGGGTATGTCACCCCAGGTTTTAGTCACTGAGTTCTCCTTGTACTTATTACAGTTCAGGAGAAATTTCTAATGCAACCTCTGCTTACTCTTACTCCTGTTTTCAGTGTTCAACAAAGAATCTTAATAGACTCTTTTCACTAGTAGTTTTGAACCATATTGCAAGGAATATATTTTTAATAACGGGGAAAAATTTTTAATGATATCAGTTTTCTAGAACAAAGAATTTTTAAGCTTATATCTACACTCATAGTTCTCTCTCACCTGAATGTCAATATGCTATTTTGAGTAAGTGCAAAAGTATTAGATTTATGACTAGTATGCTAAAATTGTGTGAGAAAATGTGTCACATAAGTATTTTTCATTTACTGTGTACATTTTGTCAGAACAAACACAAAAATGTTGAAAACCTCGAATATAAAAAATTTGTTGTATATTCAAGCTCAGAACCTGAAGTATCTAATTGTCCACGCAGTACTCTTTCTACTTTGACCAGTAACAGTCTGGTCAAAAGCAGCATCTTGAAAATGTACCCCTGTAACAGAATGCTATAATGGAAGCTTCAACCATGAATGTAAGATGTGAAATGTCAAATATCAAAGTGAGATATCAAACTAAATTCAAATTTAATAATAGGCATTGAAGAGCCAGTTGGGTGACTCTTAAAGTTCTTACTGGAATTGGAAATATAAAAGGGTTTCAAGAGTTATATAGAAAGGAAAAGGGTTTTGTTTTGTTTTGTTTTTTTGTTTAACAGAGTTTTTAAAAGGAACTTTTGGTTTACTATGAGTTTAAAAAAAAACAACAAAAAATCCTTGATGACTTAGAAGAGGATCTGTATGCTCAGAACCTGAAGTACAAAGCCATCAGCAAGGAGCTGGACAAGCTCTCAAAGATATAACTCCCACTTAAATGTTCATTTAATCTGCCTGACCACATCCATGCTGTTATGCTAATTATGTAAATTCACCACCACTCCTTTCTGTGTTTCCAGAATCTTTACCTTTACAGAATCTCTTTGCAGAATCTAGGATAGTCGTTGTATTTTCACTTTCTACTAATGTAAAGGACAAGTAGATTATGAATTAAAATTTTTAAAAAGACTGGGAGTTGTCCTTTAGCATAAGTTCTGTCTATAAACTCATCACATGCTTACAATCTGCTAATCAAGTATGATGGACCATCTGCCACCAGAGCTTTTCCCACATACCCCAAAGAAAGCTTTGAACTCGATGTTGGATTGAGGGTCTGAAGAAAGGATCTCGCCCCATCACTAAGGTAATCTAAATTGGATCAATTGGAAATTCCCCTGTCAGCAGGAGCAGCAGTGCATACAGCACCACAGTATATCCCTATTAAATTCTTCCTGTTTGATTACGTTTTTTAATTAGATAATAAAGATTATTTTACTGACAATTCACTCCAGCTTTATGTAATATGTAATTTTGATATTCATGTCATCTAGGGTATTAATGATTATTTTGAACAGGAAAGGGTTGAAAGCACAGTTCTGTTTGTTAGTGTAAATACATTAAAAATTCCTTCCAATTTGGCCTTGATATATTAATCATACACTCCAGAGAAAGCTTTTCAACTACCATAGGTCACTGATTCTAAGACCTACATGTTTTCACATCTTAACATATCTAAAACCAGAATAGTGTCCCATAATTACTGTTGGTCAGGCGGTGGTCAGTGGTAGTTTCATTGCCAGACCTTGAAGCAACAGAACAATAAGCAACATGAAAACGTATAGAATTGTTGTCAGCTGTTTGGTAGGAAATTCTGGAGACAATATCAGAAGGTTTTATGACAACTACCGCATCACCAATTCTCTGGATTCCACAAAGGAAAATATTGTATGGAAAAACATAAATCCTGATTACTGAGATAAACATGACTCAGAAGAATCTCAATGTGAAGACATTTTAGGAATAACTAAAGAACTAATATAACTTAAGTGTTTGTTCTAATAATAAACATAAGAGTGATATATGCAAAAAAGTCTATGTCGAAAATTAAGCTAAAATAGCTTTTTCAGTAAATATAATGGAACACTTCTAGGAAATAAGAAAATACTGTTTCATATTAATACAAATACTTCCATTTTCTTTCTTTGTGTTATAGAATTAGGAAATCTACAATTAATGATACATTACATTTATAATAGATTTAGAACAGATTTAAAATACAAAATGTTTATAATCAAGCTGACTTTGCAACATAACTAATTAAAAAAGAAGAATGAACTAAGCTCAAACTAGAATAAGAATAAACTAAGTCCAAAGTTATTAGGAGACAGGAAATAATGAAGGTTAGCGCAGAAATTTTAAAAAGATAGAATTTTTTTTTTTTTTTTTAAAGAGATAAGCACAGCTCTTTTGAAATCCTGGGCTTTCAAGTTTTTTTTGTTTTGTTTTGTTTTGTTTTGTTTTGTTTTTAAAGATTTTATTGGAGAATTGCGGGAGGGGAACAGTGTTGGGGAATTGGTGAAGGGGACCAGCCAATTTGTTGTTCTTCAATCTTTGTTGTGGAGGGAGCCAGTTGTCACCTGGCTTCCTGTTGGCAACTCGTAGTCTCTAAGCTCAGGGTGCTGTGTTCCATCTTAGTTGCGGGTGGGCGTAGCCCACCACTGAACAGGCAATATTGTTGTTACACCAGCTGAGCCATCCTGCCACCAGTTGGCAACTCAGAGATAGCTCAGCTCAGGAGCAGTGTTCACTAGCCCATGTAGGAATCAAACTGGTGGCCCTGTTGCCAGAGCTTGCTCTCTTAGCCTACTCTTAACCAACTGAGCCATGTGACCAGCCCCCTAGAAAATACTTTTTAAAAATAATGAAATGTTTTTTGTTTTTTTTTAAATCAACATAATTGAAGAAACTGTACACCAAAAAAAAGACAGGAGATTGAAATAAACAAAATTATAAATGAAAGAGGAGACATTACAACTAATGTTACAGAAATGAAAAGAAATATGAAAATACTATAACAACTACATACCAGCAAGATGGATAATCTAGAAGAAATGGAAAATTGCTAGAAACATACCACTTGTCAAGGCTGAATCATGAAGAAATAGAAAATTGGAAAGTCCAATAACAGACAAGAAGTTTGAATCAGTAATTAAAAACCGCCCAACAAAGAAAACACTAGGACCTAATGACTTCAGTGGAGAGTTCTGCCAAATATTTAAAGAATTTATGTATCCTGTGTGCTCTTGAATTGATCAGGAGTTTTATATTTATTCATTCACTCATTCATTCATTCATATACTATTACAGTCAAAGTAGTAAGCATTGTCACTTTCCATTTGGGGGTGAAACTGAGGACAGATGCCTTCTTTGAAAACATCATGGCATTGCCTTAATTAATATCCCAAGCATGCACCTGTGTCAGTGACTGTGGTATCATTACCCTTACCCATCCCATGGCCATCAGCTGTTCTTCATTTGTACTGATATTCCTGCCTTTGGTGGTTATTTTTCCACTGCAATCTTATACTAACAATATTATTCTACAAAAATATTAGGTTTTCTTTCAAGGTTATTTAGAGCTAAACTGTTTTATTTGCTCTGGATACATTCTCCAATTTGTTATTAATGACTTATTTTTACCTTGACACATTTGATATTTCTAGTATGTATGACTTTGCTTTTTAATTAAGATGGTAATTGTTTTGGTCTTTCTCAACAAGTTGAAGGAGGAAAATGCAGAATTTTTGATAGAACTAGGCTCTGGAGAATCCAAGAGCCATTGGCAGGGAGAAAGTTTATATTCTGAGAAGGTCAGTGACTTATATTGGCTGAAATTATTTTGACCCCTGGTGTTCTTTATCAACAAATGCTCCTGAATAAATTATTGTTAACCTCTTTGTTAACTGAATGAATTATTCCATATGTAATATTCATGTTTAACTAGTGTCATAGGGTAAAGGAAAAAGACAATTTGTTAACACAAATGTGCAGACAAAAATAAAAAAATGAAAAGCAAATTATTCTGTTTTCTTTTGGCTTCTTCATTAATTTCAGTGAAAAGACAGCCTCAAAAGTTTAGAGGTATTTCTTTAGTTTATCTCTTATAAAACAGCCCTGTGTCTCATATTTGAATTTAATGTTGAATTGACATCCTGAATACAACCTAATATACTGTATGTAAGGTTATAAACACTATAGTCTTAAAATCATGGCTTCAACTATATATAGAAAGGTACTTGGTTTAAATGATTTATTCATCACTTCCTCATTATAGTCTTCTTCAGTCTGATATAAGGAGGTGGGTGTCCATTAGCCATGTAGGAATGAACAGTGTGATAAACACCCTCATTCTGTTCTTTAAGCTACCTGTAATACTACATTTCAAACTGCCAGAAGTGGTCTGGCATCTGTTTTCCATGGCCTGGCAAATTAGGCTATTATCATGTGGTGAATTCTAGCCTTGATGAAATCTTTTAGTTTTAGTTTAGCTTCTTATAAAGGAGGCTTACAAAATCACTGTGTCTATGTCTGTGAGTGTCTGTCTCCCCCCATATGCTGTCATAGACAGTTGGCATTGCCTTGGCAACTTTACAGGATCAAATTGCTGCATTCAGTATTCAATGAAAGCAAAACCCGTGCTGCCTCTTCTCCCCATCTGTAAATGAGAGAAAATCAATCTCTGTAGGTTTGAGTCTTTTGTTGTAGTCAGATAGTTATAAAAATTATAAGCTGGTGGGCAGGAAAATGTTTATTTGATTTTGTGTCAATAGAGGTTTGACTGTACCTGTCTCTTAGGAGGTACTGAGTAAATTTTTAGAAAATCAATGGATCAAAAAAGAAAAAGGAAATCATATTATTGCTTTTGGATTGTTTTAAAAAGTGCAGTAAACTACTCGGTAATGATCACAGTTTTAGAACCCAGGGGAGTGACTTACAGGAAGCTTCCACAAAGTCTCCTATCTGTGAAGGCTTTTCTGCGGTCCTATTTCCTTTCAAATCGCCTATGAGTGTGTGTCATTGGTGAGAATTAACCCAGAGATTCTGGGAAATGTAGTTCTCAGGCCTTTAGACCCTGTGATGCAGGGGACTGCATAGAAGAGGGAGACTCTTGTTGAATTGCCAAAAGGTAATCCAGCACAGAAAGTTCTAGGAAGAACTCTTACAAAATTTACCTGGAATGGTGGTATGAATGTCAGGAATAAGGTACAATTCAGTATGACTGGTCCAGACCTTAGAGTTATACAAGGATAGGTTGCATACAGGTTTCGAAATTATCTCATTTGAATGTTTCATTATATGACTGAGATGACACTAGTATATACAGGTAATTCTTGTGTATGTCTTTTTGGAATTTTTCTTGTGGGCTCATTGAGTTGTCTAGGAGGAGACCTTGTGAATAAAGGCTAGTTGTGGAAAAACTTTTGGAAGATATTTCTTATGAGTACTGAGATTTACTGACACTGAAAGTTCCAATTTTTCTTCTAGAGGAAGCAGAATAGAGTAACTACTCATTTTAGTAAGTTAAACAGGATCTGTAGGTCTCTTTCCCATCCCCAAATTAGGTTAATTAACTGCAACAAGAGAAACACATTTGTAACATCTAGACATTTTCTCTTAAAGGTTTGCCTCTTTTTTTTTGAAATTATTTTTGCTGCTTTTTAGAATGCTTCCACTAAAAACTGAGAGAAATGTTTTCCCTTTAGTGTCCTGAATGAGGCATTCCATCACTAGGGCAGCAATTTATGCCCTCTGAAAGTAATGAAAGGAGTTTGAAAACAGCTCTCTCCCCACTCTCTGGCTTTGAATAGTGACTGGTAAACAGTAGGTGCACGACATATTTTGCCAAATGAATGAATGGATAAGTGAATTAATGAATGAATGAGGTCAAACTTTGTTATTTAGGGTATCAATGTTTAGAATGTTTTTACTTATTTTAATTTATTTTATTTTGAAACATCTCTTTGATGTGGCTGATGGCTGAAAAGAGTGTTTGGCTTCTTTTTCTGTTATTCTTTAATGTTGACTCAGTGCTCCACACTGCCTTCCAGGAAACCAACTCCATGGGGAGCCAGCAAGGGCTACCACCAGATACCTACTTTCTATAAATAAGAGTAGGATGTCTTGGGGATACTGTAGGATTTAATGTGATAATGCTTCAGGAAAACAAACAAGAGTCAAGACATGTTACCAACTGTTATTCACCCAACAGGACGCAGGTGTCTACAATTTAGATAGTTTCTTGCCTTTCGTTTCTCATTTCTTTACATTCATGCTATTTTATAGTACATATCTCAATTATTGCATGTTAATTTTATTTGAACTCAATTTATCAGTATTTATCAAGTGACTGTTTTGCATCACTAAATGTTATACAAAGATTAATATACAAAAAAATATATCATTTCTACTTTCAAAAATGTGCAGTTTAATTGCAGAAACAGATTGCAAACTAAAATTTTAATATTTCGGGTAAAATATATAAATAGAGATGTCCATTGGCTTTAGTTAAAAAAAAAAACACACAAAAAAACTAGCAATGTTTTAAGTTAGAGTGGGGTGTGAGACTGCAAGAATATTTAATTTGTACACTTAGGAACAATTAATAGGCTCTCAATTAATGTGTAATACATTGATTAATATACTCTCAGTGCAACATTATTAATAGTAATGAATATATAAAACTATATTTTCGATTAATCTAATCATCACATGACATATAGTTTAAGAACAAATTTTAAACATTTAAATGGACATAATTCTATTTTAATTGAGCTTATCCTATACTATTTTTATTATATAAGTTTCAGGTATACAGCATTATAATTCGACATCTGTATTTTTAATCTCTTTTGTGCCTAGCATGTTAAAATCCTGCACTGCTTCTAAATTAGAGATAAATTAGGAAGTTTGCTTTCATTCCATGGTAGTGATGGAAGTGCAGTGTTTCCATATCTTTGAAAATTAGTTCCTCCTGTGCTACTGTGGCTACCTTTGCTTTATATTTAATTCTAAAGGTAATACTGGAAGTGATTTCCCTGGATTTTTCAATGGGTGGGCTCGAATCTAATTCCAGGTATACTGAGAATAAATCTTGCTCCACTTGGGTAAAAGATATTGCTGCCTGTTAGGCACACACTTGACTCATCCTTAACTCATAACTGATGCCTGTTCCCGACTCATCGCACCAGCCTCCTACAGCTTTTCTTCCCACAGCACACTACTAACTCCACATGGCACAACACCTACCTCTCCTCTGGCCGGCAGGATCACTATAATATATTTTTACAAAGAGATGCAAGAAGGAACATACACGGCTCTCCCACACACCTTGGAACAATCGTGCAGAATGAAGCACGATCTATTTTGGTTTCATTTCTCTGTTTTCCAGAGGCGAGTAGGCAGATCCAAAGGTGATGATGCTGTGATAATCTTTATGGTCAAAAATGATCTTTAAAAATATTCAGCAAATGCATTTCTAGGGTTCTTCAGTTTCTAAATCTAACTTAGTTTTTGTGGATAAGGATCAATTCACCCACCATTTTTTAAATAAATACCAGGTCTTTTGGGGATACATTCTTCTCCATTACCATTAGTCACCTGCTTATAAAGCAGTGCAATCCAGATAGTCAAGAAAAGTTTCCTCTTGCATTTCAAATGCCAGAAATCCTTATTATTGCCAGCATTTGAATTTCTGTTAAAAACAAAGCAAAACCAAGACAATAAGTTGGGGCCCATCCAAGTCAGCATGCTTCACAGATACCAGAAACAAGAAGGTAATTGTTGAAACGTGGGTAGATGTGCTTTAGGCATTCAGGTATTTACAGTCTACTTCAATTCCAGCGTTGATATTTCATGGGTGCTCTGTAGCAACAAACAGAGCCAGGAGACCTGGGTCCTCAGCTCAGATTCTCTGCTTCGGGCATGTGTGACCAATGGCAAATTGCCATATTTTTTAGTTTTAATGTTCTCCTAAGTAAAACTGGGTACCCATATTTATATGATGCTTGGTAAATGTAATACAGCTCAACTGGAAAACACACACACACACACACACACACATACACACACACACACATGCATACACACAGTTTTATTAGATACAACTCTAGAGAAAAAAATCTGGAGGATAATATGGGAGGTAGTAACATTTATTGAACATCTGCTATAAACCTTTTATATAATCTTGGAAACTACTATAGTGTTTGCCCTCTCCCCTACCCGTCCTAATAAAAGTATTATATTCTTGTAAAATTATTCTTTTATTTGAATGTGTGCAGTTTTTAATTTTTAAAAATTGGCATTAAACTATAGAGCAATAGAACATTTTTGTATGTACATATTTCTGGTTAAAGAGTATATACTATTTTGAACATTTTTATTCACACTGAAAAATCATTTTCTAAAAAAATTATAAACAGTTATACTTTCATCTGTATCATTAGTGACAATATCACAATGAGTGCATCATTGTGTCCATTTCTAGTATGTATTCCATCAATAAAATGCATCATTTTTACAAATATTCACTAATTTGATTAGTAAAAAAAAATGACATTTATTTTATTTATTTATTTTTAAAATATTTTATTGGGGAATTGGGGTCAGGGAATAGCACTGGGGGATCAGGGAAGGGGAACAGACAAGTTGATGTCCTTTTGTTCTTCAGTTTAGTTGTGGAGTACGTCGTTTCACTGGACTGTGTTAGTATCCATCATTGTGTTCTTCCAGGGTGAGGCAGTCACTCACCAGCTATTGGACGGCCACTCACGGCGACTCACAGCAGTTCATGAAAGCACACGCCAGCTGCCAGCCACTCCACTGCAGCCTACACCCTTGCCAGTGACTCATGGAGCCCGGCTCCAGGTTGAGCTGTTGTTCACCAGCTTAGCTGTAGAGGGCACAGCGTCACTGGCCCGCATGAGGGATCCCTACCAGGGGAGTGCTGCTCATAGCTGACCTCCCATGTCAAATCTTAACCAATGCACCACTCGCGGGGCCCCTATTTTTGGTTTTGATTTACATTTATTTCACCGTATTGAAAGTGAACATTTGGTTTTATACAGATTTATACATTTACTAACTTAATCTGTCTGGAATTTACTTTATCATATGAGGTAAAGTGGAAGTCTATTTGGGAAGTTTTCCTACTTGCTAGCCAATTTTTCCAACATTATTTGTTTCTCAGCATCATTTCTTAATTGATTTCTAATAACTCATTTATAATATGTTATTTTTTTTCATTATTAATACTAGAGTATGCTTCTAGGGAGTATATAATACTCTATTTTTTTTTTTAAATTTGTATTCTTTTGCCATAATACCACTTTGTGTTTATAATACTAATTTTAAAATACAGAGCATGCCAAAAAAAAGTATACACATTTTTTTTTTTTTTTTAAGATTTTATTGGGGAATTGGTGGAGGGGAACAGCGTTAGGGAATCGGGGAAGGGGAACAGACAAGTTGCCGTCTTCTTGTTCTTCTGTTTTAGTTGCGGAGGATGTTGCTTCACTGTTGGTATCGTCATTGCGCTCTTCCCAGATGAGGCAGATGGGTCGCTGGCCTCTGGATGTCGCTCATCGCGGCTATTGGCAGCTCACGCTTGGCTGCCAGCCGCTCACGCTGACTGCGGGCCACTCACTGCAGCCTATGGCAGCCCACTGCAGCAGGGGCTGCAGCCCACACCATCACCGGGGCTCGCACAGCCCAGCTCCAGGTGGAGCTGTTGTTAGCTGTAGAGGGCAGTGTCACTGGCCCTCATGTGGGATCCGAACCGGTGCCGCTGGCATCCCAAAACCAGCGCTTAACCAATGCGCCACTCGGCCGGCCCAAATATACACATTTTAAGAAAGGAATGCATTGTATTCAAATTTTAATACTCAATAAATACCGATAACAAAAGATGAATACAAGTCACTTTTGACTTCTGCAATTGCAAGACACACTCAAAGTGGTTATTCTCAGTGTAATTTTAATTCAGTTTTTTTCCTTTCCTAAAATGTGTATACATTTTTTTTGCACCCTCTGTTTGTGTTAAGAGCTCACAGTAAGTGTTTATATATTTTTATTAATATTTTTCCTAACTAATTTTTGTCATTGTCACTTTATTCTTTAAAGTACTCTTTAGGATAAACACACACACACACACACACACACACACTTTTAAAAGAAAAAAAACCTTGTGTTTTCATTGCAAGTGTAATATATTTACTAATAAACCTGATATGAATTGATATCTTCACAATATTTAATTATCATCCAAGAAAATGATGCATGTAATATATCCCAGTCTTTTAAAAAATTTTGGTCATTAGAATTTATGAGCAACACGTACCATGATAAATTTAAACTATAAGGAGGGCAGAGTCCAGGTCATAGGAAGGAAGAGTAGAAGCATGGCCAGAGGGCAGCTAAGTCAATTAAGCGAAAGAGCAGTGGAGGAAAAAGTAGAGGCTTCTAGCTGTTGGACTATGACGACACAGCGAGAGCTCAGGAGCATCCTTAATCATCGACACGAGCCCAGTTTCCAATAGTGAATGCCTGGCTGAAATTTCAGTAGCATCCTAAAAAGTGTCTTGGGCTCCTAAAAGCCTGGCTATGGGGCTGTTCCTATTTTATTCTTGTATTCCAGTTTATTATTTAAATTAATGTCTACCCTTTCAGGTAGCCTCATTGTGTCTCTCTTCCCTGCAATGTGAAAAGTTTTAAAAGATAATCATTACTCTTTATTTCAATACACTACTAAATTTAGCTTGCTGATGTTTTCTTTTGCAATTGTGCATCATATTCATAAGTGAAATTTGACTAATTTTGTTTGTATCATGGAATGAACACTGTCTGCTAATCCCTCGATTTAGTTATCTCAGCACTCCATAAGCATTTAGAATGATTGTTACAAAAAAAAGAGAATGACATATGTAACCTTACCATTGATGGACACTTTGAATACTTGTGTTTTCCCTCCAGCATCTAAATTGCAAAGCATGGAAAATGTTTTAGAATTGTAGTTAAAAAAAAAAAAAATTAGCGTTTTATTTACCCAGCGTATTCCAATCATTTAAAGAAATGTTCTATCTTGATCAGCATTGGTTTATCATTAAGTTCTTCAATGTAGGCAGAACTAGTTACCAGACAGTGACAACAGAACATTTAACTATATAATTTTTGAACACCTACTTAATTTTTTTTTTTTTTAAGATTTTATTGGGGAATTAGGGGAGGGGAACAGTGCTGGGGAATCCGGGAAGGGGAATAGACAAGTTGCTGTACTTTTGTTCTTCAATCTAGTTGTGGAAGACGTCACTTCACTGGCCCATGTTGGTATTATGATCATTGCGCTCTTCCCAGCTGAGGCAGTCACTTGCCGACCACTGGACAGCCACTCACGGTGTCTCACAGTAGCTCATGAAAGCACACACCAGCTGCTGGCCAACCCCACTGCAGCCTACGCTGTGGCTGGCAACTCACAGCAACCCAGCTCCAGCTCGAGCTGTTGTTCACCATCTTAGCTATAGGGGGCACAGTGTCACTGGCCCTAATGTGGGATTTGAACCGGAGCCCTGCTGCTCAGAGCTGGCGTCCCAAGCCAATCTTAACCAACATGCCACTCAGGCAGCCCAAACACCTACTTAATTTTTAAGAACTGGGTTAAGTACTAAGGATTCAAAGACTCATATAACTGTCTGCCTGTTCTTAAAGAGCTAATAGCCCTGGAAATGGAGAAAATATGTACATAATTTATTATAACATAGTTTGAAAAGAGTTCTAATAGAAATTTATACAGGATGCTTTGGGTTCAAGAGGAGATGCACACTGAATACTTCACATTTTTCTGTTCCAAATAATTGTACAGCAAATAATTATAATAAAATAAAGAATAGGACACTTTAGTGGCTGTAGTATCTTCACCAGTTCAATAAAGTCTAACTTCTCCACCAAGCATTTGTGTGAATTATTTAACCTGTGTGTCAGTTTTCTTGTCTATACAATGGGGGGAGAAAATACACTCTTTACAGGATTTTTCTGAAAATTAAATTACTTAATGAATTGAAATTGACCCTAGCATATATTATTATATAATAATATAATATCCCCTATTACGATGAACATGAAGATAGAAGAAAAAAAAAGAAGGGGAAAAAGGAGAAAGAGGCGGGGTAAGGAGAGGTAGAAGTAAAAGAAGCAACTGTAGATAATAGTAAACCGAAGAAGCATTAAAAAACAGGCAATCCAAACAGCATGAAAAACATTGCATGGATAGTATTAACAGAATGTATGATGCAAGATGTGGGGCAGAAATCAGCAAAGGCTTCTCAAAAGCAGTGACTTCTTACTTAAAACCTCCAGGAGCTGGGTTCAACTTGGTAAACTTGGAAGGGAAGATCACTGTAGGATGGAGAAGATTCTATAATTATTTATTGGAGGCAAGAGGAAACATGACTGGAGCAGTGCATGTGAGGTTGAGTTATTCTAAGAACTGATGCTGGTGATTGAAGTGGGGATGCAATAGAGGATCTTTATGTTAGGACTATTGCTATATAGTTACAAGTGAAAGAAAAGATACTCCAGAACTACTTCATTTAAAGGAAAATTTTTGAGTTCCTACAACTGAAAATCCAGGAGTAGAGCTGATGGGGTTCAAACAATATCCTTAGGATCTTGCGTTTCTCTATCCTTCCTCTCTGTCTTGTTCTACAGCAGTTTATTCTCTCTGTGTGGAAAGACTTACCTCTCACAGTTTCTAATACAGCAGGAAAGACAATCGTTTATTTTGATCACTTACCAGGGGTTGGCAAAGGATGGCCTGAGGTCCAGGTCAGTTCCAGAGCGTTTTATTGTAAGACCAGTGATGTGGTCTGAATGTCTGTGTCCCCCCCCCCCAAATCCCTATGTTGATGGGGCCCTTGGGAGATGCTTAGGTCATGAGGGTGGAGCTCTCACAAATGGAATTAGTACTTACCAAAGAGATCCTCAAGAGCTCTCTTGCCTTCTTACTCATGTGAGTGTACAAAAGAAAATGACTACTACCTGGAAGGGGGCCTTCACCAGAACTTGACCATGTTTGCAAACTGGTCTTGGATGTGGAGCTTCCAGAACTGGGAGAAAGAAATATCTGTTGCTTATCAGCCACCCAGGCTATGGTATTCTGAGCAACCTAACTAAGGCAGTCAGTAAGACAAGAATGCTTTTTATTTTCCTGTTAAAGGGTTATAAACAAATGGACAAAGCAAAGATGCTTATATAAATGAGACAGTATCTGGCTGGACCCTCAAAACCCAGAATGTTTGCCTTTCGTAAGTGAAAATCGCATCCATGATTATCTCTGAATCTGACTGACTTGGCTTGGGGTGTAGGCCCTTCACTTTCTAGTCCGACTGGTCATATTCAGATTGACCAGGTTAGATTTAGGTTTCATGCCCACCCCTGGACGTAAACATGGAACCAGCTTGAACTGAAGCACATGGAAAGAGGATGGAAGAGGTATATAATTGCCCTAGGAAAACTCAGAAGAGTGAATGGGCCATAAAATAATAAATGTCCAACATAGCCTTGAAAGCCATTTTGAAGAGAAAGTACTCTCTCCTGAGAGAATTACGTTGCCACAGAAGGCTTTCTATGGTGTGGACTGGCATACTTCTTAGTTTTAATATATTCAAGAGTAAAGACTCATTTAAAAATTTGTTATCTGTTGTTTCCTGTGAGTGTCTTTGCCCCTTAGCCCTCACAGAATACATTCGCCTGCACCTTGAGGGCCTTTTCCATTGCCAGATCATCTGATGAGTATGACTCAGGGATTCTGGAAGCTCAAACAGAGATTAGGACTCAAAAGAACATTCTGGCCAAAGTTCCAGACCGGAAGATTTAGACACACGTTAGCAGAGCAAGTTTTTCTACATCTAGAAATGAGATAAGATTCAGACTGAGAACAGAGGAAGGAGCTATGACAATTGAAAAAGAAGGAATGGCATTCAATTCTGGAAAGCGGGGAAGGGCGGGAGATGATCCATTAGTAGAAAACTTTTCCTATAGAGAGTGCCATCTCAAACGTCAATGTACATTTATATATCACCTGATATATTGTTCAAATACAAATTTTAATTTAGTTGCCTGGAATGAAGCTCAAAAATATGCGTTTCTTCCAAGATATCAGGAGACAAAATTGCTATTGGTCCATGGATGCCACTTTGAGTAGAAAGGGTGAAAAGTACTAAGGAGCTACTTGGAAGCTGACTTAGTGACCAACAAACAAATCTGCAGTGGTCACCCCATTGGCCATAAATTCGAAGTGACATTTACCTCACAGCTCTTGCTTCCCCTCACTTACACCATTCCCCTCACTTATACCATTGCTTATGAAGAACCCCCAAACAGATGGCCTTACAACTTTAACTGGGAGTTCTAGTAGAACAAAAAGTTGAGATTTGCACAATCTGGTGCTGATGGCAAATTGAAGGGAAAATCTTGCTTTGTGTCCAGTATACGACTAGATGTAATCAGTTTGAAATTTCCCTCTGAACTGGGGTAGTAGTAAACATATAATCTCTTTAACACTCTAGGTTCAGTATGGGTGATGAATTGCAACAGGAGGCAAAACAGGAAATAAAGACACAGGGTGCTGTAGTAGCCCGGAAGAGAAATGATAGTATTCTAAACTGAGATTGAGATAGGCAGTTGAAGTAGAAAAAAGAGACCTATCTGGAGAGATATTGTCAGTGGACTGAAAGGAATTTAGTGCTTGATTTCACAAGGGGCAGAGGAGATGAAGGAATCTTGAATAATATTCGGTCTCAGAATTTGTGATACTCAATTTTGACATTGATTATTGAGCTAGAAAACATTTGAGGGTGCAGGAGGAGCTGTTTGGTACTGAATATTCAGGAAGTATCTACAATATGACTTTTGCATAGATATTTAAAGGGAGGGTGGGAATTATATAGACAGAGAAGCAGAGTTGGTGATGATGTTTCCAGCAGAAGGAATGGCATGTGCAGAGGTGTAGGTATATGAAATGTCATGAGTAGCTCACTGTATGACTGATAAGAGTGTATGAAATAAGAGTAATGTAAGTCTTGAAAATTAGGTAGGGGTAAAAATCTCAGAGGTCTTTCAATGCTAAATAAAGACTTGCAAATTGTTTTTGAAAATTAAGGGAAGCCATTTGGGATTTAAACATAGGAATGACACAATTTAATATAGAATTTAGGAAGAGAGGGAGGGTACCATCATTTCATCAACGTATTTTATGTAAGAAGGTTATTACTTATCTTGTTTCACCATGCAGAATAAATCGCATTGGGCTTCTAAAAAGCTGATGATGAATTGCTGCCACTCTAAGCATGAAAGGTGGAGCCCCATTCTTAGGGCACAGGGAAGTTTTCCTTAAGAAGTGCACTCTGTGTTAGTGTTCATTTTCAAGCTGACTACATAGTTAATTATGATTATATTACATTTTAATACAGTGACCTGTGGCCACCCTGCACACCTCCACTGTAGTTAATTCTTTTGAGTGGCAGGTATAAAGCCTTTTATGTACCTATCATTAATATGCTTCCAAATTTCTAGAAAATGTATAATGTTTCTGTGAATACATTTATCCACATTACATTATGTAACTTTTTTCTTGGAGATACCTCTACTAGAGGTTTTTATCTATTAAATACAGACTTCTTTCTAGACTGGGATATAGAAACTCCTTTGTTTGAGACCTCCCTCTGCCTTAATTTGGGGAAATTCCCTTTCGATGGTATTGAATTTCCTGATTTCTAGACACCATTTTTTCCTCTTTTGGTTTACTCCCGCATTTTCACAAAGTGTACCTCCTAGTGAGTTTTAATAAGTGGTGAATGGGAGTTATAACCTTTTAGATATTGCATGTCTAAAATGTATTTTTTCTATTCTTCCAAAGAGTAATATTTCAGGTGAATATAGTATTTTACATTGCAAGTATTTTTCCCCAAAAAAGGTTGGAGACACTAATCCATTTTCCTCTGTCTCTAGTGTAGCTGTTGATATGTTCTATGCCATTCAAATACCAGATATTTTATGTGACATTGTTTTCACTTTTATTTGGGTGTTCTGTGTATTCCTATAATTTATACAATAATATGATTTGTTGAAAATATAGTTTCACTTGTTTAACCAAACTTTAGATGGGTCTTTTTAACCTGGAAACATTTTTCTTCAACCTAGGGAATGGTCTTATGTTATTTCCTTTCTAAGTTTTTTTCCCTAATTTTTAAATTTTCTTCAAAAAAATTATAATATTTAGATTTTGGAGCTTCCGAATTGTGCCTTTAATTTCCTCATCTTTTTTTCTCATTTATATCTATTTTTTTCCCTTTCTTCATAAATTTTGGAAGTGTTCTTTAACCTTACTTTTCAAACTTTCTGTTAATTAAAAAAATTCTTCTATAATAATTTTATTTTCTAAGGTTATTCTCTTTATCTCTTTATTTGCTTATTATTTATCATTATCTGTTATTTTTTTTCTTGAAGCCAGGGTTTTCTCTCATCTCTCTGAGGATATTAACATAGGTGTTTTTTTGAAGTTTTACTTTGTTCCCTGTCTTTTCACTACTTCTATAGATTTTAAAAAATATTTTTATTTGTTGCTTTTTTTCTCTAAATTTATTATAAAGGTTTTATTCTCCAAATATCTGGAAATATTTAGTTTTGTAAGCAGAATTCTAAGATAGTCACAAATTTCTTGCCCCAGGTGTGTATGCTTGTATAATCCTCTCTCCTTTGGTGTGGTGGCACCTGTGAATATTATGGGATAGACACTTCTTTTATGTGTGTATATATATATATATATATATATATATATATATATGACTATATATATATATATATATATATATAGTCATTGGGAAAGTCATTAAGTATTTTTCTATGTTTTCAATGCAAAAGTATGTCATGACTTTCCTGACGACCCAATAATATGGCAAAGTGTTGGGGTAGTCGCTCATGGAATTAAGTTATAAAAGCCTCTGGCACACTGGAGAGAGAATCTTTTGAAGAAGCAAACTGCCCTCTGTGGAAAGGACTACATTGCTAGAACCAGAGGCTAGTTTCGTATAGCTGAGACTGGCCATCAACCAAAAGGCAGCAAGAAAAAGGAAATAGAACTTCCTTTTGTACAACCATAAGCTATAGAATTTGGCCAACCACCTTAATAATCTTAGTAATGACTTCTTTCTTAAGTTGTAGATGAGGACACAGCCTGGCTGACATTTTGATTTCAGTCTTTTGATATACTGAGCAGAGAATCCAATTGAGCCATTCCTAGTCTTCTGACCTAAAGAAGTGTGAACTAATAAATTGATATTGTTTTCAGTTGCTAAATTTGTGATATCATTTCACACAATAGAAAACTAATACATCTGGTGTTTATGCTTTGTCTTTTCATATTTAAGAGTGAAATACCACAAAGCAGATTAGAAGCACTGAGTCCATGAACAGGCTATGATTACTGTCACATAATTCATGTCTCTGGTCAAACTTTATTTCCAAAGAGTGTCCTTTCTTTACCACCTTTTAAAAATAGCACCCCAATACTAGACATCTCCTTACATTTCCTAAATTTGCTAGAAAACAATAATTTACACTTTCAAGAAGCTTAACTCCAAGAAGGATAGATACAAAGATAATCACACCAAGATACATCAGAGTCAAAATGTTGAAAGCCAAAAAATCTTGGAATCAGTAAGAGAAAAATGAGTCAATACATACAAGCTAACCCCAATAAAATTAACAGCTAATTTCCCTTCTGAAACAATGGAGGCTGGAAGGCAGTAGGACAGCACACTCAACATATTCAAGTGGTTAAAGTAAAAAAACAAAACAAAACTATCACCCAAGAATTTTATATTTAGCAAAACTATCTTTCAAAATTAAGGTAAAATAAAGATGCTGTCAACAACCAAAAACTGGGAGAATGTGTTGCTAGCATTTCTGCGAGGCAAAAATACTAAGATAGTACTTCAGGATGAAACCAAGTGACATCCAACAGTAATTCAAATCCATACACACAAAAAACAAATGTCAGTAAAAGCAATTATATAGGTAATTGTACATGACAATGTAATTGCATGTTCTTTTTTTAAAACTAATTTTAAAAAGTACTTGCATAAAAAAACATGTATATAATTATATTGTTGAGCTTATAACATATAGAAATTTAACATATTTGACAAAAACAGTAGAAAAGAGGTGGGTGGAATAAAGCTTTATTTGAGTATTACCAGATGGTAGCTTGAAACCACAGGAAAAATGGAAAAGAATCAGAAATGATAAATAGAAATATTATTGTAACAAACTATAAATATTTACTTGCTCTCTTTTTATCTCTTATCTTTGAAAGACATAACATTATAAAATAAGTAATTATACCAATATATTATAGAGTCTGTTATATATATATATATATATATATATATATATATATATATATATATATATATATTAAAAACAGCATTATACTGTTGGGGGAGAATGTAGCTAGATGTCAGTAAAGCTGTTATATTTTACTGGAACTGACTTACTATAAACCTGAAGTAGAGTTTGGAAGTTAAGATATCTATATTCCTAGAACAATCATGAAGAATTGCTAAATCTAACTATATTCTAACTAATAAATCTAACGAATAAAATTAAATATGAATTAATCAAATCAAAAGTCAGATGTTATCAAATTAAATTTTTAAAAAGACCCAGCTATATGCTGTCACAAGAGATACACTTTAGATTTAAAGATAAAAATAGGGTGAAAATAAAAGAATGGAAAAGATGTACCACGTAAGCAGCAACCATAAGAGAGACAAAGTGGCTATACTACAATCAGGCAAAAAGACTTAAATAAATTAATAGATGAAAGGCTACAGAATGATTGAGCCCAGGCTACTGTTTTCCTGAGGAGCCAAATGACAGTAACTGAATAACTTTTTTCTGGGACTGGTCAATTATTCCAGAGAGTAGAACCCCCTCTCCTATCTGGGATTGAGTGGGTATACGTTTGGTGGTGCTGGTGTGATCTAAGCCTCCTAGGTAACATTCTGAGAGGTTCGGGGTAGATGCACTAGAGAAGAACTTCACCATTTTGGATGTGGATTTTCTATCCCCTTTTTTTCAGGATAGCATCTTCTCTCTACCCTAATCTGTGCCTCTGTTCTCAAGACTAGATTTTTTTTCAGGTTTAGTTGCTTTAAAACTGGAGTCCTCTGTTAGTTTGAGAGAGTAATTTCCTGAATAGGAAATGCAGATAAAGGAATTTAGGGGATAATTTTAAAGTTTACAATCTTTTAAAGATTTTGAATCAATTATCTTTTTTTTAAACTCTGATCCATATTTTGGCCTTAACTTTCTGAGCTTTTTAACAGGAATTTACTTTTGCCTAGCTGCCATGTCAATTACCCTCCATCAGCTTCTCGTTTTCCCAATATTTCTTTCTTTCATATATTATCTCCCCCTCTCCGTCTTCTTAAGTTTATGCTGTGCCCCTCCCCCTTTATTGTAATTTAAGGGGTTTTGGAGGGAGCAAAGATAAATGTAATTATCGAGTTACCATGTTTGATCTTAAACTACAGCCCCTTAAGAATAGTTCAGGGCCGGGGGAGTGGCGTGGTGGTTAAGTGCTGGTTAAGTGCTGGCTTGGGAAGCCAGCGGCCCCGGTTCGGGTCCCAGATATGAGGGCCAGTGATACTGCCCTCAAAAAAATAAAATAAAATAAAATTCTAACTTAAAAAAAAAAAAGAATAGTTCAGCAAAATAAAAATAATACATCTTTTATTTAAACAGAACTTGGTTCAAGTATTGAATCAATCTTATACTGATTATATTATAATAAACAAGTTACATATTTTATTTGTGCCACTCTTTTCTCAATGGGAAAAAAACATGTATAATAATATTAACTTCATAGGACTTACATGAGGAAAGATATATACAGTGCTTTCATAGCTTGCTTCTTTGTGGCTGTAATCACCATCATTATCATCATCATCATCACCATGGCTCCAAATAAAACAGTATAGCCCAAAGAGTCTTTGGACAGTGCTTGAAATTCTTCAATGACTTAATAATTTAATGTTATTATTCAAGTAAGATTATTCAAATAACCAGTGACCAATATATTTCATGATATTGTTCTGCTTTCTTGGTTAGACACAATTTGCTTTGGAGAGACAATGGGTCACAATTTTGCGGTCCATTAAAATTGAGCTAGATGGACTGGCCAAGTGTCACAGTTGGTTGGGATGTGGCTTGGGAGGCCAGCGGCCCTGGTTCGGATCCCACATATGAGGGCCAGTGACACTGCCCTCTACAGCTAAGATGGTGAACAATAACTCCACCTGGAGCTGGGCTGTTGTGAGTCCCCAGGACAGCATAGCTGCAGCCCCTGCTGCAGTGGGCTGCCATAGGCTACAGCGAGTGGCTGGTAGCCAGCGTGTGTGGCTGGAAGCTGGTGTGAGCTGCCAAGAGCTGCTGTGAGCGGCCGTCCAGATTCAGGTGACTGATCTGCCTCACCCAAGAAGAGCACAGTGATGATACCAACATGGGCCAGTGAAGCAATGTCCTCCACAGCTAGACTGAAGAACAAAAGGACAGCAACTTGTCTGTTCCCCTTTCCCGGTTCCCCAATGCTGTTCCTCTTCCCCAACTCCCCAATAAAATCTTTAAACGAAGCAAAACAAAACAAAAAACTGAACTAGACATGAGAAAGCTGAATTTAGTTTTGAAAGTTGAGTGGGCTGAGATGATTGTTAATAAAATGGCCACATTGTTTTAGTGGTATAATAATTTAAATCCTTAGAAATATGAGATTTGTGAGATGTCATGACTTATATATGATTCATGAGAAAGAATTCAAGATATATAGGTTTTGGTTGTCCATTTTTCATCTAATTGCATTTATACTTTTTGCATTTTCCTCTTTTTTGTCTTTAGATTTTAGCTATGATAGATTTATGACAAAGTCTTCCTTGATTAATACTACTTGCTTGTGTTCATGGGTATGTTGTCTTTAGTAATTAATTATTCATTTGTAAAATAAAAAGTATATCCTCATCATTCTAAATTAACCACATGAGTATTAAATGGAAAGTTAAATAGGTCCTTGACATCCTTGTGAATTAGAATACAATCTGATTTGCAGAAATTATAAGAACTAAGGATAATAATAATAAAAAAAAACCTTAAATTTTCAGGAATCAGAAGAACTAAATGCAGCTGACTGTCATGAATAATAAAAGCTTGCTATTCAATATTTAATGTGTACATCAATATATTTTAAAATGCGATTAGTATCAAAAACAAAACTTTTAATTTGTACAACATTCTTTTCTGAAAAAGAGCCTTCTAGTCTTCATGTGCCTCCTAAATATTGTCTGTGTAAAGAGAACTTTATTCAGAGAAAATAATTTTTGAATGGAATTTCATCCCATTAATTAAATATTTGTCAAAGTGGCTGCTTTGCCCATATTTCATACTATAGGATTTAGAATTGTTGTGTTTTAATACTGATGAATAAGTTGTCCATATATTTTGTAAACATTCTCAAGGAAGTAGTCTGTAAAGTAGTAAAATTGTTGAAGTACAAATATTTATTAGTGATCCAATATGGTTTTATGTACCCTGTAAATGCAATATGGTAATGTTATGCTATCTCTGTCTTTCGTGCAATATACATTCAGTTTTATCCCGTGAAGTTAATTTTGCAATTAATAGATATCTTTGAACAATGATTTGTTACCGTTTCATGGGTACTGGATATTTACAAGGAGTCATATTTCCCTTAGATAATGATAAGGAGCCAGACAACCTGAACCCACATTCTGTGTATTTTGAAATTGTTTTTGATATCTAAGATCTAATTATCTTTTATTTCCTTATATCTGTCATATTTATATATTATCTCCTCTACTTACATTGAAGTATAACACTAGCTCATCCAACAGCTTATGTAGCATCATGAACATGAAATTCACGTTCAGGACAGGGTGCATTACATTAAATGACACATATATAGTCATGGGATGTGGAATATAGTGTGGGATGGAGTTAATGGAATTTTAATAGATATGTATAATATCAGGGGTGGTGGAACAGAGTAGGAGATAGTCACTTTGTACGGGGTGAAAAAGATAACTATTGGGCCGGCTGAGTGGAGCGGTGGTTAAGCGCTGGCTTGGGAAGTCAGCGGCCCTGGTTCGGTCCCACATATGAGGGCCAGTGACACTGCCCTCAAAAGAAAAAAAAAAAAAAAAAGATAACTATTGCATTGTTTTGTACATCTGTAACTAATAATAATAATAAAATGTTTAAACACTAACTAACTTAATTAATTAATTAAATAACAAAATGAATGAAAATCTGTTTCAGTTGTTGGTTTTTCATGGTTCGGAGGGAAAAAAGGAATTTTTTGATCCCCCTAATTGCTTGAAAATCCAATATTACCTAATTCAAATATACAATCAAATATTTGATAAATGTATATGTATATACAAGCATGCATGATAATTTATATATTCACCGTAACATAATAAACGTGTTAAAATACATAGAACTCGTTTTGTGAGGAACACCGTTACTCAGTAAGAGCAGCTGGATAAGGAATTGAGATTTCAAAATTCTAATGCCAGTCCTGTCACTGACTTGATTTGTGAACTTACACATATAACACATTCTGTTTATTTCCTTTATTTCTGCTCTAAAATAGAGATTGCCACGTTAACTCAAGTAATGCTTTTGTGAGAGAAAATAATGAAAAACATTTTAAAAAGATAGAGAAGAGAGTGGCCAGTGATTGCTATTGAAATACTCCATAGCCTCAAACTGGAGAGGTGAAAGGGTACCTAACCTTTTGCATTTACAAATATTTGGGTTATGGGGTCTTTAAAGTCATAATCTTGGTTATAAATTCTGAGGAGCAATTGTTCCTGAACCCTGTTGGTTTTAGTAAAAATAATATTAGCCCTAGGATTTGACATACTGAGTTTTAGACCAAGCAATGCCACTCATTCTTCAAGGTCAAATGATACTTCTTGGAAACATTATTTCCTCATTTAACAAGATAGGATAATCATCCTTCCTTCCTTCCTACTTGAATAGTTATTGTAAAGTTCACAATACTTTGAAGGCTAGACTAGAAAAGTTGTTCGGAAAATGTGAAGTGTTATATAAATGTAAGATGATATTTCCAAAGGTATTTCAGAGTCAAATATATCATAGGTTAACAACTGGGGATATTCAGAAAATTGCAATGGTTTCATTTCAATAATGTTGATACTTGTGTCTAGTCAAGTGTTGGTCAATGTTATTAATCTTTGCAAAGAAGCAGCTCTTTGTTGCATTAATTCTTTCTATTGTCTTTTTGTTCTAAAAAGTTTTTTGTTATTAAACTATTTTGTTCTAAATAGTTTAATAATAAATTAAACTATTTAATTTAGTCCTACTCTGATTTTTATTATTTCCTTCTTTCTGCTGACTTTAGGTTTTATTTGTTCTTCTATTTCTAGTTCTTTAAGTTGTAATGTGTGGTTGTTTATCTACAATTTTTCTTCTTTCTTGAGATAGGCCTGTAATGATATAAATTTCTCTCTTATTACCTTTTTTTTGCTGCATCCCAATAATTTCGATAGGATGTATTTTCATTCTCATTTGTTTCTATGTATCTTTTGATCTCTCTTCTCATTTCTTCTTTGACCCTGTCATTCTTTAAAAGCACGTTATTTAATCTCCACACATTTGTGGTTTATCCTGTTTTCTTTTTGCAGTTGATACCCAATTGCAAAGCCTTGTGAATAATGATCAAAAGTTTAGATCATAAAAACAGGCAGATATTAGGCAGATTTTACCCAAAATTATGGCTGAAAAACATCAGTATAACATTATACATTCTATGTGACACTGTTCTTTTGGTCTTTGAAAGATATAATTGAACAAAAGGATTTTCAATGCTAAGAATCATACAGAAGATAATTTCCCTTTTTTCCCCCAGTATTTGTCCTAAATTATGTTGTCTGGCTTCTATAGAAATCTTTAGGAATAGGTTAAGACTGCTGCCAGTATGTATGTATGACACTTTTTCTCCAGGCTCTTTCAAGTAACAACAGTTCAAAATGTGTGAATATAATTTCTTACCTGTCCTTTTAAAAAAAATTTTACCAAATTGAAATCTATACATTTGTCCCTATATAACATTAATCCCTATTTTATATGCTTCAAATGTAGCATAAGCTTGCTTTTCATAGACTTGGAAAAACCTAGTTGGAATGTGTAAGTCTTGATTACATATATTATATTTAAAAGCTGAATTTCATTTTGCTGTTTTAATAATTATCAGAACTTCATATAATGAGTTATGACCATGTTTCATTATTCTCTATTTCTACAGTTTGACATTAATATTGTAAAATTCTTTATTTTGAGATGTTGACATAAAGGAGGAAAATTTTGTAAACAACATATATGAAATCATTTAAATATGTTTCATTTAAGAGGCAACATAAGGAAGTTTGGTTGCAAAATTGGTTGAGATGTGCTAATGAAATCAAATGGCAACTAGGACTATAATTTTGTTTGCTACTTTTCACTGTCACTGATTTTAGTTTTGGGCTGAAACTGGAGGATTGTAGAATGCCTTTAAAAAAAATCCATGTTTAATTGTTTTAACATTGATTGTGTTTTCTAGAATTTAAATCCTTTATCATTCTGTAAGCATTTCAAAGATTTGCATATTTTTAAAAACCAATTACATTGTTGTCTAAAGCACCTTTTTAAAAGCCTCTTAGACACTTTTTCAGAAGTTCAAATATATTTAAACATATCAAATGATATTTATTTTTAGATAGAACATATGTACTTTATCCTTAGTTATAAATCTGAAATAATTTGAATAATTTACAAGTTAATTCAAGAAAATAATTCTTTTTTCAAACTATATACCAATTATTTAATAAATGATAATTAATGCTATCTACCTTGCCTTTGTTGTATATTTACAGAATGAACTCCATGTTTTGAAATGAAAGTAAACTGAAGATCTTTACCTGTACAATTCTAGAAGAAAAAAAAATAAATGCTTTTCTTCAATTTATCAGAGATTATAAAAGCTTACTCTCAAGGGGATTAGGTTTATATTTGTAAAGAATTGGATATGAAATCCTAAAATATATGCTCATTGTTTCACGAAGGTATTCTTTAGTAATGCCTCAAGATCTGTGAAAACTGTTATTGAGGCAAAGACATATGAAGCTGCCATCAATAAGTCTAAAATGCTGCTAGCTGAGACTACTATATTATATTATCTCAACCTAATTAATGTATAATCAAATAATAAGATCTTAGTAAAGCTCCAGTGTCTGTTTTCTACAGCTGGTATGAATATAATTTCCTTATTTCCATGGAATTACAGCAGTATACTCAGCAATTACACCACAGTTATTAATAGAATATAACATTGCCGTAGAACTAATGATTTAATAGTATGGATACTTTGGAATGAATAGATCCATTCAGAATAGTATCAGATCTTAGTTTACTAGATTATTTTATGCTTTTATTCAATGGACATTTTTTAAAATTTCTATAATTCCCATTAAAAATATTAAATAATATAAGCTCCTATATATTAGTCCAAAAATATTTTGTTCTTGTCCTCTTAGTGATTAATCTTCACTAATAAAATAGACTCTTTCCATCTGAGCTCAGAAGTAGACTTAGAATAACCAGATTGAATGGCATAATCAATGGTTCCATCGATTCTGACTTAAAGTAATATTAAACTACTCAAGTTTTTTAGAGATTTCTCTAGAGCTGAGATCACCTGGAACATGACTTGAAAGTCTAGGCAAACATTCTTGGGGCTGGAAATTATTTTACAAGCATTGAAATAACAAAATTGCAATTGCCTAAATATTTTTTAGGTGACTATTTTGCCCTGCTGTTATTCATCTGGCAAAATTAGAAAATGCTTAGAAAAGAATGACTTTGTCTCTGACAATAAGAAATTATAGGTGCAAAACGTGGATTATCTTTCCACTGTGTTGACATCAGGTTGACCTTTGGCTCACCTTGCACAGAAACTTCCAGATGCATTCAAAATGGATTATGGCACATTGAGCTTCTTCTCAACATGTTCTTACAGTCAGCAGATCTCAGGAGGGATTCCCCATGGAGGGCGTTGTAATCTCCCACTGGATGCTTTTTTCCTTCTTCTTTCTTCTTCGCTTTGCTTTGAAAAACTCGGCAAGAAAGGTATCCATGCTGAAAGCTGAGTAAACCTGGAGGGCAAGTGCTGACATTCATGAGATCAGAGTCAGTCTTGCAAGAGCTAACCAGCAGGATAAACAGTTTGCTATCACTTTAATAAATGAGACTAATAGAAATGGTATCAGATCAGTTAATCTGCACACTTTTCATTTTCATACACAGCAAGTAGTCACTGATCTCTCTTTATCACCCAATTATTATTTTTTTTCCAATTCCCTTTGCTCTTTCTCTCACTTAATTCCTCAGTCTGTGTAAACCAAAGGTAGCATTCTAAAATGAGATGTGATTATCGGGAACATTTTGTTGATAAAAGATATTCACACAACAGGAGGAATTTAAGTTGTTACTGACATTTCTCTATACAAACTGGAATTCCTTGGCGCTGAAAGACCACACAGTGGAATTTCCATTTAGCAAACTCTAAGACTGTGAGAACTTCCTGGGAAATCAGATAATGCTCCTTCAGTAATATAGACTTAAATGAATAAATGGTAGTGTTGAGTATGCTGTGGTGCAGAATTCTAGCTCTCTAGGGAGTGTCAATCTCCTACATATTAAATCACAGGAAAGGGTCAAAAATAAATTAGGACAATGCATTACTTCTATTTGATTCTTACCCTAAGAGCATTGGACATGTAGAGAACAGGTTGTTTTTTTACATTATATTTTAGCTAAGTCTCTGTAAAAAAAAACTGCATGAATACTACATGTATGAAAAAATTCTTCAAAAGCAACGTGTTTTCGTTTGGAAGCATTTAAATTTCACCCAAAACTGGATGTAGTTGCAATCCAAGATTGTATCAGTAGGGAACTGCCCCAAATGATGCTTTATCTGTTTCTGTCCATAGTAGTAGCTTTGGATGTTTTAAAGTCTTCCAGATATGTGGAAATATTATCTCTGCTCTAAATTAGGGAAGAAAGCCTTTTTCCAAAGTGGCCATTTAAATATTATGGTGAAATAGTGTGAGCCAATTATAAATCATCCTATGCAAACGTCCTTTAAATTTTACTATTGATAAAGTTCTTAATGCCATAGGGAGACCAGATGTCTCATTACATTATTTAGTGTAGTAACAAAGTGAAACATTTGTTTTGCCTCCAGTACAACAGCAAAATTCAGGTAAAATTATTTCTAAAAATTTGGAAAATGATTAATGTCTAACAAAGATGAGAAAAAAAAAATATATATATATATATGAAGATTTCTTTCCTCAACCTTATAATATTTCATATATATCTGGAGTGATATTTTGATTATATTATTGTGATATTCTCTTTTGACTTCTGTTTATAAGGACTTTCATCTAGCTAAACTGAGCTTCTGTTTGTTTCAGAGAATTGGTAGGTGGGATTGGGAATTTTAACGCAGGGTAGGAAGATAGGATGTAAAAGCTGTAGATAGATAACTCAGAGCCTATCCTTTTGGATCCCAAGGAATTTTAAGAGATAAAGGGAGAAAAAGCCCAGTGAATGAAGGAATGAAGACCTGGGGCCTCAGTCTCTCATTTTCAGACTTTGTCTTGGGCAGAAGGAAAAACCGAAAGAATTGCCAAGGCTAAGAGCACTTGCCAAGGTTAATCTCTGGGGTTCTGAAAGGAGACCACTTCTCAAATGGCCATGAAAAACTAACCTTTGGCACTCACCATGGTTAGGCTGAAGAAGGGATGTTGTTTAGCTTTCCTGAGTTGCTTCTACTACCTATGCATGTGAAAAGAATGCAGTATTCTTGCATGACCCAGCTGTGCCCAGTGAGGACTTTTGAAGTGACATTACCCTGCCACAGTGGTTAGAGGTTAGAGGTGAGGTGAGGGCTCCAGGTTCTGGATGGAAGATGTAGAAGAGATTCAAAGAGATTCATAGTACTAGTGAGAGTTGGAGTGAAACCTTATGAGTCAGAGCTCACCACTAATCCCTGATGAAGCTTTGGAGAACCCAGACTATGAATTACAGCAGGGGATTTCAGTAGGGACAGCAGCTGACAGACAAATGAAAAACCATTTTAGAGCCCAGAGGAGCCAAAGGACGCAGGGTGTTTGTTCTAGCATTCCCTCATTCCGATGTCATCAGATCAGTGTCAGCTTCCTAATATGCACATACCCCATTTTGAGGAAGAAAAGAATAAAGGGGGAAAGAATGTAAAAATAGAACATCTATCTAAAAAGCATGTGCAGTCCAAAAAAGTCTCTTTAAAACAATTCTGTGAGGGATTTGGACTTTGAAAGGTACAACCAGAAGTATAAGAACCAGAAGAGACTAAAATTCTATTATTTGGCAGGAATAACTTTTTTTCTATGTGGGATGGGCTCCAGTGGAAGACTATGCTAGGTTTAGAGAATAAAGAAGCCGAATTTTTCTAGTACCTCTAAGTACGGTGTGAGAAAACTTAAGAATCTTCCATGTTTGATTTTCTGCACTCATCTTGGTGTTATAACCCAGCAAAATATTACTCATCGTATACAATGAATATTGTAATAATTGGGAATAGTGGCATTTAAATGACAGTTTATTACCATATTATAATTCTATTACTTTAGAATTAATTATTACAAATTTAGCAGCTTAAAACAACTCACATTTATTAGCTCATAGTTCTGTAGGTGAGAAGCCTGGGCAAGCTCAACTAGGTTCTTTCCTTAGCCTCCCAGGGCTGAAATGGAAGCATCAGCTGCCCTGGGCTCTTACCTCAATGTTTTGAGGAAAACTCCACTTCAAATCTTTTCAGATCATTGGCAGAATCCAGTTCCTTGTGGATTGTAGGGTCTGAGGTGCCCATCTTCCTGTTGTCTATCATTTGAAGACTCTCTACTAAAGAAAAACCACCTGCATTCTTTCCCATGTGGTCCCCTACATCTTCAAAGCAGCATTGGCAAGTCCAGTCTTTCTCATGCTCAGAATCTCTGATTTCCTCTTCTGCTACCAATTGAAGAAAACTCTGCTTTTAAAAGGTTCATGTGATTAGATTTGGTCCACTTACTGGAATAATCTCCCTTTGGATTAACTAAAATCAATTGATTAGTAACCTTAATTAAATCTGCAAAATCGCTTTTGTCATGTAACTTAACATAATCACAGGCATTGTATCTCATTAAATTCCCAGGCTCAGTCCTGTGTATTAGGGTGGGTAATCATGGAAAATCATAGGGTGGGGAGAGAGAACTTTTTCTACCACTATCAGTTTTCTTGTGTACTTTTTCATAAAGCAGCAGACCCTAGTAAGAAAGGACTAGTAATCTACATAATGTTGTTGATGACAGCCATGAATCAATTATTAATTATTCAGAGTGAGTATTATTAAACATCTGTGGATATTATGTATTGCCTATCATGAAAAAAACATTATGAACTCTGCTATGTGCTGAGAGCACACCCAGGCAAATTGGACATAATATCTTTCCCTAGAAAGCTCACAGACTACAAAGGAAGACATATATATAGACAGATGATTACAGCACAATTGATAAAGATTATATAGGCATATAGCAAATGCAGTGGAAAGACAGTATTTTATGAAGTCGCTGGAGGATTCATTAAGAGTATCATATTACTTGTTTGCTCAAAGCTTAGAACTTTTTTCCAGTGATTAAACAACACAGGCCTATTGTGGAAACTACAAAATATGAAAGGGAATAGAATCATAATCACATATAATCCCAACATCTAGAAATAACCTTTATTTACATTTGACATATTTTTCCTTTATGTCATATTTCATACATATATCTATATATTTTACATGGTTAAGGTTACACTTCATATATACTTTAGTATATTTTTTATATGTAATGCATTAACATTTTTCTATATATGAAAAATTTTATAAATATTATTTTTAATTTTTAGTAATATTTTATCATGTGGAAGAACAAAATTTTAACTAACAAGTCCACTTATTGTTGGGTACTTTAGTTGTTTCCAATATTTTGTCATTATAAAAAGCTGGAACTATACTGTTTTTTCACAGTGATCATGTGGTGCAAGGAAAATCCAACTTTACATATGTTGAAAATAATTTGAAATAATTACATACTAATGGTCAAAATCAGTACAGTTAATTTCTTATATGAAGGACTATATAATTTAATATAGTTAAATAATTTCTTTAACTAAAGCAGTTATATCTGAGGATAGCAAAATAACTTTCTTATAAATTGTTTTTTCCACTTTGATAGATTGTATTAGTCAGGGTTGATTCTCCAGAAAAACAGAACCACTAGGATGTGTACACACACATCCTTTATATCTGTGTGTGTGTGTGTGTGTGTGTGTGTGTGTGTGTGTGAGAGAGAGAGAGAGAGAGAGAGAGAGAGAGAGACAGATTTTAAGGAATTGGATCAAGGGATTGTGGAGGCTGACAGGTTTGAAACCGGGTAGGTCTTCAGGCTGGAAACCCAAGAATGAATTGCAGTTAGAGCCTGAATGCACCCTGTTGGCAGGATTCCCTCTCTTGGGGATGGGGTGGGGAGTGGAGGTGAGTCTTTTTCTTAAGGTCTTCAACAGATTGGATGAGGCCTACCACATATTATGGAGTAATGCTTTACTCAAAGCCTATTGATTTAAATGTTAATCCTAACCAAAAAACACCTTCACAGAAACATCTAGAATGAAATATGCGGGTACTATGTCCTAGCCAAATTGACACATAAAACCAACCATCACACAGACTGATTATCAGAAGCCTCTGATGATGAATATGGCTGTTTGAGGTTTGTATGTGGGATGTATGTGTTCCAGAATGGAGGAGGCTTTAGATTTCCTTTCTAAGAGATGTAATGACATGAGATGAGAAGTCCAACAACTTGGAGGCATTAGTTACTGTCAGTATAGAGCTAGAAGAAGTAAATAGGACCCACAAGTGACCTTAAAGGACAAAAACATTTTCTGCTCATAACTGTTCTAATGTACTGCTTTGATAAAAAATCTCTCCAATGAGAACTATTTGTAGTAAAGATAACTGGAATAAATTAAAAATTGAATTAGGCAAAATTTAAAGAAAACACGGTAATTTAACTTTAGAGGCATAAAATTTCCCAAGGAGGAGTAACTAAAAAGTTGACTAGCCTAAAATGCATTTCTGAGTGTAAAACCACTGGGGCATTTTCTTTTATGAATAACTAGAGAAACATTATAATTAATATATTTCTATATGGAAATTGTTTGAGACGCTCTCAAAAGTGGGTCTTTGACTTATTTAAAATAAGTCCCTAGCTATTTTTTCTATACCATGCATTAATAGATTCTGAAAATAATTGGATAGATAAACTAAGGTTAAGTTCAGTTTATATCCCTTCTAAATTATTGAAAAATCCAAGGGATTGTGAGTAAATAAAATTTATTATGCTTTTATTAATCTTTGGAATATATATATTTCCCACAGTACAGCTCTGTAGTTTTTAATCAAAAAATTCTATTTTTGTTATAGTAGCAGGAATGCTACTGGTTGTTGAAAAATGATTAATTAGAAAAAAACAGCATGTAAATGTGATTTTGGGAAATTTGTTTAGAATTTTCACCTTATATATAGGAATATGTTGTAACTTGGGAATAGAAGTGTTTGCTATTAGGAAAAAGACATTTTAAATTGACCTCATTTAATATCTGGCGGTATTAATTGATATGGATCATCAATAAATTTCCCCCAAGTGAAATGCAATGCAGATTTCAATTCTTATGAGGGATAATAAATTAACAATATCAGGAAATGAACTTCAAAATCAGTAATGGAATTATCGGTTTCCTGACTTAACCAAGAACTTCCACCTTGACGAAAGCTTTTGAGTCCTTCACCTTTATCTGAGTAAGGTAAAGAAGAGTTAGCATATAGAATGCAAATGCTATCAGACATGTAAAAAGTTGTGTGCCTTTGTGTACCTCAACTCTAAATAACACTTAAGGGAAGTTGTTTATTTAAGAATAAGAATTAAAACCTACCATTCTCTTAATTTAGCATTATGGCTACTCTTCGTTTTTAACATTTTGAAAACTTCAAATGAGTAATACATCATACATTCATTAGTCCTGAAGATTATCATTTCTTTTTAATTTCAGAACAAAGTTAATATTTTTCTAAGTGGAACCAAGAAGAAATTAGCATTTATGTTTTATTCTTTTTCTCCCAAATTATGTTCTGACCTTTAAATACTAATGAAGGCAAACAAAATGAGCATAAAATATTTGCCTTAATTGTGTTGTGTTTTGTTGCTTCATTATGACTCTTCTCTTAACAATTTAATTGTTCCCAGTGTTACTGTAGGAAGGAAAATATCAAGTGGGCCACTGAAGGGACATTGGGGGTTTCAAAACAATTTCTGAAAGCAAAGGAGGATCACACAAGCGGCACCATTTAATATTATAACTTGACTGAATTACTTGTAATTCAGTAACTGCAGTAACGTAGTTACTATTTTTATATCACTGTCTTGGGGAAAGAGGAAACTGTTTTCAAACCATTTTCAAACAGATAAGAGTTACTCTTTTTTTTTTTTTTTTTTTTTTTTGAGGGCAGTGTCACTGTCCCTCATATGTGTAACCGAACTGGGCCCGCTGCGTTCCCAAACCAGCTCTTAACCAAGGCTCCACTCAGCCGGCCTGAGTTATGCTTTTGTTGATTCCTCTGGAGAAATTGTGATTTGGCAAAATTTATTACACTTTTTGAGATTATTTTACTATAAATGATCAATCCTTTTCAAGGACTGGAGAGATCACAAAGGTGAGATCTTTATCTGCAAAGTTTTATGTAAATACATTTTTGCAACTAAAATCTTAAAAATTATCTCTACCTAATGAATCCTACATGTTAAGTAATACAGAGATACTTACTGTAGGTATTCTGCTTTAGAAAGTACTTTTGTTTGGGCCGGCCAAGTGGCATGCTGATTAAGAGTTGGCTTGGGATGCCAGCTCTGAGCAGCAGGGCCCTGGTTGGGATCCCACATGAGGGCCAGTGACACTACACCCTCTGCAGCTAAGATGGAGAACAACAGCTCAACCTGGAGCTGGGCTGCAGTGAGTCAGCAGCGATGGTGTAGGCTACAGCCCCTGCTGCAGTGTGCTGCTGTGAGCTACAGTGATTGGCTGGCAGCCAGCTTGAGCTGCCATAAGCGACCATCCAATGGCTGATAAGCAACTGCCTCACCCAGGAAGAGCGCAATGGTAATACCAACATGGGCCAGTGAAGCAACGTCCTCCACAACTAGGCTGAAGAACAAAAGAACAGCAATTTGTTCCCCTTCTCCAATTCCCCAGTGCTATTCCCCTCACCCAATTTCCTAATACAATCTTAAAACGAACAAAAAAAAGGTACTTTTCTTTTATAAAGTGAGGAACTACGTCACCTATTTTATAAAATAATTTACGTACAGAATATGTATCTGGTGGAGTATGGAACAAATGAAAGGGACCATGCACACAACAGTTATAACAGCTTGATTTATTTAGCTAAGATTACGAAAATGAATAGAAGTGAGATGATTACACTCAGCAGACAAGCATGAACCACGTTAGTATGGCTCTCCCGTTGTCCTTTAGCACTGTTGGGCACCTGGATGCTTTCTGTGTAGGAGGGGTTCTACCAGATTGAGAAGGAAGTCAAAAGTAGCTCTTTGTCTCTTGCTTTTTAATCTCAGAATTAAACTAGCATTCATGAAGAAAATACACCATCTTCATACCTCTATTTAGTAAGAGCAACAGCAACAACAAAAATAATAATAAATATTGAATGAATATGGATGCAAATATAAATACTAATCTTACCAATGCTAATGTTAACATTTTACCTTTACTATATTCCAGGCACTGTTCTTTGGGCTTTATGTATATTAGCTCATTTAATTATGAAAACAGTCTTAGTAGACAAATACTATTATTATTCTCATTTTACTCCTGTGAACCAATGGCACGGACAGCTTAAGTTATTTGTGCACAGTAACTTGGTTTAGGTGGCTGGTTGTAAATACTGGACTTTTAAAATTCATGAGTTAAACTCAATACTCCCCAATAACATCTGATTTTGTAACCAAGAGAGTCATATCTCATTAAAAGCTCTAATTCCACCTTCAGCATCCCTTTCATCCCTTCCCACTTTCTTTCCAACCATAACCCATTCTCTCATCTTCATCTCCAGCATATTTCCCCTATTATTTGCTTTTTTCATATAAATGTAATACGTGCAAACAATATTGGCAATACTTATTGTGGTGGTCACTTTTATGTGTCAACTTAACTAGGCCATGGTACAGAGATATTTCATCCTAGATGTTTCTGTTAAGATATTTTTTGGATGGAATGAACATTTAAATCAGTAGAATTTGAGTGAAGTACTCTTTTGTTTCTCTTATGTTTTAATTTTATAGAAATTTATATTTTTCTATAGTTTCAATTTTCTAAAATATTTTAAAACTCAGGCTTTAATTTTTCATCTATGCTGTTGAATGAAGCTATCATATTTTTAATTTTTCTGCTATGTAATATACCACATATGAACATACTGTAGTTTTTAACTTATTCTGCTGTTTATAGATATTTACTTTATATCCAATATTTTGTGCATTTCCGTAATCCATCTTTTACGTGGGTGTGAGTATATGGGAGTGAGTTTCTTGGAATGTACCTTGGAATCAAATTGTTGGGTAGTAGGGTATATGAATGCTCGAATTTTCCAGAAAATGTCACACTGCATTTCACAAGTAATCTATAAGTAATTCCATTGATTCACATCTTTTCCAAATATAGACTTCTTAAATTTTGCCAAGCAAGTAGATAGAAAATGGAATCTATTTGTCTTATTCTTATGAGATGTAAGCAAACTTTATTCTGAATACTAAATTTTTGTCAGTTATTTGTATTACAGGTATCTTCTTCCATTTTGTGTCTTATTTTTTCACATCTTTTGATGTATTTTTGAAGAATTAATTTTCACATAAATAGTAAATTTTATAGCTTTTTTTCAGGGTGGGAGTCATATTTAAAGAATGACTCTTTTACCACAAATCAGAAAGATGCTATTCTATAGTTTTATTCATAAAGATTCTGTTTTGTTTGCCTCAGTTAATTTTTAATCCTTCTGAAATTGAAAAGTGTGAGGCAGAAATACATTTTTTCCCCAAAATAGACTCACCAATTATTCTGACAGCATCTACTGATGTCTCATCTTCCTCTCCTCCCTCCTTTCCTCTTCCTTCGAATCTGGTATACTATGTTTGCCATACATCCTGGTTCCAGGATCTTTGATCTGTTGCCTTGCTTAGTTTTTATCTCTTGGTACAAATGCCACTTGTCCACACACCATAGCTTTGTAGTGGGTCTTGATATCAGGAAAGAGGAATACTATCACTTTATTCTTTTATATTTGTCCCAATTATTCTTGTTCTTTTATACTTCCAGAAAAATTTAAGGATCTGCATTCCAAATTCTTGTTAAAATTCAATTGTATTGACTGTAGATTAATTTGGTGTAAATTTACATTTTTTATCCTAATTCAATATTCCTACCCTTAAACACAAAATATCTTTCCATTTACATCTTTAACGTCCATCAAAACATGTTATAATTTTTTTGTACATGCCTTACATGTCTTCTTTTGGATATATTCCTCAGTACCTCATCTATTTGATATATTCCTAGATAGCTAATACACAGGGTATATTTGTAAATAAGTATATATTTTTTGTGTTGCTGAAATATAGAAATACAATTGATTTTTAAAATATCAATCTCCTAGCCATCTACCTTGCCAAGCTTTGTGGTATTTCTAATAATTAAATTCCACAATATTTTGAATTTCCCATGTAGACAGTCAAGTCGTCATATAAGATGACTGTTTTACTTACTTTCCAATCTTTATGTCTTAATTAGTCTTCTTGTCTTAATTTTAAGAACATTTAGTACAATTAGAAATAGAAAAATACTTTATCTTATGCAATGTATCCACACAGTCTACCCTCAACAGCACAGCCAGATGCTTTCACAATCCTCTAATAGTTCCACATTTAATATACTCGAAGAAATAAAGCTTAAGTCATTACAAGGTGTATAATGCTCTTATAAGGCCACTCTTTCCTTAATTCTCCATGCCAACTTTTTTTCCCATTCCCCTTCTTCTTGCCACTTGCAGCAGATAATGTTGATTCCTCACCCCATATCACACAGAACTACCTCTGAGTTCATTTACAGCTATAGTGATGAGTATGTTACACGTCTACTAGCACTATCCCACTTACATGTTTTGCTCTGTCTGTCTGTCTGTCTGTCTGTCTGTCTGTCTGTCTCTCTCTCTCTCTCTCTCTCTCTCTCTCTCATTATTATTATTTTTTAAATTAAAGTTTATTGGGGGGGACGATTGTTAGTAAAGTTACATAAGTTTCAGGTGTTACCAGAGGGTAAGGTGGGGACAGAGTGGAAGATGAGGAAAAGAGGGATCAAATATATGGTGATGGAAGAACTGACTCTGGGTGGTGAACACACAATGTGATATATAGATTTCGTGTGTCTTTTGACTCTTGCTTCTCTGGCCAAGGGCAGACTTGAGCAACACAAAAACTTGCTAAGCTCACTGCAGGGCAGCCCAGAAATACTAGGGATGTGATGCTCCAAAGGCATCTCTCAGAATGTGAGGAATGGGAATAAGCGGGTAAATGCTCCTGTTTCCCTCCCTCTTGTTGGGGAATTCTGAGATGCCATGTGCATGCAACCTCAGCTAGTCCCAGGCAGGACTGAGCCTCATCAGGTCAACTTTTATTAGCCATCCTTCTTTCTCTGCCTTCCTTTTCTCCCGTCCTCTTACAAGTTCCTCAGTATCATTTCTCGAATAAAGTATGAGTATCCAAACCCTTGATTATGGGATTAATTTCAGGGAACCCAAACCACTTGGCCACACTGGTTGCTGTGCTATTTCTCAAACATAAAGGACTGTTACTGCCTTAGCGCAATTTTATTGCCGAGAATTATTTTCCTCCAGATATCTGATCTCCTTCCTTCATACATTTCATGTAATTACTAAATATCTTCTTTTCAATGAGGCTTAGCATGACTACTAATTTAATGCTAAGCCTATATGCTCCCCACCCCTCCACATTCACCCTCTTGTACTCCATTTTTACTTTAGTCTGCTGGACTTTTTTTCTTTATTTTTAATGTTATACTTCAGATTCTAATATTTAGCATATTTATTTAACATTTATAAATATTTATCATTTTTTAGCTTTCAACATTCTCTGTCATTTATATTAGTTGTATTTATTGTTTTTCTTTTAGTCCTTACTGGAGGATAAGCTCCTTGACACCAGTGATTTTTATTTTATTGACTTATATATTACAAATGCCTAGAAAAGTGCCTTAATTAACAAGTGAACGAATGACTCAATTAATCAATGACATCTTTGTCTTGTTTGTGATGTCAAAGTAAAAGTTTTAATGTCTTTCCATTATTTGCTAAGGAAGTTTATTTCTAGATGGGTTTTGGATCAGATCTACCTGGAAGTTTTCTTTCTTCACTGTCCTTGTCTAATTTTGCTGTCATGAAATGAATAGAAAATTATCACATTTTTTACTTTCTGGAAGATTTTTTTAAATGATGGAAGCATATATTACTTTAAAGTTTGATAGCACTCTCTCTCAAAACCATATGATCTGCAGGGTTTGGGTCTCTCTGTATGTGTGAATATATTTAATTATTGTTTCTGGAAATGTTAGAAGATGTTTTTAATTGTGTAAGAATGTTAATTGTATATATGTACTCAAATAAATTGGCATAAAATTCTTAATTTTATTTTATTAGCTTTGTATTTTCTAATGTATATCTCTGCCTTCTTTTGTTTTCTTTATAATGTTCATTGGTTACTTCTCTCCAATTTTCTTTATGAGACTTTCCTGGTTTTTGTCTACCATATTATTCATTCCAGTCTCAAACGTTTTGCTTTATTTTATCTTTGCTTCTGGATCTTTTATTTCTATTCTCATCTTTACTATTTTCCTCATTCTACTTTCTTTGCATTTATACTATTCTTTCTCTAATATCCAATATCTAATAATGTGGATACTTATTGCCTTTATTTCCTTTTTTTTTTTCATGTGGAATACAACCATGCAAGGCTGTACATTGGTACTGATTTTATCATGTCTTACAAGTCTACTTACCCCCAACTCTCCCAAGGAGACTGAATAACGCTTTAAGAATTTCAGAATTGTTATAACCAATTAAGTGGGTTTATTTTTGGTTCCTACTATGTGCTAGGTATTATGATAAAGAAGTTGAAATATTCATAATCCTAACTGCAAGTCTGTCAAGCTTGTGAGAAATAAATACATAAAGCAGACAGTTTACAATCTGGTGGCATAGGAACTGCAACACAAGAAATAAAAGGTAGCACTGGAGCAGAGTTAAAGATTAATGTCCTTTCTAAACCAAGCAATGGAAATTAGAAACAAATATGCAATTATTGAGGAGATATTTGGAAGTGCTTCAAATGTGGTCATTAAAATAGAAACCAAAGTATTGCTTTTACACCATGATGAATTTTGATGACCAGGGGAAGTGGGGGATTTTTCAGTTATTTCATAAGTTTGATATATGATACTGTCTGCATCATTTAATTCTACGTATTTTAGTTTCTGCTATGATTTCTTTTCCAATGCAAGGGTTATTTTGTCATGTATTTCTTATTTTGTAAATGTATGAGGTTTTTAAAATTTACTTTATTGTTATGAACATCTAATTGTATTAGTATTCTCCACATCAACAGAACCAATAGGATGTGTATGTATAGCTCACGTGATTTGAAGGTTGACAAGTTGCCAGATCTGCAGGGTAAGTGAGCAAGCAGTAAACCCAGGAGAACCTGTGTTTCAGTTGAGTTGGGAGGCAAGAAACAATTTATGTCCCACCTTGGTGGCAGTCAGGCAGGCGGAATCCTTCATCACAAGGAAAAGGTCAGCCTTTTTGTTCTATTCAAGCTTTTGTTCTATGGGATGAAGCCCACCCACATTAGGGAGAGAAATCTGCTTTTACTGAATCTGCCCATTCAAATGTTAATCTTTTCCTGAAATATTCTCTCAGATGCACCCAGAATAATGTTTGACCAAATGTCTGGATACCCTGTGGCCCAATCAAGTTGACACATATAATTAATTATCCACTAATCTTATTTCATAATGGTTATAGAATGTGATCTCTAAGACAAGTTTTTGACATTTATTGAGAATACATATGTTTATTGTCAGTTTATGATCATATTTCATGTGGGTTTGAGAGTAATATGTATTTTCTAACTGTTGGGTACAAAGTTTAAATGTGTGTGTGTGTGTGTGTGTGTGTGTGTGTGTGTAAATAAATGAGTTTGAAACAGGGTAGTAATTTTAGCAAAACGAAACCTTTCAGTTCTTTATATCTAACAATAATTATTGCTAGGAACTAATACATGAGTTTGAAACAGTAGTAATTTTAGCAAAACGAAACCTTTCAGTTCTTTATATCTAACAATAATTATTGCTAGGAACTTCGGAACTCAAATCAACAAAAATGGTATTAGATTCCTGTACCTATTTATGTACTATCATTTTATTGATCAAATTTTATATTTAAAAGCAATTTATATCTATCCTCTATTCATTTTTCAACATTTTATTCATGATTTTTTTCCACATGATTCTTTTTTTTCAGTAAAGTGTCCTTTCTGATTTCTTAAAACCTACACTTGTGAAACATTAAAGGATGGAGACAAACTTTTCTCTGCTACCTGCACTTATAGTTAAGTCTCTGAGGCAAGGAATAAAGAATGGTCAGTATGACAGAATTGAGGACAGTCAGGGGAATATAGAGGAAGAGTATTGAAATAAAGAGACAAATAAATCCACAAACATTTTTTAATTAATTAGTTAGATAGAATTTTCCATGCAACTAAGGTAAATTGGCCATTCCTATGCTCAGTATATTCCTTCTGATTGCAAATACACGTTCACAAACTCACATCCTATTCAAATTTGCTCTGGAAGTCAAAATGAACCAGAGTTTACCTACGTTCATTTGGATTATGTAGGGCTGTGAGTGCAATATAAATTACTAGGAAGGTGCCTGGGAGTAGGTTGATATAAGGACCCTGTTGCTACCAATAACATGAATCATATTAATTTTAAAATGTAAACATAAGCAAGCAAGTAAAACTCTTGTGCTCTGGCCAATATTGAATCTAATAGCATGATAGCTTCTGCTAGTGTCTTGCTATGCTTCAATTGACAACTTCAGTTTCACAAATGAAAGTTATCATTGAAATGTTTTAACCCTAGACTGCAGTGAACAATTCCATGATTTAATAGTTTTTTGTTTTTTTTTTTCATGAAAGCATTACTGATTTGTGTTTCTCAGACAGCTTAATCACACTCTGAATATATCTTTCCTTTTGAAGTCTCTGGTAGAAATACAAGTTCGTTTACTTGTGTGTGTGAGTGTGAAAGAGAGAGAGAGAGACAGAGATAGAGATAGATAGAGATAGAGATAGAGATAGAGATAGAGATAGAGATAGAGATAGAGATAGAGACAGAGATAGAGAGAAAGCAAAAGTATATACATATATTTCAACTATAATAAATAGCTACTGGATAATTATTCTTCAGCATTTTTTTCATATTCTATCTGACTAATTTTAGTCATATAAAATGTTATGATTGGTTAAATTTACATCTCAGATAACAATTAAGAATAATTTTGCATGTTTCATTCGGATCTCCTAGTATTCCTTTTTCTCACGTTTGTGTGTGTTTGGAGGGCTCCCCTTTGTTTGCTTTTGCTTTCCCTAACTTGAGGCATTTAAGGAGGACCACTTGAACATTCTGGAGGCTTCTTTGCCTATCTGCGTGTTGCTCCCTAACTAATAACTGATGGAGGTTGGAGTAGGAGGCCTCGATAGATCTTCTTGCCATAGCTCAGGACAATGTGAAAGCACAATTTATGTTCCAGAACAACTGTGCAGGGTCATGCAGAAGCTGCTAACCTGGGACATGGGCTTGCGCGGCCTGTCTACCCTGCCTTCTCCTGCTTTCCCTACCAATTTAATGGCTTCCCCAAGGGAATTTCCTTCTAAATTATTTGCACATAGATTCTCAATCTTTTTCTGCGTGTTTAGCATAAAGATATTTAACCTTACAATCACAGGTAAAATATGTCCCTTGCCTCATCTTTAATTTGATGGAAAATATACCTGAGTTTATACTTAAGTTAGTTTTCAGCTTTTACTTTTGTAATGCATATACACAATTGTATGCCTTGTATTTCATTCATAATTTATTAAGTAATATTTCTAATATGCAGATGATTCAAAAGCCATAGCATTTTTCAGAGTCCCATTTTATCTATAGAATTATAATACACTGGAGTTGGGTACCAAAAATGACCAGAAACTCTCTAATGTATACTACAGAGTATGCAGTCATTTGTTCTCATTGAATGCTACATTGTAGGAATGTGAATTTTTATCAGATTTCACTGTCATTTTCAGAATCCTTGAATTGTTGAAATAAACTTGACAGTCCTGTTGGCTAGCACTAATATAGCTAGTTAGGTCTCTGAGAAAATCTACAAAAGCTAAATATTGTTTTTTTCCTTTGCAGAGCTTTTTACATAGTATATGGCTAAGGAGATGGTTTTCTTGTAAAAAAAAAAAAAAGCAAGCAATTAATCATTTGATTTTGACTAAACTCAAATAGTTGTAGCTGATCAAACTTGGTGGTGGTTTCTTAGGAGGAGAGTGCACTGCTAGGAGAAGCTAAACAGGAGAAAAGGGGTTTTTACAAATGGCGAAACCATATAAAGATAAAAGAGAAATTATACACCTAAAAATCATTTACCTGCTGTCACAGTGTGTATACAGGGGACTGAGTAGGACAGAAAGTGGGAAACAAAAAACAAGGGACAAGTAAGTGAAATGAAGGCTCTTGCAGGTGTTTGGCCAGGTGGAAGAGGTATTTATCTAATCGATCATAGTGGTCATAATACTATATTATGTGCAACAAACTTAAGTTATATAATTAAAAACACTATTTTATAGATGAACCCTTTTTTTAATTGTAAAACCTAAGTTTCATTTCCCCTCCAAACAATTATGTAATATTTAAGAAGCTTTTTTTCTACTCAGGCCACAAAGAAAATCCCAATAAATTATTTTTAAAAATCAAGATTGTATAAATCATGTTTTATATTACACATATTTATAAGTTAATTTAAAAAAGGACAAATAAAACATCTAGTGGGATAAAATGAAATAGAAATAATTTTAATTGTAGGCTTAGCTTTTCTCCATTTAAAACATTCAAAACTTGATATGTCCATAATTTATTAAGAAAGATGATATGACCATGTATCAAAATGTTGGTGAATAAATATGATTTTTTTTGTTTTTGGTAAAATTCCATTTTATATATGAAATTATTATATATGTCTATGATCTTTTTAAAAGTAATTTAGCAAATACTATAGTAGGCAGAATTCTAAGATTATACCCATTAAACTTGTCTTTATGTAATGTCTCCCCCACTGTATTCTACCTGTGAATATAATGAGATATCATTTTCATGATTATATCATGTTGTACAGCAAAAAGATTTTTCAAATTAGGCCTGACTTAATTAAGTACGTTTTTTACAAGCACATAATTTTTATTTTTTTGGAAGTTAGAAAATAAGTCAGAGAGATAAATTCCTCCAGCCTTGAGAAGATAAACCACAAGGTTTTAAACTGCCTGTGAAGGTCATGTGTCGAGGAACGATCTGTGGCCTGTAGGACCTCAGAGCAACCCACAGAATAGCCAACAAGAAAAGGACTTCAGTTCTATGACTGCAAGGAGATGAATTCTGCCCAACCCCAGTGAGCTTGGAAGCAGATTCTTTCTGAGTCAAGCTTCCAGATGACAGATTGCAGTGTGGCTGACAAATTGATTTCAGTTTTGAGACCCTGAGAACCCAGCTAACTCAGAGTTCTGACTCACAGAAACCCTGAGATAAGAAGTTAGTGTTGTTTTAAGTTGTTACATGTATAGTAATTTGTTAGATAGGGATAGAAATTAATATAGTTGCATTAGTGTATCTTCTTTACATTCTTTGCCAAGCCCTTAACAAATTCTACTTTTGCTTCTTTTGAATTCATCACATAACATGGTAAATCATAAGGCAGGAGCAAGAAAAAGTTTTGTTTGGGTTACACACAAAATGTAGTATTGATTATTCATCAAAATGAATAAGAAATATATTTCTTGACATAAAAATATGTTCTCAATATATTGTTAATCAAAAAAAAGTTATACATCTTTAATGTTCATTTTATTTTTGTTCTACATGTGTGTTTATATGATTGTGACCATATGATGCATACACACACTACATACATAGATGACTCTTTGCAAGTTAAATACCAACATGTTCATGGAACTTTTCATTGGTTGGTGGAATTTAGGTGAATTATATGTTTTAAATTTCTACAGTGAATATTAATTGAATATATATATATATATATATATATATATATATATATATATACTCAAACACTGTCCTTCCAGAATTTCATGAAATGTAATGCCAGGTCCTGGACCTTTACTTTTCTTTCCCTTTCCAAAAAAAATCATGTTAATTATTTTCATTGAACTGCTGAAAATGTTTGTAATATCTGGGTATTAGTCAGAGTTCTCCAGAGAAACAGAAACCAGAGGAGATATATACTATATATGGAGATTTATTATAGGAATCAAATCACAAAGTTATGGAGGCCAGGAGCCCACAGTCTGCTGTCCAAAAGCTGGAGAACCAGAAATCCTAGTGGTATAACTTAGTCTGAGTCCAAAGGTCTGAGAACCAGGGGGCAGCTGATATAAGACCTAGATTCTGAAGGCTCAGGAACCAAGAAATGTAATGTTTGAGGGCAGGAAAATATGGATGTCCCAGCTCATGAAGAGAGAAGTTTCACCCTTTTTTTAATCTTTGTGTTGTATTTGCCCCTCAACACATTGGGTGATGCCCACCATATTTGTGAGAGTGGACCTTTTTACTCAGCCCACTAAATCAGATGCTAACCTCTTCCAGAAACACCCTCACAAACACATGCAGAAATATTGTTTTACTGGCTTTCTTGGCATCCCTTAGCCTGGTCAAGTTGACACATAAAATTCACATTCACAATCTGTCTAATATATCAGAATAATATAAGCAGGGGTCACCCTTGAACCACATATTGAACAGAAAGGCCACAACATGAGTCCCATGGTAGATCTGTCATATACAAATCAATAGCAAGAATATATTAATGCCTCAGCAGTGCCCTTCTAAGTACTGCGAACAAAAGTGAGGCAATGTGTCCTTGTCTAGTTGACATTAGAATACTGTTTATGCACAGTGCACATTTCTTTGTACTGTATTTACATAGCTTAATGGGGTTTTGAAAGGTCAGAATCAGAACTATAGACATTTGGATCTGTGAATTACATACAGAAGCACTGTTGAATTCTTAATTATATTATTAAAGAGTTTACACAAGGTTAGTTTCTACCAAAAAATAGATTGCTCTTGGTATACATTAATTTAGAACTTGTATTTTCACTTATTTTTCAGACCTCTGAATCAGAGGAGAAATTATTCTATGCCTGTTTCACATCAAATAAAAATCTGGCCCTCTTGCACCGTTCTGTATTTTCTGGTAGTGTATTTGACTTCTTCCTTTGTCTAATTACTGAATACCAAGAATTAACACTGGAAGAAGATGAATGTGTTTTCTGAAAGTATTGTGGAAAATCTTTGGAAATGGAATGCTAACTGAATAAAGACACTGATTTGTTTAAATAGTTTTTTTCATTATGTTTTATTTAGTTTCTCATATGCATTTAAAAATAATTCCAGAAGGAGGCCATATAAATAATTGAAGTTCCAAGTGACTTAAGGAAAAATGACTATGCCAATAGGAGTTATGCAGAGAGTTTGCAACAACAAAACAAGCAGTTTCTCCAATCACAGTGACTTTATTCTCTTAAATGGTAGTTTCTATGAGAGCACATGTGAGAATAGAGTTTTCTACTTTTAGGTGAAGCTACATTTATTCCCTGCTAGAAGTTTGTTCTTCATTAGGAATCTAATGAATAGGCAGATAATAGGTAGATAAGTCAGAAAGGAAGTCCGTACCAAGTAAACAATTCCTTTGCAGCTTTAATTCAAAGTGAATATTTGAGAGGCAAATGAGTTTTCAAAACTGTTTTAAGTTTTAATAAGTTTTGCTTGATCGCTTTTGTGAATAAAATATAAGACATTTGGGTAACCTTAGGCTGACCATTGGACCGAAAATGGTGTTTTAGTTCAAGAATGAAATACTAATGAACAGAAATTATTTGATGATAATGATAATAAGGTAAACCATACAATGCTCGAAAGATAGCTAATATGCAGGATAAAGGAACAAAGTTCAAAAGGCTTTTGACAGGTAAATTTAATGGGATAAACTTTACTGTATATAATGTATAGTGTTGTGCATAAGGCCAATAATCTAACTACAAAGCAAAGATTTAGGGAGGTCTTATTGGCAAAAGTTTGTGTGAATGAGTCTTGAGTTTTTCCATTGTTCTTTAGCTCCATTACAACAACAATATTACTAATATTGGCATGCCAAGCTTAGGCCAGTTTAAACTATATTGGAACTAGTGTGGTCCTTATATGAAGTGGGAAAATCAATTTCAAGGTTCTGTACCACAGATACACCACATCTGATCTATTGTATTCAATTCAGAAAAGTTGCAGTTTACATAGAAAAATACAAAGGACAGTGAAAATACTCCAATTCTTTTTTTTTTTTCTTTTAAGTTTTATTGGGGAGTTCGGGAAGGAAACAGTGTTGGGAAATTGGGGAATGGGAACATTGTGTTTTTCCAGGACCCATTAGTTCCACGTCAAGTTGTTGTCCTTCAATCTTAGTTGTGGTGGGTGAGGTCTTAGCTCCAAGCCCAGTTGTCACTTTCAATCTAGTTGTGGGGATGGAGCTGGGTGGGGTGTGTGCAAATCCCATATGGGAGTTGCAACTGGTAACCGTGTTGTTAAGAGCATGCACTCTCACCAGCTAAGCCATCTGGTCACCTGTTGGCATCTCAGGTGTAGCTCACTGGCCCATGTGGGAATCGAACCCATGACCCTGTTGCTCAGAGCTAACGCTCAAACCAACTGAGCTACCTGGCTAGCCCACCAATTCTTTTTTTTTTTTTTTTTTTTTTGTATTGAGATATAATTGACATACTATATTAGTTTCAGGTGAATGATATAATGATTCAATATTTGTATATATTGTGAAATGATCAACACACATAGTTACAAATATTTCTTTCTTGTGATGAACTCCAATTCTTAATATATGAAAAGTAGTTGAATAGAATGCACTTGTTTGAGAATAAAAGATTTAAAGATTATATGTGAGCTGTATTATTACAGCAAAATAGTTAGTTTTAAGAGCTGTGGAACCAGGCTCCTTGGGTTTGATTCAGTGCTTACCTTTTGTAAATTACTTCCCCCATTTTCCCATATCTGTAAAACAGCATTAACAACTGGATCTACGAGTGCTTTGTAGGATTGTTGTTAGCATTGAAAACTATGTATGAAACACATGGACACTTTCCTGGGATATTGTGCTTAATAAATTTTAATTATTATTATTCTTGTTAATACAATTACTGCTAAATATTTGGAAAGAAGTTCATGTGGAAAGAGAATCAAGAACTACTTTAATGCGGCCAAAATATTAATGGTGAGTTAGGCTTAACATGAGTAAAATTAACTCAATACAAGACCTTGAAAACAAAGTATCATGGTCTTCCTAATGAAATAATAGTCTCTTGCTCCCAGGTGCCTTTCAGAATTAGATATTAGGGATCATATATTAGGGAAACTTAGAGTGAATGGGACATTTAAGGAGATAAACTCTATAGTTAACTTTAACATTGAAGATCCTATGTATCCAAAATGTTTTAGAAAAAAATTTCTGCTTGAGAAAATAAATATTCATAATATAGGTTTTATTTTGTCAGTTATACCTCGATGAAGCTGAGGAAAATAAACACAATAAAATGTAGATTTTCATAATTTATAGAGACTAAACTAATACATATTGTGCCTTAAATGTACTCTTACTTGTTGTTAAAGAGCTGTTATGTGGCATTCTATGTTAAGTAAGGCTGCTGTGAAGTCATTCTGAGGCTTGGCCAAAAAGAGAGCATATAGACCCCATTGATACACCTACATTTTAAATTGTTGTGAGGCTGAGTGAAGAGTTTAGTTGACAAAGAGAGAGGAAATTTTCATTCTTCTTCTATTCTTGGGTGCTTTGAGAAGTCACATTTCTGAGTATAAGAATCCTCATATATAAAAACTACTAAATGCCTACTTTTCCAAGTTCTTAAAAAAAACAAAACAATCATATATACAGTGATTCTTTACAGGTCAACTTTCCCATGTGTATATTTTCAAGTAGTTCTGTTTAATGGTAAACCATCTTTCTTCACTTATGTAAACTCACCAGCTTCCCCAATAGGGTTATCAAGTAGAATGATTATTTTGCATGTATATTGTAAATGAAATATATTATAGGTTTAATTAGAGGGAAGAGTTCCATTTTTAATTATGAAGTACTAGGTCTATAACCATAGTAGAAGAGCAAAGCAATGAGCATAGGCTCTGCATAAACACTTATTTGAATGTACAGGTGGTACCATCCAACCATATGCATGCATGTGCATGCGCACGTGCGTGCACACACACACACACACACAAACAGACACACACACGCATACACACAGACACACCCACACACTATTGCCTATGGGTAGCCAGAGAGAACTTCTGAATTATATTAATGGACTGCATATATAGTTTCTCTTGAAAGCTTCTGTAAATAGTTTTGTTATTCCTAATTGTGTCACATTTAAATGGATTCATTCACAGAGAATTTTTAAGGTTCTTTCTATTCTTAACTTTTGCTTTCCTTCCATCTTTAGGGTATAGGAGACAGCTGTCAAGCACCATTACAATGAAATGAAACATATAGTTGGCTATTCTACAACAAATTTTTTTTTGTAGATGAAAAGCAGAAGAATTTAGTAGATGTAGCTACATTTTAAATGTGTTTATCCACTTAGAAGAGCTTTTCTCTTTAAATCAATGAAGATGAAACCAGTGTCTTGGCACCACACACATTACAACCAGTAAAAAGAAAATGAGTGAACTCCCTCATAGGGACATTACCCTTTGTCTGATTGAGTTCTGTATAATGCTATGCTCTGTGGAAATTTTAGTAGAGTCACACAGTGAAGCAAGCTAAGAAACCATAAAAAACTGTACCTTGTCTGGTTAACCTAGCATTGATCTTTTAGTACTGCTATGCTAACCGCAGGTGCAATTATGATATTGAACCCAATTTAACATGTGGACCTAGAATGCTAAACAAAACCAGGTTCATATGCTGTATGCATTCTAAACTAATGCATTTCGCATTTGCATTTGAACAAGTATTTAACATCATACTTTTGAGATATACATTGTCATATATCCAAAATTTCAGAAGCTCATATGAAAGTTCCTTACATATTGAATGACCTTTGCATTGTTTCTGCCCTCACAGGTCTGTTCCTTTTTTTATTTTTTTTTTTTGAGATATGCTGCATGTGGGCAGATGTTTAATTTGGGATGATTTCCCATTGTTTGTTTATTTTTAAAGCTTATTATCATAGTGTTCTTTGTTTTGTAAAAATACAACAGAAATGAAAATGCAATTTGAAAAAGACCTATTCAAATAATTCTTATTTTGTGATAGAAGGAATGGATGTTGAAAATATAGAGAAAGCTTGCCTGAGTGTAAGGTTTTTTAATGCAAGATTTCTTACATTTGATAGCAATTAATCTTTTTTTTATACATAAAGCATTGTTCTGGACAGGCCGAGTGGCGCGGTGGTTAAACGCTGGCTTGGGAAGCCAGTGGCTCCAGTTCGGGTTCCACATCTGCGGGCCAGTGACACGCTGCCCTCAAAAAGAAAAAAAACAAAAAACAAAACAAACAAACAAACAACAAAAGATTTGTTTTAATTCCCTTATATGTTTTAAGTTTTTAGTTTGATGAAATTAGACTAAAAAAAAATCATCTAACAGCCAGAATCAATTCAATGAGGTCAATTACTATAAAACAAAAGTTTGCAAAAATTTCATAAAGGATTTTGAATAACAATGTTCTTTAGTAGTAACTAAATAATATTAAGAGTTGAGAAAACTGTATGTAAATAAAAAAGAATATGAAAAACAGATACTCAATTTAGTCAACACAATCTCTCCATATTATTTATATATAAATACTGACTACAAAATATTACCAGCATCTATGGCATCTATAACATGCCAAGTTATTGATGATGTTACTTTACTGAGGTGAGTTGTATTACTTATCCTCTTCCTCATTCAAACATTCACTTATCCGTGCACTCATTCAATCCACAAGTCTTTATGGTATGGTTAATATATGTAACCTACCATAGTATTTACGAAAGAAATGGCCACAAAATTTTCCGTAGTTGTATCCACATCGCTTGCCATTATGACATTGTAGCTCTTTCTATCGGTGTTGGAGTCTATTCTCCACTCCTTGAATCTAAGTTGACATTTGGGCTTGATTTACGTAGATTTACATAGACAACATGACATAAACCATACTGCGCCAGTTCCATGCATAGGACTCAAAAGGCCTTACACACAAGACCCTCTCGGAGAAATCTGTCCAGCTAGCACAGAAACAAGGAGGAGCAAAATCCTGCAGAATGATGAGACCCACATGGCCTAGCCCACCCTGACTCCCAATATAACAGTCAGCCTAACCTCTCAAGAGCAGCTACCTCATTACCTGCAGACATGTGAATGAGCCTAACTGAAATCAAAAGAACTCCTTAGCTATGTCCAGCCCTACCTGACCCACAGAAATGTCAGCTAAAGATTGATGTTTTAAGCCATCAAGTTCCTGGAAAGTTTCTTCTGCAGCAAAAGCTAACTGATAGATAGTCTACTCATTTAGAAGTTTATATATATAATATATATTTATATATATATATAAACTTCTAAATGATATATATATATGCATATTTTTACTTTTGTAGTTATGTTTTATACATTATCCTTATTGAAATGCTTTTATTTTGTACAGCTAGGAGTATAAATTTAGGATTTAGCAAGTAGGTATTTTAACTCCTTTTTCCCCCCCTTTGGATTATGTTTAATACTGCCAAAGCATTGCTTCCCTCTAGAATTTGTCACTATTTTCCCACCTCAGGAAGGGGGTTTCCTTATATAAGAGGAAAAAAACGCACCATTCAAAAATATCAGAGATACTGCTCTCAAAAAAAAAAAAAAAAAAAAAAAAGAATGTCACTGAGAGCACAGCATATGCTATTCAACATTTCTGGGAAAACCACAGCCATTGTTTTACATTTCTAGTTTATGAGATCAAGGAATATTTATCTTTTTATGGACTCTCCTACTTTTACTCATTAATTAAAGTAGAATTAAAAATTCTATGCCAACTGTTTCATTTTTTTAACAATGCAAGCATATGTCAAGTTATTACTGTGGTTTATTTACTTTATTCAATGACAAATTGAAAATTCTGTACTGTAGTTCTTTTTAAATCTATTTAATCCTAATTCTGAACTCTGTATATTGGGAAAAATCTTTATGTTTCTAAGAAAATTAAATTTGAAATTATAAGGTACAATACTGAAAGATGAAATAAGTTCACATAATAAATTCTCATAATAAATTCTCAAAATAAGTTCACATAATAAATTCTCACAATCAGCCAGTCATTTTAATGGAAACTGTTTTAAGTTCATCAATATTATTACAGCAGTAGTTTGCAGCAGAAGATATAAAATTTACAACTGAGGCATATTTCAATTTTCTAAATATTTAAAGGGTATAGTTTTCATGAAAAGGCTTATTTTAGATAAGCAATCTAAAGTTATTAGTGAATAGCTGATTTTGTTTTATTACAATGATCTTTATATTATCATAAATATTCAGCTAGTAAAGTTAATTCCATTGTGAGATATACTGGGGGTTAATATTTTTTTTTATAAAGTATGATTGGCAAAAAAAATTATATTAATTTTAGGTGTACAACATAATGATTCAACATTTATATACCTAATATAAATCTAATAGCCATCTGTCACCATACAAAGTTGTTATAATATCATTGACTATATTCCTTGTGCTGTATATTACATCCCATGGCTTACTTGTTTTATAAATGGATGTTTGTACCTCTTATTTCCCTCCACCATTTCCACCCACCTCACCACTCCCTCCACTCTGGCAATCATGAGTTTGATCTCTGTATCTCTGAGTCTGTTACTGTTTAGTGTGTTCATTTGCTTTGTTATTTTTAAATTATACAAATAAGTGAAATTATATGGCATTTGTCTTTCTCTGACTTACTTATGGTCGATCCATATTGACACATATGGCAAGATTTAATTCTTTTTTATCACTGAGTAATATTATCAGTGAGTGAGTGAGTGAGTGTGTGTGTGTGTGTGTGTGTGTGTGTATCATCTTATTTATCCTTTCATCTATCAATGGACTCCTAGGTTGCTTCTGTATCCTGGTTATTGTAAATAATGCTACCATGAACATAGGGGAGCATCTATCTTTTTAAATTGGTGTTTTAGTTTTCTTTGGATAAATACCCAGGAGTGAAATTGCTGGGTTTTAAACCTTTTTGTTGTTTCTGCTGTTAATGTAATTCTGCCATTGGCTTTTGTTTGCATTATACCTTAATAATGATAACGATATTTTTAGCTGATGGTATTTTCTGTTGAAATTTTATTAAGGTTAAATTGTATTTAAAATACATTTTATTGTGGTAGAAGGAAATTGGGGATGGTTAAGGTGTTTCATTTTGTATATAAATGTGGATGTGCAATGCATTTATGTATTGAAGAAACAGAGCAAAGCTAAATGTAAGTTTCTTCATAGAAAATATAGATAAGATTTATTTCATTTATTGATAGGTGAACTAACTAGATTGATAAATGGGATTTTTCTACACTTTTTAAAATATCTGAAATAGACTCCTATTTTAGCTTTTTATGCAATATCTTAGTCAACAGATTCATTTGGAATAGACAATTTATAATGTCACACATGGGGCTGGCTGAATGGCGTGTTGGTTAACAGCTGGATTGGTACGCTAGTGGCCCCGGTTCCGATCCCATATATGAGGGCCAGTGATGCTGCCCTCTACAGCTAAGATGGTGAACAATAGCTCCACCTGGAGCTGAGCTGCTGTGAGTTCCTGGGACGGCATAGTTGCAGCCTCTGCTGCAGTTGGCTGCCATAGGCTATACTGAGTGTCCAGTAGCCAGCGTCAGTGGCTGGCAGCCGGAGTGAGCTGCCAAAAGCCGCTGTGGGCGGCTGATCAGAGGCCGGCCACCGATCTGCCTCACCCAGGAAGAGTGCAATGATGATACCAACATGGGACAGTGAAGCAACATCCTCTGCAACTAGACTGAAGAACAAAAAGACAGCAACTTGTCTGTTCCTCTTCCCCGATTCCCCAATGCTGTTCCCCTCCCCCATTCCCCAATAAAATCTTTAAAAAAAAAAAATAATAATAATAATAATGTCACACATTGTCCATGTAGTTAAATAAGAGTGGTATCATAAAAAAGAGATTATTTCTACTTATCCAAGTTTACTGAGACTCCTCACCTACTGATTAGTGTTCAACTTTTATGGATGTTGTGAGTCATCTATTTCATATTTATACTTTAACATCTTAAGAAAGATGTGAACAAATACTATAATTTCAGATTATTCAGCAGACCTGCAAGATTTTGAATGGCTTTGTGTTTTGGATAGTTTCTTTTCATGACATTTGGAGGAATACTAAGAATCTGAAATATATTTTTCATGAAAAAGGAGAATTTAGAAATTGTGAAAAAGTGAATAGCCTTTTTTAGCATATTTTAAAATTAAATGATACTATCAGCCTTTTAAAAATTATTTATTTATTTGTTTGTGTGTTTATTTATTTATTTATATAGGATATCAAATCCACACGAAGCGGTTACTTGATATAACAGGATTTGGAAATTTATGTTTAATGAGTCTTGCTACAAGGCTCTAAGCATTATTCTTATTTAGTATTCTGTAGACAGGAGTTTTGTGGTGTTGATTTTTATAGGTTTGCAGAAATACATAACTTTTCTAAAAGTTGCTCAAATGTAATTTTTTTTAAGGTAAAGTATCTTAAAACGAAGGTTTGTGTGGTGGTCTCAAAATGCTGGAGTGTCTTCAAAAACACTTCTGCTACCTATAAATTAAATATAATTTAAAACAATGTTTTTACATCCAGAGCTTATATTTTCATTTATTTTATAAATAGTTTTAGAAACTATTAGATTAGACAATCCTTAGTGGTAAAATCTGTTGACTTAGACACTCAAGAACAAAGTATTCTAGCACATATTTACTCCAAAACTATTTCCATTAGTCTCTGTAACTTCAAAAAAAAAAAAAAAAAAAAGAAAGAAAAACAATTATAAAATCCACTGAGGTTTAATTCAATTTATAGGTCAAAGTTGGACAATATACATTCAACTCTAGATAATCTTCATTCAATACTATAAGACACAAAGACATATCCCTTTTCTTTCTTTTTTTTTTTTCAGGCACCTTTATTAATTTTTTAAAAGAAGAAAATTTTGTTGGATTAAAAACTAAAGTTGGATGAATGTGAATAATACTCCTTCAGGGAAAAATGACATGAATTCAAAGAACTAACATGTAGTACAACAACTATGTGCCAGAGACAGTGGCAGTTTGCTTAATGTGACATTTATCATGTGGTTAAATGGATTAAAGAATAAGAGCTAAAAACAGACATATAGGGATTTGCGTCTTTGGTTGACCTACATTTTCTAATCATTTTTTTTTATATTTATGTCTTCTTTTCTGTGTTGATATACCCAAGTCATTTCTGTAGAGACAAAACTCTATTCACAATTAATAACTGAAAAAGGGCTAATCATTAAAGTTTGCCTAAATTTTAGATTTTATTACACTGAGACTCTGTTTTGATCTGTGTAAATATAATGAAAACATTTGATGGTGGGTATGGTGAGCACTTCTGTAATGGTAAGTTAAATAATTAATGTGTAAGAATAATGTTGAAAATGATAATGGTTTCAGGCATAGAGTTGAGTCTTTGAATAACAAAAGATTGTTAATTGTAAGTAAAACAATTTTGAGACAAATCTCTTTGACAGGCTGCTGTTTTTCTGCTTTCTAATATCTATTCCAAAACCTATTTTGTATTACCACCTGTACTGGTTTGTAAATATTCAAGCTACGATCACATGCTTTGTTGTCACAAACAGGGTAATAGCTTGCACCTGGACTAAAAAAAAAAAAAAATCACAAATCCCGTGCTGGAAAGGAATTCAGCCTATGTGGGGGTGGCTGATGTACTTTCCTCCTCATCCTGCCTGTTTTTATTTAGACCTCTTTGGTGCAGGAGGGGAATTCTCCCTTCATGGTTATCCAGCCAAGACTTCAAGGGCAAAGATGTTTCCTTTATTTTTTTTGCCTTTCAGTCTATCTATTGGAATTTATCACACTCAGCCTTGGACTCCCACCCCTCACAAAACCAGTGACAATAAAGGAAAAACATACTTACTCAATGTAGTTTAACTCAAGATCCAAGACTTTTAGAAGTATGGTGGTGAATAAAAATCAGAAACATTTCTTTTAAAAACTGTGAGGAACCATTTGTTATTTTTGGTTTGTTTTCCCTTTGCATGTTGCAGAGTGGAAGTGCAATTATCCAGGTGATTGTTTTGTGGGAGGAATGTTTTAGGCAAGAATAGGTGTTTGACCAAAAATTCCCAAAGGACTCAGAGGAGGGGGAACAAAACAATCTCCATGATATTTTCACCTTCCAAGCTGATGTAGAATGTTCTTTTACTATGGCAACTTCTGGAGTCCAATAAGCTGACTAATAATTGTAGTCAACTCTGAATAGCTCAAGTGGGAGCAGTTGTTTCTCACAAATTCCCAAGTAAAATTCTGTAGTTATGAGCTGTTCCATTATGGGTACACATGAGGAGTTACAAGTGCTGGGTTTTAGCAGAGAATTGATCGTTCTCATAAGAAACAATGAAGGTCTAGATGAGCTCTTTCCAAAAGAGGGGATTAAAAACCAAACTTCCCAGTCACATTTTTCTATTTGTTTGTTATACAACTGATTTTTGGTACCAGCAATTAGGGAAAACAAAACAAAACAAAACAAAATGAACAAACTTGATTACATTGACTGGTATCCAAGCTGGGGGAAAACAGAGGAGGAGTCAGGGAAAAAGCAACAAGAAGAATTACAACTTTCTGAAAATACAAAATCAACATATCAGAAAAATATTCCAATAATTTAGAGATTAGACATGCTGGAAATTGCATGAATGCTTTTAAAGTATTGCTCTTTATAATGTTGGCTTTGTGTTTTATTTGAAAGAGTAATTTTGAAACCAGTTTTCCTCCATAACATTTGTGCCTGCAGTAAATTATGACAGACCATGGAGGAGCATTGATTAATCCAGGCTTAAGGGTCCAATTCTGCTTTCTATGTTCTAGGACCACATGGAGTATACAGATGGTACAGAATGAAACAGGCTTCAATTACTGGTCTGAGCTATCAACAGGGAGATCATAGTCTTCTAACCTTATATTGCCTGTTCTGAACTGAATTCTTTACAAATTATGACACTTTATAAAATAGCACCTAGTGGGATGAGAGCAATTAATCATATTCTTCTTTAGCATTTGAAATGTTTTATTTTCTATTTTCTGATATATTCTGGTCAATGCCATAACAAAATTATTAGCATTGAATTCTTTGAACAAACTATATTTTATAGAATATATGGCACCAATGTCATCTTATTGTTAGTAAATCATAAAGATCCATGCAAGCTTGATATTGATCCTCATCATAGTACCACAGTAGATGATCAATTAAATGTTTAATTAATTACCAGACATATTAGAGACTTAGGATGTTCAAGGCATTATACCAAATATGAAGTATATTGTGAAAGAATAATACCTTAATTCTCAAATGATAGTCAATGAAGTTTCCATAAAACATCGAGATCTTAAATTATTTTCAGTGGCTTCATTTAAGGCCAAATTATCTTTCTGGATGGACTTTCAGAAGTCATGGAATTCAGAATTTAAATCTTCAATAAAATTTAAAATTTCAATACAATTCCACTCAAAAAATTAGTGGATTAACTAATGGTCAAAATAATTATTGTATCTGCAAAATGAGGTTAATACCTATGGAACATGTAATATGTGTTGTGTGTGATTATATATTGCATTACTATTTGTGAATTATTAGTTAAGAATAATGATAAAAAATACCTTGAATAGTATCATTTAGTCTGGGTGTACGTATCCACCACTCCCTATTGTAAGATATCAGCCCATCCGCATATTAATATTTCCTACCTGGTAATATAAGTCACTTTAATTGGCAAACCAGCAAAGCTACTTGAGATGTTAAAATCTGAAATAAACAAAGACATATTAAAAAGCAAAATATTACAACATGAAATTCCTCACGAGCCATTTCTTTATACAAATATTGTTCCTATAGTCTATAGTTTCTTAGCATAGTTCTATTTTGCCTGAGAGATACTTTTGATAATAAAAATATTGGTTGCCTTTCAGCTTAGAAATGCAGTCCATTTGAATCAACCATCTGGCCTATTTAAGTCTTCAAGGACAAAACTCAATTTCAAAACCACGTAATCTTAACAAATTATTGATACTGATACCCGGTAAAATATTTGAGGAGAATTTTAATGATCCCATTGGATGTCAACGATTTCCAACAACATGGTGCCACAGATGAAAGGAACACAACAGGTCTAATTATTTCAGGGTTATTACAAAGAAAGTTCCTCAGTTTTTCCCTGAGTTTACCTTTAATTAATAAAATGAATGGATCATTTTAGGTCTTTGTCATATGGCATATTGGTTATATTGTTTTGGTCATTTTATGTAACCTCAATTAGCATCAGTTTACTTTTCTAGAAAGAAATTGTTATGAACCTGAAGATTCTATGTGCAATGTATGTGGCACTTGGGAAGCATTTCCTGTACTGTGTCTGTTATTACTGCACACTCATTAGAGAACACACTGGAAAACAATGGCACGTAATCAAAGCCACAGATAAATCAAAAGGCTGTGCTCCTTTGTTTTGGTATGCAGTGTGTGTCTGTCTAGTTGTAGCATACATATATTTTTCTATTCATCTTTTGCTTTGAGTAATAATTTGCTTTCTTTGAATACATCTCATCACCATTAATTTGCTTTCTTTGAATACATGCCAGTGGATGAGAGGAAGGTATTACTAGTATCCTGAGTGCCAAAATATTAGTGGGCATTATTAAATTATTCCATGGACACTTCATAGCTGGGTCATTAAGAAGATATGTTTCTATCAATCCATGTTACCAATTGACACATAGATGGTATGAAATTGGTTCCCTATTGTCTTGCACCATCTGCACCTGTGAGAAGGCATTGCCCACCTGCGGTGAACAATAAGGAAAACAGCAGTTTTGGTTCTCAGCTCTGTATACAATGGGTACTAAATAAATTGTGAAAATTATGCAGTAAAGTGTTGAATCAAAAGTTCCTGGGGCCAGCAGTGGTTAAACGCTTGCTTGGGAAGCCAGCGGCCTCGGTTCAGTACCACATGTGAGGGCCAGTGACACTGTCCTCTAAAAAACAAACAAACAAACAAAAAAGTTCCACCATCTGTCCTATGGCCAGAACAAATTCCATGCATTTTCCCTGTTTGACTTGTTACATTTAGGAGGTGGTTTTCTGAGCAGCACCAAACCCTGTATATGCATGGGTCAGAGGCAAACAAATGAGACCTCAGTGTATATAATTTTGTTCAAGTAAAATATGTGATCAGTTTAAAATATTGACTTATCCGCGTTTTACTCTGTTTTGAAAAGGACTGCAAAATATTCTAGGTTTCACGAAACAATATTCTTTCTTACCATAGTGAGAAGGTTTATGGACTCCTTTCCCCTCCAACGTTGGCACAAAGAGTAAAACATGACTGTTCTCATTCTATCTCCATCTGTTGTATGGCATTAAGATCAACTGCCCTTTTTTTTCTGTTATGGTGCTTTTAAGGTTTTTCTTTGGCACTCAGGTCATACCATCTGATTCTGCGGCTCTGTGCCCGTAGGTGGACATCTGGAATAGTTGGCTTATATAACTTTGTGCTTGTTGCTAGTTCTGATAGAGACGGCATTCTCAATGGTTATTTCCTTAGATTATCTGGTTGAGTAAATTGATTTTATTCCAGTAGAATATCTTCCATTGCACTTGTTTTCAGAGCCATCCAGTCTCTTGTGTAAGATTTTGGTTGCTTTCCAATTTTTGCAGCTGTAGGCTAGTAACATGATTACATTTGAGTTGAATATCCTCAGTTTCATATCCATGCTTTTGGGTTTTGTAGATGCCTTGTAAATAATTTAGGAAATAGTTTTTCTTTTATTTTGAACATTATTCTATGGGCCCATAATATAAAGTAATTTAAGTTCCAGATTGATGTTAATTTGGGGTCTGAAGAGCGTTTTGGCATAATCATGAGACTTAGTAAGCTAGTTGGATTTTGGGAGTCTTTACTAAATCTAATGTTCTTGGATCTTCTTTGTAGGTTGCTTCAAAGGCAGCATCTGATTACATAGGGCTTACTGGTACCTCCCTGAGTGCCCTCCTTCTCATTCATGTCAACCTAAAACAAGGATATTCTCCATTTAAGGGTTTAAAAATAAGTGAGCTAAGAGAATCAGCATAGAAAAAGGAGGGCAATGGAGGGAGAATAGGCCCTTGCTACCATAGATCCCAAAAGAGGATCTCTTGAAAGTGCAATTTCAAGAAAGAGGAGGGTTTCTTAAAAAGTCAGAGGAAAATTTAAAATTATTATCAATAATTGTTTCTTTATTTTGTGTTTCAAGACATAGAGTAATTGTATTTTAGAATCTTCTGATCAGGAAACTATTATTCCACAAGTACCTAGAAATGAGATTTTCCTTTTAAAATACATTAGCTACATTGGACCACATTTGAAATAAAAATGTAAATACCTGGCTCAGAGCAGTGTCTGAATACAAGTTGGTTTATCAATTGCTCTGCCCTGAATTGCCCAAAGCAAAGCTGATAATGTATAAAAGGAACAAAAGTCCTCCTGTTGAGATGGTAAGTTAACATTGTTGCACATCTGTAATCTCATCCTTTTAAAAGATAAATGTGAATTTAATATTTAAAAATATGCATAATAATCTGTATGATCCTATGTACCAAATTGAAAGTGAAAATGTTGTTTACACACTGTTTACTGTTACCTGTTCAATAAATGAATGGATGGCATTTGAAATGAAAACTTTATTAGGAACATTATGTTATATGGAATCCCATTTTTGGACAAAATTGAATAATAAGTACAGTAAAATCTTGGTTTACGATCATAGTTTGTACCAGAAACATGCTTGTAATCCAAGGCACTTGTATATCAAAGTGAATTTCCTCATAAGAAATAATGGAAACTCAGATGATTTGTTCCACAACCCAAAAATATTTATATAAAAATTATTACAATACTGTCATATGATACAAAATAATAAAGGATGCAAAATACAAAAAAAAATAAGCAAATTAACTTGCATTTACCTTTGAAAACTTTCTTGTCTGGTTTGAGGGAGACAAGAGAGAGGAGGGTTATTGTGTAGGACGACTTTCACTATCACTAACGGAATCACTGCTATCTATTGGCTCAATGGAACCTTTTTCTTTTTGTGTAACTTTAACAAGGAACCTATCCACTGACACTTGTTTTGCCTCCTTTTGAGGATTTTGTGGAAATGTGACATTGCACTGTCCTTAAACAGATTCATCGCTTGCACTCCTACAGCCTTACTCGGGTGGTGTTTTTTACAAAATTTTGCACTGTTTCCCACGTTTTACACATCTCCCTAATCTCATTTGAAGTGAAGGATTTCTCTGCCTTTTTTTTCCTCCTCTTCTGTAAACGAGATCTCCTCCACAACCTCTGAGCATGGGAGATGATCACCCATAATCCCACAGCGAGAGAGAGAGAGAGAGAGAGAGAGAGAGAGAGAGAGAGAGAGAGAGAGAGAGAAAAACCATTCATTGGCTAAGTTGCGATCATGTGATGTTTGGTGCCTCATACTACTCGTATTGCAAGAAATTGCTCGTTTATCTAGTTTTTAAAATTTATTTGAAATGTTTGCTTGTCTTGCGGAACACTCGCAGAACAATTTACTAGCAATCCAAGGTTTTACTGTATTTGTGAATACGTAGGGATGGTTAAAAATTAAAGTGCAAAAATAGTTTGGTATTTAGGAGGATCAAGTAAAAGTATTAAAAAATATTAATAGCTTTTAATGTGGCTATAGGTGACAAAGGGACAGTTTCCCCGGTCTATATAAATGAGCTAAAATATTTGTATAAGGGAAGAATTGTAGACTAAAACAGCCAGAATTGAAACATTAAGTATATGAAGTAGTTGCAAGAGAAGTGTCTCATAGACCATAATAATTTGCTCTAACTCAAAAGGTAACAATATTTCAGATATCTGATATTTATTGATGTTACTTTGACAATATCAAACATTTTACTTATTTTGTAGAATTAGCACTATAGAAAGGTTTAAAAAATGTACTGTCATTTAGCTTTTTTCTCACATTGTGACCCATGTGAGTGATATTATTTCTTAGCAATGTCCTTCTCACTATTCTGGCTCCATGCACCCTTCCAGAACCATGCTGCCTCTATTAATTTATAAGCTAAACTAGTAGGTCCTGCCCAACTCAGTAAGCAAGTTAAGTGTTGTTTTTAAGCTACTATATTGGTATGATTTGTTATATAACTTTTTCTTAAATATAGGTTTTATTATTATTTTAGCAAAGCCAAAAGATCAGGAGAAGACTGCTGTGGAAAAGACTGTTATATACACAGCTCCTAAGAGGAGGGGCACTTCATGCCACAGAAGGCAATACAGTGAAGCACCAGGTACCTCAGGAGGCAGAGGAAGGAAGTAAGAGAGAAGTGTGGGCCAGAGACTATTGTGGTGCCACAGGAAGGAGTGGGCAAGGTAGGCAGGTTTAAGATTGCCTAATTAGAAAGATTCAGTGGGCTCCGAGGCAGAGGTGTCATCCTCAGTTGTCTGATATCTGGCCCTAGGGTGACTAGAGCAGAGTGGTGGGTCTGTTTGGGAGTAGGGCTCTAGACTGCTTAATTTGCATTTGAAAGGCACACTTATGGATGAGTTGTTTATTATCTCTTGGAATTGGCTAGCATGGGGGAAATGCAGTCCTTCCAGGAATTACAAGGACCTAGATATCAAAGCATAAAAATACAGAAAAATAAAAAGTTATGCTTAATAGAGTAGCAATAGATAACCAGAAATATATATATATATATATATATATATATATATATATATATTATATATATGTGAATACATATGGATGGTTAAAAAATATATCATATATTTATAAATTACACTAGATATATTTTATATTGATATTTATATTTAAAATATAATGTGCATGTATGTACATGTATGCACATTATATTTTATATTTACGTACAAATTATGTATATGTATAATTTTCTTCTAGTATTGATGTAAGGAACCTCAAACTTTTGGTATTGTGGGGCAGGTAGAAATTGGAAGAACAAAAGGCAAAAACCTGATGGCATTTCAGGTGGCTGTTGGTAGTTTAAAGGAAAGTGAGTTTAGATGTTATTGGAAGCTGGACTAGGGAAAACTTATGTAGTGGTAGAAGTTTCATAACAGTTGCCTGCAGTAATGTGGAAACAGGAAATATTACTAATGAACTGATGATCTAGCTAAGGAGATTTCAGGCAGAGTGATGAAGGAGTTTCTTGGCTTTTCTTCACTGACTATTATAAAATTGAAGAGGAAAAAAGAGAAGCTAAAAAGGAAGTAGTAAATACAAGTGAACAAGTACTTGCTGGGTTTGAAAATAAACTTGTTCCTTATATCCAGCCTCCTCGATGGAAGCAGTACTAAATTTAAGAAATCTAAGAAAGATTATATCAGTGTATTATCATAAAAATCATGATCTATACATGAAGAAAAGGATGTAATTGCATAACCATTTGTTAAGAAAGATTTAAGGTAATATTCTGATATGACAAAAATTCATTTTAATATCTCAGATTCTCTCTCTCTTTTTTCTTTTTTTTTTTTTCTTTTTTTTTTTTTTTTTTAGCTGAGCCACCCTGCCACCTGTTGGCAGCTCAACAGCAGCTCAGCTCCGGCTAGGCATTAAACTGCTGTTGCTCTTGAGCGAGCTCTAAACCAACTGAGCCACTCAGCTGGCCCTCAGAGATTCTCTCTTTTAAAAAATGAGATTTCTAAGACTCTATAGGACATTGCCCTAAAATACCCATATAGCAAACCCATGATACAGAAAGTTGTATTTCAAAGAGAGCTATGAGTATGGATTTTATCTAATGGAGCAAACTATAATAAGATTTATAAGAAATCCATAGACTTTTTAAGAGAACAATATTGGTGGAAACACAGCCAGCTTGGACTAAAAGACACGGAGGTGGTGTCAAATGAAAAGAGGCCTTTGGGTCCTCAAACTTCTGTAGGTAGAAAGCAGGCAGAAAACATCATTCATCTGCAAAAACTAATAATGTTTTTGTAGCAAATAAAGAATAACTTTGAGGAAGTTATCCAAAGCTCAGAAAACAAGCCAAAATCTGTGGAGAATCATTCCTGGCGATGTGTGTCCACCTGGAATTTAGAATGTCTGTGGATTTGTGATTCCTGTGTTCCTTAGATTTCTCTCCCTTTTAAACTGAAGGATCTATAGCATGTCTAACCATGGTATATTGGGGTTTGTGGTGGGGACAGATAACTTGTCTGTTTAGTTTGCAGGTGTGTATATCAACAGGAACTACTTTGTTGAAGCTATACTAGACAAATTGCACCTGAGATGCTTCATCTATAATTGGACCTGACTTAGATGATGGGATCCTGGATCTCAGTGATAAAACTAATGACATAATGGAATAAGACTTTAGGGGATCTTCAGCAAGGGGTGATTGTATTTTGCATATGAGAGGGATAGGAATTGTTTTGACCAGAGAGTAGATTATGGTAGATTATATTTTCCAGAAAATGGTCTCAGCATTTCCAGTCCCACATGGTCTTCCTGAACCTTGCCTATTTTCTATGCTATTAAATATGGTATCATTCTTATAGTTTCATGACTTAGAGCTGAATGATTCTTTCAAGATAAATTAAATAAAAATTCTCAAACTCTGTTCTTACAACAATCTTTCTAAATGTGTAGATTAAAAAAAATATATATCTCCTTTTGATTGACAGTTATAGATTGTTAGTAATATTTGTGAACTTTTCACATCTTGCAATTACTAAAGTCAGAATTCCAATCTAAATGATCTTGTTTCAGAGGCTGTGCTATTAGGTTACTAAGCTATATTGTGTATTCATCATTTATTGAGCACCTCTTTTATATTTAGCACTGTATTATTTGGCAAACAAATACAAAGAACATTATTATGATTATCATCTTTATTTAACAATTTGGGAAACAGCTACACAGAGAAATAAAATTTCTTGCTCGAAGCCACCCAGCATGAAAGTGGCAAAACTAGGTCTTGAACCCAGGGAGACAAGCTTTAGAAACCCTGCTTTTAAAAATGTGGTATACTGCTGCTATGGTGTAGCTCTTTTATCTTTTTTCTCGCCAGCAGATCTTAAATTCATTACTTTCTTTCCAGAAAACAGAACAGATAGAAAAGTAACACTGTAGCAGGATAATTTGGATGTCACCAGATTATTTCTCCTAATCATTGACCCTGCCTTCATGTGTAGAGATAGTTTACAAAAATAGCCTTTTCTAGGAAGCCCATGTTTTTGGTTTTGTTTGTTTTTTCACATTTGTACAATGATTAATAACCATTTAGATTGTGAAAATGTAGATAGGCAGATATTTTTGCAATTGTGTGAAAATAAAAAGGTCATGAATTGCAGGGCTTGTTATTTCAAAACTATATTGTTTCTGAATTGCTAATCATACTACTTTTTTTCTTGTACTTTTCCTCATGTTCTTCATAAAATTAATTTTTTTAAAGCATATATCCTAACTATACCACTAGTCTGTGACAATTCTGCAGTAAATATGGTATCCAGAATATAAAGAAACTTTCAATATAAATTTGATGAATGAACAGATTAATTCATGGTGAAGATATCAATTACTATATCTATAAAATGGGGTTCATGCCTCTGGAAGTGAATTATATTTAATGTATATGTATATATTTTTAATTTAACAGATATTTTTAGCCCAGGCATTGTTCTAAGTGCTTTACAAGTGCTTTACATTTGATTTCTAAAATGATTCTGTGAAGTAAGGGCCATTATTATTTTCATTTTTAAATTGGAAAAAGTGATAACATAAAAAAAAAATCTGTTAAGCAATTTGCTGAAATTTACACTGGGTAAATAGGAGATCAGGAGTTTGAACCCAGGCAGTTTAATTTAAGATGCCACGCTCTGAACCATTATAGTATAATGCATATGAAGTGACTCAGTATTAAATCAGCAGACATTAGGTAAATATATTAGATTGATTTACATTTTCACCCTTAAAAATCATAACTTCACATTTAAATCAATAACAGTTGAAGGTATATTTGGACCAAGGAAAAGAGTAAGTAACTTTATATTGTGTGAATAAGAAGTCTCAATAAGAATGAGAGGAAAATACACAAGTTATAGGAGAGTAGGTTCTCTAATGCCCCATTGACAGCTGTGTCTTCAAAAAGCGATGGAAAGAGCGATTCTTTAGTGTCTCTACTTTATAATCAATTTAACAAACCCAGGATGGGCAATGAAAGGAGGCAGTACAGACCTTAATGGATATGTATATATAGCTATAGCCATTCGGACTACTGAAGACGCTTTGCACTTAAGAGACAGATCCAACGCCAACCAGTCCGGGAGCTGATTGATCAACTGAGAACAAATCCCTAAACTAGTCGTTTTCTTGGTATGGTCCCTTAATTCAGGAGGCGATGATAGCTCAACAGCACAAAAAGCATTCTGCTTTGGACTTTGTAGTCTTCCGTTTTGCTTGGATTTTGACGAGAGAGAAACATATTTTTTTCAGTTGCTAAACACTGAACTCCTGTCCTTACAACCACCCACCCCCCAGCCTGCTGATGAATAGTTGATCTGGGAAATATATTCTAGTGAAGAGAAAAGCTGGGTGTCTGCACTTCTGGAATCACCTTCTGGCTTTCTCATTTCTTTTCTTTTTTTGTAACAGTTTGACCTCAGACACAACTGGTTTTCTACATGTTGGTGTCCTCAGTTAAATTTATTTAATTGATTTTTCAACTACCATGTGATTAGGTGATAGAGAAATCACTGTCTATGATATTGTCCTTGCACTTTAGGGGAGCTAATGGGGGGGGGTGAAGAAAGTCTAGATAGACTATATGCCTTTATGCTTCAGAAAAATTTCAAAAAACACATGAAATAACAAATAAGGATTTGGGCGGAAATATATATTATAAATGTTGTAGTATTATAAAACAAAATGTGGGTATAATAATTAATAATAATAATATACTTATTGAGCACCTATTCTGGGTGTCTCTAGGTTTCACCTTGGCTTTGAAGTGACAATCGCCACAAACTTCTCTCTCCTATTGCACCATTCAACATGACCCCCATGGACTCAACATTATAAGCCAAATTTCTCAGGGTCAATACTGCTGTGGAACAGCAGGCATAGGAAAGATTTAGAATTACTAACATAGCCTAAATAATTAATGCTTAGCTTGATGAGAATAAACTGAGAAAATAGATTGCATAAGAGATTAAAAGTAAACTGTTGTCAGTGGGTGTGATAAGAAAGATGAATCAGGCAAAATGTATAGAAGTATATCCTTATATACTGCATAGAATAAATGCTTAATTATGTACTTTATTAATATATTCACAGATTAAAATATACTCATACATTATGTTAGGTGTCAATTTATTTATAACGAAGATGTAAAGACATTTATTCCATAAGCTCAAATATATCTGGAATCAACTTTTTTTCTTAATAAAAAAAGACTGAGGTAAACAAACAAAAAACAATAACAAAAGCAACTAAGAGTCTCAAAGACAAGTAAGGAAATTCAGCTTGTAAATAGCATGAAGAAAAACAATATCTGCCAAATGTGTATAAAGAAGTAAAAAAGATTGTCTCAGAAAATGAGTCCAGTGTTTAAGGAGCATGAAATGAAAAACAATATATGCTATGCTGTTATAATGTTTTAAAGCACTATGAATTTTATATTGGTGTTCATAGCAACATATAATCTGCCTTAGAAACTTATTTTGACATTGTCTTATACTCAGAATGCATATCAAGGTAACTTTTCTAACCTCACGTCTATCAGAATCAGGCACAGGAATAGATGTCATATTTTAGTATCCTCAATTGTCATATTTTAATCAGATCTAAACTATAATGAAGCTTTTGGATGATGTGTAACAGAGGTTAAAAATTATGAATTTTACTCACCAAAAAACAAAACAGACATGTTGGTGTGAAAATAGTCACTGCCACCTATTTTTTTGGAATATCTTAGTTGACTTTCTGAGAATTTAGACTACAATAAAAAGTGAATTAGTGAAGACAACTAAAACCTTCCTAAGTAAAAGATAGCTCTCCAGAAGACTTTTTTTAAGAGTAAAAATTATTCATTAATTCATTATGTTTTTTGGTATACCACGTAATAGCCAAGCACTGCCTATCATTTGCTAATTTCATTTTAAAGGAAAGGTGGATTTAAAAAAGCATTAAATATCATGCTGAATATCTTTTGCTGCAATTTGAAAAATGGGGACCAGCTCATTATAAAGCTTCACCCAACATCATGGGATCCTAAAGGCTTACTTTGCATTCTCTGAAGACATAATTTAATTCAGCTTCAGTTTTTTTTGGATTTATCAATAATGACAATCATTAATTATATATTATATATATAAATTATATATGTGATTCAATTTAAAATTTACTATAAGGTTTTCGTAGCATAATTCTAAGTAAGGCAAATTAATGTTTTTTTTGTTTGTTTTTGTTTTTTGTTTTTAAGATTTTATTGGGGAATTGAGGGAGGGGAATGGCGTTTGGGAATCAGGGAAGGGGAACAGACAAGTTGCTGTCCTCTTTGTTCTTTAGTCTAGTTGTGGAGGACGTCGCTTCATTGGCCCATGTTGATATTATCATTGCGCTCTTCCTGGATGAGGCAGTTGCCTGCCAATCATTGGACAGCTGCTCACAGCGGCTCACAGCAGATCACAAAAGCACATGCCTGCTGTCGGCCAGCCCCACTAAAGCCTATGCTGTCTCTGGCGACTCACAGCAGCCCAGCTCCAGGTTGAGCTGTTGTTCACCATCATAGCTGTAGAGGGCGCAGCATCAATGGCCAGCATGTGGGATTCAAACCGGGGCTCTGCTGCTTAGAGATGATGTACCAAGCCAACTCTTAACCAACGCCCCACTTGGCCGGCCCAAAAATTAATGTATTTTTAACCTAAATTTATTACTATTTATTTATTTATTTATCCTAAAGACAATTTAGTAATGGCTTTCTAAATATGGAAATATCAGGGAAGAAAAATACCTTTTTAAAAATACATGCCATAGTTCTCAGTAGTGTTAAATATCCTAAATAGATTCTTAAATATTATATGTTTTATATATAAAATAGTTTATGTTCAAACTTGGTATTAGTCAGAATGAAATATATTTTAAAAACTGATACACTGTAAATTAAACATATTTCTTACCACATATGTGACCTCATGCTCAAATCTGTGTGCAGAGTTTTGGTGCCTCAGTTTTCTTGGTTCAAAGTGAAGGGCACAGACTTTTTCAGGATGAATCAATAATGGCAATAAATAAATATGGTGGTTCCTTGCTCAATAATAGAACATGTTTTCAAAAATGCCCTAAAGATTATTATACATTCAGAAACGAAGCCATTGACCTTCTGACAAATTATAAATCTGTGATTCAGAATAATTTATAAGTAGATATATAGAGTGACCAATAGTATTTCACAAAGAGCTTAGTGAACCTTAATTCTGCTCATTAGATTTTATTATCTGGTTCTCTTTAATGGAGGCAAGATAAGTTGCTCCAAAACATATGGGATCTAGGCAATGTATACATTAGAGTTGTCAGAGTTCTAGTTTTGGTTCTTGATGTCTGACACATGGACTGGGAACTCTTAGACAAGTTATATGATTACCTTCGCATTCATATGGATCTGATATGTACAAGAAGCATAAATAATAAAATAATGTATTTGAAATTCCTTTTAATTGTGCAAAGCCTAAAGAGTCTATAAAAGTACAATGGAATGTGACTAAATCTCTGCCAAGAGTTTACTTTTTGACTGACATTTCCTGAATGATCAAAACTGAAATACAGGCAGGAAAACAATGTGATTGCGTAGTTCAGTCAGAGTATGGGATACCAGTTTACCCTTCACTCTCTCTCTATTGCATTCTCTATGTGTGTTTTTTCTGCTCTGTGCTCCCATTCTTCCAACATGATCTCAACCAGTGCCACAAATTCCAACATAATCTTCATGCTCAAGATGCTCAAATTCATATCTTCATGCCAAATTTCTCAAATGGACAACTCAAACTGAAGCTTTTCCCACTCTCATATATTTTTTTAAATAAAACTAGAAATTCATAGTTATTTTATTTTCATGTACTTGTTTTTGTTTTCCTCATTGTAATATAGTAAACACTGAGTTTATTTGGTTCAGGGTAAGCAATCAATAATTACAGACACTTCAGAATTTACAGTTCCAACACTATGTTTCTCTCACATCCTGTCCCCTGAAGCCTTCACTCACTGAGTATTCTCTGTTCTAGTTTATGATACCAGAAACCCCATAAGTATATTAGTTAAAAGTCTAGGGCCTTAATTTTCCCTCTCCTCTAATATTCCAGGTCCCATTAATTTCATCTTCAAGATAATACCTGTTGGGCCGGCCGAGTGGTGCTCTGGTTAAGCGCTGGCTTGGTAAGCCAGCGGCCCCGGTTCGGTCCCACAGGTGAGGGCCAGTGACACTGCCCTCAAAAAAAAAAAAAAAAATTACCTGTAGATCACTGCTATTTCCCTATTCACAGAAACTGTCACCTTTCCCCTATATTATGTAATAGTTTCCTCACTTGCTTCATTTACCTCTACACTTACTAAAATTCTACACAATATTGAGAGAGATTTTATTAAATATAAATCTAACCATGCTTAAAAATCTTCAACAGTATTGCACTATACTAAGAATAAAAATATTCCAAAATAGTAATGATAATCTTCAAAATCTTGCTTGATTTGTGAAACCTCATTCTCTTTCCACAGTCATCCATGGCTATTATTCTCTCTCTTGTTGACCTTGTCTAATCATGCTTGACTTTTCTCCATTCCTTCAACAAGCTCCTCTTTATTGTGCTTTTGGGTATTTGCATGCATTGTTTCTTCTTAGAATATTCTTTCTCCTCTCTCTTCAAAGGATGAATTCTGTCTCATCCCCACTTTATTATAAATGCATCAGAGAGATCTTTGCTGATCTTTCTCCATTAATTAAGCATAAACACCCCTTGCCTGTTTCCTTCATAAAATTTACAAAATTAATGATTTTTTGTGTTTACTTGTTTTTTTGTGTGTGTTTTGTGTTTTTTTTTCTTTTTTAAGAGGGCAGTGCCACTGGCCCTCATATGTGGGATCCGAACCAGGGTCGCTGGCATCCCAAGACAGGTCTTAACACCACGCCACTTGGCCATCCCTTCTTTACTTGTTTTTATTTTTGCCTATCTTCCTCACTACAGTGTAAACTCTTTGAGACTCTCAGAGATCATATTGATGTAACTTCCTTGGCTCATAGTAAATAATCAATAATTATTATGGAATGAATGAATTCCTAGATTTCTTCTGTCTTGAGATATAGCCTATCCAAAAAAAGAAAAAGGAAAAAAGAAGCCTGCAATAGATTTAGTAAACAACAGATCCATAAGTAAAAAGGAATTGTGTGCAGTCCAATGAAACTGTAGTTCTGATGTTTATACGTCACATATTCAAATAATAGTACAAGTCAAAATTCTTTCAGTTATAAGCAGAATAAAAACAAATCTAGCGAAAAAAATTGACATTTATTCTTTCGCATAATGAGATAAGCCAGGGATTCATTTGATTCTTGTGTTCCTGGATCCAGACGCCCAAACATGATCAAGGTTTCATTTTCGTCTTCACCTATTGGACATACTTGATTTCCATGGCATGATAGAAATTATCTGATTTTCCTAGACTTACCATATTTTGTTGTGTATAATGTGCAGTGTTTTGCCCAAATTTGTGAGTGAAAAATAAGGATGCGCATTATACATGGGTAGTAATAATTCTGTATCTATATAAATGTTTTTAATTCTTTTATTTATGCTTATGAGTTAAAAGTGTATCCTAGAGGGCCGGCCGAGTGGCACGGTGGTTAATCGCTGGCTTCGGAAGCCAGGGTCCCCGGTTCGGGTCCCACTTAGGAGGGCCAGTGACACTGCCCTCAAAAAAAAAGAAAAAAAAAAAGTGTATCCTAGAAATCAATAACGATATCCATATGCAAAATAATACCCTGGAATATGATCATCGGTTTTGTTGAATTTACGACGAATATGCAAAGATGAAGAGTTCTTGGCTTTCTATGATGTGTAAATATCGTAAATTTGTTACTGGTTACATAAAATGTCTTGTAACATAATATGTTAAAAAATAATGCTAAAATTCCTTTATAATACGAAAAAATAAGCACCTAAATGTAAACAAATAAAACTTTAAATTAAAAAATTAAAAGTTGTTTTCCCTGAAAGTTTGAGCCCAACACACGGGTGCACATTATACATGGGGGTACATTATGCATGGCAAAATATGGTATATCCTGCCAGCCTGGTAATCCCAAAAGAAACAGAACTCTTCTATTGAAAGCTCAGATAGATTGGCCCAAGGAGGATTTTGATTGGTCTTCATTGGTTATGTGCCCATTTTGAACCTATAACCTTCCCAAGGTTGAACTCCTGTTCCATGGGCTTTGGGTCATGTACTCATTTACAAGGGCAAAATATGCAAAATTGTTCCTAGAAAAACCCCTATTAGAGGAAAAGAAAAACAAGTCATATTTCTTTTATCCACTTCTTGCCAAAAACCTGTGCTAAGTTTCATTTTCAAGTAAGACTTTGTTAAGTAAAGAATTTAACTTTTTAACAACTCTGATAAATGTCTCCTAATAGGTAACTTTTTGTTATCCCACTCGTATACAGTTTAACTACAATGTTCAAGTCATACTATACAGGCAATGGTTACCTGCTTTCTGTTTTATGCAAGAGACCAATATAAAAATGTTCAAATACAAATCACCTTATCGAAGAATTCCAGGTAAAAATTAAAATATAACCTTTTTAAGTGCTTCCAAAAATTTAAAAAAAAATGAATATCAGTATCAGCTTATTGGAATTGAATCATTACATCTACAAGTAGTGATACATTGACCTTTGTTCAATAAGCTAGAATTCCTAGAGGCTCATAGTAGTATTTCATTCTAAAACTTATAACAATGATTAAGAGCATAATAAAGTGGAAGAAAATTATCTTTCCTATGTTTCTTTTTTTTTTTTTTTTTTCTGTTATGGTCAGTTGTACTTTTAAAATACCTTTCTTGGGCTGGCTGAGTGGCTAGGTGATTAAGTGCTGGCTTGGGAAGCCAGCGGCCCCGGTTCAGTCCCACATATGAGGGCCAGTGACACTGCCCTCAAAAAAAAAATAAAATAAAATAAAATAAAATAAAATACCTTTCTTATGATTTTTTTTTCTGTTGTGGCTAGTTCTCATTTCAAATGAAAAATTAAATTTATAAAGAATATAAAAATCTGGGACAGCCCAGTGGCGTGGTGGTTAAGCCCTGGCTTGGGAAGCCAGCGGCTCCAGTTCGGGTCCCACATGTGAGGGCCAGTGACACTGCCCTAAAAATATATATATATATATATATATATATATATATATATATATATATATATATATTCATTGTTTTAGTCCTTCCAGTGAGAATATGTATAAGTAGATCTTGCCTATGGTTTTAACATCCATCCCCTAAAAAAATAATACATTTGAGGACTTCTGTATAGTTTTATGATATTTAAACATAGCCTTTTTGAAATTTTGTTTCTGAGTAGATATTGCTTACAGTTTGTGAAACACAATGAATTCAGATTATAAATCAACTTCCAAGAACACAAATCTTGTTGGCTGCCATGTTAGTAAATCAACTCACCTAAATAATCCTGAGACTGACAATTATGTAGGCTCTGGGCTTGGCAATTTAGCCATTGCCTCACTGTGAACTTGATCTTCTGACATTTTAATGGATTGAGGTCCTATTTCTGATGGTTCAGTTTATACAGGGACATAAACTATTTTGAGCACATCAGAGCTGAGAGCTAAGAGCTGATGTTCACAACTGGAGTCAAACTGTCTGTCCTTTACACTAAGTAGGTTGGGGTAAAGGGAACATCTAAAAAGTTTTCATTATATTTGCAATTACTGCACTAAATAATATCATGTATGCATGTACAACAAAATAAAGCAAAGCAACACTAAAACAATGGATACCCCGAGGAGATGACATATTTCCAGAGACCTCCCCTATCTTTTCAAGTCAACTAACTTTATTATTTATTTATGATATGTGTGTGTGTGTGTGTGTGTGTGTGTGTGTGTGTGTGTGTGTTTGGCTGTGTGTTAAAACAAAATGAATGTTGTTACTTCAAGGCATAAAAGCAGCTTCCAAGAACATGGAGTCTGATGTTTGAAGTCCATTAATTCTAGTTTCTTCCTAGTGTCTGGAATTGTTTGGCAATAAATTGTATTCTATGCTGCTTCAATTACTAGTCTTTTCAGATCTGACTGCACTTAATTACTTAAGACATGATCTGCGAAAGCTACATCTGGAAACAATGTCACTCTGTGTTTGGCATTTGAAAGTTAGACTTACGTTAAATGAGTACTTTTAACCACAAAGCTTTGGGGGGGAAAATGTAGTGCTGCCAGACACTTTCTATGGATTTAGCTTAAAACAAATTATATTTGCTATTTATTTATTTATTCAGTATTTATTTTCTGAACTCTCTAGGTGTGTCTCCACCTTTATCTTATTCTTATCTATGTATCTAACCATAGTTCCCAGATAACTGCTCCTCTGGTACTAAGAGCTGGTGTGGTCATTTCTGCTCATCAATTGTAAATGTGGAGCATAGTCTGCAAAAGACTGAACTTAGCATTTAGAACGTCAAAGGCAATAGATGGGGCTCCCATTCAAGAACAATTTTAATTTTAGAAATAGCACAGGAGTTTTAAAACTTTTTCTTATGAATTAAAATATATATTTCTATTCAGCCCATTATTACCTGGCCTCTTCAGAAAAGGCTTGGTGAACATGGCAGATACCACATGGAGCCCATCGGTTGGGCACATTCCATAATATTCTGGACTCTCGATTTGCTTTACACTCTAAAGAAGCCTGGGCTTCAAGAGATTATTGTGGTAACATTTTTGTCTTGTTTATTTGGGGGTGAATCAGTCCAAAGCTCATAGTGATGTAAGATTAGTAGCATGCTTAGTTTAAAATGTATCTCTAGAAACAAAGAGTATTCTAGATACTACTGAAAAAGGATAAAATTTGATGAAAATAAGATAATTTCTATTTTCCTGGCTAATAGCATTATTTCTGATATGCCTAATTTTTAATGACATAAGAGACATGATTGTATGTTCAAGTTTACTATAACATTAAATAATTTTACTTTAGCAAAATAAAAACATCTAGCTTTAGCAGAAACTCCTAGTTCTTGTATTCATTTCCCTAAGTTTTAAATAATTTGACGAGGCCAGCCTTCCATCACATCTTATTAAATTGATTGGGGCTAGAAATATGTGATTTACAAGTTAGAGTAAAACTTGTGGATTAAAAAGGAAAGTAAAAATCAGAGGAAATCTGAATGACATCATTCACTGCAAGAAAGACAGCATCCTCAACAATTTATATTCCTGATAGTAAGCTAATTGATAAATGAAACTTATTCAAGAATTGATGCTATGTGTCATTCTGACATAGTAATTAATGCTGTATTGGGCAAAAATCAGATGCTCACCATTCATTAAAGAAGAGATCAGATTATATTTTCAGAATCTACTAGCTACATGGCAAGAAACTGCAGGGTAAATTGTTTATATTGTTAATTATATCAACAGAGTATTGCATTATATCAGTCTATCCTTTTGGGAATATTTGCTTTGATGGTAATATATGTGTTATACAGTTGAATAAATTTAAAATCAACACTGTGCTGCAGTGTAGATTGTATAAATCATATTACCTTAATAGAGCACTTACTGATACAGAATAATTAAACACTAATGGTCAATAGAGGGCCCTTTGTCTAGTGTAACAATTCTAAGTGTGGGTGAAATTATTCCCTGATGTCCTGATATCTATGTTTCTATACAATTCTGCAGTTGAAAGCATTTTCTATATAGCTTATAAAAATTATCAGTTAAAAAAGAGCCAGTCATTCAGATCATGCTTTATAGATATTTGAGGTGACATACAATATTGACTGCCTTTACTTTTATTTGTAGTGAACTTAAAGTGGAACATTAAGGAACAGAGGGTATTCAGATATTTAATAGAATATTTTCAAGCAATTTAGTATAATACAAATAATATTTAGCAAGCAGTTAACAAAGATATTTGGTAATCATGGCTGCATGTTATATCTGAAGGTTTACACAGATATTTTTTTTCCAGATTGTTACAGGATTATACCATTGCTATGGGTCCAAGACTTTAGAGTTGTATTAAACTTAAAGTAGAATTATATCATGAGGAAAATTCAAAAAAATGATGTACCTGTAACAAGTTTCATCAATCTTTTATTTTTATTTCTTTCAAATGAAAGAAAATTTTATTTTGTGTGACTAACAAACCATCTCATATTGTACCTGTAACATTAGCAATAAAGACTTGTTAGCCTATATAAAAATATACTTTTACTGTACATTTTATTTTCCTCTCCTAATCAGTGCATGCAAGTATTTATTTCTTCATCTATCACTAGTAGTCCTTTCAGCTTTCTAGTTTAAGCTGGTTTAAGAATTAATTTCGAAAACATTTTTGAGCTACTCTCAATTTCCATTATTATTTTTTTTTTTTCCTCAGTGTCTCATTTCCTTTGGAACAAACGAGTCTACTTTCAGCATGTTTTCTTCTGCTTTCTGATGGACAAAAGGGAAATCATGCATCCTATCCGATCTCCCTTTTCCTATACCCAGTTGTCTTTTGTTTTCTCAAGAGTCAACAGTGGCCCTCATAAGCTTATTGCTGGTTTATTTATCAGAAAAAAACCTTTTATCCTCTATCTCATTGCTCTTTGTATTCCCTATTTCATTTCTGCCTTTACTTGCTGGATCATTTTCGTGTGTTCTTTAAATCAAACAGGCTGTTTCTGCAAGGTTAATATCCTATGTATCCCCCCCCCCCCCCGCCCTTGGTCTTTGATCATTTTCTCCATTTCCCTGGTCCTTCATATGGCTCATTTACAACTTCACATAAAAGTTTATTTCTTTGAATTCCCTGAAATCAACCCACGAATACTTTGTGTTTGCCTCTCGGCTCGATTCCACTCACAACTCTGGTTTTCAATTTATTTCCTATAGCAGAACACACATTTATCCCACTGTGCTGTTTTCCTCCCGGAGTTCGTTTGGCTGCTATTTAAGGACCTCGTGTAGAATTTTTTTGTTGAGAGACCAACGGACACAGAGTTCATTCACAATGAAAACTCTTCAGTGGTTTTATTTTGTTTGAAACCTATTTTTTTCTGCGGCGGCAGCAAAACTTTCAAAATGACTTTTACCTCTTCCCGATCACAGAGTAAACAGATCTTAGGCAGGGATGAGATCTCTCATTTTGTATATTCTCTCCTGCTTCCTGCTATGTAAGGGGTACTAGAACAGTGATGAAAACTGTTTTCACCCAGCGGCATACGGCCCATGAAAATAACGCTGATGCTTTTAGAAAGCTTTGCTAAAAATTTTAGGTGCTTTATGATAAAATAGAAAAGAAAAAAAAATTCCTCTATGGAGTATTGAAGACTGACATGCTAATAATCTCCTTAGACTGAACAAACTGCAAGGTTGTGTTCAGTTCTCCTTCATGAATAGCAGAGGAGGAATTGACTGAACTACAGCTGAAATAATTTGCAATTAGACTTCCAGGAAACCATAGGATTCTACCCATAAAGGTGTGAGATTATGGGCTGCATCACCAAAGCAAAGGTATTAGAGAATTACCAACACTGGAGATTTTGAAAAGCAAAAAAGGTGAATGCTATTGAAAGGTTTGGAATGTCCTGATATAGGGGAATAGACTCTACCACTTTGGGGAATTTTACTGTCCCTTCCAGCACTATATATATATATATATATATATATATATATATATATATATATTTTTTTTTTTTTTTTTGATTTATTTGGATAAAAGTTTTCTTGATGGTGAGCCAGAAATTCTGTGTGTAAATTTTGCTCCGGGGACTATGTTCCAGCTGCATGATGCTGAGTTTATGCTTCTGTCAAAACACATTTCTGGAGACTGACTTACGGACTAAGAGAGTCTAACCAATGGAACCATTAGCTTTTCCCCACTTCATTTAGCCCACATCTCTATTTAGCTATTTTTTAACCCCAGTAAAAATAGTACTCCTCTTGAAAAAAATCTATATTGATACTTATTTCCACATTTGCCAATATATATACATATATTTTGGTTGAGGAACTTGATTTTATGTTTTCTTCTTTGGTATTTTCTAAACCAAAAATTCAACTTTCTTTTACTTTTCTCTTCAGTTTATTTACTAGTTAAAAAAAAATCATAGGTAGTCTTAAATATTGAAAATACCTGTGTTTCGGTTAAATTTGTGAGTTTCTAACATTGCTTTTGGATATAGCCACAGATAAATGCAGACTTTTATTTGGTCATTTAGCTTAATAGTAGCAGAGAAGTGGTTATGTTTCTAAATGTCACTAATGAAAAAGCAAGTTCAAATTATCGTTTTTAATTCTATTCTTTCAGTAAAATGAATATCACTATAAATGTTGTACATGCATAGCAAATTTCAAGAAGGACTCACTAGGAAGTGTCATTAATGGCTGCCACTGAGTGATATGACTAGACTTTATTTGAAGAGACTAGAGAAGCAAGGGATTATTACTTAAAATTACATACACCTCTGTACTATATCTTACCACGAGTAAGGATTAGTTTTATAATTTTATGAACTTTTTTTTATTGCTATAAAACAAGACCAACTTTAGTTACCATGTGTCAGTAACTAATTTGCAATAGGAAGTTATAAAGCTCCTTTCCCACCAACATGAACCAGAGAAAAAGAAAAATAGTTGAAACATTTGTTTCTCCTACCCTTTACCTCAGGAATGAATTAAAAGCAGAATCGAGTCACAGACATATTCCTTAAACCCATTCTAAATAAGATATATTAATAAAATTACCCTATTCCTGTAAATTCTCTTCTTACCATTTTCTTTCAAAACAGCATAAAATACAAACCATGGTGAACAAACAAACCTGTTAGTTATGTTCATTTATTAAAATTCATGGCAGAGACAAACACACCTGACAGCTCTTAACCTGATGTGCTTGCCACGTTGGAAATCAGTTCTGTGTATTTACTACTGTCCTTTTTCAGCCCCCAGATCTGCATGTAACTGTTGAACTTAAGAATGGGGAATGTCTCTTTTCCTCATCTGTTAACAGTAGGTGGGCTGGATGAGAGAATTTGGATTCTGAGCACCTGTGAGGTAAAATAGGGTGATGACAGGTCTCAGAGAGGGCCAAATATACCTCAATCTTGTTTGAATTTTAGCTGCGACAAATATTTTATTGTAGCAGTATGGGGGAGGACATGGAAATCTTGCGTTATAGCTTATGACTGCTCTTTAGAACTGACCTTCAACCAGACTCCTGGCCTTCATTTTAGCTTTGTAACTAAATCCAGTTTCATTTTCCTTCACTACAAAGGACCTCCTTAGTTTGGCCCTGCTTCCCAAGTATACTGCTTTACTCAGTTTCATTTCTCTAACAGGAATGTGAAATATACTCAGCTTTAGTCATCACTGCAAATGTCATGGACGGTCTTGGCTTTATGCAATATACAAAGCCTGCCTCATTCCCCCATGTTGTTAGATGAGACTAGATGATTTCAATGGAAGCTGGAAACTTCATATGAGTTTCAAGATCAAATATTGATTAATCAAACTGTCTTAAGAAAAAGAAAAAAAAAAAAGAAAAAACAACCACAGAAGAAAATTAAATTGTGAATTCAAAAAATAAATAAAATTTCAAGATGATGAGTGATGTTTATATATGAACACTTTTCTTTCCCTCAAAATCATAAATTAATAACCCTGTGTTTTGAAAGCATAATGATGTTACCACATTAAACCAATACAATTATCTTCAGGTGGAATAGTAAATAATAAAAATTTAAAAAACCCAAAAGATTATTTTCCCAATCTTGCTTCAAGACCCATTTTTTTCCAAGACCACAAATTTCTAAGAAAATATTTTCTGTATAAAAGATCATTTAATAATCATCACATTATCTTCACTGACAGAGTCAGGGCTCTGAGAGTTTGTCTATAAAATGCATGTATGTATTGATAAAAATAGACAAAGTCAGGCCTTGGACATAGCTCTAAAACGTGGATAGATATGGAGCAGTTCTGTACTTGCAGGCTGAGCCTGCGAAAGATATCTTCTTTTCAATTGTACTTAACGTATGATTTTTGCTATCATTTAACTGAATACATATAGATATAGGAAGGAAAAATATTTGCATCAGAGTGATGTAGGATATTTCTTGTGCCGGGAACATAGTCTTGTGAAGCCGAAGAATGGAGACACGGACGGGAAAGGTCAAATTTACAGCACAGGATAGTTTATTAGAGTAGAAAGTAACAGCTCTCAAAATGACAGGGGGTCCTGACTGGGGTGCCCCCTAGTTAGTGCAAAAGCTTTTTTTTTTTTTCTCTTTTTTTTTTTTTTTTATTAGTTTCAGGTGTACAACACAATGCAATAGTTATACTCTTTACTCCCCAAAGTGACAACCCTCCTCCCCCAGTTCGCCACCCCACTCCCCCCCATATCATACATATTTATCACAACTGCCCTGACTCCCCTCCACAGTAAAAGCTTTTTTTTTAAGCTGAGCTATCCTGCCACCTGTTGGCAGCTCAGCAGCAGCTCAGCTCTGGCCAGGCATCAAACTGCTGTTGCTCAGAGCTCAGCTCACACTCTTGAGAGAGCTCTTAACCAACTAAGCCACTTGGTCAGCCCAAGCTTTGGTTTTTATACATTTTGTATGTCTGGGGAGAGGGGCTGCCTGGGGCCTCTTGGCACTATTATCAGATTTACATTGTTGCCTAGCCCATAGGAGGTGTTTGCTGGAAACTGTCTAATTTCCTTAGAGCTTAATCAGTTTATCAATGTCTCTGTTTTGAGAGGAGCATGTTAGCTGAGACTGTCTTTGAAGAAAGGACTCCTGACAGTCTTATGTTATGCTAAATAACCTCTTAGAGATATGCATTCTATCTGGGAATCCCTGACTTGGAAAAAGAGGCCTTCTCCCTCCCCGACCTGAGTTTGTCACTCTGGAGGGTCCTGTGACTTAGCTAATAAATTATTTTCCTGGCTTTGTTATAGTTTCCACCTTGATTCCCCCTACCTTGGCAATTTCCCTGACTGCTTATAATTTTCGTATCTCAAGAGGAAAGTAAGATATTGTAGTTTTAAAATACGATTATTGTGGCATGTGTATTCCGCTATTTGCTTTACTGAAAAAAGCAGCAATAGCTAAGACAATAATGGATATATAAATCAACCAAAAAGATTTCATTTGGGATTTGGAAGAATTAGCCGTATGCTAATCAATGAAATTATTCCAAGGTAGAGAGTAATATGGTCCAGTGCTGAGGATTTAAAGAGTTCAGAAAAGTGATGCAATAAAATACATTTTGCATTTCTCCATTTTTTTCAATCCCTGTTGCAACTGAACTTTTTGGTTGTTATTATAACCTTATCATTGACCTTCTTGTTTCAATCTTGCCAGCACATCTTTCATTCTCCAGAGTGATCTTTTTTAAAAAGTCAATCAAGTCATGTCACCTCATTTTATTAAAGGCTTATTATTACTGTAGAATAAACCTAACACTTAATTATGGGCTGCAACCCTGTAAGGAATTGTACCTACTTATCCTTCCAATCTTATTGTTTCTTTTCTCTTCCCCTGAGTCTTAGACTGCAGGAATAGCTATTCTGTAGCTTGCTTGCTTTATTTATTTATTTATTTATTTACTTACTTACTTACTTACTTAGGTATAATAGACATATAGCATTATGTTAGTTGCAGGTGTACAACATAATGATTTCAAATTTGTATACAGTAATACCTTGGTTTGGGAGCATAATTTGTTCTGGAAACAAGCTACTCGTATTGCAAGACATCACTCATTGACCACGTTAAAATGAATTAGAAATGTTTGCTTATCTTGCAGATCACTTGCAAACCATGTTACTGGCAATCCAAGGTTTTACTGTATTTTGCAAAATGATCGCCACAATAAGTCCATTTAACATCCATCAACATACATAGTTATAAAAATATTTTTTCTCGTGATGAGAACTTTACAATCTAATTTCTTAGCAACTTTCAAATATGCAATATAGTATTATTAATTATAGTCATGCTGTACAATACATCCCAGAACTTATAACTGGAAGTTTGTATCTTTTGACGCCTGTCACTTAGTTATCACTCCTCTCCAATCCTCTCACCTTGGGCAATCATCCATCTGTTTTCTTGTCTGCATCTATGAGCCTATGAGCTAGTTTGTTTTTTTTGTTTTTTTAGATTCCAAATATAAGTGAGATCATATGGTATTTGTTCTTCTCTGTCTGCTGATTTATTTCACTTAGCATTTCACTTCAAGTTTTCTTCATGTTGTTGCAAATGACAAGATTTCCTTTTTTTTATGGCTGAATAAATTCTTTTTTGTATGTATACTGCATTTTAAAAAATTCATTCGCCGAACAATCGTTGTTGCATATATATTTTTCAGTGAGTGTTTTCATTTTCGTTGGATAAATACCCAGAAGTGGTATTGCTGGGTCATATGGTGGTTCTATTTTTTTAATTTTCTTGAGGAACCTCCATATTGTTTTTCTATTGTGGCTGCACCAATTACCATTCCCATCAGCAGTGCACAAGGGTTCCCTTTCCTCCATCCACAACCTCGCTACTTAATATTTCTTGTCTTTTTTATAATGCTAATAATAGGTGAGGTGATATCTCATTGTGATTTTGATTTGTATTTCCTTGGTGATTTGTGCTGTTCAGCAACTTTTCATGTACCTGTTGGTCATCCATATGTCTACTTTGGAAAAAAGGTCTATTCAGATGCTCTGCCCAAGGGCTGGCCAAGTGCCTCTGTTGGTTAAGAGCTCGCTCAAGAATGCAAGCTGAGCTCCAAGCAACAGCAGTTTGATACCCAGCCCGAGCTGAGCAGTCTCTGAATGGGCAACAGGTAGCAGGATGGCTCAGCTAAAAAAATTTAAAAAAAAAAAAAGATTACCTTCAAATGCTTTGCCCACTTTTTAATTGGATTTTTTTTTCTTTTTGCTACTGATTTGAATGAGTTATTTATATATTTTGGATATTGACCCATTATCAGATACATGATTTGCAAATATTTCCTCCCATTCAGTAGGCTGCCTTTTCATGTTGTTGACGGTTTCCTTTCCTGTGCAGAAGTTTTCAGTTTGATGTAGTCTCACTTGTTTATTTTTGCTTTTGTTGCCTAATCGCTGTCAAGGCTGATATCAAGGAGCTCAGTGCCTATGCTTTTCCTAAAAGTTTTATCATTTCAGGTCTTAACATTCAATTATTTAAGCCAGTTTTGGTTAATTTTTGTGTATGATAGAGTATAGTGGTCCCTTCTTTTTCTTTTATGGGGGTGTCCAGTGTTTCCAACTACACTTATTAAAGAGACTGTCTTTTCCCTGTTGTATATTCTTGGCTTTTTTGTTGTAAATTAATGGACCATAAATGCATGGGTTTATTTCTGGGCTCTCTATTCTGTTCCATTGATCTATGTGTCTGTTTTTATGCCAAGGCCATACTGTTTTTATTACTATAGCTTTTGTAATGTAGTTTGAGATCAGGAAGCATGATCCCTCTGTTTTTTGTTTTTACTCAATATTGCTTTGGCTATTTGGGGTCTTTTGTGGTACCATACAAATTTTGGGATTGTTTGTTCTATTTCTGTTTGATATGGATTATATTGAATATGTACATTGCTTTGGGTAATATGCACATTTTAACAATATTAATTCAATCTATAAGCACAAAATATCTTTTCATTTACTTATTTCTTCTTCAATTTCATTCATCAATGTTTTATACTTTTTAGTTTAAAGGTTTCTCCCCTCCTCGGTTAAATTTTTTCTTGTTCTTTGTGTGTAGAAACACAACACATTTTTGTACATTGAGTTTGTATCTGGTTGCTGTTTTAAAAAGCACTGCTCATTCTGCATTAGGTTCTCTCCTGCTACCTGGATGCTCATCTGCAAGATCTTTGCTTAGCTGGCGTCTTTTTATCATTTAGGTTGAAGCTTAGATGCCATCTTCTCAAGGAGGTCCCCTTCCATCCTCAGACTAAGGAAACCTCCTGTCCCCATGCACTTTCTATCATAACATCTTGCTCTAGGTCCTTCAAGCACATACTACTCTCTGACCTACATTTTATATCACAATTCTATGTGATTCATTGTTCATTGTCTGTCTTCTATGACTATAATGTTAGAACATAAGCTGTGTGAAGGCAGGGCATTTTCTCTCATATGTGCCATGCTTCTAACCATGCCTGACACATAGCAGGTGCTCAGTACTTGTTGATGAAATGAAACTTCATGATGATTCAATATTCCTTTCAATAGTTGCTTTTCACCATAATTGTACTCAATTTATTTATTTAACACAGGACTCTAAAGGGAAAAATCAATGTACGGTTGTGTTCTTCAGCTGTTTATAATATTAAATAGATAAAAAATATTGAAAAATATTAATAAATTATGTAAGATAAGGAAATAGAGTATATACATATCAAAACATCAAGTTGTGCAATTTAACTAGAAACAATTTGTATTTTTCAGTTATACCTCAAGATGGTAAAGGAAAGAAAATGGGTAGATCTTTCTATTAGGGGCTAGTAAAAACCAACAAAAATTCATATGTTAATTGACATGACAAAAGAACAAAAAATTGCTTCAGAGTGCAAGAAATATATGAAGGTAGATAGAATAGAAAGATTGGGGAGCTGGCATGTTCCTGGGGTCAAGATATCCTTAAGTTCATGTTTGTTTGAGGATGAATAATTAGGAAGACACAGAATGTAGGCTAAAGGATCTTGTACATTTGGATTAAACAAATATTTTCAGCATTTAGAATGGAAAGGAAGTGTCCTCTTATGGATTAATATATAAATGCAACTTATGGTATTAAAATAACCATATATATTGAAATTTCATTATCAGTGTGAAGTGTTTTATATGAAAATGGTCACTAATTGTGTTTTTCATTGTCTGTTGAAGTTTATATCTAATGTTTACTTGTGCATTAATTCTAGAATGACTACATGAACAGATTAATATTTTTCTCTGGCATGCAATAATATAAATAATATGTTTTATTCTTTAATGAGTAATAATTCATTATTATTGCATAAATTAGAAATGAGTAAGAGAATGGGATAAGTGAAACAACAGTGGTAGAAGGCAAGGCTGAGAATAAGTTGGAATTCATAAGGTCAGAGAGAAGCCATGTGAGAATGCAACAGTAGGTTCACCTTGAATTATAATCTTTGAGAAAACAGGGGACTGCTATATCATCCTCATTGTCTGTACACAGTGTTAGAACAAAGTGGAATAAAGTTAATGTCTTCAAGGGAGAGAAATCTGTCATTTTTCTGACTGCACAACTGCATCCATAACTCTAACAGGACGCCTTACAACTTGAAACATATGGCCAACAAGCACTGGCATATTGCTGAAAGTAATCTGACTGAGCAGGCAACTTTCACCTTTCTGATGAAAGTAACCATAACTCCTGGAGTTGATGTAATTTCGTGATTTAGAGACCAGCCTCAGTCATACTTGGATACCCTGCTGCTTTTCCAAAAGCACTATGCAAATTATGCAATACTATTTGTTAAGATTTGTTTTTTTCAAATTGGACTCAAATTGAATATAGTTTAATGTTACTTTTCTTTTTGCCTGCAAGTAGTACGTTCTTATACACTTATGTAGGAACAAAATAATTTGTGAGAGTTTATTACTGTGAAATCCCAATTCACTTTGAGAGGAAGTGGAGAGGACATTGATGATGTATTTATGCGTAGTCTGTGAGCAATGCATTGTCCAATACTATGAAGATACAGAATTTTAATTTATATCTGGGAAGGCGAGTAGAAAACTAAAACATTACCTGTTTTTAAAAATACATTCTTTCCTATGGTACAAAATGTTCCATTTAAATTATTGATAAAATATTGTATTTTTAAAGATTTCAGAAAAATATTTAAAATAAAAATTTACTCAAAAATTATTGATTCCTTTAAGGAATTTTTTTAGTATTTTAAAGAAACAGGGCAAGTAAGCTCCCTTGAAAAATGTAGGACCTCATCAGCTCATTGACCTTTATAGACCAGCTGCCCTTTTATGTTCGTTGTTGTTGTCCTCAATTCTTATTTTTTGATTAAAATGTCTATGAAGTTACCTATCTAATCGCTATCTATGAAAATATCAAGAAATACTTAACGATACATTTTCATCACTGTACCATAAGTTTATGAGCCTGATTGATGTGTTGCTTTATACATTCATTAACAGCTTTGTACAATTTGAACAATACCTTTACATCTTTTTAAATTTCATGTGTTATAGCTTTCAAGTCCTAGTGTCTTGATGGAGCACTCAGGATGAAAGGTGGAGATAATGTTCAGTGGAATGGAAGTCTGAAAGTGTTGCCAAGTCAAATTAGAGTAGTACGTCCAGACTGTCAAAAGGTGGCAGTCTTTTAAAGAGGAAAGGAGATGAAATGTGCTGGATTATTAAAACTCAGATCCAACTAGAAAGGGCAATTGTTGGAAATTTCCAGCCAAAACAAGCTGAGAAATAGAAACAAGTCATAAAAACCCACCATTAGGTAATGCAAGAATCTGAATTTGAGATAATGAAAGATCCAGTGTGGGCAGCAGATTACAAGAGCCTAGGATAAATTTGATTGAACATTTTGAACCCAGTGTGCAAGGTTTAACAACGTTTTCTTTCAATGTACCTTGTAAGATAGCTAGTAAATTAGTACTGAAAAATGTATAAACGTCTCAAAATATCTGCTCTCAAAATATTAATATCTCTGGGCTATATGAATTATTAGTTCCAGTGTTAAGTAGACAGACAGGGAATCATAGAGGAGCATAGCTCAGAAGGAACTCTCCTGAGTCAGAAAGGAACCCTCTTAGGATCCTCTCATTTTCTAACCCTCCAGCCTCCAGTCACGCACACATCCTTCAATTGGCTAATTTCCCTAGAAGCTGGAGAAAAAAAGAGCAGGAGAGGGCCGGCCGAGTGGCACGATGGTTAAGCGCTGGTTTGGGAAGCCAGCGGCCCTGGTTCGGTCCCACATATGAGGGCCAGTGACACTGCCCTCAAAAAAAAAAAAAAAAAAAAAAAAAAAAGAGCAGGAGATAGAGCTCCAGATGGCTCTGAGAGGAAACAAGCAAATGAGTGGCAGATATATTATTCATTGTATTAGTTTCTTTTTTAAAAAAACTTGTACATTTTCTTTTTATTTTCCACTATAGATGACATTCAATATTATTTTATATTAGTTTCAGGTGTACAGCATAGTGGCTAGACATTTATATAACTTATGAAATGATCTCCCATAAATAGTTATTACAACATTATTGACTATATCCTTATGCTGTACTTTACATCTTTGTGACTATTTTATAATTACAAATCTATACTTCTTACTTACTTCAACTTTTTCACCCAGCCTTCCCACAAATTACCATAAACTTAGTGGCTTAAATTAACATAAATGTATTATCTTATAGTTCTGATGGTCAGAGCCCAAAATGGGCCTTACAGGGCTAAAATGGAGTGACTGCAGAGCTGAGTTTTCCTGGGGGTTTTAGAGAATATAGTCCTTCACTTTTCCAGCTGCTAGAAGCCATCTACATTTTTTGTCTCATGACCACATCACTCTGACCTCTGATTTTATCCTTGCATGCCCTTTTCTAAACTCTGACCCTCTTTCTTCCTTCTTATAAGGACTCTCATGATTATATTGGGCCTACCTGGAGAATCCAGGATACTGTCCCCTATTCAGGATCCTTAACTTTATGATTTCTACAAAGTCTGCCTGGTAAGGTAACGTGTTCATAGGTTTAAAGGATTAGGACTGTGTGACACTTTGGGGTGTTGGTGGTGCATATTCTGCCTACCATAACCCTTTCCCCAATTTTGTAGGGTTTTTCTTTTGTATTTGCCTATTATTGAGTAATGTCAGATGGTGAAAAAATAAGTTATGAACAGGTTAATATTTTTGTTTTCCAGATATTGAGAAAATTTTGATTCCCAAATATAGTCCACCATTACTTGTTTAGCAGAATTTAAATACAGGACCAACAAGTCATTAATATTTATTGAATGAATTATCTCACATCAATCTGTGATAAATTTCAGGAAGAGAGTAAATATATACAAAAACATGTTATAATGATATGTTAATTTTAGGATATCAAAGCATTACTATTAATATATAACATTACACTACTTATTGAAAATAATTACAGAATACATTAGTAATTTTGTGGTAATCATTAAGAAGAACATTAAAAATGTCCATCTAGGGCCAGCCAAGTGGCTCAGTTGGTAAGAGCTCGCTTAAGAGTGCGAGCTGAGCTCTGAGCAACAGCAGTTTGATGCCCAGCCTGAGCTGAGCTGCCGCTGAGCTGCCAACAGGTGGCAGGATGGCTCAACTAACAAAAACAAAGAAAAGATAAAAAACAAAACAAAAATGTCCATCTACAAAACAGGAATTTCATTGGCTAAAGAACTCGGCTTATACTAAAATATGTGTTTGTTTCATATATATTTATTAAATGAAAAATATTACCATTAGGCCCAATTTCTCTCAAGGGCTGTAAGTCCCCCATTTTTTTACTTTAAAATCTATTCAAGAGACTTGAAATTTATGCTATTTTTTTCCTACTTCCTCTCCAATTTTTTTTTTTTCCTTTTGGATCCAAAATCTACATTCTTGGTTTAAGATATCCAAGGATAAAACTTGTTTTTATGGTTTCAGTAAGCATAGATGAATGCATCTAAATCCACACAGCCAAAGATACCATTAAGAGTTCTCATATTTCTTTACACAAATATTATTAAAAGCAGATTTACCCCCATTTCAAGCATAGATTATAAACTGTCAGGATGCAGGGAAGTGGTCTGTGGAGCAAGCAAAAGTCCAAGTGTTTCCAGGAGATGTTTTTTCATTCAACAGGTACCGGAAAACTGAAAGGATAAGGAAAACACTGACAATATTGGATGCCAAAAACTAAAGCTACAACATCTGTAACTCAGTTTCTCAACAAAAAGCAGGAAGGAAGAGTAATGCAGCTGTCAGTCACCCACTTGAAATGGCAGTTAAACTCAGAGAAGTGCTGGCAGAAAGGTAACTCTATTTACAAGTGCATTTCTTAGCAAGCAGCCATGATGTCCTTCTAAAGCTGAATGGATAAACAAAATGGTACAGCCATAAAATAGAATATTATCCAGTGGTAAAAAATGACTTATCAAGTTATGAAAATACATGGAGGAAAATTCAATGCATATTTGCATAGGAAAAGAAGCCAATCTGAAAAGACTACACACGTATGATTCCAAAGACCTGACATCCTGGAAAAGGCAAAAACTATAGAGTCAGTAAAAAGATCAGTGGTTGCCAGAATTTGGAGGAGGAAGGTAGAAAGCGGGAGTGGATAGGTGGATTTTTAGGGCAGTGAAACTATTCTGTATGACATTGTATTAGTAGATAAATGACATCCTGCATTTGTCAAAACCCAGAGAACTACAGCACAAAGAATGAATCCTAATGTAAACTGTGGGCTTGAGCTAATAATGAATGGATCCTGGTTCATCAGTTGTAACAAATGTATCACTCTAACACACAAAGTTAATAATCTGCCAAACTGTGAGGAAGGGGTAAAATGTAGTATCTGGAAATCTTCTGAAAAAGAAAAAGTGTATAGATCTCTTTTTTTGTTAGCTGGAAATAATGCTGTAATAACAGAGTTGACCACTGGACAGACACAGAGATTCTTACTCTACCAAAGGAGCTGTTGGGTTGTTGGAAAAGTCATGACGTAATTTTTCTATGTTTTTTGTTGCAAAAATGCGTCATGTCTTTTCTGACAACCCAATAGATTCCAGGTTCAGTTTCAGTGAAATATAATCTTGCTGCAAAGGATCATAGTGGAACCTGATTTTTTGTCTTCATGGGATATTACTCTTTTTCAAATTGTTGTTACTGTACTTTGGACACTCATTTTTTAATTATTATTATTATTTTAATTATTATTAATAGTTATAGATGTACAAAACTATGCAATAGTTATCTTTTTCACCCCTTACAAAGTAACTACCCCTGCCACTGCCCCTCCACCCCTGATATCATACATATCTATTACAATTCCATTGACTACATCCCCACAATATAGTCCACATCCTATGGCTATATATGGGTTAAGTTATAGTCAACATCTAATATTAATCAGTGGCAGCTTCAGATGTACAGTGCAGTAGTCAGGTCACTACACAGTCGATGAAGTGGTCTCTCTGACAAGACATGAGTCCATCTGGCCCCCTAAAAATATTTACAACAGTATTGATTATATTCTTCAAACTGTCTCTTCTGTCTCTGTGATAGTACTGTAGTTATCAGTTTATGTAGCCTCATCCCTTCATCTTCTCCCTCATGCCCGTCCCCATCCCATCTAGCCCTCATCAGTTTTTCCTCTATGATTCTAAGACTATTTCTGTTTACATTGCTCATTTATTCAGTTTTTTAGATTCTACGTATAAGTGAGATCATATGATATTTGTCTTTCTCTGACTGACTTATTTCACTTAGCATAATGTTCTCTAGGTCCATCCATATCGTGGCAAATGGTACAATTTCTTTCTTCTTTATAGATGCGTAATGCTCCATTGTGTAAATGTACCACAGCTTCTTAATCCAGTCATCTACCAATGGGCATTTCGATTGTTTCCAAGTCTTGGCTATTGTAAATAGTGCTGCAATGAACATTGGGGTACATATATTTTTTTGAATTAGTGTCTTGGGTTTTTCAGCATAAATACCTAGGAGTGGAATTGCTGGGTCAAAAGGTAGTTTCATTTACTTTGGACATTGTTTTCACAGATTTTCTGAGGGGAAATCATTTTTATGTCCCTCACTGATCTCTTAAAGCAATGAGCATTTTCCATGAAATTAAGGCATACCACTTTGACTTTTGTCTGCACTGTACCTTTCAGGGTATTTATTTAAAATATTTGAGAGACATTGAATTTGTCAGTTATAGCCCAACTCTGACCATATTTACCAGCGGCTTTTGCCAACTAATGGTAACAGTCCTCAGATTACTTAAAATTATTTTATCTTGGAGACACTACTAGTTCTCATTAATTCATTTGTGAGTCCTTTGCAAGGAGGTGAAGTTTCCATTGTTGATCAAGAGTAAGAGATTCACTGTTAGAAAATACGGCTAAATGAGCTGAGAGTAGGAGAACATTGTCATAAGTGTGTCTAAATATTTGTGTGAGTCTGTTCTGTCTGGTTAAATATCCTACAAAAGTGATAATAAAACTTTTATATAAAATTAAATTTGTACTAAAGGTATATGTACAACAGAAGAAAAATGAGACTCTAAACTTTTTGTTCAGTAGGTATAGATCGGTAAATATCACAAAAATTTCTCTTAGGAATTATTTTTTTCATAATTTTTATAGAAAACTGATTGCATACTTATGTGAAATAAAGATTAATAACATATTTCTTTATTCCTGCATATAAATGTTTATAACTAATTTTTAAAATTACAAAATTATAAATACGGCTCAAAATAATGTTAACAGTTCAGAGCAGCATATGGTGAAAAATAAATATTTCTCTCATAAATCTCCAACTCCCTAGTCATACTTCTGAGTATTTTCTATATAAAGGTTTCTAGCATATCTTTCCAGACTTACCCATGCATATACAGGATTATATTTGTGAGTATGTAATGTACATTTTAAAAAATATAATGAATCACACACACACAATATATATATATATATATATATATATATATATATATATATATATATATATTTGTTTTTTGTGTGGTTTTTTTTGACATCACCATGTATAATGCTCCATCAATCATGTGTATATATGTATGGATGTGTGATATGTGTGTGTATAATGAGTGTGGTTTTGTGGCTCAGGAATATGCTTCTTGATGGGAAAATTCACTTTCCTAATTATTGGAATGTACCTCTAATGATAATCACCTGATACAGCACACAGCTTTGTCTAGAGATTCATGTAGCTCATATCTTGCAAATAGCGTATAAGTTATAGCAGATCGTTAAGGTTCAACAATGGATTTCCTGAGCCCGTGTTAGTCTTGCAAGATTTGGCTTCATAAATTTACTGCAGTCTTGGAGTGCTCTGACACGACACTTACAATACTTCAAAAGTTTACATCTGGCTGTTGGCCAAATAATACAATCTGAGTTTGACTGTCAGTGGAAAATATTCAATTAGACGAATGCACAGTGAAATGAGCTCTTCCTACAAAATTCAAACTCAACAAAACATTGCCACATAATTTCAGTAGGACTAAATTTCTCATAAAGCAATGCCACTCTAAATGTTAAATGAAATTAAATGTTTATTTTCTGGCAATAGCTTTTTGGATAGATTATGAACCTCCCCTATTCCAAAGATGTCTTATTTTTATGCCAGAAATCCAGAATTAGAAGGCAGCAAATTGTGGTCTTTAAAATCCTCAAGAGAGGCCTCAGTAAGTGGAACTATTTGTATTTTTTGGCTACATCATAGGCAGCTCAATATTACCCAGTAATGTGCTCCATTTTTCCAAATAAGAAACCCTTTGCATATCTGTACAGTTTGCAATGGGAAAGCAGATTTAAAGGCTAGTTCATGAGTAGATCTTTATAATATCTATTTATACTAGTCAAAGTTTATTTGCCATACAGGTGAAAGTTTTAACCATTTAGTCTAAAGCCAGCGGCTTTTAATTACCCTACGACCTATCGAACATTTTTTTGTGCATACCCTGTGCTGCTCTGCAATAAACACACACACACACACACACACACACACACACACACACACACACATCTGAAGTGATTAATAACTAGAACTCAATTTTAGTCCTAGTACAAATGAAAGCCATTTGCTAAAAAGAAAAACTCATAAAATACAGAAGACATGGCAAGTAAAAGCTAGCATTTAGTTGCTTGCATATAGTTTAAGGTTGCTTTGAGTTTCAGATATAGAACTTTTGATGGTAGGATAACAACAGAGAAGGGAATGTAAGCAGGGTCTGGTGGTTGGATGGGAAAAGTTTTTTTCTTCCTTAATTTGCTTTAGTATGTGAGATTATTTTCTTAATTGTATCTCTTGGCTTTTTCAAGTAGCAATTACATTACACAATGTTGTTTTATTGTTGAAACTGCCTGCAGAAATGCTAAGTCTGGATATCAGATAAGATGCCAGAAATTGGGTGCTCTATTCTATTAACAGGTACAGAAAAAAGTTATCAATATACATAATTTTAACATTAGTGTAGGATAAACAGGCGAGAGCTTTATCAGCTTATTCTTTTGATGTGAAGAGCCCATCTTCTTAATTCTGGCTTGTTACAGTCTACTTTAAATGTTGTAAGACACCCAAAAATATAAATTGGGATGTAAGCAAATTACTACCAAAGCTTCTCTTACCACCACCACACCTCTTTCCTTTAATTTTTTCTTCTTTAACAAGGACTGTCCAATATTCAGTTTTCCTGACATTTTATAAATTGACTTGCTCTACACACATTTCTCCATCTTTCTGAGATTATAAAAGTACTTTAAATATTGACCAGTTAATTTCACATAATCCATGCCAGAATGCCAGTGAATGTCAGAAGACTGGTGGAGCTCATTCCCAGAGGCCCATTTTTTTTTCTATTGTAATACATATACATAATTACTTAATTGTAGTATATTCAAGAATAAAGTGTATAAAGTATAAGTCTTCACATTGTTCTATTTTCTGAGTGGTAGAATCTGTTAACAATTTAATGTCTACGTTTTAAGAATTTTTCTACATACAAAAATAGAAATGAAATCATACTATATTACGTTCCCTGTATGTCTTTTCAATTAATCTACTTTGAAGCATTTTGATACATAGAAATCTAAATTCTTTTTAACTACTAAGTAACATTGTGGTGTCTAAAGGCATTATAATTTAATTAACCAATCTATTAATAGATATTTAGACTATTTTTCTTTGTCAACAAACAATAGTGAAACCAACAAAACTGCTACAATGACCATAGATTTCACACACTTCTCTGAATATTTATTTAGGTAAAACATCTACAATTTGAATTACTGGGTGAAGGCAATATATAATGCTTATTTTGTTACTTATGACCAATTTTCCCTCCCTCCAGAAAATTTTCCCTGTTTACACTTCTATGCGTAAAATACTTTTCAGTGGTTTTTTGGAAGAAGACCTTTTCAGAGCTCTGTTGGATATTTAAGACCAACTAGTAAAAGCTGTATACATGGGTAACCAAAAAGCATTGTGCCCTTTCAACTTCTGAGTAATCTGTTTGGTACATGTGCAGGATGGTTGCCATGAGAAGACAGTGTCCTGCAAAAAAAAAAAATTTAAGGGAGCAGTGCTAGCTCTATTTTGGCAATTAAGCTCTGAGAGGTTAATGGATCTTTGTCTTTTACACCCTGCTAAATATTAAGAAGTCCATGGGTTTGAGGGTGAAACAGTAGAGAAAGCCAGGCATAGGACTTGTTTGTATGGCAACTGTTTTAATATGTTCTTTGACTATTGAATATAATTTTACTGACTCAAGTGTAAAATATGTACAGTGAAAGATGGCACCATTTGGGGGGATCTTGTTCCCAGAGTATATTATATTTACACCAAGAGCTGAAATACAGAATATGTTTCATTGTTATGAGTTGATGAATAATAAATTGTCTGTTTGACTGGACTGTGTCACTTAGTAATATACTAATACTGAATGTTGTGATTTCATTAAACTAAAGGAAGGAGATAATGTTTTATGATGAGAAAGTTATATCTTTTTCTTCAAGAAAACTAACAAAATCTTGTTATATAGGGCACTGATATTCCATTTGATTTTATAGGTGATAAGGGCTGGAAGTTTGTTTTAGTAATGGTTTTAAACTGTATGTTATTTTATATAACTTTTCCTCTATTGCATTTCATAATTTTACAAATATTAAAAAATATGCTCAACATCAGAGATTTTGCATTAATTAGCAGTCAGGATGAAATTTTAGTGTTGTATTGTTGTTATTCCTAGGAACTCATCAATGTGTCAACCATGAATCCTGCCAAATACTTCTCCTTTAACTCCATGAGGTTTCTGCAGGGGCTATTGAATTAATTTACTTATTTGAAATTGACAATTAAATTGCTGTATAATTTCCTAAATCCTCTAATGCAGATTATTGGAAAACAGTCTGAGACAGAACCTTGGCATAGGCCTGGGGGCCTCAGTGGGACTCTGACTCTGCCACTCTCCTACTGCTATTGACATCTAAGAGGGCACAGCAGGCCCAGAGAGAGATTGAGTCAGGGCTGCTGTGGGAGGTAGGTGTTTTTCTCCCACAGCTGCCATAAAAGCACAAAGTTCAAGAGGAAAGGTGGAGTGGCACTCTGGTCTTTAAGGCACAATGGTAAAATGAGATCCACAGAATGCCCTCGTTCTCATCAATCACACTGATAAAAGTCATGCTTAAATAGCATATATTATGCACTCTAAAACATTCATACTGTATGTATGCAGTGTTCTAAGCACCTCACATATAATAAATCATTTAATCCTCATAACAATCCTGAAAGGTGAAGTACATGGATGAAAACTGAGGCCCAATGAGAGCATCTACCTCAAAATTATGTTGTGAGCTGAGATTTGAATATAGACAACCTGGCTTCAGAGCCACTGCTCTTTACCATTTTGCTATGCTTTTTCTCCAAGAGTGAATGTGAGGGTGGAGCAGATGAAGAGGAATTGGGTATTGGTTGACAGAAGTTGTATTTAATCTGACATGAGAGAATAAATTTAATTGTATCCAAGATTGATTGAGTCCGTATCACATACTTTGTACCTTTATTTAATTGTCCCAATAATCATTTGAGGCAGACATTTATTAATTTTATTTTCAAGATGAAAAATCTAAGCTGAGGGAGATTAAGTAAACTGACCAAGGTCAAAAAGTTGATAATTTATGAAATGAGGAATCATAATCAGGTTTTCATTCACTATGCTAGGTTGCTCTGTTAGGCTATGAGAAGAGGAAAAGTATTCTCCATCCATACTGCCTATTACTCTGTTCTCTCTTAGCTCATTAGGATTATGCAGAAAGTCTATGGTCATTGAGAACATGGCACTTCCTTGTTGTGGGGAAGAGCCGAATAGTCTTTAAAGACATCCCTGGTTTCACGTTGGGCTTCTGATTGATATACACACACGCACACTCGAATACTAAAACAGTGTCACACTCCAATGCTAGGTTTCTTGTGACCTTTTTCTATTATTAGAACTTCTATCTTCACTTGTGAGTAGGGTGCTTCACTTTTGAAGCAGTCACCTCTTCGAGTGACAGTTCCACACATGATTTTTTCTTGCATCTATTTTTCCAACACAAATAGGATCCCCATTTTTGACCCTATGCTATAGCGCCTGCTTCCTGCTGCCACCTTCTAAGGAGGCTTTCTTCTGGTATCCTCACTGAACTATCTAGAGGGCCATTTTCAACAGACTAAGGTGCTGTTATTGACATTTCCAAATTTACAATATGTTCAGCAACTCAAGGGATAAAAAAAAAATTAGTTTTTTTTGCCATTCTACATAGTTGTGCTTCCCTTCAGAGTTTTAATTTTCCAAACGATGATATCTTTTATTAGCTATTTAGCAGGCATAAGAACAACACTTTCTACTTTCTATCTTTCTAAAGCAGGTATTCCATTTCTTAAGGCTTCCATTTTTCCATGTTTCACCCCCTTCCTTCCAAAAGTTTAAGTTTCAAAAAGTCCAATCTACTTTTTAATTGCACATGTTTCTTTCCTGTTTTTGACACAAATAATTTCATATTACTGGTAGAATTTAATTTTTCCCCTTTTTTTGTTTCAGATTTAGACATTTATTCCCTCAGCATACACCTCTATGTTTTGCTTTGTTAGTTTCTTCAAGAGCCAGGGAGTAAGTAGGTCTCTCCAAAGCACCAGTTATGTTAAAAAAACAAACTAGAATAATACAAAGCACCTCCCTATTATCCTCTTTCTGATTATGGCATTTTTCACAATGGAGAGACTTTTATAAGGGCATGACGAATTGTACCATGTGGCTTCTTTTTAGCAGGTTTAGTTTTTCCTGTATCATCTTTTCACCTTCCCTGAACCTTCAGATGAGGCAGAACTGCTCCTCCATGTACAATGATTGGATCTTTTTGAAACCACTAAGTGGTTTCAAAAGAATTCTTTCCTGACCTTTCTAGCTTTACCTTTTGAAATATATTTACACCTAATTAAATTGACCCATTTTGAAAAATAAATTCCCCAGTTGCTCCGATTATTAACTCTTTTCTATGCTTTCAGAAAGCCTCAAAAGTTTCTTCATCTTTTCTCCCTGTTGGGAAGTCAATTCAGCTTACTTTATGAAATCTTACCATTATATTAAATAGACTTGAGTATTGGGTATGTTCTATCAGAAAAAAATTAGGGTATATTTATTTTCTATAATCATCAATCTCTTTCTCCTAAGACAATTTCTGTCTTTCCACAGGTCAGTTAGTCTTCCTTCATTTTTCTTACCTTTTCCCATTATTCTTACTGGGAATGTATGGCAGTTTTTTTGTGTGTGTTCCATATTTTAGTCAGTATGAAGATAAAAAAATATGAAAAACAGAGAGATTGGTTTTCTCTCTGTTCTATGTCAGACCAGCTGCTATTTAAATTTACAAAAACTGGATTGATTTAAACTTAATTAAGCTACAGTAAAATCTTGGATTGTGAGTAACTTGGTTTGCGAGTGTTCCGCAAGAGGAACAAACATTTTTAATACATTTTAATGTGGTAAACGAACGATGTATTGCAATGCAAGTAGTTTGTTTCTGGAACGAATTATGCTAGCAAACCAAGGTATTACTGTATTTAGTTTGCACTTAGGAGTGCCTATTGGAAATCTTAATGCTCACTGTCTTATATCTTGACCTAAGATGCTAGCAGAGTTTGATCTCCTTTGATTGTCTTCTTCCTTAGAATTCAGTTCAAATTTTTGGAAATAAGAATTTACCCATATTACCCTCTATATCCTCAGACTTTTTACTGAGTACTACTCTGCCTCCTTGCCATAATGGAAACTCTGAGAACTAATTTCCCCGGTCGTATGTTTAAATGGGTACTATTTCTGTTACTATATTCCATGAACCTCAGGGCCAAGAATGGGGAGGGGTTGGTAGCTCTCTATTGATCCTTCCAGGCCATTCATCTTGTAATTCTCCTTCATTAGTTTGCTGTCACAACAAAAATACCACAGACTGGATGGCTTAAACAACAGAAATTTATTTTCTTGTGGTTCTGAGGTTAGAAGCCCCAGGTCAATGTGTCAGCAGTGGTTTCTCCTGAGATCTCTCTTCTTCATGTATAGATAGCTGTCTTTTTCCTAGGTTCTCACATTGTCTTCCTTCTTTGGGCATCTGTGACCTAATCATATCTTCTTATAAGGTCACCAGTCATGGATTAGGGCCCACCCTAATGACCTCATTTAACCTTAATTACCTCTTTGAAGACTTTATCTCCAAATACAGTCACATTCTGAGATACTGGGGGTTAGAACATCAACATATGAACTGGGGATAAAGTTAAGGGGTATGTGCAATTTAGCCCATAACATCCTCCTATTATTCATTCTTGCACCTTTGAAAATTAAGATTCTACCATCCAGTTTCCCTCTTAGTTGCTGATATTCTCTGACCTGATTGTTTTTCCATATTTAACAAAAATGTAAGCATCTTTATTACAAACCTTTCCGTCTTCTTTTAAATTTTATTAAATTTATTGGGGGTGACATTGGTTTGTTAAGTTATGTAGGTTTCCAGTGTACAATTCTATAATACCTCATCTGTATTTTGGATTGAGTATTCCTCACCCAAAATCAAATCAACTTCTGTCACCATATATTTGTCCTCCTTTATCCTTTTCTACCTCCTCCTCTCTTTCTCTTTGGTAACCACCATACTGCTTTCTGTGTCTATGGGTTTTTTTTCAGTTATTGTTTCTTTTGTCTTGCAGTTTTATATTCCACATATGAGTGAAATCATGTGGTTCTTGACTTTTTCTGTGTGACTTATTTTGCTTAGCATGATATGCTCAAGGTCCATCCATGTTGTTGCAAATGGCAATATTTCATCTTTACTTATATCAGAGTAACATCCTATTGTATACATGTACTATATCTTCTTTATCCAATCATCTATTGAAAGACATTTTGGTTATTTCCATGCCTTGGCCACTGTGAATAATGCTGCAAGGAGCATAGGGGTACTTAACATCTTTAAGGATAAATGTTTTCAGGTTTTTCAGTTAGATACACATGAAGAGGGATTGCTGGCTCATATGGTAATTCTATTCTTAATTTTTGAGGAATGTCCAAACTGTTTTCCATATCGGCCGTACCAATTTACATTCCAATCAGCAGTGTATGTGGGTTCCATTTACCCCACAACTTCTTCAACACTTGTTATTGTCATCACACTGCCTGCCTGTCTGCCCTCATGCACCTTTCCAAAAAGACAGATCATTACTTCAATATTATGCTTACTTTATGTATCCCCACCTGATGCCAAAAGATGGCTGGTTAGTTAAAGACGCATAAGATTCCTCAAGGGAGGAACAACCTAAGCCAGGCACAGCCATGGGAACCATGGGAGGAATTACTAGAGAAAAAAGGGTGTAGACCCCTTGTTTCAGGTTCTGGTAGCCTGCATGTGAAAGGACCCATTGATGTGATAATATCTGTCCTTCCTGCATTCTTATCAGTAAGCCTCATCAGAGGAAGTTCCTGTCTCTTAAGAGGTGCATGACAATACCTTCAGGTGATTGGCATCTTGCAGGCATGGAGATTATGCCCTGAGCTAAATTCTCCAATATGAGGATATGCGACTCACAGACCATGGAAGCTACATTGGTCTTTTCTTATGTGTAAGACAGTAAAAGGAGCAGTCAGGCCCAACTCAGGGCTCTCAGCTCTCAGCTCTCAGTCCACAAGGCGGAAGTCCCCTGACCCCAACTGCATTTTCTCTCTTATTTTGTGTCTTTTTTCTTAACCTTTCACCATCCCTTCTCCACTCCCACTGCTCAGTTGTGCTGTACGCGACAGTTATTATTTGTCCTATTGATAATAGCCATTCTAACAGTTGTGAGGTCACATCTCATTGTGGTTTTGACTTACATTTCCCTAATAACTGGTTAAATTGAGCATTTTTTGATTTTTTGATGTAGCTGTTGGCTGTTTGTATATCTTCTTGAGAAATGTGTCTGATTAGGCCCTCTGCCGATTTTTTTCCACTGGATTATTTGCATTTTTGTTGGTTAGTTGTATGAGTTGTTTATACATTTTGGATATTAGCCCCTAATTTCAGTTGTACTTTTACAAATATACCAAACACTCTGGTTTCTCTTTTTTTTTTTTTTTTAACCATACATGTATGACAACTCCTCAGCCATGGATAAACCCAATTATGTCTTGCCTATATCCTAGCATTTAAAGAGAAAATCCAGTGAATAAAAGTTTCACTATAAATGCATGATACTTATCTCTGCATTACTTTTCAACCTTACTATATTTATCTGGCCAATTCATTTATTCAACTATATAAAATTTTTTATATATAAAAAAATAATTCTTCACAGACTCCAACTTCCTTTATTCCCTGCTATATTCCTGATCTTATCTCCGTCTTCACACAGAAAATAGAAGCACTCATCTCTTTCAGATCAAAAATACCAGTCTATTTGGAACACACTATATCTAACTGTCTATGAGATCTTTCTTATCGTAGATTTCTATAGAGCCCCCAAAATATGTCCGTTCCTGACCTTTCCCCCAATGAAACTTTGGCCTTCCAATATTACCTATTTCAATGAGTAGTTCTTCTATCCATAACTAATATAAACCAGAAATCTTGATACTCCTCTCCTTTTTACATTTCTCCCCAAGCGTGGTTGCTTTTATATTCTTAATATCTTTGTTTGTCTCTATATCCTTCACTTCACTATCCTGCTCTAATTACCAGTAAATGTGTCCTAAAAGCACTCTCTTATTTATAACCTTAACAACCTCCAATCCATTTCTTCACACAGCATCCATAATAACCTTTTCAAAAATAAATATATTAAAGCACTATCTTTCTTCCTCTGTTCAAAATTCTTTGAAGTTTGCCAGTTTTTCTTAAGTTAATGATATGTAATATGTTGAATATAGGCCTCAATGTGGTCTCCCCAGCATCTCCTTCTTGCATCTTATTTTCCTTGCATTTTCAGTTCTAATTTTCTACCTTCTTTACTTCATTGTGCATGTTGGGTCCTTCTTATCTACATTTGCTCATGGCTTTTCCTCTATTATTTTATCTTGTTTCAACTGGTTATGGCCTATTTATCCTAATAAGTGTGGAGTACTCAGAATATTCTCAATAAATACTTGACAAAAAATACTTGACAAATTAATAACTGAATGAATTCAGGAATGAAGAATGGGTCAATATCTGAATTATGAGGGTAGAATAACATATATTAAATTAGTAAGATAATTTTAGGCATAGAAATGATAAATATATGTGGTGAATGTTCATGTTAATTAATGAGTCTTACATATGGTGAATTTGAATTGCCATGCTGATTCCTCAGTGGGAACTATAATATTCTCATCACAGACCTCAACATCAAATCAATCATGTTAGCAAATCTTTTCTATCTGTTTTGATTCACATCACATCAAATTACTTCTCTCCATCTTTATAATCATGGCTTTAGTTCCAGACACTGTTCTTTTACATCTTATTTCCTGAATGAATCCTCCTCTGGTCTTCCTGTTTCTAGTCTTACAGTTTTCTATTATGTTTTTTTCCCATTTTTTCAGTCTTTCAATCAGAAACTCTTATTAAAACAGAGAACATATTAAGTTCCTTCCCAGCTTATATACCCTCAGTGCCTTTCTATTGTCTTCAGGATAAAATCTGAAACTCCTAAGCATGGCCTCTCCCTCAGTCTTCCATAGGGTGCCTCCTTTGATTCATTACCTTATATTGAAATTGCCTGTTTTCTTGTTTGTCTTCCTCCCTAGTTTTTTGGATCTTTATGCTTATTCACCATAGCCAGCATAGAAACAGGTCACATTATTGATGCTCCGTAAACATTTACAAAGTAAATTAATGATGAATTAATATATAGAAGATGTTTTAAAACAGCAAAAAACATTATTATGGAACATTGAGGTTATCTATTTTTTCTTCAATTTTGTGATAAATTAAGTTAACTGAATTACTCTTTGCGTAGAAATTGTATTGCTAGCTTTTACTGGTAACACATCCAGGACTAGGGAATTAATAATGATTCTAAATTTATGTTATTGCTTGCCCCAAACCTATCTTTTGTCAAACGAGAAGCAATAAGGGATATTCTCTGCATCCTCAATTCAAGCTGAAATTAATTTGCATTGACTGTAGAATCCTGATGTTCTAAAAGGATATTTTCACATGTTAGTGGAGTGACAGTCATAGGAGTTTCTTATTAATTGTGTACTGAATAAATAAGATTTAACAATGAATAAATAAGCTAAGTAGGCTCCATCTTAAATTTGTATGTAAATTATCAGACGATTATTTTACATTTTGAAAAGATGAGTCTCAAATTTATAATTTTTTGCTTAGTTTAGATTTTTGTTTAATTACTTTTATTTGCCAAGTTTCTTATTTATTATCCATTAGGTACAGTATTCTATCAACATTTTATAATCCATAACGTTTCCTTTATCTTTTTGGAAATATTTGAACTTGAAGAAGAAGAGATGGTCTTTAGTTGCTAAATCATTTAATAGTATTGGCAAAAATTGTACAATTCTGTTGAAGAATGAAAATAGAATCAGTGGTCATGTATGTGAGGAATGGCTACTAAATTTGAAGAATGGTATTTTTTTTTTATTGCTTACTAATGTGATGGCATTGTTTTTTTCTTTGAAAGAAAGTATAGTCATATATAAATTACAGTCAATTTCTGGCTAGTAATTCCATCTCAAAATAAAATATAAAGAAATGTATGTCCCAAGATATATGCAAAAAATAACTTCAGAAAACATAAATTTGAAGTGTGTGATTGCTTTGAGTCTTCTCTGTCATAACCCTTACCTTGGTCTTTACAAGTCTGCTGAGTGACTGAATTGTAAAAATCTAGTATTAGGATTTCAAATCTGTAAAGTTTCCTAGTCTTCAACACTCTTTCTTGGATTATCATTAGCATTTGATTTGAAATCTTGACATTTTTGACATTTTGTATACAAATATGCAATAATTTAAAGTTATCTTTTATATAATTATTATTATGATATAAACTCAACAAAGAAATTTGAAAAACAGTACACTTTCAGAAGGCTGAATTTATATTTATGGGTGAATTGAAAGGTAATCATATGACGGAATATCCAAATAAAATACATTACTTTGCATTTTGAAGTATCACAATATGCAAGGATAGTGCCTAAGAAGAAAACAGCTACCTACCACTCCTTAATTTTACATTTTCATTAACTAAAGAGTTGCAAGATAAAACAGCAATAATTCATTATTATTATAGATAAAAATATTAAAGCTATAGAAATAAGCTCAGGCTGATTCTCATTTATATGGCCTAATTTTAATAGGTGGCTATGAGAGTAATGGGTGGTTGGCAGTATAAAAGGATATGAATGAAATGAACAAACAAAAGGCTGATACACAGATAATATATGAAGGAATAATATTCAACAGTAAAATTGAATATGTGAGAAACATTTATAATAATCAGATATTACTTGACAAAATTACAAAACCACTGATGGAATAAGGAAACCATGAAATTACTGCTTTATTTTCAGCTAGCCACTTAATTTTGTAAAGCAAAAATGATTTTTGTTCAGTGGCTCTTAAATAAGGATACATAAACAGATTTCTCAAAGCAGAACAATACAGGGATGAGAGGGTGGGGTGGGGAATGTTGGAGGATATGAGGGGGAAATTTGCACCATATGCTGTAATTTGGATTTGAGTAGCTTTTTGGATGTCTTGGTAATAAACAGGATTTCTGCTTTTTGTCTTCTTGATGTGGGGTTTACATTTTTTGGGGGAACCCTACTAGTTTAAGGAAATAAATGAAAGACCTTCTGGTTTGGATATTTATTTTAATGAGAAGAAAGCCCCTTTGGATGAGAAAGGTGAAGAAAAAAGCAAGTTTACGCTCCCCTGATGTGCTCTATGATCACGTCTGTCTTATCCAGCTCTAATTTTCTTTGATTTTTTAACTCATCTGTATGACCAGACATCTGTGAATATTTATGCCTTTTTTGGTTATGTGCTATCCCGTTCTGGCTATCCATCAAATCCAGAACAGACTTCCCAGCAATGTTTTTTACCAAATGTAGAGTAGAATGATATCTGATTAGCATTACGTGATAAATGGACATTCTTCAGCTGAAACTATAAAGTACAAAACAGCTGAGACAACATATGAGCAGGAAATATAGAGCACAGTCTGTCTCTTGGTTCCTGTTCACACAGCTAATTTTTTACTGCTACAATTCAAAACTATATACAGCTCAGGCATTGTATATTCTATCCAACAAATATAAAAAAGTGGGATAATGCCCTTTTGTCTGCACATATTTGAAGGGAGACATTTTGATGACATATTACTAGGATGATATATTTCTTAGTGGCAAATAGAAAAAGGTAATAATTAAGGGTTGTTGATTTCAAATCTGCTAGAATTCCTGAAGGACTTAGGTCCCCACAAAGAAATGCTCTAGGGCCAACACTCATGGTATTTTATTCTTTCAACTCAGATGAACTTTTTGATGAATCACTGAAGTAGAGAGGTAAGATTTACTAACCAAAAGCCTACAAAGTAAATGAGAAAGTGAGAATGGATAGACTGAGGTGTCAACTCCTGCTCTTTCAAAGAGTCTCAGCTACTCACCACCAGCTAATTATTTCTGGGTACTAATGAGAGAAACTGTATTTCCTAACCTGTATTTATTCTGAAGAAGTTAGAACCCAGATTTTTTTAAATCATAAGTTTCCTAATTTTGAAAGTTTATATATATAAAGTTTTATATATATATAAAGTTTTAAACACAGTTGAGAGCTAAATGTCAACTGCTGAAGAGGTTTAACTCATAGGCTGTTGGTTTTTAATCACTATCTTAGATATTAACAAAAAGGTTGCAGTTATATAATACTAACAACAGCTTACAGTTAAATATTAGTTAAAAATATACCAAGCAACTTTCAAAGTTTAAACATAAGTCTTACACTACATTGTATTTCTTAACAACTCTCTTGGTTGATTTATTAAATCATCATGTACGATAGACTATTAGATCATCAGTGTATGATATACTATTAAATCAGTAGTAGTTTATTAAGGTAATTTTCATCAATTAGTACTTTATCAGTTCAGCTGAAAGAATCCTATCAGATTCTCTTATCTAGTTCACTCACTGATGAAAACAATTAGATGAAAACAATTAGAGTCAACGATTAGGTGATCAGACCAGAGTATTACAGAAAACTTGTAAAAAGCACCCTGAACTGAGGTGTTTCTCACCCTTTCTTTCAGTGCCCTTTTTACTACATGAATTTCTCTAATTGTAACAATGGGAGCAAGGGTTATATTATAATTTACTTAGCACCAACTGTGACATCAAACTTTCTGTTTGTAATAACGAGAACAAAGGTTAAATTATGGTTTACTTAGCACCAACTGGGAAGAGGAGGAGCTTTAAGCAAAGAGACTAATGCAATGTCAACGAGAGTGTTTATACCTTCATAAAAGAACCCACTAGTTTCCAACACTTGAGGCCATTTCATTGTGATCAAATACTAAGAGTTACAGGATTGTTCTTTGGTATGATACATACATTTTTAAAAAACTCAACAAGCTGAAATTCTTGTTAACTTATTTTAGGTTATTTTTTCTTAAAGATTATACAACTGAATTCCTTTAAATTAAATTAAACCTAAGAAATTTTAAATTCAAATATGCAGACTAACCTTTCTAGCTAATCAAAACTAGAAATATTTCACAATTTTGAAAAATTGGTCTGTATAATTAATATTTCTTTTGCTTCAGAGATTAACAAATCATATATGTCATCATAATGGTCCATTCATTAATGCCAAAATCTAATAACCATGGCAAAGCTTTATGTTAATTGTTGTAATTCTTCATTGGTCTCTGGGTGTTCATTTCCCTCCCATGGAGGGGAAATTAAAATTTGGATAATTACATCTATTTCATCAGGAGATAATTTTTGTTCTTTTTAGTTTTTTTTATTCTTTTCTGTGAAACATAATGCTCATATATTTTTGTGCATGACAGCTGTGGACATGTATCTTCTAGTTAAATTATATAATTCTTTCAAATCATGACCTAATTTCAGGTAGAATTGTAGTAGATTATGTGCATATTTGTGTTTGCTTTGAGAAGTTTTCAGTAGCATTTAAAACCTTTGCAATACTTTCTTTTGAAATTTTGAAAATATATTTGAGTCTGACACTTGATCTGTTAAAAAAAAGAATGTTTGAAAATGTGTTAATGTTTTCTTAAAATATTATTTTTCCCAGTTCTTTCTTTTTGTAACCTAATGAGATTTGTTTTGTTTTGTTTTGTTTTTGTTCTTTTAGAAGGCAGTGTCACTGGCCCTCATATGTGGGATCCAAACCGGGACCGCTGGCATCCCAGGCCAGCTCTTATCCATCGCGCCACTTGGCCGGTCCCTTTACGAGATTTTCAATGAAGCTCATTTATTTTCGGTTATAAAAATAGTCAAGAAAATGTATTATTTTGTACGCTTTGAGTAAAAAATGTATTTTAGTGCAGGGAAAGACGACTCTAATCATGCTTAGATTTTGTCCTTTAAGATACCAATTGCCTTATGCTGCCCCAGAACTTCCCAGGCACCATATTTTAGACATCTCACTTTATGTGTAATCTATCTTCTGGCTCTGGTCTTACCTCTATCACATATTTTGTGCCCCGTTTCCAAAGATTACATAATCAATTTTTAATATTCTAATGACTGTAAGATATTAGGTCAAGTAAGCTTAATAGTGGACATTCACAAATAGTGCCCTAATTTAACATAGAAGTCTGGTTTTATAGCTCTTTTAACCTTGAAGGTCACTCCCAGGATGGTAAGCCTCCAGACCATAAAATACATCCTCTGCCACTTGTGTAATATACCTAGTCACCAGTATTAACTATTACCATATTCTGCCTTATGCTCTATATCCCTGCCTGTTTCCAAAATCTTTGGCTGATAATATCATGAATGCTTTTAATGTCTTGTATCTTACTTTATCCCTTAAACCTGGGTTTTGGTACTGTGTCTCTTGTCTTCATCCTTGACTTTCCTCTTTTACTATGACTTGTACTAGTTAAAACAGAAAGATGGGAAAATAAATACAGGATCAAAATACCCAACAATATTTTTAGGGAAATAATACAGAAAGTTAATACTTCTGTATTAACATACAGAAATAATTTTTAGGGAAATAATACAGAAAGTTAATACTTCCAGTGTCAAAATATTCCTTTGGTACTTAGAATATAAACATATATGAACGAGTGAACTCAAAGACTTTTATGCCAAAGGTTTATGTTGATTTTATGGTGGCACAATAAATTAGTTGATTATTTGATTAAATAAGTCCAGTGCCTTCTCCACAGAAATGTTAAGTAAAAATATTCCTAGAGGAATGTATGAAATGTTAGTCATTTCTCTTCTAATAGTCTTTAAATTAATGTTTGGTATATAATGTTGTCAGAGTTTTGTTTTTTTTCTAAACCCAGTAAGTGATTTCTTCAACTAAGTTATACAGTTCATTGTATAGTGGTGTAATAAGTAGGTGTGAACTTCAAAGAAACCGACCAAACAAAGTTTTGATAGTCCCTACATTCCGTTCTCCCACATATTACCTGGGGCAGAAGAGGTGAGAGGAGTACGCTCAACATTGCTGTTGTGTTAACTCATTCTTTCCTCATTATTTTTTATTATTTATAATGATCTCTATTGTTTCATACATTGCATATTATTTTCCACTTGGTTTGTCCTCATATAAAAAGTCAGTGCATAAACAACAAAGACACTTTTCATTGATGAACATGTAAAGCTCTTCAGTAGCACGCAGGGACAAGTATATTCTGCAAAAGGATGGAAGAGTAACCCTGTACATATTTATGTATGTCTGTGACTGTGAGATTGTGCCAAAATCAGTAAATGAAACCTTCCAGACCATGTACACATAGTGAACAAGAGTTGCTCAAAGACTGCCTTCTATGTCAGAAAGGATAGGAAGTCAAAAATATTTCTGGGTTTCTGGAAAGCCACATACTGCCCCTTTCCCTACACCAACTATCCACAATTGTTGTTGCTTTTTAATCCCTGATCAATGCATGCAATTCTGCTGTTAGAATTTAATCTGTAATTTACAATATTTTTTGGCCATGACAATAAATTATTATTGGAAGATTAACACCTTAAAATGGTTAATCTTTTATGTAGATGAAAAAAATTGAAGGCTTTTTTTTTTTAGTAGGGAGCTTATAGAATCATTATGAGACTTTTAGTAGTCTGAAAAAACAGATGCTAAACATTTCTGTATCTGTTTGAATAAATAGCAAGATAATAATTAAGGAATACACACTAGGCTGTTAATATTGGTCATCATGAAGTTGGGATTTGAATGGCACAGCCTTTGAGAGGAATGGATAAGTGATTTTGAAGATGTATATATTTGGGTGTTGTTTTACTTGTTATAATGAATATCCATTATTTTGTAATAAAATGTAATAAGGAATTAAAATTTAAAAAATAGAGCGGTGGGAAAGAGGCTCCATTAAGTTGATCTTACAGTTTTCATAATTTTACTCAGAACTACTCTGTGAATGCCACGGGTGACTATCAAATAAATTTAATGTGGCCCATGAATAAAGGTTTATGAATGTAGTATGCAGGTTGGAAGGTTTGGCTGTGATGATTCTCAAAACAGATGGCATTAAAATCATTCTGGAGTGCTGCTAGTTTAATTAATCTACTATTGCTATTACATATTATCATCTGGCACTAGATGAGAAACCTGTAGGAGGACCTAACTGCACTCCTGTATAAACAGCAACAACAAAACAAATAATAGAGTTTTGACCTGTAAACATCGTTATAACATCACTAGCAAAAAAAGGGGGGCATGATAATATAATAGACTTGTGAAGGGTAGCAAAATTTTTACGTAAACACCATTGGCATATCTATCAGTACCACCGTTTCTGGAAAGTAGAATTGTGTGCCATACAAATATTAAAGCCCTTAGTTTGAAAATTCCACTTCTGGAAGATCATTTAAAGGAAGAAACCTACAGTAGAAAGCAAATCTGTGTACTGATATTCTAATTTTAGCATTATATGTATTATGGAACTATTATTAATTTGATTAGTAATAGAGAATTTATTTGTTAATTTCAGCACATTATAATTGTATGATAATAAAAATATATAATCTTTTGTTTACTATAATTGCATTTATATGAAAACGAATAAGGATCAAAGGGAATGTTAAAATGGAAATAATTGTGTTATTGTAGTGGGATGATGAGTTATTAAATATTTTTGAGCATTTATAACTTTTTCCCACTGAGGCAAAATATCTTCATATAGGAAGGAGATATCTCAAAGTAATTATGTATGGAGTCCCATACATTTCTCTATAAGGAAACGGGGTACTTGTACCTTTTTAAAAATTTATTTATAAGCTGCTTAAAAAGTTAACTATTAGCTTACTTTTAGAAATTCTGATTTCATAGGTTTGGGGTAGTGCCCAATGTGGTAATTGGTTTATTTATTATTAGCATTATTACTTATTAATTTCACAGTATACAATTCACGTGTATTATTTAAGTGTACAAGTGTAGAATGTTCACAAAATTGTACAACCATCACCATCTAACTCTAGAATATTTTCAGAGCCCCCCCAAAAAACCCTTAGAAATTAGCATTCATTCCCCATTTGCCCCTTCCTCTTGCTCCTGACAACCTCGAATCTAAGTTTCTCTCTCCATGGGTTTGCCTATTCTGGACATTTCATGTAAATGGAATCATTAGTATGTGATCTTTTTGTCTGATTTCTTTCATTTAGCAAATGTTTCAAGGTTCATCCATGTTGTAGCAAATAGCAGAAATTGACTCCCTTTTTTTAAAAGAAATATTTTTTATTGGGGAATTGGGGGAGGGGAACAGTGTTGGGGAATTGGGGAAGGGGACTTGATTCCTTTTTTAAGGCTCAGTAATATTCCATTGCATAGATATACTACATTTTGTTTATCTGTTCATCAATTGTTGGACATTTGTATTGTTTTCACTTTTTTAGCTATTACAGATAATGATACTATGAATGATCATGTCCAAACTTTTGTGTGGGCATATGTTTTCAGTTCTTTTGGGGGTCTATATCTTGGGATGAAATTGTTAGGTCATATGACAGCTCTATGTTTAAATTTTTGAGACACTGGCAAACTGCTTTTTAAAACACCTGTAGCATTTTACATTCCCATCAGAAAGGTTTGAGGACTCCAAATTCTGCACATCCTTGCTAACACTTGTTATTATCTGTTTTATGATTATAGTCATCCTAGTCGATATAAAGTAGTATCTCACGGTTTTCATACAAACCTCTCTAATGACTAATGATGTTGAACATCTTTTTATGCGCTTATTGACCATTTGTAAATCTTCTTTGGAGAAATCTCCAATTCAATGTCAGTTTTTAAATTTATTTGACCTTCATTGTTGAGTTATAATGGTTCTTTATACATTGTAGACCATTTTCCTTTTTATCAGATATATAATCATTCATTGGGTTGTCATTTTAGTTGCTTGCTTCACTTCATTGCAATTGTTATAATGATAACAATATATAAATTTGTATGCATAATAATTTAACTTATATGAATAGGAATAAGTTGGAAGAAGGTGTTATAGTGAACATTGTATGGTAGGATGATGACTAGTTAAACTTTTTTTTTTTTTTTTTTTTTTTTAAAGATTTTATTGGGGAATTGGCGGAGGGGAACAGAGTTGGGGAATCGGGGAAGGGGAACAGACAAGTTGCTGTCTTTTCGTTCTTCAGTTTAGTTGCGGAGGATGTTGCTTCACTGTTGGTATCGTCATTGCGCTCTTCCCGGATGAGGCAGATCTGTCGCTGGCCTCTGGATGTCGCTCACCGCGGCTATTGGCAGCTCACGCTGGCTGCCAGCCGCTCACGCTGGCTGCGGGCCACTCACTGCAGCCTATGGCAGCCCACTGCAGCAGGGGCTGCAGCCCACACCATCACCGGGGCTCGCACAGCCCAGCTCCAGGTGGAGCTGTTGTTAGCTGTAGAGGGCAGTGTCACTGGCCCTCATGTGGGATCCGAACCGGGGCCGCTGGCATCCCAAAACCAGCGCTTAACCAATGCGCCACTCGGCCGGCCCAAGTTAGTTAAACTTTTTTATGCATAATAACTTTTTTGCCTATGATTAAAAACAACAGGAAAAATATATGCATATGACAGAATTGAGTAGTATAAAAAAAAGGAAGCACAAAAGTTTTAAACTTCTATGTAGTGCTATTTATCTATTTTATCTTTTGTTACTTGTGCTTTGGTGTCTTTTCTGGAAACCGTTACCTAATCCAAAATCACAAAGGTTTAACTTTTCATTTTCATCTAATAATTCTATAGTTTTAGCTCTTATGTTTGGTCTAATGATCCTTTTTATGTTATTTTTATAAAATGTAAGGAAGGGATTCAGCTTTGTTCTTTTGCAGCTGGATACCCAGTAGTCAAAGAACCATTTGCTGAAAAGATTGGTGTTTCCCCCTTTAAATTATGTTGGAGCCCTTGTCAAAATTAGTTGAAGAAAACTTAAGGATTTATTTCTGGATATTCAATTTATTCCATTAGTCTATATGTTTATTGTAATGCCAGTTCCACATTGTCCTTGATTATTGTGACCCTTTAGTATGTTTTGAAAGGAGGAGCAAATTTGTTCCTTCTTTTTCAAGATTGTTTTGAAACACTGGGTCCCTGGCATGAAACCTTTGGATTAGTTTGTCAATTTATGTGGAAAAGGCAGTTGGAATATATTTTGGACTTGTGCTCAATCCGCAGATCAATTTTGGGAGCATTGCCAACTGTATTAGTTTCCTGAGATTGCTGTACAAATTACCACAACCCAACTGGCCTAAACAACAGGAATTTATTTTCTCATAGTTCTAGAAGCTAGAAATGTGAGATCGAGGTGCCAGTAGAACTGGTTCCTTCTGAATGCTATGAAGTAAAATCTGTTCCATGTCTCTCTCCTAGTTTTTGGTGGTTTACCGGCAATCTTTGAGATTCCTTGGAAATGGCATTCTTCCTGTGTCTCCACAGTGTCTTCCCTCTATGTGCATCTTTTTCTTTTCACGTGGCTTTCTTTTCATAAGGACACCAGATTTATTGGATTAGGAACCCATCTTATTCCAATATAGCCTCATCTTAATTTAACCAATTACATCTGCAGTGACTCCAAGTAAGGGTACATTCTGTAGTGTATGGGTTAGGACTTCAACATACATATTGTAGGGAGGGACAATTCAAGCCATAACACCAACTTAACAATATTTGGTCTTCTAATCCACCTGCATGAAATATTTTTTTTTCCATTTACTTGGGTCTTTATTATCTTTCAATCATGTTTTGTAGTTTTCGGTGTATAAGTTTTGCATTCCTTTTGTTGAATTCATTTCTAAGTTTTAATTCTAATGATGCTATTGTAAATTGAATTTGTTTATTAATTTTGTTTTCAGATTGCTCATTGCTAGTGTATAAAAATATAATTGAGGTCCAGCCGAGTGGCATGGTGGTTAAGCACTGGTTTGGGAAGCCAGAGGCCCCAGTTCGAGTCCCACGTATGAGGGCCAGTGACACTGCCCTCAAAAAAAAAAAATACAATTGATTTTTGTACATGGATCCAGTATCCTGTCACATTGCTGTATCTTTATTTGTTCTGGAAGTTTTTGTGTGGATTACTTAGGATTTTCTGTGTACAAGGTCCTGTCATCTGGGAATGGAGATAATTTTACTTCTTTGTTTTCAATATGGATTTCTTTTATTATTATTATTTTCTGCCCAGTTGTCCTGGCTAAAATCTCTAATACAATGTTAAATAGAAGTTGTGAGAACAGATACCCTTGTCTTTCCTGATCACAGTGAAAAAGTTTGCAGTATTTCTTCATACAAGTATGATGCTAGCTGTGAGTTTTTCCTTAGCTCTTTTATCAATCAGATTCAGAGATTTATCCTTTATCCTTACTTTATTCAGTGCTTTGATTGGGAAAGGATGTTGGATTTTCTCAAATGATATTTTTCTGTGTCTATTGAGAAGATCATGTTATTATTATTGGTTTTTTTTTTTTTCAGTGTAGTACTGTAGTGTATGAGTATTACAATGATTGATTTTGTATGTCGAAAAACCTTGCATCCCTTGGATAAATCCTACTTGGTTATGGTGTAGAATCATTTTTTATGTTGTTGGAATAAGGTTAGCTAGTACTTTGTTGAATATTTTCCAACCATATTCACAAGGGGTATTTTAGGAAGCCCTGAATTAACCCTTCCAGAAGTAACTCCTCAACTCTGGCATGTTTTATGAAGTCCTCAGTTTTTTTAGTCTTAGTATAATGAGCAAAGCTGACCATATCTCTATGTCATAAATTTGAACTATTCTTTATTAAGCAAGAACTGCATTTCTAGTTGAACCAGACAAACTTCTAGTACTTTAGAATTACTTAGAACTATTGAAATTTAGTTTTCTTCTTCATTTCTGAATAGGTCAAACATGTTTATCGTGCCTCTCCTGTATTTCTGTCCTGTTATTTTATCTTTACTTTGGGTTTTCTTTCTCATTTCTGCCAGTCTCAGAACATGTTAGAGTATATTCTTATAGATCAGGGTCAACTTATTTTATTTTTTTCTGGAATAACCTAGCAATATTATTTTTCTCATTACAAATTATTACTAAACTTGATCCTGCAAGCCCTACACATAATTTCTAACATTCTGTTATGTTCAGGTTTGTTTTTCCTGAAAAATAGAAACTGTGCAAGGATCATTTAATGTTCTTCTGCATTGTTTACACTACTCACAGTGATGTTCCACATTAATCCAGTGTGTTCAATGACAGATAAAGATCTGTCTAATTGTATTGAAACAATAACTTTGGGGTCATAAAAACTAATTTATTTCATAAAATGTGCTTTGCATAAAGATACTTTCTAATGGTTTTGCATCATGTTAAAATACTAGAAGTCCTGCTTCAATAAGAAATGTTGTCCTTGCTTAGAAAAGAACAAACCTATTTCCAGAAGGTTAATATATAATTTTGTTTATATTCTAGACTTACTTGCATTGGTATTAAACCCCAAAATGAGACAGCAATGCTTAAATTAGAACCGTGCTGGAAATATGTGCTGGAAAAAAAAAATACAGAAGAGAAAAGAAAGAAATACACTGGATTTTTTTTCGAGGGTGAGTGATGGGGTATTAAGTAAGGAGAGGTGGTGGCAGAGATTTTTGTTTGTTCCAAGAGTATTATGCAGTACCATTGTGAAAAATGGTTCTGACAATTTTAATGCAGCTCTGCTCTGGGGCTGAAAGTTTCCCAGTGTTGTGTGAAAATATTCCCCATGGATACATAGATAAATAAATGTCATGGACAAATATCTCAATGGAAATATGGTACACCTTCAAAATGCAATAATAGATAAGCCTTTTTCATGGCACCACTTCAACAAAGGGATTAAAACAAGGAATTTTGTCAGTGGAAAACAGAAGATGCAAGAATTGCCAATAACAGCAGCAGTCAATCTCTAGGAGCAGAACAATGGAAGGCTTAAGTCCATTTCTTTTCTTTCCTTTCTTTTGAAGTGGGGTTTGCCAGCCAGGCCTCTTTCCTTTAAAGTGTCTGCAAGTTACTGGTAGAGAATGTCCTAATGGAACAAAAGGAAGAGAGACTGAGAAACACCAGTTACATATATTTTTACCTATGTGTTATTTTATAGTTTCCATGACTCATTTCATTTTTTTCAGTTACTATTTTTATTCTGTGGAATTCTTTTTTACACCATATTCTACTCCTGAAAATGCTCCTGTTAAGTCAACAAATCCACTTCACACTTTCCACTTTATCTTATTTAATCTCTGCTACATTTAACACAGTTGACCCCTCTTTTCTTGAAATTCTTTTCCTCCTTGGAAATTTTTTTCCTTTCAAACCCATAGTATGTCTGGTTCTCTTCAGTCATCATTTGCAACTCTTTGTAAGACTGATTTTTCTTGTTCCATGTTCTTTTCTTACTCCATGTTTCTTAATAATAGAGTACTGAAGAGTTTCATCCTTGATCCTCTTCTCTAATTGTGAGTTCACCTGGCTAACTAAAGCTGATGACTCCCACATTATAATTCCTAGACTAAACATTTTTTTCTGAGTTCCATATTCATATTGCCAGTAGTCTTTTTCATTGTTTCTTCTCAATGATAGATGATGTCTTAGATCTAAAATTGAACCAATTTCTACATTCCAAAGCTGCCTTTCTTCCTGATTTGTTAATTGTTTAATGGTCCTATGCTCTAACAAATCACCCAGACTACTTCGTTAGAAGCTGCTGTAGCCTATTGCCTACTACTTATCACATCCAATCACTCACCAAGCTTTGTTGAGACATGTTTCTTAATACCTCTTAAGCCCATTGTTTTCCCTCCTTCACTGCTATGGTTAAAATAAATTCCCTAGTAATTTTTTTTTTCTTTTTTATGAAATACAGGGAGTGGGAGTGAGAAGGAGTAAAGCAGGGAAGTAAAGATAACCAATCAGTGGATACAACACCTAGGTGGCCGCCACTCAATGTGACTGTTAGACTTTGAGAAATCATCTCCTGAGAAATCCTATAACATACATTTAAAGACTAGGAAGGGGAAAGGTTAAGGAAATGTTAGAAGAATGTATCAACTTGTTCCTATCTCCTATTATTTAAAGATTTTTCCAGAGACTTTTACAGGCTCACACTTTTGGGTTCCATAAGAGTGGGTATCAAGTGGGACCACAAAGGTTGGCAGAGAAACCTCAGGACTTGAGGCACATGGCATATGCTGTGGAAAGGACATGTGAGAAAGTGCTGTCAGATTGTAAATGTCTGAAGTCAGATAGAGTCATGCAGAGATAGCTAAGACTGAGAGGATCTGAAGTAAATATTTCATCAGAGGTGTCTAACACACTTCCTGACTCTTTTCTTTACGTCATCTACTCTATTTTCTGCAATACCATTGGCCTGATCTTTTAAGTTGCAAATTCTACCAATCCAGTCTTAGAGCTCTTCAGCAATTCCACAAAGCTCATACGACACATGTAAAAATTCTTAATATCGAATACAAGGGATTCATAACCCAATTTTTACTTATCTTTGGAACATTTGCAATACTCATGCACATTTTTTCCTAGGAGAATGACCAATATTTTTTTTATGCCTGTTCATTGACTTGTGGTTTCTTCTGCTTAGGATACTCTCCTATTTATCATTTATAGTGGCTCAAATGTCACTTTTTATGTAATACTTTCTTTGCCATCTCCTGACATAACTAAGTAGTTCTTTTCCTAAACTTCTCTAACTTCTGATTCATACTGGAATACTCATATATCACAAAACAAAATAGTTTAAGAATTAGATTACATATATAGGTGGAGTTTACTTTTTATTCATCCTGGTACTTTTTGGAATTAGCAAAAAACCCTACAACTTATCAAAGTGTACTTAATGAGGTAGGTTATATGAATAAAAAATCTTACATTTAGCCTCTGCCAAAATCATTTTATTTTGAATTTCAAATTCAGTACTAATCATCCTTTATCTTATATTTCATGCACATTTATGTGCTTTTTGATGGTATCAGCTATTTTTGTTTTCCAATTGATCCATTTATATGCCAATGTTTTGATTCTTCAGCCAGAATTTAAATTTCTTCAGAATAAGATGTTTGTTTCTCTTACTACTTTGTTTTCCATAACATCATGCACAGAAAATAAGCTCATTAGTGACTATTGAATTCATTCAACAAGTGAATAAATAAAATGAATATTTAATTTCTATTGCGAGGTGTTTTTTTTTTTGTTTGTTTGTTTTTTAATTTTAAGAGCTTGAGGCTGAGTTAAGGAACAATTCCTTTTCAGTTCTTTCTTTTCAGCCATTCTGTTTTTTTCTATTTATAAGTTGGTGAAATTAGTTCTGAAATACCATAAGCAATTTGTTTTTCACTCTACAAGATTTTTAGGTGTTACGAACATTTTAACGCTACATTAAAAGAACCGTGACAGTGTTTTCATAATCCTGGGTGAATCTAAAATTTTTAAGGATATATATAAAAATTCATGAGAATTTAAGTATTACAGAATTGTGGGACTGAGCTATTGCTCAGGGATTTACTATGTAGAGTATCTGCACATGCATAAATGATAATTTCTCAATATTTTTGATATAATCAAATAATATCATATTCTGTTTCTGAATCAATTTATAAAGAATTTTCATTCTTTTCACTTCAATATATGGAAGAATATGAAAAACGTTTCTCTAGAAAAAAACTATCATATATGATATACAGCAGGGATAATTTAAGGAATTGGATAATTCTACTTATAATGTGAGTCTACTGAATATGAATGTGTAATTTAAAGAACGTTACTATCTATAATAGCAAGAAAGATAGTTTGCAAGTTAGAGGAAATGTGACACTGAAAGTACGTGCATGAGCCCTGAGATTAATGAAGCTGTTGTTGATTGTTTTTAATATCATATGTTAGAAACAGGGAGAATAATTTTTAAAGAGAAAAATTTTGTCCTGTGTTTGTTGCTTCTATTTACTCTACAATTTAAAAAAAAAAAAAGAAGAAGAAGAAGAAGAAAGAAACAATCTTTTCTACTTTATCTCTTTCCTTCTCTTTTTTCTTGTTTTCCCATTGTCTTCTCTGAGTATAAGATTGATTTAGGGCAGCTTGGAGAGAATGGGGAATGAAAGGCTATCAGAAAAAAATATATATATATATTCTCTTTAATACCTGCACTTATTCCAATGTGTCATGTTTATTTTATTTACTTACTAACCATTTTTAATACTAGTTATCATTAATTCATCATTATTTTTTAATAACTCCTTGTATGCAGGAGGTATATCTTCTGTTTATTTTCCTTAGAAGTCTTATTGCTTGGAAGAAAGAACTTTGGGAGCCTAGAAGTCTATGTCAATATTTTAATCAGGGAATAGGCAGTACTGACTTGGACTGCAAAGAGGCTAATACAAAGTGTTTTATCAAAAATTGTTTGTAGCTAATGTTGGAAGGATATGAAAACTTATTTCCACCTCCACAATTACTGAACATTAGGAAGGAAAGCAGGAACTTTTCCAGTCATATCCAATGTACCAACTAAAAGACTTGTAGGTGTAATAGCCCTCACTGATGAAGAGGTCTATATTGCAATTTTATTTTATTTCTTTATTTATTTAAAAATTATTATTATTATTATTTACAGATGTACAAAATAATGCAATAGTTATTTTTTCACCCCTTACAAAGTAATTCCCCCTACCCTGCCCCTCCACCCCTGATATCATACATATCTATTACAATTCCATTGACTCCATCCCCACATTATATTCCACATCCCATGACTATATCTGTGTCAAATTATAGTTGACATATAATATTACACAACAGCAGCTTCAGATGTATAGTGCAGTAGTCAGGCCACTACACCATCCAGGAAGTGGTCTCCCTAAAAAGACATGCGTCCTTCAGTTCCCTTAAAAGAAAATATTTACGACCTTATTAATTATATTCCATAAACTGTCTCTTCTGTCTCTGCAGTAGTATTGTAGTTGTCAGTTTATGTTGCCTCGTCCCTTCCCCTTCTCCCTCATGCCCATCCCCGTCCCATCCATCTAGCCCTCATCAGTTTTTTCTTTGTGTCTCTAAGACTATTTGTTTACATTGCTCATTTATTCAGTTCTTTAGATTCCACATATAAGTGAGATCATATGGTATTTGTCTTTCTCTGACTGATTTCACGTAGCATAATGTTTTCTAGGTGCATCCATATTGTTGCAAATGGTACAATTTGTTTCTTCTTTATAGCTGCGTAATATTCCATTTTGTAAATGTACCACAGTTTCTTAATCCAGTCATCTACCGATGGACATTTCAATTGTTTCCAAGTCTTGGCTATTGTAAATAGCACTGCAATGAACATAGGGGTGCATATATTTTTTTGAATTAGTGTCTTGGGTGTTTCAGGATAAATGCCTAGGATTAGAATTGCTGGGTCAAAAGGTAATTCCATTTCCAGTTTTTTGAGATACCTCCATCCTGACTTCCATAGTGGCTGCACCAATCTACAATCCCACCAACAGTGCAGCAGGGTTCCCTTTCCCCACAGCCCCGCCAGTATTTGCTGTATGATGATGTATTGATGATAGCCATTCTGACTGGAGTGAGGTGGTATCTCAATGTGGTTTTTATTTGCATTTCCCTAATGATCAGTGAGATTGAACATTTTTTTATATGCCTGTTGGCCATCTGTATGTCCTCCTAAGAAAATGTCTCATTTCCTCTGCCCATTTTTTAATTGGGTTGTTTGTTTTTTTGGTGTTGAGTTATATGAGCGTTTTATAAATTTTGGATAGTAACTGCTTATTGGATATATCATTGACAAATATATTTGCCCATTCAGTAGGCTTCCTTTTTGTTTTACTGATGGTTTCCTTTGTTGTGAAAAAAAATTTAAGTTTGATATAATCCCATATGTTCATTTATTCTTTTATTTCCCTTGCTCGTGGGGATGTATCAGTAAAAATATTGCTCAGAGTAATGTCTGCAAATTTATTCCCTATATTTTCTGGATTTTTTGGAATAGTTTGAGAAGAATAGGTGATAGTTCTTTTTTGAATGTTTGATAACATTCACTTGTCAAGCCATCTGGTCAAGGGCTTTTGTTTGTTGGGAGTTTGTCGATTACTGATTCAATTTCCTTGGTAGTAATCAGACTATTTAGATTTTCCATTTCTTCTCGAGATAGCTTTGGAAGATGTATGCTTCTAGAAAATTATCCATTTCTTCCAGATTGTCATATTTGTTAGCATATAGTTGCTTATAGTAATTTCTTAATTTTTTTTTGGTATTTCTGTGATGTCTGTAGTCATTTCACCTCTTTTATTCCTGATTTTACTAATTTGAGTCCTCTCTCTCTTTTTTTTGATGAACCTGGTTAGAGGTTTGTCAATTTTGTTTATCTTCTCAAAAAACCAACTCTTGGTTTCGTTGATCTTTTGTATTGTTTTTCTGTTCTCTATATTGTTTATTTCCACTCTAGTTTTTATTGTCTCCTTCCTTGTATTCCCCTTTGGCTTCTTTTGATGTTCTTTTTCCAAATCCCTGAGATGTAAGGATAACCTGTTAATTTGAGATTTTTCTTCCTTCTTTAGGTAGGCCTGCAGTGCTATGAACTTCCCTCTTAGGACTGCTTTAGCTGCATCCCAGAGATTTTGGATCATGGTGTTTTCATTTTCGTTTGTCTCAAGGTATCTTTTGATTTCCTCCTTGATCTCATTTCTGACCCTCTCGCTATTTAGTAGCATGTTATTTAGCCTCCATTTATTTGTCAGCTTCCCGGATTTCTTCTTATAATTGATTTCTAGTTTCATAGCACTGTGGTCAGAGAAGACACTTGAAATGATTTCAATCTTCTTAAATTTATTGAGACTTGTTTTGTGGCCTAACATGTGGTCACATGTTCCATGTGCACTTGAAAAGAATGTATATTCTGTAGCTTTGGGGTGAAATGTTCTGAATATATCAGTTAAATCCAGCTGGTCTAATGTGTCATTTAAGGTCGCTGTTTCCACACTGATTTTCTGTCTGGAGGATCTGTCCATTGGTGACTGTGGGGTGTTGAAGTCCCCTACTATGATAGTGTTACTGTTGATATCTGTCTTTATGTCGGACAATATCTGTCTTATATATTTAGGAGCTCCTATGTTAGGTGCATACAGGTTTACTAGGGTTATGTCCTCTTGTTGGATGGATCCCTTTATTATTATGAAGTGTCCTTCTTTGTCCTTTGTTATATTCTTCAATTTAAAGTCCATTTTATCTGATATAAGTATCACTACTCCAGCTTTTTTCTCAGTTCCATTTGCATGAAATATTTTACTCCATGCGTTTACTTTCAGCCTGAAAGTGTCTTTTGATCTGATGTGAGTCTCTTGTATAGAGCATATGCTGGGGTCTTGCTTTCTTATCCATTCAGCCACCCTATGTCTTTTAATTGGAGCATTTAATCCATTTACTTTTTTTTTTTTTTTTTTAATTTTATTTTATTTTATTTTTAATTAGTTTCAGGTGTACAACACAGTGTAATAGTTATACATTTTACCCCTCAAAGTGACAAACCCCCCACCCCCAATACACCACCCCACAACCCCCCATATCATATATATCTATTACTCTTCCTCTGACTCTCTTCCACAGTATAATCCACATCCCGTGACTATCTATATATATTCAATTACAGTAGGTATACCACCTCCACTTTAGTAATACAGTGCAGTGATCAAACATCTACTCCATCCATGAAATGGTCTCCCTAACAAGACCTATGATCATCTGACATTCCACAGAATATTTACAACATTATTAATTATATTCCCCAAACTGTTTTTCCTATCCCAGTAGCAATATTGTAGTTGCCTATTTTTGCTGTCTAATCCCTTCCCCTTCTCCCTCATTCCCATTCCTCTCCAAATTAGCAACCCTGATTTTTCCTCTATATCTATGAGACAGTTTCTGTTTACTTTGCTCATTCATACAGTTTTTCATATTCCACATATAAGTGAGATCATATGGTATTTGTCCTTCTCTGACTGACTTATTTCACTCAACATTATAGTCTCTAGGTCCATCCATATCATTGCAAATGGCACGATTTCATTCTTCTTTATAGCGGAGTAATACTCCATTGTATAAATATACCACAGTTTCTTAATCCAGTCATCTACTGATGGGCATTTTGGTTGTTTCCAAGTCTTAGCTATTGTAAATTGTGCTGCTATGAACATCGGGGTGCATAACTTTTTTGAATAAGTGTCTTGGTTTTTTCAGGATAAATACCTAGGAGTGGAATTGCTGGGTCAAAAGGTAGCTCTATTTCCAGTTCTTTGAGATACCTCCATACTGACTTCCATAGTGGCTGCACCAATCTGCAGTCCCACCAACAGTGCAGCAGGGTCCCCTTTTCCCCACAGCCCCGCCAGCACTTGTTGTTTGTTGATTTGTTGATGATAGCCATTCTGACTGGAGTGAGGTGGTATCTCATGGTGGTTTTTATTTGCATTTCCCTAATGACCAGTGAGGTTGAACTTTTTTCATATGCCTGTTGGCCATCTGTATGTCCTCTTTAGAGAAATGTCTCTTCATATCTTCTGCCCATTTTTTAATTGGGTTGTTTGTTTTTTTGGTGTTGAGTTTCATGAGTGTTTTATAAATTTTGGATATTAACCCCTTATCAGATATATCGTTGGCAAATATATTCTCCCATTCAGTAGGCTTCCTTTTAGTTTTATTAATGGTTTCCTTTGTTGTGAAAAAACTTTTAAGTCTGATATAATCTCATATGTTCATTTTTTCTTTTACTTCCCTTTCCCGTAGGGATGTATCAGTAAAAATATTGCTCGAGTAATGTCTGCAAATGTACTCCCTATATTTTCATTTAGGATTTTTATGGTTTCAGGTCTTACATTTAAGTCTTTAATCCATTTTGAATTTGTTCTTGTATAAGGCGTAAGGAGATGATCCAGTTTCATTTTTTTGCATGTGTCAGTCCAATTTTCCCAGCACCATTTATTAAATAGACTATCTTTACTCCAGTGTAAATTCTTGCTTCCCTTGTCATAGATTAACTGTCCGTAAATGCTTGGATTTATTTCTGGGCTCTCTGTTCTGTTCCACTGATCAATGTGCCTGTTTTTATGCCAATACCAAACTGTCTTGATTACTGTGGCCTTGTAGTAGGTTTTGATGTCTGGTAGCGTGATCCCCCCGACTTTGTTTTTATTGCTTAGAATTGCTGAGGCTATTCTGGGTCTTTTATGATTCCATATAAACTTTAGGATTATATTTTCTATTTCTGTGAAAAATGCCCTTGGTAGTTTGATAGGAATTGCATTGAATCTATATATTGCTTTAGGCAGTATGGACATTTTAACTATATTAATTCTTCCTATCCATGAGCATGGTAGGTGTTTCCATTTATTTGTATCTTCTATGATTTCTTTCTTCAGTGTCTTATAATTTTCTGAGTACAGATCTTTCACTTCTTTGGTTAAATTTATTCCTAGGTATTTTATAGTTCTTGACGCAATTGTAAATGGGACAGTTTTCTTAATTTCTCTTTCCGTTAGTTTATTATTGGTATATGCAAATGCCACCGATTTCTGAACATTGATTTTATATCCTGCTACTTTACTGAATTCGTCTATCAGTTCCAATAGTTTTTTGATGGAGTCTTTGGGGTTCTCTATATACAGTATCATGTCATCTGCATATAATGACAATTTTACTTCTTCCTTGCCAATTTGGATGCCTTTTATTTCTTTTTGTTGTCTGATTGCTGTGGCTAGAACTTCCAGCACTATGTTGAATAAAAGAGGAGAAAGTGGACAGCCTTGTCTTGTTCCTGATCTTAAGGGGAATGGTTTTAGCTTTTCCCCATTGAGTATGATGTTAGCTGTAGGTTTATCATATATGGCTTTTATTATGTTGAGATATGATCCCTGTATTCCCACTTTGCTAAGGGTTTTTAACATAAATGGCTGTTGGATTTTGTCAAATGCTTTTTCTGCATCTATTGAAATGACCATGTGATCTTTATCCTTCATTTTGTTGATGTGGTGTATCACATTAATTGATTTACGGATGTTGAACCAGCCTTGGGCACTAGGGATGAATCCCACTTGATCATGATGTATGATCTTCTTAATATATTGCTGAATTCTGTTTGCTAATATTTTATTGAGAATTTTTGCATCTATATTCATCAGGGAGATTGGCCTGTAGTTTTCCTTTTCTGTGATGTCTTTATCTGGTTTTGGAATCAGGGTGATAGAGGCTTCATAAAAAGAGTTTGGGAGCCTTCCCTCCTTCTGGATTTTTGGAATAGTTTGAGAAGAATAGGTGATAGTTCTTTTTGAATGTTTGATAAAATTCACTTGTGAAGCCGTCTGGTCCAGGGCTTTTGTTTTTGGGAGCTTGTCAATTACTGATTCAATTTCCTTGGTAGTAATCAGGGTATTTAGATTTTCTGTTTCTTCTTGCGTTAGCTTTGGAAGGTTGTATGTTTCTAGAAAATTATCCATTTCATCCAGATTGTCAAATTTGTTGGCATATAGTTGCTCATAGTAATTTCTTAGAATTTTTGTATTTCTTTTATGTCTGTAGTCATATACCCTCTTTCATTCCTGATTTTGCTAATTTGAGTCCTCTATCTTTTTTTTTTTTGATGAGCCTGGCTAGAGGTTTGTCAATTTTGTTTATCTTCTCAAGAAACCAGCTCTTGGTTTCATTGATCTTTGAATTGTTTTTCTGTTCTCTATATTGTTTATTTCTGCTCTGGTCTTTATTATCTCCTTTCTTGTACTCCCCTTAGGCCTCTTTTGCTGTTCTTTTTCCAGTTCCCTTAGGTGTAAGGATAACCTGTTGATTTGAGATTTTTCTTCCTTCTTTAGGTAGGCCTGCACTGCTATAAACTTCCCTCTTAGGACTGCTTTCGCAGCATCCCAGAGATTTTGGGTCGTGGTGTTTTCATTTTCGTTTGTCTCGAGGTATCTTTTGATTTCCTCCTTGATCTCATTTGTGACCCACTCACTATTTAATAGCATATTGTTTAGCCTCCATTTATTTGTCAGCTTCAGATTTCTTCTTATAATTGATTTCTAGTTTCATAGCATTGTGGTCAGAGAATACAGTTGAAATGATTTCAATCTTCTTAAATTTATTGAGACTTGTTTTGTGGCCTAACATGTGGTCTATCTTAGAAAATGTTCCATGTGCACTTGAAAAGAACGTATATTCTGTAGCTTTGGGATGAAATGCTCTGAAAATGTCTGTTAAATCCAGCTGGTCTAATGTGTCATTTAAGGTCGCTGTTTCCACATTGATTTTCTGTCTGGAGGATCTGTCCATTAGTGACAGTGGGGTGTTGAAGTCCCCTACTATGATAGTGTTACTGTTGATCTCTGTCTTTATGTCTGACAATATCTGTTTTATATATTTAGGGGCTCCTATGTTAGGTGCATAGATGTTTACTAGAGTTATGTCCTCTTGTTGGATCGATCCCTTCATTACTATGAAGTGTCCTTCTTTGTCCTTTGTTATATTCTTCAATTTAAAGTCCATTTTATCTGATATAAGTATCGCTACTCCAGCTTTTTTCTCAGTACCATTTGCATGAAATATTTTACTCCATCCCTTTACTTTCAGCCTGTATGAGTCTTTGGATCTGAGGTGAGTCTCTTGTATACAGCATATACTGGGGTCTTGCTTTCTTATCCATTCAGCCACCCTATGTCTTTTTATTGGAGCATTTAATCCATTTACATTTAATGTGATTATTGATAGGTGTGTATTTATTGCCATTTTCTTATTTGTGTTCGTAGTCTTTCATAGGTTGTTTTTCTCTTCTACTTAAAGCCCTTTTAGCATTTCCTGCAAAGCTGGCTTGGTTGTAATGAATTCCCTTAACTTATGTTTTTCTGCAAAGCTCCTTATCTCGCCTTCGATTTTAAATGATAACCTTGCTGGATACAGCAATCTTGGTTGTAGGCCTTTATTTTTCATCACTTTGAAAACCTCCTGCCACTCTCTTCTGGCCTGCAAAGTTTCTGTAGAAAAGTCAGCTGATAATCTTATGGGTACCCTTGTAAGTAACTTGCTGCCTTTCCCTTGCTGCTTTAAGGATTCTGTCTTTGTCCTTAATCCTTGCCATTTTCACTATAATGTGTCTTGGAGTGGGCCTGTTTGGAATCATCCTGTTTGGAACTCTCTGCACTTCCTTGGCTTGTATTTCAATGTCCTTTGCCAGGTTAGGGAAGTTTTCAGACATTATTACTTCAAATATATTCTCAATCCCTTGCTCCCTCTCTTCTCCTTCTGGTACTCCAATGACCCTTAGGTTATTGAGTCTGATGTTGTCACCCAGCTCTCTTAAACTATTTTACATGTTTTTCATTCTCTTTTGTTTTTGTTGTACCGCATGGGTGATCTCTGCTATTTTTGTCTTCTAAATCACTGATTCGATTTTCTGCTTCATCCAGTCTGCTAGTGATTCCATCAAGTTTGTTATTTAATTCAGTAATTGTGTTCTTAAGTTCTAGCTGGTTGCTTTTCATGATTTCTCTATCCTTCTTTATATTTTCATTAATTTCCTTGAACATTCTAATAATCAGTGTTCTGAACTCTGTCTCCGATAGGTTGGTTACCTCTATTTCCTCTATTTACACTGATTCAGGGAAGTTTCTTCTGTTCTTTTATTTGTGTTATGTTTCTTTGTCTCCCCATTCTGGCTTACTCTTTGTGTTTGCTTCAATATAACAGATAGATCCCCAGATTTCACAGTCTTTTCTGGGTAAACTTATATGGTGTGTATCCTTTATATTTGAATTACTCAGTCTCCCTATTCTCCTGTGCTTGTATCTGAGGTGTTCCTTGTGTCGTGCGTCCTCACTTGTTGAAGTTTTAGTTTTGATTACTTTTGGTTTGTCATTAGGTGGGATTGACTCCCAGATTGATTAGCTGTGAGGATCCAGCAGCTTCTGCATTTATGAGCTGCTGTGAGAGGATTGACCCCTCTGATGAAACTTGGACCCTATGGGTCTTAGTACCTGTAGTAACTTCTTTTTGGGTGTGACTCTTGTATGTCAAACCCAGAAATGCTCTGGTTTTATCTAAAGTTGGCCTCGGGTATGATGATTCTTGTGTCTGTTTGTTTGGACCCACTGCTGCAGAGTGATTTTAGAGCATAACAGATCAACAAGAATAACCTCCGCAGCCACCAAAGGAAACCAAATGCTCGCACAATTAAAAACAACCAACCATCAAACTACAGTCAACTTGTACAGAAATATCAATCATACTAATGAAGAAAACAAACAAACAAAACAAAAACCGCATACTCAATAATAACAGAAGAGGAAACAAAATAAAATACAATATACTAAAATAAAAAATAGAATAAACATGAGAAACAGATTATCTATAACTAAAAAATAAAAAATAAAAATAAACTAAAATAGTAATAAAAGAAGTAAGAAAAATTTAAAAAAATAAAATTTGCAGAAAAAAAGGAAAAGAGGAAAAGTATAGCAGTGAGAAGAATGAATAAAATAAGAGAGAAAGTGAGGGTGGGGAAAAAGGAAAAGAAAAAGAAAGAAAAAGAAAAAGAAAAAGGAAAAAAAATATATATATATATATTTGTCTACACACCCATATATATGGACATATATTCACCTATATACACCTATATATATATGCCTATATTAAAAACTACAATATGATTATAATGAAATAGAAATAAAAACCAAAAACAACCAAGATAAGCAGCCAATAAAGGAAAACAAAACAGAATAAAACCAAACAAACCAAAAATACCCGTGCTGGTCTAGGCTAAAGTCCACCAAGCTCTCTTCAGTTTGTCTGCTGTACAAAAAATTCCTGTGCGTCTTGTGGGAACAGTAGAGCCACCTGATGCCTAGCGTAATCCTAGCACTGCAGGTTTGCTGTACTTGAGTGTGGTTGTGACGTGTGATTGGTGGTTTTTACAAAGTCACTGCCTTTTTGCTTTTGCCTGTCCCAAGGCAGGCTGCACCCCAAAGGCTCAATGAGTGTCTCTGGGCACCCTTTGGGTTGACAGCCGTGGAGAATTAAAGAATTCCTCACTACCAAAAGCCTGCTGCTAAGAATCTGTTAATTAGTGCCTCAGCAGATGAACCTGCCCTGCCTCCCAAGCCTTGCCTAATGGTGGGGGCGGGTGGGTAGTCTCACTCTGCTGCCTTTACTGGGTGGAAATTCTCAACCCCCTGCAGGTAAGGATATCTTCCTAGTCTGTCCCTATTGCTCCCTTCAGGAGTCAGTTTAAGACTGTCTTGGCGGGGGACAAAGTTTGTGGGAGTGGGTGAGTTATTGGTTTTTTTTTTTTGCTTTCTGTTCAAGAGTAGAAAAGGGAAAAAAAATAAAAAACATAAAAAATAAACAAAGCCACAGTTCCAACACTGTTTCAAGCTAAGGCCTTTGCCTCTTATGCTCCAGCGGAGTTCCTGCTGCTCTCCCAAAGGGTCTGCCGGGATTTAGGGAATTGCGCGACCCTACCGTGTGGCCAAGATCCCCGCTCCGCGTCTCTCGAGGACCTGTGTCTCCACCCGGCGCGCTGCTTGTCCGAGCGAGTCCTCTTTTCCCCTGCTCCCGGGTTCCAGGCTTCTGCCCGGAGCCGGCGCGCCAGCGGAGCTCCTGCTGCTCTCCCAAACTGTCTGCCGGGATTTAGGGGACTGCGCGCACCGTGCCGCGTGGCTCCGATCCCCGCTCTGTCTCTCCGGGACCTGTGACTCCGGCTGGCGCGCTGCGTCTCCGCGGGCGAGTCCTCTGTTTACCCCTGCTCCCGGGTTTAAGGCTTCTGCCTCGGAGCCGGCGCGCGCCGCGCCCGTTCTCCTGCTGCGCTCCTAGAGGGACTGCCGCCGGGGTTTGGGGGACTGCGCGCACCTTTCCACGCGGCTCCGATCCCCGCCTCCGTCTCTCCCGGGACCTGCGTCTCCGCCCAGCGCGTGCTGCTTCTCCGCGGGCGAGTCTCTGTTTTCCCCTGCTCCCGGGTTTCAGGCTTCCTGCGCTCCGCGGGGCCGGTGGGCACAGAGACTGATCCCTGAACCGGGAGGGTGCAGGGACTGATCTTGCCCTGCCGCTGCGGGGCTCTGCACCCTGCTTCCTGGGGACCTGGCGAGCCGCGGGTGCAGCTCGTACCTCTGCACAGTCGTCTCCTCTCTCTCCTCCCGCACTTGCCCGGCCTGAGCTTCTGCCTCAGACCGCAAACCAACGCGCTCTTGCTGAACTCCAGGTGGGCCGTGGGCCGCAGGGAGCGAGCCGGGGAACACTCACCGTGACTCAGCAGCCGCGGGTGCGGGCTGCACCTCACGCGTCTCGCCGCCTTCTTCCCCTACTCGCCCAGCCTGCCCACCTTCCAGCAATCCTTGTGTGGAACTCTTAGTTGCTCTGTGTGATGAGTAGATGTCTCTTTGAAGCGTATTAGAAGTTCAAATTGTGGATATTTCCAGGGGAGATTTCATGGAGCCCTCCTCACAGCCGCCATCTTGCCCCTCCCCCTAATCCATTTACTTTTAATGTGATTATTGATAGGTATGTATTTATTACCATTTTGTTATTTGTGTTCCTAGTCTTTCTTAGTTAGGTTATTTTTTCTCTTCTACTTAAAGAAGCCCTTTTAACATTTCCTGCAAAGCTGGCTTGGTGGTAATGAATTCCCTTAACTTATTCTTTTCTGGAAAGCTCTTTATGTCTCCTTCAATTTTAAATGATAACCTTGCTGGATACAGCAATCTGGGTTGTAGGCCTTTATTTTTCATCACTTTGAAAACTTCCTTCCACTCTCTTCTGGCCTGCAGAGTTTCTGTAGAAAAGTCAGCTGATAATCTTTTGGGAGTACCCTTGTAAGTAACTTCCTGCCTTTCCCTTGCTGCTTTAAGGATTCTGTCTTTGTCCTTAACCCTTGCCATTTTCACTATAATGTGTTTTGGTGTGGGCCTGTTTGGGATCATCTTGGTTGGAACTCTCTACACTTCCAGGGCTTGTATTTCACTGTCCTTTGCCAGGTTAGGAAAGTTTACAGACATTATTACTTCAAATATGTTCTCAATCCCATGCTCCTTCTCTTCTCCTTCTGGTATTCCAAAGATCTGATTATTGTTGTGTTTGATGTTGTCTCCCAGCTCTCTTAAACTATTTTCAATATTTTTCATTCTTTTTTGTTTTTGTTATTCTGCTTGGGTGATCTTGTCTTCTAAGTCACTGATCTTATCTTGTCTTCTAAGTCACTGATTCGATTTTCTGCTTCATCCAATCTGCCAGTCATTCTATCAAGTTTGTTATTCAATTCAATAATTGTGTTCTTAAGTTCTAGCTGGTTGCTTTTCATGATTTCTCTATCCTTCTTTATATTTTCATTAATTTCCTTGAACTTTCTAATAATCAGTGTTCTGAACTCTGTCTCCACTAGGTTGTTTACCTCTATTTCCTCTAGTTCCATTGATTTAGGAAGTTTCTTCTGTTCTTTTTTGGGGTTGTGTTTCTTTGTCTCCCCATTCTGCTTACTCTTTGTGCTTGCTTCAATATAACAGATAGATACCCTAGGTCTCTCAGTCTTTTCTGGGTGGACTTATGTGGTATGTGTCCTTCATATGTGAATTACTCAGTCTTCCTATTCTCCTGTGTGTATATTTATCTGAGGTGTTCCTTGTGTTGTGTGTCCTCACCTGTTGAAGTTTTAGCTTTGATTACTTTTGGCTTGTCAGTAGGTAGGATTGACCCCCAGACTGATTAGCTGTAAGGATCAGCAGTGTCCACAGTTTATTGGCTACTGTGAGAGGGTTGACTCCTCTGATGAGGATTGGACCCTTTGGGCTCTAGTATCTGTAGCAACTTCCTTTTGGGTGTGACTCTTGTATGTCAAACCCAGAAATGCTCTGGTTTTATCTAAAGTTGGCCTCTGTGTATGATGATTCTTGTGTCTCTTTGCTTGGGCCCAACTGCAGAGTGATTTTAGAGCAAAACAGATCAACAATAACAACCACTGCAGCCACCAAAGGAAACTAAATGCTCTCACATGTAAAAAAAGCCCAACCGTCAACCTACAGTCAACTTGCACAGAAATATGAAACATACAAAAGAAGAAAACAAACAGAAACAAAACAATAACCACACACACAAAAAGAACACAAGAGGAAAAAAAAATATAATATCATAAAATAAAAAAATAGAATAAACACGAGAAACCGAATAGCTATACTAAAAAATACAATTACAAATAAAAATTTAAAATTTAAAAATTAAAAAAAGTAAAAATAAAAATAAAAAACTAAAATAAATTTTTCAGAAAAAAGGAAAGGAGGAAAAGTATAGCAGTGAGAAGAATGAATAAAAGAAGGGAGAAAGTGAGGGTGGGAAAAAAAGAAAAAGAAAGAAAAAAATTAAAAAAATATATATTTGTCTACACACCCATATATATGGACATATATTCACATATATACACCCATATATATGCCTATATTTAAAACCAGAAAAATGATAAAAATGGAATAGAAATAAAAAACAAAAACAACCAAGATAATCAACCAACAAAGGGGAAAACAAACAAACAAAGAAAACAACCCTGCTGGTCTTGGTGAAAGTCCACCAAGCTCTCTTCAGGTTGTCCTCTGCTGTACAAGATTTCCTGTGTGTCTTGTGGGAACACAGTAGGCCACCTGATGCCTAGCGTGATCCTGGCACTGCAGGTTTGCTGTACTTAAGTGTGGTTGTAACATGTGATTGGTAGTTTTTACAAAGTCACTGCCATTTTGCTTTCACCTGTCCCAAGGCAGGCTGCACCCCACCCCCAAAGGTTCTATGATTGTCTTTGGGCACCCTTTCCATTGACAGCAGTAGAGAATGAGCGAGTTCCTGTTGCAAAAGCCAGCTGCCAGGAATTTATTAGTGCATCGGCAGCAGAACCTGCCCTACCTTCCAAGCCTTGCAGGAAATGTGGGGGCGGGGTAGGTGGTCTCACTCTTCAGTCTCTTCTGGGGCAGAAATTCTCGACCCTCTGTTGGTAGCAATACCTCTGTAGTCTGCTCCTACTGCTCCATTCAGGGGTCAGTTTAAAACTCTGGCTTGGCAGGGGCCAAAGTTTGTGGGAGTGGGTGGGTTGGGTTTTTTTTTTGCTTTCTGGTCAAGAGAGGAGAAAAGAAAAAAAGAAAAAAAAAGAAAAAGACAGTCCCAACACTGTTTTGAGCTAAGGCCTTTGCCTCATAGGTTCCAGCGGAGTTCCTGCTGCTCTCCCAAAGGGGCTGCCAGGGTTTAGGAGACTGCGCGCACCCTGCTGCCCGGCTCAGCTCCCCACTCCATCTCTCGGCGGGCTGCATCTCCATGCGCGAGCATTCTTTATTCCCCTGCTCACCAGGTTTCAGGCTTCTGCCTCAGAGCCTGCGCTCCGCGGGACCCGGTGGGCACAGAGACTAATCCCTGAACCGGGTGGGTACAGGGATTGATCTTGCCCTGTCGCTGCCGGGCTCTGCACCCTGCTTCCTGGGGACCCGGCGAGCCGCGGGTGCAGCTCATACCTCTGCGCACTCGTCTCCCCTCTCTCCTCCCCCACTCTCCTGGTCTGAAGCTTCTTCCTCAGACTGCCGACAGTCGCGCTCCTGCTCTACTCTAGGTGGGCTGCGGGGCGCAGGGAGCGAGCAGTGGGAACACTCACCAATCTGCTCTCTGAAGCTGGGTGCCTCAGCAACCGTGGGTGTAGGCTGCACATCATGCAACTCACGGCCTTCTTCCCCCTCTCGCCTGGCCTGCCCACCTTCCAGCAATCATTGTGTGAAACTCTTAGTTGCTCTGTGTGATAAGTAGACGTCTCTTTGAAGTGTTACAGAAGTTCAAATTGTGGATATTTCCAGGGGAGAATTCAGGGAGCCCTCCTCACAGCCGCCATCTTGCCCACCCTCCGTATATTGCAATTTTAAAGTTATATGTTATCTTGTGACATCAATATGAAAAATAATTAAATAATAATGATTTCATGTGAATGGTTAAATAAAATAAAAGCAGATGTGTATCAGGATATGGGTGACTCTTATCCAACTACTGAAATGTGCTGAAAGAAAATAATGAAAAATTTGTAATTGAGAAGTTACTGAATTTACTTCAACTAGATTTTTTTCAAATAGGTAAGTATAATAACTTACTTTTGAGGTCAGGTGTAGAAACTAAGGACAGGTGAATTATATGACTATTATTCAAAGGAACAAAATCAGCTGACTTTAAAATAAGGAGATTCACCTGAATTATGTGGGTGGTCCCAATGTGATCACATAAGAAGTGAAAAGCAGAAGAGACAGGCAGTCAGGACAGGTGAGAAAGGGAAGTTGGAGAGACCTGAAGCAAACAAGGAACCCAATCAATTGCTGGACAGGGACCACATGGAAAGTATCAGAGAAATGCAGGCAGCTTATAGGAACAAGCATCCACTCCCAGCTGACAGCCAGTAAAGAAACAGTCACAAAGAAATGGATTCCACCAAAACCTGAAGACACTCGGAAGCATTTTTCCCAGAGCCTACTAATAAGTTCAAAGGCCCATACATTAATTTTTCTTCTGAAACTTGAAGCAGAGAAACCAGCCAAGCCAACCAAGACTCCTGACTTTCAGGAAGGTGAAAGAATAAATTTGCTTAATTTGCTTTTGAAAACAAACAAACAAACAAACAAACAAACAAAATGTGACAACTCCATTGTCTGATGCTCTATGTCAATGATATTCGCTGGCACTTACATAACTAATCCCTCGCATCTGAAACATATTGTTTAGGAATGATTTCAAATAAAAGTACACAGGATAATAGATTAAGACAGAATAGAATAATTAGGTCTAAATAGGAAGGAGTGGAAAGCCCATATTTTATACGTAATGCCTAAAATTGTCCGACAATAACTGCTATTGGATCATAATCTAGCCAAGATGAGCCAGATCTTCCTAATCCTGATGCACTAGTGTTTGGAGTTCAGTGTTCTTTCTTTCTTTCTTTCTTTCTTGCTTTCTTTCTTTCTTTCTTTCTTTCTTTCTTTCTTTCTTTCTTTCTTTTTTTTAAAGATTTTATTGGGGAATTGGGGGAGGGGAACAGCGTTGGGGAATCGGGGAAGGGGAACAGACAAATTGCTGTCCTTTTGTTCTTCAGTCTAGTTGTGGAGGATGTGGCTTCACTGGCCCATATTGGAATTGTCATTGAGCTCTTCCTGGTTGAGGTAGTCACTCGCTGGCCTCTGGACAACCACTCACAGTGGCTCTTGGCAGCTCACTCTGGCTGCCGGCCGCTCACTGGCCTATGACAGCCCACTGCAACAGAGGCTGCAGCCCATACTGTCACAGGCCATCTTAGCTATAGAGGCAACCAGGTGGAGCTGTTGTTCACCACCTTAGCTACAGAGGGCAGCATCACTGGCCCTCATATGTGGAATCTGAACCGGGGCCCCGGTGCTCAGAGCTGGTATCCCAAGCCAGTCCTTACCAACGGGCCACTCAGCTGGCCCTCAGTTTTCTATTTACTAGAAAGCCTTTCTTATGAATCATGGTTGCCTCTAATTTTATTCTGTAGATAGCTTTTCTAATTCTTTTAAATTTTAAATTATTTAAAATTTTTTTTTTAAACATTCCATGGGGGAATTGGAGGAGGGGAACAGCGTTGGGGAATCGGGGAAGGGGAACAGACAAGTTGCTGTCTTTTTGTTCTTCAGTCCAGTTGTGGAGGACGTTGCCTCCCTGGCCCATGCTGGCATTGTCACCGCGCTTTTCCTGGATGAGGCAGATTCGTTGCCGGCCTCTGGACGATCGCTCACCGCAACTCAACGGCAGCTCACGCTGGCTGCCTGCCACTCACTGTAGCGTATGGCAGCCCACTGCAGCAGGGGCTGCAGCCTACACAGTCTCCAGGGCTTGCACAGCCCAGCTCCAAGTGGAGCTGTTGTTCACCATCTTAGCTGTAGATGGCAGTGTCACTGGCCCTCATATGTGGGATCCGAACTGGTGCTGCTGGCATCCCAAAACCAGCTCTTAACCAATTTGCCACTCGGCTGGCCCTTAAATTATTTTTTAATTAGCCTAATTAATTTGGTAAATAGTCTTTATATGAGCATAAATGAACCATTTATAAGCCACATTTTTTTTTTCTTAGTCACAATCATTGTGGCGCCAGAGCCATATAATCGCCATCATTGCCTACTAACTTTGTGTAATTAGAGAAACTGTGATGATACTTGTAGGGTAGAAGTCAACCTGATTCTGTTTTTACTAATATTACTTGACTAATCTTTATCATATTATTTTCAAATTTTTCCATTATAAATAAATGTTACAATGAATGCCTTTGTGGAGACATTTGTCAGAATCTCTGATTGCAGTGTCTACTAATGATGCCCAAATATATCATTTTAACTGTGCTCTCCCCATTGACAGACTCTTTTACCCAGATATCATATTGGCATATGATCTAGAATATAAAATATACAGTAAAAATTACTTAATTTTTCTTCCAAAGCTTTTTTTTACTTTTATTTTTTTTTTGCTTCAGTATCCCATCTCAGTAAATAGTAACATTATCTACCTAATTACTTAAACCATAGGTATTTTTCCTTTTTACTCATTCATTATCTAACCCATTACCTCTAATATATGTTGTATGTGTATCAACTTTTTTCACTTCTGCAACTACTACTTCAGTGTGAACCATGATCATCTCTCACCTGGATAGCTCTGAGGTTGTTCTTGCTATAGTTTCCCCAGTTTTATGCTTGCCACCCCCTTCCTCCCCACCACAGCATTCAGAGTGACATTTTAAAACCCATATTAGATTATCTCACTTTCTCCTTAAAACTCTTAAAATTATTTCTCATTGTATTTAAAGTTCAAATCTAATGGTCTCCTTTGAGGCTGTACTTGAATTGGTTCCTGAGTAACCCTCTGACTTTTCTTTTCTTTTGCCCTTTGTTGAATCTGGCCACATTAAACTTCTTCCTGTTTTTCAACTATACCAAATTTGTTTGAATTTGACCCCATCATAAATACCAGCTCCTCAAAAACCATCCCTGACTATCCTACCTAAAATAACTTCATTATGGGCCCATTGTTTGAATAAATTTTCATTAAAGTACTATATTATCTGATTATGAATATTTATGCATTTTTTCTTCCTCTGCCCTCTGGAATAGAAATTCCATGTTAGTGACATTCCAAAGTAGTGACATTATCTTTGTTTTCCCTGCCATGTTCCCAGTTCTTCTAACACAATCTAACACATAGTAGTCTTTCAATAATATTTGGTTAACAAGTGAATGAATATTTTTAGAAATAATCCTTGCAAGTGAAATCCTTGGTTTAAATAGTATAAAGCTTTTTGTTTTTATGGGTGAAAAACAGCTAAATTTCTTTCATAAATATTGTTTTAGCTTTTTACTCAATGAATGAGAGTATCTGTTTTTATAAACACTCAACAAAAAAGATTACATTAAAAAGAAATATTGTCAACTTGTCTTGAAAAATACCTTCCACATTTTGAATGTTTTTTATTGAGGTTGAATTATTTATTTTTTTGATATCATTTTTGTTATCAATTTATATTTGTATTTCTTTTGATCTAGTTTTACCAGTGATCCTTAACTTTGATTGAACATAAAAATAACCTTGTACATTAAAGTCAAACAAATAAAAAAACCAATAATATTTAGGTCCTCTTCTAAAAATTCTGATTTAATTTGTTCAGAGTGTGCCCAGACATTTTCTTTTTTTTTTTTTTTTTAAGTATGTCAGGGTTAATAATCTTTATCCAGGGTTGAGAATAACACTAAAATTTATTAATAATTTTGTGTTCTTTATAAGGTAGTTTCAGATTCGAGCACCCCTCTTTAAAACTGGGAAAATAAATACTGGTGAAATAAAGAAATTATAAAGATTTTTCTGATAAGTTATGTTCTCTTTATGTGTGACAATGAAACTATTGTCTCTCAGCTTCAAACCCACCCTGTCTTACTCTGCTTTGTGATACTTGGGCCAAGATCCTATAAACCATGTTTTCTCCCTTGTCAGCTGGCTCCTGTTCGATTCTTCCACTGATGGGTGCCACAGGGAGACTAGAGTGCTGGAGGTGAAAGACGTTTTCTGTTCTTGTCAGCTTCTCTCACACAACACTTCTTCTCCTGTAGTAGCAGTTTGCCGTAGTAGGAGCAGCGTGTTCCAGGTTACAGTGTTTCCAGCAATCAGAGAAGCAGCTTTATTAGAGACACCCTCTTCCAGGTTCAGAATCTCAACTTCTTATGGTCCTTTCTCTGAATTCCTAAGGCTCCAGTAATATCCAAGTAGTGCTCCCTTCTCAGAGATCCGAGTCCCAGTTTTATTGGGCCTCTTCCACAATATTCCAAACTTGAATAACTTCAACCTTGTCCTTTTGTTCTCCCAGCCCTGGGCTGGCACCTGATTCCTGTAGTTACTGTTGCATGATACCGCAGTGTCCCAATTTTTTCCCCCCTTTCAGTTCCCTAATACCTGGTTAACAATTATTCAGATGAAACTCTCTCTGTTAACATAATTTGTTGGGTCTCTGTCTCCTGAATGGATTCTGACTAAAAAAATAGGATGGAATTGTTGGCATTGGCTGATTAAAATGTCTAAGGCACAGACAAGGCTATATTTCAGTTTTTTATAGAGCCCATAGTGCTGTGGGAAGTAAAAGCGAAGTGGCCTTCTGCTGTTGATCAGCTCTTTGGTGAGAAAACCTTTCTTTATGATGATCTCATCTAGCCACATATTTATATATTCTTGAATTGTCTGATGAGGTTTTTTTCTTGTAGATCAGATGAATGAGTGGCATATGTTATAATAAAAGTGCAGTGCAGAAGGAAGCATGACAAAGACATTATAGTATTAAAAAAGGAGTCAGTAGTGTCAACTGTTCCCAAACTCAGGAGAGAATTTTTAATGTCTATTTGACTGTTACCTCTTCTAAAATGGTAAAATAATTTTTCTGCCCTATTTAGAGGATGTGTTTTTGACAGAAATAGGAAACCATCTAACTAAAAATATTTTGAGAGACAGATTGCTATATTAATAATATTATTTAGGTATAGTAAATTTTTTTAAAGAATTAAAATTTTATTTAAGAACAGGCTTGGGACCTTATTAACCTTTTATTAACTGAGAATAGCTTCTGCTATTCTCACCTCAAGTATAAGAACTACAAATACAGGCTGATTTAGCATCTCTCCATATTGAAATGCATAGAGACATGCATATATCACTTAGTACAGCATGAATTCCTGCTTGAAGCTCTAGTCTCTGGAAGTCAGGGTCTTTGCCTCACTTTCTTCTTAAATTTCCTTGAATAATATACTCTATGTCATAGGAAAAAAGAGTGTTTTATCATAGTTCTGATTACTGATACCAAGAACTGAGTGGGGGCTCAAAAATTTATATAGCAGCTTCTAGAACAATATGTAAATATTTAGATGCAAAAGTATGGACTTGAAGTATTTTGTAAAGTAACTGGCACATAATAAACATTTTTAAAAAATTAAAATATTAGTTTCTAATATTATTAGCATTTGATTCTTATTTGAAGAAATACTAGCATGACAGTGTGTTAGTTTTAACTTTCTCATCTAGGCCTGGCAGGTAGGCCAGCAACACGGTGACACTTAAAGACATGAACCTAAAATGCCAATTGTCCAGTCAGGACACTATGACGTTGGTTCTCTGACTTCAGGAGACAGCCTCTTCTTTTTCTCTTAAAAAATAAATCCCAGACTACGGACTGTCACATGCTTGTGTGACAGCCTGACAGTTTGGGGGACTAAATATTTAGAAGCTGCTTTTGGACATACTTTTGCCTCCTTCCTGCTTCTGTGACTTGGCCCTTGGTATCTGCAGAATGCTCATGTGGAAATGCATAGAAACTTTTCATTTGGGGCTCAAATTCTATCTCTGCCAGATTTTGTGCCAGGAAAGAACAAAACAAAACAAAACAAAACAAAAACATGAATACAATGTTATGGATAGTACACCACATGCAGGAAAAAGGTCTTCCTAGGCATAGCAGAAAACATTGTGTGTTGAATTTGAGATAATCCTGAGCTTTTCCCCAAATCAAACTTTATAGCCTGAGGGGCATAGTTGGGTGAGAATTAACCCTTTCTAGACAGTAAGCACTGCCAACAGAGCATGGCACCTGGCTTTCTTGGTGTCTTGGCATCAGGTGAATCTGAAAACCCTTCCGCTACCATTCCCTTGTCCATGTTCCCTTCTGCCTCCATTCTGAAGAGGCAACTCAGTTATTGCAGTTGTCTTGGCATGAACACTCAGCTATTCTGTGCTCTGGCTGCTCAATCTGACTATTGGCAGACAGAGGATGAACAGGCTGCAGAATCAACCCCATTAGTGTCAACCTAATCCCCTGTAATGGGATCTACACTGGCCAAGATCAGGCACCATTACACATCCCCACCCTTGTGTAGTATGTCTTAGCCTAACACAACATCGAGCAGTTAATAGAAGGGATGATAGCATTGCGTTTACCAGCACCTTTTGAAGGAAGCCAGAACAATGGCATTGGGAGTTTTATGTTGCTTGCGCAAAGACTGGGAAAAACCTGTATTTGTATAGTGAAAGGAGAGGAGTAAGATATGGTTACGTATGTATTCCTAGATGTACTTTACTTAGAACAATGTTGTAGTAGCTTCTGCTATTATACTACCAATATTCATGAGAAAATATGATAAGCTTTTAGAGCAGAACTATGTATGTGTGTGTGTTAGAAGGTGAGAGAGGTAGAGACAGAGCAAGAATGAAGACAACACTGCAACACATTTTCTCCAGGGGAGAGACAGGCAGAAGGGCAGGCAGACATTTAATAATGTTTGCAAGGGATAGAGGCTTTGAGACTGACAAGAGGTTATACATAACACTTCTGATTATTAAAAGTCTTTATAATCTTTTGTTAGGTGTGAAATGAAGTGTTTAAATTAAGTTCTGTTTCAAGAAAAGAGGATAGTCTTAATTAACTTTTGCAGCCGCTTACCAGACTTAAAATTGCCTTGGCAGTCCACTAGACTTTTTTGCTCACCATTTCTGGCTTTCTATCTGGTTCAGGTCAATTTGAGCATCAGAATACACTAAAACATATAGAAACCTGTGCTTTTAACAGTTACACACAGCAGCCAAAGTCTAAATATCAGCAGAAAACAATAAATAACCTTGAATATTACTTACCAATGACAATGGCCTTGCTCTTGCAAATACAATGAATGTTGAACAATGGAAAGAAGCATCAGAAGATGAACAGCTTGCCTCTGGAGTCTTCAGCAATGACAACATGTCTACTGACAGTCATATAAACCCCTGAGATTTCCATATTCTGTTTTTGGAACTGTGATCCTTACTGATACATTCAAGTAAGTCCCGGACCCCTTCTGGTTCAGCTGCTTCTTGATGCAACACCTGTGTATGTACCCTTGGGCCTGAAAATAGCAACAGTCAAAACGACATGGAAATCAAAAGCAAAGCCTGTTGTGTTCACAGTTTGTGTTTCTATCTAACTTCTTGTAAAGACATTCACTTAACATACTTTCCCAGGTTTTACAGGCAGCTGTAGCTTTGCATTCTGATTTCTTTTCATGTGAGTTTTATCTTTTTCCTTTAAGAATTTAAAGTTTTAGAGAGCTGAGACCTATTTGCCTACATTTTTAAAGATTATGTGGTCCTCCTCTGGAGGTTTTATGTAATAAAGGTTTTAACTGGAAGATAATGGGAGTGATGGACAGACCAAATTTTCTGTAATTAAAAGTGATTGAGGTCCAGAAGTTGGGGAACTTTTGACCTCAGAAGGCACAGCCATAGAATATATCTGAAACTGTATCCATTTATTCATGGTATTCAAACTAGTAAGGCTTGAAGGAGAATTCTTGATTTTAGTGAGGAATATACTTAGTTTGGAACTTTGGGGGGCGGGGGTCCCAAAACACTTTTTTATTGGCTTGTGTCCCTGGAGTTTAAGATTATTTACATCAACTATGTGTCCACATCATTTAGGTCATTGCTTGAACAAGTGGAAGACAATCGGTGTGAAGGAAGTTTGAATGTCTAACAAAGCTGCCACTTCTAAGCATGGATATATGGGTAGCAAAGGTGTGAGTACTACAAATGAGATTTTACTAAAGACGTATTTCTAACTTTGACAGCTATTTGTCTAGGTAAAAATGTCACATTGTTCATCTGGAATTCAATTTTGTGATAAGAACTCTGCCAAAGAATCAATCTCATGAGCTAAGCAAATTACATTTTCTTTTAGCCTACACCAAACGTGTGCGTGTACACGCACACATGCACACACACACACCCCTCACCCCCCACTGCCCTCCCCCCAAAAAAACACCAAAACAACTGAATTCTGGTAAAATGAGCCAATAGTACCATATGCCTTAGCAAGGAAATCCCAAACTCCCAAAGTCAACACTTATTCCAGATTCTTCTCAGGACCCCTCCAGCCTGCCCCTTGCTACTTTTCTTCTCTAATACCCTCCACATTTGCACCCAAAATTGTAGAACAACAAAGATATTTTTTTTAGACACCACAGAAGCCTGGCAAGTATTGCCATATTGAGAGAAGGCGACTGACCTACATACTTGTATAACTTTACCCTTCTCTTAGGCAGTTTCAGTACTTTGTATGACATCATAAGTGCAGAGATGAGAAACACTGTACTATGAATAATCTGATTTGAAAGGACATTGTAAAGTACTCCATAGCCCTCTTCTTTCTCTGTGTAGATCTGTAAGGGGAATTCAGCCCATTGACATTTCTGGCTTCTTATAACATTTATCATTACATCACAATGATAGTTCCTTTTTTGTGTGTTTAACATAATATTTTAGAGAGTCTTTCATGTTGTTGACTGAATCAACAGTTCATTTTGTAAATTTCTCAGTATTATTATAATGTATACATATACTACCTACTTTATATTTCACTTGGACATTTGGGTAGTTTCTAGTTTGTGACTGTTATGAATAAAGCAGCTCTACACATTTTGTGCAATTCATATATATATATATATATATATACAGATGTCTTCATTTTATATACAGATCTCTTCAGTTAATAACTAAGAGTGGACTTATTAGAACATATGGTAGGTCAGGAAATAGAACTTTCCCAAAGTTGTACTACTTTGTATTTAAACAGAAATTTGAGTGTTTGATTTTGACGAAACCCAATTTATCTTCAGGAGTCTCTCAAGTAAAACTTTGCCTACTCCAAGTTTATGGAGAAACTCTCATATGGGTCCTCCTCAAAGTTAATGTTTTTAGCTTTGATGATTAGGTCTATGATCTAGTTCAAATTATTTTTTCTATATAATGTGAGGTTGTTTTTTGCAGCTTATCTTATTTTATATGTTTTAAACATCTAGTTGTTCCAGTGTCATTTCTTGCTTTCCCTTTCCCCACTGAATTTCACTGCATCTCTGATGAAAACCAAGTTTTTGCAAGTTCTATTTCTGAACTCTCTATTTGAGTCTATTGAATTATTTTTCTCTCCTTACACTGACTTCATTGTGTGATTGCAATACCTATTTTTAGAAATTCTTGAAATCAGCCAGTGAAAGTCCTCCAAATATGTATTTATAAGAGTTTTTACACTTACAAGATGAATAAGTTCTAGGGATTTAACATACAGCATAGTGATTATGATAACAATACTATGTTGTATATTTGAAAGTTGCTAACAGATCTTAAAAGTTTTCAACGCACGCAAATTGTAACTAAGTGAGGTAATGGATGTGTTCACTAATGTTATTGTGGAAATCATTATGTAATGTATAGATATGTCAAACCACCCTGTTGTACACCTTAAGCTTACACAATATTATATATCAATTTTATCTCAATATAGCTGGGAAAAAAATTTTAAGTACTTTTATTTATGCTATATCTTTCCATTTCTATATAAACTTTGAATTAACTTCTAAATTGCTACAAAAATTTTAAGTTGGCTTCAATTGGGACTATATTGAAATGTATAAATTACTTTGGGGAAACTGATAGCATCAACAATAGAGTCTTACGATCCATGAGCATGGTTTATTTTCCCACATATTTAGATCTCCTTTAATTTCTCTTAACAGTGTTTTGTAGTTTTTAATCTAGAGGTTTTGCTTTTTATTCATTAAACCTATTCCAAAGTGTTTTTATGTGAGGTTATAAATTTCCTTTATTCTAAGGTTCATGATTTGAGCTGCCTGTTCTCCAATGTATGAAAGTAGTTACCTCATCTATTTTGTCTAGTGTTTTATTTGTTTATTCCAGTAGGGTAAGTCTGATGCCAGTTACTTTCTCGTGGTCAGAAAGGAAAATACTGAGCAATTATTTTGTAAGGGAAAACATTTGATGTCTCCCTCTGTTCAAAACCCTGCTGTGGCTCCCCATTTCAATTACAGTAAAAGGTGTTACAAATCCCCAAAGGTCCAACACAATTCACATAACTATCGCTCCCCAGCCAACTCATCGCCTCTCCTGCTGTTGCCATTTTATTCCAGTTACATTAGTTTCATTGCTGTTCTTCATACTTTTCAGTCAAAATTCAATGGGTCCTTTGGTCAAATGCTCTTTCTGCCTGCACTAAGCCTACACAGGTGTCTGTTTGGTTGATTTCCCTCCTTCTTCAAGCCTTTGCTTATGCCTCATCCCCCCAGTGGGATCCACCCTGTTCACCAATTTAATAACTGGAAACAGGCCTTTCCCCTGCCTGTAAATATGAATCCCTTTACCTTAATCTACCTTTCTTTTTGCCAGTATCTACCTTTCTTTTTGCCAGTAACATTTACCACCTTTTAACATATTTTTAACTTACTTATTTTATAATATTTGTTCTTTATTGCCTTTCTTAGTATACCACATCTGTCAGTGTCCTACTTATACTTAGTAGACCCTTTATTTTTGCGAGTATCCAAGTGCCAGTTTCTACATCTCTGGGCTTTACAGCTTCCTTCTGGATCTATAGAAGGCTGTTGTGCATGTGGCAGACTGAACTTGTGGAGAAATGAACTCCCCAAAAGTTTCTCTCAAGCAGCTCATATGAGTTATCTATAAATACACCAGCTCTCTCAGTCCTCTTGTGGATAATTTTCAAGGCTGCCTTTTGCACTCTTACCCTGAGTTTCTGCATAAGACTAAATGCCACTCTCTCATCATGATAACTGACATAACAATTCATCTTAGATTGGTTGTCTTTCTTTCCCTAATTCAATTGTCCACTACTATACCTTCCAAATCGTCTACTTCTAAATGAGTTATTTTCACTAAGATACCTTACTCAGGATCTGCTTCTGAGGGAACCCAAACTACATCAACTACAGTGTAACTTTCATAAGAGTGGGATCTTTTCATTATTATTATTATTATTAGTAGTAGTAGTAGTAGTAGTATTAATTGATGTAGCTACAATAGTGTCAGGTACGAAGCTGGTGTGCAAATATTTATGGAATGAGTTAATGAACTTAGTAAATACATTTCAGAAATGTTTTCTAGAAATTATAAAAAAGAGTGTCTGAGTTTTCAGGACTTATGTTTAGAATTCTGAGTGCCAATTTTAGATGTGTGAAAGTAAACCCCATTACCATGTGCATTTAAAAATTCTTTAATGATTAGTGATTTTTCATTTTTACAGTTTTCTTGTGGTTATTTATATTTATTTTATGAGTCAGCTAGTTCTTTGTAATTTTTCTTTTGGTAATATGGAATATTACCAACTTTTTAATGTTTGTTTGGAAGTGTTTTTTCTTCTTCATCTTTATCTTTTAATATTTTATGTCTAGAAATATATGGAGTTAGATCAACAGGGTTTTTTTGTTTATTTTTGTTTGTTTGTTTGTTTTTCAGCTGAGCCATTCTGCTACCTGTTGGCAGCTCAGCAGCTGCTCAGCTCAGGCTGGGCATCAAACTGCTGTTGCTCAGAGCTCAGCTCGCACGCACTCTTGAGTGAGCTCTTAACCAACCGAGCCACTTGGCCGGCCCATTAGGGTTTTTTCTGTGTGTGTGTGACTTTTCCTATACCTATACTCAAAATATCAACATGTTTTTTGTAGCATTTATTATATTTTAAAATTGTTGTTTACTCTTACTTTATCCAGTATCTATTTTTTTTTTTTTAAAGATTCTGTTAGGGAATTGGGGGAGGGGAACAGCATTGGGGAATTGGGGAAGGGGAACAGAAAAGTTGCTGTGCTTTTGTTCTTCAGTCTAGATGTGGAGGATGTTGCTTCAGTGGCCCATGTTAGCATTATTGTGCTCTTCCCAGGTGAGGCAGATCGCTTGCCGGCCTCTGGACTGCCATTCACGGTGGCTATTGGCAGCTCAGTCTGGCTGCCGGCCACTCACGCCGGTTGCCGGCCACTCAGTGTAGCTTATGGCAGCCCACTGCAGCAGGGGCTGCAGCCTACACTGTCACCAGGACTCTTGCAGCCCAGCTCCAGGTGGAGCAGCTGTTCACCATTTTAGCTGTAGCAGGAAGTGTCACTGGACCTCATATGTGGGATCCGAACAGGGGCAGCTGGTGTCTCAAGCCAGCTCTTAACTAATGCGCCACTTGGCCGGCCCTTACCCAGCATCTATTTTTGAGATGAGTGTTTTTCCTTTGATATAGATAACCAGTTACCACAGCACTATTTTTTGAATATATTAAATTATATTCTGAAGAATGAATAGAGATTAACTATATAGACAAGGAAGGGAAGGAATTTTCAGCTGGTGGAATCACATGGTAGAAGACAAAAGTACAACTAAAAACATGGTAGGATCTAAGACCTACAAATAATTTAGCATATTGCTGGAAAAACTAGTTTGGAACTATATGTATCCTCCTGGACCTCATTTTTATTGTGCTACTATGTCTTTTAACCCTTTTGCCACAATGGTCAGAAATCAACTTTTTGTTTTCTGTGGATTTCTGATACATTTTGAAAACAAACAAACAAACAAACAAACTTGAAATCAATTACACAGTGAAAGAGTTAAAGGAACAGAAGGCTCCTGTGGCTCACCAAGTAGTCCATGTGTTCCCCTACCTATCCTCTTCTCTCTTACAAGTATGTTAAAACCACGTGATTAGCTCTGTTCAATGAACTGTGAGTGGAAATTATGTCACTCCCCTCTGGTTGATGCAGTGAAAAGGATATGCCTATTCTGTTCCTATTTTCTGCTTCTGTGGAAACTTCAGAGGCCCCATGTTTCAAACGCTCGCTAAAAGAGAGGAACTGTCATTAGCCTTGAATTATAAAAAGTCCCCAGACAACCTTTGTGGGACATTTAATGAGCATGAAAAGTAAGACTTCATTTTATTTGATTTCTAAGATATGGTAGATAACTTTCTGTAGCACAGCTTATCCTACCTTGACTAAAACTGCATCTAAAAACCACAAAATTAAAACAGAACTCATTATACTTGACTCCAAATCTATTCCCTCACCACATTTTCTAGTTTCTGTTAACGGCACTAATTCTTTAGCTTCATGAGAATGGCCTGAAGATTAAATAAATCAATACATTTGGAGCAGTTAACATTTAGCAACTTTTTAGTAAGTGTTTGATATTGCTTTTATTGTTGTTAGTTACCTGGCTGCAGAATCTTGAACTTGCATTGGCTGAAGTCCTATTCCTGTTTCATTAATTACCAATATATTTATTCTTTTTCCTAAAATTAGCCTTAAATCAAGCTTGCTTCCATTTCCCCTTCCTGCCTGCCACCTTAGTTCAAGTTTGAGTTCGTCTGTTGTGATAGTCTTATAACTGGTATGTCTTTCACTATACGATTAGTTTTCTCATTACATTGGCCATCATATTTCTCTCAAAGTGAAACTGTTGAATGCTTTCCTATTGCATATTAGGGCTAAATTTTCATTTCAGGTTCTCTGTGATTAAATTCTAAATTACACTTAAGTTTGATATTACGCCAGTTCATATGAATATTTTTCTCTATCCCTACCATATTACTATTCTCAAAAAACATCTCATATTTTTTGCTTCTGTGCTTTATTGGGATACAAGTTTTAGTCATTATGTCAAATATTTTAAATCCTATTTAATGTCCAACTCAAATGTCACCTCTGCCATAAATCTTCCATAATTTCCTAGTTAGAAGAAAAGTCTTCTGCTCATTTCTTAAGGCATGTTGCATATTCTTGTATTAATTTACATATCTGATTATATCTATAAGATGTTCAATACTTAATATAGGAACTCATCTTTGCTTTTTATCATCACTTAAAATAACACCCTAAATCTCATTGGTGAACATTATGTGATTCTTGAGTATAGTTATGGGTGTAAGTCAAGAAATTATACGAAACTTTGAATGCCAAGTTCTGCAAACTCTTATGTTTCTTCTGTAGAACTTGTTATTTACTTATTTATTTGGGGCCTATTTTTAGTTCAACATACTGAATTGTACACACTGAATCCAGTACATTTTATTACAATAGTTATTAAATAAAGCATTCAAGTTATCTGCTCTAACTTTCCTACAAGGTGATATTCATGCCATTACTGTCTTAGCAATCAATGGCAGGCTTAAATTTCTTTTGTAGAAAGGCCTAAATTGAAAAAAAAATACACTTACAAAGGCAGCATGGAATAGCATAAATTAGAAAAAAAGTGATTGGTTACATTAAAAATAAATACTACTGCACTTTGAGAAGAAAAGGGAATTATGAAAGGTCCTCCAAAGCAATTGCAATTAAAAATGTTAATAAGAATCCATGAAAAAACAAGAGCTGTAAATGAGTCTTTTAAGAGGTAGAGAAATATAATAAATCATAGTACTCTGGATAATCACAATTAGCAAAATGGAGAATAATTAAAGAAACAAAATGAGACCACATATAATGATAAATGAGGGTAGACTTGTTAAAGAACTGTGTCATTAGCAGGTTCTTTTTGCTGGTGAGGGAAAAATAAGGAGAGGAAGAGAATTGTTCTGATAAAGGATGTGTGTCTATGCCTTATTATGCTTAATGAAATGGTGGTCTAAAATGGAGCCATCCACAGGGATGAGAATCTACAAATAGGCAAATATCCCTGAACCCTCAGGGATGCAGCCTCTCTCTGATGACTGCCACTCAATCCAATACTTGAAAGATTCAGGTCACTAAAGGCTAACCTTCCCCTGCCCATGTTTTCCTTTGCCCAGTGTAGCTGTGAATTACACAGCAGGGAAGGAAGAGGCTTGTCTGCGCTTATTAAAGACACTCAGGTTTGATCACATGTGGTTTCGAATACCTAAGGTTAACCCTGGTAACTTTAGAATACTCCTAAACAAAGAGTGCCCTGTCACATCAATAATCCTAAAATGTATGCCTGCAATGATATAAATTATTAGAGTCAATCTTAGATATTTCAAACCCAACAGAAGAATTGACTATTGGCCTAGGAAATACAGCCTAATCCCAAATCCCAGGATTTGTATTGTCGCCACATATAATGATCTCTGAAATAATGCAACTGTCAGGCCAATGCCTGGAGCTCTCCACAACGGAGATTATCAGTGCAATCTGTGTAGAAATGGGAATACTGACTTGTGTTATTCAGTTATTCCTGTCCAAATTAGATTAAAGTCACAGACTTGATTAACAAGTCACAGATATATGCCTACATTAACAGACCCTCAGTTATTGACCTGCAGACATCACTTTCCCCCAATGCCTATTGCTTTTAGTGGCGGCTTACCTGTTATAGCTGCTTTGATATGGAAAGGTATACTGGTCAGAAAACACATACAGGTTCCAAAGACACAGATTTCATAAGTTCTGTGCTGTTCACAGGTACTAAAAATTATTGAATTCTGGTTATTCTAAATTACACATGAGTGTATCTCCTTTTAGCTTAAGCCGAGCAGCCATTTTATTAATTTCCTTAAGATACTATCTTAGCCTTGCTAAGCTATCTGATACCATTTTCATACTTATTACAAATAGCTATATCTACATATACTTACACTTTGTTCCTTCAAAATGTAATGAGTGTCTCCTGTGAGGCAAACGTTGTTTGAAGTTAGGTATAAAAAATATGAGTAAGATGGGCAAGATTCTGTCTAAAGATCATATTCAGTGGGGATGGCAGACAATAAACAAATAGATAAATACAAAATAATGAATATCACATGTGGAATATAAAACAGGATAATGTGCCAGAGATTAAGTGGACAGCCAAGGCCTCCCTGAGGAGATAACATTTAAATTGATTCCAGGATTTTGAGGAGTCAGCCATTCAAATATCCCAGGACAAGGCCCTAAGATTTAATTCTGGTTGATATATTTAAAGAACAGAAAGAACGTCAGTATAGTTAGAAAATACTGAACAAGAGGCAGAGTTGTAATAAATACGGTCAGAAGCTGGCGGGGGTAGATATTGAAGTCTACTGTATGTACATATATGCTATTCTAAGTGGAAAGGGGAGATCTTGATTGGTTTTAATCAAAGAAACAATACAATTTGATTTATATTTTGGGAAAAGTCCTGATGCTCTGTTGAGAATGGATTGAAGGAGGCGAGGGTGGAGGCAGAGAGATTCGAAGTTTCACTAGATGGCTTGGGTGAGAACTGCAAAGATGATGGGAGGTTATCTGAGTCGGATATGTGAGTCTGCAGTTCAGGGAAGGCCTTAAGTCTGAATGTGTGCATTTGGAGGTCAAAGGCATACCAATGAATTTAAAGCCATGAGGTAAATGAGGATGTCAAGGAAAATATGGATAAAATAATAGGTTCTGGGTCATATCCATGAACACTGAAAAGTCTAGTGGAAGTGAAGCCACCATCGGAGGTTGAGAAGGAGTAGCCAGTAAAGAAGGAGCAGAACTAGGAAAGAGGTATCTCAGATGTGTGGAAGAAAAAGGAATTATAAGCAAGAAAGGATAACCATCAGTGTGAAACATTGCTGAGGAGCCAAATAATATAAACACAGAGAGATCGTGCTAGGAACGAGGAGGGAAATGGGGTAGTGATTATAGGAGGATAGGAGGTCCAGGGAAGGTTTTTATTTTATTCAAGTGTTTGCATGCCACTGGCAATGCTCCCATCAGAGATAAATTGCTGCTGAAGAAAAGAGAGAATCATTAGAGTTTAAATTTTATAGAGTACATCTAATCCCAGGGATTTGTTTTCTTTTGACTGAATTGATAATTTTGCGACTATGCACTGCAAATATAGAACAAAACTCAAAATTTCCGAGCACAGTAGTAATCCTGTAACAGCTAACCTGAAAAAGCCAGCCAGTGTGATTCACTACATTTCTACAATAGAGTACTGTGAATATGGTTGACATAGATTAATTTATCATCCTACAGAGTGTTAATTTTGTGGGATGAAATTAATACGCAGTTGTGCTAATTTTATATTATTTAATTAGGAAAAGTAATATAGTCAGGATAGAATTTTGGGCTTTAATATAACTTCAGAGATCATGTAGTTCTATTGTCTCAGTATAGTAGGTGGAAATTTGGCGGTGAATTGCCCAAAGCCACGCAAAGCAGTCATAGCTGGTAGAGAGACTGTGGAAACATGATCTTTATGTATTGTTTTATGATCTTTATGTATTGTTTTTTTTTAACCTATTAATATATGTATAGAATAAATGGAATATGATGATTCATATCTGTGAATCATATATATATATATAATATATATATATAGTTTTTTGCAAAGCATGCTTTTGGTTTACTGTAAAGAATAAGAATTTTTTTTTTTTTTTGTCACAAACACACACACACACAGCTTAGGCTTTTCACCCTGTTTAAGTGTTCTAATGTATGTTTCGAAATGTGTCTTCGGAAATGCAAATGATTGTTACAAAGCTGTAGCAATATCTAATTACTACCCTTGAAATGGAATCTTTGCTCATCAGTCCTGTTTTTGAGAGAGGTCATTTATTGAGCCCATTCATGCTACACACTGTGTACAAATTACCTTGAAGCTTGACAGCAGTCAGCAAGGTAAATATTGGGTTGTCGGAAAAGTCATGACATATTTTCTGTGTTTTTCAGTGCAAAAATGTGTCATGAGTTTTCCAAACACCCAATATTATTTCTCAAATTTATAGAATGAGGAAATACAAAGCTAGGGGGCTGACATAACTTTCCTAAACTCACATTGATTTTGGCTGAAGCTAGACTTGAACCTGTATAAGTCTGATTTGAAAATCTCATTTTTTTCCCCTCTAATACCATCTTAATCAATGAATGAATTTCCCACTGCAGAAGGTTATGTAGCGTTGCAGAAGAGCACTTATATTTGGGTCATTTTAAAATAATTTCTATTCTGAGAGAAAAACTATATAAAGGAAGAAATAGATTTTAAAATGTAAACAGCTTAGTAGTGTCTTAGTTTCCATCTGTTGGAAAGTGGTGTAATATAATGAAAAGTCATATCTGGGTTTGAGTCCTAACAACTTAACATGAGTGTAATTTTAGACAAGTTTCTTTATGTCTTTTAAGCTGAGTTTCTCATCAGCAAAAGTTTGTTATAATAACTACTTCAGAACTTGTGAAGTTTAAATTATACATTTTGATAGTGCATAAGGGCATAATGTGCTATTCCTTAAAACTTGAGAATAAGGTTACATGTGAGAACAAAATTATGGACAATCCACATAAAAGATAAGAGTTAGCAGAGAAAAAGAAAATGCCTATATAAAAACAATTTTATGGTGGCTGAAGCCTACTGGAAGATTCAAATTCCACTCAAGTTGTAGACTCCCCAGGTTATAGCCCTTGTTTTAAGAGGGTAAAAAGTTAACATGAGGGAAAGCATCCACAGAATGATTAGAATCATTGAAATAAGAAAAATTTAATCTTTCTTTTTTTTTTTTCCAGCATAGTCTATAATAAATGGGTTTGAATATTCTGGGCATTGAGAATATATATATTGTTGAGAAGAGGGTTAGCTATCCAGGCTTCACTGTAACCTAAATAAAATAACTAAATTTTTCAAGTTTATTTCATTTTATTTTATTCTCTTACAAGTAAAGACATGACTATTTCTTTTAGGACAGTATTACAAGTACAGAAATGAGTAAACTCACACTAGAAAGATAATATATTCTACAGTTTTTATTTTTCTTAACAGCTGCCTTGAATTATAATCGACATACTAAAAACTACATATACTTAATGTGTACAATTTTGTAAGTTTAGATTTATGTATACACCCACGAAACCATCACCATAATCAAGAAAATGAATATATCCATCACCCCCCCCAAAGTTTTCGCATGTTCATTTGTGATATAGTCTGTGCCTCCCTTTTCTCCCCAATCCTCAAACACTCCTCTGCTTTCTCCTTCTATAAATTAGTTTGTGTTTCCCATAATTGTACATAAATGAGATCATACATAATTCACTGAATTTGCTTGGGTTTTTAAAAAACTTGTAATTATTTTAAGATTATCCATATTGCATGTATAGGTACTTTGTTTGTTTATTTATTTATTTATTTATAGTGGAATAATATTGCATTTGACAGATTTTCCACAATGTTTTTAATCCATTTGCCTATTGATGGATATTTGTGTTGTTTCCAGTTTTTGACTATTACAGATAAAGCCCTTATGAAGATATATGTACAAATCTTGGCATTCTCACATGCATTTATTTTTCTTGGTTACAGGCCTAGGAATGAAAATACTAAGCCAAATGATAGACATACATTTAACATTTTTTTTTTGAGAGCAGTGTCACTGGCCCTCATATGTGGGACCGAACCGGGGCCGCTGGCTTCCCAGGCCAGCGCTTAACCACCGCGCCACTCGGCCGGCCCTACATTTAACATTCTAACATTCTAACATTCCAAATGTTTGTCAAAGAGGTAGTAATATTTTTCATTGTCACTAACAACAACTATCAAATTGTCCAGATCCTCACCAACAATTAGTATGGTCAATATTTTTAGCTTTATATTTAAATAAATGAGTAGTGGCATCTCATGGTTATAATTTGCATTTTCTTAATGTCTAATGATGTTTAGCAAATTTTCATAAGTTTATTTGACTTCCATATGTCATCTTTGCTGAACTGTCTGTTCAGATCTTTTCCTGGGTTGTCTATAGTCTTATTATTGAATTTTGAGAATTATTTATACATTCTGGATAAACATCCTGTATCAAGTACATGGTTAAAAAATATTTCCTTGGGCTGGCCGAGTGGTGCGGTGGTTAAGCGCTGGCTTTGGAAGCCAGTGGTCCCGGTTAGGGTCCCACATGTGAGGGCCAGTGACACTGCCCTCAAAAAAAAAATATATATATATTTTCTCCTAGTGATATCTTCTTGTTTTCTTAATACAATCTTTCAAAGGGCAGAAGCTTTTAATTTTATAGTTTAATTTATCATTTTTAATGGATTGTGCTTTTAATATTGTACATATATTAGATAAATGCCAAATACAAATTCACAAAGATTACTATGTATTTTCTAGATATTTAATTTTTTACAATTATGAATATTAAAACATATAAAAAATAAGGGAACATGGTGTGATGAACTGTCATGTATTCATCATCCCTCATAAATAGTTATCAACTCATGGTCAATTTTGTTTTATTTGTATGCCTTTCTATGTCCACATACTCTCAAGTCATTAACATTTTTAAAGCATTTTACTGATGTATACAGAGGAGTCTACAAATCATAAATATGTAGCTCAACAAATTTTCACAAAGTGAAAATATTTCACTGTTTGTTTCACTGTATTTATGTATATTCAGAATCTCAATCAAGAAGCTGAATAATAACAGCTACCCAGAAGCCCCCTCATGTCTCAAAGGAATCTCTATCCTTACTTCTAATACCACGCATGCATCTTGCCTGTGGTTAAACTTGCATAATGGAATCATACATTATTTCCTTTCTTAAATCACAGTTATTTTGTTCACCATATGTTTATGAATTTAGCCATAGTGTCTCATATATTAAATTGTTTGCTCATGTGATTTCTGTTTAATGTTCTCTTGCAGGAACATACTACAATTTATATATCAATTCTGGTATTGATAGGCATTTGAATTGTGTTCAATTTTTGACTTACATATAGTGCATCTCTGAAAATTCTTGTACATTTTGTTATTGTTGATTGTATCTATACATGTTTGTTGGGTACATAACTAAAAACTGGTGGCTGATTTAGTATATGTATGAGTATGATCAGCTTTAGTAGACCCTGACAATTTTATAAGTAGTTGCACCAATAATGTATAAAGAATAATGTATACATTATTCTGAAAAATAAATTTTAACCCCCTTAATTGCCTTGTATTCTTGCACCCATAATCACTAGAAAAATACTGTTTGATTCTATTATTCATTTACCTACCATTTGTACTCGTTTTCATGAGTAATTTCTGTGAACTTGCTCAATTCTTTGGTCCAAAGTTTCTGAAGCTGCAAAGTTAAAGGCTGCATCCTTAAATGAGGAAACCAACCGAAGTCCTTTCACTTCTTAAAGTTTCAGTGGAGTGCTATTTACTTTCCTTAGATATTATTTTTGGCTCATTTCATTATGACTACAACAGGTTTTTTGTTTTTTGTTTTTAACAAAACAGAACAAAATACCATTCTAAAGCTTGGTACACAGATGTACTATACATGTGATTCTCTTCCCTCCTATTACAGTAATCGTTTTACAATGTCCTTTAGACTTTTCATTATTGTTAACATCTAGCCTTTTACAAAAAGTGTCTCCATGGTCACAGTTTTAGTACCGTCTAGACAAAAAAGTAGAAATCCATTGCCATGTAAGCCTTCAAGCTTCAATGGCAAATCAATACCACATCTCTATGAAACAAGTATATCTTAAGAATGTTTTCACAAAGGACCTGACCTACCCCATCTTTATGTAAGTTTGGGACCAATCCAATAGCAGTATAGATCTGTGTAAAATGTTCCCTTAAAAAATTAAGAAATGCTGTTGAAGGCTTTGAAATAAACTCATATTAAAAAATAAAATAATCATTTTGAAAATTTGAATACCTCACTTTTGCTGTTACAAATAAACCAGTTACTGATTCATGGTTTATAGTATAGTGAAAAAAATTTTTTGAATTGTACATGTTGACTTATATTTAATTAGCTATTATTTTTAAAAAATATTACATTTTTGTGTGTTCATATTTGCATAAATTTCCGATGTATTACACTTACCTGACAGAAGGCTGGAGAACTTAGTAAACGTAGAATAGGCAAGTTGTATGACTTTACTAATTATTACCACTTGTGAATAAATATTTTCATATTGTGTAATGAAAGGCTAAATTGATTACAATTTATAAACTAATTAGGTGGCTCTGAAGTGATTGAGGAACACAGATTAAAGCTCAAACAAACATGAAGCCTTTTTGCATGTAGATAATATAACCATAGAGGGTATTATTACCAGTAAAGTAAAGCTACTTATCCTTTCTCTCAAATCATTCACTAATATCTATGTAGTCCTTTACTCAAACCTATGGCAAAGCAAAGGATAAATGATAGAACTTGATCTGTTGATATTTATGGATCCCAAGTAAGTACCAATTATTGTTGGAGGTGCTCTTAGAGGAAAAAAGAAAATTTAAAAAAAAAAGTCCTCTCAGAGAGTTTATACTTCAGTCGATCATGCGTAGTATGAATTTATTACAAGAGGAAACTTAAGAAAATGTACAAAATAATGTAGAGTTTCTGCAATGTTGAGTCTATCATGTTATTGAGTCTTTAATGAGATAGATCAACTATTGCATTCTATTTAGAATTTAAACTGTATTTAAGTATCTTCTGATTTAGTCTGTGTCGTAATGAATACTTATGTTTCTGCATGTTATAAGAGCTATTCAGTAGACTAGTTAGTTAGTACCTGTAGGATCATTACCTTGTCTACACAGCAGAATCACCTATGGAACTAGAAAGTGATACAAATATAGATTCCTTGACTGTATAGCTGGATATTTAGGTGTAAAATATTTCAGACAGTAGCTCAGCCACTTGTATTTTTAAAAATCCTCCATTGAGAATTTTGATGCAAAAGACCAGTTTGCCATTCAGTTCACTCTGTGTGTGTGGGTTTGGGGCTACTATACACCTCTGGCAATAAATTCTAGCACCTATACACCAGAATTATTGTTCTCTTCTTCTTCAGCAAATGGATTGCATTTCTTGGCCTCCTTTACATTAGATGCAGTCATGTGGCTGAGTAGTAGCCAATACAGTGTGAGAAGAATTGATTCATGATTTTTACAAAAATGTATCTTTTTTTTAAGGGTTTCCATGCTTCTTGGTTTTTATCAGTTGGATGCTTTCTTTCTTTTCGTTTTCTTTTTTCTTTTCTTTTCTTTTTTTTTTTTTTATGTGGGAGTTGAACTGCCAACCTTGCTGGTAAGAGCACATGCTCTCTCCACTGAGCAATCCGGGTGGCAGCTCAGCTCAATGAGTTGAGTTCAGTCTTAGTTGTGGGTGGGAATAGCCCACCATCAGACAGGCAGTCTTATTTTTAGAAGCACATGCTCTCACCAGCTGAGTGATCAAGCCACCTGTTGGCAGCTCAGTGGCAGCTCAGCTCAGGCGCAGCTCCGGTGAAGCTCACTGGCCCATGTGGGAATCGAACCAGTGACCCTTTTTCTCAGAGCTCGTGCTCTTAAGCAAAGTCTTAACCAACTGAGCCACTCAGTTGGCTATGGATGCTTCTTCCATGACCCATTTAATAACCATGAGTTAAAGATTTCAGACAATATAAGTTCATATCCTAAATCAGTGAGCAGAGCCTCCCTGTTGACATGGAAATTCTTTGTGAGCAAGAAACAAACTTCTGGTGTGTTTTAGCCATTTTATAAATTTGAGACTATTTCTTATAATTATAATTGGTTATAATTATATAACTAATCAAATAACCAAAGCAATCAACTAGTTTCCAATATAATACCAATTTATTTACTAAATGATACAGAGGAAGGAATTCTTTCTGTCTTTTAAGAAGACCAGAGTTTAAAAGTAAAATAAATTGAAAAATAAAAATGATGACATAATGTGAAAATCCCTTTAGAAGGGTGAACAATGCAGATTAGCAAGCAAATTTTCTGAGGGAAAGTGGGTGGGCGGTCAAGAGAGTCAGGGTGCTATATAGAGACGAGGTACCTTTGGAATGGGGCCTAAAGACTTAATAGGACTTTGCCAGGTAGACAGGGACTTTAGACAGTGTTCAAATATGGAGGACTTAAAGGGCATGGTTTAAGTGAAAAGGTTGGGACATAGCCACAGGGGCTAATGGCTAGGAATGGATCAGACTGTGATCCATATACCGTGCTATGAAGTTTGTAATTTATTCTAAAAATAATCAGTAGGCACAGGTTTTGAAAGAAGTAACAGAATTAGCTCGGCTTTTTTTTGTTTGTTTTTTTAAGATTTTTTTTTAATTGGGGAATTGGGGGAGGGGAACAGCGTTGGGGAATCGGGGAATGGGAAAAGACACGTTGCTGTCCCTTCGTTCTTCAGTCTAGTTGCGGAGGATGTTGCTTCACTGGCCCATGTTGGTGTCATCATTGTGTTCTTCCCAGATGAGGCAGATCGGTCGCCGGCCTGTGGGTGTCGCTCACTGGGGCTATTGGCAGCTCACGCTGGCTGCCAGCCACTCACTGTAGCCCATGGCAGCCCCCTGCAGCAGGGGCTGCAACCCAGCTCCAGGTGGAGCTCTTGTTCACCATCTTAGCTGTAGAGGGCAGTGTCACCGGCCCTCATATGTGGAATGAACCGGGGCTGCTGGCATCCCCAAACCAGCTCTTAACCAATGCGCCACTCGGCCGGCCCTTAGCTCATTTTTTTTGAGATACAGAACACTCGTGGAAAAAGGGAAAATGGAGACAGAGAACATAATTAAGTTTTTCTGTCTTAAAAAAAAATGTTTTAAAAAATGTTCTGGCAGTAAGTGATGGAATTATAACATTAATTATAGGATGAAGAGATAAAGACAATGGCCAGAGACCTTTGAAAGTAGAAGAGGAAGTATTTAGTAAGGAACTGAATATCTGGGAAGTAAGGATTTTGGTAGAATTACTTCAAAGTCTTAGCTTAGGCAAATGGGCAGGTATTGATAGCCTTCACTGAGGAAGGAAGTTGACAATACAAACAATAAAAATAAAAATGGCTCTCTTTTATCAGGCACTTAACATGTACTGTGCTAGCTTATTTATGTGTATTAACCTATTGAACCATCATACCAACTTTATGAGTTAGTACTATTCTTTTTTCATTTTGCAGATAGAGTAACTGAGGCCTAGAAATAAAAATTGCTCAAGGTGATAATAAGCTAGTGTCTGGTGGAAAGCGTGAACAGTATGGCTGCAGAATGAATCATTTAATCTATCACCACACTCTAATGCCTCCCAAAAGAAAAGAAAAAAAAGTCAATTTTGGATATGTTGAATTGGAGATGCCTGTGAGTCATTCAGCTGAGAATTTGTTGACAGTTTAAATATAGCTATGTGTTTCGTGAAAGAAGAGCCTCAAGCATATCTGTGAGAGTTGAATATGCAGAAGTAGATGAGATTTCCCAGTGAGAAAATGTATAATGAAGAAAGAAGAGGGGTTGAGAATGGTATATTAGAGAATACAAATATTTATGGACATGGCAAGAAAACAAATCAGTTTACATGATAAGTATCAACATACTAGGAATCAAATAATTAAAAGGAGAATTTAAAAAGGGAGAATTTGGTGTCATGGACAGCTAGGAAAGAAGAGTTCCTAAAGGAAGAGATGATAAAAACACCAGATGTAGCAGAGACTTCATGGAATATAAGACTAGAAAACTATCAGTGGTGACAATTACCAGGTTCACTTTATTACATAAGAATTTAAATGGAAAGAGTTGAAGATTCCTTTGGGGAGAGGTTAGCAAATGGAGGCAATAAAAGTCTTCCAAGACTTTAAGGAGATGAAAGTCTCCAGGGAAGGAATTCTAAGGATGAATACAACTTAATCTCCCAATGTCCTCAGTATCTCCAGAATTTGACTTTAGGCTATAGCATTGATTGCTTATAAAACCTCTTTTGTCATAAAACTCCTAGTGATAATTTTTCCTGTTATTTTACTTATGTCTCTTCCTCTGCAGTTTTACTCTTTCTCTTTTATCTTATATGAGAGAACAACTGGCTATTGTCTTTAGTCATTTACCATGTCTGGGAACATAGCTGATTTCTACTAATTTAAATCAACTTTCAGAGCTAAGCAAATGCTAACTGGAAAGAGTTTAAACCCAGTGGCCCATTAAAAGTTTAAATTTAAAAACAGAGATGCTAAGGGATTAAAACAACTTAGAACAATGGAAAAGGTAGGTAAATAGAAATTTAGGCTTAATGGATTAAAACAAATTTTAAAAAGACAAAGGTTTAGTATTTTGTATAAAGTTTCTCAGAAATAATTAGTACACTGGTAACTAAACAAATAAAAACTTCTCTCCCTTGAACCATTAAATTTCACCTCTCTGGTTTAATATATGATTGGACCACGTAAGTATAATTTTATGAACATGAAAACTCTAGCAGTGTTGTACAAAGGAAAATGTATGTAGAAGATATCCTTGGCAGTTGACTTTTGTTTTTGGTATATGTATTTTGTTGTGTGGGAGTAATCAGGAAAGGAAATGGTGCATACAAAATTGCCAATATTATTTTCTTCATCACCAATTTATTGATTTATATGTTTGTTGATATTTAGGCCACAGAAATAAAAATGGAAAGCAGTTTTTGTCTTTAAGAAAATCATACTGTAATAGTGCAAACAGGTTAAAAAAAAAAAAGGGGAGAGAGAGAGAGAGCCAGATTTAACATGCACTGTGACACATGGTATAATGGAGGAAAGGATAGTGATAAATTAGTTATTGAATAAATAGGTTGGCACCCAATAGATTCCATTGTATTCCAAAAAGACTAATTGAAAAGGAAAACAATAACTTCCACAGTTAATTATATTACAATCTTAAAAAACGTAGGTGTTGGGGCACTGAGACCAAAACACAAGACAGATGCTGTCCAATTTTATTTTCAAGCAAGAGGGGCGAAGAGTTTTAAATATGCTGTTTGTGTGTTTGCACTAGTTCTTAAGCTATCCCTGAACATCTGAAACTGCAGGAACAGTAAAGGGAAAGTAAACAGCAATTCCTAGGAAGTGAGGATACAATTAAGAGACCTCAGCATGAATTTAGGTGAGAAATTATGAAAGCTGGGCTAGTGGTATAAGTTTAGATGAAGAAAAGGAAGACCAGAAATAAAAAACAAACAAACAAAAAAAACAACAACACTAATTACAGATCAATCAATAGTACCAGGTTATAGATAAAAATTGCTTGTTGAGGGAGAGGGAGTAGTTCAGGAACTCTCAACTTCCTGTTTTGGGTAATATTGAAGCAACGGGAGACATGAGTTTGGAGGAGATGGATTGAGTTGGTGGTACCTGTGGGACATTTGAATGACTACTGTCTTTGTCTGTTTGGGCTGCTATAACAAAAATACCACAGACTGGGTGACTTAAACAGCAATTTATTTCTCACAGCTCTGCAGGCTGGGGATTCCAAATCCAGGCACTGGCAGATTCAATGCCTGGTTCAGAGACAGCTGTCTCTTTGCTGTAATCTCATGTGATGAATGGGTAGAGATTTTTAAAAAGACACAGTCCTCATTTGTAGATTCTGCATTTGTAAATTTACCTAGTCCCTAAAATTTATTTGTAACCCTGAAATTAATACTCATGGTTCTTTCATAGGCATTCAAAGACATGCACACATGCAGAGCCACAAGCAACTTTAGTTGCCCAATGTGGACATCTCAGCTAAAGCAAATAATAAAAAAAGGTGTCTTTTTAAGGGCCAGCCGGCTGAGTGGCGTGGTAGTTAAGCGCTGGCTTGGGAAGCCAGCAGCCCCAGTTTGGGTCCCACATATGAGGGCCAATGACACTGCCCTCAAAAAAAAAAAAAAGTGTCTTTTTCATGGTCTGTTTAGGGTCATGATTTTCACATTTTTGTACTTTTTTTGTTGTTGAGATTTTGCTGTTTGAAATAACTGTCAGGTATAGTGTTGAAGAGCTATCTGTTCTTTCTAAGTGGAAGGAAGCTATGATGTGTCTTAAGAGAAAATACATGTGTTAGATGAGCTTCATTCAGTTATGAGTTACAATGCTGTTGCTGTTAGTTCAATGTTAATAAATCAGTAATATATATTAAATAAGGTGTCTTTAAACTGAAACGCAAATAAAACAAGGTTATGTATTGATTGGGTAATGAAAATGTGATCTGAGGCTCAGAGGAACCTAACTGTATTTCCCTTAGGGGTAATGATTCAATATTCATTAATTCTGTATTTGCCGCAACTTTATTAAACAAATATTCTGCAAATAACAAGAATTGTTTGACCTTATGGATATAAAGGATTAGCCATTTCTGAGAAGATATGTAGGGTGTGAAACAACGCTGATGAAACTCACAAACATCATGTTGGACAAAATAAGCCAGACACGTTTTAATGTATATAGTATGAACCAATTTATATAATGTTCAGAACCAGGTGACACTACTGTAGCATAGGGGTCAAGATGGTGGTCACCTGCTGTGGGGGACATGTGACCAGAGAGGGCACAAGAAGAGAATTCTGGATGTGGTAATGCTTGTCACATGAATATGTTTTGTTTCTTAAAAATGTTGAGATGTGCAATCATGATTTGTATCCTTTTTACTGTGTATGTTATACATAAATTTAAAAAGCCAAAAAAATTGAATAAGATGCAGAAGTTGAAAGGAGTGAACTAGAGCTACATATATAAATATAAATGCATGTCACAAACAATATATATTAAGCCACTGAAGAAGATTGATTATAATGTGTGATAGCATTTATATAATTTTTGAAATAGTCAAAATGCTATATATTGTTTAAAGATAAATATGTGTGAGTTAAAATTATGACAGAATGCGTGCAAATGAGAAATAAAATTCAGAAGACTACATAATTCTTGGTGGAGAAGAGAAAATTAAACAAAAGTATTTAGGGATTTTCAATTATATTATAATGTAATGATTCTTAAGGTGGATGGTGGGTCCATGAATAAGCTACTTATTCATATCTTAGAACCATTTCATATTTCATATGAAATATGTCATTATATTAAAAAGGTACATGTTAAAATATATTATAGAAAACTCCGATTATTTCACCAAGTATAGGCAACTCAAATATATGGAAGTCTAGTATTTAAAAGCAAGTTTATATTTCTATATGACAAAAGGGAAAGTATTAAAATTAAGAGGTTAGATACAATTCCAAATAAAGAAAAACAACTTTTTTTTTAAAGATTTTATTGGGGAATTGGGGGAGGGGAACAGCATTGGGGAATCAGGGAAGGGGAACTCACAAGTTGTTCTTTTGTTCTTCAGTCAACTTGTGGAAGATGTTGCTTCACTGGCCCATGTTGGTATTATCATTGTGTCCTTTCTGGTGAGGCAAATCGGTTGCCAGCCTCTGGATGGCCACTCATGGCCACTCTTGGCAGCTCACACCAGCTGTTCCCCACTCACGCTGGCTGCCGACTACTCACTGCAGCTCATGGCAGCCCACTGCAGCAGGTGCTGCAGCCTACACCATTGCCAGCGACTCACGGCAGCCCAGCTCCAGGTTGAACTGTTGTTCACCATCTTAGCTGTAGAGTGCAGTGAGATCCGAATTGGGGCTCTGCTGCTCAGAGCTGGCGTCCCAAACCAGCTCTTAACAAATGTGCCACTCATCCGGCCTGGAAAAACAATTTTTAAAGTTCAGCCTTGTCGAAAGAGTGCATGAATGCCATCTTAAGAAATTTTCAGTGATACAACACGTACAATCCCACTTGGTGGGCATTTAGTTATCATACGACCAATAATAGAATCCTGAAATTATATGATATAGCACAAATGAAACTGCCAGAGTATTATTTGCATGTAGAGATTTTTCTGAGCCTATTTCAGTTCCAATGTCTGCCCCTATAAAACTGTTATTGAGAAGCATTTACTACAAGAACAAGTAATGAGGATAAACTAACAAAAGAGCAAAAATACTGAAGTTTAAAACTTCCACATAAATTATAAAGGATAACTGTAAATACTTCTCAACTATTGGAGTATCTTTATATTTGTTCAGCATTATAAAATTATATGATCTGATATAATACTAAAAGAGACTGAGTTTGTTTGCTTTTGTGTGTTTTTTTTTGTAATTGTTGCTGTCAGTAGCAATGCCAGATAAAACAAGAAATAGCTCTTACTTCCCAGTAGGAACAATGAATTCATCTTTCCTTTACACAGTTTAGATAGAATCCATTTTTTTATGGCAATGGTAAAAAAGGATTAGGATTCCTCTCCTCTCTCCAATATCCTGTGAAAAAATTGACCACTGCCACAGGAAAATGCTAGACTGAAGGGATCATTAATATAATTTGGAATGGCAAATCCTTTCATTTTATGCTCAGATAAACTGGCATTTTTCGAAATATGTCCTTTAGCCTGGTGTTTGGGGGACATACAGTAATCTGTAGACAGACCTGGGATAATGACAACTCTTATTCATGAAGTCTCCTTTGGTGGTTCAGCTAGTTATTTATCATGCAACTCTCTGCCCTTTCCAACAACTCAATACTACATGTAAATTTTTGTAACATTAATTGGTGCCACCTACAACAAAAAAACCTACAACAAAAAATAAGAATGATATTTCATAAGAAATTAGTAAATAAAGTACAAGTGTTTTTAAAAGCTTTTTTTGGCCTAGCATGTTTTATGTTCCCATTTGCTTCTTCTTTTTCTTTTTCCTTTTTTTTTTTTTTTTTTTTTTATCTGAGCCATCCTGCTACCTGTTAGCAGCTCAGTGGCTGCTCAGCTAGGGCTGGGCATCTATCTAACTGTTGCTCAGAGCTCAGCTCGCACTCTTGAGCGAGCTCTTAACCAACTGAGCCACTCGACCGGCCCTCCCATTTGCTTCTTGCTATTAAAATGTACACAAAACAGCAGACTAAATAAGACAGATTTCTAAGGAGCTGAGCTATAAATTTCTTGACATATTATTTGATGAAGGTAAATAGTGTCATTTTTTATGTTATTAACTTCATGTGATATGCACTCTGATCTTAAAAAAATGTATTGTATTTGGAAGAGAAATGAGATAGCTTGTTCAAAATTTCCTTTACCTATAATTTATTGAGCCTTCTATGATTGCTATGCGTCTCCAACTCTGTTGTGTTCATGTTATTTAGTATTTGGCTAATGGGATATATTTTGGGTTTTCTTTATCTAAAAATGTGACAAAACAGGACTAAGAGATGCCTTCTTGAAGGGCAATGGAATTTATGAATCATCAAACAGGCAAATCAGTATTTTTTTTTCTCTTTTGGGCCTGGCAACAGTACATTCCTATTTAAAATATTGTCATTCTAGTTCTATTATAGTTCGAAACTCTTCTTATATAACTTCTGTCACTTTCGAGCAACATGTGTGAATTTGACCTGGACATTGTTAATTCTGGCTGTGCTTTGCCACAACTTCATCTTAATTTTCTTCCAGGCAGCCTCAGTAAGTAGATTGTGCTCACCCAAGCAACAGAATAATTTTCAGCTTATATTTTCTTGAGCCTAAGCAGTTGATTTACCGCTTGAGTCCTTGGGAATTATTAAATAGGACACCCATTAATATTAGTGAATATGGATAACATTTTTCCTTAATAAGGACATTGAGTGCATATTTTCTAAAATGAGGAATAACTTCTCTAGAAATGTTGTCCTCACCATTTATTATTCTCCTCAGGGGTACACTTTATAGATGCTGTCATGACCAGCATACTCTCATGAACTTACGCTGGAATACTTTGAATTCCCCATCCAAGTTCCCTTTTTCCTACTCATTCATGAATGTTCAACTAAAAGACAATGAACTACTATTCTAGGAATAAATACAAACAACTTTATTTAAACATTTTTCTGCAAAGTAAATGATTTTTAGTTTGGAAAGGTAAAAGAAAAGGAAAAACAATATTTTAACTGTTATCGGTAACAAATCGGTTAACAAGCCTCCCTCTCACCAACCTGGCACACCGGTATCTTGATCATGGTTAAGAATTGCAACTCTAGATATCTAAGACTGTAGATCTGAACTCAACACTAAAAACTCAGGGATTGGTAAAAAGGCTATCTTGCATATCTCTTTTATAAAATATGCTCTTATGTAATTGGTAATGGTTCATGTTGGGAAGATGGGGAAAAGAAAAGTCTAGTTCCTAGACTGCTTGATGACACCAATAAAAAACTAAAAGCCCACACTTTATTAAACTCTTGTTTTTGTTTATCCTAAGACTTTCAACTCTCATAATGAAAGAATGAAGATTTTTATCAATCTGTGGGAGTCTAAAGATGGAAAAGTCTTGATTACTAAAAACAAAAAACAAAAGCAACAAAAAAGTAACTTTCACCATTAAAATGAAATCCTGGTTACTGGAGGAATTATCTGTCTGAAATGATTTCTCAGGCACAGTATGCTCTTAGGTATTTACTGAATTACTAGGTGCTGTGTTGGATTAAAGTCCTTTGACATTCTCAACTATGTCATTTAACAAGTTGGAAGGAAAAGCCATTTAAAGCAAATCTTTGCATTCTATTAGATACACACAAAAAAAATGTGAGCCAGAGAGACAGCAAATCTAAAAAGAGAAGTGATTCTTAGTAACAGGCTTCAGTGATTTTATGAGCTCTGAAAATTATTGTGCAAAATCATGGGTATATGTAAATTTTGGGTAAGAAAAGAGTCCATAACTTTTATTGGTTTCATAAATGGGTTCATAATCTATTTAAAAGCTGAGGCCCAAACATTACTTTAGTATAAATGTTTTATAAGAGATAGAGAATAACAATTGTTGTAGATGGGAGAATGGAAAAGATATAGATTGCCAAATGAGATAATTTTCTGGCCATTCTTACTAAATTCTTTACAATAGTATTTCCTCTTTAGTTGAAGGAAGTTGGATTCATTATGCATAATTATAAAGCTTTTCCCAATTTCAAATACAAATAATTTTAGGGCTAATCATCTCATATTTATTGTTCTGTTATAATTCTCCATTAAATTGAACCAAGGATTGGCAAACTGGCCCATGGACCAAGTCTGGCTTATAGTCTGTTTTCATAATGTCTGCCAGTTTAGAAAGCTTTTACAATTTTAAATAATTTGCAACAGAAACCATATGTGGCCTGTAAAGCTCATGTGCTATACCATATATATATATATATATATATATATAGTAGTATATATAAAAATATATACAATCTGACACTTCATAGAAAAAGTTTACCAAACTGCCAATCTGTGAATCAGGAAATTCATTAGGTCTTTTGAACAGTACCTAATGTTTATTGAGGGCTACTAACTGCCTAGTTATGTCCTGGAGTTGGTGATACAAAAGTGAGCAAAAATGATCCAAATTACTTACTTTCATGAACCTCATGTCTATTTAGAGGACTCAAAAATAAAAGTATGGGTATAAATTGAGTAAGTTGTATAGTGTTTTGGGAAGTAATAAATGCTGTGGAGAAAAATATAGCAGGTTATGGAAATTTGAGAGTGCTGAAGGGCTGGTGAGATGTGCTCTCGAATAGCGTGGTTCAGCTGGCCTCACTGAGAATGAGATATTGGAACAGACTTGAAGGTAGTGGAATTGTGAGTGAGTCCTGTGGCTCTTTGGAGAAAGGGTGCAGCAAACGGCCAGTGCAAAAGCCCTGAGGCAGGATCCTATGTTCAAGGAAGATTGAGAAGAACAATTAAGAATTGACTATATATAGCGATATAAGATATGTTTTAATTCTCCCAGGCATACTTTTCCTTAAACATGTTTACTTTAGATTTTGTCACATGTAAATCTATTTTTATGTTATTACAATTCACCCAAGATTAATGAGACATCTGCATTTCTGATTTAAAATGTTATCCACAAGTATTTTTAACCTGGTAATTCTACTGAGCTACTCAGTTCCTCAGGGAGTGTCAGTGTGATAAGGCATAGATGAGCATTTTAAACTGCTAGTAATTCTTGTGTTTAAGGTAGTACAATATGAAATGAATAAATAAATGTAACTACTGTAGAATATCTATTTTCATATATATGGTTAAACACAAAAATATTTTGATGGCTGAAAATTCATATGGATGTCTTTTAACTCTACACTGTCTAATAATATAGTACTAGCCACATTTAGCCTTTTAAAATTAAATCAAAGTTAACTAAAATTATATAAAGTTAAACATTCTGTTCCTTAGTTGCACTAGCCATATCTCAAGTGCCCAATAGCCACATGTTGGTTACTGCACTGGCCAGTAGAGATTATAGAAAATTTCCATTATCATGGAAAGTTCTATTAGAGAGTACTGCTCTAGCAGAAATACTGAATATGAATACCCTTAATAAACCTTTACTGAAGAATTGGCATGGTGAACTTATAAGAATGAAGATGTCTCCAACGACAACTATTTCACCTAAGGGAATAATATATGGGAAGGGGGAACTGGTCAATCATTTAGTCCTAGATAATGTTTTATAAACTAAAAGCCTTCTATAAATTAATTACTGATATCTAAATGAAGGACAATTTTGTAGTGTCACCAAATTATTTTAATACCTTTCTTGATAGCTAGTCTAGCATTATCTTCTTTTTCCAGAAAAACAGCATATTCATCTCAATAATTTTAAGTAAATTAAGTTTTGCTATTAGAACTGGTTTGTTGACTCTGTCTTCATTGAACTCTCACTTCTGTCTTTCCAATTAGACAATTTCTAGATAGTTACATAACTACTTACATATGAAATATGTGGAAATGAACTTTATTGCAAATATCTGACCAGAACAGATATAAAAACAAAACATTTTCTATTTCCTGAAGATGTTTGCCCCACCCCTTGCAATGTAATGTTCAGTACTCCCAGACAGCACAGTGATTCCCTTAATGAAGAGAAGATAATTTTCTAGCACCATTATCAAGGAGAGCAACAGAGCAGGAAATCATCTGAGCTCTGGATTAAAGAAATATTAAATGCGTGCCTCCTGGGGATTCAAAGGATAAGTGGAAAAGGAAAAAAAAAAAAAAAAGATAAACTTCAAAGCACTATCCCATAGATTGTGATGGTCTTTGAAGAGCCTAGACACAGAATAATGGCTTCATCCTAGACATTCCAAAGTTCTTCAGCTTCTGCAAAATTTAAGGTGAATCCGAAGAAGATAATGAGATAGGTTTTCTATATATAGCAATTACATGCAAAATCCTAAAATTTGTATATTAGATATGTTGTTACTGGTAGGAAGTTGTAATAGAGACCACAAAGCTCAAGCTGAAGAAAACATGTTAAAAAAGAAGGGCCGGCCGAGTGGTGCGGTGGTTAAGAGCTGGCTTGGGACACCAGCGACCCCGGTTCGGGTCCCACATATGAGGGCCAGTGACGCTCCCCTCAAAAAAACTAAAACAAAAAAAGGATATATTTGGGGGTGGGGGTTGTCACTTTGAGGGGTAAAATGAATAACTACTGCACTGTGTTGTACACCTGAAACTAATTAAAAATAAATAAATAAAATAAATAAAAAATAAATAAATAAATAAATAAATAAAAAGGAAAATAACAAAGAAAGACTGAGGAGCTCACAGTCATTGTTTTCATTTTCATGATTTTCTTTTCTAGATTCTTGAGAAGAAAATAAAGTATATGACAATTTAGATATGAAAGGTTAGGGAACGAAATAATGCTTCTAAAGGGACTTTAATACCTGCCTATCATGGCATTTATAATGTAGGATGCACCACACTACGGGTTACATTCAGGCTTTTTATCAGTCAGTATACTGAGAAGCATGACCATATACTGATGGGCAGAACCCTGATTACCTGATATGGGAAAAATATTTTCATATGAAAATGTTCATTTGGTAAATACACATGTTAAAAATAGATTGTAGGTAAACTGTCATATGTTTCATACAAAGAGCACTTATTGATCTTATAAACAGAGAGTAGGACAGACTGAAAATATTACAACTGAGAGCTCTAACTGATTTTCTGATTTAATTTTTTTTTTTTAATTTTTTTTTAGCTCAGTATGTGGGAAAACAAACAAAGGGTGCAGAACTTGAACATTTCTGTTAGGGTATACCATAGTAGAGAAATGGATGCTATTATATCATTAGACATACTTTTCAAGGTATATCTGAAACATTTATATATATATTATTAATATGTCCAAAGGTTTCCAGATAAGAAGTAGTCTTTGAAACATAAGCTACTAAATTGTTAGCAAAAGCTTAAAATATAACAGAAAAAGAAATGGAAACAAAATATTTTAAATAATAAATATTTTCTCCCCAAACATTGCACCTCACCCTTTAGTTCGTCAGTAAAATGCTGATACATAAAAGAAATTCCTGCCACCTTCACTGAAATGTGCTACGTTTGTGCCCTGGATCTAAAATGGTATAGCAGGAGGACAAATAGACAGTCTGAGACAATTATGAGAAAACACCAAAGAAAAAAACAATAACTAATACCTAGGCAGCCTTGCACCCTATAGATTTAAGACAAAATTGTTACAAAATGCTTTTGTTACACTACAGAAGACAGTGGGAGAAAATACTGTCTCAATTCAGGTCGCATAATCATTTTCCATTAAATGTTTAGAAGTCCCGCTTTCTTCCACAGCGTAATTGCACAGCAGAGCATAATTATTTTACAGTCAATTGAATATACCAAATGGGCATATTTATGACCCCTGATTTATACTTCATAGTTACAACACTACATGAAACGTAGTTTTACCTCCCACCAAAACTGCAGCCAGTTAAACTGTCAAAAGGACTCTTTGCTTCAGCCCCAAAGCAAAGTAATTTAAGTTTGGGCAATCCTTTAGAAATGTTGGTACTGCACTTAGCTTTTTCTTATCAAGGATACTACAAAAAATAAGGCAAAGAAAACTATGCAGTATGTGTGGAGAAGCTCCATACAGTTTTATGTCTTTCATTCATGCCCTGATTCTTGATGTGGTGTGCAAGTACATTTTTCATTAGCCCACCCCACAAAGCAATGATATGGTTCACATTTAAGTAATGGCATTCTCCATATAGATTCAACTTGTTTTCCTTGTACTTCAATAACCAATAATTATTTATGAAGGTTGCAAAATTATCCAAGATAGTACAGAATTTTGGTAATATTATGACCTTCATGAGAACTCTGAACATGTTATTTCCAAAGGTTTGAAAAATATTCCAGCTCTTTTGTTTTTCTCATACATTTGTGCAGTTTGCAAGCCTTCATCTATTCGTAGTGAGGGCTTCATAGCACGCCCAGTGAATTTGACATGGCCTCTGTAAAACATGGAAATCAGTTACTTCTCTTTTAGATGCAAAAAAATTCCAGGCTGATGTTCTGAGCCTATTTCAGAAGAAGTCATATAATTAAATAATAGGTGATTTTTTTGAAATTTGCTAAGTAATTACATGCAACATGTATGTTTCTCTTATTGCCTCATTTTAGCCAATTGAATAAGAATGGAAAGGACTGATGAAGGGAAGTGCTTACTTAGAATTAATGAGTACTGTGTGGTCTCTGGTTTGTCTGCAGTTCTTTATCTTCGGGGTCTGAACATGGCATACTATGGGGACTACAAATAAGATTCTTCTCTCTACTGTTGACTTCCAAATGAAAAAAGATTATTCACTCCTCGTAACACTTGAGCACAGCAGCTAACGTAGGTGGCCTCCAAGCACAGTAAACTAACAAATTAGGGTAAACAGATGTTTTCTATATTAATACTATCAACTATCTGGCCACAGGCCAAATCAAGTGTGGGGAGTAATTTCAACTGGCCTACCTGTTCTGTTAAATGTGAAAACTGACTGAACAAGCTCTCCTGGTAACCTTCCCATTCTATGGACAATGTTTCCTCCATTGTGATTCATGCAAGAACAGGAAGGAGAGATCTTTTGAAAGATTTAATTCTTAGTTGCAGTTTTATTCAATTACCTATTTAAAATATAAAATGTACAGCATTCAGGATGCTAAGATCGAAACAATATGAGGAGGAGAATTTGGGAAAACCTAGAAATAAATTTTCTTTTTTTTTTTTTAAGATTTTATTGGGGAATTGGGGGAGAGGAACAGTGTTGGGGAAGCGGGGAAGGGGAACAGACAAGTTGCTCTCCTTTTGTTCTTCAGTCTAGTTGCGAGGACGTTGCTTCACTGGCCCATGTTGGTATCCTCATTGCGCTCTTCCCAGATGAGGCAGATCAGTTGCCGGCTTCTGGATGGTCCCTCACCATGGCTATTGGCAGCTCCGCTGGCTGCTGACCACTCACTGTAGCCTATGGCAGCCCACTACAGCTGGGGCTGCAGCATACACTGTCGCAGTGGCTCCCAGCCCAGCTCCAGGTGGAGCTGTCGTTAGCTGTAGAGGGCAGTGTCACTGGCCCTCATATGTGGGATCCGAACCGGGGCTGCTGGCATCCCAAGCCAGCTCTTAACCAATGCGCCACTCGGCCGGCCCTAGAAATAAATTTTCTTAAACATCGGAATTAGCTGTGTTATTTAATTTAGTCTTTATTTAAAGAACACTGTTACTGGGAGTCCATAATACTAGGTTATTGATAGCCTACTAAAAAATAAAGGAATAAAAGTGACTTTTGCTAAAAATAGGTGAAATCATTTCCATCTCATATTTTACTTTTTTAGCCATTGAATATTGTTTTTCTCAGATGTAGTTGCCTGAGTTCTTTTTATTCTTTTCTTTAATAATGATTCTTGGCTTATGTGAATACAATATTAATATTGACTTGGAGCTCTTAATCTAGACTAAATCGAATTTTAAAAATTTGTAATTCTTGACATTATTATTTTCACAGATGTAAAATTCTCTAACAAGATTTAGTAAAAATTAGTTTCTTTAGTTTATTCTTGGGCACTTGCAATAGATACCCACCTTGGCAGAATTCCTTTTTGTTCTTATTTTTTAATTAATTATTTGACTCCAAATTATTTTGTTTCTATTAGATTAGCTGTACCTAGTGAGAAATTGTAACTTAGCATATATATCCTTATAAATAGTTGAATGATTTTTCTGGGATAGAAATTATTTAACTGATACTGACCTACAAAAACGGCATCTTCATGTGGCTAAACCTAATACAAATATTCCTTGTCCTGTGTTTGAGAAATCACAAACTTGGGGAATGATTAAAAACTGTGTTTTAAGACTCCTAGCTTCATAATGGTTTTCTAAAGATCCCATAGAATTTTTTAATTATTTTTTTTTCAGTTACAGTTGACATTCAGTATTATTTTATATTAGTTTTAGGTGTACAGCATAATGTTAAACATTTATATAATTTATATTGTGATTCCCCCCAATTAGTCCGGCACTCACTTGGCACTATACATAGTTGTTGCAATATTACTGACTACATTCTATATACTGCACTTTACATTACTGTCCATAGGTATTCTTAATGGAATCAACTAACACAAAAATGTGGAGTAATAAGTGTACCAACAAAGTGTGTTTCACATTGTGGCAAGAGCCTGACGTGAGTAGATATAGATGTAAATCCTGACCTAAGCACTTGCAAGTTATCCATTCATTGAACACATTCATAATCAAACTCCTTTAAAAAATTCATTAAAGTGCTTATTATGCACCAGGTCCTGGGTTCAATACTTGATACACCGTAATGAAAAAGACTGACACAAGTCTTGAACTCACTGAGCATCTAGCCTAGTAGAGAAAAAAAAACAGACATAAGCTGGCAAATAATCGAATGAATATAACTAAACATGCTATGAAGAAGAATAGAGTGATGTGACAGGAAGTAATAGGATTCAGGATTCGTAGCTCAGTTAGGATTGGTGGACTGCAGTTCTCTGAAGAAGGGGCACTTGCACTGAGACTCTGAAAGGTAATGGAGGTAGTTATCTGGAAACTGGGAGGATGAGTGATGGAGGTGATGGGAGTAAAATCTGTAGGCCCCGTGACAAGAAAGCACTGAGCAGATTGGAAAATTGAATGAGGCAAAATATGTCTCCATTTACATATTTTTTTTTCCTTATTTATTTTAATTAAAGTTTATTGGGGTGACAATTGTTAGTAAATTACATAGGTTTCAGGTGTAGAATTCTGTAATACATCATCTATATATCACGTTGTGTATTCACCACCCAAAGTCATTTCTCCTTCCATCACCATATATTTGATCCCATTTACCCTCATCAACCATCCCCCTCCCTCTTTCCCTCTGGTAACCACTAAATTATTGTCTGTGTCTATGAGTTTTACATAAGCTTTTAAGACTCCGAGAAACTGCAGATGAGAATTACTAAAAGTGGGCTTCATATGATCTACCTCATATGCTTGTTTGGGAATAATGATATTTAATGTACATTGAGAAGTCCTTTTCACCAAGGGTTATTGGAAGTACTTGCTCTGAATTTACTCATTTAGATCTCATAGCAAGATAGTCTCCTTCTCTCTCTCTCTCTCTCTCCCCCTCCCCCTCTCTCACCCTCCCTTCCTCCCTCCCCCTCCCTCCTTCCTTATTAATTAATTAATTAATTATTATTATTATTTTTTTTTCCAGATGAGGAAACTGAGATTTTTGGTAATTTCCATAGTAAGCACATGGCCAAGCTAAGTTTGAATCCAGCAATCTGACTCAAGAGATCGTTCTCTTAACAAAAACACAGCATTTCTAGAATGGCATAACATGGAAAAGGTGTCTAAGCACATTGTGTTTGTTCTTGTAAGTGTAGAAATTGTTATTATTATCAGTATTTTACATGATATATAACTATACCAGCTTAATCCAACATTGACCTCTCCTTCATGTATAAGTTTATTTTTACAATTTATATTTAAAACCAGAATAATTGTGAGATTGAAAGTGTTTAATTACATGAGGATGACAGGCATAAACTAACACTCCTGGTCAAACTGGGACAGATGGCTGTCATACATAAAATGTTGTGAATGGGCCATAATTGGCCTGAGGTCATCCTTTTAGTTGGTATAGCAGCAGTAGTACTGCTTAATGAATTTCTTAAGCTGGAAAGAAATTCAGATACCATCAATTTCAATTTCTTGTTTTATAAGTAATTGCTTATTAAGTACCACAGAAATAAATTACTTGCTCAATAAAGAGCTGGTTAGTTCCAGAGCTAGACTAGACACCCACTTATTATTATTATTATTATTATTATTATTATTATTATTATTTTAATATTCAAGACTGCTTTAAGGCAAATGTGTATTCTTCAGCTGGAACTAAATGTAATGAATGGAACCTCATTTATCCCATCTTGCACTGGCAAGGATTCTTTTCTTTTCTTTTTCAAACTAGTGATCTGTGTTACAGAACTGACTGGGACTCACAGACAGTTCTAGAAACACTTTAGAGAGTTACCATGGGCAGTTTTATGGACTATGCAATCAACATGTCCTAGACATAGAGTCTCAGCTTTGACCTTGTCATTATTTAATTTAATGACCTTTGGTCAGTCACTTACTCTTCATAAGCCTTGACTTCTTCACACAGACAGAGAGAATATGAAAAAACAAAACAAAACAAAAACAAAGCCAAACAAACCTCTAAAGCCATTTTTGGTTTAAATTTAATGAGAATAACTTCTGCTTTGGGGGAAGAAAGTTGCTAAAGAGAAGCAAAGATAGCACAGACTGATTTCAATTTTGCCAAGGGCTACTCCTGAGTCTGTTGCATGTTAAATCACATAGTTCTTGAACTGGATTAATGAGTAGGTAGATAGAGATATTGATTAGGACACTAGTGATTATCCAGTAAATTATGCATGACTGTGTTTAAGTAGACCAACACAATACCTTTGGACTGTTTCCCAAAAAGAAACTAACACTGATGGCTCATTTTTCTGGGATTATGTGGGACTACTTAGGGCTTACAGATGGGCATAATGGGGATTTAAAATTTTAAATCTCAAAATAAAGGATAACTAGGAGACTGGAAAATGAGTTCTAACATTATGTTTTTTTTTTAAAGTTATTAAAGTCCTGAGACATCAATTTATCTCTATATTTTATACTATATAATATTATGTATAATATTTTATAACATATTTAATATATAGTATGGAAGCAATTGCTAAGTGTTTGTGCTGTTTAATATTTAGTAATAATGTTAAAAGAAATACAGATACATTTTTAGGTACTCAGTTCTGGAGTCAAATAGATATATGGGTTTAAATGGTTTATTGCTTGATTTGGAGGACAGTGGTGAGAATTGAGTGGGATGTATATGGAGTGCACATTTATCCTCATTGTGCTTCAGCTGCATTGGCTTTCTTTCCATTCTTTGATTACCTTATAGTCTCTTCAACCACAGAGATTGTGGAAAATATTGTAGATTATTTCATTCAAACCCAGTTAGCTCTATTATAGAATACCTTCCTTTAAACCAGAGGCTAAAATAGCAAAAGACTATATTTCTTAGATTTTGGTGCATCAAGATTCCAATGAGATTTTCTTCCATCAAATAGTCTTCCACATAAATCAGACTGGAAAGAAAAAAGTAACCATTGGGAGACAAAGACTAGTTGTTTCTTTTCATGAGCATAGGCTGGGAGACCTTTTATTCCTATCACATCTGTTAAGAGAATCTAATGTATGAATGTATGAACCTTTGCTTTTCATGGCTTTTAAACAGCAGGTGGTAGCATCAGTGCTGTTTCTAGTGGTAGCATTGGTACATCATCTGGTTGGATCATTTTGGCTGTTTAGCATCAAGTTTAGTTCCCTGGATTTCCCCAAATTCTGAATTACCTATAAGCTTTAATAAGGGCTCTTCTGTGTAAACCACCTAAAGTGGACTCTGTTGTCTGTAACTAAGAATCCTCAAGTAATACAGCAATTTTGAGCATTGAAAGAAGGGAGCCTAGTTAAAGTTTCTTAATGGAAGATAGTCTTTATATATATATATATATATATATATATATATATATATATATATATATATATATATAAAGTCTGACAATTACATTCATGAACTTGTTGCAACGATGTTGCTTGTCATCACATGATAGCCTGCCTGCCCTCATGCAACTTTCCATGAAGACAGATCATTACTTCAATATTATGTCTACCCTATGTATCCCTACTTGGCCCCAAAAGATGGCTGGTTAGTCAATGACAAGTAAGATTCCTCAAGGGAGGAACAACCTAAGACAGGCACAGTCACATGGGAGCCACAGGAGGAATCACAGAGTTGAGAAAAAAGGGCATAGACCCATTGCTTCAGGTTCTGACAGTCTGCCTGTGAAATGACCTACTGATGTGATAATATCTGTCCTCCGAGCATTCTTATCAGTAAATTCCTGCAGAGGAAGTTACTGTCTCTTAGGAGGTATATGACAATAACATGATGGGACCTTCCGTAAAGGCAGCTTGCAGGCATGGGTGATTTGGCCCTGAGCTACATTCTCTAGTATGAGACTCACAGACCGTGGAAGATACATTAATCTTTTCTTATGTGTGAGGTAACAAAAGGAGCAGTCAGGGCAGATTCAGGCCTCAGTCCATGAGGCTGAAGTCCCCTGGCACTAACTGCATTTTTCTCTTATTTGTGTCTCTCTCTTTCTTAACTCTTTGCCATCCCTTCTCCACTCCCACTGCTCAGTCATGCTGGATGCGATAGTTGCTAATCTTTTTTTGATATCAAAGGGATTATTCATTATGAATTTGAACGAACTGGTCAAACAGTTAACCAAGTTTGCTATTTGGAATTGCTAAATAGGCTGCATGAAAAAGTTAGAAAAAAATGGCCTGAACTTTTCCCCAATAACTCATGGTTCTTGCATCACGACAGTGCACCAGCTCGCATGGCACTATCTGTGAGGGAGTTTTTATCCAGTAAACAAACAACTGTATTGGAACATCTTTCCTACTCACCTGATCTCATCCCCAAAGATATTCCTTTACCTGAAGATAAAAGAAACATTGAAAGGAAGACATTTTGATGGCATTCAGGACATTGAGGGTAATATGACAACAGCTTTGATAGCCATTCCAGAAATAGAGTTCCAAAATTGCTTTGAAGGGAAAATTAGGTGTTGGTATTGGTGCAGAGCTTCCCAAGGGGAGTACTTTGAAGGTGACTGTAGTTATATTCAACAATGAGGCATGTAGCACTTTTTCTAGGATGAGTTTGTGAACTTAATTGTCAGACCTTGTGTCTCCATTAAAAATAATTATTGAGTCTGGGTTAGATGCTGCATAGGAACTGGTGTATTAAAACAGACATGAACTCAATATATGAAAGTTAAAATATATTGGGGGAGACATAATTAAAAAGTGAATAAGCAAATAAATATATGTTCAAATAATAATTAGTGCTATGAGAAAAATCACTGAGATGAAGTGATATAATAAAAGAAATGGTTCTTGAAATGGTTCTCTGAAGGATGACAAGAAGCTAGCTAGGAAGAGTATAGGAAGGGCATATCTATAGGTCTGAAGTGAAAAATGTATTTGGTGCACTAAGAAGTTCTGGTGAGTTTTAAAGCCACCTGTAAAATAACAGATGAGAAACCGTGATTAAATAAGGAAAACCTATAATTTGGTAGAAATTGATGTTTAGTCAATTAATGAAATGTAATTCTGATGACATAAGTGATCAGTTATTTCTGATAGCTGGATCCCTACGTAATTATTATATCTAAATGTCATAAAAAACCTCTCTTTTTAAAGAAAAAGGGATGGAGTATTTCTCAGACAACTTTTGTCCAGTAAAACTACTCAAGTGAATGTTTTATTTTCACTAGAAATTGTGTGACATATCTACGCTGTGGAATTCCTATGATCTCATATGACAGAAAAGTAAGGTGAGGAACTAATATAATTATAAAGAGCAAAATGAACAAGTTGAATAATGTAGAATGGCCTAGTGTTGTGCGCTATCATTTAGCTGCTGTAAAGAGACTATGATTATTGAGTTTTCTGTTCTTCTACAGCACTATGAATTTTACAGATTATTATAAAAAATTTTCTTTTACAAGGACTTACTGCTCTTAAAATCTAAAGTGAGGTTCTGAAGAGTCATCAGCTAGTTCCTGCAGTGTTAATGAAAGAGACCTGTAATTAACACATTAGGGAACAAACTGGATCATCAAGCCTTTTGAAGCTATTGCTTATCTTGATCAAATGGTGTGGAATGCTTTCAGCGTTCACTGTTCAGATGTGGTGTCTTCAAGTATCAGGCACATCTTCTTACCTTACTATGTCAATTTGCATATTAAACAAACTCTCTTTCTAACCTCTCTTTGTACCTTTGTCCAGCTAAACCTGGCAGAACATCTTGTGAATGGGCACACTGCCATCATGGCAGATGGACTTGGACAAACAAGATCAAGAGCCAGAATGTATGTCATATTTGACTAAGAAGGGCACATTGATACCAGTGTGTGGAAATAGTATTTGGTGTACAATCTTGCTCCCTGTGGCTGAGGGGATATGACCTACTACTCTAGCTAAGCAAGAAATTAACTTTAATATAAAACAGTTAAGTCTAATCATTACAGAGTTATTGCTCAGGATATTAAGGCTAGAATTCAGGGCTTGTGGGAGGAGAGAAAAATGTAAAACTTTGTCTCTAAGATGTTATTAGAAGAAAATATCAGATACAGATAATTCTTCCAACAATATATCATTATCAACCACAAATATCATTAGACAGTCTACTCTATTCATGCTATTTTTAAGGTAGTGCATCTTATAAACTATCTTTCAGAGAAAGGATTTATGGTTTTCCCTCTTCACATAAGCATAAGTACATTATCCGAGCAATTTTATATTTTATATCTTTCATTTTTATATAACCTATTTATTAATGCATTCCAATTTATTCTCTTCCATTTCTTCAATTTCATTTTTTCCCTCTGTCTTACAGTAATTTATGTTCCACTTCATCATGAATGAATATTTTGAGAAACGTGTCTTAAACTATTGTCCACCTCACCTCTATCCTCTTAATCCTTCTACTCTTGTCATCTCTGCCAATAATGTTACAAGTACTCTGGTTAAAAACAAGGTGACCTTTCACATTAATGTGTCTTTTATTTTCATATCTAATTACTCTTCAAAATGCCAATGATATCACCAATTTACCTTTTTAATCAATCTATGCATATTCTGTTCCTTTAATCCTTAGGTTCCTCCTATCTTACCTGGACCATGAAAGCACTCTCTCAAGTATTTAGCATAAGGGCTTTGAAATCAAACACATCAGGCCACAAATTCTTGCACACCCATTTAACATCTGTTGGAGTTTACTAAATAATACTTATCTCTAAGGAATGTGAGAAGAAATAAAATAGCATTACATATATGAATATCAGTATGTAGATATTACCTTTTTTTTAGCTGAGCAATCCTGCCACCTGTTGGCCGCCCAGCGGCAGCTCAGTTTGGGCTGGGCATTGAACTGCTATTGCTCAGAGCTCAGTGTGTACTCTTGAGTGAGCTCTTAACCAACTGAGCCACTCATAATACAGCATAATTATCAGTATCATGATTAATGTATTTTCTGACTGCCCACCACACTATGCTATAATTCATTATTCAGATGACACACCTAGCCATATGATGACCAAACACTAACCCCACACCACTTAAATTTGATCTAAGATACTCTTTTATTTTTACAAAATAAAACCTAAATATCTTAGCATATACTTCAAGAGATAATGAAATTTTGGTGTCTAAAAATCTGGATATCAATCTAAGCATGGTCATTCATTCATTCAACAGATATTTACCAGTGATCTATTGCATACTTGGCACTTTGTTGACCTATTGCACAACAAAACAGACACGACCACTCTCTATTATGGCTGTTTGATCTTGATTTACTTAATCATCCTGAGCACTAATTTCTTTATATATGATAGGGATAATGGTAAGTAGATTTGGGGCTTGCTTGAAAGGTATAATCTGATAAATGATGTGATTATTATTTTGGAAAGGTATTCCCAGTGATAATTAAGAGTATTCAGATTGAAATTAGGAGCAAAAGGTAAGTTCATAATGTTAAGAGAATGTTCCAAATGGAAGAAAATATTCTGTTTATGTCCATAGGTGGAAATGAGGTCTTCTTCTTATTTTAATATATGTACTATTAATATTATAAGTTTCTGTTGGTTTGTTTACTTAAAGAAAATTATCCTGGGTTTCCTGATAAGATGGTGGAATAGATAAATACTCCTACAACCACTTCAGAATTACTACTAAACTACAGAACAACTATCATTGAGAATTGCCTGAAGTCTAGCTAAATAGAAATCCTATAACTAAGTGTATACAGAAGAAGCTTCCTGAAGACTGGAAGAAGGGGTGGAATGTGAAGCAGACTGGTCCCACACCCACGTGTGGTGGTTAAAGATCAGGAGGGAAATCGGGAATGCAGCGGTCCCCCCTGAGGAGCAAGGGGTCCAACACCCACACCAGGCTCCCCAGCCCAGGGTGCCAGTGCCAGGAAGAGTAATCCCCACAAATTTTGGCTGTGAAAACCAGTGGAGATTGTGGTTGAATGAGATGGAGAGCCCCTAGAGTCCCAGGTGTTCCTCTTAAATGGCCCATGCATGAACCCTGAGGTCCAGGGCTGGGGCAGCAACTCGAGAGGTACCAGGGATGTATGGGGAGGAAATGAATTGTCTGGCTTTAAAGCAAGGACTGGAGGGGAAGCTTTCTCCCAGACAGAAGTGCTGATAAAAGCCATTGTTTTTTTGTTGAGCCTTTCACACAACCAGTGTGCAGATGCAGGTAGGCACCATATCTGAGTCTCCACCAACCTGTTTAACAACTTTTGCCCTGCCCTGGTGGTTCCCTGAGACCCTGCCCCACCTAACTTGCAGATCCACCCAAGCCACTTCAAGTGGCATTTCTTTATAAATGGCATGTCTTCGAAAATGTTGCAAATTTTCCTAAAATCTCTCAGAGGTTCACAATCCCCAAACAAGTAGCATCTGGTCTCAGTGTGCTCTGTTCCTCTTTCCAAGCAGCCCCCAGGCACAGCACTAATGGCAACGAACCTCAGTTCCCAGTTTGGCCTTTTCTAGGCCTTTTTGACCTTCAAGCCCAACATAAATGGTTACCATCTATAGATCACTTTATAGCTCATACAAAGTGGCCCAGGTAGCAGCTGAACTTGGTCTGCAACAGAGCTACTAACAAGAGGCCCTAGAACCAACACACTCAGTGACCAGCTTTAGACCACACCAGCACACCCAAAACCATGTCCACAAATCACCCAAAGGACAGACTGGACAGGCACCAGAGCTTTGCTAAAGTGAATTCTGCTCCATAAGGTCAGTCTCTGCACAGTGGCTCCTACACTGTAGTCACAGCCAGTACTCACAACCAAATTAACCTAAGGGACAGTTTCTCCCATTGATGTGCCAACAGCAACCAAGTCTCAACCACAACAGGAAGGCACACATAGGGGAAACAGGGACACACCTGGAGCACCCATCTCAGGTGACCAGGGAGACTGTGCCACTGAGCACCACAGGACACCTAGCACATAAAGTCACTCTACTAAGATAAGAAGACATAGAAATTCTACCTAATACACAGAAATGATAACAGGAATACAGCCAAAATGTGGAGATGAAGAAATATGTCCCAAATGAAAGAACAGAACAAAGTCCCAGGAAAAGAACTAAACAAAATAGAAGTATGCAGTCCACCAGATGTAGAGTTCAAAGCACTGGTTACAAGGATGGTCAGTAATCCCAGAGAGACTTCAATTGAAGGGGTAGGAAACATTAAAATGAAGGTAGAATACATAAAAAGAAAACCAGTTAGAAATGAAGAACACAAAAAATTAAAATGAAGAATACAATAGAGGGAATCAGCAGAGGATCAAATTAGTGATTCAGAAGATAAGGTAGCAGAAAACACCCAATCAGAACAGCAAAAAGAAAAAGGAATCCAAAAAATGAGGCTCATTTAAGGGGCCTCTGGGAAAACATCAAACATACCAACACTTGCATTATAGGGGTACCAGCAGAGGAACAGAGAGAGCAAGGGATTAAAAACCTATTTGAGGAAATAATGACTGAAAACTCCCTGTAACCTGGTTGAAGGAAATATACATACAAGCCCAGGAAGTGTAGAGAGTCCCAAACAAGAAGAACCCAAAGAGTCCCACAGCAAGACACATCATAATTAAAATGCCAAAGTTAAAGACAAACAGAGAATCTTAAAAGCAACAACAGAGAAGTATTTGGTTGTCAGAAAAGTCATGACACATTTTTGCAACGAAAAACATAGATAAAATATGTCATGACTTTTCCAACAACCCAATATTTAGTTACCTAGAAGGGAACTTCTATAAGACTGTCAGATGATTTCTCAGCAGAAACTTTGCAGACAAGAAGGGATTGGCACAAACATTCAAAGTGATAAATAGCAAGGACCTATAACCAAGTTTATTCTACCCAACAACAACAAAAAAGCTATCATTTAGAATTGTATGGCTGATAAAGAGCTTCCCAGATGAGAAAAATCTGAAGGAGGTTTTCACCACAAATCCAGTATTTAAAAAAAAAAAATGTTAAAGGGACTTTTTTAAGGAGAAAAAAGAAAGATAAAAGAAAATATGAATAATAAAATGGCAATTAGTACATATCTATCAACATTACTTTAAATGTTAATGGATTAAATACTCCAGTCAAAAGACATAGGTGGCTGAATGGAAAGAAAATAAGACCCGTACATAGTACACTCCCTACAAGAGACTCACTTCAGATCCAAAGACACAGAATGAAAGAAAAGAGATGAAAAGATAGTTCATGAAAATGAAAACAAACAAACAAAAAAGTTGGGATAGCAATACTTATACCAAATAAATTAGACTTTAAAACAAAGACTATAACATAACAAGAGACAACAAAGGACCCAGTTATCACATTTCTGGGTATCTATTCAAAAATACCCCAAACACTGTTTCAAAGAGACATGTACATCCATATGTTCTTTGCAGCATTATTTGCAATAGCCAGGCAACTTGAGTGTCCAACAATGGATGAATGGATAAAGAGGTGGTACATATACATAATGGAATAGTACTTAGCATAAAAAAAGAATAAAATCTTACCATGTTCAACAACATGAATGGAGCTGGAGAGTTTTGTGCTGAGTGGAGTAAGTTAGACAGCAAAAGACAAATGCCATATGATTTCACTTATATATGGAATCTAAAGAATAAAATAAATTAACAAATAAGATGGGAACAAAATCATAGATACAGAGAACATTCTGATGGTTGCCAGAAGGGAGGGGGTTTGAAGGGTGAGTGTATGGGGGGAAGGGATTAAGAGGTATAAAGTGATAGTTACAAAATATTCATTGGTATGCAATTTATAACATAGTCAATAATATTGTAATAACTCTGTATGGTGTCCAATGGGAATTAGATTTATTGGGGTGATTATGTCGTAAGATATATGAATGTTAAATCATTGTGTTATACACTTTAAACTAATATAATATTGTATGAGTATGTTAACTATAATTTAAAATAATTAAAAATAAAAATGTTTTTAAAAGGCAATCATCCCTAATATATGTGCATTTATTTTGCACTTATACAATATAATGCTTTCATTCAACATTTGATTTTTAGTAAACTTATGTATCATTCTTGTATGTTTATATAAAAGTGCAATGTAAATATAATTAAATATTTTTTATATAAATCAGTGATTTTTTGTTTGTTTGTTTTCAGAAAGGACAATAGTCTAGAGCATACTGTCCTTTTAAAGTGGGGGGAAAAATAAAAAAAATAAAGTGGGGGAGGCATTGGTTCCAGGAGGTATCTGCATTATAAGATGCAACGAGGATAAAAGAGAAGAATTAAAGGAAGGAATAGGGTCATCAGAAGAGAGAGAGAGAGACAGAGAGAGAAAAGGAAAGACGAGATCATGTAAGTAAAAAAGAGCAAAACACATTTTTCATATGTATGGCATGGTACGAAAATAGCTCTTTATTTAGGTTTTCTTTTACATTTCTAGATATAACTTCAATATTTTATTTCACATTTTCTCATTGTGAAAATATTATACTGAAAGTTCTAGAAAAAAATAGGGACACCAAAAGGTTAATTAATTTTTTCAAAGTCAAGGGGTCAATTAATTAGAAGACCTAAAGTAGAACTTTATATCTCTACCACTCAGACAACTGTTAGTTTGGTAATCATCAGAGAAAAATGGGCTATACTGTGAGGAAATCATAGCTGCAATTCACTTGTATTCATGTGATTTGTTTCCCTTGTATTCATTCCTTGTATTCATGTTTCCCTTACTAGACTGTCAGTAGATAAGGCTGAGAAATTTTGGTCACTGTTAATATTCCTGTTGTCAACATAAGAAAAGTCCAAACAGGATTTTTGTAAGAATTTATTTGAGCCAAACTGCCAGATATGCTGAGAAGCAAGATCTCAAATGTTCCAGAGAATAACAGTGTTGCATCTTCTTTTATACATTTGAAATTAAAGAGGAACAAAAGAAGATTACACAGAGGTAGGAGAAAACAAGATAAGGGAAAACAAGGATTACAGGATTGTTAAAAATATGATATGTTCTCTTGAGGGTGGATAAGGGCTTGTTACAGAGATATGTGAACCTAGATGCCCAGAAACAATGGACAGGACTTACTTAAAGCAAAGATAAACCTTTTACTAAAGAAGTTTGTCAGGGGCATTACTACCCACCATGACCTGCCCAGTTAGTAATTTATGATCACATAACCCTAGGACGTTACTTTCCATAGAACCCCTATTTTCCACAGCTCCTGAAATGAAATATTAGTTCATAGAATTACAATGTAAATTCCTTTTCATGGCCTAGAAAGCTAATATAATGTTACCTGGCAAAAACTTCGACCATGTTTTTGGACTACTTCCTTCTCTCTTTGGAACTGTAATCATACTCTCCTCCTTGCTATTCCTAGGAAACACCAAGCACACACATGCCTTGTTGCTTTTGCATTCCCATTCTCTCCTGGAATTCTCATTCCATAGATACCTGAATGGTTTAGCCCATTATCTTACTTAAGTCTCTGCGCATATATCATCTATCTGGAGAGGCCTTCCCTGACCATTCTATCTAAGATATCACTCTCTGTCACTCTATCCATTTAGCTGCTTTATATTTCTTCATACATTTTGATAATTATTTTAATCAATATATGTTTATTGAGCACCTACTATGTATCAGATACTTATCTAAACACAGGGGTATAACATACAAAAACATGCAGAAATCCATGTCCTTATGGAGCATAAATTCTATCACAGAAATAGAAAATATAAAAGGTTTAAATCAAGGATATGTTATTTTTGTTAATGAGAAATGCCATGAAAAAATATACATTTGTATAAGGAGAATGGGAAATTTGGGTGACCAGGGAAGACCTCTTTTAAAATGTGATATTTGAGTTAAGACTAAAAGAATGTGATGGAGCAAACTGTGCAGTCGGCCAGGGGAACTATTGAGGAGGAGCTAATAGCAAATAAAAAGGTTCTCAGCTGGGAGTCAAACAAGCTTGACCCAAGATAACAGAGGAAGCCACTATAGCTGGTGCAGTGATTGAGGGAAGAATATTAAGAAGCCAAGTAGGAAGAGAAACCGGGTTCAGGTCATATAGGGCTTTGGAGATCATTGTAAGCCTGAATTATGCTACTCTTTGATGGTAGAGTTTTAAACAGAAAGTTAATGTGATTGAACTTAGGCTGTGACTAGATCTCTTAAATCACTTTGTTAAGAACAGAATGAAATGGCTCATGGCAGTAGCATAAAGATCAGTTAGAAAGCTCTTGAAGTAATCCCATAAGAAGTGGCAGTGGCAACTGTGGAAGTAGTAAGAAGTAGTGATATTTTGGATATATTTTGAATGTAGAACCAATAGATTTGATGACAGTTAGGAAGTGAAGTTTGAGAAAAATGTGACAGATGACTTCAAGTAACCAAAATAAAGGAACTGCCATTTACTGATATGGGTTTGACTGCTAAAAACAGATTGTGGAGGATGAGGTAGATACAAACACATGCTCTACCGTGATGGTGATACAATGACAAACAAAATATTTATGTAAAATCATCCAATTTATGATCTATAGGGGAAAAGAAAAAATAAATAAATATGTAGTTTATTAGATGGAGATCAGGGGCTTTCTATTGTATATAAAATAGTATACCATTTGTAGTACACAATAGCTGTTGTAACAGGTAAACACTGAAATCTCAGAGGTTTATCCATATAGAAGCTTCTTGTTCATCTATAAGTGCAAATGGTGGTATTGGTGGTGACTGTGAGGTGATTTGGTCTTTGAAGTCATTCAGAGACCCAGGCTAATGGAGGCTCTATTATCTTTAAAGTGTGGTGCCTAACGTCACCTTGCGCATCAACACCTAGATGACTGATAGGGAAAGAAAATGTAGAGATCTCACAGAAGATTTTATGGGGTAGGCATAGACAGTCGTGGACCTTACTTTCCTCCTCCCTCATTCTTGTGAGTATTGTGTAATCACATGGTTCCTTTAGGTGCAAGGAGGGTTGGGAAATGTAGTCCATTTAACAGCATAGGAAAACACGTATTGGCAGGAGCTAGCTATGAAGTGTGATAAAAAATATATATATATATATATGACAAATATTTAAGTTCAAAAAAAAATATTACAGTAAAAGACACATTGCCATTAATCCTCCCCTCGAAATCTCACCCTCCCTTCAGACTCACTTATGCCATCATTCTTGTCACTTTCTGAAGCAGTTCTGGAAGTCTTCTTTTGTGTCTTTAGTTGCACTGTCATGGCCGCCTCAATATCCTGAATCATTTTGACTTTGGGGAAGAGCCAGAAGTCGCACGGTGCCAGATCTGCTGAATAAGGTGGATGAGGACACACCATAATGTTTTTATTTGACAGAAATTGCTATATACAGAAGTGATGTGTGACATGGAGCATTGTCATGATGGAGGATGATTTACAGCAGACTTTAAAACCATAACTCACACACAATGGACTGCACTGAACAAGTTGAAACATGTCACACACTGTTACTAAGGTTCGACATGCCACTTCAAATATTGAAGATCCTGTCTTTCCATTGGATGGCACTTGGCAGCAGCATTCACTTATTTTGTGATCACACCTTGTACATGGGAGCAAGATATTTTGGACTGAGAGATAACATTTGAGCAGCGACTTGAAGTAATTGAATCAGTTAACCACGAAGCTCTAAATGAAGAAACTGTGTGCAGAGAGATAGGAGATGTAACAACCCTGAGGTGGCAAGTTGAGGGGGTTCTGGAGCAATAGCAAGGTGAGTGCAGTGAGCCTGCAGCCACCAAAGGGAAAGCAGAGGAGGAAAAGTCAGAAGTGATCTGGGCAGATCCTAGAGCCTTTTTAACTATGGTCAGAATTTTGCGTTATCTCATTGTTTGAATGAGATAAGAAGCTATTGGAAGACTTTTAAGCATAGGAGCAAAAGGACATTGTTTTGAAGAGAATTCCTCTGGCTGCAACTGAGACTAAATTATAGAGGCACATGAGCAGAAGCAGGGAGAAGAATTACAAAGTTGCTTCAGTAACCCAGGCAAAAGGAAAGAGTTACTAGAAACAAGCAGGTAGATTGGTTGGAAGTAGTAAGAAATGGTTGGATTCTGGAAAATATTGTATATTTTTAGAATTGGAGTTTTCCCCATACTTTGTATTCTAACATATAAGTAAATAACCATATACCTTTAACCTAGGTTCACCAGTTGTTATTATTTTGCTATACTTGCTTTATAATGGTAATTATTTATCTATGTGCTATTTATGTATATTTGTAAATATGTAAGTATGTATATACATACATCCAACTTGGGGTTCTTAGCCCAACTCATGGAAAACATCATAGCATATTACTCCTAAATACTTCAGCATGCAGCTCCCAGGGATAGCCTACATAACAATAGTATGGAAATATTTTGAAGGCAGAACTGAAAGGATTTCCTGATGGATTGTTTGCGGAATGCAAGAAGGAGTGTCAAAGATTTCATTTCTGAAGATTTGGAAGGAGCAGCTGAAAGTAAGGAGATGCTATTTACCCTGATGAGGAAAACTGCAAGAAACTCTGGTTTGGATTCATTAAGATTGAATTTCTTGCCATTTTTGTCTAGAGATTGGTTGGGATAGGACATACTCTAAAAGTTTGGGGTGTGGAAAATTTCTTGAAGTCAAGGAAATCTTGAACAGGGAAGAAGAAAATAGCAGAACCCAGATGCCAGAATATTTCAGTGAAATAATTTAACAGCAATTCTAAATGGAGAATGGAGCCATTCCAGTTAGTACGCTTTGTCAATCTGTAGCAGACCATTTCACTCAGATTGTTGTAAAGTTAAGAAAATGTGTAACTTTTAAAGGGAAGTAGTACAAGACAGGGCAGTCTCCAGATTTGGTTGAGTTAATGGCTAGGACTGTGTCAAAAAAACCAAGTATTTTCTTGTTCTCTGTATTGTCATCCTAATTGTAGACTTCCCTTTGATATTGCCCCCATCAAATTCTTAAAATGACTGATAGAAATATCTAAGGCAATGTTTATTTGTTCATGAAGAGGAAGAGAAAAGGCTCTACTTTAAGCATGGATTGTAATTTCCTCTTTTAATCATGTTTGGTCCATCTGAGTTGCCATTTATATAATTACAATTACCAGGATCCATACAGTATGTAATCATTTAGAAATGGCATCTTTGGTTCTGCATAATGTCTGTTAGATTTATTTTTGTTGTTGTTTTATCTGTGTATCGATCCTTTTTATTGTTGAGTAAAACGTGATGTATGAATATACCACATGGACATTGGGTTGTTTTATGGTGTTTGGTGATTTTGGATAAAGCTAGTATAACCATTATGAACAAATCTTTAATTACTACCATATTTTCATTACTCTTGGAAATGTACCTAGAAGTAGAATTACTGTGTTATAGGGTTTATAGGCCTGTTTTACTTTATAAAAAAAAAACTTTCTTCAAAGAGATTCTACATAATCAGTCCTGATATATTGGGTTGTTGGAAAAGTCATGACGTATTTTGTCTATGTTTTTTGGAAGGTCATTTATTTATATAAAGAACAAATCAATCGATATATTGACTATTTTGTTCGATAACCTTTCGCCATCTTTCACTGAGCTTCATAATTCCTTGTTCATAGAAGGACCTGTCTTTATTTGTGAAAAACTGAACAAGGTGCTGCTTTATGGCCTCATCTGAATTGAACGTTATACTACACAAGGAGTTTAGAAGAGAGCGAAACAAGTGAAAGTCTGATGGCATAAGGTCAGGTGAGTATGGTGGGTGGGGCAACACATCCCATCCAAGGTCCAATAATTTTTGCTGGGTGATCAAACTTGTGTGTGGTCTCGCATTGTCATGATGGAACACAACTCCTTTACAATCGACAAGCTCTGGACATTTCTGGATGACGGATTCATTCAAACTGTCCAATTGCCAACAGTACACATTTGATCTGATTGTTTGGTTCCTTGGTATGAGCTCGAAAAATACACCTTTAAAATCCCACCACACTGAGAGCGTAAACTTCCTCTGATGAATGTCTGCTTTCTATGTCGTTTCAGGCGAATCATCACCTCGGGACCAAAACTGTTTGAACACCACATTGTTGTAAACAATCCACTTCTCATCACCAGTTATCAGTCACTTCCAAAAAGGATCACTTTCCTCATGTTTAATGAGCATATTGCAGATGCTTGTACGTGCCGTCAAATGAACTTCTTTGAGTTCATGCGGAACCCAAATATTGAGCTTCCTTATGTATCCCAGCTTCTTCAGGTGGTTGTGAACACTTGAGTGATGGATTTTCAATGTTTCTGCAATCTCTTGTGTTGTGTAATGTGGATTTTACTTATTAATGGCTTTATTTTTTCCTCATCAATGTCGGTGGGCCTCCCTGACCAAGAAGCATCATTGAGATTAAAATCACCAGCACATAATTTTGTGAACCATCATTGGCACTGATGTTCTTGTACAGCATGATCACCATAAACTTTATGCAACTTCTCGCAAGCTTGACATGCTTTCTTCCCTTTATGGAAATAAAACAGTAAAATATGGCAAAAAAGCACAGTTTGGTCTTCCATTTTCAGCTTGTAAAATCTCCAAAGCTCAACCAAATCGCTCTTTTTTTTAGAATGAAGCTAGAACTGTCAGCTGTCAAATGAAATAGCAATAACATAGATGCGAGTGACTCTAGTACTTCCAAAAATGAACCAGTGCCATCTGTTGCAAACATGCATCATGACTTTTCCAACAATCCAATAACAGAGGCAGAAACAAAGTCTGCAGCTTCAGCATTTGTTGTTATGGATTTGTAATAAAATTTAAATTATTATAAATAAATTCTTCATCTCTAAATTACCATGTGTTACGAGAGGGAGAAACGAAGTTCTTATATACTGAGAAGATGCACTAATTCCTTTAAGGGTTGTTGCATATAAAATTGCTGGCATATGACAGTCGAAACCCAGAACAGAAATTATGTATGCATATTCCTGATGGAATGAGTACTTAATACTCTTAGAGATTCAGGAAATGATGTCTTCAGTAACCATCACTAGATCAAAGAAAGGGCCAAGGCAAAGGACTAGAGACAATTTGTCATTTTTAATAATATGAAATGCCAAGGAACGTTAAGGTACGTTTTGTCCCTGAGTTAGAAAGGGCCTGGTTCCTGGTTAAATTACAGACAATAATCAGTTTTATCTCCATGCTATGGGCAGTTATACTATTCTGGGGAGGTCAGCCTTTGATTCACTTGCATTTTCCTTCTGTAGAAACTTACTGATAACTTCCTATCAATCTGTGTGTCACCATCTGTCATGGACTAAATGTTTGTGTACTCCTAAAATCCATGTATTGAAATCCTGACCCCCGAGTGATTATGGTAGGAGGCAGGGCCTTTTGGAGGTGATTAATTAGGTCATGAATGGGTTTAGTGCCCTTATAACAAAGACCCCAGGGGGCTCTCTTTCTCCTTCTGCCAAGTGAGGACACTGCAGCAGGCAACAGTTTATGAACAAGGAAGCGGTCCCTTACCAGACACAAAATCTCCTGTGGCCTTGATCTTGAACATCCTAGTCTCCAGAGCTGTGAGAAATAAATGTTTGTTGTTTAAGCCACCCAGTCTATGGTATTTTTGTTATTGCAGCCCAAACAGACTAAGACACCATCAATCTGGGGTGTGTGTGAAGTCTAAGCCATGAAATTCAAAATACAAATATAGGGTTCAGGAAGTCTATTTGTTATGGTCTAGTAGTTCTCTTATTATCTTGGCTAAACAAATATATAAAGCTAAGTTTTAATCTATATCTCCCAGTTTTCATGACCTTGTAAATATAGTACTGTGTACTTCTGCCTTCATTTTATCTCCTAGATAAAAGTTGTTCTGTATGACTCTGTTTCTAATATACCTAATATTTCCCACCATTAGCTCAAAAATATATTCTTTTTTTCCCTAGTTTTACTGAGAAATAATTCACATACATCACAATATAAGTTGAAGGCATATAGCATGATGGTTTGATTTACATATATTGTGAAATGCTTACCACAATAGGTTAAGCTAACATTCATCTCCTTATATAGATAAGATGAAAAATGTGTTCTTATTCCATTTGTGCATGTGCTCATGGGCATCCTGATCACAAAATGAAAAGCTGATGCCCAGCCAGACTTTAAAAGTGTCAACTCTGTTTAATACGTGTTTTTTTTTCCCTTCATTACATGATACTACTATTTGTTATTGGCAGACAAAACTAAACAATTACAGGCCTCATGCAATATTTTTTTCCACTCTGTTTTGAATAAAATCATTGGATTGAGGTCACTGATTTTATTATGGAAAGGATGATAATACGAAAATCATATTTTTTGTTTTGGACCTGTGTCTCTGTTTCGGTGCAAGGAGTACTGTGGGAATCATCAGCTCAGCTAGTTGCAAGTATTAATTTGGGCTCTTTCTATACCTATTTATGGAGGGAGGTGACGGGGTGTGCATCATCCATTGTGGCCCCTTTGCTAAAATAATTAAAATTCTCTCAAGAAAATAAACTTTCTCCCTCTCCCTCCTGCTGTTTTTTTTTTCTGGGGGTGGGGAGATCTCTGGAGAGATATAGATTAATCTGACTTTCTGGTGTCACATTTACATCACCAACAATTTTAGGAGGCTTGCAATCCTCTTCTAAAAAAACCCAGCCAGCTTCACCATTTTAAGCTCATTCTCATCACCACTGTAAACCTCTGCAACAGCCATCATGCTAGACCCAGCCAGCTTGATCCTTCTCTTCAGTTTCCTAAATTACCACTCACATAAGTGGTATTATTGCATATTATGGACATTTAACGAAGGGTAGCAAAGGGTAATTAGAGCCCAAGGAAGAAAAAAATTCAAATTTAAATAGGAACCACTGTCCTAAAAATTTATCATTTCTTGCATGCCAAAGGGAATTTCTTGCTGATGGTATTGCTTCATTAGACCTCAGCTTATCATGATCTCTTTGGGCCTCTTTCCCTACCTGATACCATTCACTACGTGTACTAGGTGATCAAAATCCAAACCTCCACCTTGCTATTACTTTCTCATGCAGGGCAGTTTCATTTCCTATGTGTGGCATCTCACTCATGCTCAGAGAGATCCCAGGACTCTCAACTTTACTCAGCAAGTTTCTACAAAATATTTAATAGACTAAAATCAATGAAAACCATTTTCTTAAAAACAATACTTTCTCCTGCTACATCTCTAGTTATACACAAAAATAGTGTTTTTTTCCTATCTGTTGAGATTCTATATGCATCTCCTCATCCCAATTATAATTTGAATTAGAGTTCTGAACTCAATGATTTAAATCATTTTTGAATAATCTCAGTATATAAAGCAGTGAACATGAACCACATTGCATTCAGATTAAATTTTCCTTCAGATGGCCCAAACTAGCTGCCTCTTCATATCTAAATATGAAACTGGGCATACAAGAAGGGATTGCCAAGTGGTATACAGCAATTAACAAAATAGTGAATCATAGTGAACTTAAATACCAATGTTGTACTATTTTCTTAGCTTTGTGAAAGGCAAGATTAACTGAAGGTATGGGATATGAACCAAAGATACCCTTTCGTACAGCTACCCCATATTTTTGCCTCTTCATTCTTAAAGTCCATCATGGAAAACAGACTGACAACTAAACCAGATTCTACCACTTTAATAGGACTTGAATATCCAGGAAGATTTTTTTCTCAGTCTGCGAAGACCTTGAAAAGAGATGGTTCTTTGTAACCCTATTTCTACATAGCACTTAGAAAAGACCTAGAAAGTGTTTAAATGACATTAGCCATCATTTTTAGTGGGAAGTAGCATAGTATATAGTATGGCAGTTAAGACACTAGTCTCTGGAGTGAGATTGCCTGAATTTGAGCCCTGACACACCACTACTTGCAGTGATCTTAGGCAGTTAACTTAAATTTATTGGGACTCAGTTTCCTCATTTGAGAAAAAAATATCCATAACAATGACAATTATATTAGGGGTTGTTCAGGCGATTACTTACTTAATACATATAAAATGCTTAGAATGATGCTGGTACATTGTTAAGTGCTTAACTAGAGGTCCTTTCCTTTGGTTTTGCTTTGGCCAGAGTTGGCCTGAACTCACTTTCTCTATACTTCATGGCTTTGATTTTTCAGAGGTTGGTGAAAAATAGGGAATGGTGGTGAGAACTGTGTCGAAACAGTAGTAGTGGGAAACAGCTGGTGCTAAAGGCATTGCTGCCTCTACAGATTAAGTATGGGTCCATTCAGAAAACTTTAGAAAGTGATCCCACTGGGGAATTGGAAGCATATGCATACTGACACTAGTGGAGGTTTTGCAGTGTATGTTCAAGGTCCAAATTGAGAAGAGAGAAATATTCCAGGCCTGAATGAAATCAAATGTCTTTCATCTGGGAACCTAAGCATACAACTTTAAGCAACTCATTATAGGAGGGAAAAAAAAAAAAGTGAATCTTGCCATGCAAACCATTTGTCCTATTTTTTGCTTAGTCTCACATTTGGAAATGTTTTTTTGTCTAAATGTGTATACTACATCACATTTACTCATCATGCCTATGTTTTGGCAAATGGAAATTATGAGGATTTTATTAGGATTTTCTGAACTGGTTATGGGAGGCCTTATTATTCTTCTACCAGTGTTTGTCCCAAGACCCTGGCACTTGATAGTGATGGCTGTACCTGGTATAAGTCACGTGAAACTTGGTAAGGGTTCAAACATCTCATTGGGAACCTTATTTTCATTTTATTTAATTCTATGAGTTTCCTCATGCTTTAGTCCCTGGAATTTGGGTCTGGAATTTGTTGGCTCTGTTGAGCAGTGTGCAGGTTCTGATTTGTAATGGAGGGCTGTTAAGATATGCATACATCTGATGGGAGATAGGACCTGAGCCTGCACAACTGCTTGAAAGCATTTGACTTTGACAACATGAATCAGTTGTCTTTGTTTCCACATATGCAACTCTGTGCACAGAGGCAGAGATAGAAGTTGTAAGTGGTCTCTATTACCAGGAAGGGACTCTGCAATTTACTGGCATCTCCAAAAATCTAGCTTTGTGACTTTGGATGCATGCATGGAAGTGGGTAGAAAGCGGAGCAACTGGGTAACAATGAGCAAAAAAAATTCCAGCATCTTCCAGATCTTGGCTGGAGTAAAGGAAGTGCCTTTGTATGAAGCAAAAGAAAAAATGGACCCAGGAGAGGAGGGATGCCAATGTCATGCAAACTCACAAAACTAAAACTGAATGTGAGATGTTTTATCATGCTGCTCTAACATTTAAAAGCAATAAGCATTATAGGAGTGCTATTGGAAGAGTTTTATCTGGAGCAAATTTTCCCTTTACATTATCTTGCAATCAAGTTGCATGTTTTCATTGAAATCAGACTTTAAGACTTAATGTATACAGATTTACATTCTTAAATGAAAATTTCAGGATCATGTTTTGATTGTGTCAGGCAAGGTACTATGTGAGTTACTACGAGTACTTGTTCATTTCCCTGATGATAAGGCATAGATTTACTGCAGTCTAAAAAAAGTAATGTAAATGTTGGAAATTTAAGCATTTAATGTTGGGAATAGAAATGGCTTTAGAACGTGTTTGTATTTAAGAAAGTGGGGACCAGTATACTTGGTTCAATTAATTCCATTATTCACTTAAAAACATCTATTCAGTGCCTCCTGAGTGCGAGGCCTTCACTAGCTCTAAAGTTACTGCTGTGTAGGGTTTGATTCTTGGTTTGGAGAATATTGCAAACTAAGGAAAAACCAACACTAAACAAGTAATCATGATAAAACAGAATTATGTAGTCTCTAACAGAGGCATAAAAATATGTACGTACACACTGTCAGATGGTTGGGGTTCGACTCCAGTTTCCAATGCTTACAGATGCTTCGATATTTGGTTAGTTATTCACCTCTCTGAGCTTCAATTTCCTACCTCTCAAGTAAACATAAAAATATTGGGTTGTCGGAAAAGTCATGATATATTTTTTCTATGGTTTTCATTGCAAAAATGCATCATGACTTTTCCAACAACCCAATAGTACCTACTGCATAGGGTTGTTGTGAATATCAAATAAATCAATCCTTGTGATATATGTAACAGTACCCAGCACATAGCAAGTCCTTAATATATATTTTATTAGTATTAGCTTTGATATAAATCACAGAAATTAGAAACATATTACAAACATCCTGATTTCTCATCATATTCCATATATAATAATCTCACCCATGCATTTATGTCATTGGTTTATTTAAGAAATGTGTTAATGATGTTTTTGTGCATTCCAAATATTCATCCATCTCATGCCTTTGAGTATCTATGTGCTATTGACATCTCCAGGCTATACATCTAACTCATATGTCTAATGTAAATGGCCTCCACTATTCTTATATCTAATTTAAATACTCAACATTTTCAGTTGAGTGTTTTTTAGTTAGGATCACTTGGGCAACGTGTTGTCACACACACACAAAAGTAAAATAAAATAAAATAAAATAAAATAAATAAAAAAAATAAAAATGAAAGACCACAAATAACAGTGCAAAAAAAAAAAAAAAGACTGAGTTTATTTTTCCTCAAATAAGAGAAGTCTGGAGGTAATATATCCAGGACTGGTTATGATCTGTGACCCAGGCCCTTTCTAACTTTCTTTCTTATCTTTAAAGTATAGGTCTCTTCCACCAGTCCAAGATGTCTGCTCAAGCACCTGCCATCATGTCTGAATCTCAAGAATCAGGTAAGATAAAGAGATGAAAAGAAGAGTAAAAGGCACCCCCTCAAAATCTGGTAAGAAAGTTTCTCCTTTCGAGTCCTCAGAACAATTCTTCTTATATCTCTTTAGCCATAACTTAGGCACATGGCCACAATTAGCCCCAAGAGAGGCTGGACAGTGTTTTTTGTTTGTTTGTTTGTTTGTTTGTTTGTTTTATCTGAAGCATCCATGTGTCTAACTAAGGATGGGGGTCTAATATTAAGGGAACAAAAGAAAAAGGATATTGGAGGAACATACATTAATCAGTCAGCCAGTTTGGATAGCGTTGAAACAGAGGGAAAGATCATGAACTCCGAATTTACTGCAACCTACTATTAGGTGACTTTGGATAAGCTGCTTCATTTCTCTAAGTTTTAATTCATTTATCAGGAACATGGGTATTGTTTCAGGAACACATGAGTTAGTGTATGTCAGCATTTAGAACAGTGTTGTGCACATGGGAGGTGCTTATTTCATTGTGTGAGAAGCCACAGAGAAGACTGAGTAGAATTCTGTCAACTGACCAAAGTGTTAACACCATCACTCTAGCTGATACTGAGACAACATAGAACAAAAACAGTGTAGGTATAGGGAAAAGAGTTAGAAGACTATTGCTATAGAAGTAGTGATAAGGGAACAGGATGGTGCCAGAGATATTGTGAAAAGCAGTTATATTTAGGATATATTCTGATGGTGAACAAATATAATTTACTTACGTGGGCTGGGAGATGAGAGTTAAAATGGCCATCTATCTTTTTTATCACTATGCTATTACAACTAACACTTCCCTCATTCATGTTAGATACTATCACAATGTCTTATGCATGGTAAGGGCTACACACATGCTATAGCCAATTCAATTGGAAAGTTAACTACCTCTTAATTATTTTGGGGCTCTCACATTCATTCTTAGACATATTCATTTATACAATCATCATAAAGTTATAATCATATAAATATAGTAAAAGGTGTTATTATTAATATGTAAAGATATTGTTATTTAAGTAAATTGAATTTTCAATAATTATATGAAGTCCTACTAAGAGCAGAAACCACTGTCATAGTTTTTGTTTCTCTACCATGCTTTAAATATAAAGACATTAAATATAGATAATATTATTGTTAATTTAGAGTCAGTATGGTGGAGTGAAAAGAATAGGACTTTATGACTGAGTTTAAAATATTTATGTTTTCTGAGTTTACTTATTATGTGAGTTTTTATTCTAAAAGTATTTCCAATTCAGGTCTCCATGGCATATTTTTAAGGTTTTGTCTGGAATTGTTATTGTTATTATGCCGATCATTTAAGTTATAATTAAGCTGGATATCAAATTATTGACTCAGTATACTTTTCCTTTAATATTTTAAGAATATTATACTGTCCTCCTGTATCCATTGACATCTGACATTCATTGATCCTTGTACTTTTGTAGGTGATCTCCATCCTCCCTCCCTTCCTCCCTCCTTCCCTCCCTTCCTCCCTCCCTTCCTTCCTTTTAAATATCATAAACAGGTTTTATTTATCACCATGAAAAGTCTGAAAATTAAAAAGGTTCTTGGACGGGGGGCTCATATGCACCAGCTCACTCAGCTTTGACACCTGTCTCATCCCCAATAGCTTTTCCAGAACTGCTATCTTCACCATGAAGCTCCATGAGTTTTCCCAATTCAAATTTGGGCTGCTTTGGTATTTTGACTTTTCTAACAAAGATCATGGAGTGGATAAATAATTTGACAAGACTCTTCTATGTCTTTTTCAACGCTGTCTAGAGTCAATTTATTGACCACTTCTTTCAAGTCATTTGTCTACACCTCTCAGGTCATGATTTCCATCATCTTCTTCTGGATTTGGTGGACTTGTTGATGATGAGCACAGAGATCTTCTGAATCTGATTGCTGCATTTTTCAGTAAAACCAACACAGAATAGATAAAGCAAATAACCATCAGTAGTCTTGACATCAACATGAACTTTATTCATGGTCTGCCATTTTTTGAACATGGAGCACAATTTGTTATGGGTAAGATCCGTGCAATGAAAATTAGTTAGGTAGCTTTTGCCCTGAACATCCCAGTAATTAGCTTGGATTTTCTAACTTCAACTTTTATCATTTTGCAGAGCAGCTCGGTTTACCTCAAAAATGCGACTCTTGAGACCATCAGATGCAATGTTCCTTGAGTTCTCGTGACTAGGGTGTCCCAGTATTTCTTATATTGAACATAGCTGGTGCTTGCTATACCAATCTTCATTAGAAAATGGATCAGCCACTTTATTTTTGGCTCCCTTCTTGCCACCTTTCGCAAGGCGTTTCTTCTTGCTAACCACCATGGTGTTGCATGGAGCCAAAAGGTGTAGGTGATCTCTTTCTATAATAGGCTTACAGGATCCCTTTTCTCTTTGGTGTTTTCACATTTTATCTTATCTATTTTCTTTTTTATAGATCATTTAAGGTTGGGATTTTCTTTTTTACCTTTCATCTGCCTGTTTTTTAATCTTTCTTTTATTTTCTATTGTTTGATATTGACACATCTCTCTATGAATATCCCTTATATGTTTTTATGACTTCCTGCTACTTTTGGGAGAGTTCATGCATCAGATTTTCTAACATACTGAAATTTGTCTTCAGCAGATTCCATCTTACTACTTATCCAATATATTGTTTCACTTGTTTCACCTCATTTTTCTTCTTTTTTATTCATTATTATATTTATTTCTGATTTAATTTTGCTTGTCTTTTCTTATCTCTTAAGTGTAAATTATATATCATTATTTATTTAAATGATTGTATGTTAATTTCAATAACTTCTTTGTAATATATGTCTTCCAGTAAGTTATTTCATATTTATTGTAGTTGTATACCTCAGGTGTCCACTTCCTTTGACCTGTGACTTCCTGTCCTTCTAGGGAGGAATATAGCTACACTGTCTGGAATGTGTATTAGAAAGGGCTGAAGCCAGTCATTAGTCTGTGTCATTCTCTTGGAGTTTATGGGAAAATGAGCAGAGTCTGGGGTGGATGACTACATCGTCACAACTTGCAAACAATTGTCTTAGGTGTTATTATAAACCTTGAGAGAAGCAGCTTTGAGGGAGCAATTGTCTCCAGATTGCAATCCAGCCATACTGGGTATTTGAAAGAGAAGTAGTGGAGGAATGAATTCTCATGGTTTTCTGATCAATGCTCTCCTGTTTCCTAGAATTCCTCATCTCAGTAGGGAGGAGGGCTTGTGCTCACCTGATCGTTATCCCATGGATTTCTGTACTTACATCAGGACTACTGTTGTTGATTGCTCTGGTGAAAAGACCCAGCATGATTTTCTGAAGTGCGTGCTGGGAAGACGCAAGAACAGATTGAAAATGTTCCCAGGCTCCTTCTTCCATTTACACATATTTCTGTCCCTACTTCTGGGTGATACCCTGACCCTCATTTTTCTTGCATCTAGCACACACCATTGAAGAAAATGGTTTGTCTTCCCAGGGGTTTGTCATCTCTATGGTTGCTGGGTTTCTTTTGTTGTTATTAATTTTAATTCCTGGTTTAAGTCCAAGCTCTTTTATGGCTTCTCTAGCTTCTCTGAAATGATTTCATAAAAGGAAACAAGTAGTTTATGCCAGTTCATTATCTTGTGTGATCCTTTACTCAACATATAGGAATCCACAGGCCTTCAAATATCTTCAGAGAATACATTCTAAATTGAAAATATCAATTCATGACAATGTCATCTTTCATGTTCACATATTTAGGCTTTGATTTTACTGGTTTTTTTTTTTTGAGGGTAGTGTCACTGGCCCTCATATGAGGGACCCAAACCCTGGCCGCTGTCTTCCCAAGCCAGCGCTTAACCACTGCGCCACTCGGTTGGCCCTGATTTTACTTTTAATGTTTACTTAAACCCTCCCCCAAAAAACATTTTATCTCACTTTTTTCTATCATTGGACAATAAGTGTTCAGTATTTGCTTCTAAACTGCCCATACTTATGTACCTTGAAAAATTGATGAATTTTCTAAATAGAGGCTCTATTTCTGTTGTCACACTTATGAGATGATAAATTAGTAGGCCTGCAAAGTGGTGCATTATAGTTATACCTCACCAACAAATAAAGCAGACAAAATAGGATTGGGTGCAAAAATATTGCAAATAAAGTAAAAGAACATGAGAGCACTCTTCCCTTCCAAATATGGTAGAGGCAACTATTGTGTAAAGAGATTGTTGTTTTTTTTCTTCCTATCCATTTACTTTCCCCTCTTCTTGAGTTTGTTGAAATGGGTTTTGTTTGATTATAAATTGTTACATAGTTTAATAACCCAAACACAGGTACACCAGATCCTTAATGATTCATTTAATATTTTAATTTTTTGTTTGTTTCAGGAGTCTAAAACCAATTATGACATATTCATTAATATTTTTATCTACACTATGTGAAGCTAATGGACATGATTCATTGGAATTTAAAGAAGCACATTAAATAATGGGATTTTCTTAATGATTATAAAACATCATAGGCTCTATTAGAATGAAGGCAGTTGAAGGAGAAAAAAACAAGTAGGTGCCAGTTTTCTAGGCTAGCTCCTTTCTCTGTATAATTTGGAAGTTAACCTGGCACATTCTGCAGTTGTTTAAAACACACTTACTGAATGTTTTACAATTATGTGTTTTCCCTGTTTGCTTGGGTAGGTGACCTTTGGTTCAGCTTCTGTGTATGTACACAACTTAATTGAAGCTTTTAGAGAGTTCTAAGGAAATAGAATTAGTTTTCAAGATGTTGTCTCTCAGAGAAATCTAGCCAGGAGGCGTGAAGGTTCCAGAGTTAAATAGTTGCCTATGTAACGGTAGGACTGTATCATTTATTTTTCTCTACTCCATTTTATTTTATTTTCTCTCTTGCCATATATTATATTTATCTCTTGTTGATAAGTATGCATTGTAAGATAACTAGAAACCAAGACTAACAGAATTGATCAGACAAGATACAATATGACATTAAACAAATCAGTTGCAGATTATATGTGAGTTAGGGCAATGAGACTCATTTTATAAATAATACAACCATGAAATGTGGTATAATCAAAAGAGACTGGTTTCAAAAAGTCACACAGTGAAATATCTATGTAGGGATTATTTCCAAAGTCATCCTGTTAAGTGGAAAAATCATTTTTTTATAATATGGATTGTATTTTTTTTTTGCAAATGTTATTCACAACCAATCAAATAACATAATAAAAGTTATATCATTGGTATTATCTTTATATGATTAATAAAAATAAATTGTAATTTAGAGAACATAGAATAACTTTTGTAGACTCTAAACTGATTAAAATAGCAATTTCTGATACAGAAAGTCCAGATGTGATCAAACACAGATGACATCATTAAGATAATGTATAGACTTCAAAGGAGAGAACTGTTAGAGAGCACTTGTTTGTTTAAGAGTATTTAAGTCCCACTATGTTTTTAAATAAATCAGACTCATTCTTGTAGAGTCACCTTTTGTGCACATGTACTATAAAATGCAAGATACTCCTTATCCATTTCTATAGTGGGAGCAGAGATTAAAAAAAGAGAATGAAAGAAAATAGAGGTGTTAAGCCCTGTTTATATGCAATAAAACAGCTGGGATGAAATCTTTGAAGTGACGAAACAATCTTCCAGGCAAGAATAATACATGACCCAACAATCATGCCTGATGCACTCAATTTGCTGGTTGTCACGTGACAAAAATAATAACATTGTCTATTTTGAATCACTATGTTTATTAGTTCTTTTTTATTAGAGTCCAGAAACATGGGGAAACTGAGTGGAGTTAGATGCTAAGAGAAAAGGAAGCAGAAGAATGCAGTTTAATCTGTTCCAAGTTTACCCAATGCAGAATAACAGTACTTGGATGTGAGTCTCTGACTACAAGCTGATCCTAAGATTGCATTTTTTGGTGATGGTAAAAGATGAGTAAGCACCATTCCCATCTCCCAAATGCTTGCTTTTAATGTCTTACTTATGTTTTCATTCTCAGATAAAAAAAACCCAGGCTTTGGTACCAAGTACCTAGGGAGGACTTTTATTTTCCCTTGCCCCCTTCCTTTATTTATTTATTTTTTTTGGATCTGCTCAGCGTATGAACTCCCTTTATATGCTAGGAATATTTTCTACTCTATGGGCCTTGGTTGGGAGGGGCCTACCTGCAGTTATAGAACTTGAGCAAAATTTTTCAAGCTTATTGCAGCTGAAGCATACATATATGAGTTGTGAGTTGTTATCAGCAATCAGGGCATGGTAATGGAGTCAGGGAAAGTAAAGCATTCAACCTGGTTATGGAGGGGAAAGCCACATGTTCCCAGCTGCAGATGTGCTATGGTGCCAGGAGCAGAATCCAGTGTCTAGTGGTGGGAAGTGTAAAAAACAGTGCAGAGGAGATATGGAGGTTGCTATCCCCAACTGGCAAGACTTTAATTTATTCATTTTAATATTTATTTAGTACTTGTTGTGGCCCCAACACTGTTCTAAACACTGCATTGATTAAAATAATTTGTTCTTTATGAAAATTACCTTAGGTAAGCACTATTTTTATCTCTAGTCCACAGACGAAGTAATAAGGAAAAGAAAGAAATAAGCAATTTGCCTAAAATCAGGCTGATACTACGTGGCCAGTGTTGAGATTCAAATCCAAGTAGCACGGATTTGGTATATGAGTGCTTAATTTGCCATCTAGCATCCTTTTGTTCTTGTCCATTTTTCAAGCCTACTACTAGAGCCTTCCATAATTCTATGAGTTTACCCAATATGCTTTTGATATATTATATTTATGCTTAAAATATACAGAGTCTGTTTCATTTCCTTACAGCTAAGGATAATGCTTGCTACCATAGTTATTCCACAAATGAATTCGCTTTATGATGACAAGCATATCAATTAATCTCTTGAGACCCATTCATAAAAATTTACATATTTGTAAATATTACTTATTACCTTATCCTTGCATTATAAGATTCAAATAGAATCATGTTTGGAGAAGTAACTTGTAAGCCATTAAAATTAAATTGATTTAATTTCATATCAACAAACATTCTTAACCTCTTGGATACAATCCCATTATGGTAGATATACAGAGTGCTAAAAATATGTGTACACATTTTAAGAAGGGAAAAAACTGTATTGAAATTATAGTACTCAATATATACTGACAACAAAAGATGAATACAAGTCACGTTCAACTTCTGCAATTACAAGAGGTGCTCAGAGCGGTTAGCATCAGTGTCCAGATACTTCTGATTAGAGTGAACTTTGTTTGGTAGACTTCTGTGGCGGGTGTGTAAACTGTCTCAACACCACAGCAGAAGAAGCAGGACTTGTTGCTGTGCGAAGCCTCCCAGATCTTCCCTTGTGCACACCACACACAGTACCATGCATCTCAAACTTATCACAGATGCGTGCAGTTGTTAGGCGTGTTGGAGGTTCTGTTGCATACTCATGCCTCCATTGTTGTACTTTCAAAACACTCTTGAATTTCAAATACCACTTCAAAATGGGCGTGTGCTCCTTGAATGACAACATGCTTCTGCCATTTTCTTTGGATCTTCTGGCTGTCACATGGTCACGCTAACATTCATTTGATTAACACCATCTTTTGAGTGAATGGCATACTATACATTGCTACCATAATTCAACTTCAAAAAGTAATACATAGATAATAATACCTCTTAAAATGTGTATACATTTTTTGGTCACCCCCAGTAGATTTCATGATGGTAGATATCAACCACAGACTACCACAGTATATCTGTCATTGTTCAGAGAGGAAAATGGAAACAACAGTGCATATTCAAACACAGAAAAATTTGTTGCAAGAAATCGATGATGAATGTATTGGAAGGGTTTGAGAAACAAAAGGAGGGAATGTGGTTTTACTTAGATTTCAGTAATTATAGGGAGCCCATACTGTGCCTACTGCTGAGAGAATAAAAGTGAGAAGGAGGAATGAACCAGAGCTCAGTGATTATGGGAATTGTAGAAAGCCCATTTTCTCCCTGGAGCTGAAGGCCTGGTGTGGGGTTGACTACCACAAGATAATATCTGACACATTATGTTAAGTTGTAGAATAATTTTAATTTATATCCATTAAAATATAATAATTTCGCTCAATAAGTTATTTTTTTTAATAAGTTTGTTAAATTGTTATTGGTTGTAAATAAAATTTTAGTTGAAATTCTGCTAAGGATGATTACCATACTTGGCCTCATCTCAATAAAAGAGCCAATTAGATTTCTTAAAACATTGTTGACATTTAATCAACTCCATATATTTGGTATGTCTTTTAGTTAAGCTTCACAGTCTCGGCTAAGTGTACAATTATTTTTCAAGTCCAGTACTTTAATAATATCAAGATTCAGAGTTGGCAAGAAGTCTTTGCAACTTTATGTTTTAATTCAGCGTTTAATTTACCATGAGTGCTCCCATGTTCTTCTTTTAACTTATATCTTCAGGTCTTGGCATGACTACTAAAAGAACCAAAATCATTTCTCTGTATCACAGTACATAGAAAGCCATGAATCCCACTGTCAGCTAATAACTTGCTTTTTTTTATTAAGAACTAAATGTGGACTTAAAATGTAACTATAGAGGTTACTTGATCATTATCAGAGAGAAAATTTTCATGTCAACTCTATTAAAATAGTTTTTTGGAAAGTTATTCTTCAACACCTAAGTGAGCATCAGTGAAAAACAATCCACCTAAAATTTTAATTCGGAAGGCCATTTGTGAGTGTATTTATAGTCAATTACCCTTATGGATACTTTAGGATAGAGTGCGATCCAAAAATCAATAGTTCAACATATTATTTTATTGATAAGATAACAATAAATTAATAAATCTCTCTCCCTCTCTTCACATAAAAATTCTAATCCTCTCTTTTATACATATTTGTTATTAATATTGCTTGAGTGTATACAATGGGGTAAGAGCATTCTGAGGTACATTACATACACTACTGATTTTATTTACTAATAATTCTGTGGAGGGGGTAATAGTAGCCTTTTTTACATTAAGAAAATTAAGACTCAGGGGTTAGCCTAGGAAGTGGAGGAGCTGAGACCAGAATCCACAGTTCTCTGATTCCAAAGGAAATACAAATTTCAACATAACAAACTACATGAAAAATTATTTGGAGGGAAAAAAAAAACAACTGTTATTATCAGCGGATAATAGGTTCATATAATTTGGTTCCTATATTTCCAAAACGGAATTTTACAATATCTGAAGCATGTTTTTTTTGGATGAGAAATGGTGGGGTTAGGAGAGAAATACTTATTCTATAACATGTTGTAATCTCAGCACGGGTGGGGTCCCTGTTGTCTACAGAGGACCAGGGCCAGATCACCCTGGGACCTGAATTCAGATTTATACACATACAGGGAGTGGAGAAGAGGCCACAGAAATAGCATCAAGTGTAAAGAACTGAAATGCGGTAGAAAAGAACTAGTACTAGGAAATATAACAATAGAATTCCCGGCCTCCTCGAATTATAGGAGGTTGGCAAGAGCTGGGCTAAACTGGAGAGAGCTGAGCTGCCAGGTGTCAGAGTCCTTGATTAAGGCCTTGATTAAGGCAAAATGAAAGTAATAATCACACGTTTCATCACTTACTGTGATAGTCTAAGTGAGAGGCTGAAAAGAGAGGGCTGGCTTCTCCATAAAAGGCTTCGGCAGAGGCACTTGGGGAGACCTTGCTGAAGGACCCTGTAAAGGGGCTCTGAGTGAAGCACTGGGTTAGGAATGCATTCATGCCGAAGAGCATGGAGGCCTGAGTGCCTGAGACCTGGACTGCAGCTCCCGAGGCTGCGATGAATGCTGTGCGTGCGCATGGCTCCTGCGTGCAGGGCAGGTCCCCGCCTAAGGACCACGAGCTAATGCCTTTGTAATTACTTGTCGTCAGGCCTGAAAAATCCTGCACAGGACCTTGCCTTGGAGCCAGGCTTCTCAGAGGTAAGAGGGGCACAGTGTTTCTGTCCCAGGCAGGGAGAACGATGTGGCAGGTTATTGGGAAACACCGCCATTTTTCAATGGAGGCGCAGCACCCCCAGGCATAAGGGAAATCTATCCACAAATGGTGGGACACCCAGCCCCGAGGTATCAGACTTTGGAGGACCAGAATTACGAGATCAAATAATATTTCGAGGCATTATAGTACATGTTTTCCCTTTTCATTTATTTAGAAGATGGATAGGGGAAGAGGGAAAAAAGAAAGGTTTTTTTTGTGGCTTTTTTATCTCTAAAAAAATTAAACCCCCAAATGAGAAAAAGATTTACCAAGTGTGATGAGAGAAACGTGATAGTTTTCTTATCTAAAATAAATTACTCCGGGCCGTGGAAAGATAGAAGGGAGAGTACATGGAAATATGTTGGTCCTGAAATAGAGAGGGAGCAAAAAACTCAAGAGAGGAGATGTTGGCAGAGGGCATCCCAGTAGAGGGCCTGGGGCTGCCACAACCATGATTTCACTGCCACAAGTGTAACGCAGAAGATTGGGCAGTTAATAGAGCTGACTGATGACAGAGGACCTTATGTCCCAGTCTTTTTAACCAAGGGCTTCCACTTGAGATGGCTCCAGGTCTCTAGCACAACCTGGTATAGGAGTGAAAACCGAGGTTACGTGGTGAGCCATGTGAACAGAATAGATTTGGCATAGGTAATTTAAGCTGAGCTGGAGGAAATTAAGCTCTAATGAGAGCTAAGATTCACATGTGCTGCTGACAGAGCCTAATATTAATAATAAGCATTTCTTTTTAATGAACATTTATTGTGTGCCTGATGTTTTATTTATTTAATTAATTAATTAATTAATTTATTTTTTATTGCACGTCACTCCTTTATTATACTGATCTGGACAAAGATTTAGTAGTTATGTTCAAAATGCATACTGGGCCCCAGTGGCAGGGCCAAGCAACTGGAATGTGATTCAGCAATCAGACACAGTGCAAGACACACCTGGAAGTGATCAAGAGACTTCACTGCCTAAAACAGTAAGGCAGGGGAGAGATTCTAACACACAGCAGGATGAACTCCTACACCTTGCACATCAAGGAGCTTATCCCAGCGGTCTGAGGAATGGCTTATTTTGTGAAAACCACATGTGGGAATATTTCAACTGCCACGAGAAACCCCAGAAGGGTTTTGGTTTTGTATCATTTTATATATTGATATCCTTTTTTTTTTTTTTTAAGTAAATGTAACACGTAAACATTCTGGATTGATCCCAGTCTTCTGAAGCCAGGTATTCTGGGGTCAGGAGGAACTACTTTGCTTGAATCACCATGCATTCATCTTCCACTGGAATGACTGGAGCCCCCAGTCACCTGACTACAGAACAGTAGTACAGGTCTGGCTCCCGGGAACACAGATAGGCTCTTTTGCTTATCCTCACTGCTCACACCTTAGCATGGCACCTCCCTAGCCCTACTCCAGCAGGTCCTTAGTCAGAAACCCAAGTTACTAACTTTGAACTTTCTTGGATAAGAGTCTTCCCTTGGCTTAACTGAGGACCCATGCCCCAGAGGTGCATTCTGACTAGACTGTATGAGGGAGTGGGTGCAAGAGACAAAACGGATAAAACAAAGTTGGGAGCCACTGGTCCCCATCTGTAGCTACAGCTTCAGATGTCTACAGATGCGGTCAGTGTGACATAGGAAGAGGAGAGATGCAGAGGATTGGGAAAGGCAGGGAGGGTATCCTTGGGGAAGTCGTCGGCCTGCTTGTCTTCACTTCTTGGCCTTGCCCTGGGCAGCTACAGCCTCCATGGCTTTACGTACAGTCTCTTCATCCCCCAGGAACTGCATGGGCTTGATGGGCTTCAAGTTCTTGTCCAATTCATAGACAATGGGGATACCAGTTGGCAGGTTTAGCTCCATGATAGCCTCTTCAGAGAGACCCTCCAGATGCTTGACAATGCCCCAAAGGCTATTGCCATGGGCAGCGATCAACACGCGTTTCCCCTCCTTGATCTGGGGAACTATTTCTTCATTCCAAAAGGGCAGAGCTCTGGCAATAGTGTCCTTCAGACTCTCACAGGAGGGCAGCTGGTCTTCAGTGAGGTGTGCGTACCTGCGATCCTTACTGATGTTGCTGTAGAAGCGATGGTCGGGCTCCATCGGCGGTGGCGGGATATCATAGGAGCGTCTCCAGATCTTTACCTGGGCCTCGCCATGCCTGGCAGCAGTTTCTGCTTTATTAAGTCCAGTCAGACCCCCATAGTGCTGCTCGTTGAGGCGCCAAGTCTTCACTACTGGCAGCCACATTTGGTCAATGGCATCTAATACTGTCCAAAGGGTCCGAATTGCTCTCTTCTGCATGGAGGTGAAGCAGATGTCAAACGCATAGCCAGCATCTCGCAGCGCCTGCCCGCCGCGCTTCGCCTCCTGGTGCCCCGCCTGGCTCAGGTCCGCGTCATACCAGCCGCTGAAGTGGTTTTCCAGGTTCCACACGGTCTCGCTGCGCCGGATCAGCACCAGTTTGTAGGCAGCCATGGCGGCGGCTCGAAGTGAGATGCAGACTGGCGCTCGCCGAGATTCCTGATGTTTTAAATATGTTAGATCTGATGCTCATGAAAATCCTTAGAGATATTATTAATATCCACTTTTTAAGTTGAGGAAATTGATTCTCAGGTATATAAAGTAATGTTTTCATACTTTGGAAAGTTGATAAAAGTGGCTGACTTCAGACCTCAACACAAGAATCTACCTCTAGAGATTTTGCTATTTACATTCACAATAATATGAAGAAATTAGGTGAAAAATGGGACTGATCCTCACCAATGCAAAAGAGACACTTACTCCATCTTGGATATAAGTTACAAACTTTCAGTAAATGTCCCTTGGTGCTAGATACCTGATTGCTCTGTATTTTGTGTGTGGCCTAGAGATGAAGGTTCTGCTGAGCCTTGCAGATGGAATTCAGATAACCTCGTTTAAGTAAGAGAGATTTTTGTGGAAGGCCCAGCTTAGAGACCACATCTGTCTTATCGTCACTTGTCAGTGTATCCCCACTGCAAACACAGTGCCTAGAATGGAAAAAACAAACAAAAAAACAAACAAAAAACAACAACTAGAGAATAGATGTTGATTGAATAAATAAACTGATCTTGGGCAATCCACTTTTCTACGAAGGACTCAGTTTCTTATCTGTAAAATGGAAAATAAAAATGTCTGTAATTCAAGGTAGGTTTGTTTGGATAAGATAAGATGATATAAAAGAAAGTGTTTTGCAAAATTTAATGAGCTATAAAAATATAACCATTGTATAAGATAAAATTCTATAGAAATAGAAAGTTGACATTTGATTCCTATATAATTCAGCACTTGCCAAAACCTCCGTGCAAACAGCTAATATCTGAAAAGCAAAATCTAAGGAACAGGCCAACCGTGTCCTCCTATTTAGAAAGTAGTTTTTCTAAACACATCCATTGTATTAATTTAGAGCAAAAGATATGAAACTATCTAGATATTATTTTAGTTGCTTATACAAAGGTCTTCTTGTGTTATCATTTAGTTTCATGTCCCAGGTTTCATGTACCAAGGCTTATTAAACACATGGTCTTTTGAATAACGATTCTGTATTTTTTGCAAAATCATATCTGAAAACACTGTTCATTAATTACGCTTATCATAATCTTATATTGGCAAGTATGGTGTTGGCGCTGCCCAGACATTAGTGCAAGTAACGTTTACTCTCAAAATGCATTTGGATGTTTCCATTTATGCAACAGTAAAATCTGTGTTTACAGTATTTTTATTATTGCCTTGGCTGCTAGGAAAAACAGGAGCTAAATCAAGAGTTGACTTGCAATAAATAATTTATCTCAGGTTCCGATTTAGTTTTGTACTGTCTTTATCATGTACAAAATTTCTAATACATTTCAGGTACTTGCTGTTAAACAAACAGAAACCATTATTAATTATTGTTCTTAAATGTGCTTATTTTCCATATGAATTTTCCACAATCTTTAAGTTATTATTACAAAACGAAAATTTAACTCAAGATGGTAGACAGTGAACTGTAGAGCAAAGGCTTATACACTCCCCTTCCAGCTTGGTTCTGTCAGGTCTCAGGTCTTCTGTCTTATTTTATTTTTCACTTTATTAAGTTTAGGAGAAGAATTGTGGTAACCTATTTGTCATATGATATTGGGAGAAGATAATTTTATAAATTACAACATTTCTAAAGCACCACAGGGCTTCAATTCTAGGAGCAATTTAAAGAATATATTACAGTCCCAGTTAATTTCCATAGACTCAGAAAATAGTACATGTAAGAGTTGTAAATTATTATTTAGAGAGGAGAAGATTAAAAGCGCATAATGCTACATTTGGGTATATTTCAAAAAAAAAGATCAAGCTATTAATATGCTTGCCTTGGATGTATGTGGTCATGTCATGGAAACATGCTAGGAGGCACAAAGCCCAACTGATTGAAGATGTTACAAAATGACTATAAAGTAGCATATGAAGATACATTTTGCAAGGTGAGGATAGTGGGTCCAAGTTTAAAGAACCTTAAGAATGGCAACTTATACTTGTCTGAAATTCTCCTTCATTTTTATTTACCACTAAAGCGAACAGTCCTAGAGATCAACATTCAAGTGTGGGAGCAGCTCTGTTTCCTGCCTTATTCCTCCTGAGGGCACACTCCATGTTCAGTGGTCAGGGCAGGAATCTGTCATGTTAGAGCAGACCATGACAGCAGGCTTTTTAAGTTTGTTTTTCTGTTTTTTTATTTTTACCATTAGCCTGGGAACAGGTCAAATTATCTTAATGCTATTATCTGGCCTAAGACAGGCTGGTCCATAACCTACCACAAGTATAAGACTGGAAAAAGAAACAAAACAAAGAATACCCTTTTGAAAAGAAGTAGACTATATACTAGCATCTGGTTATTTTCTGAGGTTTCTCCACCCAGAACTAAAATAAAGCACATTAAAGCAATGTAATTTACTGGTTTCGGTGAATTATTTTCTCCAAGGGAAAAAGAGACAGTAGATAAAGAAATTTCTTGCAATTGAAGTTGTTGTAGTTCATCTTACATCTAAAATACTTAGAATTGGATACTTTGTGTTGCAAAATTGAACTATATAAAGATGTAATTTTGATTCTTTGAGAGACTCATGTAGGACTTTGGAAAACTTGATTTTTTTTTTTTTTAGAGAGTTCTTTGGTGCTTGTGACTGTAAGAAATTATAATTAAAACACAGTACATATTATGTATATGGTTCACAGTATTGTTTGTAACAACTGACATTATTAACTATATCTAAGACTTAGAGGTCTATTAAACATTACCTAGCACAAGAAAATATCAAATGAACAATGCTTTGGCTATTTTTCTTAAATTAGTTAAATTATGACTCATAAGTTTCCACTATTTATATGTTACTACCAAAACTAAAATGGTTTTAAATTACAAAGCTCTGTGAATGTAACTTTTTATATTGTTAAATGCTGTTATAACAAACTTTCTAAGATAGCCAGTTCCTTTCTTTAATGGCTATCATTTAAAATTAATATGATTCTATAAACCACATTTGCTTTCTGAGTTCCTAGAAATACATACAGGTATTATGATTAGATTTAGTAGTGGATCAATGAAAATGAAAGCAATTCAATGTGCACATATCAACTCTCTTTTTTAGTTTCAGAACTTTCCCGTTGTATCCATCCATGGGCTTTCTTGGGTGGTTTGGGATTTTGGATAGAATTTTTTTGGTGGTTGAGACAAAAGCAAAAACAAACAAACAAAAAAACACAGGGAAAAGTAATGTAAGCTAAAGGTAACTGCTTTTTAACAAGATATAACCTATTAATTTGCAGCTATACTTTGCACCACTGCCTTTTCTACTTGTCTATTATACAAAGAGCAAACTGTTATCTACTTTATCAATGTATTGTTGCATAACAAAGTAGCCCAAAACTTAATTCAAAGCAACCACCATTTCATTTGTTCAGAATTATCTGGGTCAGCTCCTAGGTGGTTCCTCTGGCCTGAATTATCACAGTTGATCTCTATGGTGCCTTGACTGGAGCTGAAGAGTCTAGGGTGTTTTTGACTTTCATGTTGACGGTTGGCAGGTCTAGGGAGAGTAAACTGTATGCCTTGTCTCTGCTTCCTGTGGCTTCTTGTATTCCGTTAAGCTGATCTGAGCTTCTTCAAATGCTGCTGGGAACATTGACACCACCAAGAGGAATAAACCACAATGTAAATGTGATTTTTCAAGCCTCTTCTTATATCCCATTTGTTAATATACAATTAGTTAAAGTAAGTTACATTGTCAAAAGCAGATGCAATAGGTGAAATAGGTGAAAGAGATAGAGCTCACCTCTTGATGGTGTGCATAGTGGGATGGAGAAATTTGTGGCCTTTTTTTTTTTTTTTTTTTGCAATCTGTCAGTATATGTTTAGACACAATGGAAATCTCTTCTTTTTAAAAGTTATTTATAAAATTCTTTAAAAAATCATCAATAATTTGTTTCTATGAATGATTAGCTGGGATTTGAATATAACTTTATTATACAGGGCATTTGTTTGTAGTTTTAGGCATTCCAATGGAATTTATCCTCTGCTGTAATCAATCCTGTGCAAGAGAAAACATAAGAATTAAATATGATATAAAAAGTTAGATAAAAGTTTAGCCATTGTATGAATTGAAAATGAGATTCTTCAATAGTAAATTCTGATTATATTAAGAAGGAAACAGCTATAACATGGTGTCCATAGAAAGAAATGGGAGAGAATTTGAATAAAGTTAACTGCTTTTTCTGTCCAAATTGAATCCCCATCACATAAAACCAATAAATGAGACCTGATAGAAACAAATCAAAGATTATTGGCAGAAAATATACTGGCAGCCATGAAATACCTAAGCAAACTGTGAATTAACAATATAGAAGATAGGGTTTTAATATGTAGTAGGGGAAAGAAACAAAACTAAATAGCATTAGTATAAAGAAATAAATAGATGTGCTATTTTAGATGCTGAGGACAGGACAATTGGACTTTCTAGCACTTCAATGCAAATGTGAGTGCTCAAGATGATTGGGAAATTCTGAGTCAAAATTTGCCTTGTAGCTCAAGTTCATGCTGTTTTTCATATTACAGAAACCAGGTGGTTATTATTATTTACTGTTTCAGGCAGGCAATGTGTGTGGTGGACCAATATTAGACAAATAACAAGTTGCCCTGGAGAGTTTGCAGGTAAGATACAGGAGCAGGTGTAATGTAGCACAAACAAGGCAAGGATACCAACTGTCTGCTGCAATTTAAATACCTTAATAAGGCAGGGAAACTTTTTGGGAATTAGTGAAAGAAAAGAGGAAAGATTCTTAGAATTTTTTTTTTAACTAGGGATTATTAACCGTTCCTCAATATCTTAGATTTACAGTGCTATGCAGAATGCTGAGGTGTCATGTTAGCTTGGCCCAAAGGGCTGTATGTCTAGGAATATCAAAATCAGCACATGAAAAACAAAGGTGAGAAAAAAATATGAAAAATTTAGGAGTGATATACATAGTTATAATAAAGAGTGAATCTGCTGATAACGTGAGCATCACAAAAAAAATTGTACTACATTTTATTTTTAGTAGGTAACTCATGATACCTTATACTTTATATATAGTACCTATCTCATATTTTATAGTGGAATTTTGGGAGTATTTTAAATTCTTTTGGGGGTTCTAGATTCTTTGTAAAGCTGGGTATTCTTTTTTTTTTTTTTTAAAGATTTTATTGGGGAATTGGAGGATGGGAATAGCATTGGGGAATTGGGGAAGGGGAACAGACAAGTTGCTGTCCTTTTGTTCTTCAGTCTAGTTGCGGAGGACGTTGGTTCACTGGCCCGTGTTGGTATCATCATTGTGCTCTTCCTGGATGAGGCAGATCAGTCGCTGGCCTCTGGATGTTTGTTCACTGCGGCTATTGGCAGCTCACGCTGGTTGCCAGCTGCTCACGCTGGCTGCCGGCCACTCACTGTAGTTTATGGCAGCCCACTGCAGCAGGGGCTGCAGCCTACACCATTGCTGGTGCTCGCACAGCCCAGCTCCAGGTGAAGCTGTTGTTAGCTGTAGAGGGCAGTGTCACTGGCCCTCATATGTGGGATCCAAACCAGGGCCACTGGCGTCCCAAACCAGCTCTTAACCAATGCACCACTCGGTCGACCCAAAGCTGGGTATGCTTAATCCAAAATATTATTAGGAGAACTGCCTTAAAGTAGAGTCTAAAATGTATCCTAAAATGTATTCCAGTGATATTAAAGGATTTAAGAAAGGGTAAAACTAATCAAATTTGCATTCTAGGCAGATCACTGTGGTAACAATAGATGGAAGTTAATGGAATTAGAAGGATATGACTGTAATCCAGTTAATAAGCATTGAGTGCCTGGAGAATGGCAGGAGAAATAGCAGAGGTGAAATAATTTCAAGGGATTTAGAAAGGGAGAATCTGTAGGTCTTAGTGATTAATGAAAGGAGTCAGTAATTAAGAAGAGAGAAATCTAGGGCTATCAAAAGTGAATGACATCATGGGACCGGCTGAGTGGCGTGGTGGTTAAGAGCTGGCTTGGGAAGCCAGCAGCCCTGGTTTGGGTCCCACATATGAGGGCCAGTGACACTGCCCTCAAAAAAATAAAAGAAAGTGAATGACATCAATTGTGGTGGTACCATTCACTGATATAAAGAGCATGGAAAAGGGACATATTTTGGAATCTTGTGTTGAGTTGTCTGTGAGACATCCAAGTGAAAATGTTCAAGAGGTATTGTATATTTAGATTTGGAGATCAACAGGGAATTCTAACCTGAGTACACAGGTGATGGAAAGAGCATGTACTCATGCCATCCAGTGATATTTGTCAAATGTGTACAGTGTGCCCCAGGAACTGAAGTAGGTGCTGATGAGACAGCGGTAAGCTAGACACCTCTCCCCAAAGAACTTGTGATCTGGTAGGCAATGAGAATACTTGTTTAGAGTATTGTTGGATATTAATGCACATGACAGATGTGCTTGAATTGACTGGTTGGATGTAAAGAAACAATCTCAGGTTATCTGTTTTGCAAAAACTGGTAATCAGGGATCCCATAGGATTATTTAAAAACTAAGTATTGTTCTTTAATGTTTGTTTTTTTTTAGTGCAAAAAGAATGCATACTCAATGCAAGATAGAGATAAGCAAACTAAAATAAATAATTCACAAAAGTTTAAAATGTGCCTAACACATGTTGTATTCTGTGGTGTGTGCTGGCAATAAGTTTCTGGTTCTCTCTGTTGCAAAGATAAGTGTGCTTCCTCTACTAGTCTAGAGGTTTGCACATGTCGTATCCTCTTTATTCTTCTTCATTTTCACCTTGTCTACTCCTATTTGTTCTAGTTAACACTTTCTGTGTTTCTTATTATGAAATGCTTTCTTTGACCCATGATGGCTCCCAGGAATATCAGGTTATATGCTTCCATGGCATCTTACACTTGGTGTAATTACTCTTGGTGTAATTTCCAAAATGTTGTAATTGCATTTACTGGTACATGGTAATTTGGATAGACATTATTTGATCAAAAGCATATTGGTCAACTTTACAGTATGTCAAAAATGACAATTTTATTGAAAATTCTAGTCACAGGATTTGGGTTTTAATATCAATGGTTTTAACACACATAAAGGTCATTTGCAACTCTTCATGAATCATCTTACATTTTGCATATTCTTTACTAATTATTTCTGAGTTTTTTTTTCCTTTTGAATTAGTTTTCACTTGCATTTTTTAGCCATTCTTCCTGCTTTAAATCTTTGCAATTGTAAAATGTTGACATACTTTATAGGACTATTTCAAGCGAATTAAATGATCAATCTTAGTGACTGGGATGAAAAGCTGGAAAACTTAGCAGATCTTCTAAGTCATGTGAGACATACATTTCAGTGGCTGACCTGAAGATCCACTTCTAGTATTGACCTCCAGTTTTAGTATCTTAATTTCAGTAGCAATTGCTCTCTGATTTTAATTCAGTGTCACATACCCGGTAACATTAAAAATATAATGCCAGACTCAATAAATGATATTAGTCTAGATTATATACACAGTCAAACATCAGGAAACATTTAGAACCTGACTCATTTAAATAGAGCTATGAATTGATATTCTGTCTCTTGAATTCATATGGCCTGGAGACACAGAATCCTATTGCCAGAGAACCCAAAAAACCATGAAGCCAGTGTTCAAAAGCATTATTATCCTCAGCTCAACGTCACTGTCCCAGGTACATAGAATAGTTATCACCAGGAAAATGAGTTCAGCTTTGTTGCTTGTTTATAGTGTGACTCTTTCTATAAGCTACATGACATTCCCATGAGTTTTTATCTAATTATGTTTTATTTCCCTGTTGCACTTAACTTTCTTCCAATCACTGTGTGGGAAAATTGTAAAAGTCAATATGGCCTTTTAAATCTAGAGTTCTTCAATTATATCTGTGTTGGTAGCAAACATGCGTGAATCATGGATCATGCGTCAAGCCAGAGCGATGTAATTTTCTGCCCTCCTGCAATTAACTCCACAATGAGTTTTATCACCAGCTTGAGTCCTGATCTGTGGCCTAGAGATAGAGACCTGATGCTTGGATCCTTCCAATAACCAGGATGCATTTCTTTTAGTTATAACTTTATTCTGCAACATCTGGACTATCTCTTCCTACAATATTTCAAACAAAGGGTTTTAGATACAATTAGAGTTTTTTCTTCAGTTAAAACATCAATTAGAAAGATAAATACTTAAGTTCTACATTGTGTGTTCAGAGGAAGACAAAACCAAAATCTTTTTCAGCACTTTAGGGCCTCATCTAGACATAGAGTACCTTGATGGCAGGACTGGTGATTTACTCTGTATCACGGGGGATACAACAGTCCCTGCCCTTCTGAAATGTAATTACCAACTTCCTCCATCCTCTTCTAACAACATATTCATTTATTAAATATTGGGTCTTTGGAAAAGTCATGACGCATATTTGCAACACATGGCACTAGTTCATTTTTGGAAGTACTAGAGTCATTCACACCTATGTTATTGCTATGTCATTTGACAATTGACAGTTCTAGCTTCATTTAAAAAAAATTCAGTGATTTGGTTGAGCTTTGGAGATTTTACAGCAAGCTGGAAATGGAAGACCAATCTGTGCATTTTTGCCATATTTTACTCTTTCACTTCCATAAAAGGGAAGAATGCGCGTCAAGCTTGTGAAAAGTTGCATAAAGTTTATGGCAACAATGCTCTACAAGAACGTCAGTGCCAATGATGGTTCACGAAATTTCTTGCTGGTGATTTTGATCTCAACGACGCTCCTCGGTCAGGGAGGCCCACCGAGGTTGATGATGACAAAATAAAAGCATTGATCAAGTCAAACCCACGTTACATGACACGAGAGATTACAGAAATATCGAACATTCATCGTTCAAGCATTCACGACCACCCAAAGAAGCTGGGATACGTAAGCAAGCTCGATATTTGGGTTCCATATGAACTCAAAGAAATTCATTTGACGGCACATATAAACATCTGCAATATGCTCATTAAACATGAGGAAAGTGATCCTTTTTGGAAGTCACTGGTAACTGGTGATGAGAAGTGGATTGTTTACAACAAGGTGGTCCACAAACAGTCTTGGTCCCGACTTGATAATTCGCCTCAAAGGACATCGAAAGCAGATATTCATCAGAGGAAGGTTATGCTCTCAGTGTGGTGGGATTTTAAAGGTCTCGTGTTTTTCGAGCTCCTACCAAGGAACCAAACAATCAATTTGAATGTGTACTATCAGTAGTTGGACAGTTTGAATGAATCCATCATCCAGAAACATCCAGAGCTTGTTAATTGTAAAGGAGTGTGTTCCCTCATGGCAATGCAAGACCACACACAAGTTTGATCACCTGTCAAATATTATTGGAGCTTGGATTGGATGTGTTGCCACACCCACCAAATTCATGGCCCCTTGTGCTGTCAGAGTTCCACTTGTTTCACTCTCTTCAAAACTCCTTGAGTGGTATAATGTTCAATTCAGATGAGGCTGAAAATCAGCACCTTGTTCAGTTTTTTGCAGATCAAGACAGGTCATTCTATGGATGAGGAATTATGAAGCTCAGTGAAAGATGGCAAAAGGTTATCAAACAAAATGAGCAGTATATCATTGGTTGATCTTTGTTCTTTATATAAATAAATGACCTTTGAAAAACATAGACAAAATATGTTGTGAGTTTTCTGAAGAACAATAGACAAATATTGGGCCTCTAGAATATGCCAAGCACTGTTCTAGGTGATGAGGATACAGTGTTTACGAAAACAAAGTGTCTGCCCTCACGGACTTGATAGTTTTATTTTATTCAGAAATTACAGTTACAGACCACGTTTTAATGCTTTATTATGCATATATCTTTAATTCAACTCTAATTCTTTAAAAGATAGAGACATCACAAAATGTCACATTTTCCTTTATGGCCTGGACAACAAATGTTTGGTCAAATGTAATTTGACCTTAAGATAATCAACTCTTTGAGAGCTTTAATTTAGACTGTGCACAGGAGCTAGTAAGATGCCAGGACTTTGTCCATTCTGGCCATTCTCTTTGCTTATGTCACCATGTGTATGACAGCAGTGGGTCAGAATCAGGGAGCAGTTGTCATTGAAGTATAGATTCTAATATTGATGGTTAAGTGCTAGAAGGTGATTCTCAGGTCATCTGCTGACATGCATATTCCAAAGTCACTGAGGACAGAATGATAGACCATTGACAAAGATCCTCACTTACATCATTAGATCCCTATTTAGCACAGTGGTGGGGAGTGATGTTACTGTGGAAAGACCTTAAGTTTTCTTCCTCTTTTGGATTAATCTGTGGAAGCCTTCAGTAATTTTTCATGAGTTGATCATTTTTATTGTTACTCATAATGGTAAGGATGATAGAATGAGCCACATCCTGCTGCAGGAGCTATTTGATATTGTGATTTTGTTTTCCCCTGTATGTCCAATCACTCCAAATAGTCAAAATTCTAGGTTATCTCTATGTAAAAAGTATGATAAAACCTATATTTGCTCTGGTATGAGGCTCGTTTTTATCCTTTGGAGCCTGATGACCCAGTGTCTCTTCGTCCCCAGTGATTGAACTAAACTAGAGAAATAATGTCAGATTATGAACTCACTCTAGAGTAGCTGGAACCCTAGCCATGATGGGGGGGGAGATAAAGATAGCTCAGATTACAAAGGATGTCTGGGACTGGAGCCATAAGGCAACATTATCCAAGGCAACATTATGGATAGATATATGGATAGATGGATAGATAGATATAGATATATGCAGGTGAGAGACTATTCTAAGATTTTGAAGCTGGTGATTCTACTGAGCTGGGACAGGCACAAGGGTTATATGATTGCTGACAAGGACAGAAGGGTTTGCCAAGTAGAAAAGCAGCATAGATGTGCAGGTTGATAAGTCCTATTATTCCACTGCAACCGTCAGGGTTGATTAGAGAAGGGACAAGGCCACAAATCAATTTTAAGCATGAGAACGACATCATCAGAATTACACTGTGAAAGTATCAGTCTTGCTTCCTAGCGGAGACCTGTTTGTGTGCTAGTAAGTTGACTGAATTGTTTGTTAATTTCTGTAATACAAATACTTGCTCCATGGCCAGTTTCAAACTGCCAATGGTTTGACAATTCACTCAAAAATTTCCTGAGGGCCAACCGAGCGGCACATTGGTTAAGAGCTGGCTTGGAACACCAGCTCTGAGCAGCAGGGCCTCAGTTCAGATCCCACATATGAGGGCAAGTGACACTGCCTTCTATAGCTAAAGTGGTGAACAACAGCTCCACCTCGTTGCCTCTCTAGCTAAGAGGGTGGGCTCCACCTGGAGCTGAGCTACTGTGAGTTGTCGGTGATGGTGTGAGCTGCAGCCTCTGCTGCAGTGGGCTGCCATTGGCTACAGTGAGTGGCCAGCAGTCAGCATGAGCTGCCAAGAGTCGCTGTGAGTGGCCATCCAGAGGCCAGCGACCCATCTGCCTCTCCTGGGAAGAGCGCAATGATAATATCAACATTGGCCAGTGAAGCAACATACTCCACAACTAGACTGAAGAACAAAAGGACACAACTTGTTTGTTCCCTTTCCATGATTCCCCAATGCTGTTCCCCTCCCCCAATTCCCTAATAAAATCTTAAAAAAAAAAATTCCTGAGTATTTAACCATCGGTTCCAATGGACAAGTAAGTGCTGTCTCTCACACAGCACTGACCAGAAAGTGGTATTTTAGTTTTGGTTGGTTGTTTGTTTTAATACCTCTTCTTGAGGTAGAACATTTTGGTAGAAGGCTATTGCTATCATTTCAGCATAGAACATGGATGGTAGTAGATGAACCACTGTCACTTTAGGGAGAGTGGAGATGAATGGATCTAAGCAAAAAGATAACTTGGGTTTTGATTTCTCTTTTTTAATATGATGAAGTAAGGAATAGAAAGATTCAAAGATGATTGCAGGGTCAAGTTTGGGTACCTGGATAGATGGTGGTCCCATTCACTGAAATAGGAAAGTGAGGGAGAGAAATAGCTTACTCAAATTAATAATCAAATTCAGTTTTGGGCATGCCAAGCTTCAGGTATTTGTAGATCCCCACGGATGATAAGTTACAGTACAGAGTTGATGATTGTTAGAGCAGGGTCTCTGATGATGAAACAGAGAACACAATTGGTGAATATTCTCTCATTAAAGAATTGATTTACTCAAAGTAGGCTGAAGCATATGTAATATAGAAAGTATTAAAGACCCAAATGAAATTAATATTGAAGTGGTTTTGACTCAGTGCTTTAAATAAGTACATGCCATTTAGTAATCAGAGATATGATATGGTATATGATATGGTATATTATTTGAGAAGATTCTCTAATTCAAAGTTTCTTTGCATTTTAATGTAATCTCACACCAAGAACAAATCACTGTATATTCCAAAAGCAGACATTTTTCATGGTTCTTGCCTTCCAAGAATTTTGTATATTCACTCATTTAATTCCCATGGCAATCGTAGGAGGCAATTACTATTATTTTTCTCATTTTGCAGATGAAGAAACATAGTCAAGAGGATTAGTAACTTGTCCAATGTAATATGAGAGCTGAGATTATAAGCACTTTCACTGGCTTCACTTCTACTGTTATCACTTCACCTGCCTCTCAATGTAGAATATCTGTAGTGTATATGTTTAAACACCAGTTACTTTATTTTTTTGTATTTTATCAAATGCAAACTAAGTTAAGAGGATATGAAACAAAGCAATGTAAAAAACAGTAAGGCAGTAAGTGAGCACCTTTATCAGTTTTACTTACTGATACTTGAGGAAACACTTTATAGTTCAACACAGGATATAATCATATGGCATAGCCCCTAATAATGGAGGAAACATCTTCTATGACACTATGTGGGAGCAGTGTTACTCCCATCAAAAGTTGATAGAATCTATAAATTCCCTTTGATCCAAGCATGGAAGCCATTCCCAGTCAATCATATAGAACCATGGTATTGAAAGGAACCTCTTCAGGATCAATAGTATTGTAAAATGTTGGAGTTATATAAGCACAAATGATGGAGTCTCATCATTTTAAGGATTGGGTATTCTGTAATTATATAGATTGAGATGTTTGAAATTAGTGTGCCGGTTCTATTATAGGGATATAATTAATACAAGTTAAGCAGGATGGCAAGAGAAAAATTTGACAGTTCCCTAATGGCCCATGCAGATAAGCTTTACTAACACCCTAGAACAAAGGATTTTATAGCATGTATATTTTGTGGTCTCTATACTTGTAGACCAACACTAACATTAATTATTTAGATAATTGGGTAATAATGATTTTATTAATTTCTACTCATCTACTAAAAAACTAACATATTTTAAAAGAAACAAACCAACCAAACTGACATTTAAAGCTAAAATTCCAGTGGCCAGAGTGACATGATTAATTAAGTTGTATTCCTCCAAGGATTTTTTCAAAGTCTGGCTGATAAGTCTTCAAAACATTACAATAGCACAACACCCCAAGTCATATTTTAATTTATTTATATTATTTTATGTTACATTATATTATTATTTTAAAAATTATATCTGCTTTGGATTTAGTGTATGATTACACAGCAGAGCTTTTGGTATCTCTGTTATATTTAGCTGTGATTCCACTAAGTTTGCTGAAAGAACATAAGCTAGTTTCACTGCTTTTTAAAAGCTTCAATCCAAAGAATATCATGCTTTTTAAAAACGGCCTGTGGCATCCCAAATTCATTTATATTGTATTAGCTACTAATTCAGTAATGTGCTGCTTTTGTTGATCTAATAGCATGAAGAATGAGTTTGAAAAACCTTATGGTGTTTATTTAAGGATGAGAATTAGGTGCATTTCTAAATTTCCCCTGCTTCTATTTTCTCAACAGATTCATCCATACCACACATCAATTTAGTTCAATAAACATTATTAAGGTTGTACTATGTGTCAGCCAATGTGCTAAATGCTGGAGATGATGCAAGGCTGGGTGAGATATCATAACAGTCCATGAGTTAATTGTATTGAAATAAAGATAGATAGAATGTGGGAAAATCTATAGCTGTATATTCATTAAAGACATAGTCATTGGGTACCTATTATGTACCAGACTCATATGTAGTGCACTTTCTAAATAATGAAGTATTTAATCTTGAGAAAGTTAGGTGAGTTTTCTTGAAGATGACATCTAAGCTATGTGGTAATGCAATTAAAGTAGCAGTGTAAACAAAAGTATAGAGATGTGAAATAACAAAGTTGGGGATATTCAAGTAGTTTGATATTGCTGATTTATGGACAAAACAGAAAAAGAGATCAAGAGTCACATCTTGAAGGGGCATAAAATCTTCCTTAATTATAGCTATCATCACTATAATATTTTCAGGTATTTTCAATTCCATAGCAAATCAATCTTCAATATTTATACATGGAAATAAAGGGGTTATTTTGTTTCGATTCTGATCCTAACCTATGTTTGCATCCTTGCAAACTCATTCTTTCACTCCAGGCAAATTTAATCTTTGCTGTGCCCCTAAAATATTGGGCATCTTCTCACCTTGCCTCTTTGTTTCTGCTGTCCCCTGTCCCTGAGAAGCTACGTGAAGGATTTCACTCTTCCTTGAAGCCAGTTTAAAAGGCACAATTTCATAAAACATTCAAAGATTTCATAATCCAGCATTATCTCTTGGATTCCTGGAAACTCCAAAATTTCTATAATTCAAGGCATCTTTTTCTCTTAGAAACTTCTTACAACACTGAGTTTTTAATTTGTGTGAATTTTTTATTTCTTCATAAGTTTAAAAGTCTCTTCAATCAAATAGTGTTTCTTATTGACCTTTTTATTTCTTGTTACCTATATTAATTAGCACATAGGATATAGTAAAAAATGTCTCCCAAAGTAATGGTTCTACTCAATAAGTTTATTTCATGCTCTTGGAAAACTCCTTGGAAGGTATATACAGGTTAACTGCACTATCCTCTAGGTGTTCAGCATCCCAGGCTATCAGAGACTCTGCCACACTCATGAAGTACCTTCCAAGGCTGGTATTGGCATTAACATTCCAGCCAGTCAGAAGGGAAGATGGGGATGGGATGGAAGGAAGATTTTGTAAGCCAGGTACACCTCAGTTATATTCATTTAGCTGTAACTTAGTCACATGACTACACTTAACAGAAAAGAAGTCATACATTTGTAGTCTAAGTAATTTGGATGTTTACCTACCAATCTCTGCTTTATTGGGTTGGTGTAACACCTTACATATAATAATATTAGCCAATGTTTATAGAGAATTTATTATGTTAGACCATTTTTCCTAAGTTACTAACATGCATGGACTTATTTATAAAGCCTAGTAAATATAGATGTTCTTATATCTCTTACAGTTGAAGAGATGGAAATAAGGAAGTTTAAAAAACTTTGCTTAGGTCAGATAACTAGTATCTGGTAAAGTCAATGTTTCATCCCGGAGTCCATATGCTATACTGCCTGTAGGAGAGTAAACCACTGTGCATAGTGCTTGAAGGAAAGTAAACTCTCAACAGATGTTCATTGAATGACTACAATTAAAGTATTTCGAGTAACAAATCAGCTTTAGGACTCAAGGTTGAAACATTAACATTCACATTTCAGTTTCCATATATACAGTATGGGGAAAAGGTTTATTTGTGCTACTCTCAAGAGAAGTTTTAGAGTTCTGCCTGCAAAATGTTTACAAAGCACTTTTCAAAAACATTATGGAATGTTTTATAGTATAGTGAGTCTCTTCATCAACATATTATATGGAAATATTAGACAATGGGCAATTTTTCATATTCCATTTTTTAGTATAATCCTTAATAAATGAAAGTCTATAATAAATGTAAAGGCAGTTTACCTACCCTTCATTTAAAATGTTGTCTGGAGGTGACTGCTGTGCCAGACATCCTGGAGACACTGTATTGATAGCTGAGCCTCTGAGTAAATCAATATATTTGTGCCTTGAAACCAGTTCAAAAAGCATTTTTACCAATACACTGAAGAATACTGAAGGTAAAATTATAGAAAGGCCTTCAGTGAATGGGGTCATCCATTCTTGCAGTTTGTTTTTACTTTTAATACAGAAGTAACCAATATGTCTTAATAGGTCATCACTTTTTTAGTTTGCTTTAGATTTATGCTCTATCCTGAGTGATTCCCTCATCCAAGAAAAGCATTTATTGATTCACTTTGAGCAGCCAGCTCTGTGACTTGGAGATTTTTTGGCTCAACCCACCAAACCCAAAACATTTGCAAAGCAATAATCCTGAATAATTTTTGGAATGTTTCATAAGTTTTCCCTTTATTAACTGAAGAAAGTGTATTTAGTGCTTCAAAGGCATAATTTAAATATTAGGATTGGGTTTATATATGGATATTTTTATTAACAAGCTATACAGCAGTGACTGACATCTTTTGAGGTCCTAACAACTATACCACATTCTTTTGGTAATAATATTTCATGTTTTATCTTGATCACTACACATTCCTTCATCCTTGATTGAGAGGTCAGCTGTCTTTTGGGGTTGGCCTCTGCCCATGCCTGGACAGAGGAGCACATTGTGTGGTTCCAAGTTGTACTAAGGAAACTCATGATATTGGGATTGGGGCTAAAAATATAGGTGGACAAACTTTTTTTCTGCTGAACTGAAGCTAGGAGGATGGCAAGTTAGAGTTAATATGGCTATCTTTCTTTCATTAGTCCATTAACTTATTTATTCACTGAATGAGTATTTATGTAACACCTACCATGTGCATAGCATAGGCATTTGGAATATAGAAATGAACAAAACAGACAAAAATTCTGGACAATTAGACATTGGAGTCACTCTGAGAATGGAGGTAACACAGATGAAGTAGAGATGAAGAATCAGAGGATTGGGGTTCTGTTGACATTGCTAGTGCCCCAGGATCAAGCCTGCCTGAAGAAGTTCACACTGGTATGAAAAATTCTATTTCACAAGCAAATACATTTCCTTCTTTAGTGAGTATAGGTTAACTGTTACTTGTATTCAAAGGCATTCCATAAATCCTCAGACTAAACTAATCTATACTATAAAAATTAGCGGGGTATCTAATAGGACTTTGACAATTTGTCTTATTATTGTAAATTCCTTATTCTTGGTACCGCTGCCTTGCATTTTAGTCTTTTTTGAATCTTGTGGAAAGACAGGGATTGCATTATAATCTTCATTTAATAATTGAAAAAATTGATATTGGATACCAGAAATATAAATGTCATTCTATGTTTCCAGTTCATGGGATTTGGGATAAAAATCAGGAAAGAAACTAGCATTAGTAGATGTAGTCTCTTTTGATTATCAGTATATTTACTTTATATTGATTATAAGATATCACTTATAATTCACCATGATATTTTTATGATAAGTATTAATTCCAACATGCACTCTGTCAGATTTTAAATGTTTTAATAATTTTTATTCCCACACTAGTCATATTATTTGAGCAAGAAGTATGATGCTTAGGTGAAGTACTTTTAAACTGAAAATACAATAGTGTAATGATGTTTTACTAGTGCTGCTGTATTACCCTCCCACCTCTTCCCCCCTCCACACTTAGCATTTCAGCTATTTATTTTTAGTTGTGATATTACATTTGCTTCTGGGTCTATATGTTAATTAAATTTTTCATACCTTCCCTGAAACATGATGTGTATCTTTATTTACTTTAGGTTTTTTTGTTAATATCCAACATAGTTTTTTATTTTCCTGTCAGTCAGTATAGAGTGCAGGAAGAATATGGCCCCTTAGATATTTCAATTTTTACAAATTTCAAACAGAAAATTCTTAGAGTATGATTGGTAGGGCTGGAGGGGTGAGAATCAGGGGGCCATCTGACTTTAAGAACACTCCCATGTCTGCAATCCAAAGGTCAGGAAACTGCTGCTGCCTTGTCTACACTGTCTCTGCTCTCTGTAAAGCTTCAATTGGCAAAGAGATGCAGAGTATGACCACTAAAACTGCCTCAGGACTCATGTGACTATGATATTGCTGTCAATCAGAAGAATAGCTGGAAGAGGGCTTCTGCTTAATCCCTGTATTCTCAATCTGGCAGGAATGCATTTAATTAGTGAAACCTATTTTTCATCCAAAACCTTAGCTTCAAAGTAGTCAAAAATGTAATTTTTAGGTTGTGAGTCTCCTCAGAAATGGATGTGAGTCAATTTATAAGATAAATCTAATGATCTTTCCATGATCTCGATGAAAAGTTATTGCTGATACATAGTAAATCGGTCCTTGACTGTTCCTTATATTTACTCTAGTTTAAATTTGTTTAATGCAATTCTATTTACAAAAACAATGTAAATAATTTATAATTCTAAAAAGAAAAGTATTTTCACATGAAACCTGACAAATTTAGATTATACTTCAGGTTATAAATTTATAATTTAAATTAATAAGGCATGGCAAATTATGTAATCAAAAATGTCAGAATGAATTCAAAAGGGCTTTGTGATTGGTACTTATGAGGAAAAATGAGATCTTTCAGAAGTTTCTTCTCTTCTTGGCCTGAAAAACAGTTATATATATTCCTGAATGTATACTATATAGGGCACTTTTTTTTTTTCCCCCATTAGCTGTACACCTATCTGGTTTATTTTACTGTGAATCTTGAAAGACATCAATACTGAATTTGGTAACATTTTCCCTACACATTGATTTAATATCTCAGAAACCAAATTACCTTGTATTGTCAATATATTAAATATTGTAAATGTGATCAGGTTATGTAAATTCTGCTTCAGAAAGTAATGTGAAATGGTTTGTAGATGATATACTCAACTAAGTGCTAAAATGTTTTTAAATTAATATTTTTTAACTCCAAAATAAGAAATAGGGTTTTAGCATACCTTATTTTTAAGAATTATTTTATTTTTTCCATACTAACATATACTATAAAAGTTAGAAAAAAATATTGATAGAGCACTGCTCCTGTCACTTTCATAGTTCTGCATTTAAGAAATACTCATTTTATAAATAGTGTTACAAAAGAAGCATTCTAGCCCTATATTTATTAGTGACCATTCTTTATAGTGGTTGATGTTACGATGGGAGAGGAAATTTACAACCTGAAATTACCAATAATTTCTCTGGTTCTCTGTTATACCCCTGCTTTTAGTTCACACTATAATCAACAACAAAAAAGCAATGATGGCACTATCAACTTAAAAGAAATTCCTTTTATGAAAGTGCCTCTCTTTATTCTTCCTTCTTTGTGTGTCATTTTATTTTGTAACATTTATGTGAATAATGAGAGTTATATTTGGGTACTGTTCAGTATTCTCTCTCATTTCAGTATAATTCAATTCAACATCCTTATAATATTGTAATATTTGATGAGGTTTGATGGTTTAGTATTTCTACTTTTACTATCAGATGGAAAAGTTTGCCAGTGAAAGGTTTTATTTCTAATTTGTTAATGTTGTGCTTCAAAAGGTATTGTCTTTATTGTGTGTGATGCCTGGATATTTTTATGTATTGTTGTGTGTGTGTGAATCCACAATTATAATCCTTTACCCCAGGCATTGACTTTTTTTATTACAGTGCCTATTCTCTTATTCCTAACCAGCAGCTCTGTTCTGTTTCTTTTAGTCTTTTCTGACTCAAATGTCTAGCAACTTCAAGTGACAATACCGCAAAAATAGGGTGCGTAGAGTTCAAGAGTAAACTAAACTGAAAGTTTATAAATCAAATCCCACACTATATCCTCACAACTGTTTTATTTTTCCCTTCTTCCCTTTTGTATCTTCTGAATTTGAAAAAGACTCTACGCATGTTGATTTGTGACTATGAACGTTAGAACTTTCCGTAGATATAGTAGCTAAAGTTTACTCAGTGGCATTATGTTTGTAGTAGAGAGAAAACTGAACTGGGAATCAGGAAATTGGATTTCTAGCTCCCTCTGATATGTTGAACTGAAAGCAGTTTCTTTTCTACGTCTTGTGCTGAAACGGCAGTTAGAGCTGGAGGGAGAATACTGTTGAGATTAATGTTGTGATTGAATATGACAATAATGTACAAGTTGAAGACAAAGAGGTTTTCTAAAGAGGAAAAAATCTGTAGAGTCAGGCTTCATGAAGGGAAATATAAATGGATCCCTAGAGGTTTGCTATGTGGATAGAAAACAATTAAATAACATACTTATCACAAACCTGCTCCATCTCCTAGATAATCAATTGATTTTAACAAAAGCCAACTATTTAAAGGACTAAAGCTTTAAGATAGATTTCATTTAAATCCTAGCTTGATATATGCCTCTGTTATATGTAGTTTAATATAATTAAGATTTTTATATTAATTCAATATTCATTGAAAATCCAGTACCAGAGTACTAATCTAGGAGCTGGGAATATGCTAGTGAAGAAAACAGAAAAAAAATGAATATTGCTGGTCTTGTAGAATTTATATTTTGGTGGCTTTCAAGTACTAATTGAGATTGCCAAGATTAAAAGTCCTGAGTGAGATTCTACACATTGAAAATCCAGAAGAAAAATTGACAAAAGCTTGGATATTTGGCTCACAATAAATGTTTTTAAAATGGCCAATAAATACATGAAAACATGATCATCTTCATTAGTCATCATGGATATATACATTAAATGTAATAGTATTCCACACCCATCAGATTACCTAAAGTGAAAAGAATGGAAAAATACTAAGTGTTTGCAAAAAATTAGAGTGCCCACACTTGTGCATTGCTAAACGGAGTCAAAATGGCTATAACCACATTAGAAAACTATCTGACATTATCTCTCAAAGATGAACACATGCATACTCTAAGAACGAGATATTTCTTGTTAGGCATATACACAATATGAATGTATTTTCAACAGAACACATGCATTGCACTGTTCATATCAGAACTATTTGTAACCAACACAAATGGAAAAATAGCAAAATATCCATAAAGAGTATAATGGAAAAAAATAAATTGTGGTATCACAGTGGAATGAATTTAAATAAAGTTGAGCAAAAAAGGCGGAATGAATTTAAACAAAGTTGAGCAAAAAATGCCAGGTGCAAAAGAGTACACACTTCATGATTTCCGTGGTATAATATACAAAACCACGCAAAGCAACTCGGTGTTGCTGTAGGTCAGAAGAGCAGTAATCCTTAGGAACAGCAGTATTGTAACTGGAAAGTAACATGAGGGACTCTTCTTGGGTGCTGGTAATGTTAGGGTTTTTCACTTATGATTTGGTTACACAGTCCTTTATAGTTTGTGAAAATTTGTTGAATTGTACACATATTAAACATCTACTTTTCTATATGCATGTTATATTTCCATAAAAATGAAAAAATCTATTTTGTAAATATCCTTACTAAATTCAACCCATTCAACTAATCAGTTGCAATCATGTTTTGCCCCATTAAAAATTGAGATTATTCAAGAGCCAGTGTGAATTTATAACAGATTTATAAGTCTTTATTTCATGATAATTGACAATCATGCTTCTAAATATAATGACAGGGTTACAGAGCTCTTAAAGAAAGCATTTCCTTCTACATATTAACCATTTAAGAAGACTACTAGTAATAATGAAAAGAAAAATTGTAACTTCCAAGAAATTAAAGTTCACTCTCTTTTTAAGAGATTTTGATAGACATAATTTCCTATGTAACATTATATGAAAATAATGAAAATGTACACAACCTGAATATTTTGGAAGGCCTTTCTTACATAGAAGAGCTTTGAAACTACACTAACCTGGTTCACCTGGCTGTGCCATCAGACAGCCCTGTAGTCTTTGGCAAGTTATTATATGATCTGAAGCTTTGTTTCCTATAAACTATGTATTAGGATGATCAGATCATGACATATGCAAAACACACAATCTCTTAGATCTATGAGAGCCATAATGCACTTATTCAGATCTGCATTTCTTGAGACTAGTTTATTGTGTGGTAAACAGTACTACTGAATTAATATTTGGAAAATAAGTGAAAGTTGTATGGTTTATGACATATATTTTATATCATACTTTAGAATTTATAAATCATATTTAATCCTCACTGTCTGTTCTCTGAAGAATGTGTTAACATTTTCAAATATAATAATCCAATTTCTCCAAATTAGTATGCAGAATCAGTACTCCAAATAAAACAATCTCATACCAAGTCTTGTGCTTTTCTGACCCTGGAGTACCAAAATAAATCGTTGTTTATATAATAAATATGTAGAAAGGAACATAGTCTTTTGGACTTTTAGGGTTATGAATGGTCTTTATGAATATTTATTCAAGTCTCTAACTCTCAGGCATCTTTGTCAAACATATCTTGAATGCATCCAGTACCAAGGGTTCTCCTTTACCAGCGGGTACTCACTCTATAAATCCATAGCTATAGCTGATAAACGTTCCTTATATTGATTTCAAATTGGCTTCCAAAATATATAATACCCTCTGGAGCAACAAAGAGTAAGTCATATTCACTTCTATATGATAATCCTTTTACAATTTACATACAACTATAAATGGTAAAAATTTTCGATTGTTCACTGTACTGTTTGCCTAATTTTGGTTTTTGTATTTCATAAAAAAGTCATTCCCAATTTAAGTGATATCAAAAAATACAATAAAACTACTAAACTATGCTCCAGTCTGAGCACAGTCTTATTTTTTGTTCATCATATATATCCTTAGAATACCCTAATGAAAATATAGATCTATATTACCTACTTCACAAAATTTATCTTTCTCAAACCTTGTTAAGAGGCATTTCACATAGGTTCTACAAGGATCATATATTTATAGTAATCTTTAAGGAAAAATGAAAAAAAGTAAATTAAAAATTTTCATACCACATTCACCCATTTTTTATTCATTCATCCATTAATAGACACTTAGATTTTTTCATGCCTTGGCTATTGTAAATAATGCTGCAGTGAACATTGGGTACATATATATTTTTGCCTTTTTTTTTTTTTTTGCATATAAATACCCAGAAGTGAGACTTCTGGATCCTATGGTAGTTCTCATTTGAATTCTTTGAAGACCCTCTAGACTGTTTTCCATAATGGTTGCACCAGTTTACATTCCTACCCACAATGCATGAGATTTTCCTTCTCTCCAATACTTATTTCGTATCTACTATTTGATAATAGCCATTCTAACAGATCTGAGATTAGTTTAGCTTTGTTGGTATCTTTTTATGGTTTAGATTTGCATTTCATTAATGATTAGTAAGGTTGACCACATTTTCATGTACCTATTGGCCATTTGTAAGTCTTCTTTGGAGAAATGTCTATTCAGATGAAAAAAATGATAATTTTCAAGTGCATACTTTTCCTGAAAGTCTCAGTGATGGCATTCACTCATTAACTAGCATTTTTAAAATAAATTTATTCGGTTGACATTGATTAATAAAATTATTTTGGTTTGAACTGCACAATTCTATAATACATCATCTGTGTATTACATTAAGTGTTCACCACCCAAAGTCAGTTCTCCTTCTATCACCATATATTTGACCCCTTTTCTACCTCCCCCTCTCCTTCTGGTTGCCATTAAACAGTTGTCTGTGTCTATGAGTTTTTGCGTTTGTTCCTTTGTTGCTTTCAGTTTTATATCCCACATATGAGTGAAATCACATGGTTCTAGACTTTTTCCTCTCTTACGTATTTTGCTTAGCATGATAATCTCAAGACCCATCCATGTTGTCACAGATGGCAGTATTTTATCTTATGGCTGAGTAATATTCTGTTGTATATATGTTCTACTTTATCCATCATCTATTGAAAGACTTTGGCTGCTTCCATGTCTTGGCCATCAAGAATAGCACTGCAATGAACATATGTGTACATAGATCTTTATAAATAAATATTTTCAAAATTTTCAGGTAGATATTCAGAAGAAGTAGTCGTGCTGGAGCATACAGTAACTCTATTCTTCATTTTTTGAGGAACATCCATACTGTTTTCCATAGTGGTTGTACCAGTTTACATTCCTACCAGCAGTGTATGAGGGTTCCTTTTTCTCCATAGCCTCTTCAACACTTGTTATTACTTGTCTTGTTGATGATAGCCGTTCTAAGTGGTATGAGGTGGTATCCCATTGTGGTTTTGATTTGCATGTCCCTAATAGATAGTGAAGCTAAGCATTTTTCCATGCATCTGTTGGCTATTGGTATGTTTTCTTGGGAAAAGTGTCTGTCCATGTACTTTGCCTCTTTTTAAATTTGATTGTTTTTGTTGTTGTTGTATTATATGAGTTCTTTATATATTTTGGATATTAGTCCCTTATCAGAGGTGCTGTTTGCATATATCTTCTTCCATTTGGTTGGTTGCCTTTTTGTTTAGTTGATACTTTCTTTTGCTGTGCAGAAGACTTTTAGTTGGATATGATCCCATTCCTTTATTTTTGCTTTTACCTCCCTTGCCTTTGGGGTCAAATTTTTTAGGTCCCCTACTATAATTGGGATTTTGTTAGTTTCTCCCTTTAGTTCTGTTAGTAGTTGCTTTATATATTTTGTTGCTCCCTGATTGTGGCATATATATTGATAATTGTATGTCTTCTTGATGTATTGTCTCCTTTATAATGAAATGCCCATCTTTGTCTCTCGTTACCAGTCTTGTCTTGAAATCTATTTTCTCAGGCATAAGCACGACTACACCTGTTTTTTGCTGGGTGTCATTTGCACCAAGTATCAATTTTCACCCTTTCACTTTGAGTCTGTTTTTATCCTTGTGGCTGAGATGTGTCTCTTGAAGGCAGCATGTGGTTAGGTATGTTTTTGATCCAGTCTTCTACTCTGTGCCTTTCTATTGGTGAGTTTAGTCCATTTATATTTAGGGTGATTATTGAAGTATGAGGATTTCCTATAGCCATTTTATCTTTTGTTTTCGGGTAGCTGAGTGTCTTTTTCTTTTTTTATTCTTGTATTGTGAAATAAACATTTTTAAAAAAAATTAGTTTCAGGTTTAAAACACGGTGCAATAGTTATACATTTTAACCCCTCAAAGTGACAACCGCTCTTCCCCAATTTGCCACCCCAATCCCCCCTTATCATACATATCTATTACAATTCCCTTGACTTCATTCCACACTACGCTCCACATCCCATGACTATATATATATATATATATATATATATATATATATATATATATATATATATATATATTCAATTACAGTTGGCATACAATATTATACATCAGCTTCAGGTGTATAGTGCAGCAATCAAGACTCTACTCCATCCATGAAGTGGTCTCCCTAACAAGACATGTGATCATCTGACACCCCACAAAATATTTACAACATTATTAATTATATTCTCCGAATTGTCTTTCATACCCCTGTGTCAATATTGTAATTACCTATTTATGCTGTCTAATCCCTTCCCCTTCTTCCTCATCCCCACCCTCCTTTCAACTAGCAACCATCAGTTTTTCCTCTATATCTATGCGACTGTTTCTGTTTACTTTGCTTGTTCATTTAGTTTTTTAGATTCCACATATAAGTGAGATCATATGGTATTTGTCTTTCTCTGTCTGACTTATTTCACTTAACATAATAGCCTCCAGATTCATCCATATCATTGCAAATGGTATGATTTCATTCTTCTTTATAGCGGAGTAATACTCCACTGTATAAATGTACTACAGTTTCTTAATCCAGTCATCTACTGATGGGCATTCCGGTTGTTTCCAAGTCTTGGCTATTGTAAATAGTGCTGCAATAAACATAGGGGTGCATATATTTTTCGAATTAGCATCCATTGTTTCTTTGACCTTATGTTTCTAGCTGTTATTTTAATTTGGTGGTGTTCTGTGATTTTTTTTTCTGTGTTTCCTCCTTTTATTATGTCTCAATTCTGGATTGTGTGTGTGTGTGTGTGTGTGTTTGTATGTGAGTAAGCATCTTATCTCCATTCCCCTTTGCGAAATTAAGATCTTTACCCTCTCCCTTTTTATGTTTTTGTTTTCACAAATTATCCCTATTTATGCTGTGAGTTCATTTTAAAATCAAGCTCATAATGTAGTCATTGTCTTTTTTTAAAATGTTTTTACCTCTTTTAATCTTTATGCTATATTTAAGTGTGTAATACCCCATTCTGAATAAGGGTTGCAATTTCCTGCTTCTCTCTCTGTGTTAGTCATCTTACTCATCATTTTTATCCTTTTGTCTTTTTGTTTCAGGTAGAATAACTCCCTTCAGTATTTCCTGCAATGCATGTCTTGTGCTTGTAAATTACTCAGTTTCTGTGTCTGGAAAAGTCTTTATTTTTCCATCACATCTAATTTATTTCTTTCAATAGTTTGAATATTTGATGCCTCTCCCTCCTAGCTTGAAGAGTTTCCTGAAAAATCTGGTGGTAATCTAATGGGATTTTCTTTACAGGTTACTGTCTTCTTTTCCCTGGCTTCCTTGATAATTCTCTCTTTGTCATTAATTTTTGAAACTTTTAATATAATGTGTCTTCAAGAAGACCTTTTTATATTGAGATTATTAGGTGTTCTCTTTGCTTCCTGGATTTGAGGATCCAGTTCTTTCCATAGGTTTGCGAAGTTCTCGTCCACTATGCTTCAATAGGCTTTCTGTGCCGTTCTCCCTTTCTTCTCTTTCTGGTATACCCATCATTCTTATATTGCTCTTTCTGATGGAGTCAGGTATTTCTTGTACAATTCTTTATTTCCCCCCTCTCAAACCTCTTCCCTCTTCCATCTGTGTCATTTCCAGATTTCTAACTTCAATATCACTAATTCTTTCCTCCATCTGGTCAGCTGTTTCCTAAGCTCACTCTTTTATTCTTCAGCCCTTTTATTGAGTTCTTCAGATTCAGAATGTCTTTTTTTTTTTTTTTGTAAGTTTCAGTCTCTTTGGTAAAGTATTCATTTAGTTTGTTGATTTTATTTTTTAGTTCATTAAACTGCCTATCGGAGTTTCCTTGAACCTTGAGTTTTTCAGGACTGTAATCTTAAATACTCTTCATTTAAGCATACATTTCCATGTCTGTAAGTTTATTTTCTGGAGATGTTTCATTTTCTTTCTGAGTTGCCTTGCCCATATTTGATGGATTATTTCTCTGCCTAGCCATTTATGGGAATGAACTCTGCTTTTTTTTTTTTTTTTCTTTTTCAAGAGTGATTCATCTTTAGCAGGTTGATAAGAGAGCTGTCTGTCTTTTTTTTTTTTTTTTTTTTTTTTTTCAGCAGGTGGCGGTGGAGCACACGTGATTTATTTTCTCTTGCACTTCTGCTCCTGCTTCTGGGCTCTGTGAAGGCAGTGGAAAATGCCTGGTGTTCCCTAGGGAGGTGAGCCTCTCCTCTATGTCCAGGTTGCCTCGGTCTCAGGGTATCATCCCTGTGGGAGAATGTAGTGGGCCATAGGTAGTGTTCCAAGCCCATGAAATCCTCTCTTTGTCTCTGCAGCCAGATGCATGCAATGCTATAGTGCCTCCGTTGTTCCAGGTGCCCCTGCTGGAATCATCCATGATGGGTGTGCTGGGAGAGGACAGTGGTTTGTTTGTGGCTTTGTTCTGCTTCCAGTGGTGGTGCCTGCCATACCTCAGCTCCCTTGACTCTGTATTACCACTGGTTACGGGGATTAGCTGCAGTGTTCGTTTGTGGCTCAGGAACTGTCTCTCCAGTTCTCAGGGCTGTAGATATTCTGCTCTGTAACCCAACACTCACTGCTTCAGTTTCTCCTGGGACCTGCTGTGGGCTCTGGGAGTGTACATGGAGGCAAATTCTGGGAGGATTGGGGGAGGTGACCAGGCTCCATGGTTTGTTTTCTGCCTCGCAGTGACAGCTGCTAGATACAGCCACACTTCCGTATTCCATCTTTGACCCTGTCACTGGGTTCAGCTGCAGTATGTGCTCACCACTCAGGCAGACATGCTTAGGGGCTACACAGCACACACTGCAGCTTGAATTCTCCCCTCTCCTGAGACTCACAGTGAACTCCAGGCTGCCTGTGACACCTGTCTCTGCTCTTCTTTCCCTCCTCTGCTGTTTTCTCAGTTTCTCCCATCGTAAGATGTTTAGATGCACAAATCTCTCACACATGTTTAAGTGTTGAACAGGGAATCCATTGTTAAATTATATTGTAGTTGTTCAACTTGTTGTAATTTCAATTTCAAGGGGAGAGATCACGGGGACCTCTCATGCTACCATGCTTCTGATGTCACCTCTAAACAAGTATTTCTTGATTTTACATTATATGTCAGTGTTTTTCTAGTGCTGGGGATATAGTAGCGAATAAAACAAAGTTCTCTGCCAACAAAAAACTTACGTTCTAGTTCATGAAAGCTTCAGCCAAGACATGAAATGGTGATCTTTATCTACTTTTTTAGAACTGTACATTTTTAATGAATCATTTTAGTGTTCCAAGCCCCAATTATTGGCTATTATAGCAATGAAATAATGCTCTGATATTTACCTAAGTTGATTAAGAAGCATGCCTTCAGTGAGCAGTGTCCAATGAGTTAATAGCTTTCCATTGTTTCCTAGTCAAATAAACTTTTTATTTAATTTCATTATTCTTTGGGAAGAACTGCATTTAAAACTCCAATTTGTAAACCCTCCAAATTATGTTTATCCTAGATTGGGTGAAAATGCTTCCTCAAATACGTTCTCTAAAGTTAAGTGGGAAATTACTTCAAGGGCTTGCTGAATTAAGTCAAAATGAGGGGTAGATATTTAATGTTTTTAATGAGAATAAGGATAGGTACTATACCTCCAAGCATCATCATTTCAATTTGTACCCAAACAAGAGTATTACATGTTAATTTAGTATAAATTTACAATAATGGCTATTGTTCTGGTTAGAGTATAAGTTATCATAAATGAGAAATGTGAGTAAAATGCATAATAGTGGTGGTATTGGGACTATGTTTACTTTATATACTACCTAAATACCATTGCAAGTTTGTATTAATCCAGACCGAGATATCAGGAGGAAGAGGAAGCTTATCCAAATGTAAAGGCACATGGAAATATTCCCTACTTTGAAGAAATAGTTAAATAGCTAGTGAGGTAATTATTTAATCCCCAAAATAAGTAGATTACAAAGGTTAATGGAGATTAGTTTACTGTATTACTAACACCAATAACTACTATATTCTTAAAAATAACATTCTTTTAATGAAACAATATATTAAATACAACCCTCTAGCACTATGAAAATTCTAAACATTTTCACACACCACAAATATTACACTGTAGGTGAGTTACAGCTCCAGTTGCTGCTTGAGCACATTTTTCTTTTTCTCTGAATACTAAGCTTGTTTTTGTTGTTTATAATCAGTCCTCCAGCATTAGACACAGCATTCTATTTTTATTTCAGTTGTGCATCAAATAGCATATCCATTAATATTCTCAGAGTATATTTACATTTAATTCGATCTCTAAATTTACTTTGGCATCTGTTTCCAAACTCATTGTACTCAAGTTGATATCATTGTTAATGATTGTGTGTTACTCTACTTGGGCTGCCATAATAAACAATCACAGTCTGTGGCTTCAACAACAGATATTTATTTTCTCACAATCTTGGCGGCTAGAAGACCCAGATTAAGGGGCTGGAACAGGGGTCGACAAACTGCGGTTCGTGAGCAACATGTGGTTCTTTGGATACGTCCCATATCAAAAGTTCGCCGACCCCTGGAAAAACTAATCCTGTTCCTCACAACAATTAAAAATTATTTGAAAGCCATAAATATATTTTTATATAATTACCATTATGTGAATAATATCCTTTAAAAATTTCATAAATGAAACTGATAGTTTTATTTTCATTTTCGATTTTACTTCAGGCCACATGTGTGTACCCAAACATTCACATGTGGCTTGCGAGCTGCAGTTTATTACCCCTGGTGGCTCTTCCTTCTCAAAGGTTTGCCGACCCTTGGGCTGGAAGCTCCATGTTTTGGTGAGACCTCTTTACGTGACTTGTAGATGACCACCTTCCTGCTGTGTCTTCAGAGAGCCTTTATTCTGTGCACATATGAAGAGAGAGAGAGAGAGAGAGAGAGAGAGAGAGAGAGAGAGAGAGAGAGAGAGAGAGAGAGAATCTTCCTCTTTTTATAAGGATACCAGTCCTATTGAATTAGAGCCTCACCCTTATGACTTCTTTTAACTTAATTTCCTCCAAGACCATATCTCCAAATCCGTTGGGGGTTAGGGGCTTCAACATACATATGGATTTGGGGAGCGGAGAATGGGTGGTGGTGGTGGTGTATATAATCAATCCATAATAGATTAAATAGATTGTTTAATACTGTTTAATATTTTTTTAAATTTTAAAATAGTTTTATGTTTATAGGAGAAACGTGAAGCTAGTATACAGTATTCCCATATGCCCCTATTATTAACATCTTACATTAGTGTGCTGCATTTGTTACAATTAATGAATCAGTGTTCATACATTATTAACTTATATCCATACTTTACTCGTATGTATTTCTTTAGTTTTTACCTACTGCTACCTACTGCTTCTTCCCTTCTTTCTCCCTCTCTTTCTCTTACTTCCATTACTGCTTCCTTCATTCCCTCCCTTCTTCCCTCCTTCCTTCATTACCTCTCTTTTTCCTCCCTCCCTCCCTCTCTCCCTTCCTCCCTCCTTTCTGTCCATCTTTTTTGGTCCCAGGGTTCCAATGTCTTGTTCAGGGTATCATATTACTTTTGGTAGTCATTTCTCCTGATGCTCCTTTTGGCTATGAGCTTCTCAGACTTTCCTTACTTTTGGTGACTTTTACACTTTTGGGAAGCACTAGTTAGATATTTTGTAAAATTAATTGAAATTTGCCTTATGTTTCCTCTCATGATTGGGCTGGGTTGTGTATTTTGGGGAGGAAAAACAGAGGTAAAGTGCTATTTTCATCACATCATAGCCAGAGTACATACTATCAATATGATATCATGATATCACTATTGGTATTAACTTTGATACCAACCTGAGAGAATGCTTATCAGGTCTCTCCACTGTAAAGTGACTCTTTTTGCACTCCCTCCCCCTTCACACTCTATTCCCTGTCAGGAAGTAACTATTTGCTGTTCACACGAAAAGAATGGGGAGTTGCAATCCATATCATTGGGGGAAGAATACCTACATAAATTACTTAGAATTTGTCTGCACTGGACATTTATTTCTTCTACATTTATTTATTCATTTAATTATTTTATAAACATATATACTCATGGACAATTACTTTATACTTTGAGTTATAATCTGATATTATTTTATTTTCTTGTGCAAATTATTAAAGCTTTGGCCATTGGGAGCTCTTTCATTTGGCTCCTTTGTCTTTGACATACTCCAATTATTATTATTTTTGTAATTGTTTGGGAAATATTTTATTCCCTGGCTCTACAAGATGTTTCAGGATCATCTTGCATATTTCCTGCCCCACCCCAGAATCATAGATGTAGCCATTTTCCCAAGCAGCCCTGGTTTCTTTAGCTGGAGAATGGTGTTAGAAAACCAAGATCTCTGTGTTAGGTACATATGCTCATTACTCCTGGCATGTTATTGCTTCTAGGGTCTCTTCACCTGACCCAGCAAAGAGATATATTTATGTATATGATAATACACAACTATAAGTTCCTATAGATGCATATTAATGAATATTAATATTAAACATGTTCATATTGTTGTCTCCAACTCTAATGAATTACCACAGGAATCTATCTTATTTGTAATCTCCCACTCTAACAGTGAAAAACCTCACTCCCACCATCTGCTGTATCCATTTGCTTAATTATTACACACCAGTATACTTGTATAGAGGTATCAAAATTGTTAACCCATACCTCTGTAGAAAACAACTTTCTCAAATAGAATACAGTATTTGTGCATAGTTCCTTTTTACCATTGTGTTATAGATTCTATTGATTTTTTTTCCCATCCCTTGCTGTGAGGGTGTTTCATACACCTATATTGCAGTTAAATTGTTTTATCACAGTCTCCATTCATTGTCTCCTGGGGTCCTCCAATCTCCTGAAAAAAAGCCTTTTTTTTAAAGATTTTATTGGGGAATTTGGGGAGGGGAATATTATTGGGGGATCCGGGAAGGGGAACAGACCAGTTGCTGTCCTTTCGTTCTTCAGTCTAGTTGTGGAGGACATAACTTCACTGGCCCATGTTGGTATTATCATTGCGCTCTTCCAGGGTGAGGCAGTTTCTCACCAGCCATTTGAATGGGCGCTAATGGCGGCTCACTGCAGCTCATGAAAGCTCATGTCCACTGCCTGCCAGCCCCACTACAGCCTACGCCGTTGTCAGCGACTTGCTGCAGCCCAGCTCTAGGTCAAGCTGTTGTTCACCATCTTAGCTGTAGAGGGTGCAGTGTCACTGGCCTTCATATGTGGGATCTGAACCAGGGTCCTGCTACTCAGAGCTAGCGTCCCAAGCCGACAACTAACCAACTTGCCACTTGGCCAGCCCTGAGTGACTTTTTAAAAATGTATATACATTTAGGTTTACTATTAGTGCCATACCATTTTATGTGTGTTGACAAATGCATAGTGTCACGTATCCATTATAATGGTACCATACATAATACTAGCTCATTCGCCTAAAAAAAAAATCCTCAATTTATCTACTTAAACAACACCAACCCATTGTTCCAGTTACCATCTCTTTAGTTTTGCGGTTCCCAGAATCCATGTAATTGGAATTATCCAATATAAAATTCATCCACGCCCTTGGTGGCTTGATAGCTCATTTATATTTGTTGCTGAATAATATTCTATTGTAGGGTTCATGATCTTCATTCCTGATATTGGAATTGGTATTCTCTCTCTCTCTGTGTGCCCATGTATTTTTTAATACATGTATTGAATGCTATATATTTTTCTCTAAGCACTGCTTTCACTGCATTCCACAAATTTTGATAGGTTGTATTTTCATGGCCATTTATTTCAAAATATTTTTTGAATTTCCTTTGAGACTGCTTCTTTGATTATGTTTGTTTTTTTTTAATCCCCAAATATTTGGGCATTTTCTGGATATCTTTTTGTTATTGATTTCTAGTTTAATTCCATTATGATGTGAGACCATATCTTGTATGGTTTTCACTCTTTTTATTTTATTTTTTTTTACTTGTCCAGAGTATGCTTTGCCTTGGTGAATGTAACAATTTGTTGAAAGCTGGACATGTTGTATCAAATAATTAAAGCGAGGTTAATGGGCCTACAGTGTATCTGGTTTATCTGGCTAGGAGTTGGGCTGTTGTTTAATGTTTACTATTGGTGGAGCTGCTAGAAGCTTCATACTTCCTCTTTTAGTCTCTGCTCTTGACTTTGGGCTTTCTTAAGTATTACTCTTCAGAGAGGGGCTACAACTTGCAGCTCAATAGTGGTAATTGTCTGTTATAACATAACCTTTTTGGTATCATGGTGTGATTTTGGAAGGGATAATATTCTTTAGTTTCCTGATTAAATATCAGTCATTTAATGGGCCTGGGTCTCTAGGCTGTGACCCTCATAATTATCTTTCCAGTGTATAGCATCTCTCTCCCCTTAAGTGAGATAGGAAAGCATACAGGAAGTGGAATGGAAGAGTTTTCTTTCCTTCTCCTGCGATATGGCTCTGGTCAAGCCTTTCCCCTGGAGAGCAGGTCTTTTATAATGAAGCTAATATTTAAACAATTCAAGAAAATGCTGACAATTTTTTTATGTACCCAGAGCAAATAGCCAGCTTTGGTTGCTGTAGTTGATTCAATTGTGTATGGTCGCTATGGGTGGCAACTTCTGAGTTCATGTTAGAAACATTTTTGTTCACGAATCTTTGAGAATTTATGTAGTTTAACAGCTCTCAATATCCAAGTTAAAATTTAAAACTATGTATTCAGATGGCAGCTATGGTAGGCAGTATCTGAAATTATCCCCCATGATTCCCACCAGGCTGGTGTACATAACCTATATAACATAGTCTAAATTCGTCCTTACCATGTTCCTCCTTAAAATACAGAATCCACAATTTAACTTTTTTCTCTTTCTGCACCTGCAGTGACTTTTTCTGCCTCTTTTTAACTCTCCATCTCTGGGATCCTGGGTGTTGTGGCCACCTTTAGATACTGGGGGAATTCTTTGGGTTTAACTTGCTTTATTCTCTCTTTCTCATTCACTTATCTCTTATGTGATTATCCTGTGAGTAATCAAAGATTCATGATATCCGGTATGAAAAAATTCTGTTTTGCCCATGCTGTTTTTATGTTTTACTGTTTCATTCATTCTCTTTGAGCCATTCTTTTTGGTCCCCTCTCTTATCCAGTGCATGCAGTTTAAGACTGGCAGTTTATTTTCTATAATAACAAGTTGAGTTTTTTAGTATGATTTCTGTTGTTTTATATGACTGCTATATTCCTGTTCCTATCTAATTGTATCATAAATAACATTTTAAAAGCCATGGACTCAATGCTAAATATAAATAAGAAAATAGAAGGTCCTCATGTACCTATAAAAAACAAGAAAAGAAAAAAATTTCTGACTCCTCATTTGAAATAATTTAGTTCAGTAAAAACCCTCCATTTTTTAATGGAGAAAACCCAATAAGCGAAAGTACTAATATCTCTTTGATGCCTTTTGAAAAGAGATTTTTTTTTTACATCTGTAATTATTCATTTTTTAATGTAGAATAAGTACATTTTCTTCTGCTAAAATCTGCTTTGGGTTTTTATCGAAATTCTTACTGCAGTGGCTCTTACTTAAACTGTTTTTCCATTTCACAGTCCTTTCTTTTATACACAAATTAATTTATAATAAAGTAATTGAATTAACTTTGTGGCTAGGGAAATCAGCATTCTTTTCTATTTGTTGTCAGGTAACATAAAAAGAAAATAAGTTTATACAGGAATCTTACACTAAAAATATTCTATTTACAACCTTTGAATTTCCATTACTACTTCATAGGTTATTTTGAACTCAGTGTTCAAATATCTGGTTTGAAAACTAGTTGTCAGCATCTTAAAGAATTTCCTTTTTCAAAGCTAAGACGTTGAATGACTTTTCTGAGATGGCTATGTCAACAAATATAATCTGTAAGGTAAAAGTTATATTGACTTTATTATTTTTTTCCAAAATCAAATGTCCAATGTGAATATATAATAAAAATGTTATTATTTTATTTATTTATTTATTTATTTATTTATTTATTTATTTATTTATTTTTTTGAGGGTAGTGTCACTGGCCTTCATATGTGGGACCGAACTGGGGCTGCTGGCTTCCCAAGCCAGCGCTTAACCACCACACCACTTGGCTGGTCCTAAAAATGTTATTTTTAAAATCAGAATTCTGAGAAGGAATTGGAGGTTGAAAACTAGAGAGAAATTATTTTTATGCATCATTATTATATTGATGCTAATATTTTCTTCAGATATTTAATTTAATATTGAAGTTTTGTTCAGATATATTTAAAGTTGATAAAAATAAATATGCTTATTGTATCATTTTTGTTATATTATATTAAATATGAACACCTGTGTTTTACCTATTTAACAGTCATGATATTTTGCAAACATTTTCGCTTGGTGATATATCCTCTAAATTCTAATGTGCTATCAGTAGGGGGCATGTTATCATCTATTTTACCAAACTACCATGAACATACAAGGATTATTTAGACAGCAAGCAGAAACAAAATAAATCTAATCATCAAGGAATTTTCTTACCAACAAATTTGGATCAATTTGGAATATTTGTACATGTATGATTGTTATATTTACCCCAAAGATAAAGAACCAGCAGATCTGTAGACTGAAAAGTACAAAGCAAAATAATGTAATAAAATAATAGTAGTCACAATGTAATATTAATAATACTACTATTTTATAATAATAATAAGAATAATAACAGCCAACTATTTCTTGAATATTGATAGTGTATATTATTGATTACTTACAATTTTCCAGGTGTGGTTCTGATCATTTTCTAAGTATTCACTCATTTATTTCTCACAATGATACTATGTATTAATTACAATGTTCCCACTTTAATAGATGAAGAAAATGAAGCAGAGAAAAATCAAGTAACATATGTGAGGAAGCTCTTGATACTGTAAGACCTGAGATGGCCCAGATTGGCCTCTCCTTTTTCCCTTTCAGTAGAGAGCCTAGTAGGACCTGACCTCACAGTTTTTTGTTTTGTGAAAGAATTTTTAAATGTATTGGACTTGCTGAAGATATCCAACAAAAATCCATGTGAACAATATAAGTGGCTCACTGGACAAGGCAAACCAAATTATGGTTATATGCCCATTTTGAACCTTTTTTTTTGCCTTTGGCTAATACCTGGCCAAGGAACCATAAAATCTGTATAACTGTTGAGGACTGGGTTGATATGGCAGCAAATAAGATCATACAAATAAAACCAATAATAGCTAGCATTGTGATAACTAATAATGATAGTAAAATCTCATGTAAAGATACAGTAACTGATGTGTATTGTGTTTATAGCTTATGAAATAGTTCCCAGATTCATTATTTGCTTTACCTACTAAATCAATATTATTTATAGTATATTACTGTCCTAACTTTAAAGACAAGGAGCTAATATTTTCAAGGGCTGAGTCACATAGCCAGAACTTGGTAGAACTAGGTCTTTTAATTCCAAATTTTTAGTAAAGAAAATCTCCTCAGAACTTATTGGTTTAAAACAACATGATTGATTTTTCAGGTGTCTAGTGTGGATGGGATTCAGCTGGGTGGTTATTCTGTTGGTCATGACAACACTTACTCAAGCATTGCTAATCAAGTGCTCGTCAGATAGATGTCACAGCTCTGAGGGTTGGCTGGCTGTCAGCCGAGGTGAAGGGAAAGATTGGGCCACAGTCTTCTCATTCGGCAAGGTTTAAAATCAGCAAAAGAAAGAAAACCCTAATGCTCAATCACTTTTCGAGTCTTTGCTTGTGTCTCATTGCTGTTGCTTCACTGGTCAAAGAAAGTGACATGGCCAAGTCCAGTATTAGTATGTGAGGAGAGTACCCAAGGGCATTGTTACAGAGAGGTAGGAACAATTTCGTGACCATCATTGCAACAATCTATCATAGTTACTTCAACAAGAAAGTCCCTCCCTTTAATAGCTTTATTAGGGTTACTGCTTTTTCAGGGCATGTTGATTCAAAAAGAAAGGAAAGAGCAAAACCTTTCAAAGGTTATGAGGTTGATGTATGTAGTAATAATCTACAAAATCTTGAACAATAGGTCTCAAGGATGTCACTGGTCTTGATATTTGCTCTTCAAAAGGATAGAATTCATCATCAAAAATATTTAGAAAATACTCATTTTCCTATCCCACTTCAGTTCTCAGATTTACATATTAGCATGTATGATAGTTATTTTATTTTATTTTTTTTGTCTACTTAACTGGGTCATATGATGCCCAGACATTTGACCAAACATTATTCTTGATGTGTCTGTGAGGGTGTTTCTGGAAGAGATTAACATTTGAATCAGTGGACTGAATAAAGCAAATTGCCTTCCCTAACATGATTGAGCCTTGTCTAGTCAATTGAAGAGTTCAGTAGAACAAAATGCTACCTGACTGAGCCAGAATGCTGTTTTTTTTCCTGCCTTCCTACTCAACCTGAAAAAAAAAAAAAAAATGTGTCTTTGATGGTGTTAAACCTGCAGGCTTTTCAACTAGAACTTAAAACATTGGCTCATCTAATTCTCAGGACTTTGATATCATGTTAGAATTGTACCTTTGACTCTTTTGGGTCCCCAGCTTGCCAACTGCAGATCTTGGATCTTCTCGCCTTCATAATAATGTGATCCACTTCCTTATTAAAAAACAAACAAACAAACAAAAACAGAAAACAAAACAAAACAAAAAAACAAAAAACAAAACTATCTTATAGATAGGTAGATAATATATACCCTCCTGGTTCTGTTTTTCTGTAGAAACCTGACTAATATATCATGTTGCACATTAACATGTAAGCATATTAATGGCTATAAGAGTGTCTGGAGTAAAAAATAAGAACTTTTTGTCTTTTTAATGTGAAAGAAATTTCAAAATGAGTAGAACAGCCTTGATTTAGGTCTTGGTTCTGCTACTAACTTTGTGACTTTCAATATTTACTTAAAGGCTCTAAATAAATTTCTGATTCTTACCTATAAACTGGGAAGATTGAAAATATACTTCTACAGCTATTCCCATGCTAAATTTTTCTGGAAACTACTGAATAAATTATAACCATCAAAATTATTACTACACTTATATGTCTACTTGAATCTATACTTTTCTGATCCATAGAACTCCTTGTTGTGCAATATCTGTTAATATTCTAAGGAATTATCATTCCAGTGGACACATGTTATAAAATGTCTTTAGAGAAGTAAAAAGACCATGAAAATGGTAATTTAAAACTTTTGTTGGTATGGTGAAGCTTTGACCTGCTAACTTTATCACAAATAATTCGGCCTTGTGTGTGTGAGAGAGACATATTTTGGGACAAAATGAAATATCAGGATGGGCTTATTTTATTTTATTTTATTTTATTTTATTTTTTTTGAGGGCAGTATCACTGGCCCTCATATGTGGGATCTGAACCAGGGCCACTGGCATCCCAAGCCAGCTCTTAACCACCGTGCCACTCAGCCGGCCCAGGATGGGCTTATTTTAGACACAGAAGTTTCTAAGCAAAGCAGACAAAAGCAGGGCTTTTGATGAGAGAATTCTTTTGAGCCTACATCTTTTTTGAGGAAGCATGATACTGGATTCCTTGGGGAAAACTTTTTATGTATAGTAGGAAGCTAATATAAAAATAATAGTATGACAAGACCATGCTGTTCTGAATTATCATTCAGTTTCAGAGTACTTTCATAACTGTTTCCTCATTTTCAAAATGATTCACGGGCAAAGAATCAGTATGTTTGATCCAGGCACATAGTTTCAGGCTGCTAGAAGGCTTCGGACGATAAGCTACAAAGGAAGGAGAAAGAGGTTTGCTAACATTGCTCAAAAATCACGGTCACCTTGTCCTTCCACAGTAAAAACACAGGCTGGCAAACAGAAGCTAACACTGACAAGGCAGATTATGCTAGAAAATCAAAAGTAAACTTCTAGTTTCTACCTGAATATTTTTTTCTGTCACCACTACTAATTGGAGATTACATTCTAAAAATATTACCCCACTCCAACAAATTTTTTCCAACAAATTTCAAACAATGAAATCTTGGGCATCTGGTATCTTAGTGAGAGTGTTCCTTTAAGTGGACACATCTATTCCCTCTAATGTCCCTTCCCAATAAAGCATATTTAACCAGCAACCATTTCACTTACATATCAAAATATGATGACTCTAATATTCTTATGCTGCTTCCCAAGTTAGCTTATACCTAGCATAGGCTTCTGTCATTTTACTTGTTCTTACCTCTCTGTGACCTATTGATGAGGCAGCAAGAAAACTATAGCCATTTTATTAAGAATTGTAAAAAGTTACTCTAATTACCCTATCTGAAAATCTGAAATGTATTCTTAAACTATATGTTCTTAAAAGTAAAACGATGCGCAGCAATATGGACATTTTTGTATACTATTTAATAGTGAATACTAAAAGTCTGCTCGGTATAAAAGATGCTCACTTCTGATCTTTATAGTTATATTGTCCATCCTTTGATTATAGACTAGACCTAATTTAGAATAATTATTACCTAACATCTTATTTTATTTTTCTTAAAGGGCCAGGCAAAGGTTAGTTAAATAGATGAATCCCTTTGAACACAAAATCTCTACTGAGACAGTCAATTAAAATAAATACCACATGGAGAGGGAGCATATGAGTTTTATTTATTAAAAAAAAACAAAGATTGTCTTTAGAATTTTTGAATCTGAAGCTTGCTCTCTAGTCCTCTCTTTTCCAGACATATTTCCTTAATCCTCCCTGCCATTCCTTTTCTCTCCGTAGATCCCAAGAGCCAGTCCAAATCCTGCTTCCTTTCAAAACTTTTCCTGAGTAGTTCATCTTGAGGCTTAATCTTGTTCTTTTTATCTTCCACATCAACATTTTCTACCCTGCCTGTGTGCCCTTTTTTAACATGTGAGTATTGTCATGGTTATGAGCATGGACCATGGAGCTGAAGAGTTGAGGTCCAAGTATTATAATAGCTCTGCATGTATTTACTTTATCTGTCAGGGCAGGTTTTTGGTCTCAAATCTCCTTCATGTGATCAGCCATTGAGTACAAAATATTTATATACCTTTTCAGTTTGTTCCAAAACAATCAGTATAATACTTGGTATATAGTTTGCATAGACTTATTTTGTTTTTGTTTTTGTTTTTTTTGTTTTTGTTTTTTGTTTTTTGAGGGCAGTGTCACTGGCCCTCATATGTGGGACCAAACTGGGACCGCTGGCTTCTCAAGCCAGTGCTTAACCACCGTGCCACTAGGCCGGCCCTGATACAGACTGATTTTTAAAATATCATGTATATATTTTTTAATCAGCATCATTCATCACATTCTCAACATTATTTCTCTAACTGCATTTTAAGTCTAAGGAGATGAGGACAAGCTTTTACAGTATTTTTTTTTTCACCTTCACATTGCCCAGCATTGTGTCTTGCTTATAGTAGATGCATAAAAAATACTTGTTGGTTAATAGCTGTCTGATGCTGGAAGAATAAGGAAAATTAAAGATAAAAGGTAAGATGACTTTATATTGACAATGGTAATGTTAACATTAATATTCTGGAATCAATATTTAGCTTCTGTATTAAATCAACAGAGTAAATGTTAAAGATTTTGACAAAGATTCTTTCAGTGTATGCTCAAGGAATCTGTGATTCTATTATGAGTAAAATATTCTTTAAAGTACTAGAGAGCCAATGAAGAAAGGATTTGTAATGTTATGAATGTGTAAAATGAGAGGACTATATAAATTAACAGATAAGCATGTACAGTTTTTTAGGCAGTGTGGTCTGTGCTGAGAATAAAATGACAGGTCAAAATGACTAAAGCAGCTCAAGATCAAGAGGGCAGATGACTGAGAAATAAATTATGAGGGGCGTTTATGTCCTGCATAAATGTTTATGCAGGGTCCTAAGGAGAGAGAGGAGGGCACACAAGAAATCTAGGGGGAAAAGACTGGGGAGCATTTAGGAAAAGATTATAATTGAACAAAATCTTGAAGACTTAGGGAAATAGGGTGACAGGCTGCTATGATTGTCTAGAAGTATAACGAGGCTCTTGAAAAAATCTAAAAGGTAAAAATTAGAAAAGGCATGTACCAGAAAAATAGTATAGAAAAACTCTGTGATAAATCACCCCGATTTAGTCCAAACTTGGAAATAATGGAATTAGAGATGAGCTCATATCCTGTGCCTTACCTGTGTTCTTGAATGTGAATAGTCTTAATTCTTTTCTTTCTGGAGGGAAGTGAGGCCAAGTAAGAAAACAGCATATAAGTGCACCTTGAGAAGGTAGGTCCTCATATCCTCATTATATTTTTGGCCCAATTTTTCCAGGTTGGGTCAACAAAATGGGCCCATTCCTAGTCACATTCCTGGAATCACTGCTTCTGTCCCAGAAGTTCTTTCCTGTCACAGGACCCAGAGTTATCCCCATTTATTAAATGGGAGTGGACAACTGCCACCAGATGGCACCAAATTGCAGCCCAGACTTGGACGGATTTGGATCTTACAGGTTTAGAGCCCCTGACCTCCCAGCTGCAGACTTACCGCAGTCATTTTATTAACCTCAGAACATTTTATATGATCAGATATTTAACCTGTACATCTCACATGATTGTGGAGCCTTTAGTGCATTTTCAACTAAGAGAAGAAAATTTACAGCATAGAGAATGAAGACAGATATAAGATGATTTGAACTCACCAAGTACATGAAGTGGTTTGAGGTAAACAGAGGAGATTGTGTCCACTGAAGGAAAGATGGAATCCTTGCCTTCAGCGTTTAAAATTTTGAGAACAGGCATTCACAAAGGAGTGAGAAGTGGAAAAGGTGTTAGCAAACCCATTTGAGTGAGAGAAACCCATCTACTGGTTAATGTTATTAGCAAGGCACAAAGACCAGAGAAGTGGTAGCATCATTAATAGCCAAAACAGGAGCTTTGGATGTTCTTGTTGTTTTGTTTGGGATTGTTGACCACTTCCAGAAATAGTGTGATCAGTTTTGAAATGTTTAAAATAATTTCTACTTGATTCTCTCTCAACAGTGGTTTTGAATTATTCCTGCCCTCTGGTAATAGATATTTGCAATATTGGCAGCCCCAGCCATCTGGTCTTAATCCGGAATAGTTGAAGATAGCTAATTTTCGTTTCCCCCTGCATGGATTTCCATGCCACTGTCTTCTCAGCGGAGCATTGAGGGTGAGCTCTGCCTAGTGACATAGCACTTTCATTGTTTCAAGATCAGGTTTTTCTGTCCTCTGCCCATTGGCTAATGCTATTGTTTTTTGCTACAGAATGGCTTATGCCTGTGAAACTTGCCTCTCAGGGAAACTTTTCTCCTAGTCTCATAATTGTTAGTGCTATTAAATTATTCTTAATGATTCCTAAATTGAAGGAACTCTTAATCCATCCAAAAGTGTTCTGCTGGTGGCCTGGAAGCAAACTCTAGCGTTTCCATGCATAGCTCAAGACACTGTCTTTTGTCTTTTCTGAGGTTTGGATAAGGTTGACCTTGGGTAGGGTTCCAATCTCTGTCATTAAGCAATAGTAGAGTCTGTCTCAGGAGCAGTGTCTCTAAACTCTGACTGCACTTGGAAAGCACTAGGGGACATCTTTAAAAAAACCTCATCCTCCCCCCCACCAAGTTTTTAATTTAGTGGATCTGAGTTAGAAAAGGAACGTTAATTTTTTAAAGTACCCCAGATTCATGAGTATGTGCAGACAATATTGAGAAACACTTCTCTGTTTTTTAAGGCTTAAATCCTGGTTTTATTTCTTTTTAAAATTTATTGAGGTGACTTTGGTTAGTAAAATTATATAGGTTTCAAGTGTACAGTTCTATAATACATCATCTATATATTGCATCCTGTGTTCAACATCCCAAATCAATTAACTTTCCATCACCTTATCTTTGACTCCCTTCACTCTTTTCTACCAACCCACCCCCCACCCCTTATCCTCTGGTAACCACTAAACCATTGTCTGTTTCTATGAGTTTTTATTTATTTGTCTTGTTCACTTGTTGCTTTCAATTTTATATTGCATATATGAGTGAAAACATGGCTCTACACTTTTTTTCTGTCTGACTTTTTTCACTTAACATGGTATTCTCAAGATCCATGTTGTTGCAAATGGCAATATTTAATCTTTTCTCATGTTGAGTAATATTTCATTGTGTATATGTAGCACATCTTATTTATCCAATCATCTATTGAAGAACACTTCGTTTGTTTCCTTGTCTTGGCCACCATGAATAATGCTGCAATGACCATGAGGGTACATATATCTTTATGCAGAAATGTTTTCAGATTTTTTTTTGATAGATCCCCAGAAGAGAGATTGCTGGGTCATATGGTAATTCTATTCTTAATTTTTTGAGGAACCTCCATACTCCTTTCCGTAGTGGCTGTACTAATTTACATTTCCACCATCAGTGTAGAAGTGTTCCTTTGTCCATACAATTGTTGTTACTTGTCCTGTTGATAATAGTCATTCTAACAGGTGCAAGGTGGTAGCTCATTGTGTTTTTTTTTTTTAATTAGTTACAGATGTACAAAACAATGCAATAGTTATCTTTTTTACCCCTTACAAAGTGACTCCCCCTCCCCCCTCCCCTGCCCCCCCACCCCTGATATCATACACATCTATTACAATTCCATTGACTACATCCCCACACTATATTTCACATCCCATGACTATATATGTGTTAAATTATCTAATATTATTCAGCGGCAGCTTCAGATGTACAATGTAGTGGTCAGGCCACTACACCGTCCATGAAGTGATCTCCCTGACAAGACATGAGTCCTTCTGATCCCCTGAGAAAAATATTTACAACCTTATTGATTATATTCCCTAAACTGTCTCTTCTGTCTCTGTGGTTGTATTGTAGTTATCAGTTTATGTTGCCTCGTCCCTTCCCCTTCTCCCTCATGCCCATCCCCATCCCATCTAGCCCTCATCAGTTTTTTCTTTGTATCTCTAATACTATTTCTGTTTACATTGCTCGTTTATTCCGTTCTTTAGATTCCACATATAAGTGAGATCATATTGTATTTCTCTTTTTCTGACTGACTTATTTCACTTACATAATGTTCTCTAGGGTGTTCCATATTGTTGCAAATGGTACGATTTCTTTCTTCTTTATAGCTGAGTAATATTCCATTGTGTAAATGTACCACAGTTTCTTAATCCAGTCGTCTACCCATGGGCATTTCAATTGTTTCCAAGTCTTGGCTATTGTAAATAGCGCTGCAATGAACATAGGGGTGCATATATTTTTCTAATTAGTGTCTTGGGTTTTTCAAGATAAATACCTAGGAGTGGAATTGCTGGGTCAAACGGTAGCTCTATTTCCAGTTCTTTGAGATACCTCCATACTGACTTCCATAGTGGCTGCACCAATCTGCAGTCCCACCAACAGTGCAGCAGGTTCCCCTTTACCCCACAGCCCCGCCAGCACTTGTTTGTTGATTTATTGATGATAGCCATTCTGACTGGAGTGAGGTGGTGTCTTATTGTGGTTTTTATTTGCATTTCCCTAATAGCTGAGGAAGTTCAGTATCTTTTCACATATCTTTTGCTGGTTTGTATGTGTTCTTGGGAGAAGTATCTGTTTTTTTTTTGTTGTTGTTGTATGAGTTCTTTATGTATTTTGAATATTAGCCCCTTATCAGAGGTGCTGTTTGCAAGTATCTTCTCCCATTCAATCAGTTTCCTTTTTGTTTTGTTGATGGCTTAGGTTGCTGTGCAGAAGCTTTTTAATTTAAAATAGTCTCGTTCTTCTTAACATTTTAACCTGCTTTTTTGGTTGATCCTTTCTTTTTCTTTTAACACGTGGAGGGATATTATTTGCTGGAATTAAGTGCCTACTTTTGTTTTACAATGTCTACATTTTCTGTATTATATATTGTTTTGTTTTAGCGTGTTTTTTGTTTAGATTATTTTTCTAGGGGGAGTCTTCCTTAATATATATGCCTGCCAAATATATCCATTGTTCAAAAAAACCTTGTCCCTCTGCCTCACCCTGAATTGGATAATCCCACCTATGAGCTATTGTACTATCAATTAACATCTATTTTGAGCTTGGAATCCACATACTATAATTCTCCCTAACTTCCTTTTGGTATGGTTAATTTTAGAGCTATTATATTTGGTTTTTACATGGTGAACTGCAAAAGGAGTCATTCAACCTGCATTTCCATCATAGAGCTCTGTGCCCTTACATGGCACTGTTTCTGCCCAAAGCACAGAACAACTTATTTGAATTTGCACAATTTTGCCTTATGGGGTAGTTGTGAATTGCTTAGTTTTCTCTACCTTTTTATTGAAATCCTAATTCAATACTTTTTAGACATATGTATCCAGGAAACAGGTAATCCTGTACTCTACCCACTAATAAAAGAATCAACTCAATCATTCTTTTAGTATTTTACAGCGATGTTTCTGGTCTTTTCTAAAATCTCTTCAATTTTTCTGTAACCATTTTATATGTCTGTAGCAATCCTTAGACATATTTTTGATTACTCTTATCTTATGCAATTCAACTGCGTATATAAAAGAGCAATTATCAATATTTCGCTGGATCCTAAATCTTGCCTGGGATGTCATTCTTCTCTTTTTGTGATCTCAGTATTTCGAGGCCAAAGTAATACTGATTGATTGGTTCCAACTAGAACATAATTTTCTCACCCAAAACTCTATTTAAGAGCAGTTACACTCAGCTCTACCTCATTTTCCCTTTTGTATCTCGTTATCCTGGTCTTACAGATCATTTTCGAATTATATCTGTTTAATATCTTCCTATGAGTCAACTTTTCCCTTGAGGAAATCTCTGTTTTCCCAGAATAATCAGTATTTTTTTGCTGTTTTAATTATTTTGCTTTTCCTTTTCTAAAATAATTGAACTATATTTTTCCAGTCATTCTAATTTCTCTTTGATTCTCTGAACAAGTACTTTTCCTAAAGCCAGATGTTCCAAGCACAGGTTTTTGTAAGAACCTCTTCAGCCTTTAGGTTTCATATTATTTTGCTGAATTTTTTATCTGCTTAAAAACAGATAGGATATTCTTATAAGTATTTTTCTTTAGTATTTGTTTATTAGGAATAATGTGTGCTCATTTGTAAATGAAGCTCTATTTTGCTACTGGAAAACTAAAGCCATTAGAGCTTGTATGTTTAATCAGGTTTAAGGATCAACTTGAGACCAATGACAGAGGGTAGGGCTTCAGCACCAGGCAGATCATAGATATGGAAAAGCAGGATATAATGGACCTATCTCATTCTGCTAAGCCCCATAATCAGACAGATCAAGTGTTTTCTGAGGGGAAATGAGTAAGGAGGTAGAGAGACTCTAAGGGAGTTTCTCTAATGAAAGATTATTTTATGTGAAAAGAAACTTTAGGAGGGAAACAGATGTATTCTTCTCTACTGCTTAGTACTAGGTCCAATGTGGTTTCTTGAAAATGAATAGGATGTGGAGTGCAGGAGTAGGGCAGTGTACCATAATATTAAATGTCTCAAAGTTATCCTGAACATGATCTAGGAAGATTGTTTTACCAGAGATTAATGACAGGAGGGATCATAGCATATGACTTTTGGTTAATTGGAGTTTTCTTCATTCCTACAGTTGAGATTTCTCTCAATTGTAATAATAAGGAAGACTGATAGCAGAATTCAAGCATACGTAGAATATGGTAACATTTACAAATATTTTAGAACACACATTCTTTTATGTTTTGTTTATTTCAAATTACAAAATAATAGGTTTCCTATAGAAAAATGTTTAACAATGTTCAAAAGTAGAAAATGTCTAATCCTATCAAATAATCAATAATAACCCAGTTCATGGCTGCCATGTGCAAGGTTCACTTAAAAAAACTTATTGTATTTCCCACAATAACTGATGACAAATTATAATAAATAATGAGACACCACTAGTACAGGCATTCATAAAAATAATAGTGAAATTAACTAAAGATATCTAACTTCTATAAAGAAATGTGAAACATCAACAGAAAGGCCTACAGATTTAAATAAATGGGGAGAAGTAACATTATCATAAATTAATCTGAATTAATAACAAAACTTAATTTATAAATATGTAATTTCAAAATTCTGGTTGTTTTTATTTGAGAAATTTAAAGAACATATTTTAAATCTTTATGGAACTATAAAAATCCAAAAATAGAATGAATTAACTTTGAAAAAATGCTGGTAGGATGTAGGGTTATAGGAAAAATGTGCAGCTGGTGGGAAAATAGGGTTTACATAAAGCAAAATGGCTAGATATTCAAAGCATATTGCTGAGTGAAACATGTAAAAATGGATTTATTCCTATAGCACAGCACTATGCATACCAATTAATACAAGCACACATGAAACAACCATACATAAAATAAGAGAATATATTTTAGAATACTTATAATGTGCCAGAATAAAATGATACAAATAAATAAATAAACCAAAAGACAATTCTTGAACTCACACTAGAGGTTAATGAACAGAGGAGTATAAATAATGCAGTTTCCTCTACAAAGTCACAAATAAATAAATAAAACATATTTTAAACACATATTTCCATTTGTATATTTTTTCTGATTATAAAAGTAATAAGTGATTTTAATTGAAAATGAATGCAAGTATTGAGAATCAAAACACAAAAAGTCAAACCAACCTACTCTTTCCACATTCTTGAAAAAGGAAACACTATTTACATGTTTATATGTTTTCCATTCAAGCTTTCTTATAGATGTTATTCTATGTTTTCCTCAAAATATTTGATTAAATACTATCCAACATTATAAAAGGAAATTCTCGAGAAACATATATTTCAATGGCTGTATAGTATCATAGTCTCAATGACTAGGGCAAACCAACCTCTGCGTAGGTCAAATGGAAGTTATGTGTTAATTTTTGTAAGAAGCTGGTGACTCCATATGATTATATATATGTAGCAGAAGAGAATGGAATTTTATAATGTAAAGTTATTTACCTATAGATAAACCTTATATACAGGTAAAGTAGAAATTAATTTTTTTCTTGTTTTCAGGATGGGTAGCATGTGAGAATCACTGGAGCCTCATGGTTGTAATTCCACCCATCACCCCCTACACCCAACCAGAAATGCCCACTTCTTTTGAACCAGAGGGAAAAATTTATAGGAACTCAGTCAGACACAGATTATCTCTTGAGATATTAATTTAAATGCTGAATGCACTGTTAAGCCAGTGACTGGGGTATTCCAAATATCTAAAATAATGGGAAAATTACTCTCCACTGACAGGAATGTGATTACTTGGAAAGGAACTCAGTTTGTGTGGGTGGGAAATAAAAGGAGGAAGTTGAGAGATTTTTTTTTTTTTTAAAGATGAATTGTGAATTATCTACTTAGTGTAACCACTGAGAAGATAGAATCAATGACTCATAGAGAGAGTCCTGAGAATCAATGACTCATAGAGTCCTGAGAAAGAAGAGATATTAGAAAGTGGATAACAGCTTTGATAAGAAATAAGTGCTCTTCTAGTTAAATTTCAGAATGAGGGGAAAAAAAGGAAGCATTAAAAAAAAAATCTAATACCTGGAGGAGATACGTAAGTTTAGCAGCATGAAAGCAAAAAGGGTATTTTCAAGGCTGTCAGATTTCAAGGAGAAAGCAAAGAGAAGAAGGAGAACTTAAAAAATGTCCCTGTATTTTAAGATCAAATTTAGAAATGCATACAATCTGATGCTAAACCTTGTAGAATAGAGGGAAATATATTATACTGGGAACTGGGACCTAGATTCCACACATGAAACTCTCAGATTTCTGAGACTTGGGGAAAAAAGTCTCATCCCCTGCTATGTATCTCAGTTTTTCCAGTTTTGAAATGAAGAGTTTAAGTTATTCATTTTTAGTTGTAAAATATTAGAATTCTGAGTGTGACAAAATACAAGAGAAAAACTTTTATGCAGTAATGTAAATGATTTACTTTTGATTTGCCATGCACATTACATTGAGAAACATACAGAATATGATTTTAATAGTAATGATTCATTTTCATATATAAATACTGAGCTATCAATATTCTGTAAAATAATATTTTTATATCTATAGCTCTTCTATCTGTAATAAAAGAACCTAGACCAAACAAAAAGGGAGAGAAAAATAAGACTTGAGTCATGCCAGCTGTTTTGCCCATTGGGAAGTAGCCAAGACATGGACGAGGGACATAGTCCTGGGGTGAAGCCAGAAGACTTGACAACTAAGGGTCCTGAGCCTTCCCAGTGGCCAGATGTGTGCATAAGCACATCCTTCGTCCATACACTTGTCTCCAGCCCTAGGGAGGATCCAGGGAGAGAGGCAGATGCCTGAGATATCTGTGTGAGTGAGCAATTTTTTTAGTAACACTGATTACTATCTAAATTGGATGTTTAAATCATGGATTTGGGTTTAAATTGTTTAAACCATTCAGTAGACTTTAAATTATTGAATTAGATTTAGTTTTAAACAAAACATATCCAAAGTGCAAGTTTTTTCTCTAGCCAGTGAATGGAAACTCGGGGAGTAATAGTCACTGGTTATAAGTCAACTAAATTAGTCATATTTCTTTCAATATGTGTGAATATTGTGCATTACATTTTGACATCCACATATGCCATTTTATAAATCAGAAATCTCAGGGTGTCTTTTGTTTCTGTTGTGTTCAGGTATATTGCTACCTTCTAGAATACAGTTTTTGTAAATAGATAGCTTCTCATAATCATCCAAGGCTGTGAATTTCAAGACAAGGGAACTTAGTGAGATTAATGAAAGATTCATCAATTGAAATTCACAAACAGGCAATTTGAACAACATGGCGGTATACTCTAAGAGCTTATATAGATGCTTCATTTTATGCTGAGGAAATGGTTTCTTAATTTTTTTCCTTAATTTGTTCTTGATAGGCTACCCTCTATTTCCTAGGAACAGCCCTATTAATAAAGGATAGGAATCCAAAGAGGTGAAGGTGAAACAGACAACAAGATGTAAGTAGGTCATTTTGACCATTTATTTACTTATTAAATAACTGTTGTCACCTACCAAATATCAGTGCACTGTGTAGTGGGGACAAAAGGATGAGCAAGACACATGAATCTTACATTGCAATGAGGAGAGATAGAGACAATAAGACAATAAACAGGATCATTTTGGACTACAATAGTGCTAAAAATAAAATAAAATAAATTCATAGGACCAAGAGTTGGTGGTGCATGGGAATTTCTTTGGAACAGATATGAGGGAAGGACTCTAAAAAGAGACCATTTTAATTCGGAATCATACAGCGGAATCAAACATCTGACAAGGGGGTCAGATAATTCAGGCAAAGGGGATAAAGCCACATGGATCACATTGGGCTGGTTAAAGCAAGAGAAGCATGTTAGTTTGGTTATGGTGAGGGTGTGGGATGGGAGAGTGACACAAGATGGGGTTGCAGAAATAATCAGGGCTAAATCTCACAAAACCATGGTAAGCAGTTTAGAGTCTTTACTCAGTGAAATTATATAACAGATAAAATGCCCAAATTCCCTGAGATCCATAGGACCATTTTTGTTCATATGTCAGCTTCAGTGTGCTTTCCTTCCAGGAGCTAGCACCTGTGACTTTTTTTTTTTTTTTTTAGAGGGGTGTCCTTAGGTGGCTAGCACCTGCCTTGTTTACACTGCAGAGAAGTATCGGAAAATTTATGTCTATTTCCCCCACAACTGATAATTAAATAATTCATGGATGCAGCCGCTGGTTGAGAAAATGCTGAAGGTTAATTTTCTCTCTGTAGTTCTTTGGAACCAGGCTGAAGTGACCCTCTCTGTGACTTTGCGGTCACACCCTTGCCTGGACCTCCCTCTTTCCCTGTTCTGTTCTCCCAGTTCCCCTGGGAACAGTTCCTTAACAGTTTCCCTGGAAACATTTCCATATAAAAACACTTGCATACCAAACCTCATCTCAGCCTACATCTGGGAAATTCAAACTCTGATGGTTGGAACATTTTAGAAGAATCTGGACAGAGGGACAAAAACTGACTAATGTTTTAAAATTATCACTGTGACTATTGTGTAAAGAATGACAGTGGGGGCTGGCAGAGGCCAGGGAATATGGGACAAAGGTAAGCAGGCCATTTCAACAATCTGGACTAGATAACAAGCTATAAATTACCTAAAGTTCTCTAAGAGGTACGTGCATTGGAAGGATTGTCATCAATGCATTGCGCTATAAAAACAACTAAATTATGTAGTTCTTTTTATCAGTGTAGAAATCAGGAAATAAATTGTGCTTTACTACTGTTTAATTCATAAGTGCATAGAGGTTTACACACTTATATTCTGAAAAAAGTTTATGTATTGGGGATGTGCTTAAGATTTTGTACTGAGGAGTGTGTGTTTGGAAAACACTGGCTTTAGACACCAACCAGCTTTATGTTCTCTATTAACATTCAGTCTGTTCTTGGTAATTTTATGAAATGCTTTTCTTGCGTATGTGTCTCTAGTTAAATGTGTTAGCCTTGAATTCTTCATTTTGAGGGAGGATATTTAATTATTTGAGTGCTCCCATAGGTTGGCTATTTTGAAAAATGAGACTATTTAATTTCTTCCAATGAAATGCATAACTAGTTGTAGGGGCAAGTCTGATAATTCCCTTGTTTTCTGAGGATAAGAACATTGTGTGTTCCAGATGCTTTAAGTGTAATTTTCCATCTACCATAAATTTACTTGAGAATGTTTTCCTCAAACAAGGTCAGGGCATTAGTGCTCATTAAGGACTATATACATGCAAAGCTTCAAAATTCATCAGAAAACCAATCAGTTGTTTGAACTCAAAAAAGTCTGTCAAAAAAAAAAAAAATGTGAGCTGATTTTTTCCCCCCTCATTCAGCAATCTACTGTCACCTATCCCGTTATGTGTCATTATTTTGAAATATAGATTTTATTGTTCAGGTATGGTCAGGCCAACAGACCAGAGACAATTGCTGTTGAAAAGAAAGTTTGTTACAGGTCCCAAGAGGAAGGACATGCCATGTAATGCAGGGCCACATGGGGAAGCACCACGGACAGTGGGAGGCAGGGGCCTGAAGAAGAAGTGGCAAGAGCCTTTATTGTGGTTTCCTCAGGCAAGGAAAGGCAAGGCAGGATGATGAGGTTAAGGACTGGCAAATGTGAGTAATTTCAGCCCGTCAGCAGGTATAAGGGCTACCTCTATTTGTCTGCACCTAGCCCTGAGGTGATTAGGACAGGGAAATAGTGGCCTAGACAGAGGAGGCCATGGTTTAGGGTATAAGCTTTGATTTATTTGCATCTGAAAGGTACCCTGATGAGTCCGTTCCTAGTGCATGGCTAACCCATGGAATGTCAGCCTCTCCTGTGTCAGCAAGGCACCAAGACGTCAACGTAACAGAAAATACAAAAATACAAAGCATGATTAATACAGTCACAGAGAATGAAAATATGTTTCTATGATAGAAGGAAAGTAAGAAAGAAAATAAGAAGGAAAAGAAGCAAAAGGGAATGAATAAATAGCAAAAGAAACAGGTAATGAGAAGAAACAGGGAAAAAAGGAAGAAGAATGGAGAAAATAAAGAAAAATTGTTTACCTTGGACTCTTGGCATGCATGCATTATAATATCCTAATAACAATTTTAAGTTATTTTAATTACTTTTATTTTTGTTATTTAATGACTTTTATTCTTATTCAACAGTGGAAAATATAGGTAATTTGATTTAACACAATTGAATAACTACATTTTATAAAAGTGACTATGTTGAAAATATATTGAATGTATTTCAATTTATTTGCATAATTTATTTTTATAAATTGTATATGCCTGAATGATTTTTTCCCCCTAAATGAATAATGGAGATTTTTAGAAGTCAAGAATTGAGAGCTTGACAGGTGTTTAAGAGAGAAGCTAAAACTTTTGTTTCTGTTGTAAAATGTGGAGAAATTTTTTTAAAAAGTTCCTGCTGATTTCATTCTGTCCTTTTTTTTTCCTTATTAGACCAAGACTATGTACATTGGTTTGAATAAGCAACATTTAAATACTGAAGATATTTTAGGTTTTACACATGTCACTATCTGCTTCTGAGGTCACCTTGGGCTTTGACTCCTATTGAAACTTTTGCCACTCTATGAAAAACTTCCAATGTACTTACTTTCCCTCATTTATTCCTAATCTGAAATATAGACATTTCCCATATGCATGAGAGAAGGGTCATACAATGGAACATATATAACAATTGAAGTTGGACCTATAATCTCTGCAGTTAATACGCCAAGAAGTGAGCCCACAGTTTCTGAAGCCTCCAGCAGAGAATGGTCAGGATTTGGTCAATGGTTGCCAGTTTCCATAATTTTTGTGCATCAGGATGAAACAGAGAAAGCCACGTTTGCTTACCAAACTAGTCACATAGGACACCCCCCTCCAGATAACCACATCTAGCTTCTCCATGCCAACAACCCCCAATAAGACTCTACTCTTCCACTATAAAGCCTTCCCACTCCCCTCCCGAACCGAGTCTCTGCCAAAGGCAAGTGATGGCGGCTGACTCCTTTGGAGAGGAAGCTCTGGATAGTCTACAGTTGTTCCCACTTGGGTAGTCTTCACTTATTTCCACATGCTTTTCACTTCTTTTCCTGAGACTGATTTCTTTTCCTCTCACTAGTCTTCACAATTCATGGCTTATGGTAGGGTGAGGGATGTACTTCTTCAGTAGTTGGGATTTTTTGAAAAATGAGACACTACACTAGTCAAGAAGGAGCACAGGTAAACATTATGAGTTGATGTAGGTGATTTTGTTTTCCAGGCTCCCAGATTTTTTTATAACTATTTGTTCTTATCTAACTTCTGACATATACAGTAATACCTTGGTTTGCAACCATAATTTTTTCCAGAAACAAACTACTTGTATTGCAAGGGATTGCTCGTTTACCACATTAAAATGTATTAGAAAATGTTTGCTCATCTTGCGGAACACTCTCAAACCATGTTACTTGCAATCCAAGGTTTTACTATACTTTCTTTTACTCAATGATAAAACTTTCTTTGCCTTCTTCTAGTACCAAAATATGTTTCCTGAACTTTTGTGGGGTAGTAAGAATATGGGATTACATATCAAAGGCCCAGAATTCAAACTAAAGTTTTGCCATTTACAAATCTATTTAACTTCAGGCAATTCATTTAGCTGCTCTGAGTTTCAGTATTTTAATCTGTTAATGAGACTAGTATTTCCTTTTTGATATAGATTACCTTTAAAAAATAATGCAGAGAAGTGTTTTGTAAACAGTTAAGTGACTCACAAGTACTCTCTCTGCCTTGTTTTTATTTTAATTATGGTAAAATACACGCAACATAAAATTTACCAGCTTAACATTAGATGGTGTTAAGTTCATTCACAACCCATCTCTAGAACATCCTTCATCTTGCAAAACTAAAACTCTATATCCATTAAGCCATAACGCTTATCATTTCTAGGGTATTTTTAAATTAATATATGATAAGGGCTTTAAGAACCAAGGATGCTATTTTGACTATAGTTTCAGGATTAATTCTGTAGGAAGATTTTGATGGGCATTGAACAACTTTACCCTGGTGCCTAAAATGGCCCAATTCAGGCTTCACTTACTGTTTATTTTGACTATTATCTCATATCTATTCTTGTCCTATTCTACATCAGCCAAAATTATATTTCTAGAGCTAAAATGAGCTCATGTGTCTCTCAGCTTGAAATCCTTCTTTGGTGGCCTCCTGGTGTTCTGAGAATAAGACCAAAGTCTTTAATATGCCCTATTTGATCTGCAAGCCATGGTTCAAGCTTATTTTTTTCAGTTCCTTCTAATAATTATTTCTGTCATAAACTGGTTCATCCTCATGAACTTCTGGTTCCTGGAGAAGGGATCAAACTCTCTTCGCAGATCCTTTTTTGTGCATATCTGTGCTGTGTATCTTTTGCCAGCGCCCTTTGCTTAGGGTCATTTTCAGAATGTCTGAGAGAAGGGTTAGAACATTTCATGAGGTCAACTTGAGAACATCTTGTAACAACACCACTATTTCATAGCACATTACTAGCTGGGTCCAGAAAAGCTAATAAAACTTTCATGGAATGAGGTGTTAATGGAGTACAGAGAAACAACTTATCATAATGTTTACAATACCAAATGGAACCAAAAATGAAAATAACACCTAAAATACGAAGTAACTTTATATTTGAATGTAGACCAAGAACCAAACTCTATTAGATTTCCAGTCATCCGTAAGGGCAGTACTATTCTAATGCTAGTGATAAAGGTAGTTAGCTGTGGAAACCTTTTTGTAGTATAACATACAATGATCTATTGTTTTTTTAAAAAATGATGCCATTCATTTTGTCAGTGTGGATGTCAGCCAACCAAACCAAAGCAACAATACTGAAGCATTTTCTTAAAGTATAACCCACACAGGTGGAAATTGAGATTTACTATTACACCAACCTGTGACATGAAGACTTAAATTCCTTTGCACAGTGAAAGAAAGGGTGTTACAATGTATTAATACCATGAGAAAGGTAAATTAGTTATTTATACTCTGGAAAACCATCTGTGCTGAGACTCAGCAACAACATTACACAAAAAGTAATGTGTAAAAATCTGGTCATTGAGGTCATCTATTTTTATTCCTTTACTGTTATTTCCTTATAGAAGAGTTATCTACTCCAAAACAATTATGTTCTACTTGTCAGAACAATTTAAAGTCGATGAAATACAGAGGCAGAGAAAAGTCAAGAATATTTTCTTCAGACAACTAGCTGTAACTTTTTGATTTCTATTAACAGCCTTAGTTGCCAGTTACCATGGTGGTTAAACCACATGCAAAATTTTCATAGATTCTTTGAAAGTAGAAACAGATTCTTTCTAAATAAACATTCAAAGATGAAATTGGTAGATTTTAAGCTATAATTTATACATTAATCCACACTAATTATTTATTGACTTTTGAAATAAGAAAAGAACAAGAGCTGATTTTTCTTCAGTAAGTGAATTTTTTTCAATCCAAGGATAAAAAAAAAAGAAGATTAAATCAGTGAGGGAATGACACTATTTGCTATAGTTATGATTCATTTTTGTCTGTTCTAAAATGATTTGTGTGTAAAGTATACAGTTACATTTAAAGAAGTAGCTCATTTGTTATTTCCAGTAGTCTGTCAAGAGATTAGTAATTTCAAGGTTTTTGACCTAAAAATCCACCATTAAAGATTTTGGTTTTGAGAGAATATCGGGTTCAAAGTTCAAGGCCATTCTGCTAAATATGGTAGATAAATGTCTCCCAGAAGCCCCAGCTCATTTCGCCAAACATCATCATGTTTCTCACATTTTTATAACCCAGAAACAGCAAAGTTCTGGTCATTTTTAACATGTATCTATGCTCCGTGAATCCAAATTTCTGTTTATAATCTCACTTGTTTTTGAGTTTCTCCATTTTTACTGCCATTTCATCACATCATTGAAAATAAATTGGGATTGAAAATAGTGTCACCAAAGTAAATGAGAAAACTTGTGAAATACAATAAAAGTTTTATAACTCCTCACAATAGTAAGAATGTGGACTAAAATCAAAAGAATATGAAAAACAAAAAACTTATGCTTTGTGTGATGCACAAAACTAAAATTCTCTGAAATCTCTTAATTTGCAAAACAGGCACAATGTCACTGAACTTGATGGGCTATTTTAAGATTAAATGAGAAAAGTGTATAAATCCATTCTATTGTTTGGTATATTAGAAAACTTGGAGTTAATCTGGATTTGTCACATTTTTTTTTCCAACCCTACATCTTATCCATCAGCAAAGCAAGTTGATTCTTGTTTCAAACTACGAGGTCAACAATTAAGTTTGCAAACTTGTTGATATCCTTTTTTGATATCAAAGGGGTTATTCATTATGAATTTGTACCAACTGGACACCCATTTAACCAAGTTTACTATTTGAAGTGCTGAAAAGGCTGCATGAAAAAGTTAGACTATCTGAATTTTTTGCGAACAATTAATGACTCTTGCATTACGACAATGCACCAGCTCACTGTCTGTGAGGGAGTTTTTAGCCAGTAAACAAATAACTGTATAGGAACACCCTCCCTACTCACCTGATTGCCCCCCTATGACTTCTTTCTTTACCCAAAGATAAAAGAAATATTGAAAGGAAGACATTTTGATGATATTCAGAGCATCAAGGGTAATACAACAACAGCTCTGATGGCCATTCCAGAAAGAGTTCCAGAATTGCTTTGAAGGTTGGACTAGGGGCTGGCATCAGTGCATTGCTTCCCAAGGGGAGTACTTTGAAGGTGACCAGAGTGATATTCAGCAATGAGGGATGTAGCACTTTTTCTAGGATGAGTTTGAGAACGTAATCGTCCAACCTCATATGTCTTTGGAATGATCATTTCTCAACATTTTCACTAATTTCACTCTATACAAATGACGACAAATGCAAGTGACTCCTAACCATATGCTTTGCATTCCTCTTGACCTGTATGCCACTCCTTGTAGTCTTTTTTTTTTAAATGTTGGTTTACAACATTCCACCTTTTAAAGACCTGCAATGATATTTTACTATCCTTAAAATGAAAAGCAGTCTTCATTGTACCTTGCAAGAAAGACGACTTTATTAGGACCGTAGCTTACTAGATAATCTAAAGAAAAAAAAAATATCTTGAACCAAAACAAAACAAAGCAAAAACAACCAAACAAAAAAACAACAGACACAACACCCACCTCAGGGCTTTTCATTGTTACCTCTGAATGGAATATTCTATGCAGATAGCCAGTGGTATATTTCTTCATTTTATTGAGGTCTTTTATAAGTATGACCTCCTCAAGGGTACTTTGATTATCCAAACAAAAAATGGTATGCTGTCTCACTTTTTAATTTTATTTCCATTATTTAATCTTCTACATGACAATGATACTTGCCATTATGTTATCCATTTGCAGAATCTAGGTACTAGGAAGGGATTTAAGTTTATTTTTATTTTCTAATCACAGGCATCTGTCATATAGTAAGTGTTCAATAAATACTTATTGAATTAATGGAAAAATTAATGAATTAATGAATAGAATATAACTAAGAGGTAGCGATTAGTATAACAAAAAAAAGTGTTATATCCATAACTACGTATATAACTACTCCCCCAAACAAGGCTCCACTGCCCTATGTGCACAGGGCCCTAAACTATGACACTGGCTTTTGTGAAAAAGAGTGAGCTTTTTTTTATTCTTGGTTCATCTGTGAAGATACAGGAAACACCACTCAAATTTGTCTCTCTGATCTGGGGTCCACACAAGTGTTAAGAGTTAGGGAGAACAGAACGGCATGAGGTAATGCTTATGGGGCAAATTTTGAGTGTAGCATTTTGAAAGTTGATTATTTATGGTATAAAACTGAGGGACAAGAGAAAGCACAAAGGAATTCCAATCTGGCAGGGTTTCATTGGTTAGTTCTATATTTGTTCATGTTTGGTCTAGGCACACATATTCTTGTTGAAGGACCTCTTGCTTATAAAGGGTTTCACGTGGACTTATTTTTGTTACATGAGTTGTTAGACTAAAAATTCTTGGTTCTGAGGTCATCTTGAGGACAGTGGTGGCACATGTGCAGTAATGTCTCTGTAAAATCACTCAAAGATTGCACTAATCACCACTCTGCTTTAAGAGAGTGTCGCATCAAGCACAACAGGGCTGTAGGAGTTCAGAAGGGATGGCAGAGACTGAGAAACAGAAAAATATACACAAGAGACAAAAGGTAGTTCAAAAGTAGTGCTAGCCAGGGGACTCAAAGCCTCTAGGACAAGGAGCTCTGAATTGGGCTTGACTGTGGCTTTTATTGGGATACACACAAGGAAATAGCATTGTTTTTTCCACGGTCTGTAAGTCACATACATCATACCTGAGAACTTAGCTCAGAGTCAAATCACCCCATTGCCTGTAGGCTGCCTTTCCTGAAAGTCCCATGACCTGTCCTCAGAGACAGAAACTTCTCATATTGATAAGAGATAAGAATGCATGGAGGACAGATGTTATCACCTGGTTAGGTTTCATCTCTCAAACAGGCTGTCAGCACTGAAGACAAGGGGTCTTTGGCCAATGTTCTTCACCTCCATGATTCCTCCCATGGTACCCCTGTGACTGTGTCTGGCTTGGGTTGCCCTATCTGCAGCTAGGGTCATATTGTTATTGACTAACTGGCCCTCTTTTTGGGGTCCCATGGGGAGTTGTCATAAGCATAGTGAAAGTACTGTCTCCATAAGGATCTGATGTTATGGAAAGGGGCATGAGGGCAGATGGCTAAGCTGCTGTGTGACCACAAGAGAGCAACACCACTTTTAGTCTGATTGATGTGATTTGTGTGCTTTTTCAACAATACATTGAGGTTGGCATTTATGATATTCCAGGTTTTATAAATAAAACTGACACCAAGAATCTTTAAATTACTTGTTCGGTATCTTGTAATTTTGTTATCAAGTGGCTTTTCCAAACCTCGGTGTTTTGTTTTTGTTTTTGTTTTTTTGTTTTTTTTGTCTGTTTGTTTTGTTTTGTTTTGTTTTTAAATCAGGGATGCCACTTTCCTCCAGAGAAATTAAGATAGAGAATGAGCTAATCAGTGATTCTGAAACCAGGATTCATAGTAGAATTACTTAGGGAACTTAAAACAAAAATTACTGAGGGTCAGATACCACTTCAGGACAACTGAATCAGAATATCTCAGAGTAGATTCTGGGAATTTATATGATTCTGATACCATATGTTTATTAAATGTTAGCTTCTATTTTTAATGTCAATTCTATTTGATAGAGTTTATCTTCTCCTTTGTTCTTTATCTTTGTATCACTGAAAAAAATATTGGGGAAAATATTAAGTAAATTCATTAAAGTAAATTCAAAGACAAAAAATTAGTTTGCATATCATATTGACAAAGATTTAAAAAAAAAATTCAGAATTGGTAATGCAAAATAAGACTTCAGTGTGATACTCCTACACACACCCAAAGGACTAGTGAAAGGCCAAATTGAAACTATGTATCAAAAGCCTTAAATGTGTACTCCTCACTACCCACAATTTTATTTCTAGAAATTAATCCCACAGAATTGCTCACACAAATGTGTAAAATAAACACTTAATGTATATTTTTTAGCATTTTTATAATCGTCAAAATCAATGTGAACAAATTTAAATAGAGAATAAAATGACAGTGTCTGGGATAGAGAAGATACGACAAAAAAATTTCATCAACTTCTCATCTCTGACATATATACTCACAAAACATCCATAGAAACAAACAAAAATGTTCAAAAAAAGTTCAATAATTACAGTTATGGTTGGCCACCCTCACTAGACAAGTATCATCAGAGCATAGCTCTGTCCTGTTCTGAAGTTTCTGAAGTACCATTTTTAAATTTTTTTTAATTAAAATATATTTTCATAAAATATTGTGTAAATTTAAGATGTACAGCATGTTGATTTGATACATTTATATGTTTTAATAGAATTGTAGTGATAATTAGCACCTATATCATGACACATCTTTATTTTAAGAGGTTTGAATAATTAAGATTTAGTGAGTTAGCAAGTTTGATGATTATAAATACAAAATCATCATCTATATTCACTATATTGTGCTTTAGATCCATCCGACTCATTTACTCCTTGTTGCAAGTTTGTAACCTTAAACAATATCTCTCCTATCCCTTCACCCCTATCCCCTGGTAACTGCCATTTTACTCTGTTTTTATAAGTTTGGCTTTTTAATTTTTTAATTTTATTTTTAAATTTCATTTAATTTTTTAAAAATATTTTATTTGGGAATTGGGGAAGGGGAATAGTGTTGGGGATTTGGCGAAGGGAAACAGCCAAGTGGTTGTCCTTCAGTCTTAGTTGTGGAGGGTGCAGCTAGCTCAGCTCCAAGTCCAGTCACCATCTGGCTGCCCATGGGGCAGCTTGCAGCCATTCAGCTCAAGGTACCATGTTCAATCTTAGTTACAGGTGGGTATAGCCCACCATCCCATGTGGGAGTTGAACTGGCAACCTTATTATTAGGAGCTTGTGCTCTCACCAGCTGAGCCATCCTGTTGGCAGCTCAGCGGCAGCTCAGCTAGGGTGCAGCTCACTGGCCCATGTCAGAATTGAATTGGAGACCCTGTTGCTCAGAGCTCACACTCTTAACCAACTGAGCCACTAGGCCAGCCCAAGTTTGGCTATTTTAGATTACACATATAAGTAATATCATACAGTATTTGTCTTTCTCTGTGTGACTCAGCTCATCATCATGTCCTCAAGGTATCCATGTTATTGCAAATGACAGTATGTCCTTCTTTCCCTTGGCTACATAATATTCCATTACACACACAAACAGTCCCCACAGTTCTTTATCCATTAATCCATTGATGGGCACTTAGGTTGCTTCCATATTTTGGCTATTGCAAATATTGCTGCAATAAATAAAGGAGTGCACATAACTCTTTGAGATCCTATTTTTATTTCCTTTGTGTATGTACCCAGAAGTGGAATTTCTGGATCATATGCTAAATTTTTTATTAATGTTTTCCATAGGGGCTGAACCAATTTACACTCCCACCAAAAGTGTACATGGGTTTCCTTTTCTATACATACTCATCAAAACTGACTTCTTTTCTTCTTGAGGATAGCCATTATAACATATGTGAAGTGATATTTTATTGTGGTTTTGATTTGAATTTCCCTGATATTAGTGATGATGAACATCTTTTCATGTACCTACTGGAACTCGGGATGTCCTCTTTGGAAAAATGTCTATTTAGTTCTGCCCTGGTTTTGAATTAGGTTTTCATTGTTGTTGTTGTTGTTGTTATTGATTTTAAGAGTTATTTATATACTTTAGATATTAACCCCTAATATGATATGTGGTTTGAAAACATTTTGTCCCATTCTGTAGGTTGCCTTTTCATTTTGTTGACTGTTATTTTGCTGTGCAGGTCTTCTAAGCTTGATGCAGTCCCATTTATTGATTTTTTAATTTTGTTTTTTATGCTTCAGTGTCATGTCCAAACAATTATTTCAAAAGCAATGTCAAGGAGCTCCTTCCATGTGTTTCCTTCTAGGAGTTTTATTGTATCAGGTATTATGTTTAAGTTTTTTGACTATTTTGAGTTAATTTTTATGAGTGCTGTATGATAGGGGTTCAATTTTATTTTTTCTGTGTGTTGTTGCCCATTTCCCCAGCACTATTTGTTGAAGGGGCTATCTTTTCTCCATTGGGTAGTCTAGTCTCCTTTGCTAAATATTAGTTGACTGTATATGCAGAGGTTTAATTCTGGTTTCTCTATTTTGTTCCACTGGTCTATTTGCCTGTTTTTATGCCCTTACCATGCTCTTTCAATTAGTATAGCTTTGCTAGTCGAGTTGAAATCAGGAAATATGATTCTTCCAGTGTTGTTGTTTCTCAGGATTACTTTGGTTATTTGGGGAATTTTTTTAGGATTTTTTTTTCCTATTTCTGTGAAGAATGTCATTGGAATTTTGATAGGGATTGCATTTAATCTATAGATGACTTTGGGTAATATGGACATTTTAACAATATTAATTTTTCTGATCCATGAACATGGGATGTCTTTCCATTTGTTTGTTTCCTTGATTTAAAATTCTTAGTTTTTTCGTATAGCTATTTCACTTCATTGGTTAAATTTATTCTTAGCACTTTTGTTATTTTGGATACTATTCTGAATGATATGCTATTCTTTATTTTTCAGGTGTTTCATTATATTAAAATACAACTGAAATCTACATGTTGATTTTATATCATGCAGCTTTGCTTAATTTGCACATTAGATACACCAGATTATTTTTTTTTGGTAGAATATTTGAAATTTTCTATATAAAAATCACATCATCTACAAATAATGACAAGTGCATTTCTTCCTTTTCAATTTGGATGTCTTTTATTTCTTTGTCTAACCTAATTGAGCTAACTAGGACTTCCAGTACTATATTGAATATGAGTGATAAGAGTGATAAGTATCTTCTTCCTGATCTTACAGTAAAATATTTCAATTTTTACCATTGAGTATAATGTTAGCTGTCGGTTTGTATATATGGTCTTTATTATGTTCAGCTATGTTCTCTCTGTGCCCAATCTGTTGATGATTTTTATCATGAAAGGATGTATTTTTGTCAAATGCTTTTTGTGCATCTATTGCAATAGTATGTGATTTTTATCTTTCATTATATTAATGTAATGTATTACACTTACTGATTTGTGTATGTGAACTCTCCTTACATTCCAGGGATAAATCTCACTTGGTCGTTATATATAATCCCTTTAATGTTTTCTAAATTTGGTTTGCCAATATTTTGTTAAGAATTTTTGTATTCATATCATTGGGGATATTGGTCTATACATTTTGTTTCTTGTAGTGTCTTTATCTATTTTAGTATCAGGCTAATGCTGAACTTGTATAATGAATTTAGAAGTGTTTCCTCTTCAGTTTTTTGGAAGAGTTTGAGAAGAGCTGGTGTTAATTCTTCTTTAAATGTTTAGTAATATCACCCGTGAAGTTTTCTGGTCCTGGTTTTTCCATATTTAGAAAGTTTTTAATTAGTGATTCAGTCTCTTTACTTCTTATTGGTCTGTTCAGATTTTCTATTTCTTCCTGATTCAGTCTTGGTACATTGTATGTTTCTAGGAATTTATTTATTATACGTTGTCTAATTGGTTGGCATATTACTGTTTATTACACACTCTTACCTTATGTAGTTCTGCAAAACAGTTATAATGTCTCCTTTTTCATTTCTAATTTTACTTATTTGACTCTTTTCTCTTTTTTTCTTAGTTTACCTAAAGGTTTGTCAGTTTTGTTGATCTTTTAAGTACTGGGACTTTTTTTTTTTTGGGGGGGGGCAGTGTTACTGGCCCTCATATGTGGGACCAAACCGGGGCCGCTGGCTTCCCAAGCCAGCGCTTAACCACCATGCCACTCGGCTGGCCCAGTTTTGTTGATCTTTTAAAGCAACCAGCTTTTAGTTTCATTGATCCTTTCTATTGTTTTTCTGGTCTCTATATTTTTATTTTTACTGTGCTCTTTATTATCTCCTTTTTTCTGCTAACTTTTGGCTTATAGTTCTGTTTATAGTTCCTTGAAGTGTAAAGTTAGGTGATTCATTTGAGATCTTTCAAATTTCTTAATGTATGCTTTCATAGCTTAAACATTCCTCTGAAAATTACTTTTGCAGCATCTCGTAAGTTTTGGTATGTTGTGTTTCTATTTGCATTTGTTTTGAGATATTTTTTATTTCACTTTTAATTTCTTCTTAGACCCGTTGACTATTGAGAATTGTGTTGTTCTCTTTCTACGTATTTGTAGACTTGCCAGCTTTCCTTATTCATTTCTAGTTTCATACCTTTGTTGTCAGAGAGTACAGTTGTAATGATTTTAATATACTTAACTGTGCTAAGACTTATTTTGTATCCCATCACATTTTCTATCCTGGGGAATATTTTATGCATGTTTGAGAAGAATGTGTATTCTGCTTCTATTTCATGGAATGTTTTGTCAATTTATGTTAAATCCATTTGATCTAAAGTATGGTCCAATTTCAGTGTTTCATTATAAATTTTCTCTCTGGATGATCTATTTGTTGCTGAATTTGGATATGAAGTCCCCTACTATTATCATATTGTTTTTTATTTTTCCTATCGGATCAGTTAGTATTTGCTTAATATACTTAAGGGCTGAAATGTTGGGTGTATATATTATGGTTGCTATATCTTCTTCATGTATTGTCTCCTTTGTCATTATAGTATAATGACCTTCTTTTTTACCTTATTACCATTTTTGTCTTACAGTCTATTTTTTTCTGGTACAAGTATAGTTACTCATGCTTTCTTTTGCTATATACTTACATAGAATGTCTTCTTTCATCCCTTCACTTGGGCAGTATGTGTGTCTTAAAACTAAGATGTATCTCTTTTATGCAGCATATAGTTGGGTCTTGCTTTTTTTGTTTTTTAAAAAACCCTATCCAGCCACTATGTACCTTTTGGTTAGTGAATTCAATCAATTTACATTAGACTAATTGTCGATATGTAAGTTTGTCCTAATGCCATTATTGATTGCTTTCTGGTTGTTCTGAATTTCCATTATTTCTTTCCCCACTTTGTCTCTGCCTACTTGCACAAATTGGTTATTTTCCATGGTAGTATGTTCTCTTTACACTTTATCTCTCTCTCTTTCTCTCTCTCTCTTTTATTTTTTTTTCTGTTTCGTTTTAGAGGGCAGTGTTACTGGCCCTTATATGTGGGACCTGAACCGAGGCTGCTGGTTTCCGAAGCCAGCACTTAACCACGGCACCACTCGAACGGCCCTCCACTTTAACTTTTGTAGAGCTCCTCTTGGATTTTGCTTTGTGGTTACTTTGTGGATTACATAAAACATCTTGAAGATAGAGGAGTCTATTTTAGACTGATGCTGCTTATCTTTGAGCACCTATACAGGTTGTCCTTTTCCTCTGCCCTTTTGTATTATTGATGCTACAATTTACGTTTTTTTTTTCAATTTATGTTTTTATATATCATGTATTTATTAAAGACTTAATAGCTGTAGATTTTACTACTCTTTTCCTTCAACTTTTATACTACAGCTGAATGATTAACATACCACCCTAATAATACAGTTTTCTAATTTTATTTTTTACCTTTCCAGTGTGTTTTACATTTGTTTGTGTTTTCACATCACTGATCAGTATCTTTTCGTCTCAACTAGGAGAAATCCTTTCAGCGTTTATTTGGCAGGTCTAATGGTGGTAAATTCCCTCAACTTATTTTTTCTTCATATCTGAAGGAAACCTTTGCCAGATTAAAGTATTCCTGGCCGGCAAACTTTTTTCAACATTTTGAATATGTCACTCAACACTCTTCTGGCCTATACTGACAGCTCAATTGTGGTTCCTTGGTAAATTACATTTATATTTTCTTCTGGCTGCCTTTAAGATTCTTTATTGTTGTTGTTGTTGGTTTTTTGTTTGTTTGTTTGTTGTTGTTTTTTCCATTTCATTATAATGTTCATGGGAAAAGATCTTTTTGCTGTGTTCTATTCGTTTTATGGGCTTGTATGTCTAAGTCCTTCCTTAAGTTTGGGAAGTTCTCAGCTATTTTTTTTTTTTTTTTAAATAGTCAACTCTGGGCCGGCTGAGTGGCATGGTAGTTGAGCGCTGGCTTGGAGGCCAGTGGCCCCGGTTCAGGTCCCATATAAGAGGGCCAGTGACACTGCCCTCAAAAAAAAAAAAAAGAAAAGAATAGTCAACTCTGTGCCCATTCTGCCCCTCTTCTCCTTCTGCAGTCTCAATTATTCAAATATTTGCCTTCCTGATTGAATCCAATAGCTCTCATAGGTTTTCATTACTGTTTTAAAATCTCAGTTCCTTTTCCTCACTGAATTATTTCCATATTCCTAACCTCCAAGTCATATAGGGTTTCTTCCATCTGGTCTGCTTGATACAGATAATCTCTATTGCATTCCCATTTCATTCATTGAATATGTCAGCTCAAAAATATCTGTTTGGTTCTTTTTTATAATTTCAGTCTCTTTGGTAAAAAGTCCTTCTGTTCATTAATTTAATTCCTGATTTCATTGAATTTTCTGAGTTTTCTTGTAGCTTGTTCAGTTTTTTCTTTTCTTTTTTTTTATTAATAGTTACAGATGTACAAAACTATGCAATAGTTATCCTTTTCACCCCTTACAAAGAGACTACTTCTACCCCTCCCTTGCTCCCACCCCCGATATCATACATATCTATTACAATTCCATTGACTACATCCCCACACTATACTCCACATCCCATGACTATATATGTGTTAAATTATAGTTGACATCTAATATTAATCAGCGGCAACTTCAGATGTACAATGCAGTAGTCAGGCGACTACACCATCGATGAAGTGGTCTCCCTAACAAGACATGAGTCCATCTGGTCCCCTAAAAAAAAATATTTACAACATTATTGGTTATATTCCCCAAACTGTCTTTCCTATCCCTGTGACAATGTTGAAGTTACCAATTTATGTTGTCTCATTCCTTCCCCTTCTCCCTCATTCCCATGCCCATCCAGCCCTCATCAGTTTTCCTTTGTGTGTCTAAGACTATTTCTGTTTATTTTGCTCATTTATTCAGTTCTTTAGATTCCACATATAAGTGAGATCATATTGTATTTCTGTTTTTCTGACTGACTTATTCACTTAGCATAATCGTTGCAAATGGTACGATTTCTTTCTTCTTTATAGCTGTGTAATACTCCATTGTGTAAATGTACCACAATTTCTTAGTCCAGTCATCTACCGAAAGGCATTTCGATTGTTTCTAAGTCTTGGTTATTGTAAATAGCACTGCAATGAACATAGGGGTGCATATATTTTTTTGAATTTCTGTCTTGGGTGTTTCAGGATAAATACCTAGGAGTGGAATTGCTGATTCAAAAGGTAGCTCCATTTCCAGTTTTTTGAGATACCTCCATACTGACTTCCATAGTGGCTGCACCAATCTGCAATCCCACCAACAGTGCAGCAGGGTGCCTTTTTCCGCACAGCCCTGTCAGCACTTGTTGTTTGTTGATTTATTGATGATAGCCATTCTGACCAGAGTGAGGTGGTATCTCATTGTGGTTTTTATTTGCATTTCTCTAATGATGAGTGAGATTGAACATTTTCTCATATGCCTGGTGGCCATCTGTATGTCCTCTTCATTTCCTCTGCCTATTTTTTAATTGGGTTGTTTGTTTTTTTGGTGTTGAGTTTCATGAGTGTTTTATAAATTTTGGATATTAACCCTTATCAGATATATCGTTGACAAATATATTCTCCCATTCAGTAGGCTTCCTTTTTGTTTTATTGATGATGTCCTGTGTTGTGAAAAAACTTAAGTTTGATATAATCCCATATGTTCATTTTTTCTTTTATTTCCCTTGCCTGTGGGGATGTATCAGTAAAAATATTGCTCAGGGTAATGTCTGCAAATTTACTCCCTATATTTTCTTTTAGGAGTTTTATGGTTTCAGGTCTTACATTTAAGTCTTTAATCCATTTTGAATTTGTTCTTGTATATGGTGTATGGAGGTGGTCCAGTTTCATTTTTTTGCATGTGTCAGTCCAATTTTCCCGGCACCATTTATTAAATAGACTATCTTTATTCCAATGTAAATTCTTGCTTCCATTGTCATAGATTAACTGTCCATAAATGCCTGGATTTATTTCTGGGCTTTCTGTACTGTTCCACTGATCTATGTGCCTGTTTTTATGCCAATACCATACTGTTTTGATTATTGCAGCCTTGTAGTATGTTTTGATGTCGGGTAGCATGATACCCCCGACTTTGTTATCTGTGTTCTAGTCTTCCTTAGTTGCGTTAATTTTTCTCTTCTACTTAAAGAAGCCCTTTTAACATTTCCTGTAAAGCTGGCTTGGTGGTAATGAATTCCCTTAACATATTCTTTTCTGGGAAGCTCTTTATCTCTCCTTCAATTTTAAATGATAACCTTGCTGGATACAGCAATCTGGGTTGTAGGCCTTTATTTTTCATCACTTTGAAAACTTCCTGCCACTCCCTTCTGGCCTGCAAAGTTTCTGTAGAAAACTCAGCTGATAATCTTATGGGAGTACCCTTTTAAGTAACTTGCTGCCTTTCTCTTGCTGCTTTAAGGATTCTGTCTTTATCCTTAACCCTTGCCATTTTCACTATAATGTGTCTTGGTGGGCCTGTTTGGGATCATCCTGGTTGGAACTCTGAACTTCCTAGGGTTGTATTTCAATGTCTTTTGCCAGGTTAGGGAAGTTTTCATACATTATTACTTCAAATATGTTCTCAATCCCTTGCTCCCTCTCTTCTCCTTCTGGTATTCAATGATTCAAACGTTGCTGTGTATGATGTTGTCTGGCAGCTCTCTTAAACTATTTTCAATGTTTTTCATTCTTTTCTCTTTTTGTTGTTCTGCTTGGGTGATCTCTGCTATCTTGTCTTCTAAGTCACTGATTCGATTTTCTGCTTCATCCAATCTGCTAATAATTCCATCGAATTTGTTATTTAATTCAGTAATTGTGTTCTTAAGTTCTAGCTGGTTGCTTTCCATGATTTCTCTATCCTTCTTTATATTTTCATTAATTTCCTTGAACCTTCTAATAATCAGTGTTCTTAACTCTGTCTCCGATAGGTTGTTTACCTCTATTTCCTCTAGTTCCACTGATTCAGGAAGTTTCTTCTCTTCTTTTATTTGGATTCTATTTCTTTGTCTCTCCATTCTGGTTTACTCTTTGTGCTTGCTTCGATATAACAGATAGATCCCCTAGGTAGGTCTCTTAGTCTTTTCTGGGTAAACTTATACGGTGTGTGTCCTTTATACTTGAATTACTCAATCTCCCTATTCTCTTGTGTGTGTATATCTGAGGTGTTCCTTGTGTTGTGTGTCTTCACCTGTTGACGTTTAGCTTTGATTACTTTTGGCTTGTTAGTAGTTGGGATTGACTCCTAGACTGATTAGCTGTGAGGATCAGCAGTGTTTGCAGTTTATGAGCTGCTGTGTGAGGGTTAACCCCTCTGATGAGGCTTGGACCCTTTGTGCCCTTGCACCTGTAGCTACTTCCTTTTGGTGTGACTCTTGTAAGTCAAACCCAGAAATGCTCTGGTTTTATCTAAAGTTGGCCTGTAGGTATGATGATTCTAGTGTCTCCAGTCCTGGTCTTGGCTAAAGTCCACCAAGCTCTCTTCAGATTGTCCTCTGCTGTACAAATATTCCTCTGCATCTAGTGGGAACAGAGACGGCCACCTGACGCTTAGCGTGATCCTGGCACTCAGGTTTGCTGTACATGAGTGTGGTTGTGACATGTGATTGGTAGTTTTTACAAAGTCACTGCCGTTTCTGCTTTCACCTGTCCCAAGGCAGGCTGAGCCCCCGAAGGCTCAATGAGTGTCTTTGGGCACCCTTTCCACTGACAGCCGTGGACAATGAAAGAGTTTCTCACTGCCAAAAGCCAGCTGCTAAGAGTCTGTTAGTGCCTCAGCAGCTGAACCTGCCCTGCCTTCCAGGCCTTGCTGGAAAGGTGGGAGCAGGGTAGGTAGTCTCACTCTGCAGCCTCTTCTGGGGCAGAAATTCTCGACCCCCTATGGGTAGGAATACCTCGGTAGTTTGACCCTATTGCTCCATTCAGGGGTCAGTTTAAAACTCTTGTCTTGGCGGGGCCAAGGTTTCTGAGAGAGGGAGGGAGTGGGTTTTTATTTCTGTAGGTTTTGTTTTTTTTTGTTTTTTTTTGCTTTCTGTCCAAGAGAAGAGGAAAAATAAACAAACAAGCAAAACAAACAAACTAAACAAAACAACAACAAAAACACAGTCCCAACACTGTTTTGAGCTAAGGCCTTTGGCTCGTACGCTCCAGAGGAGTTCCTGCTGCTCTCCCGGAGGGACTGCCAGGGTGTAGGGGACTGCGCACACCCTGCCGCGAGGCTCCGATCCCCCCGCACCCCCTGATCCGTCTCTCGGGGACCTGCATCTCCACCCGGCGTGCGCTGCATCGTCCCCCGCGAATATTCTTTTTTCCCCTGCTCGCCAGGTTTCAGGCTTCTGCCTCAGAGCCTGCGTGCAGAGGTGCTCTTGTTGGGCTCCGCGGGACCCGGTGGACGCAGAGACTGATCCCTGAACCGGGCGGGTGCAGGGATTGATCTTGCCCTGTCGCTGTCACTGCCGGACTCTGCACCTTGCTGCCTGGGGGCCCGGGGAGCTGTGGGTGCAGCTGTACGTCTCTCCTCTCTCCTCCCCCACTCTCCAGGCAGATCACTGTGCTCTTACTGTACTCTAGGCGAGCCACGGGGTGCAGGGAGTGAGCAGTAAGAACACTCACCGATCTGCTCTCTGAAGTTTGATGCCTCAGCAGCTGCGGGTGTGGCCTGCACCTTACGCGTCTCGCGCGGCCTTCTTCCCTCCCTCGCCTGGCCTGCCAACCTTCCAGCAATTGTTGTGTGATATTCTTAGTTGCTCTGTGTGATGAGTAGACGTCCCTTTGAAGTGTTACAGAAGTTCAAATTGCAGATATTTCCAGGGGAGAACTCAGGGAGCTCTCCTCACAGCCACCATCTTCGAATCCTGTTCAGTTTTCTACATAACGGCTATTTTGAATTCTTCATCAGTTAGTTTGCAATATTCCATGCCTTTGAGTTTAGTTGGTGAGGAATTATTTAATTTTGTCATACCAATATTCCTGATTTTTGTTGTTGTCGCTGTATGCTTCTGCTTTTGCATTTGAAGTAGTAGATCTTCACTGAGCTTTTTTTGTTTTCTTTTGTTCTTAAAATTCACCAACCAGGTTGGCTATTAGATTCCTTTCTTTGGAATTTCAGAAGGTGGCGCTATAGCTCAAGTTTGTGGTTTCTCCCTTGCCTACTAACCTTGGCCTGTTTTCTGAGCAAGTTTTCTGTCTGCCTGAGCTCACTCTTGTGGCCACATTCGGTAGCACACACAAGGAGAGGGTTAGAGGGTAGAGAGAGGTGTGGGTTTAGCCCCTGGAGGTTTAGGGGTGCCCAAACCTGGTGGGAAGATCCTCGAGTGGGGTATTCCCAGAGGCTTGGGGGTGGACTTTCTGCTGAAGTCCTGAAGCAGACAGCAGGGACTGCTTTCCTTTAATGCCCTTTGATACCCTTATCTGCTTCCTTCTCTTTCTCCATCCCTCTCTGAGTAATGCTGGTCGCTCCTCACATATCAGGGTGCTTCTGGAGAGAAATGGGTTTCTCCAGCTGCAAACTGCACAATTGGCGTAGCCACATTCTCACTCACCACTTTCGCTTTCCACCTCCTCCGTGGGAAGATCCACGCTTTCTATGCCCTTTGAGGGAGAGGCTGCTGCCGCCACTGCCACACAGCTTATACCTTGAAGTGTCACCCTGGGGAGGCAGGCAGCTCTCATGAGTCCTCCCTTTTATTTGTATCCAAACTCTTCTCTATCCCACTCCCTGAAGCAGGCTGGACTTCTACAGTTTCTCTCCCACCTGCCCAGGTTTGCACTCGCCAGGTTTTTTCTTTAGTCACAGTGAGTGGGGATGGGTGGGGCAGGTTCACTGACTTTCTTGGATCTGTAACCCTTACCAAGGTCTTGTTTATTTTTTGATGCACAGGTGACCCAAGAATACTCCTGGGACCCTAGGTATAAGGTACTAGGGCATTTTTATTCAGCTATGGATGTCCCATTGGAAAAAAAATTAAAAAAGAGGGGAAGAGGAAACAGAAACCAATTAGGCCTTGGTGATGCCGACATCACTCTTCTTGAGGTGCCACATTTAAATCTCACTTTGGCTATATTGGCACCTGCATGTCTGGCCTATGAATAATGCTAAGGCAAGACTGAAAGCGGTATAAGGAAAAATTCTGAATTTCAATCCACAGAATAGGGATTAAAAAAAAGGATTACAAGTACAGGAGAAAAAAAGATATTGTGATCTTTATTTAAGAGATGAGGTCTAAAATCTTTTTGAGGTCTGACTTTAGGGTAATGTTTTGTTTGCTTTTGTGTTTGTGGATAGGCTACTGGATGTTTAAAATGATAGTGGTTTGTGTTAAGAAAAAAAAAGACACACATAAAACAAATGAACAAAGAAACTTGAAAGGGACAAAGCCAATAAAAAGGCAAACATTTAAACATTCATGTCCCAAACATCAGGATCTACATTAGTATATGATTATTTATTTGAGAAGAAATACACAATACAGAGAGGGTTATTTTACAGTTATAAATGGAACAGTCCATACTGAAGATATTACACTGTGTTCAGTGTACTAAATGATATATCAAAATGTATAAAGTAAAAATACAGAAAAGAAATGATAGAAATGATGAGTATGCCATAACACTAGGACCTTGACAATCACCATGCTTGCAATATAAAATAAGTAGACAAAAATAAAATAAAAGATCATAGTTCTAAGAAGTAATTAGTATGTTTGTCAAGTGTGACATATTCCAGATGTGAGTTATATAGATGGTGGGAAAATCAGCCACCAAAATATCAATAGGAAAATATTTACTAGATCCTCAAGATAGCACGTTCTTATTAACTTGAAGATATTTGCACATTTTTGTACCTGAATCTAATCAGTATTTATACGAAGAGTGATTGGTACCAGTGATCAAGCCTGAGAAAATTGAAATGAGTTATGGGAATGTTAACATTTGGAACATTGTGATGATTAATATACTTTTGCAATACTTAAGGGGATTAGAAAGAGTGAAGAATATGAGTAATTGAGGTCATTTCTCATAGAAATATGGAAGCCTGCAGAGCTCATTTAAGTGGAGAGATTCCTTTGAGTTTGCTGTTGCAAGCCAAGAAATAGCCCTACCAATTATTAGAATTAAAGGAGACTATGGAGATAATATAATGATTTATGAGCTTTTTGTATAATTTGGTAGAAACATGATCCAAATGCAGAAGCACTCATTCACACATATTGGACAAATGAGATTTCTTCACTTTTGATCATGAAGAGTTAAATACATAAACTTCAACAGATTTCTCAGAGAGTATCTGATGTTTGAAATTTATCCCTAAATTATCCTGTGACAAAGAAAAAGTTTGTAATTTTAATGGAGGAATACTATTTTTTTTCATTTCAATAAATTCTGTCCAGTAAATTAGATCTTTAAATATGCGTTTATAACTGGGCAGCAAATAGTTCTTTATTCAATACAAACATTAAGTAGTACATCATTCCTTTCCTTCGTATTACTCACCATATCAAGCACTTATGGGATAGCAAGCATTGTGATGCTGTTTTAAAATACGCCTCTAAATATCATACCTTAGGGAGTTTGGTGCAGATGAGAAATTTTATTTTCAGAGATGTAGATTAAACTGCCCAATATCAATGTTAGCAAATGGAAAAAATATATATATCTTTCTGAATGCAAATGCAATACTTTCTTAATATATCATGCTGTGTCGTTTTAAACATATATTGTTTCAATCACCAAGTGTTCACTGAGTATCTGCTATCTGGTATGCTCTATTCTTGACACTAAAAGGGAGAAATAAATTAAGTCCTTTGTTTTATGATTTGCATAGTCTAGCGAAGAGAGTAATCATATAAACACAGATTTTGGAAAGCATGGAAACTTGGCTGTGGCCTTAGTATTCCTTTTCAGGAATTCTTTTCAAGTTCAGAAAATGAATTACGAGGTGGTTGCCACTACAAAATTCATGAGCAGGAGAGACTCCAAAATATCTATGATAAATCTCTTCCATTCTGATAATAAAAACTAGTAAGAACAATTTAAAAGTTAGAGAAAAATGACATACTAAAACCCTTTGTTTTTTGGTTTTCATTTATCAAACTTCAAAACAAAGTTTTCACAAATGACTTAGGTATAGATTTCCTGATGATTTTAAGTCTATAGAGGCAAAAATTTTTCAGCAGTCTTATTGAAATGACTGCAATAGAATGCCAAGCATTTTCTGTGGATGGATATCAAAGATTTTTAGTTTAACCCAAGCTATAAATTCTAAGTAACAAAATTGTATTTATAGGACACGTTGCTGAAGCACTATTCTTTACTTCTATTCTGCTGTGCACAAACAAAAGTTAGAATTTTACTGAATTCTACATGTTCATACGTGTAGACAAAAATACAACCATTGGTTTTTGTTTGTTTGTTTGTTTTACTTTGCCAATAAATAAATTAGCAATATTATTGAGTCAGTATTTTTCTTATTTTTATAATCACACATTTATACATAACGATACAACCATATATACTTTTAAAGTTTTACTATGCTGAGTTAATGGAGAATTTAATTATTCTGCTTTACTTGTTGAGAAATTTCTAGGTCTCACATAGCTAACAATTGAGTGGCTATGACTGATGAACTATTTATGGAATGGAAAAGCAGTGAAGCAAATATCATATAATTGTGACAATGAAACAAATGTGATGAAGGCTAGGAATGACATGTAAATAAGCAGATGTTGGATATTTTTTCACATCCATCAGTTGTATGTTAGAAAAATAATTACAACACAGAAGATGTAACAGAATTATTGCTCTTAAGCAGGAAAATAGTGAGCTAAAATTATTACTCTACTTAATCCAATAAACATCTACATGACATAAAAGAGATGATGGGACTGCTTTGTCATACATTAGATATTCAAAAAAATGAAATAGAAGCTATTACATTTTTAAAAGATTGAATTTAAAAGAATTTACCTCAGTACTCTGCCAATAACCATACCAACTTTCAAGACAGCTTGCTTATAGAGAACATAGTTTATTTGTTAGAACCTGCTAAAAAAATAACCAAAGTGATGTGACTTGAGAGCAGAAGTATTTCTTACATTGTGCCTACTATAAGGAGTCTCCCAACATTTTGCTTCACAGGACTTGCTGAAATTTATGTGTGTGGAATGAAAGTTGAGATGCAGGTCCAAATTTTGAGATTTGTTTTATCGAAACCAATTGAATTTCTTCATAGCTATATTTCTAGTTCCAGGGTTAAGGTAAATGAATATACACTTAAAGTGTCTTGAAAATGTGCAGGATCTTCTTTGAGCCATGCAGGTAACTCCAATATGAGGGATTGGTTTGATAAAATTACAGGAATTCAATATCCAAAATAGTGGAAAACTTTCAAACTTAGTGGCAACATTATCATCAACAGTTGCCTGCATTGGCAGAATTACCCCAAAACATTTACATACCCATGAACCACACTTACAAATGAGTGGAAAAATTGTCTTTCCTAATTGAAAATTCAAGCTGTTAAAACGGACTTTTAACGTTTTTGGTAGTGAAAGTGTAATAATAATTACTTTTTTGTGAAATTTTTCAGATTTTTCCTCAATTTCCATAAGTTCATTCTATAATGGTATTAGTTAGTTTCCCCAAAATACTGATTTTAACAGTCAACTATTTTACATTCAACCAAAAAAATATATTGAGGGCACATCTGTAATTATAATGTGTGATAATTTTAGTAATAGAGACTTTCATACAAGGTTAACAGGTAGTAGGTAGAGTAGGTAGTGTGTTAGGGCATCAAGAAAAGCTCTACAGTGTTTTTTTATTATACAGTTTGCGAAATGACAGTTACTTTTATGATAGTATTAGAAAGAAACAAAGAACAGATCATGATAATCAATTTGACAGAACGTTAAAAGAGTTAATATAATTGTAAGTACAACTATAATACAATTACATTTTTTTCCAACAGGTATCATTATGTTGTCTGTCAACCAATCAAATATATATTATAAAAATAAAATTTGCATATTTAGTATAAAATATGTAATATATTATACCTGGATATTTACATGAATTGTCTTCCCATTACAAGAAGCAGGATAGTTCTATTTGTGCCAATTGAGAATAACCAAATATTATACATTTACTTGCATATTCTTATAAATACTAATTATTTTCTCATTTTGACATTCTTTTTAGGTTCAGAAAAATTGTTTCTGCTATGATGTTGGAATTTACAGGAATTATCTAGAAGTTAAAACTAGATAAAGTGGTACAATGATATTTCTCTTCATTAAGTTGAAGGAGAGCTTTCTATTTGTTTTCCTTTTTCGGAAGCAGGGAACACTAAAATAAGGAGAAAAGAAAGAGAGAGATGACTGTGGTTTTTACCAGTTGAGTTCCAGTTCCTATCCCATAACCCTCTCCTCTGTGAAAACAGGCTGGAGAAGGCTGGATGCAGCAGCCCTGCTCCTTTACCCAATTCCAGCGAGAGCTTCTGCTCTTTGCCTACGGAAAATTCTTTTCAGGCAATCGTGGTAGAATAACGTAGAGATCAATTGTGTGACTTGTTACTTGAAGTAACTTTATTATTATTTTTATTTTATTACTTTTTTTAAATGTTATTTTAATTTTTTTTAGCTGAGCCATCCTGCCACCTGTTGGCAGCTCAATGGCAGCTCAGCTCAGGCTGGCATCGAACTGCTGTTGCTCAGAGCTCAGCTCGCTCTTTTGAACGAGCTCTTAACCAACTGAGCCACTTGACCGGCCCTACTTGAAGTAACTTTATAATGCTCAGTAGGAGAAACAACTTCCATGGATCTAACCCAGTTCTTCCAATGGGATTTACATTATCATTTTGTATATAATCCAATTTGTTTTCCTCTTGACCCCAGCTTTTGAATACATTATAATTATCTGCCAAATCCTTCCAGACTTCATTCAAAGTGGAGCCAACTGGACCACTAGAGTGAGGTCTGTCTCTAACTCCACTTCATTAATTTGCATATGATTCTTCTTTAGCAAAGAAAACACACTGTAATTAGGGATTCTCGGAGTAAATGTTGTATCCAGTATTTGGCCAAATGCCCACCATGTTCTTGATTTTTTTTATTTCTCTGGTCATAAGAATGTAATCATTTTACAATTCCCTCTCTTTTTATTTTGGGTATTTTTCTCTAAGGTCTTGTGACCTCTATATGCACTGACTCCACACTTTGTATTTGCACTAACCAAATGCTGATAGCTTGCCCTCCTCCCAATCTATAATAGTACACTTCTATGTTGTCACTGCTATTTTTCCTATACTAAGCTAAGAAAAAGATTTGCGGAATTTCTCTGTATGTCAATAAGATCTGTAAATCATTGTAACAAAACAGGTTTCTTAGATCATATCTTTATCTGTTATGTGCATGCTGTTAAGAAACAACAAAATTATTTCTTGTGGTAAATTAAGACAGATAATAAATAGCTTTAATAAATAACCTACTCTAACACTACCCAATGGCCTATGATTTTTTGTTTTCCTTCTTCATTTCTAAAGCTTCACCTCCAAACATATAATCTGCTATATTTTACAAGCGTCTTTTCAAGTTTGTAAGGAAAACATGAAGCCAATTGATGTTATTGATATTGAGCACACAAAGGTCTTCATTGTTTAGTACTGATTTTTAAAAAAGAAAGGATGGTGCATTAGTTCAAATGCAAAAGTTTTATCATCAAAAAAGTGTGATATTTAATTTAAGAAGTATACACTATTTCAAAAGGCCTCTACAGCATGAATACTTTTCTCTAAATCACGGTGCCATTATTTCCCAGACAGCCTGGCCTGAGGTAATTAGTTTTGCTTCCTTTTGTGAAATCCATTGAGAGCAGGTCAGTGGATAATGAATGTGAATCAGAAAATCTTCAGCACATTCATTTTTAAACAATCTTCACAATGAGTAGTTGTTTCTGGCATGGTCCCCACTGAATAAAAGCAGCACAGGGGGCCAGGATGCCAGACTTGGGCTCCCCAGCATTCGATGGTGTTAATCAGTTGTCAGCACCACGTTTTAATATTAGGCATGAAATATAATTCCAGTCAGTACAGTCAAGTAACAAGTTAATAACTTACATTTTATGCTTACTTAATGGGGAATTCATTTTAAATAAATAGAAGTAAATAGACAAGTAGAAATAATTAACTTTATGATTCTAGAAAGTCATAAGAAACCTTACTCTTATTTACTATGTGTCTTTATTTTTTAGAATGCTTTAATGTCAAGGCAATTTTTTCTCCCCCTAAACAGCATTTCTCACACTCTTTCCAGCTACCATCCTAACTCAGGGTTGTGACTTGGAAAGCATTTCATGACTGAGGCCAAGAGGGTTAGCAGGGGAGGGGCTTCGTCCACGATTTCAGGTTGAACTTAGTGAGGGAAGCTTGATGTTTATGTCAGTTACCAATTTCAGGAGACCACTTGATGGGTAGGCATGCCTACATTTGCTTTCACGTGAAGATTTAATTTCTCTGCCTAGGAAGCTCTTACTCTCAATAGACACATCCAAGAACTTGATCATGGACAAAGAGTGATAATAGCATCTATGGCCCCAGGTTCTCATTGAAGGCAGATTAGTCAGCCAATTGAACAATACTGACGAGAGTGTAAAGGGCATAGGCCCATTGGTAGACTTTAGGAAAACTCAAGTGTACATAAGAATTAGCTAAGGTATTTGTTACAAAGTAATTTCCCTCACACCCTTTCTAGAAATTATAATTTAACAGATATAGTTTGGACCATAGGAAGATGCATTTTTAATACTATACTTTAAATTTTAGAACAGTTTTGGATTTATGGAAAACTTGGGAAGAAAGTTCAGAGAGATCCTGTATACACTGTGTTTTTACCAAGTAAATATTAATGACTCTGATGCATGTGTTCAAAGCTCTCGTATTGAGAAGTGTAAGGTTACACTATGGAGGAAGTAGAGGGGGGTGTCTTGGTTTCAGGAACAGCTTGCTCTTTCTGGGTACAGCATAACCTGACTGCTGAGACAGCAGTCCATGGGGGTGGCAGGCTGCAGTGGTGGGAATTGTAAATTAGCTGACAGTCATTGCCCATGAAATGCCAGGACTGGAAGTGTGACTATATTTCAGGCCTAAAAGATTGTGAGAGTGAGACTGCTGATCTACTTTTCAAACAGAAACAGCCCTAGCCTGAGCCTGTGGGTGGGAGATTTCTGTAAATCCAAGTAACAGTAACCACAAGAAATCAATGGAGAAAGACTTTCTTTCAGTGTATTTGACTAGTTAATATATGTCTTACCAGAAGACCTCCTTTATAGGGTTCTCTGATGTAATGATATTACTTGTTTATAGGGTCCTCTGGTCAGGAAGCTTCTACTATTGTACTACTTCTATTGAAGTCTTGTGTGTAAATTGTGTGCCAGCTTTCCTGCTTTCAGAGTAATATTTGTTCATCATTGTGTATACTTTGTTTTGGATTAGAGGTAAAATACCCTTTAAAAAGTGAGATTGGGGATCAGTATAACCCAAAAGTGAACTAAGAAGTGTAATCTACAGCCATGTCTATAATAATTTTTAAAGGAATATTGAATGGGGACTTCTAAAAATAAAATTATTAAATAATTCCATAGCTTAATTTATGGCTAGTCTAATGCTTTGATGAATGCATCATAGAAATTAATGCAAATTCATCATAATGAAAAAAAATTGATAGATTTCTGACAATGCTATGACAGCTGAATTGATGTGTGAACTGTCAGTATTAATGAAAATCTTGAATAAATACTGCATATAATGGAATTAACAATGATGTAAAACAACCCTTTGCTCCATGCAAAACCTATTTAACCAGGAAGAGATATTATTTTTTTATGCTTAGTATGAACACTTAATTTTAAAGTAAGTAAAGTAAACCTCTTACAAGTTTCTCAGAGCTTCTATTGATGTTGCCTAAGCTAACATTCATAAGAGCTCATTTTTGTTTGTGTGGCTTATTCAGAAATCACAGCTTTGGTATTAAAAGGTCATATTTATGCATTATTATTTTTACAAATAAATTGAGTACCCATAATGTGTTGAAAATGTATAAAATATATAATGTGTTGAAAATGTATAAAATCTATAATACCTACTAGTGCTTGACTCCCTTTTATAAATAGTAGGACACTAGTAACCTCCACTCTGCCAGAAAAGCCTACATTTCAGAAAGGGGCTGCATTGTATATTCATTTTTGAGTTGTTTCAAAGCAAAAGTACTTTGGGTTATTCCAGTATTATTTCTTGTGATGAATGAAAAGAGGGTAGTGTTAAAAATAATAAGGCATACCTACCATTCTCTTTAATCCTTTGGGGAATTATGTAGCATCAAAAGCAGATGATGGAACTGAAGCATTGTTTAACTCAGGACAGCTGAATCTTGTCCATGAATGGAAGGAGAAGTGAACTCCATATAATTTTTTGAAATTTTGGTAGAATCATATAGTAGCAGTTTATCCCTTCCTTTATTATTTGATATACCTAAAAAGGCCAAATTATGTCTGGAAGCAAATGCTGTGCAGGACTTCTGATTATCATTGTTTATAGATTTTCCCATATTTTGGATTCCAACCTCTGCTGAAGTATCCATTTTCTTAAAATGAGTCAAGTCATTGCTTTTGACGCAGGGTTGAACATTTCTGATCTTATTGTCTTCACCACCTCCAACACCCCCATTCCCAGGATTCCACAGCTATGCTTCATAGCTCACAGTAACTCTTATAAAACATATTTGGGAAAATAATGATATTTTTATATGCAATGGAAAATAAATTCATGCATATATAAATTTGAAGCAAAAATGTTCATAAGTGAGAAGTTTAATGTCATCCAAAATCTATTGAAAAAAATGAAATCTTACAAACTAAGTTTATCTCATCGATTATAATCTAAATAACATTTTTTCTTCGATGTGGAATGACTTTATATGTAATTTTTATTTTTAGCATTCTAAAGCTCATCAAAATTTGTCCTAAAAGAGACTTTGTTATGGAGATTAAAAAACATACACTAAGTGAGGAAGAATAGAATTATGACTATGACCCTGACTTAGAATGCACCCATGCCTGAGCTTTAGTACAAAAAGATTAACGGATCATTCAGTTTCAGACTGAACAGGTAGGTATACACTCAATACCTAATAATGTGTGATAGTTGTATTTTAGGATTTATATATCCTTTTTAATTTATATCCTCCAAATCTTATAAACTAGATATTATTATTTTCTGTTTCTAATGGGGAGAATGAAAGTAAGTAAATAGAAGTCAACCACTAACAAGGACACACTGGATCCATCAGAATCTGGCCTCTCATCATTTAATTTCAGGTTTAATTCTCTTCCCACCACTCCAGAGAAAGACTCAGATCTCTATGTGAGATTAAGGGATGGAACCGAAGATAGGGGACAGAGATTAGTGGCAATACTAGGAGAACATGCATGAAAGGGTGTAAGACTGCCTTGCCAGTCTAGTCTCCTTTCCTGAGAAGAAGATAGTGAGTTGGGAGGGTTTGAACATTCTTAGAAGCCAGGGTCCTAATCTATCTCTGCTAACAGTGATTTGCAGAGGATGGCGACTGAGGTGAATGGCTTTCATGATTGGGAAAACAGAGCAAGGCGATCTTCTTCATAGACACAGATGCATCTTTAATGTGTCAGATCCATAAAATATCTTGCATATTACTAAAATGATACCTGTTTTTAGCTAACAGTGGCAGGTTTCAGTGAGTCAGACTTTATGTTTATACTCTAATTTTTAATGGGGAAATGAGTTTCAATGAATTGGAATATTCTACATAACATAGTAATAGTCTAATGAATCACAGATCAAGTGAATTGTGGAAAAATACTTTTCATGCTCCACCTCTTCAATGGGACCATTCTTTAAACTTTAAAAAAAGTTGTTTTTTTTTTGAGGCTAAAAGCTCAAATGCTCAACTTTCTGAATACTTAGCTTGTCTTCTAATTTTAGGAACATTAAACTTTATTTTGTTGTAAAACTGTGAAACAGATCTTCTTGAAATTTTAAAAAAAGTTGATTTTTGTATTGTCCTCTGTTGATCTGGATATGGTAGATTTTATTGTGGGAAATGACTTTAAAATAATTTTGTTTCCTGAGAATTTCTGGCAAGTTTTTATTAAGCCAAATGAACATCTCCAATAATGGGAAACTTATATATAGGAGTTAGTACAGATTGCTGGTTAAGAGCAAAGACTCTGAGGTGAGATTTTTGGGAGTTGAATCCCAGTTCTGTCACTTACTGTATCTCAGAATTATTGTTATCATAATGAGACATAAACCAAAATTATTCAGAATTGGCTGCCGCATTGCAAAAGTCATATAAGTATTACTATTACATTATAAGGATACTCATTTCATTGATATACTTTTATTTTTTGATGGGAAACATCAACATAAATTATGTTTACAAAATACAAACAATTCTTGCCCAATTAAGCCATGCTGGCACAGAGCTGCATATGCCAAATATAAGCTTTGTATGAATTATCTTCTGCTGCATAAAAGGAGATCACGAACTTAGTGACTTAGTACAAGACACAGTTATTATCTCATAGTTTCTGTGCCTAGTAGTCCAGTTACATCTTAGCTGAGTTTTCTGTTCAGAGCCTCACCATACTGCAGTCAAGAAATCAATAGAATTGTTCTCATCTGGCCTCTCAACTAGGAAGAATCTGCTAGAGCTTGTTCAGCTGAGTTTCAGTTGTTGGCAGAAATGAGTTTCATTTGTGTTTTTTTGGCAGAATTTATTTCCTTGCGGTTTTATGACTGAGGGCCTATGCTTGCTGCTGCTGGCTATTGGTTGGAAAATACCTTCGGATCCTAGAAGTTACTTGCTCATCTTAAATTTCATGAGTAGTTCCTTACCACATGGCTTATCCAGCATGTTCACTTCCTTCACCAAGGCTGTAAGGAGAGTCAGTCTCTCCAGTAGGCCAAGATGAAGATGGAGTCATAGATAATGTAACAATCAAGAGAGTGCAGTCTTTTGATTTATAACAATCTAATCACAAGAGTGAGGTCCTAACAACTTTGGCTAATTTTATTAGTTAAAATCCACAGCTCCTACCCATAGGCAAGGAGAGAAGTTTAGCAGTAGTATTTCCATAGCAATAGCTTTGAAAGTACAAATATGTAATTTTAGCTTTCTATAATTTAACTTAGCTTCCTTCTAGTTCCTCCAGTATCCACTGATGATTGCATCTTATCTTGCCAATAATGAGTCAGTTCTTGTTTTTCCCCACAGAAATTGTGCTTGCCCACTTTTTTCAGTTAAACAAAAGGAGGTTTAGACAATGTGAAACTATGCTTTAAGCTATACTATTGTATGGACATATCTGCAAAATCACAGAAAACATAACCTACTATTCATCTAAATTTCAAGGGTAATGGGTCTTAATCTGGGTTATTAATTTGAATCACTTGGGAGACTTTTTTTATTGATGTAGAACTGACATATAACATAATTTTAAAGTGTATAATGTGTTAATTTGATACATTCATATATTGCAATATTATTACCACAAAACTTTAGCTAACAGTTTTATCACATTCCATAATTGTCTTTTTTGTGTTGAGAACATTTAAAATCTAGTCTCTTAGCAACTTTGAAGTATACAATACTGTATTATTGACTATAGTCACTAAGCTGTGCACTGTAACAATATTAAATCTTTCCATCAGTGAAAACAGGATATTTTCCCATTTGTTTGTGTCTCCTTTAGTTTCTTTCATCAAAGTCTGATAGTTTCAGTGTACAGGTCTTTCACCTCCTTAGTTAAATTAATTCTAGGTATTTTATTGCTTTTGATGATATTGTGAATGGGATAGTTTTCTTCATTTATTTTTCAGACATTTCATTGTTAGTATATAGAAACACAAGTGATTTATGTAGGTTTATTTATATTCTGCAATATTAGTTTCAACAGTTTTTTGGTTGAATCTTTAGGGTTTTTTATATATAAGATCATATAATATGCAAATAATGAAAATTGTACTTCTTCCTTTCTGATTTGGGTGACTATTCTTTATCTTGCCTGATGATTCTAGCTTGAGCTTTCAATGCTGTTTTGAATAAGAGTCTGATCTTTATTTTCTTATGCTAACATTGACCTCAGTTTTTCTCCCCCCCACACACCTAGTTTCTTGAGCTATAAGTTAGGTTGTTTATTTAAAGCTTTCTGTATTCTTAATATATGACTTTAGTGCTATAACCTTCCCTTTCAGACCTATTAGGTTGTGAGAAAAGTCATGATGCGTGTTTGTGACACATGGCACTAGTTCATTTTTGGAAGTACTAGAGTCATTCACATCTGTGTTATTGCTATGTCATTTGACAACTGACAGTTTTAGCTTCATTCTTGAGCGATTTGGTTGAGTTTTGGAGATTTTACAACAAGTTGGAGATGGAAGACCAAACTATGCATTTTTGCCATATTTTACTGTTTTACTTCCATAAAAGGAAGAATGCGCATCAAGCTTGTGGAAAGTTGCATAAAGTTTATGGTGACAATGCTCTACAAGAACATCAGTGCCAACGATGGTTCACGAAATTCTGTGCTGGTGATTTTTATTTCAATGATGCTCCTCTGTCAGGGAGGCCACTGAGGTTGATGACGACAAAATAAAGGCATTGATTGAGTCAAACCCATGTTACATGACACAAGAGATTGCAGAAACATTGAACATCCATCATTCAGGCATTCACAACCATCTGAAGAAGCTGGAATACGGAAACAAGATTGATATTTGGGTTCTGCATGAACTAAAAGAAGTTCATTTGATGGCACGTATAAACATCTGCAATATGCTCATTAAAAGTGAGGGAAATTATCCTTTTTGAAGCGACTAGTAACTGGTGATAAGAAGTGGATTGTTTACAACAATGTAGTATGCAAACAGCCTTTGTCCCAATGTTATGATTCATCTCAAATGACGTCGAAGCAGATATTCATCAGAGGAAGGTTATGCTCTCAGTGTTTTGGGATTTTAAAGATGTCCTATTTTTCAAGCTCCTACCAAGGAACCAAACAATCACTTCGAACGTGTACTGTTGGCAATTGGACAGTTTGAAGGAATACATCATCCAGAAACGTCCAGAGCTTGTTAACTGTAAAGGAGTTGTGTTCAATTGTGACAATGCCATACCATACACAAGTTTGATCACCTGTCAAAAATTATTGAAACTTAGATGGGACGTGTTGCCACCCCCACCATACTTGCCTGAGTTTGAGCCATCTGACTTCCACTTATTTCACTCTCTTCAAAACTCCTTGCATGGTATAACATTCTATTCAGATGAGGCTGTAAATCAGCACCTTCTTCAGTTTCTCACAAATAAAGACAGGTCCTTCTATGAACGAGTATTTATGCAGCTCATTGAAAGATGGCAAAAGGTTATTGAACAAAACTGGCAATATATCATTGATTGATCTTTGTTCTTTGTATAAATAAATGACCTTTGAAAAACATAGCCAAAATTGTGTCATGACTTCTTGACTTTTCCGACAACCCAATACTTTTGTAGCATCACATAGGTTTTTGTGTGTTGTATTTCCATTTTCATTTGTTTTGAGTTTTTTTTTTTCTTTTTTACTAAGCAATTGGTTGTTCAGGAGTAAGTTTAGTTCCCACATGCTTGTAAATTTTCTAGCTGCTTTCTTGTAATCGATTTCTAGGTTATACCATTGTCATCAGAAAAAGATATTTGATATGATTTCAGTCTTCTTCAATTTTCTAAGAGTTGTAAGACTCAGTGTCATCTTAGTCACTTTCCAGTTTAGGGCTCTTTTTCTCTTCATTTCTTTCTCCCACAGGACTCTAGTTGTCAGATATAAGTTCACTTATAAAAGCAGCATTTAATAACATTGGCTTTTCTCCAGTCTATTCTGCTGGCACCTTCTCAATTGTAGATTGTCTTTTACTTGATTTTAGGCATTGGCTACTGTTGTAGAGGATTCTGCCATGATATTTTGCTCATGTGGCCTAAGGTACCTCTAAGGACAATGTCCTTCTTTTCCAAACCAGGTGGTTTTTCCATTCTGCTGGCCCTTTCAGCCACTCATACACTCCTCTTGAGGGGTAGAGCACAATAACTCCTAGTAATGAAGGGCAGGATTCTATAAATTGCTCTCAAGGTTATTCAGCTAAACGACTGTTCTACAGGCATTACTACTGCATTAATATGTTAGGTAAAGAGAAGAACTAACTGGCAGTCTGTCCCTTTTATCCAAATATTAGAAGACATATTATTTAGGGAAAAAAGTATAACTGCAGATTGTAGAACTAAAGAGAGTGTGTGGTAATTTATCTGCCTTCAATATCTAAGCCTCTGTTGCACAGCTTTCTTTCTGATAGCCAAGCATGATAAACTTTTTGCTATGTGGGGCCTTAATTCTACCTGTTCATCAGCCTCAGATGAACATCCTGTAAGACAATCTATTTATCATTAAAATCTCAGCTCAAATGTCACTTCTAAAAACCCTTCCCTAAACACTTCTTCTCATAAGACCCCTAGTCACCTCCTATCACTTCACCTTGCTTTTTTTTCTCTCTCAAAGCAGATATCTGATGTTTTATTGATTATGTTGTCTTCTCCCCTTAATCGTGAGATTAGGAATTTGACCATGTCTCATTTGTCTCCTAAATACAGACCAAAGACTGGCACACATTGATAAATGGTTGCTTAATGAATGAATGATGTAATGAATAAACATGTGGTTCTTATTTCTTATTTAGTTATTATGTAGGCAAGAGAAAGAAATTTCTGAAGGTACTTCATAATTACTGCTATTAAATTGTTTATAATACTTTATATCATTAGAGATTTTGGATAACAAATAAAGCTAAACCTACTATACCAAATAGATTATTAAATTTATGATTGTGGAAGTCTGACTGAAAATTTTAAAATAAGCTCGTACCAGAAATTACTTTGTTTTAATATAGTAGAACATTACTCTTAAGTTCAAGAAGACTTTTAAGTACCCCTGATGATGCTGATCCTCACAGTCCACACATTCAGGGTGAAGGGTTTAGACAGTTACCCGGCCTTCTAAGGACCAAAGTGTTTACTTGGTCAGTCTCCACCCAAAACCTTTCTCCTTCATTTCTCTTTGTGATAACAAACCATGCATCTTTGTCTTTGAACACTTAGGCTGAACAGAAGTCATCAGGATACTGTCCTTCGGATTATATTAAATGGATAACAACCGAGCAGAGGACAGAAAGTTTGAGATCATTTGATCTAATCTTATTTTAAATATAGTTAACTTCAATTAGAAAATATTGAGGGAATTAAGACTTTTATAATGTTAACAAAGAAAACTTAAGTATTACAATCTAGATAATTAGAAAGATATATTATAAAAAGATACTATAATGAGAGCAGATTAAAGTATATTTCCTTTTTTCAAAAAGAATTACCAAAAAGCTGCTATAAAAGTTAAAGGGAATAGATATTCTGAAAATGAAGCAGAGTGATAAAAAGAAATAGAATATAAAGAGTTACTTAGATTTTAAGAAAGTACATTAAACTAGAAAGCCAAATATAGAATGAGTTTATTGTTCACAAATGGCTTTTAGATTATAATGAAAAGCATTTACAAAGATGTCATACTCAGGGGAAATATTCTAACAGAGAAATACCCCAGAAAGTAGGAGCATTAATGATGATGTTAAAATGGAATAGTGCTGTCATGTTGTTTGTCAATTTTCTCATTAAATTGTAGACAAGTGAAATAAATAACTACAGTTTTTCAAGGTGACAAAAGCAGATAAAAGAATAATAATTTAAAAAATTACCATATGCAAATCAGTGGACCCTGTTGACCTTATTTTCTATAATTTTCAAAGGATTGTTTTATGCACTTACCTTTTCAAAAAGTCCTCAGGGCATTAGGTTGTATTGGCCTGTGCACGAAAAGCCATTCAGTTTTGAAAATTGCCTGGAAGTCTATAAACAGCCACAGTGAATCTAATTAGAAGGAGGAGTAATGGGGTACCAGAGATTTGATAATAACATTGTCATGCTTAAGATCTTTAGCCGTTGGGAAAAAGCAAACTATTCAAATCATCTTTGTAAATGAGAGTAAATAGGCAGGTACTACAAAAACTGGTGGAATTAGAAATATTATAAACAACTTTCAGTTATCAGTTCAATTTCTCAAATTTTGGTATGCTATAAGTAGTAACAAATCTAAATCTCACGAAGATTTCTGAATCTAAGTTTGACTTTAACTGAAGATCGAATGCGTTCTTATAATTCACGTTTTTTCTTCATTATCCTCACTGGAAGGTAAGAAACAGTTGAAAGAGGATAGATGAGTAAAATGGTAATATAAATGAAACTTGACCAAAGAGGATGATAGGATATTACATGTCATGTGAGGAGCAGTTATTGCTTTATTGCTCAATTTTCTAAGACTTGTAATAGTGTCCTCTTGTTTCTGGTGGATACAGCTACAGGAGGGATGGCTGGGGACATTGTACAACACCCTGGAGGTTGGTCAGAGAACCTGGTAGGAGTTCCTGCCTGCTATCTACGTGCAGGAGCAAATGTAATCGGTGTCACTCACTGGTTCCTACAGTCCTGGGTTGTTCCCACAGCTCCTGGAAGGCACTTATGGTTCCCCAACCTTCTCCATGTGGTCTGTATCTTCCTTGCTGCCAGAAGCTGTTCAATTGGCCACAGTTGTCTCTCAAGAGGAACTGTTCTAAATATAGGCGTGTATTTAGTGTGTTCTTCGGAGGGGGCAAGCTCAGTTCCTGCCTACACCATCATCTTGGACTCTGCTATACTTTCTTTTAGAGAGCCTTGACTGATACAGGGATTAATGCTTTCCTAGAAACTCAGGGATATATCAATATCTATAAGTAAAATTTTGTTCTTACTATCTATTGGAGGGACAATTTTTACATCATTTAAAAAGTGCTTCAAAAGCTTGAAACTCAGAAACAGAAAATACAGTAGTGGATTTCATTTCTTTTTTTAACATAAAAATATTTAAATGAACATAAAGGTAATGAATGCTATGACTATATAAATACAAGACTCTGTTATTAATAATGCTAATGATGGAGTCTCTAGGAATGAAATCTCATGACCCCTTCATAGATTTGTTCTCTTTTTTCTATAGAAACAATCGTCTTTAGTAATTATATCATCTATACCTATGAACTCATTAGAAATTATTGACATTTTTGGTTATCATTTCTAATTAACATTCTTAGTGGATTAAAGGTTGTTCAAATATAATGCTGTCTTCAACTTTGACATATTTACTTAAACTGTCAATACAAGAAAGTATTTCAGATATTTTGAAACAGTGACAAAGAAAAATCAAATGAATCATGTCATAATTTTCTCTATCAGTAGCAGGATAATATGCTAGAATAGTGTATATTATTGAATACTTTAAACATGGCAGTTTACCCCTGAATAACTGTGGGGCTGAACTGTGTGGGTCCACTTACAAACAGAAATCCACGTATAAGTGGACAGCACAACATCTTGTCCTCTGTAGTCATAGCCAGCCCTCATAGCCAGGCAGGCTGAGGGTTGATTCAACCACTGCTGTAAACATAACTTGTTATACATAAAGCACATGGTAACTAAAAACCAAAAATTTACAAGAGAGATACAAGTAATAAGGCACAACACTACAAAAAGCCATCAATATACAAGAGAAGAACAAGAGAATAAGAATGGAAAAGAGAACTGCAAAACAATGAGACAACAATTAATAAAATGGCAATAATGTATCAATAAGTATTTTAAATATAAATGGACTAAATGCTCTAATCAAAAGACCTAGGGTGGCCAAATGAATAAGAAAATAATGCCCATACATATGCTGCCTACAAGAGTCCCACATCAGATCAAAAGACACAGACTGAAAGTAAAAGGATGGAAAAATATATTTCATGCAAATGGAAATGAAAAGAAAAAGAAGAGCTGGATTAATCATATTTATATCAGACAAAATTATCTTTTAAACAGGGGCAGTAATGAGATATAGAAGGGTATTTCATAATAACAAAAGGATCAAGAGAATACAACTCTTGTAAATATCTACATAACTAAACATATAAAACAAATATCAGTAGTAATACAGTAACACTAGAAGGCATTAACATCCCATTGACATCAATGAATAGATCATTCTGAAGGAAAATCAAGAAGGAAACAGTGGTCTTAAATGACACATTAGGCTAGATGTACTTAATTGATATTTTTAGGACATTTCACCAAAAAGCAGCAGAATATACATTCTTTTCAATTGCACTTGGAACATTTTTCAGGATATAGCACATGTTAGGCCACATAACAAGTCTCAATAAATTTAGGAAGATTGAAGTCACATAAATCTTCTCTGATCACAATGGTATGAATCTAGTAATTGAAGAAAATAACTGAAAAACACCCAAACTATTGCAGGCAAAATATACTGTAAAGCTACAATAATCAAAACAATATAGTATTGGGTGGTGCACACACAATGCAATATACCAACAATGTATTATGGAACTGTACACCTAAATCCAATATGATTTTATTAACCAATTTTGTCCCAATAAATTTAAATTTAAAAAAAGTAAGAGAATTAACAGACACTGTAGAAATGTAAAGAATTATCAGGACATACTATGAACAATTATATGCCAAGTTGGACAACCTGGAAGAAATGGATACATTGCTAGAAACATACAATCTTTCAAGACTGAATCTGGAAGACACTGCAAAACTCATCAGACCAATAACTACTAACAAAATGAAATCAGTAATAATAGAAAATTTACCCAACAAGCAAAACCCCTGGATCAAATAGCTTCAAAGGTAAATTTTCTCAGACATTGAAAGAAGAATTAAAACTTAGTTTCTTACTTTTCGCAAACTATTCTAAAAAATTGAAGAGGAGGGAAGGCTCCCAAAAGTATTTCACAAGACCCAAATTACCCTGATTACAAAACAGATAACACTACAAAAAAAAAAAAGAAAAGAAAAGAAAAGAAAGATTATAGCCAGTATCCTTGTTGAAAATAGATGCAAAAATCTCAACAAAATATTATCAGCAAACCAAATTCAGCAATACGTTAAAAAGATGCTAAACCATGAACAAGTGTAATTTATTCCTTGGATGCAATCCTGGTTCAGTATGCTCAAATCAATTAATGTGATGCACCATATAAACAAAATGAAGGCTAAAAAGTATATGATTATATTAATAGATGCAGAAAAAACATTTGACAAAATACAACATCCATTTATGATAAAAACTTTCAGGAAAGTGGGGATAGAGGGAATAAACTTGAAAATAATAAATGTCATATATAACAAACACACAGCTAACGTCATACTTAAAAACCTGAAAGCTTTTTCTTTAAGATCAGGAATAAAACAAGGATGTACACTTTCACTACTTTATTTCATCATAGTATCGGAAGTTTGAAACACAGCAATCAGAATACAAAAAGGAATAAAAGGCATCCGAATTGGAATGGAAGAAGTAAAACTGTCTTTATTTGAAGATAACATATTATATAAAGAGTACTCTAAAGAATGTGCCAAAAAATGGTAAGAACTAATAAATGAATTCAGTAAAGTAGCAGTTGCATCAAAAAGAATAAAATACCTATGAATACATTTAACCAAGGAGGTCAAAGAGTCGCACTTTGAAAACTATGAGTCATTGAAAAGTAAAATTGAATAAGTTACCAAAAAATGGAAGGAGATACTGTGCTTATGGATAAGAATTAACATCATTAAAATGTCCATCCTACCCAAAGCAATCTATAGATTCAATTCAATCCCTATCACAACACCAATGGCATTTTTCAGAGAATTAAAACAATCCTAAAATTAATGTGGAAATAAAAAAGACCTTGAATAACCAAAACAATCTTGAGAAAGAACAAAGTTTCAGGTATCATGCTGCCTGATATCAAAGTATTCTACAAGGCTATGCATGGTACTGGCATAAAAACAGACACATAGATCAATGGAACAGAATAGAGAGCCCAGAAATAAACCCATGCCTATATGGTCAATTAATCTCTCACAAAGGAGCCAAGAATATACAATGGAGTAAAGACAGTCTTTTCAATAAATGATGCTGAGAAAACTGAATAGATGAGGAAAAAAAAAAAAAAAGAAACTAGACCATTTTCTTATACTATATACAAGAATAAACTCAAAATGGATTAAAGGCTTGGATTAAAGGCTTGAATGTCAGACCCAAAACCATAAAATGTCTAGAAGGAAACACAGGCAGTAACTTTCTGATATTAGTCTTAGTAATAAATATATTTATATATTTATATGAGGTCTGACAATTAAGTTCGTGCACTTGCCACCGTGTGCTTACATTGGCAGCACTGTACAAGCAGCTTGATTAGGTTTCATAACATTGGTGTATCAGTGTCTCACAGCTGTTTTCGTGTCGACATATGGAAGTGTCTTGCTGAGTGGCGTTCATTATTGTTGTTGTGTGTTTTTATTTGCCGTCACAAGAATGTCTCAGCTTAAATTAGAGCAATGAATGAACATTAAATTTCCTGTTAAACTTGGCAAGACTGGAAGTGAAATCAGGCACATATTAGTCCAACTTTATGTGGATGATACCATTAAGAAAATGGCAATCTACAAATGGGATTAAATATTTTTTTGAGGGTAGAGACATGTCACTGATGAAGAGAGGTCAGGGGGCCAGTAATGAGCAGAACTGATGAAAACATTGCAGAAATTTATGAATTTGTACATCAAAATCATCGGCTGACTGTAAGCTTAGCAGATGAAGTAAACATCAATAAAGAAACCGTTAGAAAAATCTTAACTGAAAATATTGGCATGAGAAAGGTATGTGAAAAATGGTCCTGAAGGATGGTCCTGAACAAAAATGGTCTTGAATAAAAGCAAAGGAGAGTTGAAGTTTGCCAAAACCTTTCAGAGAGACAACATGATGTTTTGTTCTGTGTTATCACTGCTGATGAAACATGGATGTACCAACATGACCCTGTAACAAAGCATCCAAGTGCACAATGGAAGTCAGCCAATTCTCCATGACCAAAAAAGTTCCATCAGTCCAAATCAAGAGTCAAAACGATGTTGCTAACCTTTTTGATATGAGGGATTATTCATTATGGATTTGTACCAACTTGACAAACAGTCAAGTGTACTATTTGGAAGTGCTGAAAAGCCTGTGTGAAAAAGGTAGACGATCTGAACTTTTTGCCCACAATTCATGGCTCTTGCATCATGGCACTGCACTACATCACATGGCACTGTCTGTGAGGGAGTTTTTGCCAGCAAACAAGTAATTGTATTGGAACACCCTCCCTACTCACCTGATCGGGCCCCCAATGACTTCTTTCTTTACCTGAAGATAAAGGAAATATTGAAAGGAAGCCATTGTGACAACATTAATTACATCAAGGGTAATATGATGACAGCTGTGATTGCCATTCCAGAAAAAGTCCCAAAATTGCTTTGAAGGGTGGACTATGTGCTGTTGTTGATGCATAGCTTCCCAAACGGAGTACTTTGAATGTGACGGTAGTGATATACAGCAATGAGGTATGTAACACGTTTTCCAGGACGAGTTTGCAATCTTGATTGTCAGACCTTGTATTTTTGGACAAATCTCCTTGGGCAAGGGAAACAAAAGAAAAATAAACAAATAGGACTACATCAAACTAAAATATTTTTGCACAGCAAAATAAGCCATTAACAAAATGAAAAGACAACCTACTGAATGGAAGAAGATATTTGCCAATGATACATCTGATAAGAGATTAATATCCAAAATATATAAGGAACTCATACAACTTATAACAAAAAAGAAAAGAATCTGAACGGGGGTGGGGAGAGGACCTGAACAGACATTTCTCCAAAGCAGATATACAGATGGCCAATAGAAATACAAAAAGATGTTCATCATCGCTAATCATCACAGAAATGCAAATTAAAACCACAATAAGATATCATCTTACACCTCTCAGAATGGCTACCATCAATACATTAGCAAACACCAAGTTTTGGAGAGGTGGTAGAAGAAGGTGAATGTTCATGCGTTGTTGGTGGAATTGTAAATTGGCAGAACCACTATGGAAAACTATATGAAACTCTATGGTGGTTCCTCAAAATATTAAAAATAAAACTACCTTATGGCCCAGCAATTCCACTTCTGGGTATTTATTCAGAGAAACTCAAAACAGCAATTCAAAAAGACTTATGCACTCTTATTTTCATTGCAGCGTTTTTTACAATAGCCCAGGTATGAAAGCAACCTAAATGTCTATCAGTAGACGAATGGATGAAGAAAATGTGGTACATATATACAGTGGAATATTACTCGTTAATAATAAAGGATGAATTCTTACCATCTGCAACAACAGTGAAGAATCTAGAGGGTATTATACACAATGAAATAAGTCAGGGGAAGACAAATGGCATATGATTTTACTTATATTGCCATCTAAAAAAAAACAAAATAAGCAAAATAAAAACAAACTCATAGATACGGAGAACACATTGATGCTTGTTGCCAGATTGGAGGGGGTTTTAGCAGATGGATGAGAAAGGTGAAGAAGGGATTAAGAAGTACAAATTGCCAGTTATAAAAATGGTCCCAGGGATGTAGGGTATAGCAAAAGGAATATAGTTAATAATATTGTAATAAGTATGTATCTAACCAGTTATCAGGGTGATCACTTCATAAGTTATATAAATGTGTAAACACTATCTTATACACCTGCAACTAATATAATATCATATGTCAATTGTCATTGTAAAGTATGCCAAAAATGCATACACATTTTAAGAAAGGAAAAAAAAAAACAAACATTAAAATTGTAATGCTCAGGGCCGGCCGAGTGGCGCGGTGGTTGGGTGCTGGTTTGGGAAGCCAGTGGCCCTGGTTTGGGTCCCACATATGAGGGCCAGTGATACTGCCCTCAAAAAAAAAACCAAAAAAACCAAAAAGAAAACAACAAAAAAAAACAATTGTAATGCTCAATATATACTGTTAACAAAAGGTGAATACAACTCATGTGTTTATATTTTTTTGGAATCCCTGGTATATATCCGTAGTATTTTTATTCTCGGATATATATATATATATATATATGTATATGTATATGTATCCGAGAATAAAATTACACAAAAAACATCATGTACAGAAAAAATGCTAAGAAGGTTGTATATTTCCATAGTCCTTTCCTTATGTGAGTTTCTCCTAGTGCAAAATGATCTTATTCAGCAGAAAGCTATAAAGATTATTACCTGTAATGGCAATAGGGAAATATTAGGGTCACATAATACACACCCTTAATCAGTCCTTCATTTTTGGAAATGGTTCTTAATTTAGCACCAATATAGAACATTTATCATGCATTTTAAGATACTTCCTGTAATAGAAGCCATTGTTTTTAACCTTGTCTATTTTGAATGAATAGACATTGTTTTCTCAAATGAGGCTTATATCTATTTTGGTATCAAGATACTGTCCACCGATTTATAATCTTTAATAGACTATGACTTGCTTTCCCAAGGTAACATGTAAGCTACAAGGATAGAGCTTTGGATTGTCAACATTGTCTGATAAACAGAATCTTCATTCTGCAACTGTCTTCATGCCTTATTTGCATTTCTGTTCAAGGGTTTCGTTCTGGTCTTCACCATAGTCAACTCTCACAATTTTTTTTTTTTTTTTGTCAAAAGTCAGGATATGAGTCTACTTTAGTAGGCTTTGATGAATGTTAGTACATTAAAGTTTTTTTACATAAACTTGTATGACATCACTTCAAATTGAAATCGTTTAAGAGTATTAAAGAACAATGTAAATTTCCATCTTTGTCTAGTCATATATTCTGGGTAATTCAGGGAGGATCATTCCTGGTTTGTACACCTAGGAGATCTGCAGTATGTCCCAGATTGTCTGAGGATGGCAAGGCCTACTGCCTTCTATTATTATTGTTTATTATTTATAGCATCAGGAAAATTCCTACAACTATTATCATCTTGTTCTCCCTCACTCTGAGGTTTACCACAAGTACAATGCTTGATAACATTTTTCAAACACACCCTTAGGCATCAGCATATATGATCCCAGAAAAATATGTGCAAATTTTATATGTACTTGTATAGTTGCATTTTCTTGGAAAGCCTTATTAGATTTTAAAAGGGCTGTATGATATCCCTGCCTCAACCAGTTAGGAATTATTTTTTTAGAGGCTACAATAAGGTTGTATTATTAGCATATTAAAACACTCTAATGCATCTAACTAGTTAATATGGCTAGTATAGAACAATACCTTTGTGAATTATTTATTGAAAATTCCATGGCAGCAACTTGAGGGTGCAGGTAAGAGTTATACAGTAATTTATTCCTATTACATTTATATCTGTTTAGATAGAGAAGACAGATATTTGGACATCCACCTGATGTTTTTAAATGATTTTATTTAGGCAAAAAGATATTGTCTAGTAAAAAACTATTCTTTTCTTTTTTTAGTTGAGCCATCCTGCCACCTGTTGGCAGCTCAGCAGCAGCTCAGCTCTGGCCAGGCATTGAACTGCTGTTGCTCAGAGCTCAGCTGGCACTCTCGGGCAGTGTTACTGGCCCTCACATATGGGACCCAAACCGGGGCCGCTGGCTTCCAAAGCCAGCACTTAACTACGGCGCCACTCAGCCGGCCCCCCTTAGCTGGCACTCTTGAGTGAGCTCTTAATCAATTGAGCCACTCAGCATGCCCTGATAAAAACTATTCTTGACTCAGTCATTTTCTACATACATACGTATTCATTTTTATGATCAAATTCTACACTAAAAAAGAAGAAATTGTTACGTGGTAGATATTTAACATATGACTGCTTATATTTAATGAGTCCTTGCTGGGTTCCTCTTCAAGATAGTGACATGGGAAGATCTTGTATTCACCTCTTCCAATGGATACACTGAAGCTTCAGCTACATATAGAACAATTTCCTCTGGGAAGAATTCACATGGAAGAGGGTAGGAGAGGCTAAGACACAGTCTCACCACAACCTCATCCCCACAACATGTTGACACAAATCTGGAGGGAACTCACAATCCTGAACTTCCCCTGGAGTGGTGTTTCAATCCCATATCTGGCGCCCATCATTTTTTTTTAAAAATAACTGTTCATCTATTTATTTATTCAGTCACTCATTCAATACATATATTATGTACATGTTCTTTACCAGGGCCTATGTAGTCACTGAGTGATGATGGATGTTAATCATTTTGTGTCAATCATTTTACAATATATACAAATATCAAATCATTATGTTCTACACCTGAAGCTAATATAATATTATATATATATATATATATATATATATATATATATATATATATATCAAAAAAGTATTCCTAAAGCAAATTTCTCCACATGTGACATACAAAGCTTTTTTATTTAAGGAACTCTGTATTTAAAATAGAATTGAAATTCTTTCATGAAATATATTCTTTAAAAATTATGATTTAGGGGCCGGCCAAGTGGCGCAGTGGTTAAGGGCTGGCTTGGGAAGCCAGCGGCCCCGGTTTGGGTCCCACTTGTGAGGGCCAGTGACACTGCCCTCAAAAAAAATAAAAATAATTATGATTTAGTCTAGAACCTGTACTCTATTTCAGTGAACAAAAGTACTAGAACAATTTTTTAGATTAAAGTATTTTATCTCTTAATATGGAAAATATATTGCTGAGAGGGAGTGTTTACAAGAATAGATTGGAGTATAAACTTTTCAAAGTAGGACCAACATTTTTGACTTAGGAAATGTTATGTTTGAGGACTTATAATCTAGATACATGATGCTTTGGCAAATAATCAATTTGACAGAATACTCCATTCAAAGAGCCATCTCTTTGTGAAGAAACATGCTGCAATACAATATGCATGTGTAGTTGAATATTTTGATAAATGTATACATACTACTTCTAAATTTGTGAATGATTCCTGGGTTTAGTTTTTTGTTTGAGGGTATAATAATGCACTTTTGTTATGTAATGCATTTCTGACAGAACACTTACATTTCAGTCATATTTTAACCCCCCCTTTTTTTAACTTTGAAATTAATAGTTTTTATAAGGACGTATTATTTAGGAAAAGTACAGATGTTCTGGGAAAGATACTATGTTTAACAGTTGGTTTTTATGTATGCATTTTGCAGTAATAGCTTAAACATTTCAATTGTTGGTGTACATCTTTTTATAACGAACAAAGAATTTTAATCCATCCTAATGAAAGCAAGAACAGTGTCTTTCTAGATCTTTCTTAACAGTATTCAAGTATGGCACACATATGGATGGGGGAATAAACCACAACAAAACTAATGAATGCTCTCAGAAAATTTACCAGAGTAATTTCCCTTCATAACATTTCCATTGTAGACAGGGTTTAAACAACAGCATCATTAAAGTCTTATAATCAATGCAAATGGAACACCCCTTCACATTTAGAAATTGAGTGGTTTATCACTTTGAGGTCGTTAGAAGCAAAATGAAATAAGCTATTAGTTCTCTTGTACAGTAAAAGATGTTTATTTCAAAGGTGATTTCTAACTGGAATTCCCCTCTGAAACAAAGAGAAACACTTAACCATTTCTATTTCTTGTAATATCACCCCCACTGTTAATTCCTCTCTTGCAAAGTTCTAATGAATTAAATGTATCTCTGTATATCTATTTAAAACTATAAAATTTTAAATTGATGTGGAATGTTTTCCTCTTGGGTATAATAAGATGGTTGGAGATGGGGATAGAGAATTAGAAGATAAGCAATGATGTTACTGATAGAGAAGCAGCAGATGTATTTTGTAGGGGATGCTCCAAAATATTTAGGAGATATTTGGAAATAAGGGTCTTGTTTTGAAGCTGCTTGCATCTTTGACATACAGTTTTATTTTATGGCCTGGGGGAAATTAATGGTGATTTGGGGAAGTGCCCAATGCAAGCATCAACCTGTTAGAATCTTGCTGTGAAACCTTAAGAGAGAAAAGGAATCTGAATCTTGGAAGTACAAGCAATGTAGAAGTTTGCTGGGGATTTGAAAGGGTGATACTGGCTCAACTTGGCCAGTATCACCCTTTCTGCTCTGCGATGTGATCTCTGAAATGACAGCATGATCAGAGCAGAAGCCATATAAATCTACTTACTGGGAAAATAATTCAAGGATTTCTCCTCATTGTATGTACATTAACTAAAAGCTTCACAAAATACTCATTTTTTTTCATTTTTTTTATTTTGGGCACCTAAGAGATCAGTCAATAACTCCTAGCTATACAAGTTAAAGTCACATTTAACGTCAAAATAGAAACTTGTCACATTTGCTTAGCTTCAGTTTTTCTTCTAGTTTTACTAAAATAAAAATTTTAAACATTACAAAAATGAATCAAACAACTTTCACAAAGAGAAGGGGAGATTTGGTAGGCAATTCAACAGTGGATAAGATGCTTTAATATATTTCTGTGAGAAATAACATAGAGAACGTTTAAGGTAATACAGAAAAGAAATAGATGGGAACAGATGGGTGGTGGTGGAAGTAGATAAAAGCATGACATTGGAACTCTTTGTTTTGTGCAGTGCAGAAGAGGAAAGTTGGGAAAAAGGGAGATACTCATCAGAATATTAAAACAAATTGGAGAAAGGTAAAACTTCTAATGTATATGTTGGTGCTCCATATTAAAGATATAATAATAAACAATTCACAGAGGAAACTGTACAAGAAGAAACATATTTTCAGGGACTGAATAGATTAAAAAAGAAATCAAACCAACAAAACACATTTGATGTGAGTTTGGAGGGATGGGAATACAGCTTAAAGGAAGCTTATTCTAAAATAATACCTATGAGTTGGCATGCTTTGCCTGCCTCACACTACATATTCAGAAATCCAATCACATAGATGGTATTAAAGAAAGTGATTCCTATACACTCACCTGTAAGCCAACCTTTCATATCGGAAAATTGAGGATCCCCAAACATATAAAAGTAGAAATATAAAAAGGGATGGCAATAAACAAATAGAAGAAACCATTCAAAGAATTAAAAAAAATAGTTATTTTTAACAGAGTTAAATTAATATATTCCAGGAAAGTAAAGAAGAATTATGTTCATAAGTATAGGAACAAATATACTTATATATATGATATATATATGATATATATATATATATATATCATATATATATCAGTTCAAGAAAGAAATAAAAGCTTTTCCAATTGAAAAGATGATTGCCAAGTTGAAAAACAAATCAAAATAGGAATGTAAAGTATGGTTTAGAAATATCCCAGAACATAACAAAAATCTAAACACCTGAGGTAAATAATAACCTGAGGACTTGGTGGGCCCATCCAAGGGGCCCATTATCAGAATAACCTAATTTGTTTGAAAACAGAGGGAGGGAAACTACAAAAGAGGATTTCCCAAAGTAGAAAGCATATATTTAAATTTCAAAAAAACTGCTTAGTGCTTAGCATAACAACAGAATACATAACTGCATTTAATTATATCGTTGTGAAATTTCTCAACACCAAGAATTAAGAAGAGATTCTAAAAGTTTCCAGAGAGGAGGAGTGGGGTGGCGAGTTGGGGGGAGGGGGTTTGTCACTTTGAGGGGTAAAAAGCATAACTATTGCACTGTGTTGTACACCTGAAACTAATTAAAAATAAATTTTAAAAAGTAAATAAATAAATAAACAAAAGTTTCCAGAAAGAAACCAAATGAAGTAAAACAAAATTAAATGAAGTTAAACAAGATCTCTGGAAGAGAACAAAAACCAGATTGATATATGTCTTCCCATTAGGGACACTAGATGTTTGAAGACAAAGGCAACATAAATTGTTAGCTGAATGCCTTGACCTTACCTTGGTTAAAATAATGGTTCTAAAGATATTTGATAGGCCTTGGGAATAAAAGGTTATGCTAGTAAGATACAGATACTTAAAGCGTATAACCTTAGGAGCAAACAAAATCAGATAGCTATTAATATATTAGACAAGCGCAAAAAGGGCCTTATTTAAATTGCAAAACATTTTATTGTTCATTTAATCTATAGACCATTGTAGGAAAATAAGTTAATGAACTGTGTTAATCTTATTTGGATCTATAAAAAGAATTTAGGCTCTTCTATTAGAAAAATATCATTCTCTTGCATCTAGTTTTTATCCTATTGGGATATTTAAGAAAAACAAATGGTTGTTTTAGCAGATTTAAATATAAATACAACATGAAACTGATTTTTTGGCACTGTAGCAATATTTTAAAATATCATAAGGAGAAATTTTCACCTACAGTTCACATCTGAAAAAATCTATTAATTACTAGGATATTATAAAGATATTCTTAAAACATTGTGGACTTAGTACTTTCACCTCACGTGTAACCTTCCTTAGGAAACTATTTTGGGATATAGCCCAGGAAAACTAGGAAACAAATCAGCGGAATTTTGTAGACCTCGTGTAGAAGCCCATCAGCTTGCATGCCAGCTGTTGCACTGGTGTGGTGTTAGCTCTGGATGTAATCCAGCAGAGCACCATAGGGAGGCAAGGGAGTTGCATGACAGCGATGTCAGCCCAACTGTATTGTGAGCATTATAGATTGAAGTAGCAAGAGTAAGAGCTCCCTGGGGAGGGGTTGGTATAAAAGGTGAAGGGGACTTACAAAATAGATTATATAATTTAGAGTCAGGATGGTGGGACCGACTTAAGGTCACCAACTGTAGTCTATGTTACGTTACATGCATCAATATCTCTGTACCTCAATTTCTTTATCTGTACAATTGGGATAAAAGGATTATAATTTTAAAAATGAATGAATTATTGTAAACAAAGCAATAAGGACAATTCATGACACAGGGAAAACAATATGTAAAAGATGAAGGAAAGATGAAGATATGATAATGAAAACAAAAATATTTAGAAAAACTACGAAGGGCCGGCCAAATGGCTCAGTTGGTTAAGAGCTCGCTCAAGAGTGCAAGTTGAGCTCTGAGCAACAGCAGTTCGAGGCCAGCCCGAGCTGAGGTGCCGTTGAGCTGCCAACAGGTGGCAGGATGGCTCAGCTAAAAACAAACAAACAAACAAAATACTATGTACCAGAAGTACTATTTTCCCAAAATGTGGCATCACTTAGGGAGAAAAATAAAGTTGCCTTTGACCTTGAACTTAGTTTCAAAGTCCTTTTAGAGGGCCAGGCTTACATTTTTCCAGTGGTTAGGGAAATATAATTCTAGCTCACGACTTCACTTGATACTGCGTAAGTTTCATAAAGTCATAATGCTATAAACATAAATTACCAGGAGCTAAATTTCAGAGCAAACTTAAGAAAAAGTAAGTTGTTGGAGAACAGAAGGTAAATGATTACCACCGTGAAATGTAAAGGTGAAGGCAGATGTGTAGCTGAGAGAATGTGGGTAGTGAAAAGGAAGGAAAAAGTAGTGTTGCTTACTCATATTCTTATCTGGCAAAGTATAGAACAAAAATAACTTTTTATGCATTCATGGAGGTTCAAGAATATAATTTACAACTGTAAAGGTAACCAATAGAGAAATAAAAACACATAGCAAAATCCTCATATACAGGCAGCAAATGTTAGATAGCAAAACCCTGCGCACTCTTATCAAGAAGTCAGTAGATACTGCCTAGATTTGTGGTTTATCACAGAATAATGGTAGCAATGTAAATTTAAATCTCTCCATCCATCCCCCACCCCAAAAAAGCATAACACAGCTGTAGTACAACTACAAGATGGGGAACACTGTGAGCTTCAAACTGCCTATACATATGAAAAATACACACCTCAGTCCACCAGAAACAGCTCTGGAGTCCATAACTTGATATCACAGAACAGGATATAATTACCCTCAGAAAGACAGATCCCACACTGAATGGTAAATATGGAGAACAAATTTCACATCTGATAGATAGGAATCAAAAGGAATCAAAAGGAATAAGATTGGAAGGTTATGAAGTCCAAGGGAATAGTACAGGGTAGATACCACTTCTGTGAAATAAGAAGATAACTTGGAAGGAAGATTCATCCATTGGAGATTTGCTGGTAAATAAAAAGAGGAAAGCAGGATCTTATTGAAACACCAGCAATTACATATTCATAAACAATGCTCTTTATGAGTTTCCCGTTATGTTGGTGCTGTAACCAGTTACCATAACTTGGTGGCTTTTATAACAACACAATTTTTTTAATGTTTCTGAAGGCCAGAGTCTGAAATAACTTTCACTAGTCTAAAGTCAAGCTGTTATCCCAAGGTGTCATAGGAATGATTTCTGGAGTCTCTAGTGGAAAACCTGTTTCTTACGTTTTTGAAGCTTTTGGTGACTGCCTGTGGCCTTGGCTAGTGGCCCCTTCCTCCATCATCAAAGTGCATCACACAAATAGATGCATTATCATCTCATTTCTTTCTGTCTCTGATTCCTGCAGGTCTCCTCTTATAAGGACCATTATGACAATATTAGGTCCACCCACATAACCCAAAATAATCTCCCCATCTGAAGGTCTTTAACTTAATCACAAATATCCTTTACGCCTTATAAAGTAATACCGGTTCTTGAGGTTATGATATGGACATATTTGGATGGCCATTGTTCAACTTCTCCCTAAATAAATTAAAGAGCACCATAAATAAAAGAAACTGCATTTATTGTGCCAGTGGAAGAGGGCAGTCTTGAACTAAGAAACCTAATTAGATTTCCATAATTTCCATTATGACTACATACAACTGTCATTTCAGGTTCTGGGGAAAATAAAATTAGGAAATGAACAGAAAGTGGAACTCAATATCCAAACAATGATTCAGAAAAACAAAAACCTAGAAAACTTTAATAAAAATTTTGCAAATAATGAAAATTCTTCCACCGAACACAAATACAAGATGGGAAAAAACAGCATCACAACATTCTGCTTAACATATACTTGAAAAATAATTTTCAAATATGAATAATGTCTTGAATCAGGAATTCAAAACCTCAGGACATAAATGTATTAAAAACAGCAAAATGTAAACAAAGAATTACCCAAACACAAGAAAAAATACTGAATAAAAACACACCTTAAAAACGAAGGCTAAATTACAAGTTACCAGAGGGAGAATATACTCATTTAAAGTTTAATGAAAGGCATTGGAGAGAAGCTTGAAAAATGACAAGAGTGTGAAGATGAAATACAGGAAAGTATGAAAGTCAGAAAAAAGACATTCATACATATAGTACAGGGAAAAGAAAATCTGCAATATACACAATTAGAACACCTTGAAAAGAAAACAAAGAAAAAAATATATAAAACAAATAATATATAATAAAATCAATCTACACATTAAAGAATTAAAAAGAAAGCTAAAGAATTTGAACATATAAAGGAGAAAACAGAATGCAAATACAATAAATATAATAAAATAAAATTCAGAGTTGGAACAAAATATATAAATCACGTAAATAAATGTAAATGGTTTTAACTCACTTATTGAAAAGATTGTCACAAAATCCATCTGTTTGTTGAAAGCTCCCTAAAATAAAAGGATTCACGAAACCTAAAAATAAAATGGCAAACGTGCATCAGAAAACTATTTAAACATCTAGAAGTAGAAGTTGCATTCCAGATATCATACGTGGGAATTCAGGGGAAAAAAAAAAAAGATTGAATATGTCAAATAAGTCAAATCAAGTTTTAGAATTTTGAATGTTTGTACCCCAAATAACATAGCAATATTTTTCTTAAAGAGAAAACATAGGAGATTCAATAAGAAATAAATAGAAACACAATAAGAGGAGACTTAAGCCACTCACAGTCAAATACAGGTCACATGAACCAAACAATAAAACCATAAAGTTGTCAGCAACATAATTTCTAAGCATATTTTAAGGTGATGTCTCAAAATTATATCCTGTAAGAGAGAATATCTCTTCTGCTCTAGCACACATAGAAAAGTGATTTAAAAAGTTGCCTGTACATCACATTTTGAAACAACATTAATAAGTTCCATGCTATAAAAAAGTTACAAATACTCTCTGCTAAAAATGTAAGACCAGAAATTAATAAAATAAAAATTTGAAAAGGACTTTTCACCTGCAAATTTGAAAGCTTTATATTAAAAGTCTTTTGGATGAAAGGGGAAATACAAATAAAAGTTATAGAACTTATAAACTATAGTAATACAAATGTTTAATACCAAAAGGATACATTTAAGGCAGTGGACAGAAGAAAAAAGATAATGCATTAAATACTTCTTCAATGAAAGTTAAAGAATGTAGATATAAATTAATTACTGATTCAAAATAGAAAAGGCACAAGTTAAATCCAAAGGAGGGACAAGACAAGATGTAATAGAGATAAAGGAAGAAATTAATGATACAGAATAAATAAAAATAATACAAACAGTTAAATCAAAATGCTTATTTAAAAAATAATAAAATTGGCAAGGACAAACAAAGGGAAATTGGGGAAAAAACAAATATCCATACTAAAAACAAAAATTACAAAGGAAAAATAATCATTGCAAGATAAAATTAAGGAAAATTAGATATTTTGCACAAATATATAGAAAAAAATTGAAAATATAGATGAAATGGATGTTTTTTGAGTAAGATACAGGAATCAAATTTGATGATAATTAAAGGAAAAACTAAATAGAAAAGTTCTATAGATGAATTAAAACTATTAAAACTATACTCCACAAAAAATGTACCAATTTCAGATGTTTTCATTGAAGATGTTTAACAACACTTAACCAGAAAATGACATTGCTACATAAATTGTCCCAAATTATGTTAAACTGATAGTTAAGCCAGATGACTGGAGCCCCCCCAAAAGGAAAACTATACTCATTTTAGTTGTGAATATTGATGCAAAAATCCTAAATTAAAAATTAGCAAACAATCTAACAAAATATTTTGACAATAATGCATCGTGATCCAATCTATCATCTGTAGTTACTACTTGCTTTTCTAAGCGTTGTACAGTGTCTATTGTTCAGAGACTCAAATGTTTCTCTGAAGTTACTGTCCATTAAAAGTGTTCAGACAAATGACTCAAATACAAAAACATGGTGAAGTTACACTGAATGACATTTAATATTAGACATCTGTAAATGAAATTGTTTCTCAAGGAAAACTGCCAACAGTAGTAAAGCTCTGGAGTATTTGATGATCTCTATGCATCTTTGACTAAGAATGAGCTAAAGAGAGGACACAAAGAAAAATTTCCCACACACTGGAAAAGATCTGCTTTGGAACCCAGCCAAACTCATATAGGGGTTTTGAGGAGTGTTTGTTACCGAATTGTGTTGTCTGCTGAGGAAAGACGGTTGATTTCTGCCTGAGAAGTATATTTGTGTTGGTTCAAAGGCAGGTAATGATTTAAGTTACCTATAGAAAGTTGTCCACTGGAGAAAGACTACCACAGATCTGCTGACTTTTCAAAATGTGAGGCAGCTGGTAATTGATTTGCTTTCAGAAGAATGTTCACTGTAATGATCTGTCATCAATCAATTAAACATGAAATCTGTTATGGTATTGCTTGTCATGGTTAAAGAACTGACATTAACTAAAAGTTTTAAACCTCTTTCAGTCTTCACTTATAATCATTGGTATAGAGGATCTTTCCTAAAACTATGAGAAATCATTATTTTTATCACCTTAACCTTATGTAGATCATGAGATATCCCTTCTTCAACCAAATAGAATTGTTTTAATATTTTGTGTTTTCTATTCAAAAGCCATTTTCTCATTATCCACTTCACCCTGTTGACAAGCAGAGATTCCCTCACGAAGCCCGTCATTCCCAAAATGCTTTAGGAATTTACCACTGCAGTATAAGAACATAGCAATGTTTATCTCTTAAGCACAATGTTGGTAATATTAGGTAAACTTACCGAGTTCAAGTGCTATTCCCTTTTTATTCTAAATATAATATAGAATCCAAACTATTTTGCCTGTCATTCGCATATTTCCTGTTTCTGTTAATACATGCTCTTCCATTCCCTCAAGCTTTAACATCTGCTTATAAGACACTATGTATTATTTGTGTTTCTCTATGTAATAAGTGAATTTTAGTTAGTTAATAACTATATATTATTTCAGGTAGAAAGAGTGTATGTTCTGCCTTTTTTTTTTCACTCAGTCTGGTTTATTTGGGATATATTAAGTATCTGCACCATTGTGCAGCAGAATAATAAAAATACTGTGGAAGAGTTTGGTAATTACGTAACCAATATCTCTTCTCTCTTCTTTAAAAGACAGAACCCCAATTTTAGTGAGGTGCCCACTAAAAGCCATCTGACTCCCTTAGCAGTTTTTGCCAGTGAGGTATAATTCACTAGATGGGGCTTTAGGAAAACCCCTTAAAAGTAGGCTGTCTACTGTTTCATGATATTTGCTATTCCCTTCTCCTTTTTACATTTCCTCGAATGGAGATGTAATGCTAGAAGTGGAGAACCATCTTCTGACATGCTTATGCTGGAGATACTTAAATAAGAACAGTAGAGGGTATTTTGGACACAAAAGATATATCCCTAAGCCAGCTCTCCACTGCCTTCCTCTGAATTTGTCATTAAATGATAGGAGAATAAACCCTATTCATTTGTTTAAATGAAGCTGTGTGTATGCATTTATTGTTTGTAGTTAAATGCATTCCTAATTCCTACAAATAGTTTGAATTACATGCTATTACTATGTAAGTACTCCTAACTTATATTCAGTGCTCACAAAGTGATAATAAATTGTTATTTTACAGTGACTTCATGTCACATACTATGAGCATTAGCAAATATACTCAGAGTATACTCAAATATACTAGAAAAAGACATCAGGAAATATATATTTATAGGATAAACCCTTATTGATATCTATTTTGCATGGAACTTTATTTTTCAAGTGTTTGAATATTTTATTTTGTGTATTGAGTGGCGAGGATGGTGTCACTGATCTGTGCAGCCAAACAAAGGCATACAATGTGATTCGTACTGGTTGTTTGGAATATATGCACTAAAAAGTTGGCTAAACCGCTTACATTTTAAAACTGTTTTTGGCATCATGTAGACATAGTGAAAATATGGTATTATAGAAATAATAATGATATTTTTTAAATGATTCTCAATGGTAGGGCATTGGTATCTGTAGTCATGAAAAATTCAATCACCTTTTGAAACTGCACTATGACAAGATACATAGCTTTGCATTTATTATCCTTCTACCAAGAGCAAAATTTACTCTTAACTGCCCCTGCTTAACCAACCTTAAAATAATTTGATTTTGACCATAATTCCTTATTTAAATACTAAATATAACAGTAGAGGGACAGATTTTATTGACTATTAAGGAGCCTTTTTATTCTGAGCTAAAAGCTTGCTGCCTCATCTTTTCCTTGGCATAAGAATGCTCTCCTTTTTCATTGTGTAAAGTTGGTAAAATGGAAAATAGTGAAGCAAAATCTTGGTTTTTTTAGTCGCTGTACATATTCAGTTTTCAGGCCGCCTCCTGCTTCTTCAATAATTCTCTGAGTTGAGTTAATTTAAACACTTAAATGATTATTATTAATGATACAAACAAGCACTTAAGGGAATACATATCAACACACTTAAATTGTTCCTGGGTCTAACATGTCTGCCAGTCACACTTATGTTAATTTAGAGGCTGTTACATTAACAAATGAGTGTTTCCAATGGCACAGGAGCACTTCTTGCTAAGATGAAAGCCCTCCCTCACAAGGGTATGGTTTCAGTCTGGCTTTGTGGCAGGAGAAAAAAGTATGTCAGGAGAGCAGAGTCCTAGTTCTGAATCTATGTGTGTAGCACCTTTTGAAACTTGAGAGAGATTCATACACCTTCTGGATTTAGTTTCCAAAAAGTAGAAAGGATGTTGACATATATGATATTTATAAAGTTTCCACCATATCTGGAAGGCAATGCAATTTATGGGAGGATGGTAGGGAGCGTTGTTCTACTCTGAGTACATTTTCCTTCCAGTCCATGTCTGAGTTTCATCAGTTATCTCTCTTCTCTGTGTTATACAGCACAAACCAGCAAGGAGGGCAGAAGAATGTTGGCTTTAGTATCAGAAGACTAGAAAATAACTGGGCTGAGTAACCGTTTTACCACTTTCTGCCTGTGTGACCTTTAACCAGCAGACACTCAGTTTTATCATCTGCTAAATGGAGATTACTGTTCCTCCAGATATAAACAATACAGAAGGTAATTTTTCAGGGCACCTCATAAAGTGGCTGGCACATTGTATAGAGTTAATAAATATTAGGCTAATTACAAGTTTATAGATAAACTCTGACAGAATGTACATTGGTTTGTTATGATGCATTGGTAAGTAGCTCAAATGACTTTATCAAATTCCAGGACAGCAGAAATTGTGTTTGTTCATACTATGACACCAGCATCTTGAATTATGTTTGTCCCTAAAGATCCTTACTTACTGAACTTGATTAATATTAACTAAATAACTGTGCTCTGAAAGACTAAGTGGGGCAGTTTGTATATTTTGATAGGGGAAGCCTTAGGCAAATTATGTCTGATTTAGGTTTGCACAGAGAGTATTTCTAAAGGATAAGTCTATGCTGGGACATTCTAAGGAGACTTGTGCACACAGTTGAAGTGGCACATCTCAAAGGAAAGGAAATAAATCACGGTAAGTAGAATGCCCTGAAAACAAAATTTTCCTGTTTTATTTCTGGTTAGCTAAATGGGTTTGGGATTTTTATTAGAGGATTCAGAATCTGTTATCACTGCTTGCTGTGGTTTAAATTTCATATATATTTATGAATATGTTTTTTTCACATAATTTCCTCTGAAAATTGGATATAATTGAATATTTTAAAATTTGCTAATTTTTGTTGTTGTTGTTGTTGTTATTGTTGTTTGTTTGTTTTTTTGAGGGCAGTGTCACTGGCCCTCACATGCGGGACCTGAACCGGGGCCGCTGGCCTCTCAAGCCAGCGCCCAACCAACGCGCCACTTGGGTGGCCCTGTTTTTTTTTTGTTCTATTGAAATTTACTCGTTGATCTCCTGCCATGATGCATTTATACTACATCTGTGAGTTATCAATAGGAAGGTTTATTAGCCTTACGTTAATTCTGTGGTTATCAAACCTACCTTTTCTTAGCTGGGAGGTTTTGTATTTTAATACAATTTACATGATAATTATAATTATCTATGGAAACACAAACCAAATGTAGACCTCTGTTAAAAGGTTTTGCTTGCTCAGTGGTCTCCAAACATCAGTGGCATAATAGAACCAGAATTTTCCAAACTAACCTCTATGGTTTGGTGATCATGACAAGCTGTGCTGCTAAACCAGCTTTCCTTGATGTCCTAAAATTTGATAAAGTCATTTGAGCTACTTGCTAATGATTTGTAATAAACTAATGTATTCCACTTCAGGGTTTGTCTGTATGTTTTAATATCTCGTTAGGCACAGATGAATGCCAGTCCACCATCTTTTCTCCCTTTAGTTATAGTTACTATTTCCACTTTTATATCTGAAACATCCAGTTATTCATTCCATTCTACTCATAAAAGTTTTGGAGGATTTGTGATAGTATAAATGTCAAAAATAGAATTCTAAAATTGCTTTTATATTGCAGCTTAAGTTCGATCAAATATTGACACTGAGGGGCTTCATGCTTTATTTTTATGCATCTTCATGTTTTTATATGATATAAGATTAGAAGAATGCTTTTTGTGTAAATTATTATGTCAAGGCAATGTTTAAACTGTTTATGTTCTTCGATATTTTGAGAGAATAGACATACAAAAAGATAATGATCAGATTTTGTATAAAAATAGGACTCTGACCAATAATTTACAGTAACCAGTCCAGGAAAACATCTTATTATCTATAAGTCAAACTTGTAGGAAGTGAGACCGTTACTCTAGAAAACAGTCCAGATAGCCAAAGAATAACCCATGTGACAATTGCCCTAATAGGTCAGAGTTTGATTAATAATTGACAGCTTCCCTAATATTTGTCCTGCTTCCAAATTAGTGCCAACCAGATAAAGCCAAATATACACCCTTGCCTAAACACATAGGATGGTCCACTTCTAATAAGTCTATCTGCAGCTTCCCCATGCCAACAGCCTCCAATCAGGATACAACTAAAGACTTCCTTTTGTTCCACCATAAAGCTTTCCCACTTGTCTGCCCTTTTGAGTTTCTGTCAAAACACAAGTGATAGTGGTAAACTCCCTTGTTAGAGCAAGCTCTGAATAAATATCTATGCCTGTACGCATTTCATTGTTTTTTTGTTTATTTTTTATTTCCATTCTTCCCCACCCTACATAAAATGAATTTATTGTAATAACTTTGGTGTGGATATTCTTTTATATGTTAGGTTTCTTACCAGGCACAAAGGTATGATCATGAACTAGATAAGTGAAGTTCATGTCGTCACTCAATATATAATTTGGAAAGAAAATAAGCAGGTAAATAGAAAATATTAATATAGTGGGTTGAGTTTGAAGATAAAGTTAGGCTTAGGTTGTTAAGGGGATGCAGAGTGATCTACAAAGAGGAAAGATTGTGTAGCTAAAAGAAAATAAGACCTATGTAATATGTTTTTAATGTAAACATTTAGCAAACTATTTAAGAAATACAATCACTTTTATGCTTTTATTTTAAGTTAATTCCTTTATTTACAAAGGATTATATTTCTCATAATTATGACTTTAAATTATTTGCGATATGTATTTCTCAAATATGCCTTCAGATTTGCTATTATGCTCATAAACATTCTGCTCAGCCTATTTTTTTTTCCATTTTGAACTAACAAGATTAGACACTCCCTTCATAAGTATTTAATAGACGTTTTCTCTCAGATTCTCTATATGTTTTTGACATTATATATGGGCCAAAAAAAAAGATTTAAAAAATTTGAGTTTGGTTATTGGTGTTCTCCAATTGTCTCCATATTTAAATAAGACCATTTAGCTTTTGTTTATAAAATGTTATCCATAAAATTTGGGGCATAATATTAGACAAAAAAATTCTTCTCCTCTTGGGGCGGAGATAGAGTATTTGTTATTCAATATATTGGTAGATCTCTGAATTCTTTTTGAAATTCTAATACTATTCAAGTCAAAAAGTTGCTCCTGAAAATACATATTTTAAAAATTATTTGAACTATATCTATTTTTTTTTTTTTTTTTTTTTTTAAATTTTATTTTATTTTTAATTAGTTTCAGGTGTACAACACAGTGCAATAGTTATACATTTTACCCCTCAAAGTGACAACCCCCCCACCCCCAATAGTTTCAGGTGTACAACACAGTGCAATAGTTATACATTTTACCCCCCAAAGTGACAAACCCCCACCCCCAATACACCCCCCCACACCCCCCCATATCATACATATCTATTACTCTTCCTCTGACTCTCTTCCACAGTATAATCCACATCCCGTGACTATCTATATATATTCAATTACAGTAGGTATACCACCTCCACTTTAGTAATACAGTGCAGTGATCAAACCTCTACTCCATCCATGAAATGGTCTCCCTAACAAGACCTATGATCATCTGACATTCCACAGAGTATTTACAACATTATTAATTATATTCCCCAAACTGTTTTTCCTATCCCAGTAGCAATATTGTAGTTGCCTATTTTTGCTGTCTAATCCCTTCCCCTTCTCCCTCATTCCCATTCCTCTCCAAATTAGCAAACCTGAACTATATCTAAACTTTTGTACTGATCTATAATTATGCCAAATTCAAAAATTTGTTTTTGATCAAGTTGATTTACAATAGACTGCAGAAAAAATCTAATGCTTGCTCTTCATCAATAACCTAATTACTGTTTGTTTGTTTGTTTGTTTGTTTGTTTGTTTGTTTGTTTTGAGGGCAGTGTCACTGGCCCTCACATGTGGGACCCAACCAGGGCTGCTGGCTTCCCAAGCCAGCGCTTAACCACCGTGCCACTCGGCCGGCCCTAATTACTTTTTTTTAAAAATTCTCTTATTAGTATCTGACACATGTGTTGTAGCCTCAACTGGATCATGTGACATTTTTAGTGATTAGTAATGCTTCTTTCTTGTTTAACTTATTTGTTTTGATACACTATATTTTCCACACTGTGTTACTCATAAAATTAGGGGATGTGCAAAGTGTCTTGGGAACAAAGATGCATGTATTAATAACTGTAGTTGGGAGAGTTAGATTGGGTTTAAAAAGACATAGTTGGATTGTGAATTTTAAGTAAGATTTTGTAAGAGAAAAAAACAAGGGAAGGAAATTCCTTTTCTAGAAATATGATTTCTAGATATCCACTGACTATTTAGTTTTAAGTCAGGTTAAAGTATTGGAGCACACAAATATTGTTAATGAATTAACTAGTGTCAAAACCTACAAAAAAGGGAATCACTTTGAAGATAAGAATTAATCATAGACATTAATCCAAGTAAATAACATCGTGATGCTCCAAGTAACATAATAGCTTCCAAAGACTAAGATTTTGGATGTGGTTGTGAGCAAAATATATATTCCCACCTTCATGATGAAAAGCTAGATTAAAGACCCTCCCCTACATATATAAAGTAAAGAGTCTGAAAGGGCTACAGTCTGAGGAAAAAAAAAAAGTGAGTCAGAAGAAAACTTATCTGGTTTTGTATTGAGCTTTGTGTGGTGGTGAAACGTGAAATCTGAAAAGGCAAAACCAACAACGATAACAGCAAAACTCATGTACGCTTTTGTCACTGGCTTTTTCACTGGCTTTTCTTCACTTGGGTGTGGGATTTAAATGGCCACTATTTGTATATCCTCCTCCCAGTTGACCTGGAAACATCACCAATAGGAACAACAACAGCATTTTAAATTTCAGTGGACCCTTGTTGGGTAAACCCTCAGAAGCATGGGAAAACAAATGCTAGAGAAGATAAGCTGATACCTCTCTGTAGGAATCCCAATGAAAACTAAGATTAACTATTTAACTAAACTTGACAAAAATCACATAATATGAAAATTAGTAGGTATCTTTAGTAAGGGCCAGAAAAATCAGCAAATTTTCAGAAAAAGTAACGAAAGGATCAGAATCACAAAAAATTCATATAAAGGTATATATTACATAGTTTTTTAAAAATCTTTTTTATGTTTAAGGTAATAAAAGTTGGATGTTAAACAATGAAAAGGTAGCACTAACATTTTAAAATATAATCTGATATATTTGAAAAAGAACCTGTAGAATTTCTAGGCTTTTGACAATGGGGAGCAAAGGATTGAGATGTCTGAGAGAGTGGAAACAAAGAAGTGAGCTTTACATTAACGCCGTCTTTCTACCTAAAGGGAACCATATATATATGTATACACAAACTTTATTGTTAAAAGATTAGTAATTTCTTTGAATATTAGGTCCATTAAAAAATTGCATTTTCTATACCAGAAATAACTAGTAAATATGATGGCAAATAACATATTCACCATAGAACAACAAAGACCATAACAATATAGGAATTTGAAAAATAAACATGAGTTCTATAGCAAACATTATAATTATGATAAGGATTTAGAAAATTATCTATATGTAGACAGCTAGTTCATACAAAAATGGAGCAATGAGAAAATACGAATTAAGGAAAGTTACAACATTTAATATGAAAATACTCTATTTTCTATCTCCATTATGTATAATTTCATAGCACTAATATTAAGTAGTCTTGTTTAGTAAAATATGTTTTTCAGGTATATAAAAAATTTGAAAACCTAGTCAGTTGAAGAGATAAATTAGGAACATCTTAATGAAAAACAAGCAATATCTTGAATGAATATCTGCTTAAAATGTAATAATGAGAAATATTTTAAAAAGTTGCTAGTTATAAAATTTTGAAGAATCAAATCTTATGCAACAAAGTATAACTTGAGGACAGAATGGCAGCTCAGTTGTAAACAGGTAAAATTAAAAAAAGGAGGTTCATTTCACTCTCAGTATTCATTCAATTGCCATCAATGTTCCTTCTTTTGTATGACAACTATTAAGAAATAAAAAAGAAAATCTGGAATTACACTTTCATACTCCATTCAACTGTAGAAGTTAATCACCTGTTCTGAGTTAGGGTTCATATTTTGTATCCTCTATTTTTCTATTTGTCCTTGCTGTATAACCTATAATACATGGTCACAGACAAAAAAGCAGCAGCAGTTTGGGAACTGAAATGGAAGAGATTTACACTGTTATTTGTTCAGAAGTGTGTGAACAAAATGATTTAGCTCTAAGGATTTGTGCAGAGATGTGTGACAGATTGACCTCACTTTGAAGGTGACAATTCAAGTAACTGGAAAAAAAAAAAAAGAAAAAAGAAAGTATATATTTTAAATTTATAATTACATTATGTAGAAAATTAATTAAAATAAGTAAAGTGAAATTTCTGAATTGATGCCCTTTAAATTTTGATTTCATCTTTTCTCTGTTTTATTTGTATGGATTTTTAAAAACTGTATAATTAAAAGACAACAGTATTGTTTAAGCACGGATCATAATATATGCAAAGAAGCAGGAACAAGGATCTTCTCATAGACTCTACCATCTCTATAGAGTGTTTCCTTGCAAAAGATTAGTGTCAGTTATGCTCTCTTCACATTGATAATAAATTAAGATTATATATTCCTTCTCTTTGATTTCCATTGCCATATTATAATTGTTATGATAATAGCAAATTGTGTGTTCACTCACCAGTTTAATTTATTGTGATTTTTTAAAAGCACAGTAACAAGTTAGCATTACATGGCATATGACACAAAATCAACATAATGGTATGAGCAAAAAAACAAAAGAAAAAGAAAAAGCATGAATATGTACATAGTTGAAGTTACTTGGAACAAAATTCTATTTATTTATTGAGATGAAGGATGTTGATTTACCTACTCTTGGTGGAAATTCCCATTAAAATGGTCAATATAGTAGACACTTCTGAAGTTTGAAATTGAATTGACCATTACTATGACAAAAGTGAATTATTTTTGTATTTTATGAAGGGATTCTTGCATGTTTGATGCATTGAAAGTATATACCAAAAGAAGTTTGTTTTTGCTAACATTCCAGAAACCCCTAGCCTCCTTGAATGCAGAATATGTTTGCACAAATTATCCAAGGTAGATTTATTAAACACTATGCTTGTGTTTTATGTACAAAAATAAAGCCATTGAAATCCTGTAGAATGAAATGTTGGTTATTTTACTAAAACTAAATTTTATGAACAACAAAATCAAATTCTTCACCTTTTTATGTGCAAAGATACTTGGCACATAGTAGGCATGCAATTAATAAAAAATGAATACATAAATTGATGGAGGGGATCCTAAATAAACATTAATATGTTTTTCCTTCATTTTTAAAAAGTTTACTTGCTGTTGCATTAACAGACCTAACTTTCACAACATATGTATAATAGCATGGCAATCTTATATTTGTTTAGGGATAGAATGTGCTGAAAGGGAAGTGTAATATCTGGGTGACCAGTCACATATTATAATGCAATTGCATAGAGTGATAAACAGAAATAAAATGAGGATATTGACATCCTGTCTGGCACAGCATGTGCCAATTCTTTTCCCGTTAGGAATTCTCTGGTTAGTGACTGTGCAATCCAACTGGTATTGGAGTTTGATTTGTGACTGTTGGTGGCAGCTCATGTGTGGGTGCCAACATAATCACCTGGAAAGGAAGGAGATCTGTTTTCATATATACCCATAACAAAACCTGATGTTTACACAAAGACCCTTGGCACAGGGGCACCAATCCTTTTAGCTAAGCAACCTGGGTGATAAAATGGCTTAAGAGAGGAAGACAGAATGGTACGCTTTGTATTGTTTTGTGTGGTTTGACTGCACTGTGTCTAAAAGATAATTGATACTTTTAGAGGAATAAATGGTCTCCCATCTCAGGCTGAATTTGTTGTTTTTTTGCTGATATCAATTCTCCTGGGAATTTACTCATTAAAAAATGTTTTTGTTTTCATTTTCCCTTCTCATAATAAGAGATTTCAGACATGTCCTCCTAAACCCTAACATTTGGGTCTCCTCCATAAAAGAGAAGACTCAAACATGATTTATAATTTATATAAAGTCTGAATTGTCTTTTTTTGGAAAGGGATTAATGAGCATTAACAAGAGTTGTCTAAATCCCTTTGCTGGGAAGTTAAAGATTTCAGAGTTAGGTTATGCCAAGTTGAATTCCCATAGTTTTCTCAACACAGTTTTATTAACCCTGATACTCAATTGAATAGTGTCTCTTCAAAATTCATGTCAACCTGGAATCTGTGAATATGACCTTATTTGGTCATATCTTGACAAATGTAATCAAGTTAAAATTAGCATAGGCTGTAATATAATTAGTATTTCATAAAAAGAAGGAAATGTTGGCATGGAACACAGACACATGTGGAAAAAGGCAGTGTAAAGATGGAAACAGTGACTGGGGTCAGGGAAACAGTGACCGAAGATTTATAAGATTTAGAAGAGAATCAGTGAGATGAAAAGGAGAAAGCCTACTTTACATCCTCAGAGGTATTGCTCAGAACTTGATTTTGAATTTTGGTTCTGAGAGGTTGGGTGCTATTGTAACAAATACCTAACATGTAAAGTAGTTATATTAAACACATGGAGATAGTTTTCATTTTTACCCGCACAAAACTATGTCATCTCGAAGGCAATGGGTCAAACCTGGAAATGTGTGGAAGCACATGATAGTAAAACCTAAACTGCTTTAAAGGAAATGTTGGTGGAAATGTGGACATTAAAGGTTATTCTGGCGATAACACAAAGAAATAAACAAAGCTGTGTAAAAGCTTCAACCATTTAGAGAATACATATATTGTCATCAACAGAAATATGAACATTACTGGCTTTTCTGGTGAGGTCTCAGATGGAAATGAGGAACATGCTATTGAAAACTGGAGGACAGGCTGTCTCTGTTTTAGGCTGCCATAAAAGTTGACTGGATTGTTTTCTGCCATTCTATGGGAGGTAGAACTTGGAAGAAATTAACTTGGATATTTAACAGAAGAGATTTCTTAGCCAGGTCTAGAAGGTACTGCCTGATTTACCCTTGCTGCATATGGTAAATTGTAAAAGAGATAAATTGAAGAATACCCGGTGAAGTACAAAGGAACCAGCACTTGATAATTTGGGAAATTCTCAGCCTTTCCAGAGAGCATGCCCTGGGAAGAAGGCCAAGGGTGTACTTGAGTAACCATTTGTTAAGGTTACCACTCAGGCAGGTTGTTAGGAATGTGACTTATGATTGAACAACTTTCTCAGCTGAAGCCAGGAATACAGATAGACTTATCCAGAAAGGGTCTGGGAGAACCCTGGTGTCTAATGGCATGGATCCCCTTACCATGAATGGAAGGCAAACAAGGGATTTGAGAATTTTATACCAGCAGAAACACTTCTGCCTGAACTGAGAGGGACAGAGATGGGATGGATATCTGTTGTCTTTTGCCACCAATTTTGTTTTAATGTATTGCAGAAGTCCTGGGAAAATACTATAACCTGTAAAAGAAAGAAAGCTTCACTGAACGGTTTCATGCCTAAGGAAGAATATGATCTTCCACAATGGAGGGGAGAAGCCTGAGTTTAGCTATATATGACTCTTCTGCCTTTTGAAAAGTATCCCTAATGTCTTATACATTAAGAGTTCAAGTAAGAAAGAGATGTACCTGTCTAAACATATTCATTCCCATTGTCATATCCATATCTATATATCTGTATTTATAGTTATATCTACATTTTTATCCCTCTATAAAAATAATAAATGCATAGCAACATAGGAAAACAAGGAAAAATAAAATCAAGAAAACAAGATATACTGAGGAAGGGTTCAAGGACAAAACCAAAAAAGGGTTCAAGGACATTCTAGGTTAGATCACTGGTAAACACAATAGACAACTTATATGCCTATGGATACTATACAGGGAAATTAATTGCATGAGATACTTTTATATGAAACACAAGATTTTTTAAATTTATACAAAGAAATGTGTTCTTTCAAAATTTTATTGAAACTCTCAGAATGCTTTCTGGTTCCATCAAAATGCATTTTCCCATTTTTGACGGAGACTCTGGTATAGTCACATTGTCATTGTGGCAACTACTTAACTGTATCATGGTAGAGTGCAGACAGCCATAGATAATAAGTAAAGGAATGAGCAAGGCTGTATTTAATTTACAAAAAGTAAGGGACAGGCTGGATTTGGCCTATGAATCCTGATTTGCTGATTTCTGCTCTAGATGACAACAAAATTAATACTTTTATTCTCTACCTGAGAGATGTGGAGACATCTCTGCAATGTAATGCCTGCCATTAAATTCAAACCCTGGGCTGCATGGATATGGAATGTGGCAGTAGCCACCTGACTAGGCAGGCTTCCGACATTCTCAATCCTGATCCTTTCACACACTGCTGTGCTGATTGATATGCAGATCTGAATGAGTTTCCTGCAAAAACATCTTCATGGTATTTCCCACTAGTAATAGAAGAAAGTTCAAACCCTAGCCTCCCAGCCTCCAGACTTTCTTAAAATTATTCCCATTATGCCCCTTAACACATCTTAAATTGAAATATTGCCTTCATGCAGTCTCCTTCTCTTTTCCTTTCAATTTGTTATGTCTGTATTCACAGCTAGCTAAAATGTCACTTTTCCTATTTTTCTAATAAAAATGTTCTTCATCCCCCAAGTAGATGTCTTTCTTGTTAGAACTTCCACAGCCTTTATTTTATTCATACTTTACTTGTGGCATTTCATTATTACATTCTGCTTGTATTCTTTGTGTAATATATTATCTCTTTTATTATAATAAGATTTTTGAAGATAGGGCTGGTGTCTGACTCATCCTCATTTGTTCCCAGAGTATCTCACTGGGTGCCAAATAAATATGTTTTCTTTGAATTAATGTACAAGGGAAATCTGTGACATAGCTTCATTTGGAAGATGAGATTCTGTTTTCTTTTATTTATAGACTTATTTTAAATCACCCCATATTGCACAGAAGTTAAATCATTCTTCCTGAGGCATTTTTCTTGCTGTAGCTATTTTATGCATAATATATATATATATATATATATATATATATATATATATATATATACATACACACACATATATGTATTTTCATATCCTTTAAAGAAATATTTGATTAAGTACAGGGATCCTTAAAGAAGAAAGAATCTGTTTAGGATAAAATGAGGACATATATCAGACCAGGAGTGCTAATGTCATCGGCTTTGGCTTTCGTCTTGACCCCTTTATTGATCTGCTGGCTGGCCAGGGGAAAATTCCTTCAGTTTTAACTTTAGAATTTTAATCGCTAAAACAGGGATAAAAAAATACCTGCCTCATGGAGTTTCTATTAGGACCAAGTACTCAGCACAGATGAGGCAGATCATTAGTACTTCAATTAATTTGGGGTTTTATTTTTTTTTATTTTTTATTTTTTTTGAGGGCAATGTCAATGGCCCTCATATGTGGGACAGAACCGGGGCCGCTGGCTTCCCAGGCCAGCGCTTAACCACCGCGCCACTCGGCCGGCCCTGTTTGGGGTTTTAGAATCATCATTTAATAGTAAGTGGTGGCCCTTTATATATTTATACACTAGACTTTACACTCATCATTAATATCACCATAATAATTTTCACTTTTCAAATAATTCAAACTAATTTTTCATTTGTATTGATTTCTGTGCTCTGTGGCAGCTACTGTTAACATACTCTGGTAGTGCAACCACAGCAAATACCACTCGTGGTTCCTACGTGGTGTCAAAGACAGCGACTCTAAATACGTTAATATGGATAGAAGCTATAGTTAATTGAGCAATTTAAGAATAACACAAGTTTCAATAAGTCAGCATTACTATTTATGTTGAAAAAAGCAATATACACCATGATGCAAGAGATGTTTAAGGATTGAAAAATAATCAGAAACTATTTTCAACAGAGACTGCCATAAATTTTCATAGTTTTTCTCTTTTCTTTTTAAATAAAATAATATGAGTTGCTTCCCTGGCTTCATCTTTTCATAAATAGAAGAGAAAAGATATTTGAATCTAACAGATTAGAGTTATTTTACTTTATCTCATAAATATAAATCATTAATAAATAAAACATTATAGGCCATAGCAATAAAAACATAACAGATGCCTAAAGCCTGGAAAATTATTCCATTTTCCTGCTATACTTAGGCATGTAGTAATTCTTCTCTTCAGTAAATAGCACACACTTTCCATTCCAAATGTGAATCTCTTGAGGACCAGGGTTTTGATATCTGAGTTTCTTCCTGGGTTATGAAGACACTATCTCTGTGGGAACTTTGTTTTTGGAAGCTATAATAGCATCTAAACCCACTGGTTGTTACTACTACACACTCAACTATACTCAAAATCCGGGACGCACTAATGTGACTCTTGAATATTTTAGTACCAGCTTAATTTGCACCAGTTTAAGTGTAAATCAGATTTTCTACCATATCAAAGTAAAAGACGCTTCTCTAAACATGGTGTGAGTAACTCAGCATCTCGTGCTATGCTTCCCAAGTAACAGAAGTTAAATATGCATATTTTGAAAAGTATTGTTCTTGCGCCAACCAGGCAATAGATGCTGCTGTTATAATGCCTCAGGGTCTTTGGTGGTGGTAGTGGGGTATCTACTTGGATGTGAAGGGCAAGACAGTAAATAGCACAGTGGAACAGTGTAGGGCAGGCACCCTGAAGCTAGATAGTAGGCCATAATGGAAGAAGTGGTAGCCTTTTTATGCCAAGGTCTAAATGAACAACCTCAAATAAAGAAGGAATGCATGATGGACTGGGATCAAATATAAACAAATGCAGTAGCCTGTAGCCTTATGAGTCAAGAGAGCTCATGTCAAAAATGAATATCTTTTGTAACAGATTATATATATATATATATATTTTTTTAAGCCAGTAGAGTCATAATCTACCTTTTTGCCACTATCATTACGGGCTAGCTGCTTAAATGTGCCTCAGTTGTTTTTTATCAGCCTGAATGTCTGAAGGTCCTAGAGAGATTAGGCATTTGTTCTTGCAGAATTCTCACCCTGTTGCCACTTTCAACTGGATTTTATACTGTAGTGATCCTTATGAAAGTCAAGGAATTGCAGTTCAAAAACAGTTGTAGAATAAGTTGTGTGGGTGAATAAACATATAAAATTACAGATAGAACCCCCAAGATATCATATGGTAAAATCACTTAAATAATGTGAAGGAATCTCTGGCATGTTATTAACATGTTTCAATTTATTTAATAATTAAAATATTATATAAAATAAGCTTACTTAAGGAATCGTGATAAAAATGAAGATAATCATTCACCTCTAGATGTGAATCTCAGTTAATTGAAAACAACTGGGAACATATGCATTTGTGCTATAGTTTCATTTACTAATTTACTATAAATAACATTTTAGCATTTAATCAAACTGGTGGGAGTTGGGCACATAGAGGGGAGTAGGGCGAGAGCGAGAGCGAGAGCGAGAGCGAGAGCGAGAGCGAGAGCGAGAGCGAGAGCGAGAGCGAGAGCGAGAGCGAGAGCGAGAGCGAGAGCGAGAGCGAGAGCGAGAGCGAGAGCGAGAGCGAGAGCGAGAGCGAGAGCGAGAGCGAGAGCGAGAGCGAGAGCGAGAGCGAGAGCGAGAGCGAGAGCGAGAGCGAGAGCGAGAGCGAGTATTGGGCCATGCAGAAAGAGAGAAGAGAACTGTGTAGGGAAAGAAAAAAAATGCAAGTACATTAATAACTGAGACTGGAAGAATTATGATTATTTTGCAGTAGTTACAATGAGTGTGAATAAAGGAAGTGCCAAGAGGTCAGTTATAGGTTATAGAAGCCACACCTTACATGGGTTTGAGTTTCTTCATTAAGGACATAAGAATTTTGTATTAGGAAATATAAATTAGAAGAGTTTTGGAGTTTGACAGACTTTGGTTAAGTTTCACTTTCTGCATATACGGCTTTGTTTGCTTGGCCACATTTAACAATTTAAATTAACAATTTAAGATATGGCTTCTTCACCTATAAAACTAGAATATTTTTTTATCTACTCAAAGAATTATTATAGAAATTAAATGAAAAACAAATATTGGCTTCTCTGGTGTAAGTAACGTAGTGCTTGGCATACAGTAAATGCAATTTAATGTTAGTGCACTTTCTCTTTTTCTTTTTAAATATGACAATTAAAACTGTACACGGAATTGAAGGTTCGCTTTCACAAACCCAGAGTTGGGATTATCTCTGGTTGATTTGTGTAATAATCCTACCACTAATGTAGCCAACTTGTGAATTATCCTTTTGGGAAGCTTCTTCTCATTGATTTAGTTAATATTTCTAGTCACTTTCTGAAACCTCAGTCTCTTTCCCATGAATAACAGCAGTAAGTTAGTGTTCTCGTCCTAGAATCCTGCTACTTAAACACATGGTTTATAATCTCATTTTGCTGGATTAATTGTACCCTCATAATATGTAGAAGTCTTGGATTTCTAATTTTTATTTTTATCTCAATTTGTTATTATCCTTAAAAGTGATAAATGGGTCATATATGTCATTGTGCAAATATTTTTAAAAATGTGTCATAGATCTTTGCAGTAGATGGAGCTTGAGCCATATAACTAGAGCTCTGGACTTCTCCCAGTTGACCCTAATGTATTGTCTGTATTATTTATGTATATGGAGTTTCAAATTTCATCATCATCCAGATTGTTGATTTCATCTTGTGTTTATGATGACCCAGAGACTTAATGTTAATGCCTTGCTGAAATTCTGAAATAGTCTGCATGTGCATGAGGTCTATCTGATCTATCATTCTCATGTCTGAATCAATAAAGGAATTCATGTCAGTCTAGCATGTCTGATACCTAGCCTGATAACTTTAGCTATAATCAATACCTCCTCTGACAGCTAGGTGTCACTGCTTTCCAAATACTTACAGTTACTTCTTTAAATAATAAATTTGAATATTTGGTCGGGTTCCAGGCTTATTAGCCTGTAATTTGATGCCCTTTTAAAAACTGAAATATCATTTCTTCATATTTTTGCTTTTACAACCTTCTCTGCTAGCCATGATTTCTCAAACACTATTACTAATGCATTTATAGTATTGCTACAAGTTTTCTCAGTGGCCTGGTAGGAATTGTTTCTGTAGCTGAAGATTGAATTCCTGAAGAACTTGTAAATATTCTTTTAGTATCTCCTTAATCATCTTTTGCTTCTGTTCAGATTATACATGTATCCTACCTTTTCTAGGGTGAAGATTCTGTTCCTTGACAGAGGCACGGGAAGTGAAGAATTAGCTTTCAGAACTTTCTCTGTCTGCTAAATTTACTACTCTAAGATTTGAGTATATCCTTTCTTTGTTTTTACTCTAGTGTAACTAGCAACATTTCATCCTCCCTCCCTTTTTCTACTGTATCATATATATAAGACTCAAGGCATTCTGGATAGGTATACTCGACCCTGGGTACACATCATACTTCTTTCACAAAGGAGCCAATTGTTAAGTATAACTGAAGGCATTTTAGCATATAAGTTTAGCTATAATGTAGACTCAAATGCTTGCTCTCTGATAGCTATTGGAGATATTGGTTATGTTCTATGTCAAAGAAAATATTATTTGTACTTCTTTAAATAGTTTAAAAAGGTTTGACTGGGTAACTCTGAAGGACTTGTGCATTTCAATTCTGTTATTTAGTTTCCTTAGCAAAACTGTATGACAGTGTGCCCAAAACTATTCTAAGAAATTTAAATATAAAAATAAATAACCCTTGCCTTAAATAGTGTTTCCCGGGAAACAGACTCTGAGATGGAGATTTGCAAGCCTTCAGTTTATTAGAAATTGCTCTCAGGATCAACGCCTGTTATGGAGTGAGGGAAGAAAGATTGAGGTCAGGGGAGGTTGTTGTTCTATGCAAGAAGCTCTGAATCTGAGATGCCCTTATTTTAGGCAAGGTGTACCAACCAGACACAGATGAGGAGTACTCCTGAGAAGAGAAGATAGCCTTAAGTGAGATAGTTCCCTTTGGTCAGTGGCAGTTTTTGGAAAATGAATGCTTCAATCCTCAGGGCTATATAGCAGGAACAGCATAGCTTCCATTGCAATTCATCTATACACCGTTAAGATCCATTTGTTTCATATAATAAACGGACACCATCTTTGAACAGACCTCAGGAGTTTTGATTAGTTTCTTTTCCTGGGACAGCTTACAGGAGGAAGGTTAGGAGGACAAACTATAGCCACCCACCGCAGTTGGTCTTAATACTGCAACTGATAACTTATCTCTCTCCTCTATTACTTATTCTAGTGTCTCCTCATCTTTATTTATAAACTCTGATGGTCTAGGTCAGGGGTTGGCAAACGTTTGAGATGGAAGAGCCACCAGGAGTCAGTAAACTAAGGTTTGCGAGCCACATGCGGTTCTTTGGGTACGTACATGTGGCTCTGAAGTAAAATTGAAAATGAAAATAAAACTATCATAGTTTCATTTCTAATATTACTTTAAATTTTTCTTATTTGTAAAACTATATTTATGGCTCTCAAATAATTTTTTAATTGTTTTGAGGGACAGGATTGGCTCTTCCAAGGGGTCGGCAAACTTTTGAGATGGAACATACCTGAAGAGCCGCATGTGGCTCGTGAGCCTCAGTTTGCTGACCCCTGATGTAGGTGCCTTATTTAGTGGTTGACCCTCATTTCTGAAAATTCTGCACCCTTCCTCATCATGTTTGTCATGCTGTATCTACTATATTTGTCAATATATGATAAAATCTGCTCTTATCGATCACCTGCAGCCCCGAGGTTTAAAAGCAACCTATCCTCTCCTGACACTAGGTAACAGAGGATCAACTTCAACTCAGACCCTGTGTCCAACAATCCTTGAAATGTCAGGGTATTCTATGCTCCCTTTTTCCATGTATAGTTAAATGAATAAATGGCTATAGGTCCCTTTATGGAAGGAATGTGGAATTCTTACCATATATACTTGCTTTAATTTTTCAGGGTCCTTGTTTTGTGGGAATCTGGTCTTTTAGTCAATAAATTCCAAGCCTGAACATTGGCTCAGGGTCTTCAGCTTTTTGAGGGAGATCAGCTGCTCTAAGTCCTTGGTGTTCAACCTTGATTTTATTTTATAGATTGAGTAACATCTTTGTTTCTCATCTATCTTGTTCCTAGGGTTATTGTGGTTGTTGTGTTCTATTTATTATGTTCATCACTCTGTGTGTCTCAGACTACCCTGGCTGCCATCTGACCTGGCTACTCATCCAGCAAGTATGCCCCAACATTGTCTCCATTATGAGGGGATTCACATGGTCTCCATTATGAGGGGATTCAGTTCTGTAAGAACATCTTCTATGCTCATAGCTCACAGATAAAGCTGTTATGTTCTTCCTAGAACAGTCAGCAAACTGCGACTCTTGAGCCACATGCTGCCCTTTGGGTACTTTCCGTCTCAAAAGTTTGCCGACCCCTTGGAAGAGCCAATCTTGACCCTCACAACAATTTAAAAAATATTTGAGAGCCGTAAATATATTTTTACAAATAAAGAAAATTTAAAGTAATATTATGAATGAAACTAAGATAGTTTTATTTTCATTTTCAATTTCACTTCAGAGCCACATGTACGTACGCAAAGAGCCACATGTAGCTCGTGAGCCAAGGTTTGCCAACCCCTGTTGGCTCTTAGTCTGAAAAGTTTGCCAACCGCTGTTGTAGACTATTCCTTGTTGCTGTAGCAGTGGAGTGTCTCCCAGACTCTCTTCTGTATATTAGTCAGCTGGTGGGTTTTCTGACCTTATGTTGTGTATCTATTCTAGCATGCCAGTTTCTCCAAGCTAATGACCTCCTTTTCTGCTGTCTACCATGGTACTTCTACCATTTCTACTTCACAATGTGTGAGTCATCAATCTCTGCCTGCTTCCAAGAGCCATCCTAGCTGTGTATTAACACTGTGTCCTAGGGCCTTATCTATGCATTAAATCCTGTATCATGGGAGAATGCTTCCATATTGATAAATTCTCATTTATCCAACTTCATATACCACAGTCCTTGACCCAACATCCTTAGGGGCCATTTCTAAGCATATTCTCTCTTAATTCTGTTTCCACATGTGCTGCAGCTCTTTTAGGTTATAATTCCCTTCTCTCTTAGCAGACCTGAGATTTTCCTGACCAAATTATATTGTCACTTCATTCTAGTTATTGGTCTAGTGGCTAAGATGAAAGATGTAAATAGAGCCTGGGGTGTTGGTGGTATATTTTCTGTTAAGGCAGAGACATCTGGATCATCGTCATGGAAGGAGAGAATAATATTTTAACAGAGAAAATTGGGTCACTTCTGTAAACCCAGAGGGTTCAGTGGTACCTGGGGGTTTCAAAATGTTTGAGTATGGTAATCCTGATACTTCTCTCTCCAAATCTCAGGGCCTCATTCCTTCCCAATCAGGACGCTGATTTTAATTTATTAAGCACACTACCCTTACAGTAAAGTCCTGGACAAGATCTTAAACTTTCTTGGTTCTCTGGCTATAGGCCATAATAGTTTCTTTAATAAACTCCCAAGGGGATCATGTCACCTTTACATTTTACCTTATGTTGGTGGATAATCAACTTAATTGCCCTTCTTTAAAAGACATATAGCCCCCAAAATAATCATTAATTTTCATAGTCTTTACAAGTGTTTTCCTCCAATCCTCACACACACGTGAGATTCTATCTGCTGGTGCATCTTTTTACATTGGTAAACTATCCCAGTTTATCACCAGTGCTGGAGGAATGAGTGGTTCAGTCTGTAATGGGTCATGTGGACAGTACACTACAGCATCCATCACCTAATTGCATCAAGTTTACAACATAGCAGAATAAAGCTTATTGCCATGGGGGAGGGTGATATAATAAGATAATATAGTGGAACGTTGTACTATAAATTATATTTTCAGGCAACATGGTAATGATACACTGAGTGAAATACATAAAATTCTCAAAAATATCAATACAAAATTTTACTATGTTGATAAAATTATTTCTTTTTTATTCACCTGGTTTCTAAAGAGTATTGAAGTAATAATGATCACACTTTCAGCTTCAAGTAACATACTACCCCCAAATTAATTTAAATAATGGAGACTTGTATTACTCCACTTGGCAATGAAGTATAGATAATGATTTACAGGGTTAGTTCAACAAGGGTCAGGGACTTCTATGCTTTCACTCTGTTCTTGGTGATACTCCAAGCATTGAATCCTGACAAAAGTGTTTCACAAGGAAGAAGTGAGTGGATGAGGGTAAGGAGACGCTTGTCCTTCTTCTTTCTATGTCAGAGGTAAAACTTTTTTTTTTTCCTAAGTTATACCCATTGTTTAGAATTTTTTTTTTTTACTTGATTACTTCTAGAATTTCAAAGAGGGATGGAATTACTACAGTTGGCTTAGGCCAATTGATTAATTGCCTGGGATAGGGCATATTGTTTCCTATACCAAATAACTCAGCATCTACAAGGAAGGAAAAAGGAAAATGGCTGTTGGATAGGCAATCATTTTCTTTTGCCACAGTTACTGTAGAGGAATGAGGTTCATGTGTAAATAGGTACATGGAGGCTGAGATATTTACATTTAAGGGATGATGGAAGAGTGGGTGTAATTGTATTAAACAAAATTTTCTAAACTTCCACAGGAAAACACTTTTGAAATGTTGTAGGAAACATTGCTTTGGGAGAGTTTGAGCAAACCTAATGCCTTGGTGATCATATTATGACATATTTCATATTTTACATTAAAGTACTCAGTTTGTCATTATTTCAATGTATGGCATATCAGCATGTCAGTTGAAAATGATGATAAATAAATTTTCAGTTCAGTGTTGCTTTTCTCCTTAAGTATTCAAAATATCCTGTTATTTCACAATGCTGATAGAATATATGACTTATTATGGAAAGCATACTATTCTTGCTTTTCTCTGTCCTACAACACTCATGCACACACATACATGCACACTCACACACACACACATACATGCACACTCACAAGCACATGCTCACAGTACCAACAGTCAAAAACCAAGAGTCAGAAAAATTTGTTTTTCCAAAAGGAACTGTCTCTAAAAAAGAAATTTCTATATACATTTGAATTTTAATCTATATGCTTTTCAATTTAAAAAATTGCTATTTTATAGATTTTGATTGTTTTCCTTCCAGGGTAACCTTTCAAAAACACTTTTTAAAATATTACACTTTTAAAAGAGAATGACTGATGATTATACTTCCATCTGATATTATCAAAATTTAAATGTGCATATGGGTATATCACATATAATATTTTAAATGTCTTGTTTTAATTCATTCACTTTACTCCCCCCCCACACATGAGGCAAATAATGGGATTACAAAGAATAAATGTCATAATCAATGCAAATTAATGTGGCAGTTTCTATACTGGAGAATCATATATTACTCTGCACTGTACTCAAGTATCCTTCCATCAATGAAAGTTTATAAAATAATTATTTTCCCATAAATACAGGATATAGTTGCAACAGCTTTAAGATTATTTCATTAAAAAAATGATTCTAAGTTGTTTTTCCTAAAAATCAATTGGAGCCATTGAATAATTATAGGCAAGAGTAAGAATCACTTCAGTTATTCCTGTGTCATGGTAAAGGATGGATCAGAGAAGAAAAGGTGCATAAGGAGAAAAATCAGAGAATAGTATTAGTCCAGCAATAGCCAGATAATCCATAGTTTTGATACTTAGGAGGTCCCTAGGACATCTTTAAATTGTACAGTTTCAAAGGAAGACAATTTTTTTTGAGGGCGTTCAGCCATCATATGTGAATACTGCAGTTTTGGGGGCACCATTGATAGAGCTGATTAGCAGTAGAGCCTCAGGAGTCAGAAATCTTGGGTTTTCTTCCAGTTACTTGATCTGTGACCTTAGCTAGGATATCAACTCTATTTCTATGCCTCTGCTTACTCATCTGTAAAAATGGAGGTAATTGGGTTAGGTGCCCCATTAAACTATCTCTCATATAGTGTTGGTGAATTAGATTAAGCTAGGAATCCTTATAATGACATTGGACAAAAACTTCATCATTATTGTCTTAAAGATAGTTTCATTTCATGACTTGCACCCTTTTCCATGAACTCTTTAACTATATAGAACAAATATAACCAAACTTTTTCATGTCCTCGGCATTAAATCATGCTTTCTTCATGTTTCTGCTACTTCTATTTTATCTGTAAAACCATAGGTTTTTCTACAAGTCATACATTTTGCACATGAAAACTGCTATATTCTGATGTTAGGATTAATTCTGGAAATTTGACCTATAATCTTTAAAGGATAGATATATTAGTGAATAATTATGACACACTTTAGGATTACTTTGAAATGCTGTTCAAAATTTATTATTGCATTAGCCATGTCAACATTGCTTTTCTAAGTAATGTTATTACTATTTACATCATTTTCAAGCATGGTTCAGTCATAATTTTCAGCAAAATTCAACATCCATTAATGATAAAATCCCTCAACAAAGGGGGTATAGAAGGAACATACCTCAACATAATAATGGCTATGTATGACAAAACCACAGCTAACATCACACTCAATTGCAAAAAGCTAAGAGCGTTTACTCTAAGGTTAGAAACAAGACAAGAGTACCCACTCTCACCACTCCTATTCAACATAGTACTTGAAGTATTAGCTAGAGCAATTGGGCAAGGGAAAAACAAAAGTCATCAAAATTGAAAAGGAAAAAGTAAAATTATCTCTATTTGCAGGTGACATAATTTTATATATAGAAAATTCTAAAGACTACAACCCAACACTGCTAGATCTAATCAACAAATTCAGTAAAGTTGCAAGATACAAAATTAACATGCAAAAATAAGTAGTGTTTCTATACACTAGCAACAAATTATCTGAAAAACAAAGAAAATGATCCCATTTACAATAGCACCAAAAACAATGAGCTAGTAGTCAACTTAATCAAAGCAGTGAAAAATCCCTACACTGAAATCTACAAAACATTGATGAAAGAAATTGAAGGAACACAAATAAATGGAAAGATATCCTGTGTTCTTGAATTAATGGCTTAATATTGTTAAAATATACATACTACTCAAAGCCATCTATAAATTTAATGCAGCACCTCTCAAGATTCCAATAGCGTTTTTTACAGAAGTGGAAAAAAAATCCCAGAATTTATATGGAACCACAAAAGATACAGAATAGTGAAATCAATTCTGAGAAAGAAGAACAAATCGGGACATAATACTTCTTGATTTCAAACTACATTATAAAGCTATAGTAATCAAAACAGGGTATTACTTGCATAAAGACAAAAAGGCCAATGGAAGAGAACTAAGAACCCAGAAATAAAGCCATGCATATATGGTTAATAATATTTGACAAGGAAGCCAAAAAACAAGGCTTTTAGAAAGCCTCCTCAATAATGGTGCTGGGTAAATTCATATCTAAAAGAATGAAACTAGACCTCTATCTTACACAGTTCACCAAAATTAACTCTAAATGGATTAAGCACTTCAGTGTAAGTACTGAAATCATAAAACTCTTATAAGAAATCATAGAAAAAAAGTTACTTGACATGGGTCTTGGCAATGAGTTTTTTGGTTGTGACATGTAAAACACAAGCAATGAAAGCAAACATAAACAAGTGGTACTACATCAAACTAAAAATTTCTGCACAGCCAAAGAAATGATCAACAAAATTAAAAGTCAAGAATAGGAGAAAATAATTGCAAATCACATATCTGATAAGGGGTTCATATCTAAAACGTATAAAGAACTCATACAACTCAATAGAAAAAAAAATCAATTAAAACATGGGCAAAGGACCTGGATAGGCATTTTTCCAAAGACAATATATAAATGGCCAAGAGGTCCATGAAAAGTTGCTGAACATTTGGATTAGGAAAATTCAAATCAAAACCAAAATGAGATATGACCTCATACCTGCTAAAATAGCTATAAAAAAATAAAAACAAAGGAAGATATTTCTGCTGGCGAGATGTGAAGAAAAGGGATCCTTGTGCACTGTTGGTGAATTATAATTTGGTATGGCCACTATGGAAAACAGTATGGAAGATCCTCAAAACATTAAAAATAGAATTTCCATGTGATCCAGCTTTCTACTTCTGGGTATATATCTGAAGGAAACAAAATCACTATGTAGAAGATATATCTTCACTCCCATGTTCATTACAGCATGATTTGCAATAGCCAAGACATAGAATCAACCTAAATCGATAAGTGGATAATAAAAATATCATAAACACACACACACACACACACACACACACACACAATGCTATTCAGCCATATAAAAGGAGGGAATCCTGTCTGTCATAAGTCAGACAGAGGAAGAAAAATACTATATGATCTCACTTATGTGTAGAATTTAAAAATCAAAACAGACCAATCCCCATCCCCCAATTCAAAAGTCAAACACATAGAAAAAGAGGTCAGATTTGTGGTTTCCAGAGTAAGAGGTGAGGGGAATTGGATGAAGGTGGTCAAAATGTACAAACTTTCTGTTTTGAGATAAATAAGTACTGGGGATATAATGTACCCCATGATGAATACAGTTAATACTGTTATATGGCATATTTGTAAGTTGCTGAGAGTAGATCATAAAAGCTCGCAAGAAAAAAAAGCATTTTGTGTACCTATATCAGGTGATAGATATTAACTAAACTTATTGTGGCAATTATTTCACAATATATATAAGGCAAGTCACTATACTGTATACCATAAACTTCTACAGTGCAGTATGTCACTTATATCTCAATAAAATTGAAAGAAAAAAGTAAAAGGAATAGAGGAAACTTCAGGCATGATAATTTTTTTGTTGTTTACATATATGATTGTGTATGTGTGTGTGTGTGTTTGTAGATTGGTTCAGTATAAAAATTTATTTCTTATAAATTGTGATTAAAAAGTTATGAAGTCACTAGAATAAGTTACATATTAAAAATGTTATGTTTATCTTCTTGTCAGAAAAAATTTAAAGACATTTTTATTATTTAATATCAGAATAATATTGGGTTGTCGGAAAAGTCATGACATATTTTTTGTATGTTGTCCATCGCAAAAATGTATCATGACTTTTCTGACAAACCAATATATGAAAGGAACTTCCTATAATCAACTTGTCCCTACCCATCTCCTTTGAAAAAGTTCTGAATGTGTTCACTAAAACTTATAGAAATTCTAAATACAATTTTAATAATTAATAGCTGTGATAAAGATTTTGTTTAAGCTATTATATTTCATTTTAAAATTATAATAGCTGATAATTCATTAATATCATTATTGTACAAATACAAATTTACTTAGCTGGTGGCAGAACTAAGAATTAAACCAAAAACTTCTCATTTTTAGACTTTGTGTATCAAATAATAGTGTTATCTAATTTTTTTTTTTTTTTTTAAGGCAGTGTCACTGGCCCTCATATGTGGGACCCAAACCGGGGCCACTGGCTTCCCAAACCAGCGCTCAACCACCACGCCATTTGGCCGGCCCTAGTGTTATCTAATTTTTAAGATCATTGTAATAAATTACATGAAATACCTTTAAATTATAAGATAATATTAAAACTGTGGAAAATTTGCCTTGTGTTCCATTACACATACTAAAATGATTAACTCTTCTTTGGTTTTCTGGAACTTCAAGTACTATCAAACTTTCATATTTTTTGAGTTTCTTGACAATTATTAACTTACAAATGAGTATTAATTATTCACAGATGTCCTTGACTATACATGTCCATATATTTTTATATTGTATTTGTAAAACTGCTTTTATAATTTCTTTAAATTGTGAGAATTTGGTGAGAGAATTTAAAGTGTGGAAATTTGGCCTATATCAAATGAGTCACGAAAAAGCTATAGGGAGTTAATTATATAATTTTTTTTTCATTTTATTTTAGATAATGACTCATAGCATGCAGCAATTTCAGCATTCTTTGGCAACCAAAGTATTATGTAGGTCAAAAAGCCCATTTAAAAGAAATAAATGTGGAATGAGACACACATTTTAGTAAAAATTTTCATTTTTCTATGGTACAATGAATAATGCCACCCATTAAAAGTTAATTTGCTTTGTTAATTTAATGATGAAATATGTAATTATATTTATAGGTCAGTAGATGTGAATTGAGTTGGTAGTGGCACAGATTGAAATATTGTGTACAAAAGAGAAAACTAAATCCAGAAATGAGGACCAGCCATGTTCCCATTGAACTGTACTGGCCATGTGCCCTCATTTCCTATTCACGTTTATGCACCAAACATTCTGGCTGTTGCCTGTGCTACAGCTGGAATGCAGAACAATAAAATTATGATTGCCGGTGCACATCTTGAAGTAATAGATTTCCTTACAATGTCTGAAAATAATTGAACTTAGTTTCTAATTGGACTGGCTGAATCCATGAACATATAACCCTTTGGCGTTTCCAACCAACGCCACATATAGCTTCATAATAGCTGCTTATTCAGTGTTTCTTTATAAAATTGTACAAAGGCCTTTTAAAGTGATATACGAGAATGAAGCCCTATGTAAATTTTTTTCTTTTCCTCTTCCTTTAGAACGTAGCTTTAAATAGGCTATGTGAGCTGACAGTTCCTTGATGTGTATTTTGAAGAAAACTTAGTTGATTTCTTTCTGCATTAAGGATGGGAGAATGGTGGCAACTAAGCTTTGGAATATGTGAAAACTATAGCTGAACAGTATGCACTGGAATTTAAAAAAAATGCATAAATAGTAAATAAAAATGACAATACATATTAGAACTTAATATGGATAATAGGACTGCCTTATGCAAAAATGAATGCAAATGAATTGTAAATAAACCAGTACAATTTGCTCAAAAAAAAAAAAGAATGCAAATGATAAATATATGCCTGAAGAAATTTACTTCAGGAAAAACAAATTTCTAAACAATTTTTCTATTTACCAAGAATACTTGAAAGGTGAACCTTGCCTAAGAATCTTATCATATTAAAAGGCAAAATTCTGTTGCAATGTTTCTATTAACTTTTTGTGCTTTTAAAGCATAAAAGCATGGCATAGATGTTATTTGTTTACCTTAGGTCTTTTTTTAATTATTATTTTATTTTAATTCGTTTCAGGTGTACAACACAGTGCAATAGTTATACATTTCACCCCTCAAAGTGATAACCCCCCACCCCCAATTTGCCAATCCACTCTCCACCATATCATATATATCTATTATTCTTCCTCTGACTGTCTTCCACAGTATAATCCACATCCCATGACTATATATATTCAATTACAGTAGGTATACAACCTCTGCTTCAGTTATACAGTGCAGTGATCAAACCTTTACTCCATCCATGAAATGGTCTCCCTAACAAGACCTATGACCATCTGACACCCCACAAAATATTTACAACATTATTAATTATAATCCCCAAACTCTTTCATATCCCAGTGGCAACATTGTAGTTGCCTATTTTTGCTGTCTAATCCCTTCCCCTTCTCCCTCATCCCCATCCCCCTCCCAATTAGCAACCCTGATTTTTCCTCTGTATCTATGAGACAGTTTCTGTTTACTTTGCTCATTGATCTATGTTTTCAAAACCTTAAAGACCTAAGGTAACCAAATGAGCATCTTTTGGGCTGGCCGAGTGGCTCAATTGGTTACCTTAGGTCTTTAAGGTTTTGAAAACATAGATCAACCCAGAGTCTGCTCTGTGTTGGAGGGCACTGGCATCCTGAAGTGTTGCCCATATTGAGAATTATAAATGTGTGTGTCATATGCTGGCTTATCAGTTAGCATTTGTGGTATAATATGCCTCTCCAAAATCTAGAGGCTTAAAACAGCAGCCAAGCAGCAGGTTGGCTATTAGTGCTTAGTTCCGATGGGCGTTTTTTCTGATTGAGGCCCTGTTCAGCTGATCCTGCCTGAGCTTGCTCATATATCTGTTAACTGATAGGCTGTATAGTGCTGGCTGGTTTAGAATGACTTCAGCTAGGAAGTCTGGGATTACTGAGACTTCCTGCTAGCAGGCTAACCTACATGGAAAGTTGTAGTTACTGTAATAGCAACAAGATAGGCCCATACACAAGTTCTTAGTCTCTGCTTGCTTCATATTTGCTGCTTTCCAAGCCATGTCACATGGTTTTGGGTACTAACAAAGGACATGCTTATAGGAGGTACAAGAGCCTGTTGCTGCAATCAGTTCATTTCATCAAGCCACTAGTCAGGAGTGACAATACGAGATTTGACATGATCCAGGCAGGCTGAGACTTGAGGAGAGACAGGCATACATATATGTACCATAACAGGTGGAGTGCATTTAATTTTGGAATAATATGTAATCTTTCAATTTGGGTTTCAGCTTGCCACTTTGCAGTGCTAGAATCCCAATTTGATTCCGATGTGTTTATGCAGAATTTGTATTTTTTTTCCTTTTTTTTTTTTTTAATACAGTGACATTTTGTTAGTGGATACTCAGATGTAATAAATGAACTGTGGTGTTATCCTTCATGGGATTAATTGGAGTGAAAAAGGGGTATAGATTGTGGAAAGCAAGATATAAAGGGAAGACTGAAAATCTACTGAAAGCCAGAAGTTCAGGCAAGAGATGTTTAGAAAAATCAAGCTGTGCATAGGCTTTTAGAGATTTTAGAAGGATTTTGGATTTTCTGTTGACAGTGGATTGGAAATATGATAATAAAAAGATATAATCTTTACTTATCAGGCACAAGCCCTTTGTATATATTAGCTTGTTTAATTCTCACAATGTTCCTTTAAGGTATACTCTGTTGTTATTTCTTTTTTATAAAAATAAAATCTGAAGTGCAGAATATTTACTTGATCGCCTCATAGTCGCAGGACTGGTAGATGATGGATCCATGAGACAAATAAAAACAGACTGTCTATTGATCCTAAACTCTTAACTATTCAACTCTATAAACTGAGGGAGGGAATGAAAATAATGGGTTATTTTATGAATTCATAGCTGACACGGATTTTGCTCATATTATTGAGGTTTTGGAAGACAGTTTTATTTTTATTCTGTGGTTTGGAGTCTAGTTAAACAAAACATATCTTCAATTTGTACTTATCCACCATTTATTTCCCTCTTGTCTACATATTCTACATTTCTTGCTATTCAAAATTTGTGCTTGTCTCACTTTGTCTAAATCTTTGTAACATCATAGTAGGTCTTTCCTTATTTTATAACTTGTTGATGTATTTACTGTCACTTACTTTGTATCTTACCTCAATGGATGGAGTTCTTAAGCCATATGAATATTAAATAAGGTATAACTATAAACAAAACAAAACTTTGGTAACCATTGACTGGTCCTGCATTTTTATAAGTTGCAATCTCTGCTTTCTGAAGCATTACTGAAATATCTACATTTTAATAAAAAAACTTTATGATAGATTTCCCCTGTTTACCCAGTTTATTTTATTACATAGAAGAAATATTTAATTCATTCTACTTTACTATTAAATAAACTGAGACAACAAAAAAATAAAAAGCTGAGAAACTTAGCTTCAGGCTATTGATCCTATATTACTCTGTAGCCTAGCAAACCCAGCTTTTTAGTAATAGCATAAGGCTCAGTTTTTTTTTTTTGTTTGTTTGTTTTGTTTTTCTCCTTGTGAAATTGAGTTAGTAACAACTGTATTAGCCATCTAGGGTTGCTATAACAAAGTACCACAGACTGGGGTGCTTAAATGACAGAATTTTATTTCTCATAGCTTTGGATCAAGGTGTTGTCAGGTTTGGTCTCACCTGAAACTTCTCTCCTTTAAATTACAAATGGCTGCCTTTTTGCTAAATCCTCACATGCCTTTTCTCTGGGTACACACACTCTTGGTGTCTCTTCCTTTTCTTACAAGGACACAAATCCATAGGGATTAGGACCCCACTTTTATAACCTCACTTAATGTTAATTATCTCTATAATGGCCCTACATGCAAAGACAGTCACAATGGGGCTTAAGACTTCAAAGTATGAATTTGGAAAGACACAATTTCATCCATAACACAGCTTTCTGAGGATTAAATGAGAATATATGAGAATATATGAGAATTAAATGAGAATATATATATATACATATATATGTGTGTATATATATATATTTATATATATATATATATATATATATTTCATAGCACAATTAAAACCTAGAAATACTTAAGAAAGTTTAGCTACCATTGTTATGTAATTATTATCCTATCAAAATCTTCAAACTTTCATTATTATTTAAAGGTGACATTGAAAAACTTCAGTGATGATGTATATGACATTAATTCCATATACAGAATGAATAATAGAAACAAACAAACCATACATTGCTTAATGTATGCTTCTTTTTTGGGTAGGAAAAATTTTGGGGGAAAAAGGACATACAAGCTATCTTGAGAGATAAACCTATATGTATGTGGGCAACTAATTTTTGACAAAGGATCCCAAAACATACAATGGAGAAAAGAAAGACTCTTCAATAAATAGTACTGGAAAAATTAGAAAGTCACATGCAAAATAATAATACTAGAGTGATATTTGTCACCATACACAAAAATTAACTAAAAATGATCAAAGACTTAAATATAAGACCAGAAACAATCAAATGCATAGAAGAAAACATAGATACTAAACTTATGGACCTTGTTCTTAAGAGTATTCATGAATTTGACCTCAAAGGCAAGGGAAGTAAAATAAAAAATAAATGAATGAGACTATATCGAACTAAAAATCTTATATAATCATAGAGCAGATTTTTAAAAAACAGTGATGAGAGTCTCATCCTGGACATGTTTCAAGAAAAGGGTAAACCTCACAATCTGGAATGTGTTTGGGTGTTAGGTTGCTCTAAATG